>JAEQBH010003936.1:0-1362537 GCA_016808115.1 Tetrastigma voinierianum | reverse complement strand
TCCGACTTGAAGGAATGATTATTGCGATATTTCTTTAGGAGTTCAAAGATCGCTTATTGAATTATGACCAACCTTGTTAACAAAATCTCGTGGAACACCGCTTACCTATCAAGTCTGACTCCACTCTTTCAACAACCACCCAGAAGAATGTCCAAGGAGGTTGAGCTGAAGGTGAAAGAAGAGATTGAGAAGCTTTTGAAGGCCAAATTCATCATACCTACAAGGTATGTGAAGTGGTTAGCAAACATTGTCCCTGTGATGAATAAGAATGGGAAACTTAAGAGTTTGTGTAGACTTTAGGGATTTAAAGGATGTCACTCCTAAAGACATGTATGTAATGTCTATTACTGACATGTTAGTTAACTCCACTGCAATAATGAGTTATTGTCCTTCATGGACGGTTTCTCTGGGTATAACCAAATCCTAATAGCTATTGATGATTTATCTAAGACTGACTTCAGATGTCCTAGTTCCTTAGGAACATTTGAATGGCTGGTCATGCCCTTTAGTTTGAAGAACGCTGGTGCAACTTACTCAAGGGCTATGAATGTCATCTTTCATGATATGTTAGACCACCACATGGAGATTTATATTGATGAAAATGTGGTTAAATCTAAGAAGGTCGTCGAACATGTGAATCATTTAAGGAAAATTTTTGAATTGATAAGACTCTCTCAACTAAAACTCAATCCACTCAAATGTGCTTTTAAAGTTCAAGCTGGAAATTTTTTAAGGTTTCTAGTTCACTAAAGAGGAGTGGAAGTGATCAAAACAAACTAAGGCCATCATTTTAGCCAAGGCTCCTCAAAACAAGAAATAACTTCAAGTTCTCGGGTCAAGGAAATATATTTGGCTGAGATTCATCTCTAACTGTAGGGATGACTAAGGTATTCTTCCGATCTAACTGCCGAAGAAGTGGAAGAGTTTAAATGGGAGGAACAAGACTTCAGTGCCTTTGATGGAACTGCAAGGTTACCTTCTAAACCCTCGTTTTAATGTCACCCTAAGGAGTCAGCCATACTCAAACTCTATCTATCAACTGCAAAAGAGTTTATAGGATGCCTTCTGGCAAAAAATGATGTTGAAGGCCATGAGCAAAGTTGCTTCCTATTATAGGGTCCTAAATTCAAGATAATTAAGTGCGTATACACTATTAAGAAGTCAGGTTTGGCCCTATATTTCTGTATTATTATACTGTAAATTTAAGACATTACTTGATCAAGTCTCAAGTGTGTGTATGTGATTCCAAACCGATTCTGGATGAAATACATGCTGTCGGGCCCTTAATCACTAGAGACAAATCGGAAATTGTGCTTTGCTTTGTTGTAGTCTACCGTCTATTTTCCACAAAACTACCAAAGGGAGTTTTAGCTAACTTTCTAGCTGATCATCTTCATTAGAAATCAACCCGTAAAAGGATGAATTAGAATATATGAAGTAGAAAAGGCGTAATTGGTTCTTAAGTTTGATGGTTTAGCACTCCAGAATTCAAGGTCTTCAAGACTACCATATCTTCAACTCGCCTTCAAGTATACCTCAACAATCAAGTCAATATGAGGCTTTAGTGATCAATTTGGGAGATCTTGTCGAACTCGAGCATAAGAGATATATCATCGGGGGACTCCCAATTGGGTGCTTCAAGAAATGCCTGATGGAATATAAATGCAACAACTTATCGCTATCTCCTTATTATACAAATTTTCCACCACTTTTAGATTCTTTCCTGTTCTCAGGATTTTTGAATATGTGCCTAGGGAATCTAATTAGGAAGCGGATGAGCTAGCACAAGTAGCCTTAGGTGTGAAGATTGGAGAAGAATTGACTCATAAGCTCATTGTGATAGGAAAGAAGAATCACCCCTCAATTTATAAAAGGGGAATCATATTAGAAGTTGTTAGTGCAGATGCAAATGTTATAGGAGACCGGAGAATTAAGATCAGAGAGTATTTAGAAGACCCTAACAGGAAAGTCCCCCATAGGGTGAAAACTCAATCACAGAACTTCGTCCTACTAGAAGGGGAATTGTACAGAAAGGGACCATGGAGTACCGCCATATGTACAGCAGATCCTTTCCAGACAGCATGAAAGTGATAAAGCAAGTTCATGAAGGGGTCTGTGGAGCCTATCAAGTCGGGATAAAAATGCAATGGTTGATTAGGAGACATGGTTATTTTTTGCCAACCACCCTAAGTGACTACATCAATTACACCAAGGGCTGCCAACAATGTCAAAAGTATGCCAGCATACAGAGTATACTAGTTGTGGAACTCCACACACTGTGAAACCATGGCCTTAAAGGATAGGTCATGGACTTAATTTAGGAAACCTACCCAAATTCTTCATCAAAGGGACACAACTTCATCTTAGTTGCTACAGACTACTTCAATAAATGGGTGAAAGTATTACCCTTGAAGAAGGTAGAGCATAAGGATGTGATCCAATTCATCAAGGAACGGATCACTATATATATTTTGGAATCTCTCGTCCATTACAATCGACTAAGGCACTATGTTCATCGGGATGATGACTTTATTTGGCAAGGAATATGACATTCAACCCATCGATCCACTCCCTTTACGCCAAGCAAATAGCAGTAAAGCTTCAATAAGGTGTTGATAAGCATCTGAGAAGACGCCGGAGGATAACTTGTGATTGTCACATAATTTTATCTAAGACTTTATGGGCTTATAGAACTTCTAAAATAGGTTCTACAAGGGTAAGTCCTTACTCTCTAACATATGGGTAGGATGCAGTTCTTCCAATTGAGGTGGTAACTCCTTCTCTAAGGGTATCCAAGCATAATGGTCTTAATCCTCAAGAATACAGTGAGGCCATGATGATGGAACTTAAGGCATTAGATGGGAAAAAAGTGCTCGACCACATCATGATCTAGAAAAAGAAGGTGGCCTGGGTCACAACAAGCGGATCGAAGAAAGAGTTTTTGGATAAAGAGCTCATTTTAAGTGGGTGTTGCCCATCGATTCTAAAGATAAGAATTGGGAAATGGTTCCTAATCGAAGGGACCATTCAAGGTTCACCAAGTACTACTTGGAAATGCCTACTGGCTATCAAGCCTTGAAAGGGAGCCACATAAAAGGTTCATCAATGGGAAGTACCTCAAGAAATACTTTCCCACAATGTGGGAAATACTTAACACTACTAAGAAAAACTAAGGTAGGGAATCAGGGAATAACAAGTAAAATAGGTCTCACTGACCACATTTAGATTGGGGAAACTATTCCTATTAGTTACTTTGAGTGATAAATTAGGTTGTTTTGGCTACTCACTACTCAAACCTTTTGTATTCATTAATTTCATACTTGGTTTACCCTCAATATTTTATGAATAAATAAAGTATGTCTCCTAACCTCTTTAAAATTAGGGAAAATATGTATTAGCTTATGGGTTGAAAGGAAAGTAGGCTTTTATTACTGTTCTTGCCAAGCGCAAGAAAGCATGAACATGTTATCATATTCAAGGATGGAGTCAATGAGTTCCAATTCAATCAAGTTCTGAACATCAAGCTAGATCAGATTATTGAGGCCTGTAGTTCCTTGCGGAGAAGTGGTCTCCCAAATTGTGATGATTAGTGCGTAAAGAAACCAAAGATACTCAGCTTTTCAACATGGATCTTTGATAACGCTCCCACCTTTTACACAAATATAGATCGTGAGTTTGATATCCACTGAATAATGACTTTATCTCTGCACATGCAGAATGGTTGGTACTACTAAGCCAACATTACTACTACTGCATCAGGATGAAGCGAGTTTCTCCACTAATGATCACACAAGAGCTTGTACATTCTTTATGCCATTACTCCTATTTGTTATGCCCACTTAGTAGCTAGCCTGGATATCTCGGCCCTAAGCTCTGAAGACATGTTGGGAGACATCCTCAAGACAAGTCACTGACATTAGTATGGCATGTTCCTGTCCCTCAACTCCCCAAATTGTAGGAAGTGTCTACAAATCCCATGTTCGCTTGTCGAGACTTTGATATCCCATACATGGGGAAGGAAGCCGACAATGTTCAATACTTTTACCTTATAAAGGAATAGGGTTTTGCATGCTTTGCTTAGGTGGGGGTGGCCGAGCACCTTGAGTGTCATTTCCATCTTTCCCAGGATCCATATCAAGACACTTAAAATTGAATGGAGGGTACTTCATAACAGCAAACCCCTAGAGTCCTCTAACATTGGGATGAGAGTCCTTCTTTCCTTGACTCTATGTAGCCCGGAGGATAGTATAAAAGTATAGTCCATGACCACTTTAAGGTTGAAAACATGTGCTAAGACATGGGGAAAGTCTAACAGTAGGCCTATGGTCACTATTTCATCGGCACACATCTTGTTATAAGGATGTGCCTCTTGCAAAGGTCCGTGAAATAGGTCCCATGGCCACCTTAAACCTGGGGAAGCAGATACTAATCTTTGATTGGAAGGTTAAAGTAGGTTTTGCGATCCCTATTAATCCTAAATAAAGGCTTTGCCCCAATAATGGGTTTGTTGTGTCATTAATTCTCCAAAAGTAGGTTCAATGACCACTTTAGGACTGGAGAAATATGCGATGACCTAGTGTAAAGTGGCTTCTGGCTACCGTATTCACAACACACCGATCTCCAAGGGTGTTCTGCCGCTTAATCTCGTATTTTCTAAAAAATCTCATAATTAGGTTCCCGGACTATTTAGGTGTTGGAGAAATAGGTACAAGTAGACTGGTTGTGTAACGCCCCAAAAATACCCTAGAATTTTTATAATAATTCTATTATATATTCCGGGTATAAATAGAACCAAACTTGGGTTTTTCCAGGAATTTGTTAAATGTTATATGATTGTATGACTAAATGTCAATTGAAAATGAATATTGATTAAATGATTATAGTGGCTAGAAGCCAAATACAAATATTATATGCTAAATGAGAATTGATTGAACTTTAAATTTACCTGAAAAGGCAAAACATGAAAAATTGTAAAATAAGGACCTAAGGGTCATATATAAATAAGCTTATATAACTAAGTGTGAATATTATGAATTGAAGTGAAAATAGAGAGATATATGGGCTATATAGCAATTTAGGAGAACTTAAGTAAAAAAAAAAATCATTTTTGGAACCCAAACATGGCCTTATAATGGATAAGTGATATTATACCACATTTGGTCTTAGAATGCTCATTTGAGCAAAAATGGTATTGAGAAGAGAGTGAGAGGAGAAAGCTAAGGTTTTGGAAAGAAGTGATTTTGGTGGGAGATCTTCCCATTTCTGGTGCATAGTGATCAATAAGAAAGAAGAAAGTTAGGGCTTCAAAGGGCAAGAGATTTCAAGGTATGTTAGCAAACCCTAGGATTTCATGATGTTTGGGTCGGAAGAATCCTAAACCATCCATAGGTTTTGCTTATGGTTGGTCTAGAATGCCTTTGGGAGTGATTCCTAGAGTTTCTTTTAGATTTTGAGGTGATTTTGGAGAGAAATTGCAAAAGTGCAAAAATTGGTGTAACTGGCATTATCGAGTCTTTACGCTGTAGCACAGTGGAACCCGCCGCAGCGTAGACCTACTCTAAGGCACATGGATACTCCTCGCCGCTGACGAAAATGAGCCAAAATGGCACCCCCTTGGGTACGCCACGACATAACTACTGTTCACAACGAGCAATTTGGATTTTGGTTTCTGAACACCTTGTATTCGTACATCGATAATATAGGAACCCTAATAAATGACTAATGGGGGTTCGAATAAGGATAAAACTAAATGAAAATCGCATCGCACTGCCGCCTCGCGAGATTCATTATGATAATTGTTTATCCACTAAAAGTGGCGTGATTGTTATTGACTAGGACGGTGAGGATCACCTAACCTAGACTGAGACTTGAGGAAGGAAACGAATCGATGGAGCCGTTAGTTCCTTCGACCTCTTATTCCGATCTCAAGTATTGTTAGTTCTTTGTTCAATCGAATTATATTCATATTTCAAGTGTTTGGTAATTACTAAATAAACTTGAAATGAGTATATAATTGAAATGATATTACTTAAAGTGCATATGGGTGGATTTGAAAATGTGATATTTGAAATGTCCACAATTAATCGTGATGTGAGTGATTAATTCTAAATTGTAAACTAATTGGTCAATTCTTGAAATCTTGAATTGAATCGATATACCAACTTACTTAACGGAGGGATGCACCAACTGCATCTTCTGCGAAGGCAAACCAAAATTGTTCAATGTCCCACATGGCGGGATGCACCAATCGACATCCATCATGATGGCGTATGACATTGTTAAAATGTCTCACTTAGCAGGATGCACCAATCGGCATCCGTCATGGTGGTGTATGGCATTTTTAATTGACTACTTGGCGAGATGCACCAATCAGCATCCGTCATGATGGGAGACCGAAATTGTTAAATGTGTGAACACATTACCGAATGACAAAAAGGACAGGATTCACCGAACGGAATCCATCATGAATGTGAATTGTATAGACAAAGTGAAATAACAAACTTTGATGAGTGTAAATGGGATTTGTAAACTATATACATCCTTGGGAGTATATGTTTGAATCTCATGATTTGAGTTAAATAAATTGGTTGCATGTGAAAATGCACATTTTGATATGATCAGTGATTTGTAAAGTGAAATCATATGAAAATGAATAAGCATGAGTATAGTTTATATGTGTATGCATGGGATTTTATGACAAATGCATGTTGTGTTAAATCAAAATTGAAATAGAAATGTATAAACCACTTTAAAGGTAGTTTTTAAATTTATGTGTAGGTTTCGAAAATAGGAAAGAAGGCAAGATCAAGAAGCGCACTATAGAGAAAGCTATGTGTGTATGGCATATACCCCATCATATGCATATTTCATTCAACGGTGACATTTTGTGAACAAAGAGTTAATCCCCTAACTATTGTTTTATATCATTTTGTAAAGGCATGGTACGCCATTTTGTAAACATATTGTAAAAAGGAAAATGTTTATGGGTCACTATTTGAAACAAACACATGTACCTGAAAACCCCAAAATGAAATGACATAAATAAAATGTTTTGATAAGATAAATGAAACGGTCGGATAAACCGGGCCCTGGGCTCTGATCCACTAGTCTTAGGGACAGTGGATTCAAAGCTGCGACACTTTTAAAAAAAAGTAAATAAATAAATAAAAAGAATTAAACGAGCATCCCGGAACCGGTTCGTATCCTATCTGGCCTCTGAATCGAAAAATACTATAGGTTAGATAGATTTTTGTCAATGGTTTCACATTCATGCTTTTCTTAGAAAGTCTACCTTTATAATTTTCAATTCTCAAAGTTGGTCCTCGACCACCGTGAGGTATGAGACCGCCCAAGATGGAATTTGAGGCAAGAAACTGGGCCTCACTTCACCCTAAAAACAACAAACTTCTTCAAGATTCCTTACTGATTTTCCAATAAAGACTTCTTAACCACATCAAAATTGGGGAAATAAGGGAGGAAATATCCGAGTGAATAAGACAAGCCTCTAGGCAACTGGGTACACATATTTCCCCAAATAGAGCACCTGGACAAGTTCATGAGAGGGTATCATAATGACTTTAGATTAAGGAATGAAATGATAGATGGATGGAAAGGTCCTAGAATCACTCTAAGATTGAGGAAATTAGTAATCATGTTGAATTGGAGTAAAGGAAAGTGGGCTTTATAGCCACTACACATTCAAACGCAAGATTTCTCTAAAGAATTAGACCTGTTAAAATTGCATAAAGTAATAGGTAAACCCCATAACTACTGTGAAGTTGGAAAATTGGTACAAGTGTACTTGTTGGATAAACACAGTAGGCTTTTAGCCGATAGGGTCGTAAGTGCATATATTTTCCAAGGATTATACAATATGAATAAAGGAAAAATTAGGTTCCATAGCTATTCTAAGCTTAGAAGGGGATCAAAGAGCTGAGGGGAGTTAAGTAAAGTAGGCATGTCGCGCCTCCCGACCGACCGACAGATGGACCAAACCCGGGGACGCGGACCACTAAACCCATTTATCCGTAAAACACATTTCATATACTCATTTTTGATAGAATATTTAATATCCATTTAATCATATTTATATATATATGAATATGATATCACTACTTATTCACATTTATTATTATAAGAAGTATGTATTATATCTTTTCTAGAGGGCCCATAACTATACTTTAGTACAATATTTATACAAAACGGTATTTCCATGCCCTTTCCAAATCATTTACAAAATATTTTTCAAAGTTCACCTCTTATCTTTGAAAATCCACAATGTACAGTACATGCCATGATAAAAAAAAATTTAAAATATAATCTTCTTATGAAGATCTTTACATCTTTTGATTTCAATACAAAGTAGTCACATGATATCATGGAATGAAGTGTATGCATGAGATGGAGCATTTACTTATACCCCGCACGATTTGACGATGACTCTAAGCTCTGCGGTCTTTGGTCCTGCCACTATCTACTTGGTACTTGTGCGTGGAAAGCCAACACGCTAAGCATTTTCATGCTTAGTGGTTTTTTGCATTTCTATTCTCATTTCAAACAATTATACCACATCTATATGCATAACAATTAACTTTTTGGTATATGTAATACTTAATCATCTCAAAAATATCTAACATATTTTCCAAATAATCTTTCAACATACTACTCATGTGATCCATGCAATATTTATAAATATAGCATTTTATAGTAGTTTAACATACTTTCATTTTGTCTCAAATATGGAAATATAATAATTCTCATCTTTCATGCTTCCATGTTTTATTATTCTTGTCACAGCTCAATTCACACAATCTAATACAATTATTAATCATTTTGCCTTAAACTTAATCTAACCGAAACTTTCGAAGGTGTAGGATAAACGAAATCACTGCACGATCCATTGGCCGTTGTGTCAATATAAAAATTTACTAACTTAGTACTATCCTTCACTGGTGATAATGCGACTGGTTATTTTACATTTGCATTGTGTATACTATCGATATTGTCCTCATTGCTACTGGATCGGGTATACCACTATAAATCATTTCCTTTGCTCGCAAAGATCGCTTACATTGACCCTTATTAGTATACCAATTTATCCCTAACTTGAACATGACTATTAACATTCTCTTAAGAGCATTAATAATTAGTCATTTACAATACCATTTTCACATTTCCACAATACAATTAACATTCTCAACGGATTCACTTAAGCATAATGTGAATCCTGGCCATGTTTGCCACTTTGCTGTTCATTTAAAATCAATTAACCAACACTCAAACAAATTCATTTATGGTTAAAATTGAAGCACATATGCAGATGTTTGTTAAACATTTCATATTTAACTGGTTCAAACCAAAAACGCAGATTTCATAACAAACATTCCAAATTTGTTCGACAAACAAACACAAAACTTGAAACAAGAAGAAAAGTATGAAGAACAAACCAAAAAGGTTGTCGATTCTGGTATCCTATCCTTGGAATCCTAACTTAGGCCAAAGTTTTATCATCATCACCCTAATCCATCACAAATACGTCACAATCAGATAACAAACAAAGAAAATCAGTCATTCATGCTAGTGTTTTTGGTTAAGGTTGATTTCTACCCAATATACCTTCACTTGTAAAATTTTACGAGAACAAATGAGTCATATTTTACCCAACTTCCTTCAAGTCCATTGTTCCTCTATAAATCTATTTTATTCAAAATTAGAATCATTCAATTTGGAGCATCAAAACTCAAAATATGTCCCAAACAACTGGGTCTACTCCATTTTCAAAACATAACCAGAATTTGCCTAAAAACAGAACTTCATTCTGATGAATTTTGGGTCCAATGGGGTCCAAATTTGAATACACTTATTTCAAGGAAATTTGTTCTCTTTGAAGTCTAGTTTACCCAAAATTTTGAATCACTCAATTTGGAGGAGTGCAACTCAACTTATGGCCTAAATACCAAAAATATACCAAAACACCAAAACATAACCAGAATTTACCCAAAAACAAAGCTTCACTTTGACGATTTTTTGGATCCAATGGGGTCCAAATTTGAATATACTTATTTTAGTTCCCCTAGAAGTCTAATTTACCCAAAAATTTGAATCACTCAATTTGGATGAGCAATGACCAAGTTATTGTCAAAACAAAAATATGGGTTTTGGAAAAAATTTGACAGCATCTTCCCTAAAACCCCAACATTTCCTTTATATAAAAATTTCTCAAAACTAATCATAATCAAAGAAAAAATGTTGCTTGAACTCTAACTCAATACTGAATTATGGTTTTACTAATCCAAACATAATCAAAGAGGGAGTTAGGAGGGTTCCTAACAAGCAAATGGGTGAATCCATACCCAAACTTAAACAAGTATCCATACTTCAATCTTTTTTAACACTCCTCTAGCTTTCCTTCTTCCTTCCTCTTTCAAGAACAAGTAGAATCCAAAGATGGCTTCTCTCCCTCTCTCAACTATAGCCCTTACTTCTTGACTTCGAACTTTCCTTCCACATTTTCTTCTCTTTTTCTTTGCAAGCACAAGTAGATCTCCAAAGCCATTAAAGAGCAATCACCAAAATTTGATCTTCTTCTCTCCAAAATGTGAACCTATAAGCCCTAACTCCCCTTTTTTCCCAAATGAGAAATGATCTCATTTCACTAGACCAAATTTGGTCTTGTTATCATCTTGTATAAGGCCTTGTTTGGCCTTCCCCTTTTTGTCTTTCTTTTTTTTTTTTTTCATTTTTTGCATTAAAGCCCTTCATTTCTATTTCATTTGCATAACAACTTATCACCTTTCTACTTTAGCATATACTCTTCTTCATTTATGACCTTTGGGTCTTCATTTTGACATTTTACCAATTTAACCTTGACTCTTATATTAATTCCGATTTTTTTTTCACTTTAAAAACCTTTATTTCTATCACTTAAAACCGATAAAATAACAAATAAATAAAATAAAAAAGTTATAATAGCATATAATACTATAAGGTAAAATAATAAGACAAGAAGGTTTTTTTTTTTTTTTTTGGATGTTACAAGGCCTTTGGCCACGGTTCAAGAAAATGGGTTTTGGTTTTTATCAAGCACGTCCTAATCACAATAAATAAATAAAATAGGCCTTATGGCCACTAAATTGAGGGAATATAGAATCCTCAAAAATGTACATGTCCCAACAACAATAATCATTCAAGAATTATTCAAAGTAAATTTTCAACAAATATCCAAAGGTAGGTCTAATGCCACCTTGGTCCACTAGTTCATCCACATGCAAGAAGTGTGCATGTCACGACTGTAAGTGTACATGTCCTGGTGTTCAGTGATTTTTTCCATAAGCAATCCAACAATCAACACACATCAAAATGTAGGCCTAGAACCATCGTGATCCACTAAGCAATGTCATGGCTATAAGTGTACATGTGCTACTGTTCAATGATTTTTTCCACATACAATCCAATAATCAACATACATCAAAAGGTATGCCTAGAGCCACCTTGATCCACTAATGCAATGTCATGGCTGTAAGTGCGCCTATGTAGTGTAGTACTCAATGAGTCTCCAACAACATCTCAATAATAGATTTCAATTATTCACATTCCACCAAGCAAAAATTGTACACCGATGGCCACCTAGTAAGGGTAGGAAAAAGAGATCATAAGAGCCTCAAGACAATCATTTGTCATCATAGGCTATGGAGTACAAAAGCATAAGTCAAGAAAAAATGAGCATTGATGAAGATGTGACTGGGTTGGAAACCATTGAACTAGCACAAGAAACTCTTGAGAAAACAAACACAAAAAGGTTACACTCATGACAAAGGTTTAAATCTCAGGCTACAAAACCGAAAAATGATCAATAAGGCAAAAGTCTATCCACAAGAAAGCTACCTTTAAGTCGTTTCCAACAGTATATCAAGCGAAATTCTTTGGCAATGCACGGCCTACAGTTTGCCAAAGAAAAAGTTCATGTTCAAGTGATTGAAAATCCTTCAATATATACACCTTGAAAATGCTCGTAATGCCAACCGCTTCAAAGAATTTTTTTTTCAAGGCCAGATTTTTACATTTCGTAGTTTACACCGTTAAAATTTTCATAACAAGCCAAATAGCTTCAATGAATTTTTTCGAAGGGTGTACTCATGATTATTTTCAAAATATACACCCTAAAAAAAGTTCGGAATAGTCAAATAGCTTTAAAGAATTTTTTTCAAAGGTGTATTCTATACTTTTGTCAGAATCTATATCCATGAAACTTTCGTAATAAGCCGAAAAGTTTCAAGGATATTTTTCTAAGGGTGTACACATGATTATTTTCAAAACATACACCCTACGAAGTGTTCAAAATAGGCAAACAACTTTAAAGAATTTTTTTTTCGAAGGTGTATTTTAGACTTTTTTCAGAGTCTCCACCTAAGAAAATTTTCGTAATAAGCTGAACAGTTTCAATTAACAATTTCATAATTATTTTCAAATTTTACACCCTGGAAAAGATTTGGAATAGCCAAACAACTTCAGAGAATTTTTTTTCAAAAGTGTATTCTCGACTCTTTTTAAGAGTCTGCACCTAAGAAAACTTTTGTAATAAGCCGAAAAACTTCAATGAATTTTTTCGAAGGGTGTACTCATGATTATGTTCAAATTCTACACCATAGAAAACGTTCGAAACAAGATGAAAGCTTTAAAGAATTTTTCAAGAATGCATTGAAGATGATTCTTCGAAAAATCTGTACACATGAAAAGTTTCGAACAAACCTCAAGAAAAAGTTTCAATTTTTTACCATCAAAGAAAGCTAAAAAACCTTGAAAATCATCCAAAAGAAGTTTTTTCAACAAGAAATTTGAAATCATAAATTCATTATCAAGGAAAGTAGTAAAGATCTAATCTTACCAGACACAACTTCTTCTTCTCCACGAACGACGCGAACATCGTGGCCGCAGAAAGCCACTAAAAAGGGTGGTTTTGTCATCATCGACAACAGCAATAGCGGCAGCCTGATCGATCGAAAAGCAAACAATCGGACGCGGTGGTGAGTTCCTTCCATCAATGGCGCGACATAAATAGCCGATTGTTTCTCCAACGACGACGTCGATCTTCGACTTCAACGGCGTCATTCTCAACGGCATACAATGCGGCACTTGTAGCGGATTACGACGACTGAATCTCCTCCTACAGCAGGACGACTAGCGATAAACGATGGCGATAATGAGATCCGTGAGGAAGGGCTGAGAAGAGCGAGACCTGCAATGGCTGAGCAGTGCAATGGGAAGTTACAAGAGATGATTGGTCAGGAATCAAAGCTAATAGCAACATGGTCGATGGTTGAAAAAATTCAAAGTGGGGAGAAGTGGACTCTGCCTTGGTAGCAAATTAGGGAGGATAAGTGGATTTAAAAATGAAATATTCCTTTGGTCGAATACAGAGTTCCGTGGTATTACAGATCTCGAAATAAGTGGAGTTCTCGAATTAAAGAAAAGTGTACAACGATCTGAGCTAAAGACGAAGATGAAAGGGGATACCTATGCTGAGCAGAATAAGGTATTGGTGGAGAAGGACAGTGCTGGAGGTTTGAAACCGAAACGAGGAACCCTTCTCGGAATCAACAAATGTGCTTCTTATTTGATCCGACTTGGTTATTGCGCTTTTAGAACTCATCATGGGCTGTGTTAGATTTTGGGTTTTATGATTGGAAAATAAGCCTGTGGTTAATATTTTTAGTGGGCTTTACATACAAAGCATTTACAATAAACATGGCTCACGTCATATCAGAGTGCGGCAGAATATCGGATACTAAAATAATTTTCGTTCAATTAAGAGCTTGAACTTTGTCGAATATATATGCCAAAAACCCAAACCTTGAGCCCAACCCTATCCACCAGTTCTTCAACTCAAGATATTAGTCTAAGGCCGACACTGTTCTAATGTTTATTTCTATACTAATTTTTTAAACTAAAAGAAATTGCCTATGGATCAGACAAAGCAATATTGGAGGAAAGACGCGCTAAGAATAAATATGTAAAGAGTTGAAGATCTGGCAAGCCAAGGCAAGTAAAAGTTAAGACACGCCAGAAAGGCCAGATTAAAAGGATCATGAAACGCGAGAAGAGTGCTATTCCTGCCAAATAGTGGGTTGGTGCGCTTTCCATCAGAGCTTTGAAAGAGCAGCTTCTCCGGGCTTGGCCGATTAGTTGAAACATTTGGCCCTAAGAGAGAGTTTTAATACAGCCATAAGGATGTAAAGGAACGTGGATAGTCACCAAACTCTATAAAAGTAATCAAAGCGATTGGTATTAAAACATGTATTTTTGAAATACCAAACCAAAGCTAGAGCATTTCAGCATTTCTATAAGTTCAGCAGCTACTTTTTCCAAATTCCTAGCTTAATTCTATATGTTTTTCTTTCCAAGCATTTTGTTACTTCAAAGCTTTCTTACTTCAGTATTTGATTTTCAATCCAATTCTTTAATGAAATATGGCATGTTTCAAGCTAGTCCGTTAAATTTTCTCTTACCTTTTAATTTAGTTTATGCATTTTTTCACTTAAAATCTAGGGAACTAAGGGATCCATTTTTCGCTTGAGCATAAGCCAAATTTTGGCACAGCTTCAATGAGATTACTTCATGTCCCGTTTAGTGTAGAAAATTCTTCTCAAGTTTATTCAAACTTTTCTGAAAACAGCAAAACGCGCTTAGTTACGCAGATTAAGACGAAACAAATTTTTAAAATAAAAGAAATGACCCACTATTTTCAACATTTTATATATAAATTAACCGGTTGTTTTCGCTTCGTTTTCGAATTAAATCTAAAACATGATTTTATTTTCACAACATTTTATGACTATTCAAGAAAATCGCTTTACAAAATCCGATTTTCTTATTCATTTTCAATCAAATTCAAGATTAAACGTATTTCTAAAACGAAACTAAATATTGTATCACATCAAAGCTTTCATATTCTCGAATTCTTGATGAAATGGGGAAAAATTTTCACCAAATGCGCTTATAATTTTCTCAATAATCCCCAAAGACATCCACCAATTTCCGTGCTTTTTGTATGTTTTGGTAAATTCCACTAAAAAATCTACCAAGCAATCTCATTTTATTTATTTTAACTTCCTTAAAAAAATTATAAAATGTCCATCATCATGCCTAACTCATATGGTAGATGTATCTAACGCTTAAAATACAAAAAGTGAAGAGTTTCGGGTTCTAAATACCAATAGGAAAAGTAACTAAAGTGTTTAACTGTCAAAAAAAATTTATCAATTTAAAATTAAAATATAAAAGTTTGTATATACTTATTTATAATTTATTTTTAAAAATTTTCTATTAAAATAAACATTTTTTTCTTTTTTCGTTTTTTATTATTGTTATAAAAGGATAAAAAGAATTTACATTTATGTTTACTATTGTACCTTAATTATCCAGTTTATTGAGTTTGAAAGGTAATTTGATTACAAGATTCTCTAAAAACTTGAATTTGGGAAATCAATCTTAATGTACAACCATATTTTGATAAATATATTTCGTACTATTTTTCTTATAAAATAACATTTTCTTTTATAAAATTATATATAAATACCTAAAAGGACAAAAATATATTTTTGTTTATTTTTCAACGCAAAATACATGGAAGGTGGTCATAAAATTCGACATTTAATAAATCTGGCGATAATCTCTGCTAATTTCTTTATACATCTCATAACATACATGAACTCATTTTTACAATCTCTCATCTTTTTAATTCGTGCCAGAGTAGATAACTAATTTGCTTGAAATTGTAATCTTTAGTTCCATCTCTTTAACCAAATATTTCTTTGAAAATACGAGTTTAGAGCAGCAGGGAAATGAAAGCAACAACATGGAAGCAGCAAACGGCAAAACCTTGTAATGCCATGATTGGTTGCTGAGAAAATGGAGAATGCAATGATTCTATGACCAAAAGCTCCTGCCTTTCAAAGGAAGGTCCAGGAGCCCACATGGTATGGATTCGTTAGTCGGAGGTTGATACGAGGAAAAACTTACAGACCCCTGCCGTAGCATTCATATGCAACCAGTTCTCAAGAAAGCTCATAGACCTCTAACGACCTCATTTTCCTATTATTCTAACCTCATAGAACATTGTTTCACGCTAAAATCCTTGGACTTTGCTAAATTTGTCCATGCCCAGTTGATTAAAATCGGATTCAATACCCATACTTTTCTGGGTAATCGCTGCCTCGATTTGTATTCCCGGATTGGGACCGTTAATGATTCTTTGCGAGTTTTTGATGACATAATTGAGAACGAAATTTGATATTCCGGAAATTTCCATTTGAATGACGTTGATTTGGGGAACCTGCCAGGCGCGTGATGTGTTCGGTGAAGCCTGCCGAGATGCTGTTAGTTGAACACAATGATTTCAGGCTATGTTTCATTTGGATTATTTGATGATGCGACTGATTTTCCTCGCAAATGCAAGCGCGCTAAGATAGCGCCCTTAGTGGGTTTCATATATTCGACCCTGTTGTCATTTGTCTCATCTGCTTGTCGTAGGCAAAATCCATGCAAGCATGATCCGAAATGGTGACTTTATCAAATGTGGTGGTGGGGAATTCTTTGATTGGCATGTATGGGAAGTTTGGTGCTGTTGATTATGCTTTTGGTGTGTTTATGACAATGGAAGAGTTGGATACTATTTCTTGGAATTCCTTGATTTGTAGCTGTGGTAAATCAGGCTACCAAAACTTGGCATTGCATCAGTTTTGTTTTATGAGGTTCACTAAGTTATTCACCTGATCAATTTACAGTATCCACAGTGATCACTGTATGTCTTAACTTTTGCAGATTTAAAAAGGGTGAGCAAGTTTTTGCTCTCTGCATTAGGGTGGGTTTTCTTTCCAATACCATTGTTTCAAGTGCCAGTATTGACCTGTTTTCAAAATGCAACAGATTGAAGGATTCAGTTAGGGTCTTGGAAGAAATATATCAATGGGATTCGGTGCTTTGCAATGCCATGATTTCAAGCTATATATAAGTATGGTTTTGGTGGCAAATGCTTTACAACTTTTTGTACTGACCTTGAGGGAGAACATCAGGCCCACTGAATTCACACTTAGCAGTGTTCTGAGTGCTGTTTCCATTCTCCTTCCAGTGGATCAGAGCCAAACCATTTTCTTGGTTGTCAAATTTGGTTTGAGTTGATATGATTGCTGCAAGTTCACTTGTGGAAATGTATGCTAAATTTAAGTTAATTGACTCGCTATGAAAACCTTGCCGAGATTGGTGCCAGAGATTCACATCTTGGAATACCATGATTGTGGGCTAAAGATAATGGAAGAGTGACTGAAGCCCTAAATATTTTCAAAGAATCTCTCATTGGCGGTCCACCACCTGGATCAAATTACCTTAGTGGGCTTTGGTCAGCTTGCAATATTTGGGGCCTTCTTGATTGAAGGGCCGATTATATTTTCCCCTAATGGAAAAGGAATATGAATCATACCAGCAATTGAGCATTATGCTTGCATTGTTGACATGATGAATCAAGCTGGTAAACTTAAAGAGGCAATGCATATTGTAGAATTAATGCCTTATGAACCCAGCGGTTTGATTTGGGGATCACTACTTCGTGCTTGTGAATTTAGTAGAGACTTGAGACTCACTGAAAGAGTTGCAGAGAAGCACTGAGGAGTTAGAACACGGTCACCTTTACCCTATTTAGCCTTTTAGCCTGTGTACATAAGATGAGGGCAGATGGGAACCTGGTTAGAGTCAGGAAGGCTATGAAAGAGAAAGTAGGGATTTTAAGATAGGATGCAGCTGGATTGGATAAAAAATCTATGTTGTTTTACAAAGACTAATTATTGCATACCGAGGCAAAGACATCTATTTTAATTCTGACATTGATGGTGAGATGGAGGATGATGGGTATGCCTCTCAATGGCAACGATGAAAGAGGCCAAAGAGAGAGATGGTATGAACCATGCTGAAAGTCTCTCACCTGCTGGTGGATATTTATAATTGGTAAATCTTGTTATTTTCATCTTAGACAAACTACTGATTAGAACTGAGATCGACTAGCACTGCCCATCCAGTGTTTATCTTGGTACTGCCAAATCTCTCCACGGAGATAAAGAACCACAGAGGGAATTGGTCAAATGTTCTGAAAGCACTATATTTGGGACGATGTTACCTTTTGAGCATGGGAAAATTGTAATAGAATATGGTAGAAAGGATGTTGGAAATTGTGTGGAGATGCTGTAAAACTCCTCTGGTTGTTTACTACTTTCACTGGATCGTTTTGTTTTGGAGGAGCTGCTATATTACCACAAAGTTTCATGATGGACTTCTGGATCTTAGCAAGGATTAAGAAGAGTTTGAGCTTGGGGCAGAGGATTGTATGAGTTTCTTGGGGATACTGATAAATGAAAGCAGTGATTTAAATATCTAAACTGTTGAGTTCTGCATCCTATCATGATGGTTGAGTTGGTCTCCTCAAATCTACTCCTGCATAACCAAAAATAGAACTTAAAAAAAGGAAAGAAAGAGGGAACAGAAGTTAGTTCTGATGTTGAAGGAGTCTCGCACTGAAGTGCAGTGATTCAAAGGCTGGGAGTAATTTATTAGATTAACCTCTTCCAACCAGTTGAAAGCCTTCCATATTAATTTTGCCAATCAGATGGTGAAAAGTTCTGAGTCTGGGTCTCATTTGAGGTCAGTGCAGAATGCTGATGTGCAAATTAGAAGCCCTTCTCATTTGGTCCTACTAAGAAAGATGAGGAAGCTTCAAGATCATAATTGGAAGATACTGATTTGTTCCACTAGTAGCAGACTGTAATGCAAATATAAACTGAACTCTGTCAAGTGGGTGGTTTCAAATAAGGTAATTTATGCTTTACCATGTTATAATTTATTCCAGCTGTCTCTCCTGTTAGTTTATAAAGCATTAGGATGTTCATGAAAAGTTCTTGGTGTCAATAGTGGATTGATCCTTACTAATAGATGCACTTGAAGTGATATGATTGATTTAATAAAATAAAATTATGGAAAAAAACTTTAATTTTGACAGATGAATCTTTTATCTGCTTGGGCTTTAATTGATCAAAGACTCATAAACGACAGTGTGTTTCAGAAGATGGCTGAAAAGCATCAGTCAGATCATGACATGTGAGACCTGGTTGAAGAAACAATTGATGGAGAGGATCATCGTCACTGCCCATGATGAACATGTTTTTATAGAAGTGGTAACAATTGGTTTGATATTGATGCTCACTAAGAATTAACAGTAATAGATCAAGATAACAAAAGATGAGTAGATACTTAATACACCACCAATTGTACTAGCGGTAACTTTGGAGCAGTTTCACCTGCCTAAGTGCCTTATGATTTTAATCCAATATTCACTCTGCTCGAGCCCCCCAAGTGCCATGCTATGCTTACTCACTATTAACTTCAGCATTCCCACAGATAAATTCAAAGACTCCAAGCTAAATTTCGTACATCCACAGTCAAAAAATTAAACGACCAACAGTGACGTCTCCTTCCTAATAATCCTCTGTCTCAACACCCTTGTTAAATTGCTTCACTTTTCCTCCACAGACTTTTACCATTAATTTCATTTTGTTCATTAATTAGCCAGAAAAAAGTTGAAATCTTGGGGAAAATTGCTGCATTTTTTCTTCTGTTTGTAATTTTCTGAATGCCATCTTTTCACTAATACTAATATGATAAGGTGATGTGGCTGCTGGGGTTCTGGCTGACCTCATGAAATCAATGACCCTTATCCTATTTCCTACACCGGTCCAATATTTAAACATTAAGATATAGTTCCTATTATAGTATATGATCACGCCTGCCTAATAAATTAAAGGGTGTTGCTATACGACACAACTGGTGCCAAAAAAGGGGTTACAAGGAAGGAAAGAATGCATTGCGATTTACGCCATTTTAATCCTTACACTTTCTAGTTTTTACCCTTAAAACTTTCTATTTTAGAATGTCGTTTGACACCACGCCATCACCCAACATTTTCCTAAATTAAATCCTTTGTCAACCATCCTTATCAATGAATTTTCCTTTCTTCATGAAGGTGTTCACTATATTTGGTATGTAATGCCATTAAAATAAAGAAATGCATAGTCATTGAGTAGAAGCGTTACTATAGATTCAAACCCTATCCTTTATGTCATAAGGCAAATATGTGTGGATTACAATTTTGGAGTTTTGAACTTTAACCCTTTGTTCCAATTCATGAAACTAATAGCAACACAGGCAGTGGTCCACAAGATGGGCATACATGTTGTGGGCACCGTGGAAAGCAACATAGAGGGGATAAAGATTAGAGAAATCTCCAAATTTGAAGATCATATGAAGCTCACTTTTGCACTTGTTTTTTTAAAGACCAGATCGGATCGGTTGTTCAACCAGTCATATCGTCAACTAATGACTTTTCCAGTTCAATTATGATTCAATTTTATCATACATATCGTGGTCCAATGACTTCTCCAAACCAGGCTGACCATCGATCGGTCACTTTTCTGATTCAATTCTGATCTTATTCGATTATTGATTCTAAGGGCGGACCTTCTATAGGCTCCATAAATGCTCTTGAAATTTTGGGAAAAATTGTTTACATTAGGATTTAAACTCATATGTTTTGATTGAACGTAAAATCTAATCGTCATTAAACCATTTAAGGGATTTGTGCTTTGATTTGCCTAATTGGAATTAATCTAGGCTATGTTTTTTTCCTAGGAAATGCTAAGGAAAACGCAAGGGAAAGAAAATACGGAGGAAATGCGGGAGGAAAGAAAAATTAAAAATAGAGTTAAATATCACATATTATTTTTACTTACTATTTCAAACAAAATTTATTATTTTAACTCATTAATATAAAGATTTATTCATTTAAGAATTTGTAAGTTTTTAAGTAATTTTATTTATATTTGTAAGTTTTTTAAATGATTTTCTAGGTTATGCTTTGGTTCCTCGATAATTCTGGCGAAACTGTTTAAAAATAAAAATAAAACAGAAATAAAAATACACTAAATTTCACATAATATTTTATTCTCATAACTCAAATCAATTTATTTATTTAACTCATATATATTTTAAATTTTAAATAATTTTATTTATATTTGATTTTTTGTTAGACAATCAGACATGAAAATTATTTTCCTTTATACTTTTGTTATTGGAAGAATTAGACACAATCTAAATATGAGAAAATCATTTTTTTTAGCATTTTTTCTTTTCTTACTAATTTTTGAAAACAAAACACAATCGACAGTATTGTTTTTGGAAAATGTTTGATGATATCATAGTGTCAGACACTATTTCTAAAATATAAAGTTTTAAAGATAAACTTAAAAGTATAAAATTAAATAAATATAAATACCTATTATCTACTTTCTTTCTTATAAACTTAGCTTAAAATCATTACATTTATAAAATTACAAAGACTTTTCTTTTACACCACACACATCACCGCGTAGCAAATCTCCCATTGTTTTTACATCTAACTGTTTTTTTTTGTCCCTCATTTAACACATCTAATCCGTTAACCCATAACTTTTTTTTTTTTGTACAAACATTGTCCGACACCTGCATATGGAAAACCACAAATCATTGGTGGAGAAGACGAACCACACATGGGGGGTTAAGGAAAATGAGTGGCTATATATATGGCCACATATTTCTTAGCAATAAGTATGAATACTATTGTGGTTGAGGATCTGGCACTGGCTGCATCTAACGTGAATGGTTGAATTATAAAATCGTTTTTTATATGTAAACGAAGTTTTACATTATTCATTATTTGATTTTATATTTTACATTTATGTAGATTAAAATTTGGAGCATAATAAAACATGTATCTTAAAAAATAAAATTATTATTTAATAATATAAAATTCGTGTTCATATAAGAACGAACTTTTTATAGCTGAACTCTACCGCTAAAAGAGAAAAAATAAGATCAATCAATTTTAAATTGACCCATCTCTGTTGCAGGGTCCCCATGTGTTTTAATGGCCTTGAGTATGACCGCCACTACCAGTGCCAAAGTACAGCAAGTTAAGACAGCCTCATGTAATTGGTTTTTAAAAGTGAGTAAATTAAGATGGAATTTAAAATTGCTATAAATTAACCACTCATTATCACCCAATTTCTATCCATTAAGTATTCCATTCTTAATTAAAATATTTTATCTATATAATTATTTCAAATTTATGTGTTTCCCATCCTTACTATTATAAAAAGTCTTTGGTACGAGACCACTTTGAGTCCTAATTCAAACAGAAATATGGTATTTAAACAGTTAAAAATAAGCTTACATAAACGTTACGATATTCGCATTACATGCTTAACTTAATTTTAAAATTTTTACGCTTAATATTATCACAAACGTTTTATTGCATAGCTCAAATAAGTGTCTATTGTTAATATGGATGACATTATTTTTTAACATGTCATGTCATTAATGAGCGACACATCAATGGTGTTAGACGCTCGTTTTTCCTATACGCTCACTTCATTTGACAGATATTCATGAATTTAATAAACACAGTGACGATATCTGATTTCAAGAAAATTTTAAGGACTAAGTCAAAAACATTTGCAGATTCTTTTACCCAAAACGATGTTCAAACTTAATCCTCGAAAAATGTATCACTATAACCTTGATATACAAAATAAATAAATATAAAAAAAATTACCTATAGACAAGTTTGATATATAACATTGAGGAATAGGAATGATTTATTTTTTCACTCCATTTCTCTTTGAATAAGAAAATTTTTATGATTTTAATTTTTGTAGTTAATCACGAGAAATAAAATAAATTTTTACTATTTTAATTTTTGTGCTTGATGCAATTTAGAAATCTAAGATTGAAATTACTTTTTGTTTTTGTATCAATGTGAAATGTGAAGTAATGTTTTAAAAATCGGACCGGTGACTGAATGAAAAAAGTTATTGGTTTCATTGGTCGAACTATGGGCTAATCGGTTACATCATAAATAAATAATTTATATATTATTAAAATTAAAAAATATAAAAATAATATTTTTTTACAAAATTTTGACAACATTTGTAACGCCCCAAAAATACCCTAGAATTGTCATAATAATTTTATTATATATTCCAGGTATAAATTGAGCCAAACTGGTTTTCCCGGAAAAACCGATAAATCAGCAACAGTGAAATGTGAATGAATATGTAAAGATACGACAAATATTATACGCTAAAAATAAAGAAATTGATTGAACACAAAAATAAAACCCAAGTGAAAAAGGACAAATTTCTTGAATTTGTAAATGAGTGACTTGGCGGCTGGATTAATGTTTTACGCCAGCTAATTAAACGATAAACGAAAGAAACTAAGACCAAAAGGAGAAAAATGAAATGGCTGTGTGTGCTTTAAACATGGCCTTTACACTTGAATGAAGAATAAGACCAAATGTGGTCTTAGAATAGCACATTTTGTGCATTTGGGCGAAAATGTGTTTAAGAGCAAAGTGAGAGAGAAAAGGCAAAAAAAAAGCTAGGGCAAGGTGAGAAGATCAAGATTGTTGGTGTGATTTTTTCCCATTTCTTGCTTCTAAGTGATCAAGCATCTTGGGTGAAGAAAATCCAAAGGGATTTGGCTGCAGCAACTAAACCCTGAGATTTCTTTAAATTATTGTTAGAAACCCTAATCCATCCACATGGGTTTTGTTTCATGGTTGTTTAGATATATTAGAATGCTCGGGAGTGATTTCTAGAATTTCAATTGGATTTTTGGTGGTTTTTGGAGAAAATCGCAAAGGGGAAAAACTTAAAAACTGGGCAAATGTGCCCTACGCCGTAGCGCAGGAACCCACGCCGTGGCGCAAACCTACGCAGCATGGGGATGCCTCGCCACTGCAAGGTTGAAAGCCCAAAAGGGCACCCTCGTGCACTCCACGACGAGTTATCGCTCACAGTTGAACATATTTCGAATTTTGCTTCCTCGAACACCTTGTATTCGTGATACCACAGTTTATGACCCTAACAAATGATTAATGAGGTTCAAATAGCGATAAAACTAATTGAAAATGTACCGTGACGTCGCCGCTAAACGGTTCGTCTTTGGGCAAACTTGCGAATGCCTTTTTTAACCTAAAACCGCTTAACGGCGATTAATCGCCACTCACTACAAAAGTATAATAATTGTTTATCCACTAAGAGTGGCGTAGAATTGTTATCGACTTAAGTGACTCGTGAGGATCACTCAACCTAGGACCGAATAGTGGAAGGAAACGAGCCGGCAACTTTCGGGTTTGTTCACTCGATCGACCCTCTATCCTTATTTATGTTTTGGTAGTATACCAAATAAATCAAAATGATTATATGGAATGAGTATATTCTTGAAATGATATTACTAAAGTGCATATGGATTTGAAAATGTGATATTTGAAAATGTTTATAATGACTGCATGTTAGTGATTAATTGAGTTGAATTGGTCAATTATTGACACCTTGAGTTGAATCGATATACCGAACTTACCGTCATAGCGAATCTACCAACTGACCGCTGCCATGAAGGCAACCGGAATTATCCAGCCGTCCACTGGCGGGATGCACTAACTGCATCCGTCACGACAGATGACATTTAAACGACCACATGTCGGGTGCACCACCTAAGATCCGACATGATGGAGACCGAAATTGTTAAATGTGTAAGCACACACGAATGATAAAAGGGCGGATTCACCAAAAGGAACTCATAAATGTGGAATTGTATAGACAAAGTGAAATAACAAACTTGATGAGTGTAAATGGATTTAGAACTAAATACATCCTTGGGAGTATATGTTTGAATCTCATGATTTGAGTTAAGTAAATTGAAAGCATGTGAAAATGCATATATTCTCGATATGATTAATGTTTTGTAAAGTGAAAGTATGTGAAAAATGAATAAGTATGAGTATAGTTTGATATAAAAGGCATGGTTTTTAAGGATAAATGCATGTCATGTTAAACAAAATTGGAATAGAACCAGATAAACCATTAAGATGAAAATGCTAATGCTAGAGTTTTTTATCTATGCGTTTCGAGTAAACAGGAAAAGATCAAGAAGCGAGAGTCATCATAGAAAAGTCGCAGAGCAGATAAAGATATACCCAGTCATATGCATATCATTTCTTTTGAACATGTGATATTTTGCAAACAAAAGAGTTAAACTCTGAACTATTGTTTTGTGTATCATTTTGTAAAGGTAGGATACGTCATTTTGTAAACGAATTGTATAAGAGTAAATGTTTATGGCCTATCATTTGAAAATGCTTTCGCGTAATTGAAAACCCTAAAACGAAATGACATAAATAAAATGTTTTGATAAGATAAATGAAAACGGTCGGAGTAAACCGGCCTTGCTCGATCCGCCTTCAAGTCGGGAAGGCTTCTGATTAAGGGCCGCGACACTTTTACAAAAAAAAAAAAAAAACAAACAAACAAACAAATGAAAAATAAACAAAAAGAATTAAATGAGCATCCCATAACCGGTTCAGATCCGCCAATCAAGTCGAACCGAAAAAGGGGTTCTTCAGCATCTCCTTTATTTGTTAAGCATATTTATAAAAAAAATTACATGTAAAAATCACTAGATATCATATTTCTAATACAATTAAGAGATGTTATATTTGCATAATATTTATCAAAACCTTGTTATTCTACATCTACATATAAGTAATAAAGTAACAATAACATAATAATTATCAAGGAATTGTTAATATCATCCATAATTACGAGTCATTTTTTTTACAATAAATAGGGACATTGGGGAGAATACAAGTGCAACCTTTTTTTTTGCAAGAAATCATAGATTTTTATCTATATAAAATATTTAATATACAAGTGAAAGAGATGGAATCTGAGTACCAAACATAACTAACCATATAACTTGAGCAGTCACACTTTAAAGAGGAAGGAAGAGAAAAAAGGGAAATCTTCAATAATTGTTTGATAAAAGTTAAAAGTTGCTACCATTCGAAATTCCTCAGAGGAGGACCTATATTTAAAGATTCTGTTGGGCTGAGATATGATTGTAGGGCAATTAAGGGAGATATGTTTTTATCTTAATGCATTGGTACATTTATTGTGCTCAGGCATCTCCTTCCCATTTCCTGAGAGAGTAAAATCAGGGACAATTCCCAGCCTCCATGTCTCATTATTCTCCACATCCATTGCTTGTGTTTGAGAACAATGGATCAAATCCATATGATTTGTGGGACATTTTCATGTAGGACTAATTCCCATGAACATGGTGAAAGTACAGACATAAAAACAAAACACAACTAATAGTTATGAGGATACAGCTTCAAATCAATACTCTATAGATCTGTCTCGATTGATTCAAAAATGATTCAGCCATTGCTCTAGACCTCCAAGCCTTCTATCAGATTCCTCAATGTGCCGAACGAGTAAAGAGAGTGACTCTTCATGCCTTCCTTGACTCCGCCGCCTAGGTTATAGAAAGTGACCTATTATTTATTCCTTTCCACTGTAGAGGTCGCCTAACATAAAGATATAAATAGGCTACGATAGGGACCTAAAGGCAAATAAGATTTCGGGCTCCCAATGTAAATATATGAACTTATTTACATTCATTATAATTCACTCCATTAAAGAATTATAATTGCACTCCCTCACTTATTCGAAATTATAATTCGAGCCATTTGTTATTAAATACTTATTAATCTCCCCGCATTAAGATTATAGATACCCGTTGATTAAATTAAATTACTGACAATTTTATTTAATCAATATCTAATAATCACCTTGAGACCTTTCACTTAACTTATTTGATATGTCAGATTAAAATCCACCTGCAGGGTTTAACATAATCAAAACTTATAAGTATCCTCAAGGAGGTATCATCAATCCAATTAACAGGACGTGGATTATGTTAATAATTAATATTCACTATACAATTAATGCAGTTATTCAACTCACCGAGATTATTGATCTATAAAGATCTCACTCTTTATAAATCAAAATAACCAACAATAAATGCATGTGTCTATTAATTATCTCGAGATTAAGAGTAATAGTATTCATAATAACCATGAGGTATTAATTATTTTATACAAGATAAAATAATTACCCCCAAGTTGGTCTCTTCGCTCAATACACACTTGTTTACTAGCATAAGAAGCGTGAACTAGTTTACTTCTCGTAGTCACATGCACTCTACCGGTCTTGTGCTACAATCTTACTAATGAAGCGCCATTAAATTTTATTTCGATCGCGAATCAATAGAAGCTTATATTCCACAAAGAATCCGATGATTTGATCTTCCGTGGCGTAGTTTTAACTCTACACACCAAATCATCTACTATGTAGAATAAAAGACACACATGTATAATATTTAAATGCAAAGATAGCTCATGTAGATTCTCATTGAAATGAAATAACATAATTTTATTAAAATAAAATAAACATCCATGACAATAAAATGGCTTTTAGTATATATATAGCCCTAACATTTCCCAACTTACTAAACCCATAATCCAACTAGATTGTCAAGAGTAAGGGAATTGTGGAGTTGGAACAGCAGCATTGAAGGGAGAAGAAAAACTTTGGGTCTATTCGATTCTTGTTTTTCAAAATCATTCTGAGTATCGCTTTTGAAAATAGATATAACACCATTTTTTGTATTATCTTAAAAATGTTCCATATATTTCTAAATTTAGTGTTTTCTATGTTAGTTCATGTTTTAAAAAAAAATAGGAACCAGGGCTTCGTTGCTGAGAAACACGCCTCAACCCCGCCTCTCGCAAAAGAGGGAGCCGCACCGGATCGAGACTCCTTCAATTGATTTTCCTCGACATCAAATTCCATTTCAATATATAAATCCAAATATCATAATATAACTTGTAAACCACCAATCAGAGGGAGTTTAAACCGTTTGTACATATTCTCGAGTCTCATTTACTTGTACATAAACAAATCCACTATTAGCAAAAAATATTACATTTACATTACAAAACAGAGTCAAAACTACATCAAAGCGGACTTGGTCAGTGGTCGGGCCATGTTGTAATGCGGAATGTCGTGATGTCCTCTTCATTACTCACCTGACGAACACTACGCAAGCCTTATAAATTTTAATGGAAATAAATAACAAATATGACCACTTGGGGGTGGTCCACATACATATAATAAAATGGATTTATCGTGAGTTTATGTATACCGTAAATATATATCAGAGTTTTCCTATATACTCTTTTTATAATCTTGAGTTTTCTATATCCCGTAGAAGCTTAGAAAAGAGATCTTGTATGGGGAAGTACCACCCAGAGGTACATTACAGAACAAGAACTCCGATTCTTTTTATGCTTTCTTATTGTTCATTATTCAAATTTTATTATATAAATGTTTGTCTATAGACCCAAAGTAGTCATCTGAATGACAGGACTTAATACAATAGGGTTCCCGGCTGTACGGTACAAGATCACCGTAGACGTGTCTCGCACACTGCAATGTAAAGGTACCATAGCACAATGCAGAGGCCGCCGCACTAAACAGATAAAGGTTTCAAGCTTGTTAAGACCAGATTATATATATATATACAAATTAATAACACTATTACCAAAGGACTATTAGCTAATCCCCGGCAACAGCACCAAAAACTTGTTACAGACCAAATTGTATGATGCGATCTGTGTATGCCAAACTTCTAGTACTGTCACTCAAGAACTATTCAGTCCCTGGCAAAGGCGTCAAAAACTTGTTAGCCAGATGATTATGTAGATGAAAAGATTGATTTGCTCCTTTTGTAAAATGTATTCATTAAAATTTGAGTTAGTCTTCATTACTGCAAGTGCACAGGTCGTGACAAGTAGAAGTACTATTAAAAGTCCGTATATCCTTCCCACGAGGAATGATGATAAATCAAAAAACTAACTACCCCAACTACTCAAGATCATTACTATTTGAACTCTACTATTATGATGATGAGATGACTAAAAAGAATTTTAATCATAGATTCAATTCCTTAATATTCATGAAAATAATTTTTAATAAAAATGGGTTTGAGAATTCACTGAGTGAGACAAAACTAGATATAGATCAATGAGTAATAATCACCGTGATCTTATCGATTCATACCAGCTATAAATTGAAAACTGAGTTTGTTAAAGATGTATGGTAGTATAGTTTGGATTTCTCCCTTAACCATACTTTTCACTGATTAAAGGTTCATATTCTTTTCTGAGACAGGATTCTAATTAGTTACTTGTAATTTGTAACCCTCTTTCTAAGATTTAAGTATTTTTCCTTTTCAGTACTTCATACTTAAATCTTAGGACTGGAAAATTCTTGCCCCTATAGACCGGATATTGCAAGCCTTCTCCAATTTGATTGACACCTCATCCTTCATTTCTAATGAAAATTTACACCTCCGTGATTAGATCTTTGCTAACATGGGATCAGAATCTATTCAGTAGAAAGAGAAGAGACCTTTGAGTAATTAAACTGATACTTCATTCAACTATCTTCAAATTACGAGTAAGTTGGTGATCTATTTAAGTAACCCATCAGAGTTCATTAGTTCCTTAATATTACTCTATCATACCCACAAAGAACAGCTCTATACTCTTAGGATTCTCCATCTCTGTGTCACGCATAAGGCCTCTTGAAAATCAAAGTAAGATACAGGATCTTGCTTGGGTACACAGTACTAGTACTGAGAATAAATAAATTCAAAAACAATACCAATCAAATAAATTCAATAATTCAAATTAAGGCGTTCTTCCACCTTGTGCATAAAAATGACTATCATCATTGACCCATTTCTAGATAGCTCAATTTTTCAAAACTGGTTCACTCATATCAATGACTAACTGATCAAGAAAATTCACTGAAATGATAAACGAACTGAAATAAATGCACTCCAGAAACTTTCCATCCTCCATTTAAATCAAACAGTAATGAGAAAGATGATTTTATAACTAAATTCCAGTTCGAAGCTGCACTTCAGTTCCATATCCAAATCCAGAAATCTAAAAGAAGACCAACTAAAATCCACATTGAAACTCTACTGAAACTAACTCTACTAAAAAGAAAATAAAAGAAAAATAAAATATACAAGAGTCTTCAACTACCTAAACGTCCTGGAGTTGCGGAAGCTGCGCACAGTGCCCTAGATGCGTCTATTTATAGACTTCCCAATGTTAGTTCGCACTTCATTAATTGCTTTGTGGATCCCTTTCAAAATCTCCGCCCAACAGAAACACGAATTATGTCACATAGAAGTTCTGTCGCGATAGAGTTTTCAGTCTTTGTCGCTAGCCTTTGTCGTGAGCATGCGCCTCTCGTCACCTATTCTCCGAAAGCCTTTCGATTATGTCGCAATAGACTTTGATACATCGTCGCCACATACCCCGTGTAGCAACTTTGTTCTCGCTGTGAATAGAATGTATTGTGTTACGATTACCAAACCTCGCTTTTGCAACCAATTTTCTCATGTCCTTCCGTCTAGAGTCCTCTGCCGCAACATAAATTTTCCTTATTGCGATAAACATTTTCCTTTATCTCGCAACTCGCATGATGCATTTTTGTTTCTCGCGATAAGATTTCTTTGAGTCCTTAGCAATTTCTGTCGCGACAGGAAATTCCTTGGTCACGACAGACTTTTCTTCTCTAATTCTCGTCGCTTACTGAGTTGTTTGTCGCGACATAGAAATCTTTGTTGCGACATGCTTAACTTGGCTAATCTTAGTTCTCCTTCTATTTCTGTCGCGACCTAATTTTATTATGTCATGACATAATTCTATCATTCCATAGCTTTTTTGTCCCAACAAAAAATTTCTTTGTCGTGACAGAGATTCTGCCTTCAACTTTGTCGCAACATGAGTTTCTTTGTCGCCATTCTTTTTGTGTTGTTCTTCAACTCCTTGTCGCGACAGAGAATTCACATCCTTCATGTTTTTTTTGTCACGACGGAGATTTTGTTGCTCTTAGTTGTGAATTCTGAATGTTATGTCGCGACATGATTTTCTTTATTTCGATAGAAATTCCTCCTTTAGCTGGCTTGGTTTTGAAAACTTTGTTGCAACATAAAAACATTTATCTTAGTTGACTTGTGTTGTATTCTTAGCATTTTCTATCATGACAAAATTGTCTTTTGTCATGACAAAGTTCATCTGTTAGTCTTCAGATTTTTATGTTGCAACAGAGGAAATATTGTCGCGACACAGCTCCTTTTCTCTCTACCTTGATCATTGTCGCGACAGAGTTAACGACTGTCGCGACAGTCTTCTTTTCATTCTTCTTTAGCAATGTTGCGACATAGAACTCTTTGTCGCAACAAAGATTCTATTTCTGCCTAAAGTTTATCCTGGACTTGTCAGGATATAGGTCGCCAGCTATGACATAGTTCTTTTCTGCCTGCTTGTAACGTCACACATACAAAATCCAAGCGGCTACAAAAACTATGTCGTGACAAAGACTCGCTGCGTCATGAGCCAGTTCTTTCTCGCTTTGTTTTCTCCTCTTTTCAATTAACACCTGCAAAACACAAAGTTGGTGAATGTTCCATAATTTGGCATACAAATAGAGTTGAAACAGTTAAAAACATGCCATAAAAATGGATTAAAAATAGATGAGTTTAAGACTCATCACCTGCCCGCATAACAAAAGTGTCGTAGCACTAGCAAGAGTGTCACGCCTAGATCCCCGGTCCGACCCGAATGGCGGATCCTAACCTAGTCCGGGCGTATCATGTACTAGACTCTCATTGACCTCGTTTCTTCTCGTGAGTCGTAACTCAGACCTCCGGTGGAGCATGCGGACAATTTCAGAATAAATAAAAACATTTACATATACAAAGAACTACCACCGAATGGTGTCCATCAAAATCTATACAATATACAATAAGTCCTGATTATTTATACAAATACTTATATATGTACATGTCTACTACAAATATTAGAGATCGCTTAAAATAAGATCATGAGCACTCTATCTCTAAGATGACCCCGTGACTCGTGTGGAAATGTCCTCGTCCTTTTGCCTCCTTCTTCAAAAGATTCACACTGATTGAACACCCGTATGTTTTTACATTTAGTGGGAACATATAAACAAAAACATCTAATTAATAACAATAATCGCTGGCTACGATCTTTTACATTTACTCTTCCTTATGCATATAACGAAACCTATTCTTATGTGACTTCTAACTCATATCATATTACACATGTAGGTTTCATCCTTTTCAGATTCCAAATCATTATCATGTTTGTATTACTTCCATGTGTCATGTCTTTTATAGGTTGTAATTCATATCTTCTACATGTATGACTGGTCAAATCATATTCAGAGCAAACTTATACATAATAATAAATAAGAACCTGAATCATCGAACTCATATATCAAATACATACAAGGTCATATCAGACTATACAGATATATCGATACTACATTAGTCCATAGCAGTGGCAGATCACAATGTATACATATACTGTGTGGTTCACGTTTGGTATCTCGTAATACATATATCCAAAAAACAAAGTTTATTTATTTGCTTATAATATAATCATATTTGTGACTTATATATTCATGTCAAGGCATTTGATTCGTCTCTTTACATGTTTCATGACTTTCTGCTTCGTGTCGTTCCTATTCATGTCATTTACATAATTCTATTCTACTTTACTTCTTGTTATATGACTTTTAATGTAATTTACATCTCCCATATAGGAGTATAGAGCCTATACGTAGGTACCCGTGATATACAAATGAGCAGTCGAATTCCTTTCTCTTATTTGCTCATTCTTCAAATTTACATGGTTTATGTTCCAATGGCTTTAGTATACAACTGGAACATATTCTTATGAAAACCAGAGGTTCATAATCGTTCATTCCGAAGGACATCGATTTAAACTCGTCGTAATTAATACTTATCCGCATCTCTCAGAGGGGAATTTACGTGAGCTTTTACCTTACCGAGGTACCGTGAGGTACTACTAGACATATTCCCATATTACTGAACTTACTTATATTAATGATACGAAGTACCCGTGAGGTACTACAGAGATTTTACTTGTACAAAAGTAATCTGTGAGGGTACTGTCACTGCATCAGATACGCAGGTACCCGTAGGTACATTCAGATCTTTACCATATTCATATCTTTACTCTTATTCTTTATTCAGAGTCTTATCATATATCTGTTGGACTACCCAAATCGATCATAAGAAATGAGTAGGACGCAGCACAATAAGTACCCGAAGGTACAATACAGTACTGAGGTGTTGTAGCACTAGAAAGAGTGCCGAAGCACTAATCAGAACATGCCTGCCCACATAATGGCGTCGTGGCGACTAGCAAAGAGGTCAAGAACCGACGTAACGCAGTTCCGCCCACGCAATGTATAAGTGTCGTGAGTACCAGCGTGAGTGCCGGCATCGTAACGGTTCGCCACGTGAATAAGTGTCGTGAGCACTAGCAGGAGTGCCAGAAGACTAATCTGTAACGTCCACTCATTCATTATCTCTTCTACATTCTGTAATCATACTATCATATATGTCTTTCGTAACTCATAACCTATCTTTATCAAGCATTCTCGTGTTCATGACATATTGCTTTTCATGTGTCTATGTTCATGTTTCAAGTCAAGCTTACATTTCATACTTCATATTCATGTTTCATGAACATATCTATACATTTCTATACTTGTACGTTTTTCTTGTACTTTATCATACTATTCTATCTCCCATAAGAGTACAGAACAGAGACTCTTCCTTTGAGACCCGTGGGTACTTTTCTTCATAATGCTCCTTTACATATCAAATCTACATATATTGCTATTTCTTGTTCATATCTACATCCTTTCTTACCATGTATTCCAATCAACTTTAACCAAGCGATTAGTACACTTGGTACAACAATTCAATTTTCAGACAAGATGTGGGCACAAAATGCCATTAAATGGCATATGGTTAGATTCTAGACTCAATGAGCTTTTCATAGAGTCCAAGAATACCCATAATGGAGTCCTAACGAAGGAGTTATGCAAGTTGCAAGCCGTGAAGAAAATCAACAACTTGCAGCGCCTGCAAAGTAAAGAGCTCACTGTCTTTATCATTTTTGGGGGGTCTTAACTCATATTTGACACCGTGTCTTGGTACTCATTTGAAGTTAAGGTGCTATGGGTTCTTCTCCAACTAATCACCCAAACGGAGCAATCGAAACTCAAGTTATGTCCTAAACAACCGGGACTACTCTATGTTCAAAACTGAACCAGAAATTGGCTTGAACATAGCCCCACTTTGAGTGAATTTTTGGGCCACATAGAGTCATAATTGGAAGGTAGCTATTTCAGGGTGTTTTGGTCTCCTTGAAGTCTAGTTTAACCAGCAACTTGAATCACTCAAATCGGAGAAGAAAGGACCAAGTTATGGCCAAAATACTAACACTGGTCCGAAATGTAAATTGTATTGGTACTTGTGATTTATCATGACACGCTTACGGTACCGCATCGACTGCTTCGTACCGGTACCACTCGAATTCCTCTTAAAAGGTGGTTTTCTCTTCCCTTTTTCCATATTTTTCCACCCAAACCAACTCAATAATCAATATAAACATCAAAACCACTTCATATTCATCTTGTAACCTCTATTCTACTCAAATCATCTTTCAATACATATCTTTCTTCAAAAACCTTTCATGAAATACTCTCAAAACAATTCTAATATGGGTCATAACCCATACATGGTCCAAACATAAAGATTAGTTAGGGTTTGTTCTAAACCCTAACTCAATTACTTGCAATTAAACCATGAATCCAACCTCAAAGGGAGGATTCCATACTCTTGATTCCATACAAGAATTCATTCTAAGGTTAGGTTTCTTACAACCCACAACCCACAAACATGAATCCATACAAGAAATCCAAGTAATCCATACTAATAGTCATAGTTCCATACCTTTGAATCTTTCTTGAACTTCTCTTCCTTCTTCCTTCTTCTCTTCTCTTCTTTTCCTTCTCTTCTCTTCTTCTCTTCTCTCCTTCTCCTCTCCGTTTTTGAGCTCTCCCTTCTATTTTTGAAAACCAAAAGATATTTTGGCCTTAGTAATAAGGCCATGTTTGGCCTTATGCCAATTTGCCTTCTTTTCCATTTTTTTGAGTTAAGGCCATGTTTGGCCTTTGCATTTTTAAATTCTTTTCTCATTTTTGCATTTAGGTCCTTCCATTCTTTCTAATTTCTATTCCATATTTTCTCAAATCGTGATAATGGCATATAAACTTATTGATTTATGCCTCTCATATCCTCAAGTGGTAAATGACTAATTTACCCTTTGCTCTCGTATTAATTTTCGGGTCTATCGTTTTATTTCCGAAAATTCTCATTTAACTTTTATTATACCCTAAACATGTCCGAAAACTGTTAGGGTATATTTCGGGGTGTTACAAAGAGTGTCGTCGCACTAAACAGAGACGTGCCTGCCAACGTAACAGAGGTGTCGTAGCACAATGTAGGAGTGTCGTCGCACTAATTAAACGTGCATATTCATTCACTATCCGGTCTCCGACAGGCATACAATTATATGTATTACTGAGCTTATTATATTGTTCTTAAATACATTAGCAAATAAGGGGCAAGTAGAGAGCCTTTTCATAACTATTATAATAGTAATGGACCTTTCATTCACTTATTAGAATCCTCATTAATCCAATTTTATGCCTAATTGTCTTCCATTGAAAGTCCAAATAAAAGGGTAACATATTCTAAAATTAGTCGATGAAAGAACAAAATCGGAATCAGAAATAAGCAGCGTACGCGAGAGGTGCTACGCCTAGGCATATCAGAAACGTCTCGGGAGGGGTCTCGGGTCTGCCTAGATGGAGCTCTACGCCTAGGCGTGCACTCCTATGCCTAGGCATAGGGGTGTAGTGCTGAAACCGAACATGGACTAGTTTTGGCCATTTTCACCATAAATCATTCAACCAAAAACAAACCAACCTCAAAACAAACTTCAAACAACCCAAAAAAAACACTTTGATTAGAATTCTTCATACCCAAACCTAGACAAGGAGGGATTTCCATACAAGTATTCCACACCAAAGTTTCATACTTATAGTTTCCATACCTTGATCTTCAAAGACTTGAACCAAGCCTCTTGTTTTCTTCCCACTTGAACAAGGAACACCAAGAATTTGAGAACTCAACCCCAACCTTCTTGTTCCTATCCCTAAACTGTAAATGCCCTAAATCTCTCTAAGCCAAATGGGAAATATCTTCTATAAGGCCATGTTTGGCTTTATCTCAATTTGGACTTAAATTTCTCCATTGCATTTTAGTCCTTCTATTTCATTCCATTTACACATCAACTTATCATTATTCCTACAATAGCATATCATCTTCTTATGTTATGACCTTTGGATCCTCATTTTACAAATTACCAATTTAACCTTGGCTCTTGTATTAATTCTGGCTTTTATCATTTTTCACTCTTAGCACTTAAATTTCCGAAGAATGCAAATTTTACTTATATTATACCCTAAACATGTAATAAACCACTAGGGTATAATTTGGGGTGTTACACAGAGAGGAAGATCCAAAAGTGTGAAGAAAATTTTATGTCTCTCCAACATCAGCAGAGGTCTCAATTTATAGGAAAAAGTTGTAACAATTTGGTTTGAATTTTTAAAACTAGATGTTGGCCATCAAGACTAGAATTAAAGAAAATTGGTTGTTAGTAGTTGAATTCAAAAAATAGCTATTATGAATTGAATTCAAAATAGTTGTTGTTGAAGAAACGGTTTTGAATTTACTGAGATTTTAAGACCTAAATTGTTTTTATTTTTAAAAAGTCAAAAACCAAGGTTTTCATGTAGGTAAAACAAAACAAAAATAATTTTGAGCAAAACCAAATGTGACTCGTAATAATCACGCGTAAGAGGGGTGGGAATCCATCTATTTTTATCGAAATCAAAGCCACCCCATTTCAGGCACGAGAGCGAGGCCTCTTCTCAAGCCTTATATGCATGAGTTTTAGAATATAAACCCAAGAAGGTTCTTGTCTTTTTCCCATATGAGATAAGATTCTTTTTTAAAAAGATTATTACTTACTAACAATCCCCCACTTTTTTCAAAAAGATATTTGAATTTAAAACATTTTGCCTAGATTATGTAAGCGCCTTAAATTTGGTGTTCAATGAACTATGAACCAAACATATATGAATAAGATTTAATTTACAGAGTATTGGTGAAGTTTATAGCTTCTATGAACCAAAATACTCTTGATCGTAAATTAGGGACCTTATTATTAACACTACACATCACGATTCTTATTGTTCAACATCGTTGTACGCGATTAGGCCATGTGTGTGCCTGATCATTTCATAAGTGCTCTAGAACTTTCGCCAAAACATTTCATAGGAGCGGCCCTACTCCACACTTACATAGGTGATTTCATTAAGTGCATACTGCATTTATATGTACCTCCCATAAGGGATATGAAATCATTAAGATTATAACTCCACCTCTCAAAATATGCATTCTAGCACCATAACCACACCATAGAAATGGACAATTTTATTAGTGTTAGCAGGATTAGCAAGTGACTTGTTATTATCCATATGAACCTTCTTCGTGGGATCTCCAATCACAAAGGTTGGGTTCCCATCACTACTAATATCTAATTGTCTTAAGTCCCATTGTACTCAATGTTTCCAAACTTTCTCCTGCTCTACAGGACGGGCCAAAATCACTTTAACTCATATATTCAACGGAAATACTTCATCTCTTCAACACCCATTTCCCCAATCTCATGTCTTAGACAAATGTGTCTATTTTCCCATTTAATGTTTTATTCTTTTGCAATCTATATTATCGCTATAATCATAATGTATAGACACTCGAAGGTGCTCTGGCTGTATCTTACAAAGGGAATTCCCGACATGGAAGGACTTTAACCTCAACTTTACCAGCGGATTCAAAAGTTATAAATTCTAATTTCATGGTAGAAGTAATGATAAGGGTTTGTTTAGATGATTTCCAAACAACAGCATCACCTCCCAAAGTAAAAACATAACCACTAGTGGATTTTATCTCATCTGAATTTGAGATTCAGTTAGGATCGTTGTATCCTTCTAACACAATGGGGAATCCACTATATAGGATACCAAAGTTCATGGTACCCCTTAAGTATTTCATTAGTCTACCTAATACATTCTAGCGATCATTATTGAGATTATGTGTATATCAGCTTAATCTACACACTGCATATGCTATGTCAGGTCTAGAAAAGTTCATCAAATGCGCAAGACTCCCAATAATCTATGCATACTCAGATTGAACTATGGGATCACCTCGATTTTTCATTAAATGGGTGTTAGCATCATAAGGGGTACTCATGGGTTTAGCATCGAAATGTCCAAACCTCTTGAGTATTTTCTCAATATAATGTTATAGCATAATGCTATCACCAATCCTTATGATTTTGACTCCCAAAATTACCTTACATTCACTCATATCTTTTATGTGAAACTGTGAAGCTAGAAATCTCTTGGTATTATGTACCATATCTAGGCTAGTACCAAAAATCAGCATATCATCTACAAAAAATGCAATTATTACATTATTCTATCTATACACTTTGTATACAATAATATTTATTCACTTCAACAAATAAAAACACGTTCTTCAACAAGGCATTATCAAATTTCTCATGTCACTGTTTAGGTGCTTGTTCTAAACCATATAAAGACTTGAGCAATTTGTAAACTTTATTTTATTGACCATGTATAACACATCCTTTAGGTTATAACATGTAAATTTCTTCCTCTAAATCTCCATTTAAAAAAAACTGTTTTAACATCTATTTGATGGATAAAAAGTTTATGAAAAGAAGCCAATGCAATCAAAATACAAATGAAAAAAATCCTAGTAATAGAAGCAAACATATCAAAATATTCAATATTTTGATTTTGTTAAAACTCTTTGGCTACTAACCTAGCTTTGTATTTTTCAATAGACTTATTTGGAAAATATTTTCTTCTAAAAATCCACTTGTAACCAATACGTTTTGGTCCTGAAGGTAAATTGACTAACTCCCAAGTTTGATTTTTTAAAATAGAATCAAGTTCAATTTTAATATGTTCTTTCCAAAGTAATAATACGTCGATTTAATAAATAGTCAAATTAAGAAGAAAGTTCATTCTATCAAATAGTATAAAAGTCATCTCCAGTTGAAAAACTCTTTTCAGGATGGTACATTTCTTATATCTATTTATCCATATGTTTTACTTATATTTTTAGTAGTTTTATTATATGAATAAGTGATCTAATGCTCTAAATGTTCAATTTTGTGATTAGGTCATCCATGAGCCAATATGGAGCAAAAACAAAGAGATAAAACCAAAAAATCAACAAACAACACATGCACAGCGTGCCTACCGTGGCTTTGATGTTTTCTAGCCACAATGATCCCCAATTGCTACAATATTGATATGGATAAATAGAGACTTCTCGGCTTTCCAAAGAGACCTTATTCACTCCATTTGACTTCAAATGACAAAGTTATGACTCTAATAGTTGGAAAGTTAAGAACATAAGAGAGCCGAAAAGTGACCAGTTGGAGAATTTTGTACATTCAGTCTTTATAATGATTTCCAAAGTTTTTCCTTGACATATATAGATTTTACACTTCAAGATCTTTCCAACGGTACCAAGAACACCCAACCCGAGTTCCCATTTAAAAGTACTACTTAATAAGTTTGGAGCAAAAATGTGGGATTCAAAGAATCGCCGCGATGTCGAGAACCAACGTTGCAGAGTCGCAGTAAACGCAAGATCCCGACGTCGCGACATCTCTGCTGATTTTTGAGTCTATTTTTAGCCCATTTTTATTTCCATAATTATGGGTTTTAAAGCACAAACCCGAGAAACAATGAAGGAGGACGCCGATTTTGAACTGATTACGTTGGAGGGGAGAATAAGCTCCTTGGGTGGAGCACCCTAGGGCTTGTTCTTGGAGATCTTTCTAGGGTTTGTTCTTGAAAAAGGAAGAACACTTGAGGAAGAAGAAGATAATGGAGGAGAAGAAGGGAGTTGTGACACCCCATTCCCGGGGGTCCGTTGACAACCCGTCAACCCGCGGAATACTGCGGAATGTCCGTAACCTGGATACTATTCACGTAAAACGGCAGAGTCTCTCAGACAGGAGCTCTACCTAAGAACCACCTCGTCCCAACATCAACATCAAGATATATACATGAGTAAACGGCTACTTTGGCCTATAAAACCAATACTCATCAATATACATCAACTATATACCATAGTTTCAAGAGTTAATAATTTTCTCTTATTTCAAACATATATTAAAATTCTAAAATTCTAATACATGTCATACATCATAAAACCATCAAAGCCACAACCCGCTTCAAAACTGCCCTAAGATGAGTCACTCGTGCGCTCCCGCATCTCGAAATATATTCTCGACAGAGTGAGCTATCGCCCAGTAGTGGAATCACCCTAAATGGGTTACTCCCCACCTAAGTGCATATGCAATGATCCACGTAAACACACACATCCAAGCAAATTCATGATCCTACTAATGTCTAAATGACCAACCCATGTCCCGAACCACCGACTCCCACACTGCAGCCAAGCCATGTATGAGAAACATCATTTTCAAAACAAAACTTGTTGTTTGAAAATACACATACCGGCTGTCGATAAAAATATGGACTACCTCCGAGGCGAATGTGTCGGGAGAACCTTCCAAACAACACATGGGCTCCCCTCCGACGTGTAATTGTAGGACCATCTCCCAACACCATTCCCTCCGTAAAATCATCCCTGCGGAAATTCCTTTCGCAACCATGTCTATTTTTCATAAAAACCCAGGTCATGCACTCACACCTAACTTCTAGGTTACCTGCTGTATATGAAAATGCATTATGCCATTTCATGTCATTCATGCTAATATATTCACATACGATATATTAACATATTTAAATCACATATAACATGTTATGTAATTTCACCCAATTTACAAATTTTGGTCAACCATCACCCAAATTAACTCACTTGAGCTTAATCACAAACTCATCTCCAATGACCTAAACACAATTATTCCATATAATTGTGACTCTCATGCTAATACACAAAGTTCATGGCATTAACCTAGCCCATTTCACAATAAAATCAATCCATTTACACAAAAATTAGCTCACGGGCCAATTAACGAACACGAGCAATTCACTCAATCACTCAATCAAACACATTTTTTTCACAAAAATATTTCGTGTCACTATTCACATATCAAAGAAACCCCAAGTTATCGTCTTCACGGCCACTACCTTAACATCACGGCCTCCACTCTTACAACCCGACCTAACTTTTCACATTCCCTACCATACATACCATTAAAGCACAAATTATGGCATAAATTATACCATTAGCATCCAAATAATGTGACAATGCAGACTCATCCAATTAGGTTTCTAACTTTTTCCACTCTGGCCCCAAGTTTCGGGATCAACACAAACCACCGCCCATGCCTCAAACCAACCGAATCATCAACAAAACACTTAAATCGAAAATAAACCAAGTAGGATAAAACCCCTACCTCACGGAGTTTGTCGAAACTCCTTAAAACCGGAGTCCACGCGTAGGCCTTACCGCGTAGAACCGCTTTCCTTCTTGCTCCGAAGAATTCCGACGGTCAGATTAGCCAGAAATTTAGAGAGAATGAGGTCCTTCTCTCTCTAAAAACGAACCAGCCATAGCCACTGCATCTCACGTTTCTCTCCTCATGTTTTTGCCCCTTTTTCAATTTGAAGAGGATGACACTATGTGATTATTTTGTCATTTTCCTCATTTAAAATTTGAAACAAGCATCTATATCCCTTCTTTCCACTATTTTGACACTCGCACTATCTCGCCGTCCGTTTCCATCATTTCCTCTACTCATGCAACTTCAGTAACATGAGTACAAGTTATATGTGACTTTTGTCACATCAAATTTCGTTTTACCGCACCCGATACTCTAAGGCTTCGAAAACGCAAGTAAATTCCCACCGCCTCTCGAATTCAACGAAATTTGACGTGTTAGCTAGATTTCGCGAGACGATTCTAACGGTGAAACTGGCTTATCATCCAAGATCTCATGAATTTCTGATTGCCGAATTACGATTCGTTTTCTTTTCAAAAATCGAATTTTCCAGTCTCACAGATTTCAATGCCATATTTGTTTTCTCTCTCTTTCCTTTTCCAAATTTTCTTTCTTTTGATGGTTGTATTTACTTTTCACCTTTATGTTTTAGTTAGTTTTCTTAGGGTTTAGATGTGGCTTCGAAGACATGCTCAGATGAATATTCCTAATTTATATTGATTGATGTTTTATTTCATATTTATGTTGAGTATTTCATTTGATCTTAATGTTTAGGGTATTTGGCCAATATTTGCATGATTCAGGGTTTTACTAAAATTTGAGAAGTGAGAGTTAAAATTAGACCATGGATGATTTACCATCTAATTATCATGAGATAGAGATAAAAGTGAGATTAGGTGTGGTATGAAGATTTATAGGGTTCAATGCATCCTTAGTTATAATGGTTTGAGGCAGAGATGCAGTATAACCTTTTCTAAGGGTAGTGTGCGGATGTTCGAGAGAGATTCGAATATACATTAGTGAAATCACCATCTTCATGATGAAATTAATCATCAATTAATCAAGCTAGGGAGGCTCATACACTGCTTGTTTAGGTGAAATCTAAGTTCCTAAGGCTTTTAGTTCCTTATTCACTGCCTGCATGCCTATATTAGTGTCTTTGAGTTTTTCTATAGATTTTCCACCATCCAAATAGAGCATAGGCGATTAGAGTTTGCATCACTTAGTAACCCAATCTCCTCCGTGGGAACGATACTCACTTATCATTATATTATTTCGAGGCGACGCGATGCACTTACGCATTACTAGGCGTACATTACTTCATAGCACAACCTACTTCATCACTTTGTCTCTTACTTCTTCTCAACTCATCATGAGAGCTCTCCACATCATCCACAATAGTGGACATATGCTAATCATATGGGTTTTCTATATCATCCACAATTGTGGGTGTACGAAATTTTCTCTCATAAAGTGGAAAATGTGTTCAAAACTCAAGATTTTTGTCTCGTAATAGTATTATATCTGGAACATCACTCTTTTCAAAACAAGAAATTTATAAGCAAAGACTATTACTAGCATACCCAATAAACATGCAATTAGAAGCTGATCCCAGTTTTTTAGGATCAAAATATAACCTTGCAAGACACCCCCACACTTTTAAATATTTTAGGTTAGGTGTATGACCTTTCCACAACTCATAAAGAGTCCTACCAGTTTTCTTGTATGGAATTCTATTCTATAGATGACATGCACACAAAATAGCTTCGCCCCATAAATTGTTAAGAGTAGAAGCACTGACAAACAAAGAGTTCATCATCTCTTTAAGAGTCCTAATCTTTCTTTCAACAACTCCATTTGACTCGGATGAATAGGGAGGAGTTACTTCATGAATTATTTCTTCATTTTCACAATAATCATTTAAGGGGATGTATTTGCCCCCTCATCAGATCTAATCCTTTTGATTTTCCCATCAAGTTGATTTTCTACTTCAGCTTTATAGCTTAAGAACATATCAAACGCTTCATTTTTATTTCTAAGCTAAAGAAACTCTAAATAACCTAATAATCATCAATGAATGTCACATAAAATTTCTTACCTCCTCCACTAAGTAGTTTGTTTCAAATCTCCTAGATCATAATGAATCAGTTCTAACATTTTGTTTCAGAAACCGACCACATATCTTTTTGTTAGCTTTGAAGAGGCACATATTTGATATTTACTTAAGCATGAATAACCAATATTAGCTTATAAGGCTCAGAGATTACATCTTCTTAATGTATCCACCAAGCACATGTCCTAATCTAGCAATGTCAAACATCATAAGAATCTCACCAAGTAAGCAAAGCAAAGAGGGATTTCCATTTATAACTTCGTAAAATACCGAGACAAAAGGCCTCTAATTACAAACTCTTTTTCCCTCAAAGACATTATTTTTTGTCATTACAATCTTAATAAATTCAAATGCAGCTTATCTTTACTTCTTCCAATAGAGCAACAGAAACTAAATTTGCTTTACTATTAGGAACATGCAACACGTCATTCAAGGCTAGAGTCTTTCTCGAAGTGAGCTTCAACATGACTTTGCCTTTTCCCAAAACTTGAGCAATGTGAGAGTCACCAAGGTAGACAACCTTTTCGTCATCCCCTACTGGAGTATAGAAGGTAAAAACATCTTTATTTGCATAAATTTGCCTAGTTGCACTAGAGTCTACCACCCTATTCTTAGAATTGGTCACCATATTAGCTTGTGAAACAACAGCAGCTATTATGTCATCTCCTTCGACCAAGTTGGCTTTAAGAGGATTTTCACTGTTTCCATTTTTTACTCTCTTTCTACACTAGGATGCATGATGCCCTAGTTTGCCACAAGTATAACAAGTGCCTTTCTTCTTGAAAGTATAGGGGTTAGCAATTTTGGGTTTGTTATCAAAGTTTTGAGCTTTATTATCAGACTTTTGTTGGTTTAGACCAAGTTTTCCCTCATGGTCATTTGTTTTGCTTCATCATTTTTCTTTACGATTTGTATCTTCAATGATGATGTGAGTGATCATATCGTTAGGAAAACTACTTTTCTCGTGTTTAAATTATTGCTTATATTCACTCATGAGTTAGGTAGCTTCTCAATCAATTAGTCCTAAATTTCACAAACTATTCGAGAAGTTCTATTTTTTCAGCCCTTATTCCTCGGGCAATTTGTGGTATTCATTGATTTGGAGCTTGATGTCCTTATTGTTTACCATCTCCCACTTGTAGTAGTTTCCTACCACAAAATTTTTCGCTTCACATCCTCAGATGCATAGCAAATTGAAGAGTTATGGACTCCCAAATTACCTTTGCTTCCTTAAAACCAGGGTAAATTTGATAATTTTTTTCAAAAAAGGGCAAAAGGTAAATTGTCACTATAGTACAGGTTGCAAACCCGAAATTTTCTAAATCTCAGATAACAAAATGGACCTCATCGTTGGATTCGTCTCACGAAATCTAGATACCTAGACGAATTTCGTCGGATTCCGAGATAGTCGGATTTTCAAATTTTTTTTGGGTGTCTGGTGACCCCCAAAAACGAGATCTTTAGGAAAATTATGAAAGTTGGGAAATAATTTAAATAAAGTTCATATAAAATAGTTTGAACTTAAATTGGGATGAAATAAATCGGTTTGGGGCAAAAACAAACCCGAACAAGTCTTAGACCCGTGGCGCAACATGGGCCAAGTCTTTTAAGTTATGGATAGAGTTAATAAAAATCAGGTTTTGGGAAAAAATATCCCATTCATTTTCTGGTTTGAACTGTGGTGGAGAGAAGGAGAGAGGAAATGAGAGATCCAAGTCTTCTTTATACGGTCCTCGGAGTTCCGTTGGTCGGAATTCATCGAGCCAAGAACTAAAGTTCATCACCTCGATGAGGGCTACGCATGTGTACCAAAAACGAGGGCTTTCACCGAAGATCCAAAGGGGGAGACTTGGGGAAATCAAAGGTTTTGGGCTTAGGAGGTGTTCTTGAGGCCTCCTACATTTCTACTACTCTTCAAGAGATAGGGTTTTTTCCTACTTTAATATTCTGTCTTAAGGTTGTTTGGTGGTTGTTTTAAATGATTGTTATGTAGATGTCCTAAGGGGATGTTTGGACTGTTTTTGGATAGTTTGTTGCTATTTTATGGCCTATTGGTGGTCGGTTTTGTGGGTCGATTTGTGAGTGCTTACTTTTATGTCTACAAAGCTGTTTTAGAGTTGTTTGGATTAAAAATCTGGAACAATTTAAGGGCATGTTTGGTTGGCTTTTATGACCAGTTTAAGGACCTATTTGGTTGGTTTTTATGGCCATTTTAAGGGCTTGTTTGGCTGGTTTTTATGGCCAGTTTAAGGGCCTATTTAGCTGGTTTTTATTGCCGCTTTAAGGGCCTATTTAGCTAGTTTTTATGACTAGTTTAAGGTTTTTCGTCGTTTACACAGATTAAAATCAGCTCGCTAGTTTTTATGATTGTTTTAAAGGGCCATTAAAGTTGTTTTGTGAATTTTGCCTGTAATATTATATGTCACACTTGGCCTTGAGAATTAAATGTGTTATTGCTTGATTTTGTAATAACATGTGTGTTGTTGTGTTTGTTGATATGCTGTGTTTTAATATATTGACATTAGAATGAGTGTTTAGTTGGAAATTATATGCATATGATATGATTGTCCATGACACATGATGAATTGTGTAATTTAAGTTTTCCATGTGGCATTCATTACATATGTGACATGACATTAACATACAAGGGTGCATTACATTGCATATGCAGGACATCGCATTTCATGAGTGTGAGTGCATAATTGAAATCAAACACCACACTGTAGATAAGAATGGCACCGTTAGATCTAAGTTCACCAGAGTCTACACAACGCATGATATGGAAAACTCAGGTCGTGCAATAGCAAGACAAGCTAGAAGTACACCCCCGGTCCGACTATGAAAGTCCAAAAGTGTAGCTAGGCGTGTGAGTCTACATGAGATCCAAATCAATGCCAAAAGCATACATGGTTCTTTGTATACAAATAATGGCCTGAAATGCAAATATACAACAAGTTTTGGTTTATAACACATGACTTTATTTCAAATGATCATTGGATGTAATCCATCAATTATGATTTATTATGCATTGGCATCTGATTGTGGTGGAGCTTTGAAGACTTAGTATGGTGCATGAGTGAGTCTCATCTCATTTCATAGCATGGCACATAGAATTTTAACTCAAAATTTGGTATATTCTCACTTGAACGTCAAGGTGGAATATGAATTTGTCAAACAAACACTGTGATATGCACTTAGGTGGGGAGTAGCCTCTGTAGGATTACTCTACTGGGCGTGGCTCAACCTATACGAGAAAACATTTTAGGTGAGGGATATAAACCAGTGGATGCCTCTTATTCGGGTCGCAAGTGTGAAGAAAGTCGACTTGTGGTTTCTATAACTCCTTTTTGTAAAATTTTTAGAACAAACTAGTTTTAGCATGTACCTTTATGTAAAAGAGTTGTAATTGAACTCATATGGACTATTTTTCATATAGCCTTGCATGTTTTCATATGAATGTGGATAAATGGACCTGGTGTGGTCAATATTTACTCATAAACGAACTGCATGTCATTGTGTTATATTAGGCTTCCATGGTCATGGGATTGTGATATCAGACAGATTAGCTGATAGAGCTCCCCGTATAAAGAAGACTCTATCCAATTTTGTTAAATTATGGATCCCTTGCAGAATAGGACACAATAGTGTGGTATCAGCTATACTAACATCCACAAAGCCTACTGGCTGATGATTTCCATCAGCTTGATCCCCTCGAATTCTCAAAGGCCACAAATTTTGGTACAGCTTTGTGTATACAATTTACCTAGGGCTTGATGGGCATGAGTCTAGACCATTTATCTATTGTGTATCATGTTTGGTGTCTAATATACATGATTATGTGTTATGTAAGTTAGGAAATCATATGGCATAAGTTAAAATGTATATGGAAAAAGAGGAAATTACTAGGCTAAAAACAAACCTTAGGTTCAAAAGACTTAACCTGATGGTCTGGGATGTTTGAGGTCTATTAGTTATTAAATATGCGCCATTTAGTTAATAATGAGAGAACTCAAAGTTAAACTTGATCCAGATTTTTTTGATACAAAGATCTTACAATGCATCTGATATATATATGGGTTGACTTATAGAGATCGTCAGAACACAGCCAATTAAATGAAACCACTACTCCACCATCTTTTAATCAACTGAGTTTCATATATTATTGTATCACATCATTACTTCATAAGTTAGAAAAGCATAATGCAATTAATAAAATGCAGTATTATAAATGTGAACCAAGAGGCCATGAACTTCGAGGTTGAAGGTACAACATCCGTCCTCGCTGACTGAGTGAACTATATAGCGATCATTGGTCTAATGCAAAGATCCAGAGGCTATGAGACTGAATGATGCCGAAACAGGTTGAAGTTAATCAACAGCGGCAACTGGTATGGTGGGATTAGGCCAAAACCGGCGGTCTGATGTAACCACATGGAAGGAGTTCGTAGATCTTCCGCGGCGGCACTAGCGGTCATTTGGTACATAAAAGCTTCAGAGTTCAGAACTGAAACATGAACATGACTATGCTCGAATATGTGGCTAGTTCATTGAATTGAACCGCTTTCACGGGAGCGATTATATGGGCCGCACATGACCAAAGTGAGAAAGTTTGAGGATGGTCCAAATGTTCATCCGGTAAAATTGTGAATTTATCCATAAGACATGGACTTGATAGTCAAGACAAGTTTGGTCATTAAGAGGGAAGTGGACGACGCACGGAACATTCGGGATGTAGGTTTTAAAGATAAGAGGAAGGACAACCAACCTTATTCTTCTAGCTTAGGGAAGAAGCAGAGGACTTCTACTCCGCAAGGGTTTCAGGAGCATGGTCGCGGCTATCAAGGTCAATCATCCCAAGATCGGAGACACTTCAAGTCTTCTAGCTAGCTAAGCCAAAGGACACGTTTCTATTGCCACCACCTTGGACACATGAGATGGGATTAACTCAGGTGGTGGATCCTAGAGTAGTGGGACACCCTAGTCCAAGTCAATGCGTGGACGTCAACCCCACTTGTTCCTCCCTACCCCACCATGAACCAAGTGGTTTATCAAACCTGTAAGCACAGCCCTACTACAATCAAGCTAAATGGGCCATGTATTGGCCCAGGTCGGTGCTGAGGCCATGCTCACAAGCCAGACTCAGCGACCTGCTAAGCGCCTCTACGCCATCACACCCCTCGTGCTGCTTCTCGAGGATCGCCGTCATCTTGGTTGTACATTTCTACTCTCGCTTATAAGCAAGAGTATTATTTGTTATGGTGCATCTCATTCCTTTATCAAGCTCAACGTGTGAAAGATTTAGCTTAGAGGTTGAAACCTTGAAAAGCTTAATGTGACATGAGTTCTCCCCTAATTAGGTGAAAGTCGATCGATATGTCGGGCCAGGAGTTAGAGATCTTGGGGATTCTGCTCACCATGGACCTTCGGGTCATGGACATGTCGAAGTTTGATGTCATCCTTGGGATGGATTCATTGAAGGTACACCGAGTCATTATTGATTGTCATCGTAAGAGGGTTACTGCCTACACACCAGCAGATGGTATTTGTTTTATGTCTCAAGGGGATAAGCACGATACTTTACCCCAAGCCGTGTATGACTCTAGATAGCAAGGGTAGTTGATAGGTTGGCTAGCAAGCCTTACCCTAAAAGACAAGCACAGATATGGACCATCTCGCTGCCAGAGTATGGGACGCTTTCTACGAACTCACTAGATTACTCTCCGCATATGGACGAGATTTCCAATATTGAGTCACACCCTCGGCATACCTTTATTTCTATGACTCGCATATAATGGTGTTTATTTGTTGCAAGAAACCTTTAAAGTTCAATTATAGAATTGTTGACAGGTTTTATTAGACCGAATTACTTCACCTTAGGCCTCCTGTTGTTTTCCAAGAATAGGTACCATTTATCGAGGATTGGATGATTTATTACCGCCGGTAGGAACGGGTTTACTCCAAGATAGTCTCCACACTAGTTACCATCAGTTGAGGGTTAGAGAGACAGATATCCCTAAGACAACGTTTAGGACGCGATATGGGCATTTTGAGTTCATAGTGATGCCATTCAGATTGACGAATGCTCCAGCAGCATTCATGGATCTCATGCATAGGGTGTTCCAACCCTTCCTAGATCAGTTCATTATGGTCGTCATTGACAACATCTTGATCTACTCCAAGTTTGAGGAGGAGATGGTGGTCACTTGGTGATTGTCCTCTAGCCCTGAGAGACCATTTCACTGTATGCCACCCATTATGTGAATTTTGGCTTACCGAGGTGAAATTATTTGGGTACGCTGTGCTAGCCTTGGTGTATCCAGTGACTGGAGAAGGCCGAGGCGCTTATGAGTTGGGAGAGATCAAGTCGCCTTCAAGATATGCGCTTGAATTGGCAGGGTATTACAGGAGGTTCATTGAGGACTTCTCTCGATTAGCTACACCTATGACGAGATTGACCTGGAAGGAGGTCAAGTTTGAGTGGAATGACTCGTGTGAGAAGGCATTCCAAGAGTTGAAGAGGGGACTTACTTCAACCCCTATTCTGATAGTTCTAGAAATGGGACAGAGGTAATGTCAGTTAGATTGGTGATGCCTCTAAGGATGACTTAGATGTGTTTTTGATGCAAATCCGAGAGGGTAGTGTCTTATGGTTTTTTAAGGTTAAAGAACCATTTGAATGTGAGTTACCCCACGCATTTATTACTTGAGCCGTATATATATGATGAGCAGCCAGGTATTTTCGAACCACAAGAGTCTAAAGCATATTTTTACTTAGCGAGACTCCAACATGAGGCACCTGTGGATGGAGATCCGAAGACTATGACTTCACTTTGCATTACCATCCCAGTAAAGCAAATGTGGTGGTTAATGCACTCAATCAAAAGTCACGATGAGTGTTGGCTAGTATGGATTCCCGAGAGTGGCAGATGCTCGAGGTTATGGGATAATTCGAGCTGCACTACAGGGGTCAGGCTCAAGGTACTTTGGGGAGTTTAGTGGCTACGCCATCCCTATTGAGCAGAGTGATCAAGTCCCAAGGACATGACACAAAGATATCATTCATCAGTGGATCGGCGCATCGTTTGATACATGTGACTAAGGCCGCCATTCACACGATGGTCTTTGTGATAGGGAAGGATTATGGTTCCCGAATCAAAAGATCTAAGAGAGAAGATCCTCAGGGAGTTCCATTGTTCTTGTTTTGTTGTACATCTAGGTGACACAAAAATGTACCATAATCTTCGTCGCCGGTATTACTGGAGTGGGATGAAGAAACACGTTGGAGATTTTGTTCATCAATGTTTCACATGTCAGCAGGTAAAGGCTGAGCACTAGAGACCAACAAGATTACTCTAGCCCTTAGAGGTAGCTGAGTGGACATGGGAGCATGTCACGATAGATTTGTGACTCACTACTACCTAACATCGCGAGAGGGCATGACACAAAGGTGGGTGATAGTGGATCCGGCTTGCATTAAATCACACAATTTTTGCAGTATTGCGGGTGACCTTTACTCGAGGAATTTACAGACCGACGTGATTGAGATTGGTCCCATTACGATAGCCGCTAATATCTATAGTGGTATCGAATCGATCCCAAAGCTGGCACCTCTGATTTTAAAGAGTTTTCAATAATCATAGGGACACGTTGATGATAAACACCGTTTCATCCCTGCATGCATTTGGTCAACTCCGAGAGGACCATCTAGAGTTTAGAGGACATGCTACAGGCATGCATTCTAGATCTCAAGGGTAGTCGGGAAGAGCATTTACCCTTAGTAGAGCTCGCCTAGAACAATAAGTTGAGTGCGATAGCACCCTATGAGGCACCTATATGGGAGGCCTTGATCTCCCTGGTCATTGGACGTAAGGTGGAGAGAGACCCTCTACGAGTCCGGATTTGGTTAAGGACACATAGCGAGAAGTGATTTGATACGTAAACGCCTTCTTCTCATGGCTTAAAGCCGTAGAAGCGCTACATCGACAAATGGCGGTGACCTCTAGAGTTTGAGGTGGGTGATCATGTCTTCTTGAAGGTGATGCCTAAGAGATGAGTGGTCAGGTTCGACAAACAAGGAAAGCTATCGCCGAGATTTATTGGGCCCTTCGAGGTACTCGAGATGGTAGGTACAATTGCTTACTGGTTAGTGTTACAACCAAACTTATTGGGTGTTCCATGTCTCCATGCTCCGAAAATACACTCTAGATCCGACTCATGTGGTGGATTGGGGCGAGCTTGTTATTGAGCTGGTGAACCTTCAAGGAGGGACCGATACATATCATGGATAATCGGGAACAAGCCATGAGGCAAAACCATGATATTAGTTGCATTGTGGGCACAAGGGAATGGAGGAGACACATAAACGCCATGACACCGTGATATACCAATTATCCTTTCTTGTTTGAGGATGAAATTTTTTTTTTTTTTTTTTTTTGTCATTTGATATTAAACTACTGCTGCATGCTTATGTGATCGTATTTTGTTTGTGTGAATTTTTGTGACAAAATTTTTTTAGGGGAAGATGTTCTGAAAACCCGGTTAAATTTGATTTTTTTTTTTTTCGAAAAAAGGCAAACGGTAAATTGTTACTACAATACAAGGTGCAAACCCAAAAAATTTTAAATCTCATATGACGAAACGGACCTCACCGTTGGATTCTTCTTGCGAAATCTAGTTACCTAAACAAATTTTTTCGGATTTCGAGATAGTCGAATTTTCATGTTTTTCGAAGCAACGGGTATTTGGTGACCCCTAAAAACGAGATTTTTAGGAAAATTATAAAAGTTGGAAAATAATTTAAATAAAGTTCATATAAAATAATTGAACTTAAACTGGGACGAAATAAATCACTTTGAGGCAAAAAAGGACCCGAACAAGTCGTAGACACGTGGCGCGATGTAGGCCAAGTCTTTTTAAGTTGTGATAAATTTAAATCAAAATCAAAGTCGGGGAAAATATTGTTAGTGATATGCTCTAGCCCAGCGGCATATACATTGTCATTATATGTTTATATGCATGAGGCATTTATCATTTTATCTTGTTATTTAAATTATGGTTTAATTGGATAAAATCATATCCTTGAATAGTTGGCTTCGCTTTATGTCATCAAGTATGTATCGATAGCAAAACCTTGGTTTCATAAGAACACTATTCTAAATAGTCCATAGTCATCAATGTGGGAATAATAATGAAGCAAGACTATATTATGTTTTCGATAAAAGACCACGTTTGTCGGGTCATGAACACAAGATGTTACTTTAACATGTTACATGTTAAGTCATGTTATTGACTTAACTCCACAGAGAAATACTACATGGATTATGCCATCGCAATTCTCATTGTAAAGAGAAGTGGTATTTCCGAGTCCTCGAATCAATTCACCATGGATTCCTACATGAGGAACTTCGTGTCTTAACGTGTTCTCAATGATGTCTTTAAGATGGTAATATAGGCTATGGTCAAGTACAAGAAATCATGTGGAGGAATTTGAGTGGATAGTGAAGGAATTTGTCCCGCCTTAATTGAGTGAGATGTCTATCGCCTCTTGATGTTGGTGACCGAGAAATGCATGGTCGTGTTTCGAATGAGATTTGATTAGGAGCTATCAATATCATTTGTTTATCAGTCTACTTGAGAATCAAGAAACCATTAAGTTGTATAAAGATGACTTCATCCATGCTTTGTGCTTAAGCGAGACATCGTGGTGACAAAAAGGACTAATATCATACTATGGTAAAGGTTTTTCGAAATACCGATTTCACTTGGATTTGGGTGAAGTATAACGCCTTACTGCATCAATTATAACTTGTGGGCTTAGAATATGATTTGGGCCCGCTGCCAACACTGAGTGAACCTATAGGGTCACACATAAGAATGAGCTATAATGAGATGTTAGAAAGGCTCTCTCTTTAGCCCATGATTAAGCCCAAACCCAAGCCCAAGCCCAAGCCCAATCCCATTAATAGTTTATGGAATTTTGTTTAAATTCGTTTTAATAAAAGGGTTTAAGAGGCTTGATATAAATATGGGGTTTATCATCTAAAAGGAGGTGGTTCTTGATGGGCGTTTTTAGAGATAATTCTTTTAGAGTTTTGAAGACACTAAGGTGTCTTTTGGTTTTGTGGGACAAAGACCTATCATTAGGTGCCAGCACATCCATTCATCCATTAGTCGCTCGTGGTGGATACCTTTATGGCGTTTGCACACCGCATCGCCTTGGCTTGTTACCGCTGATCGCTTCCGTAAGGAGTTCTATTCGTGTTTCAATAAGTGTGTGTGATCAAGAAAATCCGCACTAGTCGAAAAGGATTCGGGCTCATAAGAGAAATTTGATTTCTTGATTTATTGTTTAGTTTCACCAAACCGCTTGGATCATGATGCAGTTCAGCATTAAATTTTTTTTTTATTTCCACTGCATTTTCTTATCGCTGGATTCCAACAGTGGTATCAGAGCTACTTGTTGTTTAGTGAAACTGATTTTTATATGTGATATAACGTGATCTATTTAGTGTATTTGTTTTGCCATATGTGATATGCCATGATCCATTAGTTCATCCTTCGCTTTTATAATCAAAGATAATCTGAGTCATGCTTTTTCTCAGATGAAGTCAAAACATCATATCGAAATTGAAAATGATTATGTTTAGAAAAGCTCTAATAGATTAGGATCGTTGATGATCGAATCCACTTAAGTTCGTAATTTTGGTGTTCTAATCTGATTAGGATCATACAAATTAAGATTAATTATAGGACCGTTAGCATATTAAGTATGGTCAAGTATGCATTCTTACATTTAATTAGTAGGACTACATATTAAGTATGGTTGTTACGCATTCTAGTAACTACAGGACCATTACATATTAAGTATGGTCATATGTGATTTACTAATCAAGAGGACTTACACATTAATGTTAGACATTAAGAATGGATCAAGATGCATTATTACACATTTAAGTAGGATTGTTCAAATAATGATGGACTGTTAGACAAGAGTAATCAGCATTGGTGAATGACTAGAATTATTAGTGTGATTAATGATCGGGAGAAATTTCCAGCAAAGAACTCACCATGCTAGCCTTTAAAATTTGTTTATGTGACTAACGGCCGCAATTGAAAGACCATATTCAACTGGATTATGTGCTTAATGTGTTTATACTAATTTTGTAATGGCGCATATGTCATGTGTCTCCTAGTTCAATGTGATCGCAAGTATTAATTATGGGTTTGTAATTTTAACACGGCTCATGAGTCGTTGTTTTTATTTGACACAAATATGTGTGTCTCTTTATTATTTGTAATATAAACTAGCATACAATAAATTACTTGCTTGTAATGAAGAAGAACGAAGAATGGAGACCTGCTCGCTCGAGACAGCTCATAAAGCCAAGGTATTGGTAAAAGGTAATTCCTTGTGATCTCCATATCGGGCTTATGGAGATCACCTTTAGGAAATGGGCCATGACATGTCACATTTACATTTATGCTTATAAATATGCTCGTATGTGATGCATGTATATGTTTATAAAGTTTGCCTAACAACTTCATATAATTTAATTACATAAAATATTAAGTCATAAATGTTCTTCTATAATTTAACACTTATCACTGATCGCCTTAATATACTTTCCACAAAGCAGTGTATTGGGCCATCTTAGGAAGACATGATGGATAATGGTGATATCCATACATTGAATATGGTTAGACTTAACTATAGGCTATCATAACGGTTTCTTGGGCTTAAGGGCATAAAAGGAAAGAGTTTTCTACCTAGTTAGGTTAAGTTTGGGCAAGTTATGCCAAAGCTGCTTGAATTTAAGTCAAACGTGGATTTTCACCACTAAGAAACTATAAGATTGTTTCTGTTAATTAAAGAGTTATTAATTTTAGTGAGTATTAAAGACCTCATTTATTAAAAGCTTTGCATATTTTTTATGTGTAATTTAATGGCATCAAACAACACATCAACCTTTACTGATATGTCCTGAAAAGGAAAACTTAATGGACAAACTTCCTCGATTAGTCTCGAAATTTGAGTGATTGTCCTTAAACAAGAGATGAAGATGTATGTTCTGATAATGAAACTCCTAATGAACCTCCTCAAGCAATAATGCCCCACGAAATAAAGCGGATGCTTATAGTAAGCATTCAACGACTCGTGGATGTAACCCGTCTTATACTTACAACCATGAACTCGAGCTTCGTACTAAATTCGAGGAAATGGAGGCATTTGATATGATGGTGCATCTCAAGGGAATGGTCCAAGAGCAAGCAAGTCAAGAAAGGTTTACAACCACCAAAGCATTGAATGAATGCAAGATGACTCCTAGCACTTCAATAAGTGCACATGTGCTAAAGATGAAGGGTCTCATCAATCAGCTTGATAAGCTTGGTGCTCCTATTAGTCATGAGTTGGCTATTGATCTGATTCTAGGTTCATTACCCGAATCTTATGATCAATTTGTTATGAACTACAATATGCACCATATGGAGAAATCTATTGCTGAGTTACATGGAATGTTAAAGAATGTTGAGACAAACATTCAAAAGACAAATCCAGTGCTTATGGTTCAAAAAGGGGAAGGCATGAAAAGAAAAGGAAAAGGCAAAGGCAATAAGGCCAAGAAAGGCAAAGGACAGTCCAAGCCTAAGGCCAAGAAGCCAAAGCCGCCCAAGGAGGGAGTTTTCTTCTTCTGTAATGAACAAGGTCATTTCAAGAGGAACTAAAGCCTCACTTGAAAGATCCAAGAAAAGAAGAGTAGCGAGGCTACCACTACGTATTTATGCTTATGTAGTTCAACTCACTACCGTCTAAGGGTATTGGGGATACCTGATGATCCCTACATTTGTGTAATGCAAGTGTGGCCCGCGAAGTAGTAGATCATTGGCTAAAGGCGCATGACCTACTTGTTGGATGGAGCAAGAGTTACCGCATTAGTCAAGAGTTTATGATATGACTTTGCCTATGACTGCTCTTCACCAAAGAATTCATATTATGTGCCCAAGTAGAGCATAAACATTATTATTTTAGTTTCTTTGCTTTAAACGGATGGATTTCACTTTATTATTAAGAATAATATTTTCTCCATCTATAATGCATATTTTTATGGAATGCTCATTTATGTAATGGTCTCTACTGTTTCAAACTTGGAACAACCTAAAGCCCATCTATAACATCGATACTAAGAGTGTTCAAGTCCAATGACTCAATCCAACCTACTTTCGCATCACTGCCAGGGCCATGTCAATGAGAACAGATCTGAAGCTCCATCAAGATGGGCTAATACATTCATTTGACTTAGAGTCATTTGAAACATGTGAATTTATTGTGCAAAATGACCAAGGCTCCTTTTGGTCGGACATGTTGAGAGGGCTAGTGACTTATCGTCTTATACATACAAAATGCTTGTGGACCAATAAGCCTTTCAATTGCTATAGGAGGTTATCTCAGACTTCCTCAATACTTTTATCGATGACTTTAGTAGATATGGCATCTACTTAATCGAAACATAAGTCCGAATCATTTGAAAATTACAATTATTCAAGAATGAAGTACGTAATGTTTCTTGAAAGAATATCAAAACACTGATCCGATCGAGGTGGTGAATATTTGGCCAAAATTTCGATGACCATCTTAAGGATCAGGGATAGTCTCAACTCACTTCCACCTGAACACCATATGGAATGGTGTATCCGAAAGGAGAAATCGAACATTATTAGATATGGTTCGATCTATGATGAGTCGAACAGATCTTCCAATATCCTTCTGGGATATGCATGAGATCACACATCTCTTTATCAATAGAATTCCATCGAAAGCGTTGAGAAAACACCATATGAGTTATGGATAGAGAAAGCGCCTTGGTTTGTCTTTCAAACTCGTCAGGAAGCCATGTAAAGGCCAGCTTCGATAAGCTAAAGATCCAAACTCGATAAGTGCTTATTTGTGGTATCCAAAGGAAACAAAGGTACTACTTTACATACCATCCGAGAACAAAGTGTTTGTTGCTCGTGAATGGAGTCTTTTTAGAAAGAGAGTTCATTTCCAAAAGAGTCAATGGGAGTAAGACATCTCTTGAAGAAGTTCAAGAACCATAAGTTGCCACCGAGCCTTCCATGGAAATTCTACAAGACTCACAACCAGTTGTTGAGTCGACATCTTTTGCACAAGGCCCATGAAGGTCTAGTAGGATTCATCATGAGCCTAAGAGATATGGATTTCTCGTAACTGACGACAAAACCATAGAGCTTATGGATCAAGATGAGCCCACAACCTATCATGAGGCAATGATGAGCCCAGATTCTGAAAAATGGCTTCAAGCCATGAAGTCTGAGATCCAACCAATGTACGATAAATCCAGTTTGAATTTGGGTTGATCCAGCATCTGAAAGTAAGGTCATTGGTTGTAAATGGGTTCATAAGATCAAACATGATATGACCTTCAAGTCTCGACTTGTCATGGTAGCGTTTCAAACAAACTCATGGTATCGACTATGATTTAGACCTTCTTCACCTATCGTTATGCTTAAGTCTATTAGATTCTTCTTTGCTATCACATGTACTATGATTACTTAGATTTGGAAAATGGATGTCAAACATTGTTTCTTAATGGAAATCGCGTTACGACACAAATCTCGAGGGGTTTTGGTTTAATCCTAAGTATCCTAATAGGTTGTGTAAGCTTCAAAGATCCATTTATGGGATTAAAGTACTTCACGGTCGGCATCTTCGCTTTGATGAGGTTAAAGAGTTTGGCTTTATGAAAAATTGAAGATGAGCCTTGTGGATACAAGTAAAGGTTATGGGAGTGCAATCGGCTCTCTTAAGGTTGTATATGGACGAAGTATCTTACTCATTGGAAATGACATCCCTACCTTAGAAAAATAAGTCTTGGGTTAGGGAATGTTTTTCAATGAAAGACTTAGGCTTAAGCCGCCTACATCCTGAGGCATAAAGACTCTATAGAGATAGATCTCAATCTACACTTCCTGCTGAGTCAAAGTGGGTACATGCACAGCAAGCAAAGAGGTTTAGCATGCAAGATTCCAAGAGAGGTTTCTTGCCAATGTCTCTTTGGGCATTAAGCCTCAAGAAGTCTCAATGTCCAACCACGAAGGACTAGAGAGAGCTCATGGATAAAATCACATATATGCTTCTGGCCATTGGTTCTATCATGTATGCCATGCTTGCACCCAACCTCGATGTCTCCTATGCCTAAGCATGACAAGTAGATTCTACCAAATCCAGAATGTCACCTGATAAGAATGCTAATATCCTTAAGTACTTGAGAAGAATCAAGGATATTTTTTTATCTATATGGATAAGAAGGCGTAGCTAGTTATAAGTGAATATACCGACAGGTTTTCACCTGACTTAGATGACTTTAGGGATCAAATCGGTTTTGTGTTTGTCAATGGAGGTGCTATTAGTTAGAGAAGTTCCAAGCAAGACACTGTGGCCGATTCTACTACAGAGGCTGAGTACATAGCTGCCTCAGATGCAACTAAGGAGGCAATTTGGATCAAAACGCTTTTAAATCAAGTTGTTCCTTAGCATTACAAACCCAACGGACGCCGTGATTACAAACCCAGCTGACGCCTATCAGGACAATAATGGGCTATTGCCTGCCAAGGAGCCTAGATCACATCAAAGTGGATCCAAACACATACCAAGCATTTCCACCTCATTCGTGATCATTGAGAGAAGATGTTAAGATATGTACATCATAACGATGACAATGTCATTTAATCCTTGACTAAACCTCTTCCACAAATAAAGCATGATAGTCATACTAGGATCGAGCAGAGTATCTGATGGCGCCCGATTGGGCTTAGGGTGAGATTGTTAGTATATGCTCTAAACTTGGCATATACATTGTCATATGTTTATATACATGAGGTATCATCATTTGGCCCTCGTTATTTAAATTTGTTTAACTCGATGCACCAGATCCTGAATAGCCGGGCTCTCGCGTATGTCATCAAGTGACTTTAATAGTAAACCTGTCATGCTATGAACACTATTCTAAAATAGTCCATAGTCGATCATTATCAGAATAAAAATGAAGTAAGACTATTATGTTTTTAAGAAAAAGACCACGCTTTTGGTCGTCATGAACATAAGATGTTACTCAGAACATAAATACATGTTAAGTTCATGTTATTGGACTAACTCGCTATGAGAAATACTACATGGGTTATGCCATCAGTAATTCTCATTGCAGTAGTGGTATTTGAGTCCTTCGACCTAAATTCACCATGGATTCCTACGAACTTCGTAGTTCTGACGTAGCTCAACAGACGCCTTTAACAAGATGAATAATATAGCTAGTATTGGCATGCAAAGAATCATATGTGGAGGAATGTGGATGATAGTGAAGGAATTTTTCCCTTCTCTCTTAATTGGAGTGAGATGTCTATTGGCCTCTTTGATAAGTGAGACTGAGAAATGCATGGTCGCAGTTCTAATAAGTATCGATGGGGAGTTATCAATATCATTTGTTTAGTCACTTCACTTGAGAATCATAAACGGCTGCTGTATAAAGATGATCATCCATGCTTTGTGCTTAAGCCAGACATCGTGGTACAGCGACTAATATCATACTATGGTAAGGTTTTTCTAGTCATCAATTCACTGATTTAGAAGTATACATCTCGCTTATACCAATTATAACTCGTGTGGGCTTAGAATATGATTTCCGGCCCGTCGCTAACATTGAGTGAACTTATAGGTCACATGGAATGGAGCTATAAGTTGGATGTTAAAAAGGCTCTCTTTAGCTAATGATTGGGTTTAAGCCCAGCTTCCAAGCCCATTAATAGTTAATGAATTTGGTTTAAATTCGTTTTAATAAAAGGTTTGGGAGGTCAGATAAATATGGGGTTTATCATCTGGGTGAGGTTCTTTTGAAGTGGGTGTTTTTGAGAGAGAATTCTTCTTAGAGTTTTGGAACATAACTAAGTGTGTCTTTTGGTTTTGTGGGACAAAGACCTACTATAAGGTGCTAGCACATCCATCCTAATTCAATAGTTGCTTGAATGGATACTTTTGTGAGGGCGTTTCGCACACCGCATCGGCCTTGCCAGCGTTGCTGGGGATCATTTCGTAAGGAGTTCTCGTCAGATTTCACTGTGTGTGATCAAGCAAATCTCATCGTCAGCAAAAAGGAACGCCCATACAGAGGTAAGATCCGGGATTTCTTGATTCATTGTTTAGTTTCATCAAACCGCTTGGATCATGTTAGATCGTTTCCAGAAGGAGTTCTGTTTGTGTTTCAGCGTGTGTGTGATCAAGTAAATCTACACTAGTCGAAAAGGATTCGATCTACAAGAGGTAAGATCTATATTTCCTTGATTCATTGTTTAGTTTCATCAAACCACTCGATCGGTGATGCAATTCAAGATTAAATTTTTTTATTTCCGCTCAAGTTTCTTATCGCTGATTCCAAACAAATATCCCTATCTATTTTCTGGGTTTGGACCGTGGGAGAAAGAGGGAGAGAAATGAGAGATCCAAGTCTCCTTTCTACGATCCGAAGTTTCATGGCCGGGAATTACCTAGTCAAGAATCCAAAGCTCATCGTCGACGGCGCTTACGCGCTACTAAAAGAGGGCTCTATCAAGATTCAAAATGAGGAGATTTGGGGAAATCAAAGGTTTTGGGCTTAGGAGATGTTTTTGAGGCCTCCTACACTTCTACTACTCTTTAAGAGGTATGGTTCTTTCCTACTTTGGTTTATTTCCACTTTAAGAGGTTGTTTGGTGGTTGTTTTAAATGATTGTTATGTAAATGTCCTAAGGGACTGTTTAGACTGTTTTTGGAAAGTTTATGGTCGTTTTATAGCCTATTTGTGGCTAGTTTTGTGGGCTGATTTGTGAGTGTTTATGGCATGTTCAAAGAATTGTTTTAGGAGCTGTTTGAATTAAAAACTGAATTGGGCTTAAGGGCCTGTTTTGGCTGGGTTTTTATGGCCGCTTTGCATCCGTTTCTGGTTTTGATACAATGGCGCCTCTATTTGGCTAGTTTTATGGTTAGTTTAAAGGGTTGTTTGGGAGCCGTTTAAGGGGACCTTTTGGGTTGTGTTGTGGGTGGTTTTGTGGGCGTATTATATGTCACACTTAGCCTTGAGAATTAAGGGTGTTATTGCTTGATTTTGTAATAACATGCGTTGTTGTTGTGTTTGATAAAACATGGATATATGTGTTTTAATATATTGACATTGGGATCAGAGTTTATTTGGAAATTATATGCATATGATATGATTGTCCAGATACATGATGAATTGTGTAAATTTAAGGACTATGTGGTGATCTGATTATATGGATATGACATTGACATGCAAGGGTGACATTTGCATATGCACAGGACATCGTGATTTTCATGGGTGTAAGTGCATAGTTGAAATCAAAACCATAATTGTGGTTGATAAGTGGTCTCAAACCGGGCTGGACGAAGTTCATAGAGTCGCATGGTTGCATGACATGAAACCTTGTGCTTGGTAATAGCAAAGGTTAGACTTCGTGTGAGACTCGCCATCGTTCATACACCCAACGTGAAAGTTCAAAAAAAGCGAGCTAACGCGCGAACTCCGCGGCGGAGACTCTGAAAATCCGCTACCCAGAAAGACACATGGTTTTGTATATGAAATGATCATTCGAGGTGTAACATCCAACAAGTTTTGGTTTATGAACACATGACTTTTATTTCAAAAGGATCATTGGATGTAATCCATCAATGACAGATTTTATCACACATCGCACGTATTGTGTGGTGGAGCTCATTAAGACTCGTGGTATGGTGCATGAGTGAGTCTCATCTCCTTTCATAGCATGTCATGTAGAAATTCAACCTAAAATTTACATACTTGGAATGTCGATGTGAATATAAATCTGTCAACGCAATATCAGATATGACTAGTAGAGAGCCCCAGAAAATTACATTTCCTACCAGCATGGTTCACCCTATACAAGAAATATTTCCTGTATGGATATATGTGGGACTAAATATACCCTAACAAATGGACTTGTTTAGGTATATTAAAAGTTAAATGGAATTTTTCGAATAAAACGATAGAACCTAAACACAGAGCAAAGGGTAATATGTAATTTACTACTTGAAGACCTAGTGGTCATAATGGGAAAGACAAGGGTAAAGTGGTCTTTAATACTTGAGGACATAAAAGGCAAACAATGAAGTTATATGCAAATATGAAATTGAAAAATGTGATCAAATCTGAAAGAATGGAGGACCTAGAAATGCATGTGAAAAATTAAAATGCAAGGCGAACATGGCCTTAACTAAAGTGGATAATATCAAATGGGTCTCTCTCGTTTTGAGAGACCCATGACCTGTGAGAGAGAGAAGGGGGAAGAAGAAGAAGAAGAGGAAGAGGGAGAAGAAGAAGAAGATAAGAGAAAGGAAGATCAAGTATGGAACTATGAATTCTTGTATGAATTTCCATACAGTGCATCAGTTAGTAACACTTCCCAAACCTAGGGTTTGATAAATTTCATTCAACATGGATTTCCTTGTTTGGCATTTGATCTTTACAGGGTTTTGTTAAGTTTCATCTAACCTGGAATTTCTTGAAAATAGGGGTGGTAAAACCCTAAAGGGTACAAGATGAGTATGGAATCCTACTAGCCTTTGAGGTTAAGATTCTGGAGTTAATTGCAGAGTAAGGAGTTTGGGTTGACAAGCCTAACAAAGCCTTGTATTTGGTTTGTGTATGGGTTATGACCCATATTAGAATGGTTTTGGGAGAAATTCATGGAAAAGTTTTGAAGAAAGATATGTAATGAAAGATGAATTGAGTAAAATTGAGATTTCAAGATGAAATTGGAGTGGTTTTGAAGTGTATATATAGTATTGAGTTGATTTGGCTAGCAATCTATGGAAAAAGTGAAGAAAAACCACGTGCGGGCAAAGTCGAGGTTGTAGAGTGGAGTCGGAGGCATGGAAGTGCAGGTGAGTGTTCTGTTTTCTATTTAGACCCGGTATTACATTATTTTGCTTATAACTTGCTCTGACACAGTCGATTTAAGTGATTCAAGTTTACGGTTAAAAACAGGAACTTCTAAGATAACAAACATCACGAAATAGGTACCCATCAAAGTCGATTCTACCATGGCCCAACAATTCACTCAAAGGAGTAAGTGGCATTAAGCCAATTTACAGTTGTTTTTGAACATAGAGTAGTCGGGGTTGTTTTTTAGGACATAACTAGTTCTAGTCACTCAGTTTGGATGATTCCAGTTGGAAAAACCCTTAGCACCTTAGCTTCAAAGTAGTACAAAATACCAGTGTCAAATGTGAGTTAAGATCCCGAAAATGACAAGATAGCCATTCTTCTTTGCTCTCTGTGATCTTATAGTTACTGAATTTTTATCGACACAACTTGCAAAACTCCTTAGTTAGGACTCCATTGGGTATTCTGGACTCTAGGAAAGAATCAATTGAGTCAAAATCTAACCTTATACTCTTTAACTGGCATTTAGATTTTTATCTTATCTAAGAAATTGAATTGTTGTACAGTGTACTACCACTCTTAGTTAAAGTTAATTAGAATACATGGTAGAAATGATGTAGATATGAACAAGAAATGCAACATGTATAAATGTGTTCTGGAAACATGAATGTATTATGGAAAATGAAAACGAAGTGAAACATGAATAACTAGATGAAGGGCAATATGTCATGAACACATAATGTTGTTAAGTTATATATGAATATTATCTGCATATAACCAGAAAGGTAATAATAATGATATAATGAAATGTGATTATGTGATCGATTATGAGTTCTATTTTAGAAATATATATATATCGATTTGAATTATTGTTATTCGAAATAGTTGTCATACATAAATAGCATGAGCGAATGTGTTTATGATCGATTATGAGTTTATTTGTGAAATATACACATAATATATGCATATATCGATTTGAATTATTGTTATTAAATGTTTGTCCTACATATACATGTACATGTATTTGAACTATAAGTAGAAAATTCTGCATAAGTAAAGTGATTTGAAATATATCCATTGAATGCCAAACGTAGCGGGATTCACAGAGTAAATGCATGCAGAAGGAAATCGTAAATATTGAATGTGAAATCACATTTTATTGAATGACCAACATGATGAATTCACCAGCCCAGTGCGTCATGAAGGTAACCGTAATTGTTGAATGTGAGATCACATTGCTACTAAATGACAACGGGCCGAGGATTCACCAGCCCGAATATATCGTGAATGTGCTTCTGCCATGTAACAGATCAGTAATATTGAATGTGAAATCTGTGCCTCTTGAATAACAACGGGCGGGGTCTAGCCCCGAATCATCGTGAATGCTCTATGCGCCCGTATCTTGAGATAGTAATATTGAATGCGGAAATACATTTACTCTTTGAATGACAAACGGGGCGAGGATTCACAGTGAATGCATCGTGAATGCTTCTATGGCAATATAATGAGATCGTTGATGGCAAATCTGCGAGAATCACATTTACTCTTTAGTAATGACGGGACCAGGATTCTACTGGCCAATTTATGCATTGAATGTTTATATAAAGCCATATATTGAGATAGTAATATTAGATAACAAGAAATCACACATTCTTGCTGAATGACAAACAGGGCGAGATTCACCAACTGAATCCGTCGTGGATGTTAATTTCTATAGTCTTATGTGAGATGGTGATGACAAATATGAAACCACATTGCTCTTGAATGACGAGAAGCGGGACCGAGGATTCCTGGCCCGAATCACATCGTGAATGTCAAACTTTATAGCTATATGTGAAATCCACAAGCGAAAAGTGAAAAATGGCTGTAAAAGTTGTATTTATTTAAAGTATCTTTTACATTACGGACATTGTATAAAGGCATTCTTGTAAATGCATTTTGTTGAATATAAATGTTATGGGTCTTTGAACTGTAAATGTTTAATGAGTTGCGAAAATGGAAGTGCTTTCGTGTGATTAAAAGTCTAAAATGGAACCACTTCAAACAAATATTTTGGGAGAAGATAAATTTAAGAAAATGTCGGAGTAAACGAGACTCCAGAAACGGATCATGGCCAAGGTGGAAGTCGAGGGTCGGGTCGCGACGCACGAAACAAAATTTAATAAAATCAAACCGCAAATGTTTTTGCAGAGATGATAATTGAAAGTAACCAGATCAGCAGGGCTCGGCTTGGATCATCAACTAAGGTGGTGGGGATTGGTCGCGACACTTTTGAAAACGAAAATTTAATAAAACGATAACAAAAAGAATTAAACGGGTGTCCCCGGATCATGAAATGTAATTGTTAAAGGGATTTGATTAATGGCTTCAGTCGTGATAATGATATGAGTCTAATATATATCAGTGTCGATGCGGTTGACCAATATGTATTTGATATGGCTGAATATATTCCAGGCTGCCACATTGTATATCATATAAGTTTACTTTGAATATGATCTGATCTGTCGTACATGTAGAAGATATGAGTTACAACACATAAAAGACATGACAAAGTATCTGAACAAGATAATGATATGAAATCTAGAAAGGATAAATCTACATGTATAATATGATATAGGATAGTCACATAAGAATAGGCTTATTTTATATGCATAAGGAAAGTAAATGTAAAAAAGATTGACGATTATTGTTATTAATTCGTTACTATTTATGTTTCCACTAAGCGTAAAGAAACAGCACGGGTGTTCAATCGGTATGAGTCTTTGAAGAGGGAGATAAAGAGAGGACGGAGGACATTTAACCTGCAAGCCAGTCTTGGGCCATCTCTAAGATAGGTGCTCACCGGCACTATTTTCATGATCTCGATGTTTGTATTAGACATATATATAAGTGTTGTATAAGTAAATAGGACTTAGTATATGTATAGATTTTGATGGACACCACTGGGAGGTAGTTCTTTTGTATATGTAAATGATTTTTGGTTATTACAAAAATTGTTGTATCTACAATTATAAGTTCGACTACAAAAAAAAGGTAATAAGTCCCGGTATATGGTTTTTCAGCCAGGTTCGGTTCATGTCGGGTCGGACAGGAATCGGGCGTGACAATATGTCAATGGACTGACTCTCATTAGTCGCAAGTGTGAAAGTTGACAGCATTCTATAACTCCTTTGTAAAAATTTTGGAAACAGAAACTAATAGTTTTAGCATGTACCTTTATGTAAGTTGTAGTGTGAACTCATATATAGATATTTTTAATATAGTCTTGCATGTTTTATATGAATGTGGATAAATGGACCCAATGTGGATGATTTTTGCTCATAAATGGACTGGTTGACCGATTTTGCTCATGGCAGTTGAATCAGTTATTATATTTATATTGGGCCTCGGATGGGTCATGTGATTATATATTATATAGGTTGTGTTTTCGATAGAGCTCCCCATACAAAGGAGACTCGGTCTAATTTTGTTAAATTATGGATCGAGTAAATAGGACTGCGTTGTGTGCATCAGTTAATATATCCACAGGCTTTCCACCTGATTATGGGTGATCTAATGGTTCCCCCAATTTTGAGGCGTCATAGTAAACCTGATAGACATCAAATATCATTAGATAAAGGTAGTTAGGAATTGTATGTCAACAAACCTTCTAGATGCTCAAGCTTCAGCGTTCCATGCATGTTTCAACATAAGGTCATACTAATCATATATCAAGGTGGATAAATACGTTCTTACCATCTTTTGAAATTTTGACTGGCACAGTGCTGGAGATGTAGGAAAGGTTCTGCAGATGTGAGAGAGCACTGTGGAATATTAAAACTGAAGTGGGCTTGAGGACTATATGTCAGTGATGCTGAGGTGGCCGTAAGGGACGGCGACGAAGGGGTTGTGACAGGGGCATTGTCGATAGCGAGGCTGGACTGATGGTGGAATTATTACTTTCCAAGCGTAAAGATTCACAGATTGTTGTACGTTTCAGACCTCTCAGGATGTGGGTTAAAGCTGCTGAAGGTGAGAAACAAATGTATTGGTTAGACCTCTTAAAGAAAAGAGTGACGATTAATAGTTGATGGTGTCTGAGCACTATTCTTAGAGATTTTATTCCTATGATTCTTGACTCTTCAAAGAATCTACGGTAAGAAGGAACAACAAAGACATAGAGGAAGATTCAAGGTGTGAAAATTATTTGTCTCTCCAACATCATATAAAGATTCTGTATTGTAGGAAAAGTTGTAATGAGTTTGTTTGAATTTGAAAAAATAGTTGTTATGGCCATTATGGCTATAATTAAAACAAATGGATTTTGTTATTCTAGAAATTGAATTAAAATAGTTGCTATGATTAGATTAAAATAACTCTTAATGAAAAACGATTTTGAATTTACTATAATAAAGATTTTAGAGCTTTATTGTTTTGATTTTTTTAAGCAGTCCAAAATCAAGGTTTTCATCATGCAAACAAAACAAAAAATTCCCAGGCGTAAATCAGAAATGTGACTCATGATAATCACGCGCATGGGGAGAGATTGTGGGGGGATCTGATTCCACTCAAATCATGGACTTCTGCCCCATTTCTTGAATTAAATTAAAATAGTTATTATAGATTAATTCAAAATAAGCGCATTCATTGAAGAAACGGTTTTGGGAGTACTACTGAGTCTGGAAGACCTGCTGTTTTGATTTTTTAAGCAGTCAAAAATCAAAGTTTATTCATAAATGAAAACAAAACAAAAATAATTTTGGGCAAAACCAATGTGACTCTTGATAATCACGGCCGAAGGGGGAGTTGGGAGAGGCAGGATGCGATCGTGATTTCATTTCAAAATGGGGCTTTCGGCCTATTTCTTGTCTTGAGGCCCTCCTCTTTTACAAAGCCATACAAACGAATGAGTTTTAGAATATAAACCCAAAACGGTTCTTGTCTTTTTTCCATGTGAGACAAGATTCTTTTTGAAAAAAGACTACTATTTACCTATGAGTCTTGTGCGTAAATAACATGTTATTAATCTTATGGCGTATGTTTGTTCAAATCTTAATGCATGTTTGTTTTAGATGTAGTATGACTGGTTTTGTCGTCTTGTTCTTGAGGCGCTTTCTTGTGTGGGTGATTAGAATATTAAAACTATATTAAATCAGTAGAGATGTAGACACCCGATCAATCATGGGTTGTAAGTATCTTTCATAGAACTTGATGTAAAGTATTCAGTCATCATAGAATTATCAAAGAATTGTAAAACTTTAGCGATTCATTATCTTATTAACTTGGATGTTCGTCATCCTCTAAAGTTTAGTAATTGATTATAAGTTCTTATAAATATATATTTCTAGTTTGAATCAATAAAAGTATTCTTTAAAAAAAAAAAAAATTGTTTTACACTACTATTTTATGTACTATTAGTAATTAACTAATATTATAAAATTAAAATTGAAAAAGTATACAAAATTTATCAAAAAAAGAAAAAAAGTCTTAAGCTTGCATTATTCAGTTGGTATATTTTAATACATGTGTAAATTATAGTATAATTTGAGAAAAATCAAAGGCAAATGAAAAAGCACTTCCTAAACACTACATGTTTGTAAATAACTCTTGTTTGCCGTCCTATATATATGATAAAAAGAAACAATGTAAAGAAATCACGTGAAGAGAAAGTCAAAACTTTGACAGTCTGAACCACAGGGAATGTTGAACTATTTTTTATAACATTTAGGAAAGTTTTAACCATCAAATGTAATTAATTGTAACACCAAAATATATACACAATTAGTTTTAAAATATATTTAGGAAGTATTGTACTTATAATTTGGCGATTAGTGAGTTAAATAAAAACATGACTTGAAGACTAGGAAAGTTATAAAACTTAGACAATTTGTAGTGGTCCAAGGAAGCAAAGTGTATTGAAGAAATATGATTAAAATATGTATGGAAGTTGAAATTCAAATAGTCAAGAGATGGAGGACCTTTTTGCAAATAAACTTAACCAATGGGTTTTTGAAGAGACGAAACATGGCCTTAGCAAGCTTATGGATTAAAAGACCAAATTTGAATTTCCAGACAAAGACCAGCTGTGAAGGAAAGAGGAAGAGGAAGAAGAAAGAGAAGAAAGAGGAAGAAAGGAGGTTAAGCAGTCAGCTAGGTATGGGCTTTGGATTTTTGATGGATCATAAATTTTCAGAGCTTCTTATGGTTAATAGCTATCCTCCAAAATTTATGGGTTTTGACAAATTGTATCCAAACCTTGGATTCTTGAAAATGAGGTTGATAAAGCTCCCCCTATGGTACAAATAATCATAGAATCCTCTCTTTTAGGATGATTCTGGTTGATTAATTGAGAGTCTTTGAGTTAGGGTTTAGAATAAACCTAATAACCAAACATCATGTTTAGTTTGTGTATGAACTGTGCTTATATTGATAAGTTTTTTAAGTAAGTTATTTTGAAATAAGAGAAGGATTGAATGATAAATTGAGTGAAAAGAGATGTAGATGAGTTTGAAGTGGTCTTGAAGTGTTTATAGTATAGTTGGATGAGGTCAGAAATAGGAAAAGGGAAAATCACAGCATTGATTTTGGGTCATGTGTACGGTACACATGAAAGTGTGCAGTGCACCCTTCGAAACCCGAAGAAGTGTGGGGTACACTTTAAGATCATATTACACCTTGTTCTTGTTTTTCTATATTACGACTAGTTTTAATGTATTTAGGCCCATAACTTTAATTTATTATCGATTTAATTGATTCAAGTGATTGTTCTAAATATTCAAAGGAAGGCCAAACTCAAAGAAGTAAATCGTCAAATTCTGACTCTAAGTGGTCCAAAAATTCACTCAAAGTGGGGCCGTATGCAAAGCCAGTTCATCCGTTTGAACATAGAGAGTAGTGCAGTTGTTTGGGCGTATCTTTGAGTTAAATTGCTAAAGATTGGGTGATTCAAGTTTGGAATGAACCCTATGCACCTTAGATTTAAAAGTACAAAAGATCCAGTGTCAGAAATATTGAGACAAGGCACTGGAAAATAAATATTTCAAACTGTCCTCGTGCGTCAGTGGCGAAGCTAGTTGGCATGAATAACATAACTTGATTTGGGTGATCCGATTGGATTAATTCTAAAATAGTTGTGAGGACTAGAATACGCGGAATGATATTATTGGATAGACATATGTTTTAAATATCTGAAGTATACAGAATAGGCATGAAACACAGCAGAAACAACGACATGACATGATATGAAAACAATGTATCATGATCAGAATGCGTTAAAAGAGTTCTGTTCTAAAATATGACAGTATGACTGCCTAGGACCCGAAGGTGGTAGTGGGCGTCCTTTTTGGTGCCGGCACTCGACCGATGCGCTTTTGGCGCTCTGTTCACGTGGTGACACGTCACAGCGTAATTCATACAAGCTTACAGTGCTGTATATCGTACCTTGGAGGTGCTTATTATCTGATATTATAGTCTTATGATTGGTCTAGGTAGTCAGATAGACATGATAAGCATTGAATAAAGAATAACGTAAAGATGCGAAAGTACCTGCAGCATATACGATTACTTGTATTACAAGGTACTCTGTATCTGAATAAGGCTACGTAAGCTCCCTACGGAGTCTCTAGATGATAATAAGCTTTGTTATAGAAATTATCTCACATGTTTCTACGGGCACTCACGTATCTGATTAAAGTGCAGCCAGTAATCTCTGAATTGCTCTCGTGTCAGTAAAATTAATAATAAGACAAAAACAAGTATAAGTCAGTCGTACCTCACAGATGCCAGGTATAATGAATACGTGATTTGTACCTCTGAAGGACTAATCAATAAAGTATCGTAGAAATCTGATCAGAGCCTTGTGTGATATGATCTTGTGCTATTTCCGACTTATCATTCTCTCTCACAGTGCCTTGGCACAAGGATCGATCCAGTAAGATAAGTATATGCTATTAAGGCGGGCACTTAGATCTAATCTCAATAAAGTTGATGTCTGAGTATGAGATTAAAGTAATGCGAGGAATGGCCGTAGTACGAGTTTAAAGATCAGTACTAATATAAAGTTAAGCAGTACCTTCCGCTACCTCCTAATCCAGTTTACGCCCAATTGCCTCACAGATGTCTGCGTATAAGCTCGGATAATGATAAACCTGTTAGTACCTCACGGGTACTCAACGTATGATATAGGTATCGTTAACTGGGACTTGTTGGGATGATGCCAACACAAGTTGGTATCAGGCAGACATTTGATCAGTAGTATATGGGTACTCCATTATAAATTCCTTGCAAATCCGATATCTCGTTAAGTGTCTGCGCGATGCACTGCAGGTACCCCGGCAGTGTAAACTCGATGGTATAAGTGTATAAGTTACGTAAGCTCCTACGGGAAGTGCGAGATGAGTATAAATACCAATGCGTGTTTGTATGTACCTCTGTATAAGCATAGGTGCAGTAACTCCCTACGGAGATCGAAGTAAGTATAAACTTGAGATAAGTATACGTACATGTATATATTTCGATGCGATCTGAAATCGAATAGAATAGTCAATTCTTATAAAGTATAAAATAGGATAAAAATTAGGATTTGTCATGAGTATAAGATCGATAAGGATAAGTACACCATAAGTGTAATTCTGGTAAGTATAAGATTGTTATAAGTATAAGTTCGATCACAGTTTATAGGGAATCTGAATAAGTATAAATATGGATCCTATGGGAGACATAAGCGATCCTGTTAAAAGTCACAAGTCTGAAGTAAGACGAAGTGTGTTGATGACGAATGAACTGGGCACGAAATCAGGAACATGTGATTTATGTAAGAGATAGTTGGATGCCTTGCCATTACTATATATGTCTAAGTTTATACTGAATATGATCTGACTGTATATATTAGGATTATATAAATTCATGATGATTTTGATATACTGTTTTTACATTTATAAGTTATCATGATTCGGTCTAAATGCATGTGCATCGGTATAAGTTATAAGAATATGCTTCTACTAGGCGTAAAGCTTGCTTGCAGTTTTACTGTCAGGTGTAGGTACGAGGAAGACATCACGAACATCCGCATCACAGTGGGCCTGACACACTTGTAATGGGTTCTTTCTCTCATAGAAGGTTCGCTTTCGATTTGCTACAAATGTAAAGTTAGGTTTGTATATGTAAATGGGACTCGTAAATGTATATAGATTTGACTCTGTTGTAGATGTGGGCCATACCCACGAGGTCGATTAAGTTTGTAAAGAAAAATCGGGTAAAGAGTCAGTGTTATTTGGTCTCGCGTCCGGAAACCGATTGGATCCATTGTCGGGTCGAGCCAGGGATTCGGGGTGTGACATTAATCCTATTCACCAAGTATCCTTAAATTGGTAAATTAAGATGTTTTTATACTGAGGGTATTCACTTGTAATTATAACCATGATGTAATAATCACCTTTGAAAGTTTCCAACTTTGATCCTCCTTGCTGACCGATTGACAGTCACGGACCTAACCTTTTCCACTAAGCTTGCATGCTGCACTTAGACAACTTTCCCGCTCAAGTTGCTAAGTCGACTTCTCGTACCTAGCTAGTCTTGCGGCTTGCACGATTTGGTCTAAAATATAAAGAGAACACTTGGAAGGAAATATATCTTATTGATGGAAGAAGTTCTCTGTGCGGATATCTGACTAGCGGTTGGTTGGGTGGTTGATGAGTCTCTTAAACTGTCTCTTTTAATCTATTTTCTAGCATGTCTTTGTGAGTTTGGATCTATCTTTATGCCGTTATATGATATTCACCAACTTTGTGTTTTGCAGGTTTTAATTGAAAAATGAGATAATTCAAGCAGAAAAGAAGAAAAAAAGTGCAATTATAGCATTCTCTGTCGAGACATAGTTTTTGTTTGTCGCGACATATTTTCAAGCAAACCAGAAGAACTATGTCGCGGCCCCGGTGTATTAATGCAACCAGTCAGAAGTTGAACATTCCGAAATTTGAAAGAAGATCTCACATTGCTAGAAAGAGTTTTCTCATGACTTGTTGCTAAGAAGAATGTAAGCATCATACGTCACGACACCCTTATGATCGCTACAATGATCAAGGCAAATGGCAAAGGAACTTTATCGCAACAATCCTTCCTCTGTCACAACATAAAAGGCTGAAGATTAACAAATGAACTCTATCTCAACAAAAGACAGCTCTATCACGACAAAAAATGGCAAGAATATAACACAAGTCAACTAAGACAGGTGTTTTTATGTTGCGAAAAAGTTTTCGACATGAGCGAGCTTAAGGAAGAAAAGAATGCATGCGACAAAGAAAATCACAATGACATAACGTCATTCACAACAAAGAGCAAACGAGGACTTTGTCGCGACAAAAATTATTTACATGTAACAAGCAAACATGAGAGAGGTGAATTCTTTGTCGCGACGAGAAATTGAAGCGTCTGAGGCATGGCAGCAAAGAAGTTCATGTTCGCGACATATTATTAAGAATTGAAGGCAAAAATCTCTGTAAGTAACAAAAAAGTTTTCCTTATAAACAATAAAAGCTCTGAAATTATAGAGAATTGCATTCGCGACCTGAAAATTCAGTTAAACGAGCGGAATGTAAGTAAAGATTAATGATCAGAGTACATCATATGAATTTCTGTAATACTTAACAACTTCGGCCCGGTGGAGAAAGAAGAAAAGAAGTATTTGGCATCTACGACAAAAATTCTATGTGTGAGATGTTAAGAATCAAAGAAATCGTCACGACATAAGCTAAAACCATAGACTAAACAATTGAAGAAATCTTATCCGACAAAAGATTATATCGATAATGAAATTCCGGAAGCGAGAAGAAAATGAAGTTAGTTTACTATGGAAATTTTGCTGTGCGGGCACAAGGTATTCTGTCCTGACGAAATATTCTTGGATCAAGCTCTCTTCATGACATTATCAAGTATCCACGAAAAAATCTAATACTTCGAGGAAGAAACGGTGTGACCAGAAGAAAAGCTGCGAAGCTACATTAAAACTGCGCGACAAGGCAGAAGACTTCTGTCGTGACGGGAACTTTCTATGTCCCGCGCTCAGCGACCAATTTAGGCGAAATTTGGGGATCACAACGCATTGTCTTGAAGTGCGTTAACATTGGAAAGTATATAAATAGACGCGTATCTATCTGTGTCAAGGCTATGCAGTGTGACTTGCAATTCGAGACACGGGTAGTTGAAGACTCTTTGTATTTTTTTCTTTTGTTTAATGCATTGTGGTTGACGTGTGAGTTTTAATTATTTTCTTACGATTTTCGAGTTGAGTAATGGCGTATGGTAAGCCCCTGGCTGGTTTCTCACCTTAAATTTTTTCTCCTTCATTATTTGTTTTGAATAAAATAGATTTGGAAAATTTAAGATTTTCCATTATTCGGTTATTTACTTTTAATTGAAATTTTGGATCGGTTAGTCAGTATAAGTGAACCGATTTTGAAAGGTTGACTCCTCTAGAAATGGGTCGATATGATAGTCATTTTTACGCTGGAGTGGAAGAATGCCTTGGCTAGAATTCTTGAATTGTTTGTGGTTTATTTTGAACTTAATTGTTGTTCCCAGTGCCTGTAGTGCGAGTATTTTAGGCAAAGTATTGTAACTTACTCACGATTTCAGGATGCCCTCTTTGCATGATGCAGAGATGGAGAATCCTAGGGTAAGTAGTTCTTTAATGAGTATGGTGATATGCTAAACTAGCGAACTATGAAAGATTACTCGAGATAATCTAACCTCATGGTTTGAGGATAGTATGATGAAATGTCAGTTTAATCACTCGAAGGTTTCTCTCTCTCACGATGAAAGGATTTTGATCCTTGTTGCAAATATCTAATCCAAGGAGATGGAAAATTTCATCATTCAGGATGAGATGTATAAAATTGAGAATGCTTGCAATATCATAATATATAGAGACGAGGAATTCTCGATCTTAAAGATCTCATGGTGTGAAATACCTGAAAAGGGAAAAATACTGAAATCTTGAAAGAGGATTATATCTTATAAGTAGTAGATTAGGGTTCTATGTGTGAAATGAACATAATCTCTAATTAGTGAAAGGTATGGTTGAGGAGAAATCTAAGCTATACCTATGATAAATCTTTGACAATTCGACACTTGACTTATGAAACTGGCTAAGATTCAAAATGATGCGAGAAATTGGCAGTATTCATTTATCTATGTCCCCTGGAGTGTTTGTCTCACTCGATTCAATTACATTAATATATGTTATGTACACCTGGTAAGTGCCTGTGTGTTATTCCTGTTTCAAATCATCTTGTCTTGAAGTTGAATAGTAAGGATCTGAATAGTTAGGGTAGTTAGTTTTATGATTCATCATCAATCTCATTAGGAACAATATTTGAACTTAATGAAAATCCACTTTATTGCTTGTGCGATCACATTGCACTTGCGTGTGACCAATCAAATCTTACAATGAATCAGTTTAAAACAAGCAAACCCATATTTTCCTTTGTTTTGGTCATAACAAGTTTTTAGCGTCGTTGTCGGGGATTAGATAATAGTCCTTGGTAGTAGTTCCATAAATTTATATATATATATATATATATAGATAACTTGTATCCTTGAGTCTATATATCCTGTCAGTCTCAACAAGTTTTGAAAGCCTGTTGATGGGGATAAGATAAATAGTCTCATGCACAATTGCTGATCATAACTGTTTTGACGAGCCCAACGATTACCATGCAAATGTGTTCTATAACGATGGGTGTGAGCAAAATGGGGCCTCACACATTTACCTGGCACCACTAAATTCTCTGGTCTTGGACAGTTATCTACAAATCATAGATACTGCTTTGGAACATTCTAGAATACCCTAGTACATCCTTGTATGTACATGTATATACAAGACTATCATGGAAGACTCTATGAATCCATCTCATGCCATATGATCTTCCACATCCTTCCATGTGTGGATATCCCCGGCACATCTTCTCTGGATGTTTGGGTTCCTCAAACTCTTCTTGAACCTTCCACCACTGAGTTCTAAGTCAAAGTGCTCCACAAGTCTCTAGAAGCTTCCCATCCCCTATATAAGGCATAGAGGGGCTCCACATTACCTTATGGTGGAATCCTTCCCACTATGGTGGGGCTTGGAGGTGATGCTGTGACACTCTCCCATATGCCATGACTGTAAACCTCATCAATACCTGGTCTCAAAGCCCAGCCAGTTCCAATCTGTAGTTACTTTGCGCATGCTGAAATACAGCCAGCAGCAGCCCATAAGACCAAGTACTCTCTAGGAAAGAAAACTATATCTAATGACTCGCAGCTAGGATGATCTCAACTCCTTACTGCGAAGCTTCTGCACTCTTGTTGGTACATCTTTTAGGCTGGGTGTCGTCCCTTCTTCCATGCTGCTTGTGGCTTCTCCTTGCCCTTAAAGTTCGATCACCATGTGGGGTTGCCTATGACACCTGCTCTCCTGTACTTTGCTTCCTTGATGCCTTGGACATGACTTGGGCGCTAACATGCTATAGAACCTGGGCATGCGACCTCCTCGTCTTTTTTAACTTTTCTTGATTACTTGAGCATTAAGTTGCTTCCCTCTTAGGACATTCAACATAAGGCAGGGATCATTGCATATGAAGCACCTTAGCCTTGGCACAAACTCTAGCTACTTGCCCTTACCCTTATCATCCACAGTATGGGAGAGCTGGCCCCTTCCCATACCTATGATATTGGAACACCTCTTCTCCTGCAGTGATGTAGCTATCTGTAGACCCTCAAAAAGTAGCCATGGCTTGGTAGATATGTGACCTTATAAGCAGCCTTTCTTGCCTCATTTTCTCATACCGAGCTTCCACGTGCCTTGTCAAGGCATCCACCCTTGACTCCGACTGAATCTCTTCCCCTTCAGATCTTGCACGAGAAGAAGCCATGAACTCTTTTGCGATACCGCGTGAGCCAGGGTGTGAGCTTGCATCCCCTTTTGAAGGTCCTCGATTTGCCCTCGTAGATCCCCCATGGCCTTTATAAAACCCAAGGATATTCAAATTTCCTGAGAAAGAGTGAAACGGTTATTTCGGTTGAAAATCTGGATATTTTCTAGATCTCGGATGACGAAACGGACTTTACCGTTGAAATCGTCTCGCGAAATCTAGTTACCACGTCGAATTTCATCGAATTTCTATGGTCGAAATTCGTCTTTCGAGTGCGAGTGTAGTGCGAGGCAATTGGCATGTGTGGTAGTTCATGGTGTGCACGTGTCGAGCAAAGAACAAGTTGAGCAGATGAAACGAGTGAGACCTTGGGAACGTGTGACAGCACTTGGTAGTTGAGAATCCATTAAATGGATAAATGGATAAGGGAAATCCAAGGGGACTAATGTGATAGTGACATGTGGCAAAGATGACATCTCACTTGACCCATCTTGGACCAAACCGGTGGGATGGGGAGAGAGTGAGAAAAATGGGAGAAGGGAGAAAGAAAAGAAGAAGGAAGTAGAGAGAGAGGTTCTACCTTCTCTCTAGATTTCTGAGTGATTGGATCATCATCTTCAGGCATAACAAGAGGGAAAGCAAGCCCTCTCAGAGAGAGCTTCGCATAGAGACCGGAGTTGGGGAGTCTTAACAAACTTCAAGAGGTAAGGGTGTTCTCCTACTCAGCTATTCTTGTTTAAAATGCCATGAAAATGGTTTTGGGAGTTGTGGCTTAGAAAAGCGTAGTGTATTTCGGTCCCAAAGAAATCGGGACTGGATACTTGATCAGAGAGCGCCTCTTGGACTTGGTCACGACTTGATTTGGGATTTCTTAGGACAATCCGGAACTTATTGATGGACTGAAATTGTCCATGCGAAATTGCCCATGTGAAATTGCTTGATATGAATAGCATGTTTGATGTGTGGAGAATGAGATTGTTAATGCATGCTAAATTGATGTGTTAACATGATAGTTTGAATTATATGAAATATAATTGTGTATGAACCATGAGAATTGAATATATGAATTGGCATGATTGCATTTATATGCATGTAACATCGCATCGAGTCGGGTGCAAGATAATTGTGATGTTGAATTCACCATTCTTGGTGAATGGGTATGATGGGCTCAAAAATAGGACAACGTCCAAGGTCTAAACCCATGGTCCATAATTGGAAACAAAGAAATAAATAATAATAAAAATCACATGTGTTGGGCTGAGCAAGTTGGGGTAGATCTCCCCCCCAGGGTGAAAGTCCCAATTCACATGCGGTTAGACATGATCTTTGTGGTGAAAGTGTAAACATCCAAAGGCGTACGTGAATCTGGTGTGACCCCGAAAAGGCAGTGTATAAATAAATAAACACAAGGTGTGCACTTGTTGAATGTGTGGGTCGGAGTCCAGTGGGTGAGTCCTTTGGGTGGAACACCAATGACTAGTTTTCACACTTAGCATGGCATGTGTGAGGGGTCGGTCGGACTGAGGTATGTGGGGTCTCATCACTACAGTACGATATAAATCATTCCATGTATATGAAATTCTAGAATGTAGTATGTGGAATGTGCCATTTAAATCGTATTTAGGTGGAAGTAGCTAACAACCTGAGGAAAATTCTTCACTATGATTTACTCACCTCGTCGTAGAATAACAATTTCGAATTGTAGGTACCCAGGAATGGGACGCATCCACAGCGTAGAGAGAATTTCAAAAATGGCCAGTTTGGCCCCTTATTTACGTATTTTGTAAAAATCAAGGTAGAAGACCCAGTTTTTTTTGTAATTTGAAGGCAAATTGTAATTAAACTTTAATTATGTATAATAAATACATTTTGTAAGTTTTCCGGGTTCAAATGGCCTTCATAGTAATAAGGCTAATTTATGTTGATTTTTGAGCATTATGTAAAGAAAAGACGAGAAGAGGATGTTGTTGTGGTGTAAGGGAGCGAGATGGGCTATTACTTATTACAGGGTTTGATCATGTGTGGAGGAGAAAACATCTTCTGTGGTCAGGCGTTGGGTGCGGCTGGGGCCACTCCCTTGTCCTGACAGTGCTGATAGTACACACGGCCCCGGGCTTGTGTGCGCACGATAGGCTTTGGTGGACGGAGGGGCGTGCGTGCAACAGCGCAGCGTGTACACTCACGGAGAATCCTTGGCGCATGCGGCGAGTTGGCTTCCTTGAACATGCAGGTGGCGACATGAAGTGCGCTCAATAGTGACGATTGGGCGGTTGCGGCGTGCGGTCGCCGACCCAGCGTCTGTCGCGTGGCAGCGAAAATACGACCATAGAGTGCGACGAGCGCCGGTGGGAGAAGCGGAGCTTGTCGGCGGGATTTTCTCTATCACGTGAGTTGCCCATTTACGATTCTGACACAACCTTGTGATCGCGATAGAGGCGCGAGGTTGGAATTTGGCGACTGTTCGCGGCGAAGTCCTTTAAACTAATGGTGTCGCAGCCAGGAGTTTAATGTTTGGTATTAATAGGTAATGACGGCTTACTGTGTAGCGAGTAGCCTTACATCGGCTTGATCTTAGCGGCGGCACGTGCGATAAACACATTGTGTGCTCACCTTTCATGCCGATGCGTCGGCCGCCGTAGCGACAACGTGGCGGTCTCTGTGCGCGCGCCGCGACATAGTACGTGCCTGCGTGCACACTACCTGCTGACCGATGTGGGTGTGGTGCACTTTGTTGAGTCCTTGCTGTTCATAGATGCTGATGAAAAAAAAATTAAAATTGCCCCGAAGGGTGTTGGGGCGTCACACCTTAATGTGTTGCTATAAAAGGTCCACATCCCCCTTGGTATCCGCCACACCCAACTCTAGTTTGGCAATCCATCCTTCAAAGCTAGAAATGGCATCACGAGACTTGTCCTTTCTACCCCATGAAGGAGGATCGATTAATCACTAACAGTGAAGGAAGGCGGTCCTACCTCGATCTTGCTCACTAACATCCCTCCCATAAACACCATTGCTTCCTCAGCTACACCCACACGTCGATGCAAGCTCGATACCGACTATCCGCAGACTAAGTCTTCTTAATGATGTGACACTTGAACCTTTGCCCCTTTGATGTTGCTAAGTCAGCCTCCCATTTGCCTTGCTTGCTATACTCAACTTCTAGCCATGACTTAGATGCTAAAAGAACATAAAAGAACACTTGGAAGGAAAGATCTCTTATTGATGGAATAAGCTCTTAGAATGCTTGGAACGCTCTCAACTCTTGGTTGGTTGGGTGGTGCCTAGGCTATATGAGGCCTCCACCTATTTATAAGCACCCTATGAATTCTCTAAAACCTTGGTTGGTTCTTTACAAATCATGAATACACTGAAACATTCTAGAATACCCTAGTACATTCTGGTATGTACATGTATATACAAGACTACTATGGAGGAGCTACAGATCGCTCTCGTATTAATGATCTTCCATCCTATTTCACATGTGTAGACATCTGACATCTTCTCACATGTATGGGTTCTCCCGACCTCTTGAACCTTTCTGCTATCCTAGTCAAAGAAGTCTCCACAATTATCTAGAAGCTTCCCCTACCCTATATAAGGCATGAAGGGACTTCATTCTACCCATGGTGGAATCCTTCCCCTATGATAATGGGGCTTGGAGAATGAGCCCGTGATATAAGAACTATTAATTAATTGTTGTCCATGTGAAAATGATGTTCAAACATTGAAATGAGAAAATTTTCAATGGTTTTAATTCCCTCAATATGTTTGACAACAAGATTTAAAACTCTTAATTAAAACTTTTAAATGAAAAAAACGTTGAAATTATAAGTAGATAAGACACAACGCGTGGAATGTAGAATCACGGTCTGACAAAAAAAAAAAATTTAAATGAAAATAAATTGTGGTAAAAACTTGTATAAATAATATAATATTTTGTGAAATATCTGTTCGCCGTCTCTACCCCTACGTTCGAACTACGATAAAATTCGTCACATTTGTTGCTGCTCAGAGGCGAGAAAGAGGTGGAGCGTAGGCACGGCCCTTCATAAAATGTCGCATGTAACCATGGTGGGTCCATGTAAAACATCTGTTCTCCGATGACGGCGTCCGCTGGCGTGCCGCTACGTAATTACGCTCACGGAGGCGGAGGAGCCGTACTCCCTACCCATGCTTTGGTGTACAAGCGATCTGTTCGTTTTGGGCTCGATAGCGGTGAAGAAGGTAGAAAGTGAAGGGGAACCAATGTAGTCGTCGAACGGTTGCCCATAGGCGCGATGGCGTCCTCGGCGATGGCGATTTTGGGCTCGGTAGCGCGATCGTAACGCCTGCTAGTTATGGAAGTGATGGTCGGAGGCGCGTCTCACGGGCCCGGTCTCTTTGGCGTCATGGAGATCTTGGCGTGGGAGGAGGGCGCGCCTTCTCATGACCGTGTCAGCGGTTTTATATGGGCATGTATCTTTGCTCCTTTCGGCGGATTTATGGAGGCCCATATAGCCCTCGGCAGGGTGGGAGGCCAGCCCAAAGCCAAGTGACTGAAACCAAGATCATCATATCATTATCATATGCCCTTTTAAACTCATTTTATTTTATTGCATTAATGTGCACATACTGCCATTGACTAATATCTTGATTCAACTAGGAAATAGAAGTTATCTATACCCATGAATCATAGACTACATATGGAAACCTATTCAGAATAAAATCCCAGACAAAAATAATGTCTAGAGGAAGAGTTCATTAGAAGAAAAAACAATCCCAGTGACACATGAAACGATTCAAGAATCCCAATCATCGACCAAAATCTGGAAGAAGTGAAAGGATTGCATGGGCCGCGACACTCACGTTGAAGAAAGAGGTGAAAATTCGAGGCCTCAAAATAATCATGAAGGTCTACTACAAGTAGGAGGAAGAGCTGCACAAGCTGATCAGATTTTCATAATTAATTTAAGAGAGGAAATAGCAAAACTATTTCCTCTACTACAACTAGTTGCTCATTAATTTTTGTTTTTATATTAAAAGTTTGGATAGTTTTAAAAGTTTAGTTATTAGGTTTTTTTAAGCATATTTATGTCTTTTTTTATATTATGATTTGTTATGGATATGTTTGTGATGATATTATTTTTACAATAGTATAATTGTAGTGAAAAATAAAATATTATTAGAAACTACATTTATTTTGGATAATATGTAATTTAATGATAATAAGGGTAAATATATAAAATCGCAATGTTAATCGATATTCTGAGTTATCAACAACAATATATTTATCTTTAGCGATGATTGTGGTAAACTGTCAACCGGTTTTTTTCTGATGCCAGTCGATCTTTATAAAATTCGGCGTTTAATTTTTAAGTATTAATTTTTTTTTATTTTATCAAACAGTACCTAAATTAAGATGTTTTTTCTTGAAAAATAATCGAATAAAAATATCTTTTAATATTTCATGTATTTATATAACCCCTTAAAAAATGTTATTTTTACAAGAAAATAAAAAAAGTATTTTTATCAAAATTAGATGAAAATTCGAGAAAGCGTAACATTTCAAAATTTAGATTTCCAGAAAGTCATTTAATGAATGACCCACATATAAAATTAATAATGGTGGGAGAGTGGGGGATAGGAAGTAAAGAGCGATGGGTCCAGATCCTTGATAAATTTATCAATTATTAAACAAATAATTGTCAAAATATTTTAAATTAAAAAATAATTCAAATTCTATGACAGTTTTGACATGTGAGTAATGAAGTAGAGACATTAAAATCGTTTCTTTAAAATCCGACTTTATAATTTTACAATTTATACTGAAATCGTGTCTTCAAAACACGATTTCATATTTTTACACTAAAATCATGTTTTATCATAAGTGTTATAAATTTAAAAATATTTATTTTTATTCCATATTTAAAAAAAATATTTCTAATCATTATATTATTTAAAAAAGGCTAATTGGGTTGGTCATCCGATTCCTGGGATTAGCATGACACTCACATCCACGTCAACACCACATCTGACATCTCTCCACCCCCATCCTTGGCCTTTTATGGAGGACACTTTACTATATACCATACTTCCCCTATATCATCATCATCATCATCATCGATCTTCAAGGCAAACTTTTCTTCTTCTTCTTCTTCTTCTTCTTCTTTACTTGGGTTTGTCGGCCGCTTCCCCCCGCCATTGTCCATTGATTTGAGATGGCGGCGGCCTGGTTCACAAGGTCTAGAAACATCGCCGACCATTTACAGAGAAAAACGGGCTTCTTTTTCCGACCATCTCCGACGAGCGCTGTGAGCGGCTACTCTTCTCGGAGCCGAAACTCCCCCACCCGCTTCTCTTCTTGGCGTTTCGAATCCACCATAGCTCAGACGCTTCTTGACTCTGATTCCGATTATGATTATTCCCGCCTCCAAAACGATGATCATCAGGTTTGCTTTTCCCCCTTTCCCCATCGCCGCCCTCTTTTTTCGTTTTTATTTGTTTCCACTTACACAAACAACTAGGAAAATCATTATTATAAGTTCTTCTTAGTGCCTGTTTTGATCATGTTTTTTACCACTGTTATTTCGCAACAGTTTTTAAAAAACAAAAAAACACAAAGATGTACTTTGAAAACTCAACTAAGTCTTTAAACTTAATGTTTTTTATATTTTTATGTTTTGTTTTTTACATATATAAACTATGCATGTTTTCTGTTACACCTTTTCTTCTTATTTTTAGAATAATTAATGGTTTTTAGACCCTTATTATAAGTTCTTCTTAGTGCCTATTAGGATCATGTTTTTGAACACTATTATTTCGCAACAGATTTTTAAAAACAAAAAAAAAACACAAAGATGTACTTTGAAAACTCAACTAATTCTTTAAACTTAATGTTTTTTATATTTTTATTTGTTTTTTTTAAATATAAACTATACATGTTTTTTCTATTTTACTTTTTCTTCTTGTTTTTAGAATAATTAACGGTTTTCAAAAACTGTAAAAAGACAAGTCCTTAACGTTTTTTTTGGGCTATTTCTCATTTTGTCTTTGTGCTTTTTTTTCTCGCAATATCCTTAACGTGTATATCGGTACCTTTATCATGACTTTTTTTAATGACGTGAATGGGTAATTTCAAAAATAAACATTCAAGAATATTCGGAAAAAATTTCAGATAAAGACATTATACACATTATCCTAGTATTTTTATGCTTTTAAATAAATAAATTAAAAAAAAAACATGTTATTCGTGTTGTAGTTCCTCTCCACTATTTTAGAGTAAAAAACAGTACCCGAAAGAATAAAAAATTGAAGGCAAACAACCCATTGCCCATACTTTCAATTAACTATTTGTGAAAACTGGAGATGGCTTATTGTTTTTGAAGTAATTAATTCTTGTACCCCACTCACCCATTAATAAATATTTAATAAAATTCTAAATAAAAAGGAAGCCGAAACAATAGAAAGGGCGTCACATCTCACAACAGCCACAACAGCTAATCATGATACTCTCGTCGTCGTTATGTCACCGTCCGTTTGCCACGCAATTTGTGTTTTTCATTTTAATTCTATGACTCATAAATATCTTCATTCGTGGTTTTCATAGGGATCTCCAAAAACCTCAGGCCAGAGTACCCGGGCCCAGGCGGTGAAGCGTGGAAACTTCGCCGTACAGGCCGTTAATGGGCGGGCGGCGGCGACTTTAATTCGGCGGTACAGTGTCGATCGTGAAGTAATCGTAGAACAGGCGCCGCGTCCAGCAGCCGGCGCATCAAAGTGCGTAGTTGAAGCGAAACGAAGTACGCGTGGCGTCTAGCGTCCCATGAAGCGCCCGGCGTCATCGACGGCTTAAAAGCATGCAAAGGCGTCGCCGTGTGGGTTTTATTTAAATTCTGTTGATGTGAAAGTTAAATAAAAGTAGACTTTAAAAATAATTAATAAAAAATCGTACGTTTTAACTGATTTTATTGTCGAATATAATTCTCGTTTAGAAATGTGTGAAGAGTTTAATCATTTCCTGAAATAAGTATATCATTAGGTTGGCGGCTGCTGTTGTGTCGTTTGTCTTGTGTGTAAGAAAATAAACGCATCTGATATCGTTGCGATAAAATATATTTACAATGTTTTTACGGTGATGAGGCTATCTTGGATCAGTTAAGTATGTGATATTTTAAGTTAACAGCATGATGATTAGTTAGAACTTGCCGAGCATGATGTGCGATAATGACCGATGATGATTGATGTCATGTCTGTTCTGAAAAATATTTGTTGAAGTATAAAGAATTTCAAAAGATGCCGTGGAGTCATGATGTCTGCGTCATGCATCCGTTCATCGTGACATCTACTATTCGATATTATTATTAGATAGTGCGTTTTCGTATAATTGTCTCTTTTTTATATTTTGTAATATTTTGTAAGACTTTATATAATTAGATTATCTAGTTGGTATGTACGAAACATATTTTCTTGTCGCTATTCTGATTTTAACCAATCGAAAAATAATTCATGTTTGCTTTTGAAGACATTAATATTATATCTGATGTCTACAATTCTGTCTTTATCGAAACTTTGTTTTAATCCCATCTTTTCTGATCGAATTTAAAATATGTAATGACGTCGTGAAATAATTTTGCGTGATCGTATTTTGTTCTTAAAATCTTTTTTAATCTTTGTATTCTTCTGTCGTTATTTGAGCATTCATAATATTCTTGTAAATATTTTACTCCAGAATAATCATAATTTAATGATTTACATTAAAAGTTCTTCCATATTTTTCTTAGTGTAAGATACTGATGTGTTTAAATGAAATTGTCTTTTATTTAATCATTATTATCATATAATGAAGCGATGTCACATTAAAAAGCTCTGTGCGTTAAAGATGTCAAATATAAGATGTTAAACAGGTACCTAAATTTAATTTAAATCTTGTTTAAAGATACTATAATTAATTTGAAATTTTTTCATAATATCTCTTTTAACGTTCAGGACAGCTTTGAATTGAGAGTTTGTTGAATAACGGTTTTAGACCATCATCCAGTTTTAGCTAATGATAAAATGTTGTTAATTTCTTATTATGTGTCAATCATTCATTGACAACGAATAAATCGTAAGAAAATGTGTTTAAATTTCGCGTTCATCTTCTTATAATTGCGTATAATTTAAATATCTACATTATCTTGGTTTCATTCGTGTGTCTTTTAAATGACTTTGTCTTGGGTGATCATGCATTAGAAATTTCTTATAATTTTACGTTTGCTTTATTTCTTTTGATATTTTTCTAAAATTATTTATATTCTATCGAAAAATTTAAATATATTTGTTAAGTTTTCATTAATGATGCGTAATTTGAAGAAGAAATGGCATCGTATACGTATTAAAATTATTAATAAATATCTTAAAAAATATTTACTCTTATTTGTGTTTGACGTTTAAACACGGATTGTCTGTACTTCGAACTGGATATCTACTCAGCTATTTTCTGTACATTTTTGTTGCAAGCGGCCATTCTGTCTGAAATGAAGTGCCAGTAATCGAATACTTATAAATTAATTATAAATATAATAATAGTTTTTTAGAAAACTTTCAAAAATAATAGTTTTATATACTTTGCCAAGAAAATATTACATTGTAAAGAAATATAGACATACTATTATTTTGATTACTTATTTAAAATATTATATAATGTGTAAAAATTAATATTTTAAATGACTTTTCTTTATTTTAAAACCACTTTAAATTTATGAAAAAAATATTTCTATATTATTAACACAACAATCAAAATTTTAAGTATTAAACCCCCTCTTCAGGCAGTCACTTTGGGCTGCGTCGGGCCCGCGCTCTGGGCCGTCGAGTACTTAATTTCTGGCGTTGGCGTGTGTATTCGTCAGATCATGCGGCGTCAGTCGCCAGTATAAAGCGTGAAATTTTGTTGAAACTTAAAAAAATTAAATTCGACGACCGACTAGTTGGAGATCTAGGTTTCGCGTGATATTTTGTTGGTACAATTCAGATCTTATATAATCGTTAAATCTCGAATCTTTGTTAATTGATATATTAAATATTTTAAATTTTAGATATATTAAATATTTTAAGTGTAATAAATATATAGTCTTGGAGTTGATTATTTTTATTAACAAGATGTGTAATAAATCATCTAAAGTTTTTAACATTATTAATACTGTGTTTCTATAGATTGTATTACTAAAAATATTTAATGGTTTTGTGTAACGCTTAGAAAATAATTAAAAATAGTAGAAGATAATTAAAGGTTGTTTGTTATATTTATTTTCTACTTTTTTTTATTTCTATCTCAATTTCATAAACTTCATTTAAAGGTCATTTGAGTTATTTCTATATGATATGGAATGCTTCGTTGATTTATCATCCTAATAAGCTTAAATCTAAAAGAAAAAATCTTTAAGAACGAAAATTAAAGGATCATACATTTGATTGAACGAAAGCACATCAAAATAGAAAAAAATGAAAAAATATAGTTAATCCTTTGCCATATTTTGACCAAATATTTCATTAACAAGTCTCTCGTCAAAATGTTTGGTTTAGTTTTCCATATAAACAATGAGTTTTATATCATATTTAGTCGAATAATAACACTTACTTACCATTTTCTTGTGGTGCAACTGCAATAACAGGGCTTAGATTTTCCGGGAGGGAGGGTAATGTTCACCTCTGAAATGCAATTTATCCCTGGTTACCCTCCACAGAGGGTCCCCTGCTATCATGTTTTGAATAACAACGGCCAACCAAACATGATTACCAGTTTTGAACAGGTACTTACTGGAAAAGCTTAATTTCCCAAATAATTTTTGGTTTTTCTCAAGTTGAAGGAAAAATTGCATATGTCATTTAGGTTACGACCGAATCGATTTATATTACTAGAGTCCACCACGTGGCATTCCACAATTGGCTCCTAAGAAGTGGTGGGGATGGAACGCGTAGTAGGTTTGATGGGAATGGAGTTCGAGGTAGTCCACGTGTCAATTAACATTCATGTCTTGACTAAGTCTGCTTCATTGGTAGAGACTGGGTCTTCACAACTCTATCTGCTTTGATCGGTCTTCAGTCTTCGAGCAAAAGGAATGACATGCTCGAGGTGATGTGAGGGGTATGGTGAACTAGTACTCCTGCATAGGTGCTCGGTATAAAGGAGTGTCAGGGGTTGGGCGCCTGACACCTTGGGCTCGAGCTCCCTCGTGCTGGCCTTTATTCGTACTTTATGAGTTGGGCCTCATTCATGCTACACATGTGGGAATAGACTTAACCCATTCCACCTACCTCTCCATGACCAATTTTGGTTAAAGTAGACCTTGAATTGGTCCATACTGATACAATACAAATTTCCTCTGTTTCAAAATCAAATGATCTGTTATTGAGTGTTACATTTAGCAGGTGAGCGAAGAAATTGGGGTGAAGATGTACAGAGAGATGGTCACCCTTCAAATAATGGACACCATCTTCTATGAAGCCCAGAGGCAAGGCAGGATTTCCTTCTATCTTACATCTGCTGGAGAAGAAGCCATCGCCATTGCCTCTGCTGCTGCCCTTTCCCCCCATGATATTGTCATGCCACAGGTGAGAGCTTCAAGTTATAAAATAATATGCCTTCCCAATGCCCCCCATGTCACTATTTAAAGCTGTGAAAGTCCTTTGACTCAAAGCCGACAATATCTATATGATTCGGTGCGGGTCATTATAAATAATATCAAAACCGATTCCCGACCTTGGTACGAGGTTTTATTTACCCCCTTAAGAATTGTTTGTCTATTTGATTTATCTTCCCAATCCTATGGGATACAACAGAGATATCAAATCCCAATTTAATGGAAGAAAAGTTCCTGACACTGTATATCTATGTTTTCTCCAAAATCTAATGCACGTATGGAATGTTTGTCACTTTCAAATCAGATGAGTAGAAAGCTTCTAGCTTTTCTTAATTTAAGGGTTTGTTTGGATACTGTTTTTGAAAACATTTCTTGAGAACCGTTGCTGAAAACACGGATAACACTGTTTTAGTGTTCTTTAAAAATTATTCTTATTTTCTGAATTTAGTGTTTTATATATATATATATATTTTTTTTTAAAAAGCTAGAAACCAAATGTGTTTTCGTAACCTAATAGGTGTAATATCTACAATTTCTAATGATCTAAAGTAATGCAGTATCGGGAGCCTGGAGTTCTGCTATGGCGTGGTTTCACACTGCAAGAATTCGCTAACCAGTGTTTTGGAAACAAGGCTGATTATGGGAAAGGCAGGCAAATGCCCATCCATTATGGCTCCAATAAGCTCAACTACTTCACTGTCTCATCACCCATTGCGTAAGATATCTAATTCTACCACCATTGATATTGATATAAGTTATAACAATTTCTTCAGATCAGATGATCAAAACTGAATATCTTCCTTCCTTCCTTCTCTGTTTATGCCTGTCTGTCAGAACACAACTTCCGCAAGCTGTGGGTGCTGCCTATTCTCTTAAAATGGATAACAAGGATGCATGTGTGGTCGTCTATGTTGGGGATGGTGCCACCAGTGAGGTAATTAGAAATGCGATTTTGTCAAATCCATCAACAAATGCGATTTTGTGTTATCTATTTGCTAATTTCTTTTTAATCCATTATAAAAATAAAAATTGCTTTTTAAGTTTCTACACATGGAAACCCTTAGGATAGCAAAGTCAATGGTCTCTAGTTCGAGTTTCATCCATGTGACTAGAAATTTATCTGGTTATTAAATTTAGGACTTTATGGGATTGGTTGAGGTGTGTACAAAGTAGCCCGGACATCCATAGTTATCAAAAGCCACACGTCCTGATAGTTACAAGAGTATAAATTTCATTAATTATATATATATATATATATATATATAGAATCAAGGATCCAATGTGGCATGTTTGGATGATTACTGACTAGCAGTGAGAATGGTTTGCCCAGGGTGATTTCCATGCCAGTCTAAATTTTGCAGCAGTCATGGAAGCTCCAGTTGTTTTTCTGTGTCGCAACAATGGATGGGCCATCAGCACCCCAGTTTCACAGCAGTTTCGAAGTACTTGTCATCAAACATCCATCATTTTCTTTTCTTTTCTTTTCTTTTGGTGGGTGTCCATTTATTTGATTCCTAAGCAGTCCTATTCGACAGGTGATGGCATTGTCGTTAAGGGTCCGGCATATGGAATCCAAAGCATCAGGATAGACGGGAACGATGCTCTTGCCGTTTATAACGCAGTTCATGCGGCCCGTCAAATGGCCGTTCTCGAACAGAGGCCGATACTTGTTGAGGTGCATGTCAAATTCCAGATTTCCGGCTTCAGTTATGATCATTTCTTGGATTTCCCAGCAGAATTTCTGTGTTTCCGGTCATGATTTTGTATGGTGTTTGTTTGATTTCGTCCCTCAGGCCCTTACATATCGGGTAGGACACCACTCCACATCGGACGACTCCACCAAATATCGGCCGGTTGATGAGATTAAGAACTGGGAAATGGGGCAAAACCCTGTAAATAGATTCAGAAAATGGGTTGAAAGGATTGGGTGGTGGAATGAGGAAGATGAGTCTCAGCTCCGGAGCAGCGTCAGGAAGCAGGTGGAAACCAGAAAAATTCATGTTCCTTTTTTAGCTTTCTATGAATTTTAATCCTGCATATCATATCAATCTCACAATCTTGATTCAAACTGTTAAAAACTTGTTTTGCGTTTTCTTGCAGCTGCTGCAAGCAATTCAAGTTGCAGAGAAAATGGAGAAACCCCCACTTGCGGATATGTTCACTGATGTTTATGATGTTCCGCCATCAATCCTCGTCGAGCAGGAACAGCAGCTCAGGGAAACAATCAAGAGACACCCACAAGATTACCCATCTGATGTTCCTCTTTAAATTCTGAACCTGGTAAGATGTAAAATTCAGAAATGGCCATGGGAAGGCAATGAGAGAAGATGTAACAAAGAAAAAACCAGAGAAGACTATGTTATATGGTTCAGTATTGTGTCTAAAATTAAGAGATGTAGAATAAGCTTATAAAGAAGGAAATCTGCCCTTTCTTGCTTCTATTCCTCAATTTTCTCAGCAACCAAACAAAAAGATTAACAATGACAACAAAAAACAAAAAAAAAAAAAATCGGATCCAAAATCCAACTGCTTCTTAAAAATCAATGAACATGTCAGCATTGCAAACCCATGAGATCGGCTTTGGTGGACCCCACTTTCTGTCTTCAAACGCGCAGCACTCTTGCCATTGTCACCGTGGAGGACGGCTTTGTTTCCCGCCTATTTGATTTTCTATCCAGTATTCGAATATTCTAAGATTCATAAGTATATACTTCGAATGTTCTTTACCTTTCATTGGAATTCATATAGAAAAATGAAAGAGAGAATCCTCTGGGTCTCTGGACAGCAGTTGATTGGTCCGGCCCTCTCAATCCTCCGCCATGTCCTTCTCTTCGTGTTCTACATTAACCCCAGTCTCGTAGCAGTTCTTCATGTCATGTCAGATCTTCATCGTCAAAGCCAAGAACACTTCATACTTTGCTGACCCAATTGAGGGATCGCTTGAATTCTCCATGGAGAGTCCTAATTTGGTGTCACGTGTGCTCATTGCGTACGATGCTACTAAGGATTTGGGTCACGATGAGATTCAGGTCACCATAAAAGAACTGCGACTGAGGGGCGACATTCTTCGGCGAGGTGACACGCTGGTTGTTTTTGGTGTTCTTCATAAAGTCCATCATCCCAGTGAGTGTTTGTTGATTTCGGTCTTACCCCATAACCATCCTTTCTTGATTTCATGTGTATCTATACAGGTATAGTGGGTGAAAATCTCAATTATGAATTTTTAGGGTCAGTTTGGAATCTACTCTCTCGCGAAACTTTGATGAGATTGGGTAATGTCTACAAAATGATCTGTCTAATGTCAGAATAATGATAGAAAATTAACTACTAAACAATCTTGGTGAGTCTAAAACCTTGAGATGTTGAGAGCTCTGTGGTCTACTCTTATCGTCGGAGAATCAATGAGTGTTGGTGTGCATCTTTAAATTTTATCCAAATTCTTGGTGTTTGAAGTTTGTTAAGAAGCATGATATTGATATTAAACCCAAATCTTAGAAGTTTTTGAGGAGCTTGGTTTGGCGGGAGGTGCGAGGTTCGTTTCTCTGAATTATTTGTCCGTTTAGTCCCACTTAGATAGGCTCTGTTGGTTTGTTTGATTCTTCATGTGTAGGTATGGAGTCACATGCGATGAAAGATGTTACTTGTGATATTGATATTAAGCGAAATACTTCTGAGTTTGACATTTTTAGGAAAGTTGGTGCGTTATGCTGCGGTTTACGGATATATCTTTACCATAATAGGTTCCTCTGAAAGATATGAAGCAGAAGGTTACTACCTAGTGCAAAATTTAACTATTGAGGAATGAAAGCTAGTGTGTTAATGCATGTCTACTACTAATTTAAGAATTCTTAAAGGGCACATCATACAAGTAGTTTTGTTTCTATTTTTATTGGTGTTGAGCGCCTCTAGCTAACAACATCCATCCATCTTTTGCTTTCTATTTTTCACTTTTGTCTTTTCTTTTCTTTTACATAGTGGGTTACCACGTCGTAGCATTTGCTCCTATGTCAAGTAATCGAGCAATGGTAGAAGAAGTTGCAAAGAAAGTACATATGTATGTGAACAAGCTTCAGCGAAGTGCTCAAGAATGTGAAGATGAAGGGGTAATACGTATGCTCTAAATATTTTATATGGATATAGAGTTTTTTTTCCTGTTTGTTAAGGTGAAAATGCATGGTTATCTCCACTGAAAAGTCACTAGTTCTTCTTTCATTGAGGGTTTAATAAGACCATTATTATTATTTCAAAAACAGAATATCAAAGTGTGATTTATCTCCAGGTTTTTTATATGCTCACGTTGATGTACGTGGAACATTTGTAAGAAGAATTATGTAGATCTCTCTGAGTTTAGCAGTATTGAAACCCTAGGAACTGGCATTGGGCTCCTAACCATCGAGTTCTTACATTTTTTTACACTACACAATAGATAGATAAGCATCTTTGTTCCAAAATTTTACTGGAATGGTAATATACTATTTTATAAATGCCTTTTCTAGAGTATCGATTGTGTTATAACTGGAAAACCAAAAAAGGACAAGGATAAGAAAAGGGAATAACCATGATTTTTAAGGAGTTCTCAATTTTGTCCGAGTGTTTGTCTTCATGGCACATTCTTGTCCTGGTTATTGTTTCTACCTCTTTGAAGGTAGTTCATTTCATTTCTTTTCATTTGGTAGTTTCCATCTTCAATCTGAAGAGAGTATGGAGTGTGTATCAATTTCAGATTTGCACTTTCTCTAACTGCCTTCTCAAAGTCCCAAAAGACTCTTGCTCTATAATGTATTTTCAATGGTGAAGTAAATTCAGTATGTCAGAGATTGTACAGAATTTTGCAGTAAAGTGCTTCCACATTGGATGACACATGATGTGTCCAGTATATATGTCAAGTTCATCCCCAGAATTCACTACACATTAGGAAAAATGGAAGAGTCTTTTCAGGCAGAAAGAGAAAAGGAAAAGAATAGAAGTTCAACCAGACTCCATCATGCACTAAAACTGGAATACAATTATATTTCTCACATTTTTACTCATGTTCCTGATTTCCTTGAAGGAGATATGATTTTTTTCCTTATTACTACTGTCTTCCATTCCTCTCTTTAATGTCCTTTCTCTTTTTCTGTTCAGGTGGACATTGAAGTTAAAGTTACGGCTGGAACTCCAATCAAGCAGGTTATTTTACAGGAGATTGTTGCTTGTAAAACAACTTGGGTTATATTTGATAGGTGGATTTCTTCTGCTTCCTTTTCTTTTGCATTTCTATAATGTGGATTAGAAATAAAATTTTGTTAAGCTCAATGATGATTTTGATGATTTGATGCATGAAGAACATTATTTACCCCGAATATTACATGTTCCATTGATGAGCTTTGAATTGATAGGTAATTTTATATTTTTGTTGCATAAGACCTTCTTATGGAGAATCTCAATGGTGTATATATCAGACCTTGGGGCTTCAAAATTAACAGATTTTTATTTCAAAAGGCTAATTATCCAAGTTTGTATGAGGTGGTCATATTTGATATTTCTCACTGATTGGTAAACATTCTTGGGATATAGCGGGAGGTTTGGGACAGTGCGGCATCCCGACTCAGACGTTATTTTTCGAGATCTAAACATATCTGCCAAAAATTAAATATGTTGTGATGAGGGATGAGAAAATTCTCAAACTCACCGTGTTTACATTTGATTTTTATTTTTATTTTTATTTTTATATTTGCTTTTTATTTTTATTATATTAAGAATTAATATATTTCATAAAAAATAAAAAATATTATGAACACATAAATTATTTATTAAAAAAATTCTAATTATTGTGTGTATTTATATTAAGTATAAATAAAATATCAAAAATATTTTTAAAATATAACCAGACGAGAGAGAGTAGCAATCACGCAGGCATGGCTCCATCTTGGATTTGAAAATAAATTCAAACCCACTAAAAACCGATTGTCACACGAGCCTTTTAAATAAGTGGAAACGTGACAAAATAATCAAATCTGGTGTCATCACCCTTTCCTTCCCCCGTCTTAAAAAAACAAACAAACATCTTTTAATGTTATTAAATCTTATTCTGTATTAAGCTCAAAAAAATTAAATTATTAGTAAAAAAACACTTCACCTTAATGTTTAGAAACACACATCAGAAAGGATCTATATTTAGGGAAGAGATATTCAGGACTCGGTTTTGGTTCAAAAATTTACATTATAGAACTAATTGGAATAGATTAAGCATAATTTCCCCAAAACATCAATTAAATTCACATCTATGAAAATTTGATTCTTTTCTTATTATGATCTCAATGTGATTGGCTGTATTATCTCTATAATGAAATACTATGCAAACTGATGAGGCCAAAGAATGCACAACTCAACCTTATTCCATGCATTTATTATTGTACAATTTTTCATGGTTCACGTTGCTGCTAATTTTTTAGTGTACATTTGTGTATACTTTTTGTTCATGGTTAATCATTTTCCTTACAACATGAAAATAATCCCAAAGCCCCATAACCAATTTTAATTATTTTATATTTACTATTTAATTGTGTAAAAACATGTATCTGTTGTTATTCTGTTGCAGCTTTTTATGAACTCATTGGCTTCAATTATAATGTGGAAACAGGCACCTTAGACGGGATTTGAAGAGCTACCTTAACCAGATACCAAGCAAGGTTGCATTAATTCAAGACAACTTGTCAGTTCAGGTTCTAAGGTCTCAGACTGCAAGTGGAACAGAAGTTATTGAAAATAAGCCTTTTTATTCTATGAGCAAGCTTGTTCCGCTATTGAGTGAAAGCATAGATCTGTCCAGTATTCCTTTCACCATCCCTGCAACACCAGCAGGTTCCTTAGAAATTTCCAATTTTGTTAAGAGCAACTTGATGTCTTCATTCAATGATGACTTTGGATCTTCCTCTAGGCAAGAAAAATCAGGTCAGATAACTCATAATTACATAAATGGATAATTTTTTATGATTTCCTTTCCATTCCAATTCCAGATCCAATGCAACCCTGTACCCAATTTTCTACTTGCTTTATTGGGTCTAATGAATATGATGAGACTGCATTCCGAGTTCCATGCTAAGTTACATCATGAGATCCAATCTTCGTGCAAGAACTGTTTCTATGATTCTTCTCATTGATGTATCTTCCACAAATGGTAGCATCATATGCTGGGTTGGTTTGAAACTAAAGCTTCCTAGCTCGCACACACTTACACATGTGTACACATGGAAGTCTTATGGACTGGATTTCTAATATTAACCGCGTATATGTATACACATATAAATGCTTAAGAAATATGCATACATACATACACACATACATCTATATACATGTATATGCATTGGACTTCTGAAATTAGCAATATTCTAATCTAATGGTTTAAGAAAGTTAAGTTGAGGAAATGAAATTGCATGCAGGTTGAAGAAGCCAAAACGTATTTCATGAGTATGACAGACATGCCCATTGGAAAATCTAAAACATCATATCCATATTTAGGGTAAACGAATAGAAAGTTTTTGATACTCCTAAGTTGTATTGGAAACACTATATTTAGACATGCAGATATTAAATCATAAATGTACTTTAATGGAATGTATGGTATTCTATATAAACATGAGTGTTGGTTTTGATGCATGTAAAGTATGACTGAGGCAACATTTTCAAAAGAAAATAAATAAATTAGCTTAGATAAAGTTGTTAGTGCCTAAATGATGTTTGAAATTTATGCATTTTATATTATCCACCAGGGCAAAGACGCTAAATTTGTTTAATTATCGTATTCTTTTTTAAAGTACATGATAGTCTTAGAAACTCGAGAAAAGGAAATGTCTACAATGGGAAAAAATGTTAATTAAAGTATTATTAACAAATTGATTATACTTAATGCATATTTTGATCTGTTTTATCAAATTGGGGAGAGAACCTGCTTAGAATTTCTGATCTTTTAGTTTTTACAGTAAGCAACAATTGTACATTTCAAATACAGAAGTAATAAGTTTAAATGATTTTAAAACAAAAGTTGTAGTTTCATTCTATTGATTATAACATATTGCAATCTCTTGCAGCTTCAAAGTGGGGGCAGTTCCGAGGATTATGTTAATTACCGAACTGATATTTTAGTTGTAATTTTGAAAGTTTACTTTAGCTTCTAATAAAATTTAAACCTCTCCATTGAGATCTTCATTATTGATATATAGTTCCTTGAGACAAAATTTCCTTGCTTGTCTTTTAATAGACCATTTCTTAGTAGTTGATAAAGAGAATTTGCATCTTCCAGGTGGAGAAAAGCAATATTCTGCTGCATCTTGTGAGGCAATCCAGAAACAACTTCAGAGCATCTTCCGACAGAAAACCTCAGAAGCACCTGTTCTATGTGCTGCTTGTGGGATGAAAACTATATTGTATATCAAGGAGTCCATGAAATTCAGTTTTACTGAACTGCAACTTGCAACAGATGATTTTTCAAAGGAGAACTTGCTAGGAGAAGGTGGATATGGTCATGTATATAAAGGTGAGCTTAAAGATGGACAGAAGATTGCTGCAAAGGTCCGAAAAGAAGCAAGTAAGCAAGGATTTGCTGAATTCCATTCTGAAGTCTTTGTGTTGAGCTTTGCACGCCATAAGAACATTATCATGCTCTTGGGTTATTGTTGCAAGGAGAACATTAATATATTGGTGTATGAGTATATCTGCAACAAGTCTCTTGAATGGCACTTATTTGGTAAGCAACTGTACAGACTACTGGTTTCAAATCCATTCCATCTCGATTTTTTTCTAGGTCTTTCACCAATTCAATCACTTGTTCTCTATGCCAAAATTAAGTCTTAATTTCCTTCTTTTACTTTTTGCAATAATTTTTACAGATAAAACTGCCACTGTTCTTGAGTGGCACCAAAGACGTGCTATTGCCATAGGAATTGCAAAAGGATTGCGCTTCCTACATGAAGAGTGTCGTGGAGGTCCTATAATCCATCGGGACATGCGGCCCAGCAATATATTACTAACACATGACTTTGTTCCTATGGTAAATTCATGCACCCTTTTCTTTTCTCTTAAATTCGTGACTTTGTTCCTGTAAAATCAATCCATATTGTTTGTTTATAACATATAAATGAGTTCACTTATTTTTCTAGTACTGATTTGAACAAGGACACTTGGATTTCCTTGATTGTGTTTTGTGTTAGTGATCTTGGAATAGCCTGAGGCCAAGTTATGTGTGCAGTATGAACAGTTAATTTATCTATAATTAGTTTCCCTTAATAATAGCAAGATTCTTGTATAAGCTTTGATTCTCTTCATTGCTAAGAATTCTGGTAGACTATGTATCAATTTCCTCATTAGTGAAGGCATATTTTTGGATTTTTTTTTCTACCAGCTAGGTGACTTTGGCCTTGCCAAATGGAGAACAAGCGATGACCCTGTTCACACAAGGGTACTTGGCACATTAGGGTGAGGTCTTATAGAAGCTTTTTTTTTGTCAGGTTCCAAAACAAAACGTCGAGAATTACTGTCTTTGTTTTGTGCCTATCAGCTCAATTTAGATACTAACAAGCAGGCCTTTGTTCCATGCAGATACCTTGCACCAGAGTATGCAGAGAATGGTATTGTTTCTGTGCGAACAGATGTCTATGCATATGGTATTGTCCTCTTACAACTGATATCCGGACACAAGGTGATTGATCCAACAAGTGAAGGGCATCAACAATCTCTAAGACAGTGGGTGCGTTCATCATCCAACAGTCCAGTTTTTTGTGATTGCCAAATTACTAATTTCTTATCCAAGCAACCCAAAGAGTTCTATGGTTGAAATTGGTAAACCCCAAATGATTCTGTTTTGAATGACAATTTCAGGCAGAACCACTTATTGTGCAGCTTGCATTGCATGAACTTATTGATCCTCGTATTGAAGATTCATATGACACATATGAATTGTACCTCATGGCTAGAGCTGCATACTTATGTGTGCAAAGCAACCCTGAAATGAGGCCATCAATGGGGGAGGTAATTGAACCTCATTGCTTCAAATTTCTTTTCTTGCTTTCCTAGGGGAATCTCTTGTGCAAAAACTTCTTATGATTGCATTTATTGGGATGCTTTATTGTTGCAAAATCTTCATAAAATGTTTTATAATGAAAGTAAAGACGGAAAATAACTGATAACATAGAGGAGAAACTTCTCAATGCCTTAAGACAGCAGCTCAAAGTTGGTAGTAACAAGTTCACAGCAGCATGATGTTTTCTCTTGGCAACCCATCTTCTCTCTCAGACCCTAATGTTTGGTTGAACAATCATTAAGTATGCTTCTGTCAAACGTTTGGTATTATTTTGAATCCTTAATGCATGCTTTTATAGTTATAAAATAATGTCAAATATGTAAACTTTTCTTTCTATTAATTTCTCGAGTCAATTTTATTGTATATATTCCTCTAAAACTTTCATTATTTTTAGGATATTTTTAGCTTTTTAACTGGCATTTGTGCATATAGTTCCAAGATGTTATAATCAATCTGTCTCCAAACCTTCTGAGTCGACAGCCAACTCAACAACCTTGAACTATGGTCAAGACAAACTTCTGTGAATTAGATGGCATACCAAACAACAGAATTTTGAATAGTGCACTCAGACATCCTCTATTGAGATCAGTATATGCTAGCATGCGCTGCAAATTTGCGAAATGATTATGAACATTAATCCATAGACAATAAATTTTTTTTTTTGTATTACTAGAAACACAAAGGCCTTTTCATCTATTAAAACCTGATCAGTTGGGGCTTGCTGCAGGTGACGCGCCTTCTTGAAGGGGAAAATGACCATTTACATCACTTAGGGGAGCAATTTATTCCACATTATACAAGGTTATAAGAAGGATGATTCACTTCTATTTTCATTTTACAGATGGTACTGCTTGTTCTCTCTTTTTTTATGTGGTGTTGTTTATGGCTTCTTGCTATACCTCTGCCATGTATGTGTGTGTGTGTGATAGAGAGAGGAGAGGATTGGATTGTTGTCAATAGTTCATATTGTATTTGACATTTGTGATCTTCTCCCCCGGTGGTTTTTGGAAATATATGGGATGGGATGAATAGCTACATCTATATTAGCCAAATTATCTTTTTTCAATATTGCACCAAACCGAATTTTTTGCATGCCTAGTAGAAGAGAAAGAGTAGTTTGTTAATATCATGTAATCGAATACGAAAGCTCTGAAATAATCATGCAGTGTCTTCACTGATCATAATCGACCGTCTTCTGTTCTGTATCTTGTCAGTTTGTGTTATTTTGACACAAACTCTACTATAGAGTCTCAGCTTAATCATGTAGATACTCTTCATTTCGGGTTCAAGGCCCCTTCACTGCTTTAAAACTCGTCTACAAGGTTGAGAGGGGCTTATACCTATATAATGTTATGAACTTTCTCCTATATCCGATGTGAGATATGACAAAAACACCTTCAATCAAACAAACACCCCTTATCAAACGGAACAGACCCCCACATCAGGGTCGGAGATCAGCTTTGATACCATTTGTAACGACCCGACCCAACTATGTAGATATTGTCCACTTTGGGTCCAAGGGATCCTCATGGCTTTAAAATGTATCTAATAAGTTGAGAAAAGTTCATACTTATGCAATGTTAGAAAGTTTCTCTCATATCTAATATGGGATGTGACAAATACCTTCACATGTAGACACGACGTTCTCGTTATGTCCCATATAATTACAGGGCTAAACATAACAGACCCTCACATCGAGGTCGAAGATTGGTTCTGATACCATTTATAACGACCTTTCTTAATCATGTAGATATTATCTATTTTAGACCCAAAAGACTCTCATGGCTTCAAAACGCGTCTAATAGGTTGAAAGGAGTTCATACTTATATAGTGTCAGGAAATTTCTTCCCTATCCAATGTGGGATATGACATAAAATGCTTTCCCAAATTGAATTCCATTCTTGGAACTTCCTTTTCCTTGATGTTTTTCAGTTTATTCCTGAATTCTGCCCACTTCCAAACATCTTTTAGACCTCCAGTTAGTGATTATAGAGATGAAGTAATCTATAACAGTTTGGAATAAAACCTGAACCAGATAGCTCTGTTTGTTCTGTTAGGGTAACAAGGACCAATTGACACCTGCCACATGATTCCAAAAATCCAAACCTTAGGTCCATGGAGACAAAAGATGGTGAACTCCATAATTGTACTGTTTGCTTTAGAAATAAAATGGTAAGTAATGGCAATAATGCAGAAGATATGTTGGATGATTCTCAACTTATGTTCAAATTAATTGTCCCTGCAGAACTCCAACGATGACCCAGTAGTTGATAAGTAGATAAGTTTCTTCCCCTGTGAGTGGGAGTGACTGCTTGATCTGAAACCACTTTCAACAACCTATTGCTTTTGGCTACGCTGACTTTATGATTCGATTGATGGGAAACCAATCCTCTATCTGTTTAGTAACATACAAAGGCCTGATCCAAAAGTTATTTGTAAAATGAGAGTTTTGGGTTAAAATAGCCTTGATTTTGAAAAATATATTGCTTTTAACCTTCTTTTTTTGTGGACATATGTTTAAACCGCAGTTGATAATTACGGTTTTATTTTTGTATTAAAACCGTTATTGATAACTATAATTTCATTTTTTATTAAAGTTGTAGTTATCAATTACAGTTTTAGTTCAAAAATAAAATCATTGTTAGCAACTACAACTTATCTCTTAGGTAGCATAAAGAATGAGAGCTAAAATCAATATTTTGTTTTTGAAAAATGGTCATTTTGACTCATACTCTCAAAATTAACCTTTTTTTATTTAAAATATAAAAAAAGTACAAAATATCTTTGGACAAAAATATCCTTAGAAATTTATTTATAATATAAAAATGAGACAAAATAGTCATGAGGATTTAGTTATTCCATGAAGGATTTATCTTTACGCTTTCATGAGTATTTTATATGAAAAGCTGTATTTTCAAGAATACTTTTAAGAGAGGTTAGTTTTATAAAGAACTTTTGGATTTCTCCCTTATTAAATCAATTTCTCTTTATTTTTCCTGACCCATGGGCCTTTTCAATTTGATAGTCTTCGGTCTTATTGATATTATACTCTAAAATATTGCTGTTTTCCTTGAGAAATCAAGAAGATAAGAGAGTTTTGTCCCCCCACTTATACAATTTTTTTTTTAAATTATGAAAATACTTTGAAAATGAAAATAAAGATCAAACTATTTCATTTGAACCATGTTGGAATATACATTATCAAAGTCATAGTCAGTAACTATGACTTTAAAAAAATTTTAAGTTAAAACCGTATTCACTAACTCTACGATTTTAACTTAAACAAAATAAACAAAGCCGTAATCACTACCAACTACAACTTTGATGATGATGTGAATTCCAATAAGTTCAAGTACATTAGTTTGGTTTTCAGACAATTTTAGTAATTTAAAAAAAATAAAATATTTTGGGAAAAAACTCATAAATAACAATTGAGAGTTGGGGGTTACGTAATCGATATTTGTTTTAAAAAATGGTCATTTTGACTCAAACTCGTAAAATTAACCCTTTTTTTCTTTAAATTATAAAAAAAAAGCTATAAAATATCTTTGGATAAAAATACCCTTAAAAATTTAGTTATAATATAAAAATGAGACAAAATGAATGCTCATCAGGATTTAATTATTCCGTAAAGGCTTTATAAACAAAACCCCATTTCAATAATTGTAATTAGGGGAGAAGATGATATACATGATGGTGACTTGACATGATTTTGATGGGATGAATTGAATGAATGTGGATATGCACAGTACTTTTAGTAGTTAGTAGTTACTACCCACCAAACTGGTAACGGATAAGTGTGAGCCAACCAAAATCCCTTAAGGTTGGAATTTAGAATTAGACTCAACAACAGTTCTCACCACAACTAATAATAATAATAAGAATAATAAAGCAAGAGATTCTTAGATAGTGATGGATTCCATTTTCTGAAATGACAGATGCGGGTTACCTGTTTATAGTGTCCCCTGAATTGTTTGACCCCTCCCCCATACCCTCCATTTTCATATAAACAAATCATCTCTCTCTCTCTCTCTCTCTCTCTTCTTGTGTCAACTTCTGTATAGGTCTTACATTCTTGAGCTTCCTCTTGTTTGATTGACGAATTTGATCCAACTTTTAAAACATTATTTTCATTTGATCCAACTTTTAAATACTGTTTTCAATAAAACAAGCTTTGAAATTGGGATATGACCAGTGACATGAGTATCCCATGGATATGGGGAACAAGAAAAAGAAGTCACTCGAAACAAAGTGGGAAGTGAATTTATATGGAGCACTTAACTATAACTTTGAATGATGAGTTTTTTTTTTTCTAAAAGAAAAAAGGAAAGCTAGTCGAAAAAGAAACTATTATTCCCTTAGTGTACAGGAAAGAACTTTAAATATGAGACCGTAAATTATGCTGTCTTTCTTTCGTGGGATAAGCCCTTTTAACTGAAAATATTTTAGTGAGAAGTTGTTAGAAGCTGTCTACAACGATGAGTAAAAATAAAAAAATAGATCTTTAAGCAAAAAAGCTGGAAATATAGATAATGAAGCGATCATTGAGTAAAAGAATTCTTTAGTGAACGGTCTCAGTAATATTTGGGTAATGTTATTTGGAAATGATGCCAAGCAATATTAGGTATATATGATGAAAATTTAAGATTTTGGTATGAAGTGATATAGATGAATGAAGGGTATATGATGTAATTATTAAGAAAGAGAAAGGGTAAAATTGGAATAAATTTAGGATAAACTAAAGTTTAGATCTTTCGTTGTTAGATCATATGCTTTAGGCACTAAGTTAAATCTCGAAAAATTCTTTTAGAAGCGAATATAAGCTTTAAATATTAATATTTTTGCTAACTGTGAAGATCTTTTCTTAGGATAAAAAAAGGAAAATACTTGGACAAAGGCTAGTGTCTCTAGGGCAATCTTAATTTTCGGTAAAACGAAAATTAATAAAAATATTTTGAAATTTATAGAAATACTTTGTTAAGTATAAAAAAAAAAGCGTAAATAGCGAATATCGTTTATTGAAGACAATATTCATTATAATTTATTGAGACATTATATTACAATAGTCGTTTAAAATCAAAATGAAGACCGATATGGTTTCATTATATTATTTGATGAAGATATCTCATCTTAATGAAGATAATATTCATAAAAAGATCTAGAAAATATTGAGATAAATCACAAATAAAAAATAATTTGAGAGTTAAATGGAGCTTGAATGTGTATGGATGAGTTTGTAAAGAAATTGCATGATTTTAAGTGTATTTATAGAATTTTTTGAAGTCAAAATAGCTATTAGATTGTTGAAAAATCATTATGATTTAATTCTAACAATTGGATTTTATTTAAGTTAAAATAGTCGATATATCTCCGATATTTTTGATATTTTACCAATATATCTCTGATATTTTACCGATATATCTTCGATATCTACTGATATTTTTTCAGAAATTCCAGTACATGCGCGTGAAATATACTTTCAATATTTCGTCGAAATATCGAAAATTTCTGATATTTCGCCAAAATATCACCAATTTTACTGATTTTTTGGCCAACCGACTTTTAGTTGGTAAAATCGTATTGGCATATATCCAATATTTCGACGATATATCAGTCTATATATCTAATTTTTTGTTCCTTAATTGTAAGCTTGTAGCACAGCACAAATATGACTATTTTGTCTTGACTTTATGTAATATAAATATTTTTCTTCTTAAAAATGAAATCAAGACAACAAACCTCTCTTGGGCCATGTAGCTATTCATAGAGAGTTAAGCAAATCAAACAAACTTTATAATGAATTTTTAAATATGTAAATATGAATTAAATATTGAAATTATAAAGAGATATCTCGAACTCATGACCTCTTATCAAATTAAACTTTAGTATCTTTTTTATATTCTTTGATGATCAAGGCAAAATCTAATTAAATGAAAATTAATAAAAATTGATTAACCTTATAATTGAAATGAGATAGTAAATGTTGAAGTGTGAAGTCTTAAATCGATCTTATTGTGTTATTACGAAGATGTGGGGACTATTGGAGTATTATTTTTCTTTCTAGTTATTGAGAAAAATGAGTTTGTTTTTATCATATTTTAGATTGTTTTTTTTTTATCATTTAGGGTTTTGTTTTAAAAAGAAAAATTATAAGTGATTGTAATTTAGAGGAACCTTATAATATTTTACGAAAAATTATTTTTAATATTCATAATTTTATAAAACAATTCATTTTACAAATTCCAATAGGGTATAAGTACCTGATCCTCTGATGGATATGAGAATGTAGATAAAAAATCTAAATCTAGGGGTGGGACCAGAACGTGGATAGAAATAATAAATGGTAATAGTGAATATAAAATCATACCCAAATCCGAGTCATTGTGATCCATATATACAATAAAAAAATATGAATAATAAAAGTATTTAGACGCATATTTTAATAAGTCCAACATTATCACCAGTGCGCAAGTTTAGGCTTAGATACCCCTTTTGAAATTTTTTTCATTTACATTTAAACCCAAAAGTAAGGCTAAAGCTAACTTTTATAAAGTCTGGACGCATATTTTAATAAGTAAGACGCTATCATTAATAGGGGGTGGCAATTCGTATCCATGGGTCGTGTTCTTATCATGTTAATGTATAGATTATGTAAATATTCATCCAATGGCCCGACCTTAAATAATAAACGATGTCAGCGTTCATTAGCAAGCTAATGTTTATTAATCTTGTTAGCGGTCAATGAAGAATATGGTAATTTAATTTGATTATTTAAAATAATAAAATTATAATTATGTCAGTGTTTAACACAAATAATTTATTAATTTAACATGTTTATTAATTTTATTATTTATAATAATATGAATTATAATTAATAATCTATATTTAATATAAATAACTTATTAAATAAATAAATTAATTAATATAATAATTAAACCGATTTCGTGTTAGGTAGGTGAACACGAATATGACTCATTTATTAAATATGTTATGTGGGTTAATACGAATGTAATTTGAAAACCTGTGATTATCTTTGACTCAGCCTTCGTATTAGATTAGTGTAGTGTCGGAAGTTTCTGCAGGTCTTAATCATCAAAGGTGGTAAGAAGAATATAAATGGTGAATTCTTGTGATCCTGGGTTGTATACCGAAAAAAAAAAAGAATAAATTCTTCATTACATATAAGGTGACTCAAATCCAAAAGTAGGGCTAAAACCCATATTTGTTAAGCTTGAAAAAACTTATATATCAAAAACTCAAATCCAATTATAAATGGCCCCTAAAAATCACTAATGCTCCCTCAAAAACCACTAATACCCCCCTAAAAACAATTACCCAAATAGAATCATATTATAATATAATATATAGTAGTCTCGTGAATAAAAATTGGAAAAAAAAAATAAAGCAGAAAATATAAAGTAAAAATGAAAAGAAAGAAAATTTTACTGAAAATAAAAAATTAAGTTTAAACTCATTTTATTTGTTTGTCTATATTATATAAAGACTAGAAAATTTAAAAATATCTAAATTTTAGAAAAAAATTATTTTATTTGATTTTTTTATATATATTTTTATGATGAAATCAAACATTCAAAATATATTTTTTTATGTTTTTTATTTTTTTCTTAATATTTTTTGGTTTCAGACAAACCCTTAATGTTATTGTCTCCCCCTCAACTTATTTTCGGGTTTATTTTCGTTTTTATATATATATATATATATATATATATATGTTGTTGTCGACCGATAATGGGGAATAAAAAATAAAGGTCAATGTGATGATGTCAGCAGAGAACAATCCAGTGGTCCCAAATGCATTTGAGAAATGTGTGGCCCAGATTCACCCATCAAATTAAGCTCGATACCGTATCCTTCCCAACTTGAACTACTTTGCATCTTCGTCACTTCCCCACCTCCCTCATTTTCTTTTCTTTTCTTTTCTTTCCTTTCTTTTTCTTTCTCTCTTTGCAACTTTTGTTTTATGAGATCCATTTTCAAGAAAAAAGGAAAATAAAAAATGTTTGCACTACCAAACAACCACTATCACGTGTGATATGATATCCATAATGGACGGAGCTAGGATTCAAGTTTAATAAGAGTAAACTTAATTAATATTAATAGTTATGACTCAGGTTCGAAACACCCTAGTTATAAGGGGATCTTTTTTTCCGAAAAAAGATACCCCATTACTCCTTAGGTGGCTTCGATATTGATGCGAGGGTGCCGCGAGCTTTAAAGCGCGTGCCCCAGATTGAGAGGGTAAATGCTTTATATAGTGTTAGGAAGTTCTATGGGTGTGGGATGTGAAAATGTGCACAAATGGAACCTGACGTCCTTGTGTGTCGTGGGATTAGAGTACAACGAAATAAGCCGTATGTCGAGGTCGGGATCATTATCTAGATTAATAACGACCAGATCATTATGTAGATATTATCCATTGGATACGAGCCTCGGCTGTTTCAAAGCGCGTCTCACCCAGGTTAAGAAGCGGTCGAATGCTATATAGTGTCGGGAAGTTTGCTCCCGTATCCAGATGTGGGATGTAACTTGAGATTAGGATTCGTAAAATTATAGTTTCTGTTCCCGATCACGATTTAGATTTATCATTTGTTTGATAAAATATCTTTACATTGTTTGAATCGTCCAAAAATATTATCTGTCGTAATAAAGTCGTAATGACATGTAATTCTTATTCATTCTGAAAGCTTTACCGGGTCTAAGATGCTTTCAAGATGCCAAGAAGTTGGCGCAATATGTAATTCAAGGTTAGGCCAATGTTCAATGAATATACACACCACTTTTGTTCCTAATATATATGCTACTCTCCATTTATGTATACGAGTGGGTATTCGTGATTAACTTGTACATTTTAGCAATGCATATATACCCTTATGATACTTAAGATATACGAAGTATATTTTTTTTCTTTTTTTATAATTGTAAAGAGCCATTGCTTTATTGTGGGATGTTGGCTGTCCACCAAACAATTTGATGCTACTGTGTTTTTGCATGGGCAAGTGGGGTTGAGTCTTGACGGATTGTACCTTAATAGTTAATACCAGTCACCATGACGTGGATTGTTGACCCCTTTTGTTTTGATGCTACTACTTGCATGTTATATATCCTTTCTTCTCCAACGATAGTCACTGTCATTTGGATCTCCTAGATCTCCCTACTTTCTTCTGAAATTAACTTGGATTTTCATGCTACATTTTCACCTTCACCCCCCATGTGATATATTAAAACACATGGATATATTTGATTAAAAGGTCTTTTGAAGACCTAATTTTGAAAATATGATCCTGGATATTTTTTAAGGGTGATTTGATTAAAAGGTATTTTGAAAACTTAATTTCGAAAATATGACCTTGATCTTGTATCCATTTTTTACCTTATTTTAATGAAATGGATGAAAGATTAAGTGTCTATTTGATTTTATTGATAGCTAATGATAGCTAATAGCTTACTACGAATTACAAATTACTATTTGATAAAATAACTGATTAAATGTTAATTTACTTATATAGATATGATACAAGAGAATAGTCATTTATGTAAATAAGGAGAGAATGATAAAAAATAGAATTTTGATATTTTAATAAAAGCGAATCAGAATAAGTTATGATCTATAGTTTTTTCCTATCAAGGATTATTTACTTTTAATTAGTTATCAAGTAACTGATTTGGAGTCTTTATCAAGTATCCTATAAGAGGTTCTAAGCATCCCCTAAAAGCAACTAAATAGTTATTTGTAAAACTAATATCTTTTTAAAAAAAAAAAATCCAAAAAAGAGACATAAAAAAATAGTTTTTTGGACAAAAATGTCAAAAATGACCCTAAGGATATAATTAGAAGGTGAGGGATGAGATAAAATGTCCATGGGGGATTTAGTTACGAGGGGAGATTAATCTTTATACTTTGAGAGGTATTTTTGTTTGAAAATATGCCATTTTTTAGGTTATTGTTACAAATAACTTTTAGATTTGTCCCTTTTAAACCAATTTCTTTTAAGAAAAATGTGCTTATTTTCTTGTAAAAACAACTCTTTCTTCTAAAAGATGCATATAAATAACAAAAATGAAAAATGTATGTTTTGTTTTAAACTGGCTAGTTTTTCAAGAAACAGAAATGAAAAGGTTAGATTTACAATTTTTGGATTATTTGAGATTTTCTTAATCAAATACTCCTTTTTTTTTTCTTGTAACTAAGCACTTGATCATAAATATAGTAAATTGTTTTTATTAAAACTCGAACATGAGATCCCTCCCTTTCCTGAATGACCTTTCTTTTTAAACTTTAAACGCTTTATTAACATATCTAAACATCCGAACATCTTATCAACCAAAGCATGACCAATATATATTTAAAAAAGAAATTGTGGGGGCAAGACTAAAATAATAAATGAACAAGTTGGACAGCATGTGATCCCATTCCATGGTCTTTCCAAAGAGATAATAAAGGGGGAACTTTAAAAAGCCTATAAAAATGTGTAAAAATTCAATGATGGTTTAGTTTTAATGGTCTGTTAAAATGGGAATTTGATTCCATTTCTCTGGGCCCAAATCAAGATTCCAAGTTTGAATCATTAGCACCTTAGTTTAAGAATATATAGTGGAGGACCAAGGACCAAATTAATCTTGTTTAATGCTTCTCCACGTAAGGAGTTCCTCTATCTAAGTATCTATTAGTCCACCTTAATCATTGCTTCATCTTATTTAGAAATTTAAAAAAAAAAAAAAATCCATTTCCACTCACCAAAATAAATCCACTCTCCTAATTTCCACTTATACTCATTAACCACACATCTTAGCTTCTTTTTTTCCTTTTTTCTTTTTGCCATTATCTTCCATAGCCTTTGTTTGTTTTCCAATTTGACCCTTCTTTTCATTTCATTGTGTAAAGGGAAAAAGTATGTTCACTAAAACTCAACGACGGACCTAGCTAATGCCCGGGGCATATGTCTCTTGAAATTTTGTATCTTATAGCCAGATGGATTGTTCTCACCTTTTAATTATGCCCCTGAAACAATAAGATCCTATATTTTTAGGCTATAATTCCATCATTTAAACTAAATTCATGGGTTTATTGCCATATAAAAGAAATTGAGAAAATAACATTTTAAATAAACAAAATATAAATTTCAAGTGGTTTTCTAAATATTTTACTTTAATTTTTTAATTGCTATATTGTGATGGTATAAGTATATCTTTGACTATACTAGGTACTAATTTTTACTAATAAATACATAATTATGATATTTCTTGGTAGTAGTACTAATATTTAATTATATATTTTTTATTATTTTAATCCTAAAATATTTGGCTATATCATAATCATATGGGATAATTGCCTAATTTGACTTAGAAGGTGATATCATGTCAAGATGTGATACACTACTGAATATTAGACATTTACTAAAAAAAGGCAGGCAACAACCATTAGGCCCACTAAAATCCTTAACCATTTGGATGATTTAAATTATATAAAAGAATTTCAAAACTTTTGATTTGGTTTATGAATTTAAACACAGATAGGTGATTATCTTAAAATTATTTATACATTTTAAAGTTCTAATAATTATTTTAAATTTTAATGATATAAAAATTATATGACCTGAATCTTGTATAATCAAAACTAAAAACCTTTGCTGTAGGACATTAGGGAATTAAAATTTGCTAATTTTAATGTTCTCTTCATAGTCATAATGCTCTAATTTTGAACCCATATTTTAAATAATAGACACAATAATTATAATTCTATTCCTTTTAAGTTTTTTTTTTTTATGTAAATATGTGTTTTTTTTTATATGGTTGCTTTTTCATATCAAATATTTTTATAAAATTAATTGAAGGTGGAGATCTTTAAAAATTAAATAGGGTTGAGTTGGATTGCCAGATAAATCAATTGGGTAAAATAATTGGAATGAGTTGTCATCCATTTTAAGAAAGAGGTAAAATTCCCTTTAAAAGCAAAAAAAAAGTACTATTTGAGGAGTAATAATATTATATTTTCTCATTCATTCATTAGTATTACTTCTTGTAACATCGTTTATAGTCAAAATGCTTTTTTTAGCTACGCTGTAATTTTACTAGTCTTTTTTAACATGTCAAATATATATAAAAACACTTTTATATAATTAAATTTACAAAAAATGACATTTAAAATTTAATTACAAAAATAGAATATCATAATAAATCAAAAAAATAATTAAAAAATATATAAATACATATAAAATTTTATATTGATAAAGCATAAAATAATTATTTTTATGATTATAAAAAAATTAAAAATATTTAGAGTTAATAAAAACCTAAAATAATTATTTTTTTGATCATAAAAGTTTTTAAAAAATAGTTGAATTAATTAATAAACATAAATAAATATTTCTATTAATAAACATACATAGATTCTAGTATTAATAATTCCTTTTATGATTATAAATTTTTTTAAATAAATATTTGAATTAATGAATAAAAGTAAATATTTGTATTAATAAAAACTTAATAATTATTTTTATGATTATATAAATTTAAAAAAAAATAGAATTAATGGTTAAAAAGTATATCATATTATTTGGATTTTTTAAATTAAATAAATAGATATTTTAAAGGATAAATAAATATGTATTTTAGGAATATTAAATAACTTTTAAACTGTTTTTTAAACAAAAATACCTTCCAAGTCCTTCTAAAAAACACACTCCAATTGTTTTTATAAAGGTTTAAAGGCATTTTTCAAAATATTATCAAACTGTCATTTTTTTTTCCTTAAAAACACTTAAAAGTGTTTTGAGGTTTAAAAACACTTTTAAAAAGCACTTTCAAAATTTCCTTAATTTTAGGATAAAATGTAAACGAAGATATATATAATAATAAAAAAATATAAAATATTAAGGGTCGGTTTGACATTGCTTCTTATAACAGCGCTTCTAGCCAAAAACTCTTTTTCTAACAGCGCTTCTATCATAAACATTTTTATAGGAATTCAAAAAAATGATTCTACAAAAGCTTTTTGTAACATATTGCATATGTATACAAACGTTTTTATATTATTAAAATGATCAAAAATGATATTTAATATTTAATTATAAAAATAGGATATCATAATAAATAAAAAAATTATTACAAAGTATATAAACATGTATAAAAATTTATATTAATAAAACCTAAATCAATTATTTTTATGATTATAAAAATTTTAAAAATATTTATAGAAACAAGTGAATTAATGAATAAATATATATAAACATTTGTATTAATAAAACCTATAATAATAATTTCTACGATTATAAAATATTTATAAATATTTGAACTAATGAATAAAAATACAAAAACATTTGTATTAATTAAAACCTCAAATAATTATTCATATGATTATAAAAGTATTTACAAAATATTTGAATTAATTAATAAACTTATGAAATTTTTTGTATCAATAAATATTTAAAATAATTATTTTTTTATGATTATAGAATTTTTTTTAATACATTTACAAAAAGATTTAAATTATTAATGAATCATGATTTTTAAAAATAAATAAATAGATATTTTAAGGAAAAATAAATAGACATTTAAGGATAAAAAAAAAGGTATTTTATGAATATCTAAAAACTTTTAAAGTGTTTTTAAAAAAAAAAAAACATCTTCTAAGTGCTTCTCAAAAAAATACTTCAAGTATATTTTTAAACTTTTAAAAGCGTTTTTAAAAATATTATCAAACATTTTTTTTGTTATAAAAATACTTAAAAATGTTTTTAGTTATAGAAATACTTCTAAAAAGCCCTAAGTCAACTGAGAGACGTAGTGTGGTAGAGCACGTGGGTGGGAGGGTGACTTGGATCTTCGAGATAATACAATTTGCGAAAAGGGGAGGTGTTTAATCGCCGCGGCATCATCAAATATAAAATCACATTTTCAAAAATTTCAAGACCGCTTTATTGTTTTATTTTTTTCTATCAACCACACACTCACTCCAGAGAGAGAGAGAGAGAGAGCGCAGCAAAGCATGTTCTCTGCTAGTGCTCTTCCGACGTCGAAAGCGCAGTGAAGTCTTCTCCCTCTGTTTCAGAGCTTCCAGAAGGACTAATTCCTTGTTCATTGACTCTCTCTGCTGCTTTCTCTCTCTCCATTTCATCCGCTCTTTGTAAGTTTTTCTTGTTTTTTTTTTTCCTGAGGTTTTCAATCGTTCTTTCTCGTTGCATTGTTTTACAAATCGTTGCTTTTTGCAGAGAGATTTTTCAGATTTGTAATTCGAATTCTCTGGAGAAGCTTCTTTTTCCTGGAAGCAGTCGCTAGGTGAGTGACTTTCTTCTACATCTGCTTCCGCTGTGGTTAATTCTTGTTTGATTTTCGTGGTTTTCTTTTTCTGTTCTTCGATTTGTCTTTCTTTTGAATAATGCGGTCTGGTAGGTTTTTATTCCTTTGAAATCGTGAAGCCGTTTCTCTTTCAGAGTAGTTACAAGTTCTTTTTTCTTGTTCGCTTTGATGTTTGGACTGTTTGTTTCCGTGGAAAATTTTTCCCCGCGGGAACTTTGTGCTGAGGGAAACAATTCCAGTGAGAAGAGCTTTTCCTAATTTGTTCCTCCCCACGTGGCTCACTACGGTCGCGATGAAACCTTCCAAGTAATTTGTTCTCTGCAAACATTTTCTCCCTAAAATTTTCTATCGAACCAAACATAGCCGTGTGAGATTGTGAAAATACGCCGGAGGCGCAATTGATCAGACGGCTATGCCGTGTTCATTATAAACACGGAAGGAGTCTAGTAGTATTGCATATTAGGAAAAGGCCAAATCGATGATGGCGTCCCATCGGAATGGACGGTCCAGATGAGTCGACCTCTTGGGAAGCCAGGACTGTAGGGATACTGGATTAGTGAACGCTCAACAATGGTGGTTAGGCTTACGATCAATCAAATCTTTATGTCATCTCAAAGAGGCTTTGTTTTGTTCTTTACGCTCTCCCACTACACGCGCCTCAAAGCGCGTTCCAGTCCTCACTGGTTTTTCCCATGTTTCCTTATATCTCTTCCTTTTGGGAGCGTGGTTTACACGCTCCTTAGAGCGTTTGGTCTTTAAGACGGGATCTTTTCCGGATGCAACACCAGTGGTCTAGCATCAACTTCCCCATTCCCCTGTCCAAAAAAAGAAACACACATGTAAATAAATGTATACATCTGTTCACAAAGCTGCCAGTCATGTGTTAAAAGATATATCCACGAAATTAATTCGTCTTGTTTGTTGCTTCTTTATTTTTATCTATTTATCTATTTATTTATATATAATGGTGGCCTCCTACTAATCTCACGAGCCTTGAAGTTAATAACCGACTAAGAGGACTCTAATCCAGGGCCGGACCTAGCAAAGGCTTAGGGGTGCCCCTCAAATTTTGGAAAAAAATTATTTATATTAGCTATGTGTTTTTTTAATTCAAAGTAATATTAAACTATTTAAGTAATTTGTGCTTGATTTGTCTTTTTGAAATTAATTTAGGTTATGTTTGGTTTCCAAAAAATAGTAAAAAATTTAAGGGAAAGAAAATATGAAGGAAAGTAAAAATAGAGTTAAATCTTACGTATTATTTTTACTTACTACTTCAAACCAAATTTATTATTTTAACTCATTAATGTAATGGTTAAATAATTTAAGAATCGGTAAGTTTTAAAGTAATTTGATTTATATTTGATTTTCTTTATGAATATGTTTGGTTCCCAATAAATTTGAGGGAAAATCAAAGGAAAGAAAAATAAGAAATATAAGTAGAAGGAAAAAAAATAAAGGAACGTAAAAATAGAATTAAATTCTATGTAATATTTTTATTTGCTACCTCAAATCAATTTTATTTATTTAAACTCATCAATATAAAGATTAAATAATTTTATAATACTTAAATTTCTAAGTAACTTTATTTATACTTGATTTTCTTATAATTTTTTTAGTAGATAATCAAACACAAGAAAATTATTTTATTTAACATTTTTTCTTTCATTAATATTTTGAGCAAACCTGACACAAATTTTTTTTTATTAGACGATTAAACGTAGAAAATAATTTTCAGCCATTTTTCTTAACTCGTAGTCTTTTCAGGAAATCAAACATAACCCTCTGGGTGCTGCCTCTCGACTTATTTGAATCATGCATTCTTTGCAATCAGTAAGGTTGGTGGCATACAAAAAAAAAAAAAATTTTACAATCATGTGCTGGAATAACTCAACAGAAATCTGATCACACTAAAATGCTAAAAAAGAGAATTTGGTCTGAGTTGAAGGTGTGTGACTATGATATGAAGCTTTTGTTTTCGTGGATTATACTATTACTTTATACGTACAATTTACCTTGTGGAACTTTCTTACACCTAAAGGACACTGAACAAGGTGGATGGAGGCTGTCGATTAATAAGCTGATTACGATCATGAAAGGAAAATTTTTCTGGCACCAGAGCCAAGATATTCATGTGTTTTGGGTAAGTGAAAAATATAATAATCATGAAACAAAGCTGGACAAAGAACTCGGTTTGAATCAGGGGTGGAGCTACCGTATGCCCAGTAAATGCCCCCATTGAATTTTTTTCTTTTTGCAAAAATATCCCTCTTTTAGGTAAGGTGATTTGAACTTAGATCCTACTTTTTGCCACCACTGAAATTTATAAGGACTAACATTGAGCTAGGACCACTAATTCCACTACTTAAAGTTTGCCCCACTGAAGTCAATCTTGGCTCCGCCACTGGTTTGAATTACAGGTGCGTTGTACAAACTTCTATTTTAAGAGAGTTGGGTCTTGGAATTATGCTCTAGCGTCTGAAGTATGATTTGTCCTTATCTGATTCTATGGAATTATACCACCATCATAATTATAATTTGTCATTTGTGTGATCTTGAGCTGTCTAAGACAAAGCTTAATTTACAATTGAGTTGGTTAAATTGGACAACAGTTGTTCAGCAATAGGCTGTTATAGTCACAAAAAGGATTTTGGAAAAATGAAACTAAAAAACTGATACTGTTAACAAAATCTGAACAAATATGTAAAAATTAAACTCAAATGTTGCAGTAAGAACTTGGTTTGAATTAAAGATGCATTGCCATGAACTTCTGGTTTTTTTAGACTATTTCATGTTGGAGCTATTCGAAGATGTCATAGGGATAAGTCATGGGATCAACCTTTTTATGTAATAATCACAATTTGGGAGCGGTTACTTACTTGTTAAGCGTTGATTCTGTGTTTTGAATGCTTCAGAAATACCATATTACTAGAACCTGAGTTGTTTCCACAATATGAATATCATTGTTCCTTATGTTTGGATGATCAATAGAAAATGAGAGAGATTATCTGACAAAGTTTCATTTTTGTTCAAAATCCCGAACCAAAGAGAAAATCAGAATCTCATATATAGATTCTGATACTTGTACATGAAGATATCCCTTGGTGTTGTGTCATGGGGTTTGGGCTAGGTCAAGCCTGTATGGGCGACGTAACCTAACATTTTGAAATTGTGTAAATTTTATAAATTTGTTGTTTGGGTGCAACTTTCAACTTCTTAAATCAATGTACTTTAGAGCTTGCAACTTTTTTTTTTTAGGAGAAAGGTTAGAGCTTGCAACTTGAATAGGTTGAACTAGGCTATAGTTTTCCTTGAGTAAGTGTGCTGACGACTAGAACTGTTTTAACACCAAAGTTGCCAAGTGTTCAAGTAAGCCAAAACAGAAAAAAATAATATTGCAATAAAAGTATGCGGATAAAGGTTTATCTATGATATGTCCATTTGTTATATTTATAGTATATCCATTCATTTTGCGGCTATTCATTTTGTGCAACTTTTAGGTCAAACAATACATTAGAACTTAGCAACTTGAGGAGGTTGAACCAGGCTAGAATTTTCCTTGGCTCTTGTTTTTGTGGGTGAATTATGATGTTGCATCCTGAGTATGTTGTCATAGGATATTTTTCCTATAAAAGTAGATTGTATTGCATATGGAGTTGCTCAAATAAGTTCTTTGCTGTAACTTGAGTAGGTTGAAACTGTATGAAGATTATCCAATAATAAGAGATTATCTCAAGTAGGTTGATAATGTTCATAAACTTGGATCAAGATCTTAGATTAGGGTGTGGATATTAGGTTGGTATAAGAATCCATTGTATGGTAATAGTTACATTACTTAGCTAATACAATTGAAATATAAACAATTGCAACTAATAGTATTTGTTTCTTTTGTTGCTATAATTAGTTTTGTGGTTTGTATTTGTTAGACTCCTTTCCCTAAAAGTTTAAGATATGTGGTTGTTATGAATCATGGAAGCTTTGATGTATGCGAATATGAATTCAAGAACACAAAAATAAAGAAATCAACATAAAGGTGCACTAGGGTTTTAACATGGTTCAGCCAATCATGCATTCATCCACGGATGAGAGATAATATTTCATTATTCTGAAAACATAGTACAAAATTGGAGTATCAAAATATCGCGATGACTAGGAAAAATCACAAAATCCGAGGATGCCCATAATATCGAAAAAATACCTCACAAAACTCTCTCACAAACTCTAATATCTCTGCACACACCGATTAACCTTTACAAGCTCATATCTCTCATGAATTTTTCCCTTGGTGACCCAAAATATTTATATGGATATTCATATAAGCTTTCCTTATTCTACAAGGAAACCTAATACTACAATAATATAACAATTATGAATTATCCTATAAAATATTCTTTACAAAAAGGAATTAATTACAAATTAGGAATTTGAGATGTATTTTAACAATCTCCACATTCGGTCAAATTTCATCAAGTCAATCATCCATCACATCTTGATACTTGAACTAAAATTCCTTTTATCTTCATCTTGTGTGCTTTGTAATCTTTTGTTCTTCCAAAGATTTTTAACTTAAAGCTCTGATACCAATTGTTGAAAACACATCACTTTTTTGTTTCAGGAAGAATGTCCATACCTTATGTGAGAAATCATCAATGATTCTCAACATAAGAAGTACCTCCCATAGAAGATACTTTTGTTGGTCCCCAAAGGCTTGAATGTAGATAGTCAAGCGGCCCCTTTGAGTTATGAATGCCTAAAGCGAATCTAACTCTCTTATGTTTCCAAAAAATGTAGTGCTCACAAAATTGTAACTTGTTTTTTGCTCATCTAGAAGTCCTCTTCTACTCAATTCTGCCATACCATTTCGCTCATGTGCCCAAGACGCATGTGCTCTGAGCTTTGTAATATCATCCTCTGACAATGAACGAGATGCAACAATAATATCTCTTGTAAGAATGGAACCCTGTAGAACATATAACATGGTTGTCTTTTGATGACCCTTCATCACAACTAAGGCTCCTAATCTTCGGGACTCCACCTTGACGGTGTCACCCAGTACCCTTTGCATCAGTGCCGCAGGGACATCAAATTCATCTTCAAATTAGGAACATGTTTGGCGTCACCCGAGTCACGGGCCTCCATCGAACATTTGTCTGACATCAATACCTAATACCTTCTGAGATGCATTTTACCCATAAAATCGCATCATTAGCTTTTTATCTTGTATGTGGAGAACCAATCTCAATTAGGAGTCATGTGAAACTTACAACTAGAATCTACAATCCAATTTTCACCAGCTCTCGAATTAGCATCAGACATAACCAGAAGTTCTCCATCAGACTTATCTGATTCTACAACATTGGCCTCATCGGTTTTCCTAAATTTCTCTCCTTATTTGTTCCCGAATTTCTTCTCCCTATTCTGCAGGTTGAAATACTCCTTCTTGAGGTGACCCTTTTTCTTGCAGTAATTACAAATTCTATTAGAATTCTTGAATTTTGACTTTTCCCTCCATTCTTCACCAAAATTCTTCTCTTGTGGCCTTTTGCATACAAACAAGCTATCTCCCTGCGCTTCATGCCCTATAACTAATTGCTTCATTTTCTCCTTAGAAAACAAAGCCTCATAGACTTTGTTTAGGGTTAGGGTATCATGACTATATAAAATCGTTATCTCTAGATTTACATGTCTGACGAGCCCGAACACAACAAAATTAACCCTAGATCTTCTTCTTCATATTTAACCTCCAAAGTTTCTAGATCCGCAAAAATTTCTTTAAAGGCTGTAAGATGCTCTTCTAAAGACGTGCCTTCTGTCATACTGTGCGAATACAACCGCTTCTTCAAGTGCAACTGAGATAGGGCTTTACGATCCTTACGTTGTTTCTCCTCTTCTATTTACGATGAGGGCATCTCGTCAAGTCCTAGCAGCACATCATCCAAATCCATCTAGGCGAGCACAACGTGCATCTTAACTTGCCACAATAAAAATTTGGTATTGCAATCCAACAAGAAAAAATTTATATTCATGATTGCCATTGACGAGATTGGAAAACCTAATGGCTTTGATACTAATTGTTGTCATGATTGATCGAACAACGTTAAAACTTTCATACACCTTTATATTAATTTTTTGTATCTTTATGTTCTTTAAAATCATATTTTCATGCATCAAAGTTTCCGCGATTCATAACAATAGTGAATTAACAAACTGATAAATACTAGAATTTGATACCACTTTGTATATCACTTTTGTTTGTCAATAAATGGGGGACAACCTTTTCCACTTTTGGTTTGACAAATGAGGGAATAAATGAACTAAATGGGGGACGACCTTTTCCCACATTTGGTTTTACAAATGTGGAAATAAATGAACTAAATGTTAGGGCTGCAACATGGGTGGGTTAGCTTGACCCAATTCAAGTTCAACCTAATGTTTGGGTGAGCTTGGGTACTAGTTCTTGTAATTAGTTTTATTAACCTGATTTAAATTTGGATTGGACTTTGGCCAATTATTTGGGTAACGCGACCCAACCTGGACCCATATATACTTCATTTAACTATTGCTCTCAATGGAATTGTCTCTTCTTCAAGCTATACTTAAAATGTTTTTTCATTTTTTTTGTAGATCATTGAATTAATCATTTAACTATTACTCTTAATTCTATCCAACCGAGTTGCAGCTCTACTAAATGGTATAGCAATTTTGATTCTTAGAGATCTTAGGTTCAAACCGCTTTGTTTATGTATTTCCATCTTTTTTTATAATTATGGATATTCGGTATAGTTTATGCGTATCTCAATTAATCCCATGACATTATGAAGTTAACAATTGGATCAAATCTCTAATGATCCTCAGGGACTCAAACCAATAACCATTGGATAACCCAACCCAATTACTTACACCACTTGAGCTATCCGATTATGTATTCCCATCTATTAAACCCCATCTGTTAAACCCCTATTAAACCCGTAACAGGCAACACAAGTTGAAATATTGATTGTTACCTTAATGTTTATTGTTCGCACATTCATTATCATCTTCACATCATTTATTTATTTTTATTTTTTTTGAGAAACATTTTTATAAGTTGTTTGATAGGAAACTTTTTCAATTCCTGATAGAAAAGAATTCAATCATAGTGGAATCGCATAAAATGTATCCATATAAACATAGAGTTGACCAATAAAAGTTGGACTAATCATGCATGTGAAAAAATGAACCGCGTATGCGATAAACATGTATTTTCTCTCAATTATATGAATACCTAAATAGTAAAATAATAATAATAATAATAGTAAAATAATAATAATAATAATAATAATAATAATATCACAGTTAGGAAAATATCCGAAAGAGAAACTAAAAATACTTTTGCTCGTCTATATTGTTGTCGCGTGAGAAACATTTTTATTTATTTTTAAATAAAATTTAAAATCAAATTATACTTAATAATAGCATAAGTATTCTTAAAGATAGTAAATTCAAGTGATAGAATGTTCACCGTTTTAAATAGATGTAAGACATTAAAAAGGGATTGTTCAAGTCTCATTAGTATAGTTTATTACCTTAAAATTAAAATATAATAAAAAAAATGATGGTATATGTATGAATTATTTGTTTTTATAATATATTTTATTTATTAAATATTAAAAAGTAAAGGAGAATCAAAACATCACTATTAAAAATTAAAGATTTTAGTATTCTATTCAATAAAAGATTTGTAGTAAATCATAAAATAAAAAATTTAAAAATCGAATGATGAAAAGTACGAAAGCAATTGCTTTTAATGAAAAATAATAAAATAAATGCTCTCTGAAACATGAACGGGCCAGAAAAGGACATAAGATGCCACATTGGGTTATCAATTGCAGGGGATTGCTGGGCCGGTGTTTTAAACTTAAACCCTTCCCAACGAAGCAGTCCACGTTTTAAGAGAGAAAGTTGTTGACCCAATCCTACACCAATCACATCAACTATAAATTCATCCTGGGTTTTGGGGGCGGAATAGGTTCCGTCAGGTAAAAATTTAAAACCACATGCTGGATCGGTCCAAGTTCTAAGACAAATCTAAAATGTAAATGTGCTCCCCAATTACTTCTTCCTCGGACCCAAACAGTCCGTTGCATCCCTAATAAGGGTCAGTCTGGATTAGTCCCAGCAGGCCTGCTCCGTTGCATCCTTATGTTCAAATACCTGTGAATCCGTACGCAATTCGTTTCTATTACGAACTCCCATCACTTGCAATCCATAATTTTTAGGCAAATCGTTTCCCTTCTTCGAAATACCTCCATTCAAAGCATCGTACGAGTTGGGCCTGAGTTTCCTTCATAGCAAAACCGATCTATTAGAGTAGCAAATTGGACGTCGAGTTGTACTGGATCATGCCACTTACGTGAAGCAGTTTTGCTTCTGTTTGCAGGATATGCTATTCACAATGTGAGCGACCTTCGGTACTAGTATGAACTGGGATTGGGGTGACTCTGGTGCCTAGATAAACCCCACGAATCTCTTTCTCATATTTCCCAGATGAAATTGCGGCGACCTTGATGCCTAGCTAATCCCTAAGGAGCTCTTTCTCATCTTTCTACACTTGGTAGTATATTTATCATCTTAAATGAAAACTTTAAAATCTATTTTTGATAAACACATGAAGTTGGGTTGTGCTTGTTTGATTGTTTTTAATTATAATGTACTAAATAATGTACTAAACTGTCTCATTGGGACTCTGGACCCTTTCCTTCTTATGTCCTGACTTTTTGAAATGTTGAGCACTTTATCATATAAGTTAGGCACGATGGGTCGTGCTTGTTTGATTGTTTGTTTGTTTTCTAAAGAGAATCTTTAACATTAGATAGTTATTAGTGGATATCCCATCTAAAATCAGCCTCTGCTGCCATATAACTAGATGACAACTTGCTGAATGTCCAAAGGGTATGTGTAATACCCATAATTTAAAAAAAAGATACAAAAACAAAAGGGGGAATAAGAGGGGCTGATTTGCAATTTCTCAAAGTTGAAAGGGGCTTCTACCTAATATATAAGTGTTTTGCTATAAAAGGGAGTTTTCCTATACAATCCTAAACTTCTTCATCCTTATTTTTTTGTTTTTCTCTCAAGGAGAGGAGAGATGAGCTAGGGTTTCTAAGAGAGGGATTTCAAGTTTTAAGAAACATCAACCCCAAGTAAATATTCCTTTCCTTTTTCGATTCTTAGTAGTTAGGGTTTTCCAATGTTTAGATTTGTAAGCCTAGAGCTTTCTAAACCTTGAAAATATGAAACCCTATAAATGATTAGAAGGCATAGAGTCAAGAAACTTGATTAGGGTTTGATGTTTGATGTATTTGGACAAATTCTCACTCTTGGAATCTTAGATTTGAATATCTAAGTGAAAGTTCAATATGACTTAGCAACCTAACCAAGAGGAGGGGTGAATTGGTTTTCTCAAAAACTTTTTGCAAAACAATAAGAAATTTTCAAGTTAATTCAAGAACAATAAATAAAGAGATAAGGATGGAAGATGCAAACTCGGATTTATGGTGGTCCGGCACACCCTTGCCCACGTCCACTTCTCCATAACCTTCAACCGGTGAGGGTTCCACTAGGTTTCAAATTCTAACCCGAGCTTCTTGCTTTTACATTTGGATTTTGGTTACGATGGGTGCCAGCGAATCTTTAAGCTATACACACTTGAAGGTTTAAGCTTCAGCTTTGAGCACCTTTATTTTACACTTAGATTTTAGGCTCCGATGGGTGACAGCGAATCCTTGACTATACACACTTGAAGCTTTCTCTCTTAAGCACAATGAGACACTCTCTCTAGCTCTCAAGGTAGATAAATTGATGAATACAAAGGTGCATTCTACAATATGCAAATGAAATGAATGCACCAATAATCTTAGATTGAGAATTGATTAGCAAGAGAAATGGTGATTGAGAGAATCAATGCAATAAGTCTCATATACTTAAATGATCCCCAACACTCTATTTATAGAGTGGGAACTCGATAGCAAAATAAACTACCAACCAATCGACTGTTTCCTTTAAAAACTATTATTGTGCACTGTATGTTACCGTTTTATAGCCGTTGGATTTTATCGTTGATGAACCGGTCGACCGTTTCATTTAGTGCACTGTAGGTCATTGTTTTATAGCCTTTGGAATTTGACCATTTGTCCAACCAGTCGATTGTTTCACTCAATCAATCGACCGTTTACTCTTCTGCTCTTTAGATGAGCTATTACATCAAACCGATCGAGTTTCACCACTCATTCGGTTCTCAACTAGTCAACCATTTCAGCGACCAATTCCATATTGATGCTATTGGATCCAATTGGTCGAGATGTGCATCTCAATCATTTGAACCTGTGGACCGTTTCAACCGGTCGACCCCAACCGGTATGCCACAACCGATAGACCAGTTTAATTGAAGCACATTTTAGGATTATAAAGCCTAAGATTTTATGCTCAAACTCGAGTTTTCAAAGGATATGCAATTTTGACATAAAAATCGATTTATGAAGAATATGCTTGTAAAAGATGATATACCCTAAAGTGCACCAATGCATTCATCTTACATAGATTCCTAAGCTTACAAAATCTTCACTTGATGCTTGAGCTTGGAGTCTTGGTTACTTGTCATTTTGGATTTGAAATCTTGGTTCTTTAATTTGAGTGAACTTTCACTTTCAAGAGTTTGATCAAATACATCATTGTCGTCTTAAAGCTTGAAATATGATGCTTGATCAATTTCAACCTATCACTCAATTCAATTTTAACCATTAGTAACCAATAACCTTGGTTTTTCTTATCATCAAAATCTCAATTAGAGGTACCATTGGACTAACAATCTCCCCATTTTTTATGGTGACAAATCTTGGTTATCTACGAGGAGTAAATCTCCCCCTTAAAAAAATAGTTTAAACATAATTGCATAATACAAATTTTAACCAACTCAAACATATGCAAATAACATTCAACACATAAGATAAACATCAAGGAATGATGTAAAAACTATAAATGTATCATTCTCTTTTAGCACATAACTCCTAGATTACATATCTTTCTCCCCTTTGGCAACATCAAAAAGGAACATGGGGCTTTGGACATAAAGATATCTCCCCATTTGGAAGTACATTTAAGTAAGGGTTTAGGAGTTAGAGTTCAAGCACAACATTTTTCAAGCGATATTCACACTCAAGTAATTCAAACAATTTTTTCACAAAGAAATGACCCCTAATTGTCTTCTCACGTTAACAAATTGATTCTCATTAGGAGGTTTGGTGAAAATATCAACTAGTTGGTCTTCGGTTCTAACAAAATCAAGAGTAATATCCCCTTTTTGTGCATGATCTCTAAGGAAATGATGTCTAATCTCTATATGGTTACTTCTAGAGTGTTGCATGAGATTCTTTGATATGCTAATGACACTTGTGTTGTCACATTTTATGGGAACATGAGAAAATGTCAAACCAAAGTTACTAAGTGTTTGTTTCATCCAAATGACTTTTGCACATCCTAACCCGGCGGCTATGTATTCGGCTTTCATTGTTGACAAAACAATCAAATTTTGTTTCTTGCTATGCCAAGACACAAGTGAGTGACCTAAAAAGTGATATGTTTCACTAATGTTTTTTCTATCAATCTTACAACCTCGAAAGTCTGCATCCGAATAACATATCAATTCAAAATCATCACATTTTGGGTACCAAAGACCAATATCAATAGTGTCTTTCAAATATCTAAATATTCTTAGCAGCATTGAATGAGATTAACAGGACATCATTCAAAATCTAGCACATAAGCATACACTATACATGATATTGAGTTTACTAGCCGTTAAGTATAACAAATAACCAATCATGCCTCTATATTTAGTTTGGTCAACGGACTTACCTTTCTCATCCATGTCAAGCTTGATGGATGAGCCCATAGGTGTATTCTTGCCCTTTACTTCTTCCAAATTAAACTTGTTGAGGAGGTCTCTTATGTACTTTGCTTGATTTATGAAAGTGCCCTCCTTAAGTTGTTTGATTTGATGACCAAGAAAGAAGTTGAGTTCTCCCATCATGTTCATCTCAAATTCGTTATGCATAGACTTGGCAAACTCTTTACAAAGTGAAACATTAGTAGCACCAAAGATAATATCATCAACATAGATATGAATAATAAGCATGTCATTATCCTTAGGCTTAATGAAGAGGGTTGTATTAATTTTGCCCATTTTGAAACCACTAGAAATAAGAAATTTCCTTAGCCTTTCATACCCTCTAGGAGCTTGTTTCAAGCTATAAAGTGCTTTTTTGAGTTTGAAAACATGGTTAGAGAAATTCAAACTTTCAAACCCAGGAGGTTGTTCAACATACACTTCCTCATTTATGAATCCATTTAAAAAAGAACTTTTCACATCCATTTGATATAAAATGAAATTTTTGTAACAAGTAAAAGCAAGCAATATTCTTATGGCTTCTAATCTAGTTACGGGAGCAAAGGTCTCGTTATAGTCAATTGTCTCTTGTTGATTATATCCTTGAGCCACGAATCTTGCTTTATTTATAATTATTATGCTATTTTCATCCATTTTGTTCCTAAACACCCATTTAGTACCATTAACACTTTGATCATTTAGCCTAGGTACTAACTCTCAAACTTCATTTCTTTCAAATTGATTGAGTTCTTCTTGCATAGCTATTACCCAATTCTCATCTACTATAACATCATTTAACTTCTTGGGTTCAATTTGAGAGATAAAAGCAAAGTTATTGCAAATATTTATAAGAGAGAATCTAGTCCTTATCCCAATGGATGAATTACCTATTATTTAATCTTGTGGATGATTTGTGACAAATTTCCACTCTCTTGGAAGTCCTTGACTAGATTCTCCTTACTCAAGTTGAGGAGGTGAAGGAGGGGCCAAAGGTGATTCCTCTTCCTTTTTTTAATCAATCTCCTCCTTGTTGATGAACTCCATCTTCAATTTATAATATTCCCATGGAGAAATCCAAACCTACATCATCATAAACACTTTCTCATCTTTTAAGAGAATCATTAAATTCATCAAAGACTACATGGATGGACTCTTTTACTATCATGGTCTTTTTGTTGAAAACTCTATAAGCCTTAATAGATGAAGAATAGCCAAGAAATATACCAACATTAGATTTTGCATCAAATTTTCCAAGGTTGTCCTTGGTGTTTAAAACATGACCTATGTATATCTAGAGAAATCATCCACAATTACAAATGCATATGATTTACCTCAAAGACTAGTAGTCTTTGAGGGTCCAAACAAATCTATGTGAAGAAGCTCAAGAGGTCTTGATGTATAAATGAAATTTTTGTTTTTAAAAGATGATTTTATCATTTTGAGAATCCTTGATGATGCAATGAGAAGACTCAAAAGTCACTTTAAAACTTGTCACAAAGTTGACTAATGCTCAAAAGATTATGTTTCAAACCATCAACAAATAAAATATTTCCAATAAGAGATGAAAATTTGTTATCTATAGAACCATGTCCAATGATTCAACCTTTCCCGTTGTCTCCGAAGGTCACGTACCCTCCTTTTCTCTCTTGGCTTTGTAGAAAGAACAATCATATTTTACACGACCCGACTTCTTGCACTTGTAGCAAATTACTTCTCTAGCTCCTTCTATATTTTCTTTTTCTTCTCTTGAAGGACCTTCTTTCTTGTAGTTAATTCAACTAAATTTATCCTTTATTATTAGCTTTTGCACTCTCTTTGTGATGAAGGCAATATCATCTTCCATGTCATTGATCTTTGCTTCCTCAACGACTTTCTCTTCTTGAGCTTTGAGTGCAATACTTTTCTTTTTGCCTTCTTCCTTTTGCTTTTGATTTTCTTGTCTTACAATCTTCATTTCATAGGTCATCAAAGAACCGATAAGTTCCTCAAGAGGTAGCTCTTTCAAATTCTTTGCTTCCTCAATAGCTCCCATTTTGGAATTCCATTTCGGAGGTAGGCATCTTAGAATTTTAGATATCTTGTCTTCTTCACTTACCCTATTTCCTAAGCCTTAAGTCCATTTACAACATTTGTGAACCTAGTAAACATCTCAACAATAGATTCTTTAGGTTTCATTTTGAACATTTCATAATCATTAACAAGAATTCTAACTTTAGAATCTTTGACTTGGTTGGTTCCTTCATGGGTAATTTCTAGTATCCTTCAAACCTCCTTAGCCGTTTTGCATTGACAAATTCTATTATATCCAATTCTATCCATAGCACATGCAAGAATATAAATAGCTCTAGAGTTTAATTGAAATTCTCTATTTTCTTTTTCATCATATTCTTCAAGAGGTTTTTGGATTTTATTTCCATCAACATCTTTTGTAGGGAAGGTGTAACCAAATAGGATTGTTTTCCAAACTTTCAAATCAAGAGATTGCAAATACCAAGTCATTTTGTTTTTTCAAAATTGATAATCGAACCCGACAAAGAAAGGTGGTTTGTTGATGGGAAAACTTTTGGCTTGAAAAAGGCTTGAGCTAGTTTTAGTTTGAGTGCTAGTAATTTTCCTCTTAGACGATTAAGCCTTGAAAACAAGAGGCCAAGTTCTGATACCAATTGAAAGTTCAATATGACTTAGCAACTTAACCAAGAGGGGGGAGTGAATTGGTTTTCTAAAAAACTTTTTGCAAAACAATAAGAAATCTTCAACTTAATTCAAGAACAATAAATAAAGGGATAAGGATAGAAGATGCAAACTCGGATTTATAGTGGTTCGTCACACCCTTGCCTACGTCCACTTCTCCTCAACCTTCAATCAGTGAGGGTTCCACTAGGTTTCAAGCTCCAACCCGAGCTTCTTCCTTTTACACTTGGATTTTGGCTCCAATGGGCACTTTGCAAATCCTTCAAGCTATATACACTTGAAGAGTTTCAAGCTTCAACCCAAACTTCTTTCTTTTACACTTGGATTTTGGCTCAAATTGGCACTTCACAAATCCTTCAAGCTATACACACTTGAAACTTTCACTCTTAAGCACAATGAGACACTCTCTCTAGCTCTCAAGGTAGATCAAATACAACTTATGATTTTGATGAATTCAAAGGTGCACTCTACAATATGCAAATGAAATGAATGCACCAATAATCTTATATTGAGAATTGATTAGCAAGAGAAATGGTGATTGAGAGAATCAATGCAGTAAGTCTCATATACTTAAATGATCCCCAATACTCTATTTATAGAGTGGGAACTCAGTAGCAAAATAAGTTGTCAACCGATCAACCAACCAGTCTACCGTTTCCTTTAAAAACTAGTCGTTGTGCATTGTATGTTACTGTTTTATAGTCGTTGGATTTTACCATCGATGAATCAGTCGACCCATTTCACTCAACCAGTAGACTGTTTCATTTAGTACATTGCAGGTCACTGTTTTATAGCCTTTGGAATTTGACTATTTGTCCAACCGGTCGACTGTTTCACTCAACTGGTCAACCGTTTCACTCTTTTGGTCTTTAGATGAGCTACTACATTCGAGTTTCACCACTCATTCGATTCCCAATTGGTCGACCATTTGAATGACCAGTTCCAGATGGATGCTACTGGATCCAACCGGTCAAGATGTGCATCTCAGCCGTTTCAACCGGTCAACCGGTTCATTCAGTATGTCACAACCGGTAGACCAGTCCAACAGGTTTACCCCAACCGGTTGAACACAACTGGTCGACCAGTTAACCACAGTCGGTTGACCCTCTAAATGTTCAAACTCATGTGTTGTTTCTTTAAAACACTTCTAAACCTTAGATGTTTCATTGAAACACATTTAAGGATTATAAAGCCTAAGGTTTTATGCTCGAACTCGAGTTTTCAAAGGATATGCAATTTTGACACAAAAACCAAGTTATGAAGAATATGCATGTAAAATATGATATTCCTTAAAGTGCACCAATGCACATTCATCTTACATAGATTCCTAAGCTTACAAAATCTTCACTTGATGCTTGAGATTGAAGTCTTGGTTACTTATCATTTTGGATTTGAAATCTTGGTTCTTTAATTTGAGTGAGCTTTCACTTTCAAGAGCTTGATCAAATACATCATCGTCATCTTAAAGCTTGGACTATCTTCATTTGATGCTTGATCAATTTCAACCTATCACTCAATTCAATTTTAACCATTAGTAACCAATAACCTTGGTTTGTTATCATCAAAACCTCAATTAGAGGTACCCTTGGGCTAACACTAAAGTTACCTAAACTTTCAAATTTGAAACCCTAGAAATGTAAAAAAGACATAATATTGAGAAATTTGATTGGGAATTGATATTTGATGTATTTTGGTTATTCTTGGACAACCAAACCTTAGATTTCAAACCCTAGATTCCCTATAAGTTACTAAGAACCACTTGTTCATAAAAGATTTGGGAATTTCAACCAAAAATCATGTTTTATGGCAAAATCCCTAATTTGGGGATTTAAGGCATTGATAGAGTTGGAAAATAGGTGATGTTGAGGCTCTTGTGGAAAATGGCCTAATTTATTTGAAATTCTCAAGCTAAAGAGCCTTTGAGATTTTAGGTTTAAATATTTTGGTTCCTAGAAAAGAAAAATAGGAGATTATTTTTTGTCTAATAGGATGTTATTCATATTGTTCAGGTGATTTGTGACTCCGTGAGGCTTCTTGGTTTTTTTGCTAGTACCTTGGAATACTAGGTAACGAAGATTAGTGCAGTTTTTCTTATAGAACAAAATATTTGGCTATTATATATGATTATGAGTTTCGAAAATTTCTACTTGTTTGAATCATATGTATGGATCAAATACATGTTGTGTATGAAAAATTGACAAAATCCCTAATTTGGGGATTTAAGGACTTGATAGAAAATGGGTGATGTTGAGGGGCTCTTGTGGAAAAGGGCCTAATTTATTTGAAATTCTCAAGCTAAAGAGCCTTTGAGATTTTAGGTTTAAATATTTCGGCTCATAGAAAAAGAAAAATAGGAGATTATTTTTGTACAATATGATGTTATTCATATTATTTAGGTGATTTGTGACTCCTTGAAGCTTCTTGGTTTTTTTGCTAGTACCTTACCAGGTAACGAAGATTAATGCATCTTTTCTTTTAGAACAAAGTATTTGGCTATTATATGTGATTATGAGTTTTGAAAATTTCTACTTGTTTGAATCATATGCATGGATCAAATACAAGTTTTGTATGAAAAATTGATTTGTGAATGTTTATGGTAAGGATTGAAAGTTATGGAGATATACTTTTGCATTTTTATGAATTTTGGAACATAAAGGAAATCTTTGACTTTGGTTTCTACAGCCCCGTCAATGGGTTATAATAGTTGACAAATACGACCTTGTCAACGGGTTATAATAATTGACAAATACGGCCTCGTCAATGGGTTATAATAGTTGACAAATACAGTCCCCGTCAACGGTTACAGTAATTGACAAATACGGCCCTCGTCATTGGGTTATAGTAGTTTACAAATACGGACCCGTCATTGGGTTATAGTGATTGACAAATACAACCCCGGTCAATAGGTTATGATAGTTGATAACATGGCCCCATCAACGGGTTATAATAGTTGACCTTCTATTTGAAACAAATATGTTTTTTTTTTTAAACCATGGGTATATGTGTTTTGAAATATTAGTGGATTTGATTAAGATATGGAATTATTTGAGGAACATAAAATATGATGAATATTGGTTTGGAATATATTTGTGCCTTATTTTCTTATACTCAAAGATTTTATGAGATTTATGAGAAAAAAAGAAATATATCATATCTCTAGTTTGTGAAATTAAAAAAAAAAATTCTTGATCCATGAAACTGAATTAAAAATTCCGTATTAGGCTTTTAGCTCACTCTTTATTGTTGATAGTTTTTAGGTACCTTAGACATTGGCGATGAGTGATGTTGGGGTAGGCAGGAATAAGAGTTGAGAACTATTTGAATTAGTGTTTTGTTAGAAAGACGTAGGATTGCTTGACTACTTTGTTGCTTTAGGTTTGAAAGTTTGTAAACTTCATTTGGAGAATTTATGTTGCTAGAATGTTATGCTTTGAGATTATTAGCTTTGAAAAATTTATCTTGTTTGATAATGTTAGCTTAATGACACGTTGTTATACTTTAAGGGAGAATTGGAAATTGTTGTTTTTACGAAGTTAGTTTAAATTTTTGTTAGCATATTCAAGACATCAAGATTCCAAAGCAGGAATTTTGAAGGTGTCATTTACAGGTGGTGTTTTAGTGCACTATATGTGAATTGGCAATAACACCCTTAGTTTAGAGTTGGGGTGTTGAGTATAGATGTATTTACCTTTTTGATTCTATTATTTTGGTGGGAGGGAGTTAGAATGGCAAATTAGTTACACCTTATAATGTGTGTGATAAAATTATTTTGTTGATGATTCTTGAGTTCTGTCATTTTTGTGCGATATATAGAATATACTTTTAGAAGGCCGAAGGGGTAATGTTTCATAATATGTCCATAGTCGGACAATCTAAACCTGTTTATTTTTTAGCATGCTACTTAGAACCAATTCTTGTTATTTGAAACTAAAAGGGAGTTTCATCACAATGGACAGTTTTATGAAGCATATTTTAAGTCTATGATCCGGAAAATCAATCATGGGCATTGTTTCATTTATTTCTAATGCTCAGAACGAATGGTAATTGATAAAAAAGTACATTTCACCTGCTAATCATGACCTCACTATAATGCAGGGAAGAGGATAAATCTATATTGATTGGAGAAGTTGTGAGCTGCAATCCAATGGCTAAAGTCTGTTGGCCTTACTTTGATCCAGAATATGAGAACTTGAACATGAGAATAAATCCTCCAAGGTTCTCTTTCTGTCTATAGTCTCTTCTAAGAAAAATTGTCGTTGCTACATTACTAAATAGCCTCGAGTGCTCTCATCATTGGAATATTATGAGCCATTGAATATGAATGACGTCGGTTGATCAGTGTTCTGTTGCTTCAACCACTTTTTATTCTGATTCTATGGTTTACAGTGATTGAACCCTCAAGACTGCTTAATATGATTGATTCTCGAGCACTCCAGCCAATGAAATTTTGTGGTTAACTCTTTTTATTCTCTCTAATCCTATTCTCAGGGTGTCTGTAGACAATCTAAGTTGCAGCGAGTGTACTCTGATCAAGGTAAATTGCTATAATAGAAAGAATTATGCTTCCTTCATGATGACTGGCAAGGTCAGTTGTGATTAGGTCAATTTTCACATTCCTAATTTCATTTTTCTCAGACGAAAGAAGGGTGAACCGCATTGTGTCCCTTATGGGTATAATATTGTTTGGAAGCACTAAAAGTAAGAAGGAAGAAATAATAAACAATGTCTCAAAGTAAGTCAAGTTGCCATAATTCATAGCCTAATTTTAGGTGGGGTTTATCCCCGGCTCAAGTTTGGATCCAAAGGTTTCAGCCTGAACCTCTACCTTGGGTGACGGCAGGTCAAATTTGGCATTTATTTCCTTTATTTACTAACTGGAAAATCGGTTCCTGTTTCCAGCTGAAAACTGAATCAATGAGTAGAGCCATAATTTGAATTGGAAGTGATAGGAATTTTATAGGGATCTGGTGAAAGCCTCTCCCTGCTAAGATCAACTGGCTTCTTCTTCCTCATGCAGAATAACTTGTGTCTTGACAAGAACACTTCTGCGTACTACTTTCTACTCTCCCATGTTTGCATGAATGACTAGATGCAGGTTGTGGAATCCGATGTTGCAGGTTGACAGCATGAACAAACCAGGAATACTGCTGGAAGTGGTACAGATCCTGACAGACATGGACCTCATAATTACCAAAGCTTACATCTCTTCTGATGGTGGATGGTTCATGGATGGTACGTTTAAGTTTATTTAGCTTCTTTTTCCCATAATAAGGCACCCTCATTTTGCTTGCTATGAACTCTCCTTTTAGGCAGTACATATAAGTCACCCTCATTTTGCTTGCTATGAACTCTCCTTTTAAGCAGTACATATCTAGATTCTCTTTTTTATGTACAGTATTCCAATATGTTCTAAACTACAGTTAAGCCTGCTACATAATATTAGCCTTGAAGTGCATTATTATTTGGTTATATCATATATGCTTGAGTGGTTTAAGGGACAGGGTTGGCCAATTAGATATTAGGTTAGAGAGTGCAAATTTAGGCCACATGGGATGTAAAAATGCTAACAACGTATTTCATCTTGGAATTTTGGTGGTGGAACCAATACATGATACCCCATATTCCAGCTAAGCACATGTACTCAAAATGCTGTTATACCATACTGATTAAAGGAGAGTTCACAGCAAATACTCTGCCTGTGTGTGAACAATTAGGTGAGCATTTCAATTCTCTTTGAATAAACAGTGTTTCATGTCACCGATCAGCAAGGAAACAAAATTACAGATGGAAAAACCATTGACTACATTGAGAAGGTGCGCTCTCTTCTTAACTTCTATACTGCTTTTTCTGTACTTAGGTTAAAACCAGAATAAGATGACCAATTGAGCTGATTGAGCATGGACTCACCCATGTTAGTGGAACCTTCACAGAAATTGTCTAACCAATAGCCTTCAAAATAAACATGTAAGGATCGGGTGATACATTGCATCAACCTCAATCCTTTCTTAATGGGAACAAGTCACATTTTCAGTGTACAAATCCAATATGAAGGTTCATGTCCAAATTACAAACTGTCTTTGATGACTTGTGCTCCATGTGAACCATACTGAATTAGTGTAGTTCCATTCCATGTGCTTAACCTCATGTTCCTTACATTTATTGATCAAGCTTATCATTTGCATACCCTTCTCTTGGTGGCAACCATCAGAATTTTGTATGCAAGTGGGAAACTATTTCATCCTGAAAGCTAATTGCTTTCTATATAATTAAAAAACCAGATGTATTTGTGGATGGATCTTCACATCAACTTAGGCCCCCCCTGACAATAAAATCAGCAGTATCAAATGGTACATATGGATACCAGCAAAGATCTCTTTGGTTCCCCATTTAAAAGTTTGCTATGTTCTCTAATGTATCAGAATATGAATTGGATGGTTTTACTCATTATTTCACCCATAGCAAGTGATAATGTTGTCTTTCGGTACCTGGACTGACCTTGGTAACCTCATGAGTCCTGTCTATCAATATCTTCTCCCTGTGATAAATTGAGTATTTTCTTCCATAATTTTTGTTATAATAGGCTCTAGGCCCAAAGGGAGGCACCATAGATGGGGTCAAGACTTGGCCAGGAAAACGAGTCGGGGTGCACTCTGTTGGTGATCACACAGCAATTGAGCTCGTTGGCAAGGACCGCCCAGGCCTCTTATCAGAGATCTCTGCTGTTTTAGCTGACCTACACTTTAATGTGGTAGGTGCTGAAGTTTGGACGCACAACAGGCGAATTGCATGTGTCGTCTATGTCAATGATTATGCCACATGCCGTGCGGTGGATGACCCTACCCGATTATCCGTCATGGAGGAGCAACTCAAGAATGTGTTGCGTGGACATGAGGACGATGACAAAGTGGCTCGAACCAGTTTCTCCATGGGGTTCACTCATGTTGATCGGAGGCTTCATCAGATGTTGTTTGCAGACAGGGATTATGAAGGTGGCGGAACAACACTGGAAGCTGATTATCCTCCCTCCTTCAAACCAAAAATCACAATTGACCATTGTGAGGAAAAGGGATACTCAGCGGTTGGTGTCAAGTGTAAAGATCGGCCAAAACTGATGTTTGACATTGTGTGCACACTCACAGACATGCAATATGTTGTTTTCCATGCTAGCATTTCATCTGATGGTCCGTATGCATTACAGGTATAAATGCATGATTATTACCTGATGAACAGTCCAACTTGTGCTTCCATATCTAGTAGTTTGTTCGAGCAGTTTTGTTTTAATGCAGCTTTATTTCCCTTAAAATCCATTGTCTCCCTGCATAATAAAACCTAGCTTAAGATCTCAAATGACTTCAAATTGCCTGATATACCACCATATTAAGCAAAAATACTGACTAAAGTATTTAATATTTACTGCCGAAATCATTCTATCAAATTTGAACATTAGCTCAGGGCCGATTGAAATGGCCCTTCTTTGTCATATCAATGAATCATTTCTACTATTTCAATAATTGGCATCATTTGGATTTTTTTCATTACTTTTGGTCTTTACTTCAACTTTTCTTATGAGTCCATGTTATGTGCCAACTTGATTGTTGAAAATGGATTTGTGCTTTCAAATGGTATGGTTAACAAAATAAAATGACTTCATTTACACTAAAGCTCTGATGCCCCTAAAACTTGCTATTGTTACCTGAACTGAATGTTTAAACTTTACAGGAGTATTTTATTCGTCACATGGATGGTTGCACGCTTGATAATGAAGGAGAGAAGGAAAGGGTCATCAAATGTCTCGAGGCTGCAATTCGAAGAAGAGTAAGCGAGGTGATTTAGTCTACCAAATATTTTTCCTAATGTTTAGGCCTTATGCTCAAATAATTAGTTGCTAGTTTACACATCAATACTTTTCCATGAGCCTCTTAGCATTTTTCTTTTCACATTTTGTGACTGTTACTCATTTTGATGTTTTCTAGTATTGGGAATGAAATAGAGATTTATGGGATAATATGGTTACGTTATGTCTTTTGTTCATAGAAATTCTTACGCTATCAACATTTATAGCATGATGTTTTTTCCATGGTAGATGCAAACTCCATTTATTTTCTGATGTACAGTTGGTTGAGCTATTTGTTGTTGTGCTAGTCTATGTGCATTACTTACATTGAATTGAAAATACTAGGACAAGAGGATTTAACAATTCATTGCATGCATACCAATCCCTGTCTCGTTTTTTTTTTCTCAATTTTGGAATTTATGGCTATGTTTGTTCCTGGTTAAAAGAGAGACATTTAGTTACTCTCCTATGAAAGGATCTCCCTGAAATGGGGAGAAGCATAAAATCTTTTGCTTCTGGAAAACTGTTTGTGGGAATTGGGTGGGGGTGGAGTCTAGAAGCATTGATGTGCTGCTTCTAATCCAACTGGTGTGGTGTTGTATGAAAAATAAACAGAAAATAAAGCAAGTGAACTAATTCATCCAGTCAAGCCGAAACTCATAATAATCCAGTCAGTCATACAAACTTTGAATATTGTTGTTGTTCTATCTGATGGGAGTATAGACTATAGTATAGTTCATTTTATTATTATATACAATTACAAGATTGAAATTTGAATGTGTATAGGGATTAAGCCTGAATGCAGAGGAGGTTGTTATCAGAAGTAACAAGAGTTCTCTGAGAACAGGGGTCGGCTCACCAGAGCGGGCGTCTCAACAGTTGGAGAGCAAGCAATGAACGTCTTCTACGTGAGAGATGCCTCTGGAAAACCAGTAGACATGAAGACCATTGAAGCTCTTCGTAAAGAGATCGGACACACAATGATGCTTAACGTGAAGAAGGAACAACCATCCAGTGCTAAGACACCTGAAGCTAGTGGATGGGCCAAGACCAGCTTCTTCTTTGGAAGCTTGTTCGAAAGGTTCTTAGCTTGAGACTATGTCCGTCCTCCAATGTATAGAATAATAAAAGGAAGCTGTTAAATGTATCCTCCCCCCCACCCCAAAAAAAAAACCAAAAAAAAAAAGGAAAAAAAAAGTAGACAAAGCTTGTAATTGCATAGCAGTTCGAGGTTTGTAGCAGGAAATGTTTATGTAAGTTGTGGTGTTTCAACAATTGATTTGTCTTTTTTATTTTTTCTTTTCGCTTAGCATGTTGGCGAACAAACACTCTCTCTATATGGAATAACTTGAGAAGAAGAAGAAATATATATATATATATATATATATTTTAGTGGTTTAAGGAAAAAAGGAAAAAGACTCTTTGTATTTTCTTCCAAATATGCCAAACATGTGACATGTGAATGACAACTGGAATAAGATTATATTATTATACCCTTAAAATAAAGCTTTGGTGTGTCACACAAGTGAAGCTAACCAGCAGGTCAAAGTGGTTGAACAGAAGCAATGGATGTAATGTAATAGCATTAACTTCCTTCACCAAGTTTTGAACTCAAAATAATTCATTGTTTTTTTTTTTTTAAATACATATATAGACTTCTTCTCAAAATATTCATAAAATTAGTAATTTTATTTTTTAAAACTGTATTTATCAACTTGGGTTTTGAAAATTAATTTTAAAATCACATCTATCAATTAGGGTTTTAAGGTTAATTTTTAAAACAACAATTGATGAATACGGTTTTAAAATACAAAAAGATTAATTTGGTGAATATTTTGAGGGGAAGTTGTTATTGTTTTTTAAATGAATTAATTAGATATCAAATCTCCTTATGCTCTCATGGAAATCTAGTCCTTTTTTCATGAGAAATCCAAATGTGGGGCCTCCTCTATATCCACATCATGACTTTTGTAGCAGCTTTCCTAAAATTGGTTTCTCTGTTAGGTTACACCCACTGCCATTTTTACTGAATCAGCATAGAGACATTCACAACATCATTACGAGTAAGCATCCTTATAAGAATCATGTCAATCAATTAAGAATCTTGTCAATCAAATTGTTAATTTGGATTTATCTCAAGCATTATAAAGAGTTTTAGACCGAAATAGTATTCATGTGGAAAAAATGACGAATTTAGCCATTTCTAATCAAACTAACGCCCAAACTAGCCTGCTTGCGAGTCGCTGTTTCTCGGGACTGTTTTTTCCTTTAATTCAATTGTTTTGATTTTTAAATTTCTTTAATTGTCACTGTCTTGAATAAGAGCATTTCGAAATCTTTTATTTCTCGCTCCCGCTTTTTCCTATTTTATTATTTAATTATTATGTCTAATTATTACTATCATTGAAAGATTTAATAATTTAATAATTTCAATTATTGTTATCTATGATAACGGTCTTACATACTACTTTGGACATTAATTTGATTTACAAACTAATTTTATAATTTTTTTTAAAATAAAATATTTCAATATAAAACCCCCTTATAAAATTAGTCAAGTAACAGAAAAAGGTGACTCGACCACCTACATGGTTATCTAAAAGAGGTTAGGCTACTTCTAAGCAACCTAAAACACACACTCTCTCTCTAAATACTCAAATGACTCATTCCTTAGTTTTGAAATTTTGAGAGATTTCCACAACGAATAAACAAAGCAATTGGACGAACAATTTAGGGTCAGTTTGGTTGCTAAAGACCACTATTAATAACAATTTTTAAAAACATAAAAAATATCATTTTGATTTTCTTTGAAAAATACTCTTTAACACCCGAGTTTAGTATTTTTATGTTCCTATTTTTCAGTGAAAAAGACATAAAAATCAAACATGTTCATTGTTTTTAAAAAGAAACCATTTTCAAAAACTTTAACAAAAAAGACACTTAATACCTCCACTAAAAATCGAGCCCTCCATGATATGTAATGTAATAGCATTAACTTCCTTCACCAAGTTTTGAACTCAAAATAATTCATTGTTTTTTTTTTAAAATACATATATAGACTTTTTCTCAAAATATTCATAAAATTAGTAATTTTATTTTTTAAAACCTTATTTATTAATTGTGGTTTTGAAAATTAACTTTAAAATCACATCCATCAATTAAGGTTTTAAGGTTAATTTTAAAACTATAATTAATGAATACGGTTTTAAAAATACAGAAAGATTAATTTAGTGAATATTTTGAGGAGAAGTTGTTATTGTTTTTTAAATGAATTAATTAGATATCAAATCTCCTTATGCTTTCATGGAAATCATAGTCCTTTTTTCATGAGAAATCCAAATGTGGGGCCTCCTCTATATCCACATCATGACTTTTGTGACAGCTTTCCTAAAATTGGTTTCTCGGTTAGGGTTACACCACTCAAGCATTTTTACTTGAATCAAGATGAGAACTTCACAACATTGATGGATGAGTAAGCATCCTTATAAGAATCATGTCAATCAATTAAGAATCTTGTCAATCAAATTGTTAATTTGGATTTATCTCAGGCCTTATAAAAGAGTTTTAGACCGAATTAGTGTTGTTTGTGAGGGAAAAAAAATGATGAATTTAGTTTTTCAGTCAAATTAATGCCTAAACTAGTATATTTGGTAAATATCGTTGTTCTTGACAACGTTTTTTTCTTTGATTCAATTGTCGCTATCTTGGACGGTGGTATTTGATTTTTAAATTTCTTCAATTATCACTGCCTTGGATAACGACATTTGAGTCTTTTATTTTTACCTCCGTCTTTTTCCTTTCCATTTTATTATTAGAATTATTACAAGTCTAATTATCGCTGTTATGGACAACAAGATTTAGTAATTTAATAATTTCAATTACTGTTATTCAGGACAATAATATTACGCACTATTTAGATATTAATTTGATTTTCAAACTAATTTTATAAAAAAAAATTCAAATAAAGTATTTGAATCTAAAACTCCCTTATAAAATTAGTCAAGTAACAGAAAAAGGTGACTCGACCACCTCCATAGTTATCTAAAGAGGTTAGGCTACTTCTAAGCAACCTAAAACTCTTTCTCTCTCTGTCTAAATACTCAAAGGACTCATTCCTTAGTTTTAAAATTTTGAGAGATTTCCACTACGAATAAACAAAGCAATTAGACGAACAATTTAGGGTCAGTTTGGTTGCTAAAGACCACTATTAATAACCATTTTTAAAAACATAAAGGATATCATTTTGATTTTCTTAACAAAAAATACTCTTTATCACCCGAGTTTAGTATTTTATGTTCCTATTTTTCAGTGAAAAAGACATAAAAATCAAACATGTTCATTGTATTTAAAAAGAAACCATTTTCAAAAACTTTAACAAAAAGGACACTTAATACCTCCACTCAAAATCGAGTCCTCAAGCTATAGAAACCTATGGAGAGCATGCACATCCTACAACGATCCCCTCTTGCCCTCCATGATATGTCCTAAGAAAGATCTTCATTTTGCTAGTAATCATTCAAAATTATATTTTATTCTCAAAAAATACTTGAGATTTAATTTTTAAATTAAAAGTGCGAACACCCAATAAAGATCTAAAACTTCAGTTTATCCTAAATCTTATTCCACTTTTACCTTTTTTTTTTTTTCTTAATAATTATGCACACAGTTCCTTCATTCATCTATATACTTTCACTCCATACCCAAAATGTGAAATTTCCACTGGCGTGACTTATTATCGTCATGGTTTAGTCCAACAATATTTACCCAAATACTACGATAACTGCTCATTAATAATCATTTACTAAAGGACATTTCATTATTGTAGACGGCTTGTTTTTAAACATTCATTTTTATTTTGGCTTCCACATCAAGATGCTATAATGGATTCAACAAAATTCAAGCTCATTTTTTAATTTCATCCCACCCAACCCAGTCCAATCCAATCATTGATCTGAAGAATGAATGTATCGGGATGAGAAACAATGCCTGATTCATTAGATCTAGCCAAAAAAAAAAGAGAAAAAAAAAAAAAAAGTTAGTTCCATAGAGAAATGAAATGATATTAGCAGATAGAGAGGATAGGTATGATTATAAAATAGGAAAGCAACAAAATAGGATGGGAAAGGCAGAAGCAAAAGTGGGGGTACCCCACCACTCATGCAATGCAGTCACTAGCTTACTAGTGCCTATAATAATTATTGGACCCTTTCCTTATAATATGAATTAAACAAAAAATATATTATTATTATTATTATTATTTTGAAAGGAAAAGAGGAATTATTATTAGTTTTTTTTTTTTTTTGATATTTATTTACAAAGTTATGGGGTGAGATTCATTTTTATAAATCCTGAATACTGCTCATTTCTTATGTCCCATACTAAACCCTTAATCATTGACTTAGGTCACATTGGTTGCTCTTTATTTTATTTTTTTATTCTTTTATGAAATCAATTTAGATATTTTACTATTATAAGATACAAAGATGGTACATTTCTTATTTGAATGCAAATTTACAAAAATTGTAGTTTAAAAATTTAAAGCCTTGAATGAAAATTTTACACCAACTCACGGATAAATCTAGACATATTAAGATTTTAATATTAGTTTAGTTTATATATATATATATATATATATATATATATATATATATATATATATATATATATATATACATAAAAGGAAAAAAAAATTGTGTTCATATACATAAAAAAATAATTAAATGATTATATAAGTATCTATTTTATTTTGTTTATATGTCCACTTGAGTTGATAAAACATTCAAAGTTTAAAAAAGTAAAACTATATTATAATAAAATGTTTAGTTATAAAATATATATATAGATATTTTAAAGATATATTATTATATTTAACCTCCATTATTATCTTTAATATATTTATATTTTACAATTATTTTTATGCATATGGATACAAATATTTTTCTTATATATTTATATATATAACAAAAAAAATTATATCCATATACATAAAAATAATTGCAAAATATAAATATTTTAAAGATAATAATTAAGGTTAAATACAATAATATATCTTTAAAAGCTAATACTAATTCATATCCATTTAATGAATTTTTTTTTTCATATATAGAAACCCATTTTTATGCCTTTCAAAAAAAAAAAAAAGTAACACATTTTAATTTTCTGCATAAAATGAAATTCTTTATCTTTTTAGGACCTCTATCACAGAAATTTGTCTAATCACCTTTACAAAGTTACTTGCAATTGGACTGTCTTTTCTTTCTTTCTTTTTTTTTTCCTTTTTTTTTCTTTTTTTTTTGCATGAAGTAGACATTTTAGGGCCCACATGTCACACCAAAACGTTTTGATCACTTCATTAGTGTTAATTATGCCTACCTTAAGTATTGAATAATTCTTTCTTATTTGAATAGTATATAATATATTATTCCTCAATTTCTTTTGGGGCACCATAATATCTCAATTCTTCTTAATTAAAAATTGATCTACCATTACTACAAATAGAATAAATGGCCATACTTTTATTTTAATATTTTATACCACAAATAAATTAAAATTTAATTCAACAATAAATAGTAACTTTTGTAGAGCGTTTGTAAGTTTAAAAAGGTTAGACAGAAAGACAAAAAAGGATTACAAAATTAAAATATTAAACCACCCACTCTCCTCCAAATTGATTAGGATGGTGTTTGTTTTTTTTTTATTTAATGTTAAATAGAATTTTTTTTGGGCCTTACAATATTAGTGATTAAATCGTTTTTTGCTTTTTAATATCAGATAGCAAGTGCGACGGTACGAATCCGGGGATTATTTTCGATTTCCGTCCCACCCTCTATTTTTACCTAAGACTGATTGCTTAATCAGAATTCCAGCTTAATGCAGATTGGCATTCCTGCTTTCCGTCTCGACATATTTTTTAAAATAAAATTTTATTATTTTATTTCATACTTTACTATAAATAATAATAATAATTAGAATGTTTTTTTAATAAATAATTTATAAAATTATAATATTTTTATTTTTTATGAAATATATTAATTTTAATATAATAAAAATAAAAATAAAAACAAAATCAAATGTAAACACGACGGTTTAATTTTTCTCATCCCGTCACTCTGGGCTTTAATTTTTTAAATGAGATAAGTTTAAGAATTGGAAAATGAACGAACTGGTCGTGGATGGCCGTCCCAAATTCCCTCCTATTATCCTAGGCCACAGATTATACTCTTTCTCCGCTGGACAAATTGACAAGCTTGTTTTAATGTGAAACGACTTTTCTCTCAATAAAAATAAAATATTTTCATTTTTTATTCAGAATTTTTTTAAAAAATTTTAGTAATAAGTCGTGAAAATTTTAAAAAACAAACACCGCCTAAATTGCCATATTTTTATTTTATATAACAAATAAATAAAAATTGAATTCAATAATAAAAAGTAAAAAAATTAAAATGTCAAATGACTAACTTTCCTAAAAATTTGAGCTTATAAAATTTAGATTTAATATAAATATCATAAATTCAAGTATCAATGAAAACAATTTATTATGTAAGTAAATAAATATCATACTTCTTAATGATATAAACTTTTAAATAAAAATAAATAAACGGGAATCAAATATTTTGTCGTATCAAACTCTGTTGACTCGTTAAAAGACCTTATTACCCCTAAAATATGCTTCATAGTAAAAGTACACATCATAATAATTTTTTTTTTTTTTTTTTTTTTTTGGGGTGGGGGATTCTTTTTACTTTGATAATCAAAGGTGGCCCATTTGGCATTACCCCCCACCTGGTGCGGTTTCGATTATACACAAAACGGAATCTTCACCACCCTCTCTACAAAATTTCCATATTTTCTTGCAACTTTGTTTGTGTTGTTGTGACCTTGTTTTCATTCTTCTTGCTTCTTCCAATCCCTTTATTACCACATTCAACGAATCACGTTTCACGGCCACCGTGTCTAAGTCAACTGAAAATAGCAAAAACAGGGTGGCAGTATCCACTCTTGCGAATTAAGGGTACTTTAGGAATGGGACCCGCACATATGTTAGACCATCCAATGTTGACACGTGGCATGGCAGACGTCGCAAAATTAATCCCCGTACGTTTCCTCTCGCCTTTGTTTGGCTCCCAGTGCCTATATACATCGTCATCATCATCTCAGCTTCATCGCCAGCTGAGCTGCTTCCTTACGGAGAGCAGAAGACTCACGACTCTTCTGCTTCTTCAAGGTATTCTTCTCGAAACCCTAATGCTGAATTTCTCATGTTTTATGTTTGTTGTTGATGATTTCTGCGGTTTTGACACTTAGCCAGTTTCGGAATTCAATTTGTTTGGGGATTTTGAATGAGCTGTTGTTTTCTTTCTTCTTTTTTTTTTTGGGGGGGGGGAATAAAGACAGGAGAATTTAGTGTTTGGGAGGAGGGAAATGGTGGGAAAAGGAGGTGATGACCTGGAGTTCTGCTTCGAGAGGCTTTTGATGGGTGGGGACGGAAGAGGGAGGATGGAAGCTGGGGTCATTACTGAGTGGAAGGATATTCCTATGGAGCTTCTGCTGCGGATTGTTTCGCTCGTCGATGATCGGACGGTGATTATGGCTTCTGGGGTGTGCAGTGGATGGAGGGATGCTATTTGCTTGGGCCTTACTCATCTCTCCCTTTCTTGGTAATTGTTTCTTCTGCCCGATGATCATATATTCGTGTGGCTTTCCGTTTATTGATCCTTGTTTTGAGAAGCTTTGTATATGATGATTGTTCGCCTGTGGTTTTATTTATTTATTTGATTCTACCTTTTTATTAGTAGATTGCCAGGCCAATGCAAATTTGAAGATAATAGAATAGAATCAGAAAAAAGGGGTTGAAGAGAAACAGGGACGAGGAAGGAAAAGATCTTTTATGGGATGGTTTGGAATTCCAGTAAGGTTTTGCAAAGATTTGGAGAGATTCTTTGAGTTCTGCATATGTATTGATTGTTTATGGATTCCCATGAAGGTGGCTTTTGGGTACCGATTGTTTTGACTCACTTTTATGTGGAAAATGAACCAAAGGATGCTCCTCTATTTTCATTCTGTTTATATTTTAATTGGAAAATTTGAGCTTTTACTACCACAGCCTTTTTCATAATCCATCTTTTCTGTGATCAGATACATGTCTCTGTTGTTCAAAATTATAAATTATTGGAACACTTTATGCATTGCTTAGAATCCTGTTGTCGTGATTTCTTATCAAGCAAACAAAGCATCAATTGTTTGATGATTGATTTGTACATGGGAATATGGTAAACCATACATTAATAATCGCCTGCTATGAAGGGTGTGTGGTATTGGTTTTGTTTGTGGTTGATTTAGAGGTGTTATGGTTTCTGTAAATGCAAACAATTTTATGATTAATTTTGGTTATGGAGTTTGGTATGGGATCTGATCTATGGCTCAATACCAAGTCTAGTAACCTAAACCATATTAGTTCAGGTGTCTTGATATCTTGTAAGTTATAGTTCACGTGATCGTCGACCTCTGACTTTACTCTCTACTTTTTGCTCAGTTAGATCAGGGTTTCATCTTGTTATACTTCATGCTTTTTAGTCACTACCTTATTTCTACTATGTAGGTGCAAAAACAACATGAACAACTTGGTTCTATCACTTGCTCCCAAATTCACGAAATTGCAGGCTCTAACACTGCGTCAAGATAAACCGCTAACTGGAGGATAAGGCTGTGAGATGATTGCAAATTATTTCCATGATCTGCAGGATCTAGATCTCAGCAAAAGCTTCGCTTTTAGTGATTCTCTCCTTCATGCCTTGGCTCTTGGTTGTCCTAATCTTATTAAACTCAACATCAGTGGATGTTCAGCATTCAGTGATGCTGCTCTTGCATATCTGACTGGTTCCTGCAGAAAATTAAAAATTTTAAATCTTTGTGGATGTGTGAAAGCTGCATCTAATAGGGCATTGCAGGTATAAAAAAGTTACAGCATGTTATTATTATTTTTGGAGGAGTGTATGTGAGAAAAATAGTTCTTTCTTTCAACTTTTCTAAATTTATCTGCAGGCTATTGGACAGAACTGCAGTCAGCTGCAATCATTGAGTCTGGGATGGTGTGAGGATGTGAGTGATGCTGGAGTAATGAGTTTAGCATATGGATGCCCTGACCTCAGAGCGCTTGACTTGTGTGGCTGCGTTCGTATAACAGGTATCCCATGCTTTGAAAAATTGGAATTTCAAATTATGATAAGTCAAAGCAGATTATTTTCAGTTAGTTTTAGTAAGGTCGGATCTTCAACACTCCTTTTCCTTTGCCCTGGTCCTCCTTCGTGTAGATGCGGATTACTTGTTCTTTTCTCTTCGTATATCTGATGAGATACCTACGATGTTCCTTACAAGAATATCAGGGACCTATATCTCCCTGCTCTCTACCCCTTTGCTACCTCAAAGAGGGCCTTGAAGGGCCAATTGATGGTTATATCTCTGAATAATTGATGTTGACTTTCTTCTCATAATTTATTAATAAAAGACTCAAATGACCTGAGGGCCTTGAAGGGCTAATTGATGGTTATATCTCTGAATAATTGATGTCGACTTTCTTCTCAAAATTTATTAATAAAAGACTCAAATGACCTTTGTGATGAAGGATGGGAACCAACAAGAAACCGAGATACAATCCCCCCCATTCATGACTTTCCATGTCGATAAATAGTTAAGGTCAACTTTTTTATTTCAAGTTTGGCTTGTCCTCATTTTAAGACCATTAACTAGTTGACATTTGGTTGCAGATGAGAGCGTAATTGCTTTGGCCAACAGATGCCTTCATCTAAGATCCCTTGGTCTTTACTATTGTCAGAACATTACAGACAGAGCAATGTATTCCCTAGCCCAGAGCCGTGTAAAGAACAAGCATGAAATGTGGGAATCCATGAAGAGCAGGTACAGTGAGGAAGGGCTTATGAATCTCAACATTAGCCAGTGCACAGCCCTCACGCCTCCTGCCGTTCAAGCTGTATGTGATTCATTTCCTGCACTTCATACTTGTCCTGGGAGGCATTCACTCATCATAAGTGGCTGTTTGAGCTTAACATCGGTGCATTGTGCCTGTGCCGTCCAAGCACACCGCACAGCCAGCCAGCTTTCACACCCAGCTCATTAAACAGAGCACTAAGGTAAAACTATCCATTATGAGTTCATAGGACCTGAAGAAAGGGGAAAAATGTAAATATGGTTGTGTTGCAAACTGCTGTATCTCTGTTTGGTTGAGAACATAGATGGCCTTGTTGTGTTGTAAACTTGTGACTGTGAAAATACTATGTAACCAACTGTGTTATCAATCTCTTGTGCAAATGATGACACAGTTCTTGGACTTCAAAGTTGCTTCAATGGTTGTGTTTATTCTTTTACGGCTTCAGGGGAAAAAATGGATGATGCACAGAATTAAGTTTTTTGTTTCGAGTTACTTTCTGGAATCCTAAACCATGAATGGCGATAAAGCATCCTGTGGATTCTGTTGGATCTGGGTCCTTGATTGATTGCAGGTGAAAGTGGCTTCTTGTATCTAAAAATGGTGATATGGTTGTCCACCCCTGCAGTGATATTTAGAATGAGCCTAAAATACAGGTGACAATTTTATCCTTCTGTTCTGGATTTGTGTTTCTGGGTTGCCGAATTCATGGGGCTTTTATGTTTATGTTTTTTAAAACTGTTCTTGAGAACAGTTTTTTGAAAACATAGAGAACACCATTTTGGTGTTCTCTGAAAATTGTTTTTGTTCCTTGATTTAGTGTTTTCTGTGTTTTACAGAAAAAAAAAAATGGGGAACCTAATATGTTATCCCAATTTTCCTTGTTTTTCTTGTTTTTGAAAACAAAAAACAGTTTTCAAAATCTATAACCAATTAGGCCCCATGTATCTCAGTTGCTGAAGTTGTCTGAGTTACTGAATTTCCTAGAGTTAAATATCAAAATTAAAGTTCTCTCTGATTAGATGATACACTGATTGTTGACTTAGAGTTAAACATCAAAATTTAAAGTTCTCTGATTAGATGATACACTGATTGTTGACTAATCACTATGTTTGCTTTCAAGTGGCAAAGGTGGCAAAGATTGTGATTATAGTAGCATACTCCTTGGACCACCATCTTGTTTTGGTTAAACTTCTCATTTCCATGACAATTATGAAGATGAATGTGTTTTGTTTTTCTTAACTAATTCACGCTTTCCTTTCTTAGACCATGCTTCCCTTTGTTTGACCAAATAAGTAGAGTACAACTCTGCTTCTTTCAAGTTGGGAATAAACTATTGTTCTGTAGCAATTCCAGACTTGTGCTATCAGCTGGACCAAATGGCAGGAGTTAAGAAAAAATAAATTCTATATGGAGGCAATGGCAACAAGTACAAAGAAAAAAAAAAGCACAATGGAGATTCATTGCTTAATCCATTATCTGACCTTAAAAAGCAAGATGCTCTCAACTCATGAAGATGTCTTGAGTACATTATGACATTTGAGAAGCCAAATTTGTGGCCAACAAAACTCATTTGTACTATGACTTCTGCTATTACACACCTCTGGATCATTTGCTTTTGTAGACGATTTCTTCATCGTCCACATCGAATGCCGGATTGCACAGGCATCTGAAGAGTCTTCCAATGCTCTGCTAATGGAGAAAGTTGAACACAGTTTATTAGTAATGCATTTTCCATTTTTTTTTATATGCTCACCTAATCTAACTTATATTTCAGTGAAACTATACTTTGAAATTATCTTCTCTGCATCTTTTGTATCATATGAATTTCTGCTTGTTGTATTTTTGTTTAACAGCACTGATTTATGAATGGTAACAGAGAGAGAAGGACAAAATAAAAGTATTATTATAGTGATATGCTACTATCATTGTAATCTGAGGATTAATCTGATTGCACTTGAGTAGTTTTACTCTAGATTCAGCTGCATGCCGTAATAAACCCTGTTTCCCTTGATCCAATCAAGCTGCTGATGTACAAGGGACTCAAGCGGATAAAATGAAACTCTCCATTCAAGTTTATTCCCTTGTGCAGGCGACTTTCAAGAACAACAAACATGAATATGAAGGGATGACGGACGAGGCCGCTAGGACAAGTCCCATACTCTTGAAAGGACTGGATGAGCCCTTGCAAGGTTCAAAATCTTCCCAGTTCCTAGAAGTGGGAGGGAGGGACACCAAACATCTACTTCCCTTCAAGATGGTATTTTCCCCCATTCTGGGTTGGGAGGCTTTGGAGAGATTCTAATAGAGTTGGTCAACTCCTCCCCGAATCTCTATTGGATCTAAAACTTCTAATATATCTGAAATTATGATAACAAGAAATCCAAAGAAGATGAGAAAATTCCCCAAGGATGTGAACAAATTACCGCCACGATTTGGAAGCTCGATGCACATTCAAGCATAGTCAAAATGGTTCACTGTAAGAGAGCTAGGATTACTGGACATTAAAACTCAATGGCAAACAATTGTCAATCATTGAATCAGTTGAGGACCTAGAAAGAAATTAGCCACACCCTCTGCAACTTGAAGCCTTTTCTCTGTGTGTGTGGATGTGTTGTTCATCTATCATGTGTTTGCAACTGATCATTTTGGTATTTAATGAGCAAAAAAGGTGCATGTGCATGTAATATAACTCTGGATAACCTTCTAACATGCCTGAGTGAGTAGAGGAGTTCGATAGGAAAGTGCTCTTGGTGTATCCTCTTCACCACTGCTATCGGAACTGCTCGCGTCTTCATTTATGTCAGAAACATTTCTATTCTTTGACGTTCCATCATTCCGGGCAAGCTTTTCCCTCTGAAAGGAAATTAGAAAGCATGATCAAGTCTTTAGCTTTAAAATGGAAAAACAATTTATTATGATCATTCTTCCTTTGAAGTTCATTTTCACTGCTGTTTACTTTCAGAGTTAAAATTACACCTTTTTTTTTTTATAACCGAGATGTCTAGCTTAGCTAATGCGCACCTCGACTAATCCCATGGAGCCCTGAAGTTTAAAGTCGGGTAAACCTTCAGTAGCCTTAAGGGAACTCGAACTGATGACCATTAAACCTAAAGCTCTAAGACCAACTGAGCTACCCTCTGGATTAAAATTACATTGTTCTTCACCACATTAGCTTTACCTTCAAACTCCTATTTCTCATAGATCTCTCATGTCTGTTATGAGCATGGATCTGAAACAAGATTTCAACAGCACACACATGCTTGACAATAAAATCAGGTTGATATTAAGAAAGGCTGGCAATTACAAACGTAAGATTCTTTGAGACTTTAATTAAATATTTTACCTGAAATATTCCTACTAATTTCCCAGAGCACGACCTAAGTTCCCTTCACATTGTTTTCTTGTAGCACCTGCAACAATTGAAGAATAATGAGCATGGTTTGTCTCTAATTCGAGAGACATTCTCTCCAAGCAGATGATACGAAATTGCTGCTCCAAAGACAAACTAATTAACAAGCCAAAAAAACCCGCTTCATGGAAGAAAAATAAAAGTCAGTTAATGAAAGAGAGAGACTCACTAGTTGACACACATGTATGAGGGTTACTTCAATGTCCACAACATTCAATTTCCAGAGTGAGTTCATAAGTGTATCCTTGTTCATCCGAATGTGTGATTCAACATCATTTTCGGGGCCGCTACCATCCATTTTAAATTGCCGGCGGATGCCTTCCTGAAGTTGCAGTAACTGAAAAGCACCTGGATTTAATTTTTCTCAGTAGAATTACCACAAAATGGATAAAACTTCCTAACAAAGAAGGGAAGTGTTCTTGGGGGTGGAGATATTAGTCATTATACCTTTTGCTGCAGTAACCTGTGACTTCCAGAAATGTCCCTTATTACGAACCCACTCAGCCAAAAATGGAACTCCAAGATAAATGACCTTTTTTCCAAGCTCTTGTGCTGCCTGTCTTGTATACACGTATCCAATAGTGTGCAACATATCAGCTCCAAAAGCTGTGTTTTCAGCATAAGAAAAATAGTTTAGCATCATCGTATGTGCACAAGAAAGACATGCAAATTTGTATACTTGGATACGAATATATAAATGAATTTAGCATATGAAAGAAAAAAAGTTTTTAAGGTATGTGAAACAATCCCTAAGATGATGTTTCCATATGCTTGATGTCACACAAATTATGGTATTATCAAGCAAATAAACATAACAAGCATTTAGACTTAAGGTCAGTTGGTATCTTGTGATTATCATCAGAAATTTTCAGGCTCAATGCTGGGGATTCCAAATTTAGAACTTACCACTGGATATGAGATGTGGCTGAGTCTAAGTTGAGGGTCTTAGTCCTTCTCATGTATAAAGAAATGGGAAACCAAAGGCAGTTGATGAGACTCAGTCCTTCTAAATAAATCACTGATGAGTTTGTGAATCCAATTCTTCTTTTATTGACCTTTCATCTTGTATATGTATAAAGGCCTTCTAGATGTGACATAACTCTTTGATCTCTTGGCTTATGTCTCCTCACAGAAGAAGCTGGCGGATAATCTTGTAGAGGAAAGGATGGTATTGGATGATTTGAAAAGTTTATTTTTGTCCTCTTGTTGTTAGCTCAAAGATGATGATACATTGGAGGAGTTGTTCATGATTTTATTTTTTTTTGGTGGATATCCATCTTAAGCAATGCACGAATTATACTCATCTTCCTTTCACCTATTTTCTTATCAAATATAATGTCTTGATTTCCTGGAAAAAATAACAGCAATTCAGCCTTAATAGTTTTTTATTTTATTTTGATAGGTTAGCCTAATAAGGTTTTTTGGCTTATCAAATGTGAACTGTGGTTTCTTTTAATGCTGTCTTTGTTATGCTAAAACCAATTAAAAACATATATGAACCTTTTTAGCACTGGAAATTTTTTTTTTTCAAAAAGTTATTTTAAAGTGCTATGGAGAGAGAGGCTATAAAAGTTTCCTAGAATCACTATTAAACAAGCTCAAATTGTTTTAAGTGGAGAGAGATTCATGTGAGGAATCAGACATATATCTTCAGAAATTTTTACCATTCTTTTCTAGGAAAACAAATCAAGCAAACTTGAATGCGTCTTCATTATTTTTCTGAAATTAATTTTTGATAGTTAAATTACAGAGGAAATTGTAGAAGTTGGCAAATAAATGAACCATTTGGTTAGACTCCAGATTGTCCATTAAAGCACATGCATGCATAATAACTCCAATGAGACATGACATGTAATAAGGAAATTTAACATTTATAATAACAAAGAATTAGAAGGAAAAAGAAAACCGATAACAGCAATAGAACCAGTTGCAACTTGCAACTTATGAGGTGCATTTCTCACTAGGCATCACAAAAAGAATTTATGTACACCTGGGGCATGCTATTCTTCTACTCAAGCATAATGCAGAGGTGATAAGTTTTTGTCATGAAAATTTGGAGATATCTAGATTATATTCTCTTTTATTTTGCATAGATACCAAGAGCAATATAACAATTCTATACTCTGGTCCAAGCAACCACTACATACAGTGCGATGAAATTCTAGAGTACACTTTTTCCCATTTTCCATTTTTCTGATAGGCAAATAGGAATATTTTGATCAGTGCCAAGAGAAAAAAAAAAAGGTGCAACCCATGCACACAAGTTCTATATTAGAACATCAGATTTATGTAATCAACCACTACATGGAATGAGGATGAAATTCCATACTATAACATCTCATTTGTAAAAGCATGACAAACTAGAAAGAAATGATTCATTAAGAATAATATATCACCTTCTCCATTTCATAGCATATCCTTATACAGTTCAAAGCAAAATATATAACAAAACAGCCAGAATAAAAGAGTGGTTATTATCAACATTTATTCTATATGCTTGCTTGAATAGGATAAAAGAGCATCAATAAGAAGTAATTGCTTAGTAAACCTGCACCAGAAAGCCTTTTGGCTTCAGATTCTGCACGATGTAAAAATCCTCTTTGTCGCCTTGAACATATTGATTAAGAAAGTCCTTTAGTAATCTAGCAAGCTTCTCTTCTCTTTCTTTCTGGACAGCCTTCATTACATGGTTTTAATAAAACTAGAAAAGGTTAGAGAAAGTAATTAAACGAAACACAGAAGACATGATGATAAAAGCACTACAGAAACAAGAATGACCTCATGGTTTTAGCGATAAAGATTATAGTCTAGGAAAAGGATGACCTCAAGTTAAATTAACTCTTATAGATAAATTAGAATACAAGACTAATTTATTTTTGGAAAATCCATAAATCACCATCACAGGTTATCATATTGACACAAGCTTATATTAAGTATTATCTCCAATCTACCATGGACTTCCCTGATGCTTAAATGTAATTTTATACAAACGGTAAGGGATAAAGCCCAACAAACTTGTTATTTCAGATGCACAAAAAACACTGCTTACATAGCCAATGCCATACATTTAATGGTTCTTTTTCCTTCGTCATCTTCTTTTTTCTTTTCAAAAAGGTAAGCAAGAATACACTGTAGAATTAAAAAAGGAGCAATCCACCATAGGTATACAAGACATACACAATGGGTATGAAAAGGATTATCCAAACATGCAATCTCAATTAAGAGAGGCCACAAGGAAACATGTTTCAGGAGCTCCTTAATCTATTTGAGCATATGCTAGTGTTCTTTATTCCAAGTGCACTTTCTCATACGATCATTTACTGTTAGTTCTCAAAAGGTGGTTGACTGGTTGACCATTGACTCTAAGGGAGTTTTCTGAGTCAAGAAATTCTTCCTGGCTTACCAATACTGAATCGAATTTTTACATGGGTGACCTCAGTTGAGGGTAGATAGTTTCTAATATTCAGTATTTATATGACTTAAAGCAGAAAGTAGATAATCTCCTAATTTGCAATGAACTTACTGAGGCCGTCGGGTTGGTGTCTGCTGTTAGTTTCGGGTTGTCTCAGGCATTCCTAGCTTCCATAGATTATCCTTTTAGTGGCTGGGGTATAAAGACTTCCAGAACAAAGAAAATATTTTTGAAAGTTTGTTTCTTTCATTTGAAGTTAGCAGAAAGAGAGGAAAACAAGAATATTTAATGAATCAAGTTCTGATTTCTGGTGGTTTGGAAGAGAATAACTTTTTAAGTTTAATGGTAGGCCTTTTTAAGAGAGTGAAAGAGGGTAAGTTTACAGTGATTGAGAAATGTTGCTTTTAGCTAGCTTCGATGTGCTTGTGGCTTGGGAGTTTCACCACCTAGTATCTTTTCTTTTGTTGAGCTTCTTTGCTTGTATGTTCTCTTGTGGAGGTTTTGGCCTTTGGGGTTCATCATGCTCTTTCCTAGTAGTTTTTCATTTATGAAAAAGAGAAAAGGCATAAAATGAAAATTTGAAACTACAACCACAATTTTTGGAATATTTGGAAACTAATATGATTAATGGAACCAACAATTAAGAGTTTAATCCCTATTATGTCATGCAGAAAGATCACAAGAACCATTTGCAGGATGTGCACCTACTTGTACGTGACAAGGCCCAAACCAAGCTAATTTAGCTGGTTACGGTACCAGCTGATTTCAGATTTCTGTGTTTAGCATATACAATGAATAATGGCAGCAGAAATACAGTACAACTTTTACATATTGGTAAATTCTGCTTCATTTATCACATCAGCCAACACCATGAGCAAGAAAAGTATCATAGAATATATGTTGTCATAAAACTAGAAGAGTAAATATACGAGAAAAATATTTATAAAAAGGTTTTTCAATCAAACAAAAATATAGTAGGCTGAAGGAAAAAAAAAATGATTCAAAGACAGGAATCTAATTTTGAACTTTCACCAGTCTCCAAAATCTTTAATAAAAGTGTTTTATTTTGTCTTGAAAAATGTGGCACAACTCAAACTTGATTTTCATGGACATGGTCATCTTGGTCAGTTGGTGAAAGCTGAGGCACAGAAGGATATTTGCAGAATTCACTTGTAACTACAGATACATAATTCTAGAGTACATTATTGGACAAGCCACTTCCAAAGGGTAAATTGATAACAAAAATGGTGAATATCTGAACATACTTGCCTTTAACTTATCATGTAATTTTTCAGGATTATCACTTTCATCAGCTAATTCAGAAGAAGCCATTGATGCCACAGCTAGATGCCCTATGTAGTTCTCAAAAAGTTCACTTCCAAAAAGAAGAGCAAAGACTGCAGTTGGGTCAAGCATGGTTTCCCTGAAAATTAAAAAACCACAAGGAAGAAAGGAAATTAAACTTGTTGTGAGTAACCTTAAAAGGGAATAGATGATGCATGGATATATGCAAATGTAGAAAGCTTACCTAGAAATAGAGTACTTTCCATTTTGATCATATGCATCTCTTTGCACTGGATCACTCAAAACCTGATAAGCTTCACCCAGTACCTGCTCTTATTGAGGATAATTTATTTTCAAACCCAAGAGGATTGAAACAAATAGAAATGTGATAGGAAAATTTAACTTTTTCTAAGAATGCTTAGGACAACTTATGACAGCTAAAATATGACAATTTTTCCACCAAATGAAATGATAAAGTAGACCTTACTAAAGTTGAAATGTCTAGTGCAAAGCAAGATAATAGAATGAAGCTAATTTGTTTGATCACTTAATAAAATATTGGCCCTCTACCTGGTTCCGGGATGAAAGAAAGAGAGTATGGTATTAAGAAGAAGTTGAATGAATGAAAAAGAAGTGAACTTGCCTGGAATCGTTCAGCTGCCAGAGGGTCACTTGGATTTTTATCAGGATGAACTTGTCTTGCCTGCACAAATAATAGAAAAAGCTTTAAGAAAGTATTATTCCCACTTTGAGTGAGAAAAAAGAGTATGTGTTCTTAAATTGCTTGTTAGAGAGAGCATTCCATTTCATGAACCAAACAAGACCTTAGGGTTAATCTATATTCAACTTCAATCAACATTAAACGACAGAGACAGGGGAAGCCAACCATAATGCAGAAACTAACAAAAACTCCAGATTTAAAAGAAAAAAAAAACTTCTCGAACTATAAAATCGAAGGTCTTACTGCATATATTAACATTATCACATAGATCAGGACCAAATGGAAAAATTTTAAACCCTAGACTTGGATCGTCTAATCTAGCTAGAATATCATAAAATTCACAAATGAGAATTTCAAGAAACTCAATAATCATTTACTTTTCCTTAAAAGCAACAATAATTAAAGAGGTAAAAGAGAAATGGAAAACCCATACACTTTTTCAGTTCAAACGAATCTTTAATCCACTCCTGTCTACAGAATGAAGACATTTTTGTATACCAAGTAGTGCAATATGCTGCGGGCAGCAGAAATTGAGTGTTTGCTTGACATACTGCCCAGCTCTAAGCAAGGGATGCTTATACCATATAACTTTCCAAGCACTGTAACAGATCAAGAGAACCCAAACCTTTCTGACATTCCAAACAAGGTGTTGTACAAACATCATGATTTAATAATTAAAAAAAAAATCGTCAAAGTTGAGGTAATATTTATAACCTAGAAGTAGTCATCTTGCTTTTGAGAGCAAAAATCATTGGAACGATGATCAAACTCCAAATTCAATTCTTTTCCTCTGCAACCACAAAAAATATCAAAACCAAATCTATACAACTTAATTTACCCAACCAAAGCACCAAGCTCAATCAAATCATCAACAAAGATTTCAAAAAATTTTAAAAAAAAATGCTGGAACCATAAAAGCTATACAAAGAAAGAGAATCAAAGCTCGGAAGATCCGAGTCAAACCTTAAGATAGTAAGCCTTCCGAATTTCCTCCTCCGAAGCAGTGGGACCAACGCCAAGAACATCGTAATACTCCGTCTCCTTCACCATTCTCTGACTCTGCCACTGAGTGCTGAAACTCTGTAGCTTGGGAGATGAAGAAGAAGAAGAAGAAGAAGAAGAAGAAGGAGAAAAAAGGAGAAGGAAAAGTAGGGGGGGTTGTCCGTGAGCGATGGAACATGGCTTGCCTTTCCAGTTCTGCAGACAAATAAACTAATCCCTGAAACCGCTTTTTCGCGGGACGAAAACAGTATTATAACTGTCATTGTTGTGACGCTGATCATACAATACACAGCCCCCCCCTTTTTTTTTCACTCAGGTACTCAGGTGAGCTGTCGGTGGGCTGGGTTGTGGATTGGAATGGGCCTTTTGTGTGGGTGGGGCCTTCCTAGGGAGCCCACTAGTGAGTGGGCCTTTCAGGCAATCAACCAGCCCCATGGACCTACCTCTATCTGTATTGGGCCGAAGATATGGGTGGGTTTCATTGGGATGAATCAGCACAGTGTTATCTCACTAAAGGCTCCCAAAATGGCGCCTTTTGTTGGGAGGATACGACGAATGGGAGGGCCATGACCCTTCTTTGTTTGAATATAAGGACCCCTACCCCCCGAAAGCCGCACTCGTGAGCTATTTCAATTTGACTCGTAGAATATTTGAATTCGATTTAGAGTTAATCGAGTCGAGTTCGACCTTGAGCTCGAGCTCGAGTAGTTCGAATAGTTTGTCGAGTTGAGTTCGAGTATCATAATGTCCGAATCGAGCTATTCGCGATCTTAATTGAGCTTTACTGTTCTATTAATCGAGTTGAGTATGTTCGAACATAATTATTTATTAATTTTTTAATTGATTCAAGCTTTATCGAGTCGAGTTCAAGTACCTCGACTATTTTTTGAGTCGAGTTTCGAAAGTCTAAAACAAAGCTTGATCGAGCTCGAGTTAAGTTCTAGTTTCGAGTTTTTTAATCGAATCGAGTTCAAACTTAATTCTATATTGACTCAATTTGACTTGATTACACTTCTAATCCATGAGATTAAGTAATAAATTTTCTTTACTCAATGTTGAGTACTGTTTCTCTCGTTTTCCCGTTGGAATTGGAAATCCTGTATTTTACATATCCATAAGTTTGAGTCATTGGATTTCCAAACTAGTGTAAAAACAAGTGCTTCAAATCATTATATTTATATTATAAGATTACTTTTACCCATCATGTTTAACTCAAATTATAGAGTGTTCATCGTTAAAACAGGCAAAAGGCATAAGGAAAGGGGTCCTATGTTCGAGTCATAGTAGGGACAGTTTACTACCTTGAAACTATTAGAGCGTATTAAAAAAAAAAAAATCATTAAAAGTCGAAACATTTTGAATTGTTTATTGACATCGACAAAGTTAGGGAAAACATCTTATTTGTTGTACCTTGAACATATAATAGTCTTGAATAAAATCCTTTCAGAAAGAAAATCTTTTATCGATCTAATCCCCCTAGTTTCGTTATGGGTAAAGGTGCAAAAAACCACCTTCGGTTTTCTCAAAATATCTCATTTGCACTTCAAACTTTTTCTTGGTCTAAATAGGCCCCTCACATTTTTGCCCGTAACTCAAATTAGCCTATGTCATAACTTTGGACGTTAAATGTAAAAAACGATGTTACATTAGCCGTTAAACCAATCATGTAAGCAGCTAACATGTCAATTTTTTACCCTAATTACATTTAAAACTTGAGAGGCTTTTAATTAGGAGAAATCAAAAGTCCTAATTTCATCTCTACCAATTTTTTGCCATGATTAAGCTCCGGCTTGATGATCTCTTCATTTTTTAATCAAATTTACTGGATTGACGACTTATTTGATCAGAAAAATCTGCATGGAATCAACTAGAATTGAAGTTTTCGACATGGGAAATGGATTGAAATTGAAATGCAGAATCTGTATCATTCAAAAGGGGTTGTTTTCTTTTCCGGGAAAAAAAAGTGCAAAAGAGGACTCTCACAAGTCACTGTTGATAATTAAAGCAGAAAATGCAGCAAAGTTGCAGTCTAAAGCAATGGAAGGAACATTTTCTTGGAGGCAAACAAACTGAAATGTGAAAGTTTAAAGCCAAGAAAAAGAAAAGAAAAGAAAAAAAAAAAAACAGCCTTCAGACAATCTTAATTTCACCTTTATCTGAGAGAATTTGAATTTGAATTTGAATTTCAATTTAAGAACCTAGAAAAAGTCTACTTGAAACAGTTCCTTCCTAGTATCCTCTTTCTCCTCCACATCCTTTGCTGCTCAAAAGCAAGTCATTTTTTTACCAGACCCATGTGGCCATGACCAGAAAAAATGAAATCTGGCGATGCTCCGACAAATATTTCGGCCAAATCAGAGAGACCTAGATGAAGAAATGGCTCGAATCTGGTTTCCCTAGCGTTGTCTTTGACCCGAAGGTTATATTTTAGAAGAAATTAGTAGATATGAAATTTGAAATTTTGATTTCCCATAATTAAAAGGCCTTCAAGTATTAAATGCAATTAAGGCAGAAAACTAGCATGTCAGCTGCTTATATGACTAGTTTAACAGTCAATGTAATGTTGTTTTTGACATTTAACGACCAATGTTACGATAAAGACTAATTTGAGCTACGGGCGAAAACGTGAATGACCTATTTGCACGGAAAAAAAAAGTTTAAAGTGTAAGTGGGATATGTGAGAAAACCTAAAAGGGCTTTTTGTACCTTTACCCGTTTCATTATTGTATATATATTCGGTCTTTGTTCGATATGTCTTCTTGGTAGCTGTATAGAAAATGACCAGTTACACTTTAATATAATTATTAGATCCAAACTTTATTTTACCATAATAGAAAATAAGAATAAAAGAAATATAGGTTTCACATGACAAAACTTTAAATATATTTTTAAAAAGTTAAAAAGAAAAATCACTTACTGTGTCCAACCAATTCCAAGATATAATTAATGTTTATAACATGAGAAAGAAGAAATGATAGATTTGTCCTAAGTCCTAACAAACTAGTCGTCCATATACCTAACTTAGTTAGCAGAACATTCAAAGTTTAAAAAGACAAAACATCAAAAAAGAAAAGGTCCCAAATTTAAGTCCAATTTGAAACAATTTACCACATTATAACAAAACGCTTGATTGTCCAAACAGAAAAAGAAAACTAGTCAGACCGGTTCAGTTGGCACCCATGTTGTTGTGAAAACATATTGGAGCATTTTCCCATCATTCTTCGTTTCCAACAATTAGGTTCTGCCAATCCATCTTTTTCCTCTTGCCTTTTTCAGAGCTTAAATCCACAGTTTATTCACTTCCTTACATTGGCAAGAAGACTAGACATTATTTGATACATTACTTTCAAGCACATGTTATATGCTATGAGCAAGTCCTCTGTGCTAAGATACAGTCATGTAGATATAGACAGACATAGGATGTTCATTAAAATGCTGAGTACTTTAAAGGTGAGCTTCAGAAAGCAGCTCAATGAGTACCAAAGGGCAAGAATATGAAGACAAGAAAGATAAAGAAAGCTTTGGACCAATGACTGAATCGAAAAAATTACCGGTTCACAATTTAAGGGCCAAACCGATGGTCCAGCCAGTGTTATAAATTGGCTAATAAGATTCACTAACTCCTTTAAAAAAAATTGTACTGAAATTATCCAGCCCTGAAGTTGGTTATAATAATTCTCATCTTTACTATGATACATGAGTATTAAATAGCACAAAACAGCATCAGCACCATATCTGGCTTGTACAAACATAACTACTGAGGCCAAAATCATTGTGTGGTTTCCAAATGGAGTACTCACCAAATGACCTGGGAGATCAAAATTTTCTGGGGAAGCAGCCGATGAAGTTCACACGGATTCCTTACTTAGCTTTTCCTCTTTTTCCATTTTTGCCAAACTTCTTTTTACCACCCTTCGTTTGTTTGCTCTTCATATGGGAAATTCTATTTGCCTTCTTCTGCCTTTCTTTCCGAACCTGATCGGAGTCCTTGATTTCTGAGCGGACATGGGCGTTGGGCATAGATCGGTGGCTCTTCCTTCCTCTCAACTTCCAGTTACCTCCATGCAATTGGTGATTTCCTACAGCCAAGGAGCAAGCTCAATAATGAATTAAGGACATATGCTGCCATGTTTTCGACATTAAGGCTAAGAACAATTTATATTCCATTTTAAAGCAAAGCTTACTTAAGACGATTCCATCATTATAATAAATTGCCTATAATATTATAAAATTAAGCATTAAAGCAAGACCTATCATAATAATTTGAATGAGTTAGTAAACTCAATACAGTTTTGGGTGACTCAGACCACCAAAGAAAGCAAAAAAGCAAGAACTAAAAATGACAAGCTAGTCCACATTAAATTCGGGTTCCAAGTAGGTAGCAAATGAACAATTCCAAGTGCCCAAAACAATCATACACGTACACGACAAAAGGATTGTAACAGCATATACAAGGAGTCCCAATATGACAGGAACAACATTTAAACAGCAATTAATAATTATCTAATGAAATTAAATGGCAAAACAGAAAGATGACTAATTTGCCTAAAATTGAGAGAAGACTAAAGAAGAGCAGCAACTAGGAAATTCCAATTTCAGTGCATTACCTGTTGAACGTGTGGCTTCAGCATTTCCTTCATTACTTGTTCCTTTCAGAGATATCTTACTATGTGATCGTTCTTTCCACTTCTTGTATATCCCAGTTTTGGTGGCATTTGCTTTGGAGCCACTTTCTGTCTTTATCTATGCACCAGTAAAAAATAACTGGGTAAATAGTCCTGAACCTCAGGTCACATAGTAAGAAAAACTAATTTTATTCATGGCTCGTGACTGGAATGAAATAATTGATTAACTCACATCCATGCATTAAAATTATTGCAAGACAAGATGGTCCAGATCATTGGATGATTCGAATTTGAAGAAAAACAAGGAGAGAACCTGATGTATCAGGCCCATCATACATTCAGCTCCAATATTTTTTTTATTTGAATGTGGCACATAGAATTGTTAAAGAGCATACGAAAACTCATGTCCATTGGACTAACTTTTCCATTTTTCCTTATAAGTGAATTTTAGTCTGCATTGGACACAAACCAGAACCTCTCACAGACCTTTCCATCCCTTTACCACTAAAGCCAGGCTTGAAAGACCCATAGGACTTACTTTTTCACAAATCAAACAGCGATTGTGATAGATTCCAAATGGAGGTTCCTTGAGTTTTTTTTTTCAGCATAACTGATAAGTTCCATGATCGTTTATGAAACAATTCAATACTTGAAATTTTTAAGAATAAAATAAATTAAAAACAACAATAACAAACCATGGAACTAATAAGGAGCCCCAAGCTTGAAACCAAAGCCGATGTGGAAAGGAAGATGGTATACAATACAACTTCCAACAAATAAAAGATGTGATCTTAATCACTAACGCCCATTAAGAAAAGAAAAATACGAGTGATGCCTTGCATCTGCACATTAAATAAGTTCAGTACAATGGGCTGAAATAAACAAAACACATGTTCCTAAATAGAAAGTTAATTTTTACAATGCTAACTTCTATCTAATATGCTGCTATCTCCAGGTAAAATGAAAGCAAATGTCAAAACTCCCTATAGAATTTAATACTGCAAAGAATTTTAAAAACTACCTTTCCGCTAGCTGTCACACGATCACCATTGTTTAACTTGATGTATTTTTTACCTCTCTGCCACCAAAACAGTGACACAAAGTTAAAAAGAAAATGTTTTAAAAATATGGCAGCAAAACATCAACATTTGACTGTTTCAGTACCTTATCCCAATGATATACAGACTTCTGCTTCTGCAAACCCGAGCTATCATCTGCAACTAGGTCTAGAACAGCAGACTCCAACCTATAGATATAGACAAGTATCAGCAGATACCTAACAACAACAAAAACAGGAGTGCATCGAATAATCTAGCAATCAATTAGCAAAATCACTCAATAAGGACTTCAAACAATGAAGCAAAAGGTGAGACTTTTCTGCTTTCTTTTCCTTAGTGGATGTGTGGTGGGTCAGGCTGGGTGAATTTTTGTTCTAGTAAAGCAAAATACTCTCACTAAAACATTGTGCAGGAAAATGTCATATCCAATGGGATGAAGATAAAGTGATAACCCTTCACATGTGGTAGATAAATAGCCAATACAAGTTTTCACTCATCCAACCATCAAGTAACCTCTACCCAACAAATTTTCCCAACAAGCCTCTTGCAGTTTGAAGCTTGATTTTTTCACAAAAATAATCCCATACATACTGACTACTGTATTTCTTTCTTTTTTTTTGGAAGAGCAAAGCGAACAAGATATATTAATCACAAAAAATACAGCAGAAGCTATCCAGAGTATATTGGGAATGTACCCAACCGAACAGAAAAAGGGAAAAAAGGAACAAAAAAACCCACCAGCCCACAAGAATCATCTACACCCCCAACAAAGCTAAGAAATCCAATAAAGACTGCTGTACACATTGGCTCAACTCCACAGATTACAAATAAAAGCAGTCTTCATCCTTTGAGCTGAAAAGGATTCATTTTCAAAAGCCACTCTGTTCCATTCATGCCAAATTGATTAAAAAAGACAAGGTGGAACAGCTTCCCACACTCTCTTGTGCTTCCTTCCCACCCGGGCACCTTGCCAGATTAGAAGAGTTGGACGAACAGAAGAAGGAAACACCCAGGTAATCCCAACAATAGCAAGAATAATGTCCCAAAGCAACCTAGCCTTCTTACAGTGCACTAAAAGATGCTCCACAGATTCCTCCTCTTCTACACAGAGGAAGCATATATTGGCTAAGGACCTACCGCTTCGTTTAAGTTGATCCAAAGTTAAAATCTTACCCTAAGAAGCCTCCCAGACAAAAAAAAAACCCACCTTAAGTGGTACAATGGGACTCCAAATCATATGAACAGGGAAAGGGAGAGCAGTGCAATGGTTCAGGGTATTAAAAATGAGCTTAACTGAGAAGCTGCCAGCCTTATTTCTATGACAAACTGATATGTATATATATATATATATGCACATACAAACTGATAAATTCAGACATACATATCGTATACACACACACCCCTCGTTCAGAACCTACTCTGTCTAAAGGGGAAAGAGTTCAGGCCTACCATTTCAACAAAGGTTTAATAGCAGTTTACCGATCAAGAAAAAAAACAAAGGTTTAATAGCAGTTTACCGATCAAAAAAAAAAAACAAAGGTTTAATAGCAGTTAGGTTACAGTGCTTGTGTACTTCTCATCCACTTTTCGTTTTTAATATTCCTGTTTTTGCTTCCTAAAAAAGAATGGAGAAAAGAGATGAGAGATACGTGCCCATCCCTGTCAGCCATCAACTCAAGCATTTATTATAAGAATATCAATAGAAAGAAAAAGGTATAGACAAATTTGGTAAGCAATTGGTGACTGGGTTCTGAAAGACAAATGCAATTTCTTCTACAATTTTTAAAGCGCTTTTGCTCAAACAAAATAATTCTCTTATCTCACCTCTTTCAATATGTAATTGTGCAGCCACAGGTTCTGTTACTTTAATTCATGTAAATTTATCAAAGGAGTTGTAATCACAGTCATTGAAATGCAAAATGAGTTCAAATGCGTATACCTCCTTGATCCAAAACCTTCATTGGCCCTTACTGAGAGTCCTGCCTCTGTATGCTGAGATTAATACCCAAATATAAGTTAATTGTCATAGCCAAGTTCTCAGTGTTAAAAGCAAACCTCAACAGTAACTACACAATGCAGCACAGAAAAGTGATAGCAGAATGGAACTTCACAACAAGCAACCATGACAAGGAACATACATAATCAATTTGGAAGGTTAATAAAACATTAGATGGCATTTTAGACAGGTAACCTACATGATTTGTTGGCACTGAACTTATAAAGTACTCCTCATCCTTGAAGGTCTTTGCCTTTCTTTTGGAACCTGAACCTCCTATCATCCAATGGTGAACATCAATATTAGTCATCCAAAAGAGGACATGAATAGCTTACTCAATGATCAAGCTATCACATGTAAAAGAACCAATGTACAATGACTTCAATTTCTTTTCTTGGCAGTATGTTACTTCTCCTTTTTCTTCTTCCTTCTTCATTTAAAGGGAAATTTATAGTGTCTTGTTTTGTCTTTCTTGGCTCTTAGTAATAGAATTCATTATAAAAATAAAGAGACAGAACCAGTAAAAGAAAACATTCTTTGGAAACACTAATTTCCAGGCAGAGAAGCAACTTCACAATTTTTTTTCCAGGAAGTAATCAACCTTCTATTTCTTCAATGCAACTCACTTCACTAACAAAACTATAGCACATCTCAAATAGGAAGAAGTAAACAACCAATAATCATTAGTGGACTAACATAAAGAATGGTGCACAAACTGATAGCTAATGACTCGAATTCCTTTTATGGGTAAAAAGAGGAGAAAAGTGCAGTGTGCTACTCTATTGTATCTCTTTCGGATTGTTCAGAACTTAAAAAAGAGTAGGGCTTTTGATAATGAGGAACGACCTGTCCAAGGGCTTAAGTTTCTTTCTTTCATAATCTTTGGGATTGGGCCAAGGTGTAAATAGATTCTGATCCCACGAATATTGTTGACGTTATCATGGCACTATTTTACATCCTTTGCATACTTCTAGTGTATTTTGTGGCACCTTTTTTTGGAATACCTTTTTTAATAAGTTTCTATTTACCCATTAAAAAAAATGTGCCCCATCTAAATAAAAAAGGACGGGTTGGGCTCTCCTAAATGGATGTTACTTGTACAAATGTGCAGAGAAGACAACAAACCACTAGCTTTTACATTGCTCCACAGCACAAAATAGTGTGGCAACTAAGTGATTACAACTCTTTGATGAGTGCTCAAATTACGTGTTTTTACATTTATATTTTGAGCCATTCTTGAGTGCCTATCACTACAAAACCCATAATTTAGCCAATTGTTAGTTCCAAAGCATGAAACTAACGAAAATCCAGAGTTTATGTGTTTTTGCAGGTAATTGCAATTAGCAAGTTTTTGAGCCTTTGAAGGCAAGCCACAGGCATCCCAGGATTGATAGCACACATTGGACATGTCCGGAGACGAGCAAAGATCAAATTGGAAGCATGAGGAAGCCCCAGAGTGATTTCGTAGTCACTTTCACAGCCACTCCTAGTGACTGCGAAAATATCGCAATGCAGCCATGTATTCCCTGTTCAATTTTGCAGTGACCTCTAGTTGCTGCGAAAATTTCACAGTGCAATTGAGCACCTCTGGAAGATTTCGGAGTGCAGTCATCCTCCCCCTGGACAGTTTTGCAGTTGCTTGAACCTGTTGCGAAAATCTCGCAGTCACTAATAGTGACTGCTAAAATTGCGAGAAAGGCAGAAAAATGAAAGAAATCATTAGAGATCGATGGGAAGAGTACTTGGATGATCAGGAATGGAAAGGCATGTGCAAGGGGATATTCTTGGAGGCCCTGGAGTGTTTTATAAAAGGAGAGGAACTCAAGAGAGAGGAGAGACAGACACAAGGAAGCAAATTCAAGAGGAGATCACAAGAAGCTTGGAGGACGTCGACGGAGTTCATCAGAACTCCATAAACTCTTCTTCTTCTATGTTTTCCCTTTTTTTTTGCTGGATCCTTAGTTTAATTATGTTTTAGTTTACTTTGTCTAGAGCTACGATGTAGCCCAGGTTATGAACAATGTATTAGGGTTTTAATTTAATCTTTCAGCACAGTTTCTTTCATTATATTGAGTATTTCATTCTACGCTTAATGCTTGTGGGCAATTAGCCACTGTTCACATGATTTAACATTCAACCTAAGACCAAGAGGAGATGGAAGAGTGGGAAAGGGAATGGAGTGTCGGGGATGATCATAAGACAGTGATACCTATGGCTCCATGTGGTTTAGAGATTAACTAAACTTAATGCTCTCTATAAACTTGGGGTTCGAGGCAGAGATGCGATAACCTAGTTTAGTGAGTAGGTAATTGATGCTCGAGAGAGATTGAAACTATAATAGGATTAATCAATCTTCAATATATGAAATTGTTGCTTTAGGATTTGATTATGCCCAAGTCATTGAGATTAATCTAGGTGAAACCGGAAACCCTAGATTTCTCTCATAATTTGATAAATTCAATAATTGGGTTACTTCACAAATCACTCTCAATTTGCATCCAAACAAACGTAGGATTAGATTAGATTAGATTGGTAATCAATAGAAGTAGTCCATGTGGGTTTGACAATCCGAACTTGCTAAGTCCACTATATCACTTGTTTGATGCGTGTACTTGCGCGTAAGAAATCTCACAACACTCTTCCCACATGAATGGTGGGGGTTTTGCATTTTCTAGAGAAAGGGAACTTGTTGGTTGGCATGGCTCTTTCGTAGGGGAAAAACATAAAACAAAAATGAAAAAAAAAAACAAAGGAAGGCCAATCTCTTATGCTTGTAATCGATAAAAAAAAATTTCTTATGCTTGTGATGAACTATTTGGAAGAAGAGGAAACAAGAAGTCTTTTAACAATGTGGAGAAGTCCAACTAAAAAATCAAACTTGCTTTTGTGTATACTTTAGGAAATTAGGTTACAATGTATATAGAGGATTGCACAATGTCTAATGTCTATGTCAAATTTTATTAGATTGGTTGAGTAGAAAGTAAGAAGACGGGTCTCTTTGTTTCTTTCTTTTATCACCAATGGGGAATTTTGATACTTTGTATACTTCGCTAATCCAGAAGTTTGAAAATCATGGACCATGAAGGATTTTGCTAATCCAGTTAATAACAATGAAAATTCCACCCAAATACAAGTTATTCCACCCCCACTAGCAGCTCATCAAGGAGCCACTAAGAGGCAAAAAATCTCACCTTCCATTGTATTAAACATAGCCCATCTGAGAATTCAAGGGGAAGGATGGGTTTCTAATGTGCACCTCTATGTTTTTTACATGAAGTGGCTGAACAGAAAGTCAAATCCTCACATTCCTGCTACTACAGCATATAAAGAAAATGTACCTAGCAAACTTAGTATAGAAATATACTCAGAAGCTCTCATCATTATTCTCTGGATCATGACCAACTAAAGTAAGTTTTTAACAATGTGTGTTATTATTTGAATAAAAGTTATACAGAGAAAATACCCTATCTCAAGAGTATTAAATGGAGCACTGAAAAGCACTATAGAAAAATGGAGAGAGAGAGAGAGAGAGAGAGAGAGAGAGCTGAAGTAAGAGAATAAAATAAAAACTGGCCAAGAAAAAAACCTTTCTTCTCTGTATCCTTTGAATAAAGTATGTCAGGTTCAACTTCTTGCATCTGGAACCAAAAGATTCATAAGAAAATTTTGACACATCAGCAAATATAACTGAAAGCAAACAATCTCTCATTTTGGCCAACCATATCAGCTAGTATAGCCTAGCAATTATCTAGTCAATGAATTGTCAAAAATATTTCATTTTTGCATCATCACCAAATGTTATCAGTTGGGTATCTACAAACTTGAAAGAATGTGAAAGCAACCAGACATATCAACCAATTATTACCTACCATGAATTTTCAGTCCTATTTAGTTTCTGGGACAAGCCTGGACATTGGTACTTCATGCCCAACCCGACCAGAGATTATGCTTTCCTACTGTTAGTTTTTTTTTTTTTTTTTAATTATATATGATAGCCAATATATTGGCCTTAACCTAAAGAGAAACGCTAACTTCCCATTTTAAGGGGAGAATAGCCTTTTTCCTAGTTTCAATCTATATATACTTGGATACAGAGGTGCACATATGGAAGGGTGTATGTCTCATGCTTTCTTAGATGCAAATTTAAAGGTCCTTATTATACGCATGACATACTCCAGTGAGATATCTACCTTTGCGACATCTTCACTAGAGCGTTGCTGTTGTTGCTGTTGTACCAAATTAATGACCTTTTCATGAATAGCCCTCTTATTTTTCATCACATCAACCCACTGACTAGCAGGACCCTGCAATTAAGCCACAAACTCAATGTGAATAAAATTTAAAGGGAAAATAAACCTCAAAATTACTGAATATTGACGTTACTCTGAATTATTTACTGAATATATATGTATACACACACACAATAACAAATGGATAGCACATGGTTCTCATTATATCTTCTAATATAGAGACCATTCTTCTTGCCAAAGGGAGAGGAAGGATGATGAACAGAAAACTTTGGAAGGAACTGAAATTGTAGGATTCATAAATAAGAAAAAACAACAGCACCTCAACATAGGAAATGCAATTACTCCAATAACATTCAGGACTGAGACACATCAAAACCAAAAAGGGTTCCATGTGGATTATAAAGGATTAAGGATGTGATATTGGTTGTTTCCAGGATAGGTAATCGAACAATTCATTCTGAACATAAACACCATAACAGAAATGCAAGGTAGTTAGTTGAAACATGAAAGTAGTCAGCCCCTCTCACTATCTTTTGGGAGACTTGGAAAGAAAGGAATAGAATTGTGCTTGAAGAAAAGCTTTTTCTTTCAACAGATTGAAATGTTGTATTCTAAATTTTCTTTGAATAGCAAACGATTATTCCAAATGTGGATATTTCTATGGTTACATCCCTCATGAGTGGGTATAGGTCAATTTAGAAGCTGAATTGCTGTGGGCGCTTTGTGCCTCTACCCTATTTTTTGTTTTGGCCTGCGTCTTTCCCTTGTTTACTCCCTGTAGACTTCGGGTTTCCCTTTTTGGCTTTTATTGGAGCTTGCTTTTTGCCTATCAAAAAATATTTTTCCAATTGTTAAAGATAGGTCAACTTCAAATATTAAAATATTGAAAGAACTTTTAACAATGGTTCCAAATTTTACCAGTAGGAAAGCATGGCACTGTATTTGTCTCATAACATCTCCTTCACTGAGACTTCTCTGCAGCTAGTTTATTTGCTTTGCAAAAGGGAAAGAAAAAAATTGTGTTTTTGCAATGATCACCTTCCATGAAGATAAATACCTTTTTTTTTTTTTTGATAGGCAAAAGGAGCAATATCATTAAAAAGAAGCCTAACAAAACAACCCCATACATAGACAGAAGTGGCATGTGGAAGCCAATGGCCTATACTTAAAGGGGGAGAGGGCAACAAAAAATGAACCTCCCCTAACACCTCAAGTAGAGCTAGTTTAGGCAAAGAAGTAAGAATACACAAGAAATCTAATAGCTCTGAGATATACATTAGGAATCAACCCAACCCAAGACTGTAAGGTAGTACTGAAAGAAAGCTTCAATATGACTAAGGAAAAAGGGTATCTTCAAAAACAACTCTATTTCTTTCTTTCCAAGTAGCCCAAAGGAGACACAAAGGCACTGCCCTCAGCAAAAACCTGATATTCTTTCTAACAGGAACACTCCCCCAGCTGCTAAGGAAGTCTCAAACCAAGAAAGGCCTAACACGAATAGCACCAAAAGATAAATATATTTATGAATGCCTATGAACCACACTAATCAAATTTCTACCTCATACTGTTTTTAAGATTTTATGGTCAAATTTATACTCTGCTCCTTTGTATGACCTTCTACATAAACTATAGCTATACGCCAACTTAAATTACTTAATCATAAATTCAGTAGAGTAGAGTATGAGTAGGAGAGAGAGAATCTTCACCCATATTAACAGCACAATATCCATAGGAAAACATTCTAAGGAATGATTTGGAAAGGAAATTGCAAATAATAGTTGAAAATTTATATTTGTGTACATTAACATGATCATGATTGTATCAAGCTTAATTTACTGTACATCATTTGACAAACAAAAGTGAAAGCAAAGCAATAGGTTGACTATGAAGAGAAATATTTTCATGGAATTAAACAAACTCTAGCTTTTATGATAGCTAACACGTTTAAAATATACAAACAGAACAAGGATCAATAAAGAATCTGATCAACAATAGCAAGAAATCAAAGAAAATGATATGCCATGTAAAAGAATATTGAAGAAAAATTAAACAAAAGAAAAAAGAATTTTTTTTCCCACAAAATGTTGAGGGCATATCAGTGAAATATTAATGCTGCCACAAATTCAAAAGAGCAGAAATTTACTTGGAACTTCTTTGATTTAGCAGCTTCACCTTCAGCTTCCAAAATGGTTTGCTTTGGTCTATAGTATAAACAAGCAACTGAACAGTTAATAATTTGCAACTCTAGATTTAATGAATAATACCGGTTAAATTAGCCATTTCTAGGAACATATTTAAAATTGATATAATTAGTTTCTTTTAGCACCCACCTGAAAGCTTTCAAGCGCTCAGAAAAAGCCAGTGCCATTAGATCACCACCTCCCAGAACATTTTTGAAAATTGGATGCAACCCTTCACGGGGTAAATCTTTTGCTCTTCTAATGGACTCCTTAGAAGGTAAAGGTTTTGTCTTTGCATACAAGCGAAATGCATTTGTACAGGTTTTCTGCAAAGAATCCAATTCAGCAGATGAAGCAACAAGTTCCTGAACCCTGTCTGCAATAAGATCTATAACTGTCTGAGGGAACCGCCCATAAACAGTTCCTCCATTTGCAACCACTTGATCAATTTTGGACATTACTTCATCTGGTTTTTGCAAAACCTCCTCCTCAGTGGGAGCAGCTCTAATAGGTTTTGAGAGGAAGAGATGAAGATCCAAAAGGTAAGGCATATCCTCGGATGTCATAAAAGAAAATGCAGTACCAGTCCGACCTGCCCTTGCAACTCGACCAACTCGATGAACAAAAATTTTAGGCTTTGGTGGAAAGTCCCAATAACAACATTATCAAGCAATGGGATGTCAATGCCCCTAGCTGCAACATCTGTCACAATTAACAACATGGTCTTTCTTGATCTAAACCGCGATACATGAATCTTGCGAGCATCTTGGTCCATATCACCATAACATATGGAAGCCTCAATACCCTCTTCTCTAAAAAGGATACTAAGAAACTCCACATGATGTTTTGTGGAAACAAATATCAACGTCTGCTGATCAGAACTGATTTGTTCTCTAATCAAATACAGCAATGCTGCAAGTTTTTCTTCCTGTCGTAAGGTGAAAAAAATAGTTTTCAAATCCGGGCTAATTTTAGTATCTACATCAAGACGCACAAGTTGAGGGTCTCTCAGACCAGCCTTGGCAAACTCTGCAAGAGCATTCGGTAAGGTGGCACTAAAAAGCAAGGTCTGACGATTATCACTCAACTGGCAAGATTTTATGCAATTGTTCAGCAAAACCCATGCCAAATAAACTATCAGCTTCATCAAACACAACATACTCTACTGTGCGCAATGACATATCATCCACCTCAGACAAATGGTGCATGAGCCTACCAGGAGTTGCAATAATAATATCAGGATTCTGTGCCAACTCTTCAAACTGGCTTTCCATACTATCACCACCAACAAGTAAACTAATGCGAACATCTGCATTAAACAAAGGTTTTTAAAACTTACTAAAAACAAATCAGGTCTTATTGATTTAATATCACTTAAGAATTTGAGAGGATAAATATTTGTGAACAGAATGATGATACATTAGCTAAGGCTACATGAGACAATTGAGAATAGCAGAACCCTGAAATCATGCTAAAAGTCCTCAATTTAATAATTTATTCTTTCACCACATACACATTTTGCTAATAACAATTCTGTGGTTCTTAGAGGCGGTGGGAATGAAATTTGAAGATTGAAATGACATTTGGGAGCCATTTTTTGCCAAAAACAGAGTGGAATACCAACTTTTCCATTAAATCTTTTTATTACATTGTCCAATTGCATGTCTCAGTAGTAGCATATTCTTTAACTGTGGTTATCAGTGGACTCCCGATGTCATTATAAGCTACATCATCTATCATTTTGGTCAGAGTTTTCTCTGTACTTTCTTTTCTGACGAGAACAATCAAGCATGTATCTGCCAAAATCATATTTTTAAATGCAGAGGAATCAACAATTGTTCTAACACTGCTCAAAATCGGTCCCTACCACAACTAATAAGTAAAATCAATAACAATAATAATAACAATAACAATGACAACAACAATAAGAATAATAATACTTTATATGACTTTTTGAAAAGGCCAGCGCCATTGATTCAACAAACCATCATAATTTTGATAACATTCTCATAGAGAGCCCGCCAAACTTAACCCAAATCCGTTATTTAGTTTAGCTGGCATAAATTTACAAAGGGTTTTCTTCTTTTCGGCCAGTTTTCTTGGATTGTTCCAACTAGTATGAGCGGACAGATATTGGGGTTTTTTTTCTCTTTTCGGCCAGTTTTCTCAGCAACCAAACAAAGAAAATAAACCCAATAAATAAAAACATACCGGTGAATCGACCGAGTTCCTTGGTGAATTTCAAAGTCTGAAGTGCCAAGTCCCTAGTAGGAGAAAGAATGAGAGCCCTAACGCCGGCCTGAGGTACATGCTGCTTCAAGCGCTCAAGCATCGGAATGAGGAAGGCGGCGGTTTTTCCGGAGCCCGTACGGGCCATGGCAACAACGTCGGAGCCGGAGAGAATGAGGGGCATAGTCTTGCGCTGAATGGGAGTGGGCACTCGGTAGCCCTTGCGCTTGATGGCTCTGAAGACATTGGGACTCAAGCCTAGAGACTCGAATCCTCCCGACTTGGCTTTCTTCTTCTGCTTCTCCCTTCGCTTAAGCTCCGCTTTGGAGCTCACATGAAGATTCAACTCGTTTGCCATTAGAGAACCCTGCGAAGTTCTAACATGGAAAACAGACAAATATATGATCTTCTCTTGTGTTTTAGGGTTTATGAAAACAATAGAATTTCTAAGAATTAATTGATAATGAGATATGAAATAATTCTCATATTTACGAAACTAACCCCTCTGAACCTTTTTGCGTGAAGAATAAATACGAATATGGAAACATTTATTTCCCTTCGTCTTCAATATTTTTATTTTTGGCTTCAACAATTTTTTTTTTTATAACAATCCAACATTTGAAAAAAAAAAAATCATTTTTCTTAACTTTTTTTTATCATTTGTTATGAATGAAAAATATCATAAAATTATCGAACATGTAGATGAGAGATGGTTGGGGTCTTTCTCTGAAACTTGTCGTAATAATCTTAAGTTCGAGTCATAATGAATCTTGTTTGTGTTTATGGATTTGAACTATATCTTAACTATGATCACTCACATTAGTATAGGAATTAGTCGATTAATTACAGGTATGTTATGGTTTAAAGATGTGTTCGTGTGTGTCTGACAAGTTCGAACATACGGTTTGACAAAAAGAAAAAAAAACATAAAATTTAAGGTGATTTTTAGGTTTTTAAGGTGATTTCAGGTTTTAAAAAATTGATAAGTAATATATAATATCTTGTCAGATATGGAGTGGAGGAAAGGCGGGTGATCTGAAGCGATGTTGCGAAGGTGGAAGAACTCTGTAAAAGAATATGGGAGAAATATGATGAATCACTTTACTAAAAACCCCAAACATGCATCTTTGGCACTCGTTGAGTACAAATCCCGACATCTATTGCTATTTCTGCTCACTCTTCTTGTCTAGTTGCGATCTAGTTTTGTTTTAGTTGATTATGAAAATGAGGAATGTTATTTAGTTATTCTTGGCTTGAAATCACCCCTAAAGATATATTTTTTCCTGTTTTTCTCTCTCATTTATGTGGTCTTGTGTTTTATCTTTGCTTTTTCTTGTTTTCGTCGCTTCCTTTATTGGAGCGTGTGTTTGTGTTGTCTTTGTACGACGGTTTTGTTTTGCTGTCTTTGGTGGGGCGTTCTTTGTTTCAGGCTTCTACTATGCGGGCATTTCGAACGACACAAGATAGTCGATCAAATAGAGACATTCAATAAAGTCAAGTTCATTAATATACTACAGATCTTGAATCATATATATATCTTAGTCACTATAAATTTTTCAAATATGTAAGCTTAGAGCCATGTCATTATGTTATTCACTTTTTTGATGCATCATTTATTAATGTTTTTAACGAATTCGGATATGTATTTCAAACGAATGTACTACTAGTTTGATTCAATGAAATTTTCTATTTAAAAAAATGGTAAATAATTTAATTTTTATATTTATACAGTTTATATTCATTCATTTATATAGTAATTTTAAATTAATATTAATAGCATCTTATTTAGAGGAGCCATATCTTTATTATTATTTTTTGAGGTTACCCATGTCTTTATTTCAATCTTTTTATATTTTATTTGTTCAAATACTAAATAATTCTCATAGCATTAAATTGAATAGTTTACGAATGGAGCAAATCAAAACAAATATGAAGTTTGAGGGCTGTTTTTTTCGTAGAGGGTAAAAGTGATGCAAGGCTCTTGGGCTACTCAAATAATTTTAGGGTTCGACCGTAAAAAGCTCGTTCGCATATGTGAACGAGTTTTACATCGTTAGATTCAATTTTATTTCTTGAAATATAAGTTTTATCAGACAAAATTTTAATCTACATGGCATCAGAAAACTCAGATCTCAAGAAATAAAATTGAATATAATGGTGTAAAGCTTGTTCCTATATGCAAACGAGTTGAACCTATAATTTTATTGATTTGTAGAAGTTCAACTGCAAAATTCAACCCTATGGGGAAAGGAGACTCGTTTCTACGATTTCTCTGAGAACACTAAGGGTAAAATCAGCTCTATCATACCCTTTCCATCTCATAAATGCTAAATTATTTTGTAAAATCAAGAGTATTTATTGAACCTAAAAATAATTTATCAATAATCAAAAGACCTAACAAATACATTACAAAATAATAACTTTATTGAACAAATAAACATATCAATTCTTAATGTGTAGAAAACATACTTGGCATGAATTCGGAAATCTTGATTATCATTAGCTTTGAGGAGAAGGAAAAGCTAGGGTTGAAGATAGATTTTTCCTTCTCCTCAAAACGTGTTCTACCAAATCTTTATCAAATTTTAAGGCTCTATTTACTTATATATATAAAACATAATAGAATAATTGGGTTTTGGTTCAATATGCTTACCAAAACAAGGAAGAAGATATAACCATGAGCCCATAGTCAATTGATAAAACCACCCCATAATTAACGTACACAATTATACAATTAAAATTATAATATCATTATGTTTAGTCCATAATTAAAATTGTTAATCCGAAGCTTCATTTTTTTAGGGCCCGAAAAATGTGGTCTCAACTGGACCATATAAAGAAGTAAGTACAGGAAAAATCGGCCAGACGTGAGCTGACGGGTTTTGCGGGTTGGGGTTGAGTATAATCGTATTTGGGTCGTATTCATATACTTAGTCCCCAGCGTTTAATAAATGAGTCGTATTAGTGATGTTTTGTCTAACATGGAATTTGACCCAAATTGACATGTTTAATTATTATATTAATTAATTAACTTATTTAATAAGTTATTTGTATTAAATATGGATTATTAATTATAATTCCTATTAATTTAAATAATAAAATTAATAAACATGTTAAATTTAATAGGTTATTTGTGTTATACATATATAGATGATTAATTATAATTCTTATTATTTTAAATAATTAAGTCAGTGGTCGCTATTCGTGTTTGATCACGTTTGTCACGAATAACAAATAGGTTGGGTTTGGGATTAACGAATGCTTTGTTGTGTCGTGTCGGAACTATGTTGACGAATGTTGATATGATCCGTACATTAACACGACCCGTGCTGCAATTGTCGAGCTCTTAAAAGATACCACATATTGATGGTCATACAGGTTGTTTTTGACCCAAAATTAAGTATTAATTATTAAAGTGATGGTGGAATTGGTTAAATTAAACTCGAATTGAGTTTGAATTAATAGAATTAAACGGCTACATGATTCCCAATCCATCCACATTATTTTTCAATTAAATATTTTTGTGTCATTGCATGAAAATTTAATTAGCAAATAGGATAAATTTTTAAAGTAACTAAAAAACTAGACATAAAAATGTATAAATTTCCCAAAAATTTATAAAATGTATTATACAATATGATTTGAAATTAATATTGTTATAAAATGTATTATATAATACCTATTGTTCAAATTATGCAAGATTGTTTGAACCTTGAACGAAACATTTGCTTTATCTAGGCCTTAATACCAATCTAAATAGTTCAGATTTCTCAAATCTAAACCCATTTTATTAAAAACAAAATAGGATGAATAACTTGAAGATAAACCATCTCATTATGATCCCTAATGTCAATAATACTTCTAAAAAAGACTTATTAATTTAAATTATGGGGAATTATGTTAAGGTGCTATGAAATACAAGAAAGAATAGAAATAGAAACAAAGTCCCCCAAACCATGAAAACATACGACATTTCCAATAAATTAATTAAAACATGCAATGAAACTATAAACCCTTTTTAAGACAAAAATAACTCTAAGCCCTTTTTAAGACAAAAATAACTCTTACTAAGGTTTTTTACATTTTTGTTCATTTTACTTTGGATTTGGAGCTGTTCTTGAAAATTTGATTATCTAGAGGACATCATCCTCCTTGAAGCAAAGTTTTAAGAGTTCTTCGTCTCTAACTGGTTTTGTATCTCAAACTCTACTCTCTTTTCATTTCTTTCATTATTATGGTTGTAATGAGCATGATTTTGATAGATTTGTGGATTGTAACTAGTGGCTAAACATCCTCTAGGGTTGATTGTTTGACTTGATGTTTGATTTATATTATTTTTAGAATAGTTTTTTGGAAATATACTTGTGTTGATGTTGGTTTATGTAAATCTTGATGATTATAGTTTCTTCTAATTCATTTGTGTTGGAAAATGTGTTTAAGATCTAATTTGTGAATGAATTATCTAGGGTTTCTATAGTGACAATTGAAAATTAACCCAGGTCTTGGCTCTTTCTTTCTAATATGTTTCAATTGAGGAAATCAGATGAACCTAATCAAAAAAGTTTAGGCAATTAGAAATGTCTGATACTAAATGAATTTTATTTGGGTAAAATTCAATTAACATTGTGTGGGAGCCATATGGACTTGGTAGTGATCGGTTCGTACATAGTTTAGGTTGTTTTATTGTACGAACTTAACAGTGACGGTAAAAATTATACTACTACTACTACTACCAATGGCATAATAAAGAGATACGAAAATAAAGAAAAACATCATATTTGCGTGAAAACCCTTGTGGAAAAAACTACGGACAGAGGAGAGTTTTACTATGAATCTGAGAGGAATTACAAAATGCGGCTTATAGGGAATAAACCCTAATGTGTTTATATAGTAATACACATTTAACGAGATCCTTGATTTTTCTCGGCTTTTAACTTACTTAAAGAGTCGTACAGTGGCACTGGAGTGGGACATAAACCCAAAACCCAGTCGGATCACTTAAAACAACGGTACTTGTGCAATAAATGATTCCATATATATATATTAGGAAACACAAACATATGTTGGGATTTTCTTATTATGGGCCGAGGATCGGCCGCCGGTCACATCTCCATGTCTTCCAGGTCCGGCAGAGGGAACCGGAGGATTGCTGCAATTCCAGTCAGCTGTGCCAGCTCTGTTATAACAACTTGTTGGTTAGTGAAACCCCCCCATCAACAAAATTATGAAAGAAAACAAGATACAACAAACAATGGTGTTATATAAGTGAAATCTGAGGGAAAAAAAATGAAAAAGAGAATCAATCCCAATCCAATTCAGTCCAATCTAACTAAAACTAACCAAATCGAGCTCAATTTCCTATTATCATGAAACTCAATCTTTTTCTCTAACATGTACAACCTAATCAAACCAACATCTTAAGATAGTTGTTGACTTATGGCCTGTTTGGTTTTTGTTTTTGAAAACTTGTTTTTGAGAACAGTTTTTTAAAACACAAAGAACACCATTTTGGTGTTCTCTGAAAACTATTCTTGTTCTTCGGATTTAATGTTTTCTGTGTTTTTCAAAAAAAAAAAAAAAAGACACCAAACATGTTTTCCCTATTCTCCTTGTTCTCCCTGTTTATGGGAATATAAAATGGTTTTCAAAAACAAGAAAACCAAACAGGCTTAGTGTCTAAATGCATTCAAGATGCATTAGGCTAGAAATTAAAATATCTTTTGAACTCAAAACAGAAGTTGAATTAACTTCTAAAATTGAATTTGGGTTGAGGCCTAAAATGATTTGCATCCAACTAGTCACCTAAATCGAACAAAACCAGACTTAAACAAGATTTATTTGGTATAATTTTACATTACCAAAGACTCAATTCTGTGTTAATTAAGCACAATTTGACAATATCTGGCCATCTGATCTATCTACCCAGAATGCTTTAAAAATGACTGAGAATCAAGTGTCCTTGAAAATTCACTACCGATTCAGTTTCGGATACAAGATTGTAAAGCAAAGAGAAAAAGGTAAGCTTACATTCTCCTGACACATGCATGGATGAGAAAGGGAGTCGGTACAAGAATGTAAAGCAAAGAGAAAGATTAACTCACGTTCTCCGGACACATGCATGGATGAGAATATATGAGCAGTGCCGCCTGAATCCTTGACTGAATTGACCAAGTTCACATATTTTTTCCTGGTAGGGATATCAGCACTCCTGGAAATCAAGACAGCAGCAAGAAATCTTTATAAATTATAAAATCCAACCACTTAAAGAAGAGATGCTGACAGATCTGAGTTCACGAATTAGTGGCAATTTACACCCTTCTTCACATATGGTTTAACCATGTGGAGGAAAAGAAAGAATAGTAAGAGAAACCAGCTAGAAACTAGAAATAGGGGCTATACAGAAAAGAGGTAGCTCAGCTTCTCGGTCAACCCACCAACCTATGGGTTTCAGCTAGAATTGAAGCAATCCTAAACAATAATTATCACCCCTCCTACCAATATTATTGCAAAGATGTTAGGACTGAAGTATTGTGAGAAGTATCTATTAAAATAATTAGTGTCAGAAGCGTGGTATTGAACCTAGCATCTTTGAGCATCTGAAGCTAAGGATTGAAGGTGCCATGTCACTTTTGTGGGAATAAGCTAAGCGCATTGAAAATTTTTCAGTGTAACAGCATAAGAACTTCCTCACGAGCTTAACTAGAATATGTCCAGTTGATCCTAACCATTCTAACCCCAAATTCAAAATTAGAAAGTATCACTGGATCAAAGCACTGAATCCATCAAATGCTGATAAGACAGAGATATTGCCTCTCATTCAGCCTACACATTAGTGCAACATAGAACTACTCTTGCTACACACACCTGAAGAGCTCGTCAGTTATAAGAAGTGTCTGCACAGCCATTCTTTCATGGGCAACCTCCACATGCTTTGGTCCATAGCATGCCCGAGCTGGATCCTACAGAATATAAAGGATCCAATTACAAACTTACAACATACGAACGAGGGGTTAAGGGAAAAACAGCAAAAGCAAAACATCTAAACCAAATTATTCATCAATCATATATATTCAGACCAAAATATGGAGCAATGGAAAAAACTCCCAGGTGCTGAAAAAGAAAAGAAAAGAAAATATTGCATCTATAAAGTTTAAAATCATCTCCAGAAAAAGTGACTGAAAATCAGCCAGGGATTGAAATTCCATTTTAGTAATTCTATTTAAGTACTATGATTCCTAATCCAAGAAACAACCATAGAATGCAGGAAAAAATTATGTGCAGATATTATATCATATCAGCTAGATGATGTGTGTGTGAAAGAGAGAGAGAAAAAGAGAGAGAGAGAGAGATAGAGAGAGAGAGAGAATAATTGCTTATATGCCTAAACATTAAGCTAAAAGAGTGGATCATTGAACTTCAGTTACAAGAACACAAGCTCAGTAACAAAAAAATATGGAAGGAATTCAAAGAAATGTTCAGTGTAGGATTCAAAGGGAGAAGGGATCGGGGTTGAATTCTAACATGCATAATTGACAAGTTATTGTAAGACTCAAGAAGCACAGTCTCTATATCCAAATCAACATGGATATGTCCCCCAGATGGATCTAAAAAATGTTCATGTGCAGTCTATATATGATCAGGTTAATAAACCTGGTTTCAAAATCAATATGGGTTTGTCCTCCGGGTGGATTTAAAAAAGTGCCCAAGAAATAACCTCGAGGAGAAGTTAACTACTCAGAATATCATTAACTTAAAATCAGGTTCCTGTTACTTTCATCAGGTAAAATCAATTTCCATAATTATCACTCGTGAATGAACCATATAGCACACATGACCTCATGTTATCAAATATTGCATCTCAGTGTTATCCTCTATAAATCAAACAGAAGGTAAATCTCAAGAGTAGAACCTGACATTTGAAAGCATGTTGAAAAAATCTTTCAGAGCTTGGACCTACAAAACAAGGGGAGAAAGATATTTGTTATTTCAAGGAAAATGGGGGCAGAGCTTCCTTAACAAACAGGTTTGAACAGATAATGAGAGTGAGGGAGAGAGACAAAACCAAAAAGAGACAGATGAAGTGTTAACCACAAAGGATTTGCATCCTACCTCTTGTGCTGCTTTTGTATCCTTTATTATGTTCATCACATTTGGTGCATCCAAAACTTCTCCTAAACTATGCCTGTGCACCAATATTCGACACCAAGTAAGAATAAGGCATCAGCAGTTAACAAAAATAATAATCATGTACACATGAAAGCAAAAAAAATACAATTTCAATCCAGTTCTCTAAACCACTCAAAACATTAGTTGAAAGTCATTAAATGCAACACCAACATAAGAATGAAACTTGTGGAAGAATCAGATTAGGAAAGTAGTGATCTTGTAGAGAAACTAGACAATCCTGCAATGAAAGGGATTTGATCCAACTAAGTTAGGAAAAAACAGGGACATAAAATAAATAGCCATGCTTGAAAGAGTGCCACAAATAAGAGTAGGCCTCCCACCCTTGGAAACATATTGCCATTTCCACAAAGCAAACCTTCTGCACAACCTCTCCTCCACTCCATCCCACGCTGCAACAAACCTAAAAGAGGCACCTATGAGGAGACCAAAATATGAAGAAAGGAGGGCTCCCATATTGCACCCAAACCCTTGCCCCAATTCATGAGCATTCTCCACATTCCCCACTACATTATCTCACTCTTTTCCAAATTAACTCATAGACCAGAAATGGCCTAAAACCACGTGAGAAGCCAACACAAATAGGTCAACTAATCATGAAAAGGGCTAAAAAAAGGGGATGTCATCAGAAAACAACAAATGAGAGATCTCCGTCCTCTCCACACCCCTGCCGCTCACCCAGCAACCCATTAAGAACCCTCTAAACTTGGCCCTCTTAAGAAAATGACAAAGAGCTTCCATGACCATCACAAAAAAGTAGGTGAGAGGGGATCCCCTATCTTAAGCTCAGAAAGTTATGAAAGAAAATTGTTGGAGTCCCATGAACAAAGACTAAGAAGCTCACAGTGGAATTACGCTACTTACTCCACTTAATCCATTTCTCACTAAATCCCATCTTGCTATGAATGAAGAGGAGGAAATTCCAATTAAATGATCATGGCCCTTCTCAATGGATGAGTAGCTTAATTGGTTATCAAAGAAGCATCGTAGATTTGACTTCAAGGATAGCTAAGTTGGTGCAACGCATTGGGTGGGGTTATCCAATGATAATTGGTTCAAGTCCCCTCATGACCACTAGAGTTTTACTCGATCGTTAACTCCAAGGCCCCATAGGATTAGTCAAGGTATATGCAAGTTGGCCCAAACAGCCACAGTTATCAAAACAAAAAAGGAGAGAGAACAACAAGACACTATTTTGCCACAACCTTCTTTAATTTGTTTGCCTACACTTTATCTAGAAGCTTGTAAATACTGCCCACCAAACTTATTAGCTTAAAGTCTTCTAGATCCTTAGCCCCTCCTTTCTTTGAGACAAGCACCAAGAACTACGCATCCAAACTCTTCGCAAATCTACTATGCTCATGAAATTCCCTGAAAGTACACATCAACTCTTCTTTCACAATATCCCAGCTAAATGGCCATAGAAAATCCATCCAGACCTGGAGCTCTATCCATTGAAATCTAAAAGAGCTTCAAACATCTCTACCTTAGAGAAAGGCATCTCCAATAGTGTTGCCTTATCCTCCCCATTTTCTACCAGTTGGAAAGCCTAGGGAACACTTCTTTACTCTCCCCCCCCACTAACCCATGCCATTAAATTTTAATCTTCATCAAAGAATTCCTCCTATGCACATTAGCCATTTTGTGAAAAAAAAAAAGGTATTTCCTGTTGCCATTCCTTCAACCAAAGCTATCGACTTTTGCCTCCACAAAATTTCTCTAACTCTTCTCCCCCACCCTCCCTCCCCAAAACCCCATAAATTAAGCACACCCAATTAATGAACCCACTTACACCCCAGACTTTAACCAACCCATTAGACATTTCGTGAATTTCAGTTTCTTGTAAACAAGCCACATCTGCTCTCATAACTTAACCAAGGACTTACCTTCCTTTTCTCTCCATCATTGAGTTTTCAATCACTAACGGCTCTACAAGCTAAGTCCATACCAATCTTTTGAGCTCCTTTGTCACTCTACTTTCACAAGGCACAATCGACCTCTGGGCCTTTCTCTCGACCCCTCATTTAAATTTCCTATTCAAATCCCATTGTCGGGGTGCCCAGAAAATCACAGAACTGAGCAAGGCAACTAGGCATCCAACACCTTACAATTATGCATTCATTACTTTAATTACTAATAACAGGTAACGATAGCCATATCAATTGCCAATTAGACTATAGAAAAGCATTTCATTCATGAAGATAGTAAAGAATTAATTGCACAACTAAATAGCAGAGTAAGGGACAAATGAAAACTTGATTATGGTCATTAGTGCCAATAATATTGATGTTTTATGCAATGAATTCGACATATAAATAGTTATCAGGTACAATAATAACTGCATTAAATAAAAAAATTGTTAATCAGCATGCCAATGTTTTAATTAAATATTTAAAAGAATAATATTTTTTGAGTGTCTGCTTAACATTACATAGCTATCTAAAAGTGTTTCTAAGTGTCGATACATTTTATTTTATTTATCATATCTAAATTCTAATTCTAGTAATATCAAACTTAGGGTATTTTTGTTCCATCTAAACCATGAGATCTAGAAAATATGAAAATTTAATATTGACTGATTAGATCACACAATTCCAATAATTGGGAGGGTGGAATCTCACTTCTCGAGACCTGTTAATGATTGGGAGGTAGACTAGGTGAGACACGTCATTGGAACAATTCTAGGAAGATGGTGTTCGCAGAAATAGTAGACACGATGTTTAGAAAGAGAATAAGAATGGGATTGCATTTTGGATCCTAGAAGTGTATCCTTTTTCCACACATCATTTGGAACTCTTGTATACCTCCGAATGTGGGTTTCTTCACTTGTAAGCTTCGTGGGGCAAGGTCTTAACCTTGGATCAATTAAAAAGGAGGGGATGGTCTTATGCTGATAAATGCTTTATTTGACTTGAAGAAGAAGAGTCTTGGCCATCTAATAATCCATTGCCCTAATGCTAGGGTTTTTGGGGCTAGCTTTCTTTATTGTTGGAGTGTCTTTTGTCCTTTCATGGTGATAGAGACCTTACTTGGAGGGACTGGTTCTTAAGTTGGTAAAATGTGGCTGAAGGTGTAAAAGGTGGCTCCATTATGTATTTTTGGTTGATTTGGAAGGAGTTACGGGCTGTTTGTTTTCTGTTTTTTAAAACTGTTCTTGAGAACAGTTTTAAAAAACATAGGGAATATTGTTTTGGTGTTTTCTGAAAACTGTTATTGTTCTTTGAATTTAGTGTTTTCTATGTTCTTTGTGATTTTTTGAACCAAAAAAGAATGTTCTTTGTGTTTCCTCTTCTTCTTGTTTTTCTTTTCAAAAAACAATTTTAAAAAATGGTAAACAAACGAGACCTTAGGCCACATTTGGTTTCTATTCCCAAATTATTTTAAACTTTATCAAATAGCGTTCTCTTGAAAACATATTCTTGTTAAATTTAGTGTTTTCTATGTTCTCGATGTTTTCAGAATAATAAAAAAACTTGGAGACTAGCAGTGTTTTTGTGTTCTCCTTGTTTTCCAGAACAAAAAACGTTTTCAAAAACTATGAACAAACATACCCTTAATTTCTGTTTTAATGCTGTTTTTTGAGCCCTTAGGCTTCCATTTATATACCCCCAGTATCCTTTATACAGTCTTTTGGCCTTTCTATTAATATAATCCTTTCATGCATTTACATAGTACTGAAATAGTTCTAAAGCATCACTTAGAACTGAAATTAAATAGCGAGTTCAAAAAGCATAGAAGAAAGTGACCATACTTGTATCCTGAGGATGTATGCACAAGAATTATACGCGACTTATTCTCAATAATGGATCTCAGCTGTCTTCGTTCTGCCTCCAACAATAAATGTCGATGAAATTGATCCTGAACACACATTATAATAAACCATTCATATAAAATAAGAAAATAATCTTGTAATAATATTTATAGGTGGAATGTTGTCTTTGGTCCGGAACTATTGAATTCGTTCAAAAAAAGATAAAAAAAATCACTCACCACAAGCAAAGAAAAAGAGAAATAGGAAGAAGCCAATTTTTTAGAGGTGAAAAATAGGGAAGACAGTGATAGAAAGGGAGACAGAAAACACAGCAAAGTAAAAACAGAAAACTACCAAAAGGAAACCCAAAGAAAAGAATCACTAATTGCTTTATTTGAATATATCAGGTCTTATGGATTTTTGGATAGACATTTTTCCCTTGTATCAAGGAATTATTGTAGAGACTTTCACTTTTATGTTTTGTGAACTTTAGAAAGCTGTTTCCATGAGTGCTTATATCAAGATGATTACCATAAATATGTGCTACACCCAGAAGAAGAAGATTCTCACAAGAAATAAGTAGTTTTTAAGTAAAGTTCAGAATTCATGACATCTTAGTAACATCATACTATATAGTCAATCGACGAAGTAAACAAAGTTATCACAGACCTTTGTGAAACCCGGACTTGCAATGACAGCACAGCGAACAACATTGAAGTCCACATGCTTAAGGAAAGCCTAAAATACATGATAACAAGTTAGGTACTTAAGAATTTTGTCTGTGAAATTTGACAAGACAGAAACATAAACTCATGAAGTTACAGAAGAAGCTACATTTCAAGACTCTGACTGAACTCACCTGTAAAACATTCTCAAAGAACTTATTCAAAGCCTGTGAAAACAGAAAAGACAATCAGTAAAGGCTTAAATTATTAAGATCCTAAAACATTGTTGTTAACATACTACAGTATAATTGATGGGTTAAATAAAATGAAATCAATGTCCCTCAAATGATTACGGATAATATAAAACATGCCTCACCATAACTTCGTTCAGTAATAAGACCATAAATAGACTCAAATACAATAAACCTAATGGTGAACGAGATACATCGTGTACTGCACTCACATTCTTCATTTTACATAGCAATAATAAATCATAAAAATATTGTATGCATATATATCGGAAGCGTGAAGAGTATGGAGTAATAAAAACAAGGAGATTCATATGATTTCAGGAGTTAAATTATTCCTTAGTATGAAACATCAGAAACTAGAGTTTGAAAAGTAAAATTTAACAAAATATGAGTTTAATACACAGGTGTTATACAAAATCTACAAAACTAAGCTTTTTCAATTATGTCACAGTATGAAACATTGAAAACTAGAGTTTGAAAAGTTCAATTTAACAACATACAAATTGAATACATAGGAGTTAAACAAAATCTACAAAACTAAGCTTTTTAAGTTATGTCATAGAATGAAACATCAAAAACTAGAGTTGGAAAAGTTAAATTTACCAAAGTACGAGTTTAATCCATAGGTGTTATACAAAATCTACAAAGCTAAGCTTTTTTGAATTTTTGGCTGTAAAATTTTAGCTCCAGATTCTAACAAGGAAAATATTAATATTTGTTGTTCATACGTATTGTTATATCATTGTATTGTGCATCATAAGATGCACCTAAGATGAGAAGTAGCCAAGTACCTCATAAAATTTGCATAAGGAAAATGAATTTTATCATTGTAATGTAAGTTTTCTAACATACATGCTAACAGCCACTAAGGTGCTTTCAGAAATAGTTAATGGACAAGATCAAGTAACATACTGCCTCATAACCAGCAATAGCAGGTCCATGCTTGCGAGGAATTGAAGCTTCTATCCGGGAGCGAGTAATTGTAAGACTGTTGAAATTTTAGCAGCAGTAGTGGTTGAGAAAGTTGAACATGTAACATGTACTTAAAGATGTAAAAATAGCACTAACGTGAAGACTGCTGTTAGATCAGAGTAAAGCAAAATCAGTACATTTAGCTGTACATCAAGCAGGAGTGTATTTCCATTCCATATTAGGATTTCATACATTCCCCTAAGCGCCCAGCTAAAGGCCATATTTAATTCCAAACCCTTCAACTTTCAGTCAGTAAACTCTCATTTTATTAAGCAAGTATAGTATCTGTCATATACTTATCCATGAAAATCATAAGGAAAAAAATCACCAACAGTTATCATCATTCAGTTTGTAATTGGAATTGACCAAAAGGAAAAAAAATTAAACTTCATGTGCTGAGATAACGAAATAATAAACGAAATAATATGGTAGGTCACCAACTCATCACTGGTGGCCCTGTCCTATAACACATCATCATTAATCCAGGTATAATAAATCCAAACAGCTATAGACCATTTGTCCCAATTTTGGGGAACATCCATGAAAATTAGTTTGAAACCTCCTAATCTCAAAGTACACTGACTACTAAACACCTTGCTTTGATTTTTTTGGGTAGGTAAACAGGGAGGTTATATTAAAAGCACTAAGAAAAGGCACCCATGGAGTACACAAGTAGCAGCTGAGAACAAGCAAGGGGAGAGAGAAACAACAAATCAACACCTAAAACAAATGGCTTCATCCTAAAGCCCAGCAAAACATAAAACCCCAACTTAGCAACTTGCCACTCCTAAAACCTCCACCCTTAGCCCCCTAATAAATACAAACGATCCACAGCCCACCAGCAACCCAAAAACAATGAATCGGTATCACTTACAAACCATCTCCCACCCGTTGCTCCAGCTCCTCTTCTTGTTTGAATTGCAGTAACTGATCAAGCATTCCAGGTTATTTTTGAACCCCCTAGCAAAGCAAGCTGTGGAGGATGGTCTCCTTCTCACTAACAAAACCTTACTACCCTTTCTGGGACTCCTCTCTCTCTTAGCAGGAAAGCAATCTCCCTCTCATGGCATCCACTAGCAAACCCACAAATTTGCTAAAGGAGATGAATTTCTAAAATGATGGATCAGAAAGATTCTCTACTATCAACAAACCCCTACTAGGACTCCTAAACACTTAAACTCCCTTGTCACTACATACTTTTAGGTTAGCCTTCTTGGAATTCTTAGCCCAATTCTCTATAGATTTCACTGCCAAGCCCCCAACAAAAACCACACATAAAGGCCTAAGAACATTGCTTGCCCTCTATCAAGGAACCAACACTCTATTCCTTCTAAGGAGCCAAGCTTTTGGTTCTCTTCTTAGAAAACACCTCATCGATAGAGGGCAGAAGAACAAGGAGACTGCCCCTACCATCCCCTGCCCCACCCCGTGGACAGAAGAACAAGGCTCATCGGAGAACCATTTGGCTTCGAATAAGAGAGTAGCATCAGCGGAAGTTGTCTTCACAACCCAACCTTGTGCCACTGAAAACAGTTAGAGATGTTCTAGAATCATCAACTTTTGAACTTCCCAGCCACACATGGAAGCTTTCTCACAATCCTAAATGTGATCTCCATCCATATCAGAGAGACTTAAACAGCCCTTTAAGCCCCTCCAAACCAAAGGAGTCCCTTGAGACAAAACATTTGAATAGGCCTAATCCACCAACTTCATGAACCAAAGGGTTGTTTATTGCACCATTCTTCCTTAGACCCAAACAGCCCTGATCCAAGGCAGCTTCCTTATTCATCTTGCAACAGGTATCCTTCAGAAGCCTAAATCTAAAGACCTTTTTTTTATCGGTAAAAAGCAATATATCGGTAAAAAAAAGAACCCAAAGGCTGCCAACAAGTATACTAGAGGTATACACAAGGAAGCCAAAAGGGAAACAAAAGAGGGAAAGAAGACAGAAAGCAAAAACCTGAACACCATACAATAGCCATAATTTCACCTATGCTGACAAAAAAATCAACAAAAGGCATTTATCAACACTATACAAGTTAATAGCTTCAAAGAGTGGATTTCATCTTTGCATGGGAGGGAAGTACATTCAAAAAGACATCTATTCCACCGCTTCAAAGAACAATGGCAAAGAGAGTGCTAACAAATCTTTTGCGTTTTTTCCAAACTTTAGCTCCTTGCCAAGAGAGGAGAGTTTTGCCTCGATGGGGGGGAAAGCCCGAGTTGAGACGACAATAGCGAAAAAAGGTCCCGAGACCACAAGCGCTTTTGTAGTGGACCTTCGGATGATGTGTTCTCTCTTCCTCTTCCTCTTCCGCGCTGAAAAACACCTATTGGCCCGAATGACTTCCCCTCGTTTAACTTTAGTCGGGTGGCACCTTGCCCCGGGGCCTTCTTGGGGTGAAAAAGCCGGCGCTTGGTAGGGACCAGAATTTCGGATGGAGCGAAAGGGAAGGCGATGACGAGGCCCGGTCGAGGAAAACATGAACTTCACTGAGAAGCCTTTACCCTTAGAAGATTTCAACACTAGCTTGTCCTCTTGAAGGGGCCTAAATTTTTTTGCTGTGAAGGGTCGAAAGAAACTCTCCACCTCCTCCATCTCCCAACCATTGAAAGGCTTGAAAAGGGTGGGGGCAGAGCCCCCTTCCTCCCAGGCTGTCCACCGTCCCGACACCTAGCTTCTTTGACGGCCGGTTCAAGCAGTGGGAAAGTGTTACAAAAAGCCACTTCATCACCCCAAAAAGTCCTTCCAAAAACTTATCCTTCTACCATCCCCTAAGATAAAGGAGGTATTTTGTGCGATGGCAGGCCAATCTTTTATGACTTCTTTCCAAAGTTCAATCCCGAAACCTCCCTTGATGACTCAGCGCTCCATCCTCTTGTCTCCTCTTCAAACTTGCTAATGATAACCTTTCTCTAAAGAGTATCTCTGTCATTGCGAGTGCTAGCTCCTGAAGAAATGAGGCCACATTTAGCTTGGAAAAGACCCCTCGCACTAGCCACACTTTAAATTTTTTGTGCTGCTTGTTTAGTTAGCCCAGATGAGGTGCTCTCAAGATTACCCCCTCCCCACAAAAAAGCCCTTTGGATCCTCTCAGCGTCGACTACCTCTTAGAGATATCTTGCCTCTTCGAGGCCCGACTGCTACGAAGTCTTTCTTATATGGTATCCCGAGCCCTACCAACTTATGAGACCTTAGGGAAGGCCGAATCTGAAAGGGAGGGAGCGATCCCGCAATGACTCGGTTACTAGCACCCACATTAACTTGGGCCAACAAGAATGATTTCCTCCCACATTCGGAGTTGATCCTCAACCCTAAAATAGCCTTGAACCACATAAGAATCCCACCCAAATACATTGGCTGATCTGAATTGGCCTTACAAAACAGGATAGTGTCGTCAGCAAGTGGGAGATGGTCACCTCCTCCGCCCCTTTGCCTTTGAACTTGCACCTAGACAAAAAGTTATCCTCCACAACACGCTTAAGGAGGCAACTCAAAGCTTCCATTCCGATCACAAAAAGATGAGGGGAGAGAGGATCCCCTTGTCTCAAACCTCTGGTAATCTTGAAAAACTCTGTGGAGGACCCATTGTAAAGAACTGAAAAATAAGTTGGGGTTGTCACCATTTAATCCAATTCAACCATTTCAAACCAAAGCTCATTTTCTTTAAGACCTGAAACACAAACTACCAGTTGATATGATCACAGGCTAATATCTGGTCCAACTGGAACAGCCACCACCCCTTTTTGAAATCTTTCTGCAGTTTGCCTTTGACCTCTTCCATAGAGATTTTAAATGTCTTCAATTCCACTCCAAACTAGAAGTTTCCTCTCCTCATTTTTCATGAATATCAGCATAGATAAAGAAGAATGACGATAGCAAACAACCACACTTCCCTATAATTTATCTTGCTTCCTAGTTCATACTTTGTCAGAACAAACCTTTTAAGGTTTGTGCAGAAAAGGCAACATGCTACTTCTCAAATTATAAAACTTCTTTCACTGAAGCATATTCTTTCCTAAATTTTTATTTTTGTTTGATAGATACACATAAAAATATTACCACAAAACAGCAAGTATACAGCCAGCCCAAGGAAGCAGACAGACAGAAAAAACACAAAACAAGGCTCACCACCTCTCAAAGGATCATCCACTCCAACAAACCTATGAGTGAGAACGCCTCTTCTCCTAAGTAAAACCTAAAATTAATGGCCACCTGATGCATTGTAGCTAAGTTAATTGCCAACATATCAACTACACTTCTAGGAAGCAGATTATTTCATTAGAAAACAAAAGACAGAAAAAAAGTACAAGAACACCAGACTGAACAAAACATCAGCACCATTCCTAATCCACAAAAAAAGCTTCAAGGGGGCATCGTTCCCTACAGACTCTTCAAAGGTGCATACTTCTTAGCCAGATCACTGCCCATTTAATTTGGCAGTCTAGTCCTCCAAATGGAAGATTGAAACGATACGATATGCCTTCAAAGAACAAAAAATTATGCATAAAAATAATACCATCAAAACACTGACAAACCCCAGATAATAAATGCATTGTGTTCTACTAAGACATAAGCAGCTTTGCGTCGAAATAATACATGTAGAAGTACCCACAAATTTTTTACTAATGGACACCCAAAAAGGATGTCAAGACCAAATTATATTCCTACATCTCAAACTTAGACAACTACTTATCACTGAAGATCCTGCCATCCCTTTCCATCCAAGCAGCGGCTAAGATACTGCCAATGTCACGAACTTATTGTGTGAGCGTCAATGACCGTAGTTGAAGACTTTATTGAAGATCAAGCATGTTGATGGGTTTGAGCGGAATGGTGAGAGCACTCCAGAAGGTGCGTGCAAGTGGATCGAGTGAAACTCTGAGTGGGCGTGCCAGTTAGATTTGATTTATCGTAGTCTGGAACAACACAGTAATAATAGACTCTTTGCAAACAATTAGACACGTTGCCTCCTGATGAATGAATGATGACAGTCTGCGCGGACATAAATCGTGCAGATGAGTTCGCGAAAGTAGCCTATGCCGAATAATCATCTGGGCCAAATGCCTGTGTTAAATGAACCGTATCGTGATATAGTGATGGTGAGAAGATTACCGTCAACAAGTGGCGTTGTGATACCAGTGCGACAGTGCTCTCGAACCGCAAATGTGTAGCTATAGCGCGAGAATATAAAGATGGCGTTCCTCCATATCACATGAGATGTCGGTTGCTGTCTAGTAGTGCGTAACAGGTGCTCGCCTACTAGGGGTGGAAGTCAAGCAAGGTGTTGCTTTCAAGATGGAAGTGAGAAAGTGCTCCTTCCATGGCTGTGTGATGCCGCGTCTGAAGAGATGGACGTCCCCTTTGGCCCAGGGGTATCAGAGCGGACCTTAGTAGATGATGGCTCATGGGGAGCAACAATCTTTGAAGGCGGAGATCGGTGAAAGGTGCCTTGAACGAGGGCGTGCAAGATATTGGGTGGGGGAGAATGTCACGAACTTGTTGTGTGAGCGTCAGTGATCGTAGTTGAAGCCTTTATTGAAGATCAAGCATGTTGACGGGTTTGAGTGGAATGGTGAGAGCGCTCTAGAAGGTGCGTGCAAGTGGATTGAGGTGGCTTCTTTAGGACCGGGCATCTTGGAGCCCGGTTAAGTTTGGGGGAGCTTGTCGTGAAGTCCCAGGATTTATTCTGAAGAAGGGTGTTGGCTCACCACACAAATTGGTTGAACTAAGTAGCTCTCTTAATGAGTCTGAGTGAGAGGCCAGGAATTAGTCGACATAGTGGCATGAAGTGTGGTGTGGCAGGTTGGGTTTCATGAAAGTGTATATGTGAGACCGCCGCACGGGCCTCGCCGCTGCGTGAACGAGTAGGCCCGTGTCACAAAGCTCTCTAGTTCTAGATTTCTTAGCGAAGGCAATAAAGGAAATGACCTTCATAGTTAGAATTTCTTTAAAAGCTAAGACCATTTCTAGCTAAGATGAGAGTCTGAAAGCTCCACTAAAAATAAGTTGAAGATCTGCTGGTTGATCAACTATTCACTCGTAGAGCATAAAGCAGATTTATATGGATTCATGACTTTGTAACGACACCTATGACCTAACCTAAAGCATATGACTGGGAGTTGCATACTTTTCTGCTGCTACAGATGCAAAAGTTTTGAAGATGGATAATAACCTTGGACTTCAATATTGATCTAGCCAGCTAGAAGGAAGCTAGTCAAAGTATTAGTGTTAAAAATGGACAGGAAGGATAACTAGGAGAACAGGCTTCTCATATCCAACAACACGCCTCTAATCAGGAGTTAGAACAAACAAAATAGACCTCAAAGAGGACAAAAGAAGGCAAAAAAAAGGGTAATCAGTTTCACTACCATTCAGGCTTGGAAATAGTCAAAATTCCAAGAAGGTACATAGATGGAAAAATATTAACACAGGAACCTACCTCTACCTCAAGATTCTAATAGTCGGGAACTTAGATCTAAACCCTACAACCCAATGCTTAATAATGATATAATGTTGACTTATCAAAAAAATAATAATGACATAATTTGAAAGACGAAATTTGTTCTTTAGGAATTTCATAACCATTTCGTAGAGAAGGCTGAAGGCTCTGTTCCTTATAACCACTTGGACAAACTCACCACCCTCCAACTAACTGAGCCATCTCTACCATCCTTTTTTATAGAATAAGTAAAGACTATTGTATTAAAAGAAGGCATATACACAACATAAAAAAGTAAAACAAAGAGGTTCCAAGACAGAAAACAACCACACCTTACAAGAAACCTAACTAATCCACAAAATCTAGCAATGACAATGAACCATCCCTTATGTATAATCTAACCAATCCCAAAAAAGAAACAAAAAAAAAGAAGAGCTTTTTGAAGCTCGGTCTAAACTTTCACAATTCTAGAAGGCTCTTCTTTTCTCTCCCTCCAAATGATCCAAATAAGACATAAAGAATTGACTTTCCAAGCTTTTTGCTTCTTTTTTTTCCGACAAAAGAGCCTCCCCAACTCAAGAGCAACCCTTTCACAAAGATGTGCATTACCCTATATATTTAAAAAGGTAAAAATCAGCCGCCATATAATGTGAGCTTTCAACCACTAGTAAATTAGCACTTGTTCCTTCTTTTTTGTACATATAGCATCTAATTAGGCATCTTCCAACCTATATTTCTGAGCTGATCCTAAGTCAAGATCTTAACCTATGTTACCACCCGTGCGAAGAAGCTAACTCTAACAGGAGGCCAAGAACAACAAACAATACCATGAGCAAAAGGGTCATCCCTCTTACAGACCAAGGAAGAATAAAAAGACTTATCTGGAAAAAAAACATTATTCTTTGTATCCACCCAAATAAAAAAATCCTCAAAACCGAAGGTAAAGCGTAATCATGCAACCTCCACGAGAAGTCATCTACATCCTCCAACTCCAAATCATTCAACTATTTGAAGAACATGGGATTCCAACCACCACCATCCCAAACATCACCCACCCAAGCATCCTTGAAGGAAGTTATAGCACAAAGCCCCAAGAAAACATCCCTCAAAGCTTCATCACCAGACCACTATCTTTCCAAAAGAATCCAACCTTGAAACAGATTCTAACTATAAAAGTCTCCTAAACATTTCTAGTTGTCTTCCAAACCCCTACTCTATAATTTGGCCTCTGAGCAAAGAAGGATCTCCTCAACTAGAATCCACATTCTTTTGCCCAGATTAATATTAACACTTGAACACACCTCAGACCACATGAAAACCCAACTTTGACACTCAAAATCCTCCTTACTAGCATCCCAAAAAATGAGAGCATCCTCTATAAAGAACAAATTGGAAACCTTTACTCTCACATGCAAACTTTTTGAACTATGGAAAAACATTCTGAATCTTTTCAATTATGACAGCTGCATTAACCAAGATTTTGACAGTGGAGAGAACATGCGGCAATATGAGTCACGAAAGATAAAGCTCACCCTATTGGGAAGTAAACATTCTAATTATTCATCACAAACAAACAAATATAGTTCAAATTTTAATCCCTCTGCTATAGAAGGTTTGATCTAATAGAATAAAGATGCTGACAGAAAACTCAAGCTTACATTTATTAACTGCTCAAATAATAACAAGGCAACAAACAAATGAAAAAAAGAATAAATGAGGATCTCAGTTAATAAAAGGATTCTTGTAGAGATTAACTTTTTTTTTTATCGATAAAAAGTAGTCACAACAATCACCTTAGGATCCAATTAGGAATTCTGTCCTAATCAAGTACACATACCTTCTACCGACGAGGATAACATGTGCTAATCCTTCTTGCATCAAAACCACCGCTAAATCAGCACTTGCAGCAGGATCTGAAATTCAATGGGAGTTGAACATCAGAAAGACACTGGATTTAGACTTTTAGCCTTCCTAAGACAAAATAAAATGGTGTCATTGTAATAGAAGATATATTTCATTCGATGTCATCTAAATACAACATTGCCAGCTAGACCAGCAGACATCAGCGGAGAACTTAATAAGGCAACTGAGGGACGGTTTGCAAACGAACCAATTCTTCAGAGACATTCAAGCAACAAAGTGGTATTGCATCAAGCTATGTAAGGTGAATCCCCAAAGAGAATCCATGGCTTCATCACATATGACACTTCTCTAACATGATTAAGGAAAGTACACAGCAATCTATCGAGAATCTTAAAGCAAATTTATGGAATATGCATGGTAAACATGGGGAAAAACTATAACTATCATGTTAGGAAAAGAAGATAGTCATGAAGAAAAAACACAATGACAGTAGATGTAGCACATCACAACATAATTTTATAGCATACCTGTCAAGATTCATCTCCCAAAACTTATATTAACTTATTTATTTTGATAGGAAAATATAAATTTTATAAATAAAGGTGCCTAACAAAAAAGCAGCACCACTACCCAAGTACAAAAGAGGTATACAAATGGTTCCATAAGGCAAGAAAAAGCAACAAGCCAAAGAGCTGAACCACTACCAGGACCCCTACCAGTATATGAAAATTTTACACACACAAATACCCCAAAAACTTTCATGTCTCTGCTGTATACTTGTCCTCGTTCTCCAGCTTTCTCATGTCAGAATATCTATTTCCTGCTTGTCAAGAGTTGCCGTGTAAGAAAACAGTCTTGTCCTGCATGTTTGACCCATGTCCTAGTCCATGTAGCTTGTAAAAAGTTACATCCAGGGCCACATGGGCACTTTTAACATGGCAGCTGGGCTGGTCAAGTGTCATTTTAAAGTGACAAACTCGCTACCAGGAAGTCCTTATTCTTAGAGAGGCAATTGTAAATAGGTGACAAATCATTGTGAAAAGGATTGTTTTGAATGTTACGGTCATTAAACAATTAGTACAACAAAACTAGATGATCTAGAATCCCAATTCATCCTCTAAAGATACTTGGCTATTTGAATATCAGTTTTGACAAATATATCCGAAACCAAGGATAAAAATATCGATTTTGACAGATATACCGGTATTTGGATTTTACGGATATATCGGTACTTGATTTTATGGATATATCGGTTTCAACAAATCATTGATGTTGGGGTTTTTTCTCAATTTGAATCTACTTTAGGATTTCAATACTTTGTTACTTTTATAAATGATTATTATCGATCTACTTGGCTATCTTTAATGAAAACTCAAGCTAAGTCATTTTCTATCTTTCAGCATTTTCATGCTAAAATTCGAACTCAATTTAATACTTCAATTCGTACTCTACGTAGTGATAATGTCAAGGAATATCTTTATGTGCCCTTCTCTTCCTTCATGTTCCCACATGGGATCCTTCATCAGTTCTCTTGTGCTTACACTCCTCAACAAAATGGAGTGGCTAAGCGCGTATCGTCATTTAGTTGAAACTGCTCGCACTCCCCTACTCCATTATAAGGTTCTTCATCGTTTTCGGAGGGATGCTATTTTAGTTACTTGCTATTTGATTAAGTATATGTCATCCTCCGCTAATGTCAAGATAGATCAGATTCCTCATTCCATCATTTTTTTCAAACCAATCTCTCTTCCGTCTTTCCCCTCATATCTTTGGTTGTCTTTTTTGTTAATATTCTTACTCTTGGACAAGGCAAGCTCTTGGCCAAAGCCATGGCGTGTGTCTTCTTGGGATATTCTCGACTTCAGATGGGTTATAGACGCTATTCTCCTAACAAAAAGGAATGCTTCATCTTTGCTGATGTCACCTTCTTTGAGGATTCCTCATCCTCCTCCATAGACCGTCCTCATGTCTTACCGCTTCCCCTTATTTCATAATCTATGGATCTATCTTCTCCATCTACAAATGTCCTATCTCAACCACTCCAAGTTTATACTCATCGTCCTTCTATTAATACATGGTCCCATGCTGACTCATCTATGTGCAGTTGTCCTCTCCAACTTCGATTCTACCTCTGATCAATGATCTACCTATTGCCCTTCGGCAAGGTACTTGTTATACTCGTAGCTCTCACTCTATTTATAATTTTCTAAGCTATCATCGTTTGTCTTCACCTAATCCACTTTTGTTTCCACCTTGTCCTCTTATTCTATTCCTATAAACATCAGTTAGGCTCTCTTTCATTCGAGTTGGAAGCCTAGAAGTAGGCAATAGTTGAAGAAATGAACACTCATCACACCAATGGCACATGGGATCTTGTCACCTTACTTCTTGGCAAGTCTCTCGTTGGTTTTTGTTTGGTTTATACAGTAAAGGACTAAAGGTTGGTCCCGATGGTCAGGTGGATCGCCTTAAGCTCGATACGATTGCTAAAGTATCCTCAAACATGGTTTTTTATAGATAAATAAGCGGGCAAAGCACAAATCATATGAAGTATATGGCGGCTAAAAACAAAGGTGCAAGCCAAAAAACCTCTGCTCCCTGAATAAGAGGCAAGTCATTCAGGGGAAACCTATAAGTGAAGTGATCTCTTCACCTATGTACAAACTATTCTAGCTCCACAAATTAGATACAAAAGAATGCTTTAACCTCTGTAAAGCTAATGTCCCATTCCTAAAAGCTATACAGTTTCTTTTTGAAAGATGAAAGCTATACGGTTTCTTTCCTCCCGAACAGTCTAAAAATGCACAACGGAATTGATTTCAAAGTCTTTCTCATTTTTTCCCCACAAAGGAGCCCTTTGTGATACCTTCTCTCGAGTTGGCAAGATTGCTTATGTTCGGTTACTTCTCTTCATGGCTGCTATGCATTCTTGGCCACCTTTATCAGTTGGATATCAAGAATGTCTTCCGTCATGGCGATCTGATAGAAGAAATATATATGGAGCAACCACTAGGTTTTATTGCTCGAGGGGAGTCTAGTTTGGTGTGCATGCTACATCGTTTGTTACATGGTTTGAAACAGCCTCCTCAAGCTTGGTTTGGCTGGTTTAGCTTAGTGGTTCAAGAGTTTGGCACGATTCGAAGCACAATAGACCATTCAGTATTCTATCATCATACCTCTTCAAGGCGGTGCATTTACTTGATTGTTTATGTGGATGTCATTGTTATTACAAGTAGCAATCAGTATGACATTCGAAAACTAAAACAACACCTCTTCAGCCACTTTAAAAAAAAAGATTTAGGGGAAACTTACACTTTCTAGGCATTGAGGTAGCTCAATCTACTTCCGATGTGAGTACTTCTCAGAGGAAGTATACCTTGGATATCTTAGAAGAAACAAACATACTGGACTATAAGCTTGTGGACACTCTTATGGATCTAAATGTAAACCTTATACCAAGACAGGGGGAGCTTCTACAAGATCCAAGGAGATATAAGCAACTTGTGGGTAAAATGAACTATTTCACCATCACTCGACTAGACATATCATTTCCTATGAGTGTAGTTAATCAGTTCCTACATTCACCCTGTGATAGCCACTTGGATGTCGTAATCCATATTCTCCATTATGTTAAAGGAACACTAAGCCGAGGCATGCTATATGAATAGAGGTGCATACGATTGTTGACTCTGATGATACGGCCAGACGAAGCTCCTGCTTAGATAAACAATCTACTTCAAGGTATTGTGTGTTTATTGGAGGTAACTTAATATCCTGGAAGAGAGTATCTTTGGATACCAGATCTAGTGTTGAAGCTGAATATATGATATGGCTTTGGTAACGTATGAATTCATATGGCTAAAACATCTCCTCCAAGAGTTAAGATTTAGGAAGGATGAACAAATGAAGTTCATTTGTGATAATCAAGTGGCCCTATATATTGCATCTAACCTAGTCTACTATGAGAAAACCAAGACATTCAAGCGGACTTCCACTTCATTAGAGGGAAGATTGCATCAGGATGCGCGACTACTAGTTTTTCGTCAACTCAAATGACAAACTAGCATATATTTTCACTAAGTCTCGCAAAGGTCCTGGAATTAAGTATATCTATGACAAGCTTGGTGCATATGACTTGTATGCTCCAACTTGAGGGGGAGTGTTGAGGATTAGTTTCCTAATAGGACTTGAATTATTTTCCTTTTTCTATCCTTAAGTTTCCTCATTCTATTTTAATTTTGTTTCCTTTCTCATCATCTTCTATTATGTATAAATATGTGTACTCCCTCGTATTATTAATCAATGAAAACAGATAATTCCTTTTCTCTTTACAATAGGAAAGTAAATTCAAAAAAAAAATACATGAAACTAAGATGGCATACCAGAGGCTTGATTGAGTGTATCCAAAGCCAAGGAGTCCCAACATGCCTAGAATATTTGACAAAAAAAAAAACCCATATAAGTGGTAGATGTGGTTCATAAATAAGGAAAAAATATGTAAAACATTTGAATTCTAATAGACAACATGATTCAAGTAAAGAAGCAAGAAAGTTATATGCTCTCTTTGGTATTTAGAGATCGAAAATAAATCAGATTCCAATCAGAATAACCAATGTAATGTATCGCAAAGAGACAATCATAAGGAAGGACTAAATCTTTTGATAAAAATATAAAGGAATAGGAACTCTGACTTCAAAACCACCACAATTGCACAAAATAACATGGAAACAAACCATTAATATCTTTCCTTCAGCATATTTTAGTATTATTTTCCTTCTCTGTTTGGAAGTCAATCCATTCAGAGGTAGAAACCTGCACAAATAAGAAGATGACCAGTAGTAATTTAGACTAACTCTTCATTTCACAAGATCAACTTGTGACATCTAGGCACATCTCTAATTATTCAATACAGGCTTGCTTTAAAGATAGAGGCACAAATCCATGTCCATAGCTCACAATTTTCCATTTGCAATTCTCAATTGAAACTATAAGTTCCATAGCATAATAACATAAGAAATACCAAATTTGGATGAATATTCAAATCAGTGATCCATAAACCATGTATATATAGGCATTGTTTCCCTTAAAAATTAGTATAATGTTAATGCAATTTAACTAAGAGAAGATACATGTACAACAACATTTGAGATGAAAAAAGCATGAAGAAGACACCGAAAAAGCATTTCTATGATAATAAAACATACCTTTCTTAGCATAAAAGGTCGATGTGGCTCAATTTCTAAAGTGTGGAACTGTCCTATCTGCAGTGAAATTATTATGAGTTTCCTGCAGCATTAAAAACCATCTGCTTTTAAGATTTGAGTGGAATTTGATGGTGCACAAACCTTAACATATTCATTCTCTTGGATATTCTTTCCCCGTACACGCAAAACAGACCCTGCTTTGTCATACTCTACAACCTAAGAGAAAATGACAGAAGTTACATCGGAAGCATCTAACAACCTTCATGCACATGATCTGCATCTCTTCTATCCAATTTGTGAGGATACCTAACAAATGTTTGTCTTACCTCAACTTTTATTTCCAGCTTTAGCTTCATACGTTCTGCATCTCTTCCTCCTGAAGCCACCTCCCTTAGGACTTTCCTATTGCAGAAGTAGATAATGATTGTAAAAATGCATTACAAAATCATGTTATATCCAGTGAAAAAGAGCATGGACAAAATTTAAGAGAAGATTATGTCCAACAAGTTTTACCCAAAGAAAGAAATCCACTAATGCAAAAACCTAAATTCTACCCTTGTGTATTACAATGATGCGGAGAAAACACTCAGTGTCAACTTGTAGCAAGCATAAGAGGAAAAGAACCTAAGAAAAGAATAATGTGCAAACGGTTCATTTTTTTATCAGAAACTGAAAAATATATTAAACAATGGAAGAAAGTACAAGAGAACATGTGCAAATGGTTAACTGCAGAATTTTTTTGTTCTCCATCTCTCAGAAGTGCTCCCTCTCTATCTCCACAAACAATTCCCCAGCAAAGCATCTTAATTGAGATAAATCTGTAAACCCAAGTACTCCACCCACCCAATTAAGGCCCCCTTTAGGAACCTTAAAGTAGGATGATAGAGAATGACCTACCTTACAAATGAAGAGAGAAGACAACCCTTGAATATCTCCCACATGTGTTATTTGAATACGTGTGTCTCATTCAAAATTAACTTCAACCAAGAGACATCCTTAAATAGAGAAAAATACATTTCAAGTATCATGCTTGACTTTGGTCACAACTTAGAGGTAAAGGCTAATTTAAAGAACAGTTCCCAACTATTTCTGCAGAATATACTCTTGTGAGACCTCTCTATCTTGGTAGCATTGATTTTGAATTCCTCGAACAACCTGCATGCACATGATCTAAACAGAAAGAAGAATCTGGAAAAGCTAGGAGCTCTACCTATACTTATAATGAATAACCATGAAACATGTCCAAAAACACTAAAGATACAGATGATATAATCATGAGGATTGTGTAACCTTCTTAACACACCACCAAGATCCAAATGACCACAAACTAGGAAAGATGCACTTTTTCTTTTTTTGATCTATAAAGAGCAGTATATTGACCAAAAAAGAGAGAGTATACAAGACGTATACAAGAGAGGCCACAAAGGACCATAAAAAAAAAAGGCAGAGAGAAAGAAAGAGGCAAACAAACCAACCCAAAAGATAACCACACCCTAGGCATAGCCATAGAACCTATACAAGAGCAATCTAACAAAATCGATATTTGCCTTTGGAATAAAACCAGCCCACGTAATCAGTGATCGGATAACAGAAAGTTAGTCTCAACGAGGAAAAAGTAGCATCTTCAAAAATAATTCTATTCCTCTCTTTCCATATAGCCCAGAATAAAAGTAGGGGGCCAACTCTCCATATGGTCTTAGCTTTTCTCCTAACAGGGAAGTGCATCCTGCTTTGGATTAGATCTTTAGCCAAGAAAGGGCAAGTCCAGTAAAGACCAAAGGCAGCAGTTAAGATCAATCCACTGGTCCCCCAAATTGCATAACAATTTGGATTAGAATATGCTCCAAATTCTTTCTTCCTCCTCTACGTAAGGCACATGTCGGCTAAATGAAAAACCCCATTTCTTCAAATTGAACAGGTAAGAACCTTACCCCACCACACCTCCCAAGCGAAAAAACCAACTTTAGAAGGGATATGCTGGTTCCATACCATTTTGCAGGGGACTTTATGGGGAGAAACTCCTTCCAAGTGATTGAAGTAAGCTTTTACCGTGAAGGACCCCGACTCATCCCTCTTCCAAAAGGAAAGATGCACTTGATACATGATCCTTCATGCAATGGGACACATAAAAGACTCTTGTGTTTATTCTCCTAAAAGCGTAAGTTCTCCAAAAAGTCAAAACCATCAAAGTATTTTCCAAAAGTTTTGTACCAGTAGTTTTCCTAAGACGCTCACATAGGCATCAAATGTTGCAAGATTTGACATGACTCAAAGTCAACTAGCTGGCATCCATAAGGTTACATATCCAAAGAGAGCTGAAATCCATGCTCCTTATGCAAAGTCTATCTAGTTATTAGGCTTGTGCAACAAAAACCATCACAGCTTACACAGATCCCCAAACACGTTTACATTGAATGCTCAAAGTCATAATACAAGGAATAACAAAAACCACCAAAAAGCCTGTCTTTTGCCCCATAAAGCACAACAACAAATCCAATTGAATTAGAATTCATGTAATCATTATCATCATAAATACACATGAAAGTCAAGATGATCCTTAAATCTATACAAAAACCTTAATAAAATTCCTTTTTTTTTCCTCTAGTACTGAACTCCCATCCATCCATTACATAAAATCGTAACATCCAGAATGAGTGGCCTCCTCCCATGAAGTGAGAATACAAACTAACCCATCCAATCAACAAGAAGACATGCAATCACCGTCATCATAAATATACACGCAAAAGACAACCCTCCTAAATGCAACCCTATCTCTTCTCAGTGTTGACTTCAATCTGTAAATGCATGATAATTACTTTTATTCTTATTCTAAAACAAACCTAAACAAAATTCAATTTCAATTACCACAACACTCAATCCCCACAGATTGACAATCAACAAAAAGATTAATTAATTTAAAAAAAATTTGTCAACAAAGATTCCAGATAGCATACCTAACAGTAACAGCTTGAACCGTGTCTCCTGGAGCAATCAGATTATAAGCATACCAAAGATCATCAGATTCAACCGGCACCATCTGCACCCAAAACCACATCAAGAAAACCTCCATTTGTTTGATGAGAAGACAAAAGGATAATGAATAATTTCTTGAGAAAAATAGAAGATATTAGGAGTAACCTTAACGCTGCCGGGGCCATTGGCAACAAAGTCTCTGTGGGTAATCTTCATGACTCTTCAAATTTCGATTTCTCTCTCTTTTTCTCAGAATCTATAGAGAGAGATTTATGGGCTTGTTGAGAAGCGTGGGCCCAATCCAGACCATGGGTTTAACCACTGGAGCTAATGTTGTAAAAGGATTCTATCTCTTAAACCTCTGCCTTTCAGATTTCATAAGATCGCATGAACCATGTCAAAGACTTGATGATTAATTTACTAGATGCAACATGTTTTTCCCTAATAGTATGACAGCATTAAGTTGTGATGTTTTAGTTTCAGCAGAAGATGTTATACAAGGTTAAAATGACTGTGCTGCAATTTTTGGAATATCAAGGTAATGTTCTTCAATGTAAAATGATTATACTCCAAGGTAAATAATTAATTATATTAAAAAACAAAAAGGAATTGATAAGCAACTTTGTCCTAATGATTTCAAATAAGATTAATGAGACAAATACGAGAAATAAGATAATGCAAGAATAATATAAATTTAATTTTTTTTTACTTATCAAAAAAATGTAAATTTAATTTTTTTTTTTAGCTAAAAAGAAAATATAAGATTATTTCAACCATTTTCTGACAAAAATTGGGAAAAATCCAGATTTTATCAACAGGGAAAAAACTTTACATGCCTTATAATTAGACTGACTACATCAAAAAGAGGCATCCTTTGGGTGAATCCAAATGCAAGATTGATGCTTTTATCCCCCAACTCCTTTTCATGTAGTAAAGTTCGACCTTACAAAGAACAAAATAGATAATCAGAAAGAAAAATATAATTAAAAAGGGGTGAAATTTCCGGAATAAACGACCCATCAATACTAATATAATCAAGAATAAATAGGCATCTTCACCAAGTTATGATTGTACCTTTATAATTTACTTTGAGTAACTATCTTCCAATGGGTATTTTCCAATGGCATAAAACAGCATACACTCTGCAAAACAGAAGAATCAGAGGACAAGTTACACAAATTTGATACAACTAAGGCAAAGCCACACAAGCTCTTTAACCAAAGAAAGATGCTTAGATGTATTCTAGACTCAATAGAATATTAATAAGTTTTCAACGTATTAAAATTTGGAACTAAACAACCAGGTGAACAAAAAGCTAGACAAAACTAATTTGACGGATTAATATCCAATCACAAGAACAAGATCCCTGCACCATAACTAAATCTAATTTCTCATTTTGTTCTAATTATTTAAAATTAGTTAATTTATATAAACATAAAAAATAAAAATAATAAGGATGTTATAAATTTAATTTTTAAATTAAAATGAAAATAAAATATCATTACGGACAATTTTCTGAGAAAAAAAAATACAGAATCCAGACTTTAATATGGATAAATATTCGATATAATCTAAATATCCGACCAAAAATTGTTAAAAAAAACGGAGATTTTTTGCCCAATTTCCCTGAAAATTTTCTCAATCCGTTCTCCCTAATTTTCCCTTCATTTGAATTCGAATAATTTCTTGGACACCCAAACATTTTTTTGATATATAAACGTAAAGGGGTGTTTGAGTATAAAAAAATAAAAAATACCAGGTTTGATATTTGAGGATGCCCGAACTGGTGAAGAAGACAATTAGGGCATTGAGAATTCAGATTTCAAGTTTCCCGCAGTGTTGAAGAAGACGGTTAGGGCTTTGAGATGTGAAATTTGAGAATTTCGCAATGTTGAAGAAGCAAAACTCTACCCATCTGCGAATCACAACGAAGGGCTACGGTACGGCTCCTACAACAATCATACTGGGATAGAAAATCTAGGGCTTGGGGAGGAAAACGATCAGGGAATTTCCGGGCAAACTTTAAATTATCAGATTTCCACGCTGCCTTTTTATTTTTCCTTCTTTTTTTTTCGAGTTAAGGGTACTTTAGGTATTATTCCCTGGATCAATTTTCTAAAATTTGATTGGATTATTTTAATAAATAAGTTTTTTTTTTTTAAAAAATAATTCCTTTTTAAATAAAATTATTCTTTTAAATAAATTTATAATTTTATTTATAATCCGTTAAAAAATCTTATTTTTAAAATAAAATCCAAGACTTTCTAAATAAGGATAAAACTCAAATATCTTTTTTCATAAATTGGTAAATTATTATTATTTTAATGAAATCGGAAAGTTCTTCTTCTAATAAAATTGGAATACTACAAATAAACTATACTAGATAATATTATTTGGATAAATATAGAAAAATATATTTTTAATAAAATTGGGATAACATTATGTTTTAGAAACTTGTAATACCTTTTTTTCTTCTGTAGAAAATATTTTATCTTTTGATAAATAAAAATTGGATGAGACACTTCAAAAATAAAGTTGCAAAATCCACCTCTCTTGTTAAAAAGGTCAAAAAAAAAAAAGGATTAATTGGATAATTGTGTCTCAATTTTTTATGTATTGGGATCTAAACATTTTTTTTTATCAATCTAAGTGTTTTGATCCAAGGTTTATGGGTGGTTTGTTTTTTATACGAACAAAACTTTTATTTTGAATAAGGATTAATAGTATCAAATTATTAAATTGTTTGTCTTTTTAATCTTGTATTTTTATTAAACATTAAGTCGTTTGTTTCTATACGCTTAAAATAAACATATTAAAAATGAATAATTTAAGTCAATAATTATTTGTCTAATAATGATATAACTTATTATTGAATGTAGTAAGATAATATTTGTGTTCAAATTGAAACATGCTCTCTAAGCTATGAGTGAAGGACCATAGAAGTTTGCCCAAGGCATATCAACAGGACGCTATGATGGGAGAAGAGAAGAGGAGAGGAGACCCTAACTATCCTTCTAGGATAAGCTAGTTGGAAGATCATCTACAGTAGATTGTGAAGAGAGCGAGGACTCGATATCAGATGAAAAGGAAGAGGATAAGAAGAAGACGATCCAATCTGCCCTACTATACGGCATCAAAGGAGGAGAAGAGAAGACTCAGGAGCCCTTCATTGATAATAAAACTCAAGAGAAGAACTATAGGGTACAAAACTCTATAAGCCAAGTTAGCAGAACTCTGGGGGTTGAAGGTTGCATTAAACCTGGTGGCCATGGATAATGGCTTCTTTATGGTTAAATTCTTATCCCATGATAATTATGAGTTTGCAAAGTATGGAGGACCATAGCTACTCTACAATCACTATCTCACAGTGAGACCATGGAAACCTAATTTTGATACTTGTTAGATTATTATATGGCAAGTTAATTATATGACAAGTTCCATTTTTGTATACGGTAATTGTATATTTTCCTTTCTTAGGTTTGTATAGCCTAGCCTATTAAGACCTCATCTTATACATGTAATATATAGTTTATAATATACAAAGACTCAAGTCTTTCTTCACGCCAGACGTATTAGTGCTCTCTAAATTTTTTTCCTCACGCTCACCTGCCGAGACATTACAACCAATTAGATAGCTTATTTTTTCCAAACGAACACCATCGTTTCACTTATTTCCTACCTTCTCCAAATTTAAAACTAAAGTTATGTGCCATTCAAAGGTAGATCTTGTTCGAGACGATCACAATCACGGCAGCAGTCGCCGGGGAAGCTATCACGCCGCCATCACCGCCTCAAGCTCTCGTTGTCTCACGCCGCCGCCTACGCACCGGGCTCGTATGAGAGCGCGTCGATTCATCGCTGCACCCACGCCGCCATCAACCCATGTGTGGCCACGCTAGCGCCCACATCGTACCCCGAGCCCAACCTCGCTGCCCGCGCCCATCGCCCGACATTAGTCGCCTCGCCGCTGGGACGCACCACGCTAACACTGCCGACCACGCCACGCCGCCTCATCAATCTATCGACCCGACCGTTGACCAAAATTTGACTAGGTGCATTCTAACTTATTTTCGTGTCCCAATTCCATTGCTATCTGCTTTTTTTATTCCTAATCTCTGTATACTTATTAAAGTACGAGATTTAATCGATTCACGTTATTTTTTATGGAGATACTTGCTCAAAGGGGTCACAAGCCATGCTTAATTATCTCAAGGGCCGCAAGCTGTGGCTTTATGTCTCTGGTGACCGTCCTATTCCAGAAAAATAGGGCAAAGAAACTGATTCTACCTATGCCATTCGGATTAAGGATTGGGAGAGTGCTAATCATAAGATCATCATTTGATTTCGTAATACTTATGTTTCATCCATTGTTGATGGCCAGAATATCGATATTGCCAAAGAAGCTCGGGACTTACTTATTACTCTGAGATGTTGTACCAAGTGGTGCTCAGAATCGCAAGCTCACACGCAAACTTTATCGTATTCGTCAGAAACTGGTGAGCTTGACATCAGATATCACAAATGACCGAAATCCATTTTGGGGTTAACTAATTGTTAAACAAGCTTCTTCCAATTCCGCCGACACCAAATTGGTTTTATGCTCACCGGTGGAACAAGGACTATGTTTCATTTAATACTTAGGTTATGATGAGTTTGTGTAACACCCAAAATTATACTCTAACGGTTTTATAACATGTTTAGGGTATAATAAAAGTAAAAGTATAGTTATCCGAAATAAAATAAAGATAAAAATAAAATAAGCAATAACTTAGAATTAAAATGAATGCTTATGGGTAAATTATTAATTTACCAATTCATGACCCAAGGGTCATAATTTAATAAATTCATATGCCAAAGTAGGAATATGCATAAGTTAAATTAAGAGTAATAGAGAGTTAGAGGACCAAAGAGTAATAAAAGTAGGTTGGCATAGCGACTCAAGGAAAGAGGAGGAAGTTTCTCCTTCGACCGGATGGTCAAGGATGCTCCAAATGAGAAAAAGTGAAGTGAAAATGGGATGTAAGATTCAATATGATGCTAATTTCAAAATAAATATTCATTTCGGGTCTTGCAGAGGAGAGGAAAAAACTATTAAGTGAGTAGCAAAGAGAAGAAGAAGAAGAAGAAGAAGAAGAAGAAGTTATAGGAAGAAGGAAGAAGGAAGAAAGGGAGACTCAATGTGTATGGAATTTGAGTATGGTTTTGTATGGAACTATGAATATTTGTATGAAACCATGTGGGTGTAAGGGAAGTCTGGGCTGTCTAGAAAGTTTGGGACATGGGTTTGGAACCCTTATTTTGTGTGTGGCCTGCTCAAACCCAAACTCATTTCTGTTGTGGTTTGAAATGAGAAGAGCTCTCTAAGGCTCCTATAGATGTGTTATGGGAAGGGTCTAGTTGCAAGCCGGAATCAAGAAAATTTCCTAATTTTGATCATATGCACAAATTTAATCTTAGAACCGGTTTTTGGTAAGAAATAAAGGGCTTTCAAGTGCTGAGTCCTTTCCTGAAAATTGTAGCCAAATCAATGAACTTGATGTTGTGATTTTGAATTTATCAATCTCTGACCTCTCAGAGACCAAGTTAGGTCCTTTTACTCGAGGTCGTCACTTGGCCAATTCAAGTCGCCTACCGAGTGTGACTACATGTGACCTCCAACTTCAGAAGGTTATAACTCCTTCGTCCGAACTCCGTTTCTGATGTTCTTAGACTCTATGGAAATCCCATTGAGTCAAGATGATGTTAGGCTTTGGAATTTCTCAATTTGGACATCTCAGAGACCGTTAGATCCTTTACCGAGGTCAAGTCACGGCGGCTCGTGCCCCACTGGCCGGGTGTGACTACATGTGACTCCAACTTAAGGTCATAACTCCTCGTCCAAACTCGCTAGCGGTTCAGACTCTATGGAAATCCCATTAAGTCAAGATGATGTCAGTTTTTGAATTTCTCACCCTGACCTCAGACCAAGTTATGGTCTTTAATGGCGCTGCGCCGGCCGCCACTCGCGCCGCCTCACCGGTATGACTACATGTGACCTCCAACTTCGGAAGGTTATAACTCCTTCGTCCGAACTCCGTTTAGGGTGTTCTTGGACTTTATGGAAAGCTCATTGAGTCTAGAATATAACCATATGCTATTTAATGGCATTCTAAGATCCACATCTTAAAATTTGTTCAGAAAACCAAGTGCGTACTAATCACTGCAAAGTCAATCGAATACATGATAAGAAAAGAGATAGATATGAACAAGAAATAGCGTAGACGTGAGATTTGATATATATAGAGGGAGTATAGAAGAAAAGAATAAAATGATAAGCTCATAGAACACGATAACTGCATGGACCCGCCAAGACCTGATATCGAATGACAAGACATAGAGATCAACGCCCGACACCCCCAAAGGCTGACGCCTATTACGCAAGGCATCGCATACATGACCGCGTTTCAAGACTTCGCCAGCAAGCTCGACACTTCTATTACATGGGCGCACACGCATACACGATCGCCGCACCCGCTAGCCGCTACGACGCTCCTATTACGCGAAGACGATACATGACCGCGTTTCGACACTCCCGCCAAGGTTCGACACTTCCCATTACGCCAAGCAGCACGCCTATGTTCCATACCGTGACCGTACCTTTCGCATATATTGTACCTAGTCTCATTCATTCTTATCTCCTAGCCCAAGCAAGCGAATGTTTATATGTGTGTATCTAAATAAGAAAAGATAAAAAGGTAAATAGTTTGGACATGAAGGGCACCTAAGGGTATCAAAGAAGAAGTCTATGTTCTGCACTCCTACGGGAGATAGGATAGTTTGATAAAGTACAAGTAAAACGTACAAGTATAGAAATGTATAGGTATATGTCATAAGATATGATAGTATGATAAAGTACATGAAGATATAAGTTAACAAGATATAAGATGTTACAAGTAGATGACATGATATGAATATAAGATTATATGATATGAATATAAGAATGAGTAAATGCATGTATGATAAAAATATAGGAATATATGTATTATAGAGAAATATAAGAACCGTAATATGAAGCTATGATATGGAAATCAATACGTATTAAAGTGAAGATAAGATATATCGTGACAAGCAATCATGATAATAATAGTTATTCATGCTTACGAGATATGTACAAAAATGTAATAAAACGGATTGTCTGTGGTTCGACTGCTAGTAGGGATGGGGATTGCATGCCATTAGGAATAAGTATACAACATATAAGTTCTGATATCGAGGCCCGTTCAGTCAATGAGATAGATCCCGTTGATCACTAGTGGGCCCCAGTGGTCACCACGCCTTCGCCCTGGCGATGGTCGCCTCGCATAATGATAATGTACCGCCTCTCGGGCCCTTTTATAGACCACTGCTTGCATCATGGAGGCAACATTTTCTGTCCCTTTATAGTTTCCTCGTATCCACTTTTCGTATTTACAGTACTGAAGAAGAAGTAATATGAAAAGTATAACATGAATACAATGTATGAAATTAGTACATGAACACGCATACATGACCGCATGCGAACAAAGACGTGAAAACAAGTATTACGATTACGACAAGACATGATACCAAGACATGAAAATAGAACATAACAAATGGTATAGTATATAAACTACGAAAGTAATATATATGTATACTAATATGACATGCACAAAATAGATATGTCATATGAGCCATTAGAAAAGATATTAGATCAAATGATAAGTACTAGAATAAGAAATAAATGATATGAAAGGTTATATGTCAAACGTCATGAGATAGAAGTGTATGTTATATGAGAATGACAAGATAAGGTATCCGTTGAGACGATCATAGTTGGTCATTCCTGTATATGTCTCACCTGTTGCAAAGCTTCTAGCACCCGTGTTCAATCCGTGTGTACTAAAGAGGAAGCAAGACAAGGATAAAGACGTGACATCCCACATCACAGAAAGGTGCGCCGTAGAGATAGGTGCTTCACCGCATCGCCTGCGATCTCCGATGTTTTCAATTAGATATGTACATGTATAAGTAACGGACTCAAGATATGCGTGATAGATTACTGACACCACCTGTGGTAGTTCTTATATATGTAAATGATTTTCATATCATTAAATTGCTTGTATACCCACAGTAATAAAGTTCAGCTCATAAAGAACGATCAATGAGTCCCAAGATATAGTCTCTCGCGACCTAGGACTAGTTTAGATTCTCGCCATTCTGGGCTGGACCTGGGAATCGTAGTGACAGCTTGAATCACTGTAAGTCATATTCTACATCAGGATCCTTTACCAACAGTCTCACAAGCTATTCATAAGTTAGTTGATGAAGAGACACGTCTTTAGACTTATCCCATTTCTATATAGACCATGGTTCTTGCTACTCTAGTCGTTGTTCCAGATCAAGCATTCCCTGCTTTTCCTCCGCCGCTTCATCTACTTATGTTTCCAAAGGCAAAGGAATAATGTTAAACGACATAACAATAAGAAGTCCCTTCTTATCCGCAGCTGTGAAACGAAGGTCATTCTCATGGAAACCCGTTACACTCGCGCCGTATTTTTCGTAACATCACCGTCACCCGCCTAAATTATCGCCTATGGACTCTCATTCCAAGTCCGGGATCCCGCTCATCTCTCTCTATAGAAAATCTACAGGATATGGTTAATCAGGTTCATTTTCCATCTTCCAGTGCATCCAACACTGCTCTTTCTACGATATCAGGTACTTCTCCTATGTGGCTTCTTGATTCTGCTAGCTGCAATCATATGACTTCTTCTCCCTCGATGCTGCCCTTCACACACTTCTACTTCTCTCCCTACCATATATACTCGCAAATGGTTCTCCTATGCATGTCTCTCATCTGCAATGTCTCTACACCAACCTCGCTCGTTTTAATGTTTACCGATTCCCCTAACTCACTCATAATCTTCTATCCGGCTGGGCAACCCACTTAACTCGCTTTCTCTAACCTTTCTTCTACCCGGTGGCTGCAAGGTGATTCTTGGGGACGGGACACATCACTGGGACCGCCTCCGTAAGGCCTGGGGCGTCAGCTTGAGCCTGCATTTTTTCTCATCTACCGTCCTTCGCCTCTCGTCGCCTTCTCTAACGGCAGCACCTCCTCTCTTGCTTTATGGCATTCCTCGACTCGGGTCGCATCTATCTCTAGGGTTAAATAACTAGTTTCTAAGGGTTTGTTAGGTTCGGGCCAATAAGAGTTTTGATTGTATGCTTTTGTCAATTTGGCAAACAAACCGCTTTACCATTTAATAACAATGTTTCATGCTCTCTATCTCCCTTTTTGATGTTATTCATTCTCGATAATGCTGGTCTCTCCCATTACTACTCAAGGTGGGTCACGTTATTTTGTTATTTTTGTGGATGATTTTTCCAGATATACTTGGATTTATCTCTTCAAAAATCGTTATGAGCTTTCTCAAATATATCATGACTTTACCAAAATGATTGAAACACGGTTTTCTAAACCTATCAAAGTTTTCAGATCTGATAATGCCCAAGAATTTAACTCTATTCTACATCAATTTGGTAATGTTCCTCATTCCTCTTATGCTGGAACTTCTCAGAAAAATGGCAGGGCTGAGAGCAAACTTCGTCATATTCTTGATGTTATTCGTGTAACTACTATAGCCGCTTCTACTTCTACTCTGGCCAGGTGCTTGTTCCACGCGCTTACACCATCAATCTATGTCCTTCTCCCATTGTTCAAAATCAAACTCCTTATGATATGTTGTTTGGTTCTTCTCCCTCCTATGACTCACTTAGAGTCTTTGGATGTGTCTGTTTTGTTCTTCTTCAAGATCATGAAAGAAACAAACTTCAATCTTGTTCTCGTTTGTGTTGTTTTCTTGGGTATGGAATCGTAAAAAGGTTATAGTGTTAGGATCCCATTAGCAAACGTCTTCGTGTTTCTCGACATATGGTCTTTTGGGAACACAAAATGTTTTACCAACTACCTCATGCTCATGTTTCCCCTATTCCCTCTATCGATCCTCTCCCTTGACTTTTTCCTGAGGAGTCTCCGACTTCTATGTAACACCTCGAAATATACCCTAGTTGTTTTCGACATGTTTAAGGTATTTTGTAGGTATAATTTGAATTTTTTGTAATTAAAATGCAAAACGTGAAATCTGAGAAACCCAGAATTTGTACAAGATACAAGGGCAAAATTGTAATTTGTCAAATTGGGACACAAAAGTCATAAGATAAAAAGATGTGAGGCTATTATAGAAATAACATAACTTTGCGGAGCAACAGAAAAAGAGTCATGACCGTATGCAATAAATGAAAACTTAAGTCAAATTAATGCATTTTGAGGCTAAACAAGGCCTATAGGCGAGACTGTTGTATCATTATTCTTATTTCGTATTTAGCAAACAGCGGAGTGAGAAGGAAGAGAGAAGTGAAATAGGTAGGGTGGTAAAGAGTGCAAGGTATGGAAGTATGGCTGATTTAGAATGAAACTATATGAACGTTTTATGAGTATATATTTGTATAGAAGGTATGATTTAGGTAGGGATTCATATGAGATTGGTATAGATTTCTAGTGGTTTCATAGGAATTCTTCCTAACCCTAGATTTCACAAAGTCGGGTCAGTAAACCCTAGTTTGCATAAGATGAGTAGGAATCCTTCGAGTAGGACTTTGGTTTATGATGTTTGATACATGTTCGGGGTGTTAGAATTTGACCTAACTTACAAGTGATTAAGTTTGGGCTTTTTGGAAACCCCTAATTCATCTCTATGTTTGTTTTGTCAAGTTAGGAAACCCATTTGGGAGTTATTCTCATGATACTTGAGGCTGCTTTGGCTGGTTTTTAGAAAAAGTGGACAAAAATGATCAAAAATTAAGTAAGGTTCTGGGTCCTTCACCGCGCGACGAAGGGACCCTCGTCATAGCAAAGATCCACGCCGCGGCTGCGGGTCGAAGAGGATTTTTCCCATCTCTGCCGCCGCACAAGCTAATGCCCACGTGAGCACTGGCCGTGTTTGTTCCGTTGCTTTTCCGCTGTTCCAGGACTCATCTATTAGACAAATGAGGACCCTATAAGTATATGAAAAGGGTCCATTCATGTTTGTAAGACAAAGGAAAAATTATACCGCACTCCGCCGCTCAAGGAGCTTAACCGCAAACCTAATGCCCTTATGATAAGATAGTGTTCCCCGAACACATATAATTAAGGGAATGCCTAAGACCGTATATCAATGGCCACCACACTGATATCATGCGGTAGGCACGTTTCCGACAAGGTTTTGGCACTCCCCGCAGTAGGTCTACGACACTTTTGGTTACGTAGGGCAAACACGTTTCGACAAGCCAAGATCGCCAGTGCTACGACACTTCTCGCACGTGGCAAGTACGCCTTCGATCAAAGGTTCGGCACCTAGTGCTTGCGCTACTGCATTCAAGATATATCAGACTTCGTACTCTATCAGGCCGCGGTCCCCACTTATTTCTTATTATTGGTCTCGTAGTCAACAATATAAGATAAGGATCCAATAATAAAAAAAGTAAAGTACACGTCATGCTTTGATCGTACTATGGCACCTGCTATGTATAAGTATAAGTTCGTGAAAATTCTTACCAAGCCAGACAAGTATAGGCTATGTAACTCCTACTATGAGATCCAACAAGTATAAGTATGTTCAGAGTACCTACTGTACTTTCAGATAAGTATAAGCTAGGTAACTCCTACTTCTGAGATCCGTATAAAGATAAGCCTCAAGAGTAAGACAAGTATATATAAGTTTGTTATATATAATTCATGATGAATTCGATATCCTAAGTATCAAGTATATGCTTACCGAAAAGAGTACGAATGCATGTGTATATATAGAGTTATATGTTCCCACTAAGTTTGTGTCTCTAAGAAGGTTTTTAATTCTGCAAGCAGTAGGTATAGAGGGAGGACGTCCGCGATCTTCTCCATACTCCGGCCACACAAGACACTGGTAGGGTTCACCACATGTGGTTCCGCGCTCCGAATATGTAAATGTAACATACGCTTTTGTATATGTATATGTAAATGAGACTTGTGGATCGTATATTGATATTGTAAACACCACTAATGGTAGTTTTATTTATATCATTGGATATGATATTTTGATCTCGCGATAAGGACTCAGCCCACTCAACGCCTGAAAAGAAAGTAAAGGATCCACCACCCTCGCGCTCCCTTTCTCTCCGCCTTGGTAGGATGGGGGAAGGGGCGTGACATTCTATGTCCGAGTCTCCCCTTCCTATTTATGATGTTTCTTCTCATGCATTTGATGAGCTTCCCACATCGATCATCGACGTGCCTAATTAATACGCTCAGCCAGGATCCGCCGGTCTTTCTTAACTCTCATGCACTTTACCATACCCATCTGCAACTACTTCCTTCTCACCTTCGTGACTCTATCATTTCGCTTCTCGCTTCTCTCCAGAACTCGACTTTTCTATGAGGCTTCCTCTAACCCCTTGGCGGGATGGGTGGCCTGCTTGGGCATCATGTACTTTAATTGTCTAGGACATGTTTGTCTATTTTGTTTATGTTTATGTTCGTATTCTCACAATTTTCGTTTAGGTTTACGTGTGTTAGGATGTCTCAGTTTTGTTTCATGTTTTAGGGTTGTGTCAGGTAGTATGTGTGAGTGATGCCATGATTGCCAATCAAGGATCTTTTTTACCTCTCTAAATCTTTTCGAAACACACAAAGCAAGTCAAAAGAAAGGATCATTAAGTCATAGACGCTTCTGGAATTACATGTTTGGGAGCAGGTAGGATGACATAGTGAGTCACCCCTTAGTATTCAAGCAAACCAATTCTCGATTAGTCTACCACACACTCATACATGTGGATTCTGGTATGCTTCTGGGCTGATCCGACTTACTAACGTTCAAACGAACCTTAGAGTTTTCTAAACACCTAAGTGATGGGACACCTTAGAAAAGAGACCGCTACTCAGGTCCATCTTAAAAAAAAAAAAAAAAAAAGAGAAGAAGAAAAGAGCAAGGTAAAAAAGAAAGTGTGAATATAATAAGTGAGATCTTCTAGTTGGAATCCCGAGCACAATTCGAGGGGTTTTTCAAAGCCTAATGCCCTGAGCCAACTAGCCGGGAGCCATTGACTTTGCTTCGTCCTGATTAGTATGCCTAATTCTATTCCCAAGCGTAGGAATTATGGGGCCGTTTCAGCATTGTAATACTCGTGGAATCCATGTGTCATCTCCACAGGAGTGGTCTGATCTTGCTGATCACAGAGCTATTCTCCACTAAAAAGTATGGTTTAAAGAAAACTCGTAATGTTGTGTTGTTTGATTGAATGGCTGATTGGTTTGAATGTTTTAAAATGTAAAGACAATTGTCAGATTTTTGTGGTTCCACTCACTTTGACTGTAAGTCCCACCTCTATTTTTATAAACTCATCTAGGAACCATCGAAACGGCTCGTCGATGGAGAGGATTTATCTTGAATGCCTTTGGAAAATAAAGATGATCGAGAAATACTAAACACTTGTTCTCACTAAATCCAACCCTTAGTTGGCATTATGATCAAGCACAACGTACTGGAATATCTCTGCTAATTGTGCTGTCAAGAATTCGCCCAACTAATGGTTTAAAACCTTTCTACACAAGTGATCAATACACAAATCCATTTAAAATCAATAGAGGAATTGAGGACTTTACCTTGACGGTGAGTTTCCGTATGATCCCAAAGAAGTAGGGTTTAGAACTCCATAAAACTTATAAGAACAATTAAAGATAAAGAACGATAAAGCATAAAAAACAAGACTCTTGCAAAATTCAATTAACTTGTAAAATCGAGAATGGAGAATATGGAATGCTAAGATTTAAACCGAAGAAATATTTATGCCGAAAGATTACAAACTTTGAATCCGAATTAAAGAATAGAAACTAAACTGGATCTGCTGTGCACCGCTCGAGAAAATGGAGAAACTATTAAACCTAAACCCCAAACTGAGGAACCCAAAACTAAAGATAGAGAAAACCAAACTAAAGGGAAAGGAAGAAAAAACCCCGAATACTTGTGTCCTCTTCCCTTTATAGCCCCAAAGTGATTTTTCATTTTGGTTCGTCACTAAGTGCACTCCTCGCGCATGGATCGATTCGACAATCCCGCAAGCTCTATAAAGTCCTACCTAGACTCAAGTCCGACCAGGAGCTGCTCACCGCTCACTTTTCCAAAGAAGTGCTACCTAGAGGACTTTAAGTCCCACCCAGGACTTGTCCACTCGGCCAGCTTTTTTCAAATATTCCCACCCGCAGGACTTAAGTCCTACCGTAGACTTGTCCTCCTGCTTTCTTGCTTCTCCTGGGTCTCTGAGACTCTCACAATTGCTCACCCACATCTACATCAGCTTCATATTAGCTTTCCGAGCTTACATCCTCGGTGCACCCTAATGCTTTTAAACCTAAAAGACTCCGCATACAAGTCAAACAATGTAAGAGATTAGAAGTACCGTTTATGCCAAATGTGAGTACATCAGGGTTTAAATGTGTTCGATTCTATAATTATCACTAAAATGCGTATTCATCACACTCCCCGCATCTCGGCTAAATTCCTAGCAAGATTTAGAAATGAAACTACCCACTCAGGTATGAACCTAAACAAGCGCCAGATAAGATAGCGCTTTGCAAAATCTCAAAACAACACTTATGGAATAACTTAATTTCTCACCATGTCAGTACACACCAAGAGACCAATCGCTTCAACCACATTCTTCCACAATGAGTATTATAACATGCAAACACAAAATTGCTATTCGATTAGGGATTGTGGATTTAAGTGAAGTGCAAGATAGTCATGTTTCAGAATGAACCTGTAATGATCAAAATAAAGTAATGGTGAATCATATAGCATAAAAACATGTAACCATCATGCATAGAGTCTAAAGGAAACAAAACACAAGTCTTAATCAAAGCGGGTCTTAACAAATATAATGACCATGGGTTTAATGAAAGGAAAAGGGAAAAAATCAAAACTGGGTGTTGGTAATGACATGGCTAAGGTCTACTACCCGATCGCTAACACCACCCTAGTACAAATCTAGTACCTATGCAGTTGTCATCCTCATCCTCATCGTAGGAGAATGCGCCCTCATCCACAGCCGGGTTCAACTCTTCTCGACTCTCCTAAACCGAGAGGTAGAACTGGCCATCGCTGGCTCACCATGGAAGATGTGGCTCTCAAGCCTGACAAGACGTCGGTCCAGCTGCTTCTGCTTACCAAGGATACACTTGAACCACCCTTTGATCCGCCGCTCCATCCTCTTCAAAGTATGTGCCCATAGTCGGAACTGCGGGAAGAAGTGGTCCCAAGAGCAGGGTCGGAGGAACTGTGGCTGTGGCCTAGAAGAGGGCTGCCCGCCTTCGCCAAGCAAGGTCTTAGTAGTAATCGCTTCCCGCCGAGGTATCACTTTCTTAATCGTTCTATCCCCGCTTCACACACCGTCACAAGCCAGTGGAACGACATTCCTGCCAATTCCGAATACCGTGAAAACTCTCTCTCATCGCACCATATGACTAGTGCATAATCAATAAGCTTTCCAATATAACTTCAGATAGCAACCGACCGTTTCGACCGGGAAGCTTTTCACAACCAAATGGGCCAAACACGATTTGGTGGATGATCTTTGTTCATCGCATGCATTCCCGCTCCAACTTTCCAGGATAAATTCTTGTTCCTAAATCCACTCATGGGTACAGGATGGTGCACATGGCCTCAAAAAGAAAAGTCGGGCATCGAAACTAGTAATGGCCCCGAGTGGATATGGTAGGTGCAGGCGTGGGGCGAACATCTTTGTAGGGCATGTGCTTCTCCGAGTCGGGCGTGCGAAGAGCCTTCCCCGTCAGGGTTTCAATATAGAATCGACCGTGATTTTCAGCTAAATTGGAGTGAGACTCAGACCAAGCGAGAGGTAATACCCTCTATCTCCTGAGTGCACAAAGTACATATTTGCTCTGTATAATTACATTAGGTGGGTAATATAAAAATGTTTCCTAGATTAGCGCCTGCGAGGCTCTATTCGCCGTGCGCTGAGCAGCCTACCGTGCTCACCCTTTCGGAATCTTGTGACATAAGCCTCGATCTCCTCATCCGACACTCCCGGATAGATCCTCGCTGCGGGATATAGCTGTTTTCCTTTTCTCTTTTCCTTTGGGCGTTGGCATGAGCTTTTTCTTCTTCATGGCTACGTTCCATAGAGGAACTCGATGCCTTCCTTCCACTGTATTCTTGAGGCGTGCCATGGAGATGGAGTATTAAGCGATAGCGGCCGGAATTTATTTGAGTAAATAATCGTATCGGTACCACCGCACCGATCAACCTTTGGGCTGGCCACGTGTACATCTAACATGATCCTCGCCCGTATAGACGGCGCGGCCCCACGTCCGGCAATCACAAGTGAAAGAATGGCAAAATCAAACAAATGGGATATATCTCTTGAAGAAAAGCAGCATGCTAGTGGAGAGTGGAGCTTCTGACTTACCGCGTCTGAATATTATTGTGGGTAATCCAGTCTGGAACTCGGACCTGGAACCACTGTGAGGAGAGCAATGCGAAAGCAGGCTTGGCTTGTAAAGGAGGAGCCTGCAGTGGAGTAACGTGGACTAATTATAAATCGAATGGAACATGAAGAGGCAACCATTTTGGGTTACAGATATTTACGCCCTCTTTGCTTAGATCCTCTGGGTGGGACTTAAGTCCGTGGGTGGGATAACTCTGCCCTTTGTCGAGTCTCTGGGTGGGACTTAAAGTCACAGCCGAGGACTTGCTACTGGTTGTTTTTTTTTTTTTTTTTTTTTTTTTGTTGTTTTTGAATACTATATAATGAATATATATATATTTTCCACTTTGGAATGGTGGTGCGACCATAATCTGACACATTGACTAGCCTTTCATCCCGGGTTTTACGCATATCTACTTTCTCTTATTCGAGATTCCGCCGTATTTGCATTTGTAGACTTTGCACTATAATTCATTCTTAGGATGTCTTCAATTCTCCATGAGAATCATTTGTACATTCCATGGTCGATTCCTAAGGTTCGAATAAGCAGCGACTCAAAATGCGTGCAAGGGTTGAGACTCTACAAATCCACGGGTATGCACGAAATGATGGCCTCCCCAAATGTTTCCACTTATGCAAGGTGTTCCATAGGAACTATGATGCATGAAATTCCACATGACGGCTAAAATGATGCACGATTGACAATCACGAGAGCGAGAGATTGGAGAATTTTGGCGTAAATTACGTGGTATGGGTGAGAAGTAAGCAGGTAGAATCTGAGGGAAGCAGGTTCACGAGAAGAATGAGGCTCGTTGTGTGTGCTTGTTAGATGCACATGCGTTAAGATTGTTCATAGTACATAGAATCAGTGAGTTTATGCAGTGCAGGTAAAACATGATATTCCCAGGCAAATTTTAGAAAAATTTGACCCTTTGAACTCGCGGCGCATAGTTACATTGACGATTGTACTACCCCCTTGTGAGACAAGCATTGCTACGATGCATTGAACTAAGAGTACCCCTGACAAAGAATGGAGGACACTCAGAAACAGGCCCCATGATTTTTTTTTTTTTATATATGTTATGGAAAGAAAGGAAATAAATGATAAAAATAATAAAACAAAGCGAACAAAATAAAGCAAACTATTTCTGTGATTTGAAGTGATGTTACTTGGAAGGAGAGTTTTGGTAGGCCCAGTGCCGTCTTCACCTATGCTCTTGAAAGTTGATATTTCAAGGAGCGGTTTGAGCGTTGGCCATTCACCTTGAAGGTGTCCATTGTCCAGTTTTCAATTTCCACGCCCCGTATGGATGAGCTACCTTAACGATGAAAGGGCCGGTCAGCCGAAGCAGACTTTCAAGAAATGATCTGGCCGGGGCCCATGCGAAGCACTTCGATTGGACGGGTTCGTGGTTGCCGTGGAATGACGAAGCGCTCCTTGTAAATTCTGGAGCTTTCATACGACTCCCTCCGCAACTCTTCAAGTTCATTTCTTCGCGATAAGCAGCTGCCTGCGCTGAGTTAGATCGGAGTTAAAGTTCGAATAGCCCGATAAGCGGTGTTCCATCTCTCTTGCGAATGGCGAGCTTTGCCGCCAGCTTGCCCTATAGGAGACATACGAAACGAGTTTTAAAGCGATGCGGTATGCCCCAGGCATCGGTAAGGCGAGGTGACCAATCTTTTGATTCGGAATAGCCGTCTTAAAATATGTTTTATCTCCACTAAGTGGCTGGCTTCGGCGACCATTGGTGCGTGGTGTGCGTAGTAAGATACTTTATGGGTGACTCCATATTTTTAGCGATTTTCCAAAGATCGATTACCAAGGGTGATCGCGTAACAATAATCGCCATTGAAAGCGAGAAAAATATGTTCCTTTATAAATTTCAAAACAACCTTATGGTCATTGGTTCGTTGGGCACGCCTCGACCCATAGATACATAGTCAACAGAACTGATAAAATGTAGAGATAGCCCTGTGAAGGAAAAGCTTTATGAAGTCAATACTGACAATGAGATTTGATGATCGGAAATTGGGGTGAGGCATCATGTTTCGTTTGCGACCCCTCTGGTGCGGCATGGAGCACGTTTTCGAAATCAAAACAATCTTTAAATAGAGTGGGCAAACCAGGCTTGACTTACAGTCGCATCTTCTTTGTTTTCGAGGCGGAGAAATGTCCTCGCGGAGAACGGAATGTAAAAAGTTAAAAATCAGGTACACCTTTCGTCGTGGTACCACTTCCTCGATGTTGATGCGGACGGTATTTAAATAGATATGGATCATCAGAAATAGTATTTCTTACAATATCACATCGAAATTTCTTTCTTTGTTGAAATCCATTGTTTGGAATTTGGCCATTGACTAGGTAATTCACTATGTCGACACCACAGATCAATGTCTAGTAGTTGCTCATGGAAGAACATCACTATGGGTATGCATGGGTCGGATTACGGAACTAATCGAGATAGGTGATGCAACGACCCGCGTTCTCAACCTTTTTATCTTTGATGGTGGGTTTTCAAGATTCTTGACCAATTAAAATCCACCTAGTGACCTTGGTTTCGTATCCTGCTTAGAGAAGCGAAGTATTTCAAAGGCTATGATCTGTAAGATAATTCTGGGAGCAATGATATATGACCTGAATTTTTCTAGAGCAAGACAAATGCTAGAAACTCTTTTACGTAGTTTGCATGGTTGGCTTTAGTAGAGTCTAGTGTCTTACTAGCATAGTAAATGACAAAGCCTTTTGTCCTCCCTACGTCTATTTCTGGCCCCTATGGCATGTCCTTCCTTATCGCATGATCTCAAATGGGAGATCCCGATTAGGAGACCCATGATTGGGGGTGTCTGAGCATGGTTTGAGCTTAGCAAAAGCGGTGTCACTGCTTTGACCATGTGAAAGGGACATCTTGTAAGCGAAGAACACATAAGGGGGTCGGGCTATATGCTAAAATCTTTATAAATAACCCATAAAACTGACATGGCCGAAAGGCGGTACTATGTCTCTAACACTTAGGAGCAGGGAAGTTGGAGAGCCAGTTCAGCGGCCTTATCGACTTGATTCCATCTTTTGACACAATGTGGCTTTAAAACAATTCCTTGTGTTACCATGAAGTGACATTTCTCCCGATTTAACCTGAGATTTTCTCATGACACCTCTCGAAACCTTAACGTAAGTTTTCATGACCCTCGAGCAGTGCGAGCAAGCGAGAAATCATCCATGAAAATCTCAGTATGATTTATCATGTCCATGAAAATTCCCATCATGCATCGTTGGAAAGTTAGGGTGCATTGCCTGGAGTCAAAGGCATTTTCCCTAAAGCGAAGGTACGAGGCAAGTGAATGTAGTTTTTCTTGATCTTGTGCTGTCTCAATTTGATTGTACCAGCTTATCGAGGAAGCAAATAGAATTCATGCCTATGACTCTCTACAGCTTGTTTGATCAGCATTGGAAGAGGAAAATGGTCTTTCCTAGTACAGTGGATTTCTTAAGTACATGCTACCACTCCATCTGATGACAGTGGAATCGCTCATTATTTTCATTGGCAACTCTTTGTGACTCAGGAGCTCTTGGGAACTACAGTGTTGGACTAACCCACTTCTTCTCTGTGATAGGGTAATAACCCTACATCCAGAGTTTAAAACTTCCCTTTTTCACGCTTCCTTCATTATTGGGTTCGATCGTCTGTGGTTGCCTAGAAGGTTTAACGTCCTCTTCTAAGTAGATTCTGTATTATTGCAAATCGAGGGCTAATTCCCTTAATACTCTGCGATTGTCGGTAGCGGAGTTCACATTGTGTTTTCAATATTTCCAAAAGTTGAGTTTCTTGAGTCACGTCTAATGAGGAAGATATGGTGCGGAAAAGTGTCCTGCTCCCCAGGCCATGTTTTAAAGATGTGTTGGTAAGGTTTTTCAGCTCACAGCTTGGTGGTTTTTCCTCAGGCAATGTCTTATCCTCATTTAGCTGTGAAGGTTCAAATTTAGGGTACCGCTGTTAACTTCAAATACATCTTATCTTTCGATTATAGAGTGGAGAAATTCGACTCCAAAGTGGTCACTTATCATCGGTCGGGCTTATCGGTGCGGCACCAGAAGGATCTCCCATGAGACATTATCAGTATTTTGTACCCGCAATTGACATGTTAATTTCACCAATATCTTCTTCATCCCGTTCCTTTGAAGTACATTGGCTGTGATTAACGGTCATGTTCCGGCAGAAATATCAATTTGGGCCTCCTACACAATGTATGATGGCATTAGCGGTTGCAGATAATTCGGCCAATTCACCCCGGGGCGAGTTCCTTGGTTCACCGGATGGTAGTAAACACCTGAAAATCGTGAGGGGAAGTAAAATTTGTCCACTTGGACCAAGACATCCTTCACTATTCCCAGGAATTTTGACACTCTGATTCTGATGATTGGAGGTGATATTGGTTGGCTCTAATTCTCCACAACCACTAGGTCAATATCTTGAGTAAAATGCCAGTTAACCAGCACACTTTAAGTCCACTAAAGCATGCGACAGGGTACCGACTACTGCAGAAATGATAGGACTACGGAGTCTTTGTATTTTGGGGGCAAGTTGTTCGAATTAGGGACGTGGGTGAGTCATGAGCGCATACTGGCTTTTTAGTTTCCTATTTTCGCGTATATAAATCAGCCCGAAATTTAGCATATGATGGGATTTGCTTAATGGCATCTAACAAGGAATGTTCGGTTCACACCTTGAAACGACTCATAAATTTCAGCATGGTTATTCGCTTTTCTTTGGTCTTTCTGCCAGCCTATGAGGTATGGAGAGCTGGAGGGATATGGGTTAGACTTGTCTTCCTACGGTTTGCTTATCCTTTGTCATTTGTATTAGGGACATAAGGTGTCTGTTTTCATCTCTCTAGCTAATTCACTATGAGACTCTTGTGATGGTTCCTCGGTTGGAATAGTTTTGTCAGGCCCTACCTTACCACTCAGAAGGGTAGTGGCAGCCCACAATGCAGAAGGCACCCTCTTTGGAACCTAAACTTCCCACCTTGTTTGACCTTGTGGGTTTTGGATGGAGTTGTGATGGAAGTTTCCCTTTCTTGTTGAAGGTTACCTATAGATGAGGTTAACTTGGTTATCTGGGATCTCCACATCATTGAGGCTTGGAGTTAAAGTGCATGTTTGTAGTTCTTCCAGGTTTGTACGAAGCTGTGTGACTATGTCCTCGAACTTCTCTTATGTGGAGGTTGGTAAAAATTTGTGAGATTTGATTCCTTGGTTCGGTGGATGATGACCTTGATTGGAATTTCCTTGAAATCCTTAGGGGCCTTGATTACGAAATGGAGGAATGGAATTTGGAAAACCTTGGTTTTGGATAGTGGGCCTTGGTTGTTTGGCAGGTTAGGTGGTCTCCTCCATTTCTGAGCTAAATGGGATGCTTACCCCGACAAAGTTGTAAGTTTCGAGTATGGGAGTTGAAAGGTTTCCTTTGGTAATTAAGGGCGTTGGCTTGTTCAATTTGAATGGCTCCTTTAACTTAGCAGGGAAGATTTGGGCGGGTTAATGGTCGAGTGTGTAGAATGCATCGCATATAATACATGGTTCCTCTACTCTAGAGTCCTGTTGGGTTGAGGGTAGTGAGGTACACTTGTTATAGTTCGCTCTCTTAAGTACTACATGGCCTACAATTTCCTTGTCAAATTGGCAATCTTGGCTGTGACTCATCATTCTCTCTTAGGTGGTGGATTCCACCACCGGCCCAGTGTCTTATGCACTTTAGCGAGTGTCTAAGAAGTGTTTGTCTCCCAGTCAAGGCATTCTACGCATGGTGTCAAAAGTTGAATTGCCTCCTGGCACTCTTTGCAGAATTCTCACTGCATGTTGGATGTATTGTTTGTGCCAAGACAATCCTTGATGGAAGTATGCACAGTTTGTCAAATCTAGTCCATGATGAGGGATAGCATGGAGGATCCTTATATCTTTCCCGCACCCATAAAGGGTTCACTGGCTGGAAAAGTTACGAGATTACCATGAGGGCATTGAAATGCGTGCGGGAGGGAAAGCGTGAGGAATTCATTCCGCATGTTTTCCCACGTAAAGGCCGAATTAGGTGCGAGGAATGGAACCAGATTTTGGCTTTTTCCTTTAAAGAAAAAGGAAATAAGACCCGAAGCAGATGTGTGGAGAGAGGCGGTGGAGAGGAATGCCTTTGCAGCTTTTCCTGAAATCCTCATGAATGAGTAAGAGGTTCTCGGTCGAACCCTTGGTAGCAATTAGAAAGACGGATCATTTTAAAACTGTGAAATTAATTGAAACATATCGGGAGCGAATCTGAGAATTTGTTGTGGTCCTCGGGGTTGCGGAATTTCTCGAAGGGTTCTTTCTACGTTAGAGCGAAGGGCGGGAGGAACTCTATATTGATTTTCTTGAGGTTACCATTTCCTCCTCCTTTGGGTTTGTGGGAGGCGTAGCATTGCCCGTGTTGTGGAGGCTCATGGGAGTCCTTCTTGATTCGGGATTATCCATTGGAGGTAAAATGTTATGGGGCCAAGCACTATGGATTCCTCGGGGTTTTCTAGGTGATCACCGGTTCTTACTGAGTCGATTTTGCTCGTTGCGAGCCCGAATGAAACATGTATACTCTGCTCTTGTCCCGAGAGACACACGAAATTTCATGAAATAAAAGCAAAATAAAGAAAAAGCCGGAGAAGCGTCACAGGATTTGCGATGCAATTGCAAATTACCTCTAACTCTGCAGTCAAGCAGTTGATCGCCACTCCCGGCGGCCTGGCGCGAAATCGCCGTCCACGATTACGCCATGCTGGTGCCTGGCGTAGGGTATAAATCGTCTAGCATTGTAATACGTAGGGAATCCACGAGGTCATCTCCACAGTGGTGCGATTCGGTTGATCAATAGAGCTATTCTCCACTAAAGTATAGTTTAAAGCGCAATGTTGTGTTGTTTGATTGAATGGTTGAATTGGTTTGAATGTTTTAAAATAGAAAGACAATTCTTTGGGATTTTAGGAGGTTCCACTCGCTTTGATCGATAAGTCCCACCTCTTATTTTATAAACTCATCTAGGAACCATTGAGAAAGCGGTCGTCGATGGAGGATTTATCTTTGAATGCCTTTGGAAAATAAAGGTGATCGAAATACTACGGCTTGCTGGCCTCAATTAAACGAACCCTTAGTTGGCATTATGATCGAAGCCTGGCGTGTGCTAGGAAATATCTACCGTTAACACGTTGTCGAATTTGCCCAACTAATGGTTTGGCCTTCTACACAAGTGATCAATATTGATTACATTTAAAATCAATAGGAATTGAGGACTTTACCTTGTATTCGGGGTGAGTTTCCGTATGATCCGACGAGTAGGGGTTTAGAACTCCATAAACTTATAAGAACAATTAAAGATAAAGAACGATAAAGCATAAAAAGCGTACCTTGCAAATTAGAATTAACTTGTAAAATCGAGAATGGAGAATATGGGAATCTTAAGATTCATGAGAAGAAATATTTATCTTGAAAGATTACAAACTCTTGAATACGAAATTACGAAAGAATAGAAATGCGAAATCTGGATCCTCTGAAATGCAAGCTCGAGAAAATGGGAAAAAGCTATTAAAACCTATTTTAATTAGAGGAACTAAACTACAAAGAGATAAGAAAACTCAAACTAAAGGGAAAGGAAGAAAAGAACCAAAATTCGCAGCATACCCTCTTCCTTTTATAGCCCCCTCGAAATTGATTTTCCATTTTGGTTAAACTACGGAAGTGCCCTCGTGGATTGGATTCTTGGACATTCATGAGTTTCATAAGTCTAAAATTGGGACTTTAAGTCAAGCCGGTAGGGTTGCTCACTTCATACACTTTTCCGGCAAAATTATAAGATTTGGACTTTAAGTCTACCGTAGGACTTATCCCATTACGATTTTGACCAAGTTACTGGTGGGACTTTAAGTCTCTGGTAGGACGTCCTCCGATCTTTCCTTGCTTCTCACAGGGTTCGAACCCGTCGATTGCTCACCCACATCTACATTGCTTCATATTGGCTGAGCTTACATCCTTGTGCACTTACGTTTTAAACCTAAAAATTTGGCAATTACAGAAAACCGAAGAGATTAGAAATTTTTTATTCTGCCCTGCGAATGTGGTACATTGTGGTTTTAAATGTGTTGATTCTCACGCTAATTATCACTCAAATGTGTATTCATCAGACTTCACTGCCCGTTATAGGGGACAGAGGATTGAAGTTTCTCATAACCTAGGGCCCTTAGGTTTGGTTGAGTGTTCGGGGTGAAGTTCGAGGGGAACTAAATGCACGGTGCCACCAACAGGCGGTGGGGAAGTCTGTAGATCCAGCTACAAGAACACTAAACTAAAACTTATGGGCACTAGTATTTCTTTCATGAGTAGGTAAGTTAGTATGAATCGAGGGTGGATTGCCATATTAGGTATTTAGGCTACCACGATAGACAGATTGATTCAAGTTTAGAGATCTTTTGGAGGCAGGGATTATATCTTTGGGGATCATGCATCAATGCACATAGACTTCTTAGGAAGGCCATTGAAAACCTAGGAGGTTTAATCAACTTTGGGCAAGCTAGGCAGTGTTTAAATGAATTCTTTTGAAGTCAAACAACCTGGGATCCTCTGAATTTAGAGACAAGACGAATTTGTGAGTTCGGTTCATTTTGATCCCCTTCAGTTGTTAACATGAATCACACTCGTGTCGTTGAGTTTGATATATTATTTCTTGTAGTAATACGGTTTCGAGTTTGTTTCTTGCTTGGGGACAAGCAAGAAGCTAAGTTTGAGGGTGTGATGAGTGCAAAAAAAACACTCATTACAAATCTGGGATTTAGCGAGATTTGGATCAATTCCATATATATATATATATATATATGAATTCATTTTTTATTACTTTTCTAATATTTAGTTTGTATTGGGTTTTGTAGGAAAAGTGCTGGAAATGGCCTTTGTAGGAGTCACGGAAAGACCCGTTTTTAAAAAACATTCCAGCGTTCTGCCGACATCAGTCGCGACGTCATGGGAAGACAATAAAAGGAATCACAAATTCCAATTTTGAGAGGAGGGGGGGGGGCAAGGTCATTAACGATGCTACAGGGTTTGAGGAGCTCGGTTTTGGATCAGAGGAAATAAGACTTGAAGGTCTATCCTAGCGAGAGAGACTTGAAGAATCCGGGAAATCATCATTTCCTCGATCATTGAAGTTTTCTTTATCCTTATTATCAAGTCTTACTTTTCATTTGTAATGGAACATATCATCATGATGTTCTAATTTCGTGGTTTAGGGTATTGGTAGTGATTTGGATATGAACAATATGTTTAAGTGTTGACTTTTCATAATTCCATTATCTTTTATATATTTCGTTTTCATAACTCATGCTTGGTTAAAATCGATATATTAATTTCTTATTAATCTTAATATGTGAATTGGTTCTTTGTAAGATACTGCCCGAAGTGAATGGAGAATTAGACATGGAGTGAGTTAACAAGCTGACTTGGTAATATAGGATTATCAATAATTAGGAGGCTTGGGAGTTCTTTGAATGTCATGCACCTTTACTGCTTGGGGTTGAGCCAAGGAGAAAGAAACCTAGTGACAAAGGGAGATTAGATGACCTTGAGAAAGGCTTTAATTACATTAGATAAAAGTTGCCTTGGAGAGCACGTATATTAGATAATGGAATGGAACCCTGACATTACATATTAGTGTCACCTACATGACTACAGTCCTTTACCCGTTTAGTCATCTTTATGCAGAGCGTACGATTACATTAGTAGTAATTTAATGCAGTTTACGATTTAGCTTAGCCATCACATTTGCTAGTTTGAATATTAAAATAAAGTATTATAATTTTTGGTACTTAGCCTACTACGATTAAGGTTTCCACAGCTGAATTGATATCAGGTACCTTGAGTACAGCATATTATGATGAGCGTACACTTGCGTGGCTAGGAGTTCATTTCTGTGCGCATCTTTAAAAACACAATCATCGCAGTACATCAAGGCCACTCTCACGCGGTCATTCCTTTCGAGCTTGACCTCATTTCGAATTCGAAACCTTGTCATAGTCTTTGCTAATGGGAGAAATCCTCGATGAACTGATTTAGTACCTTGCGATTCAAGAAACTTCACGTATCTCGAAGGCTGACTTGGCCTCTCGACTCAAAACACCCACCTATGACATTCTCAAGGTCGACCTAAGAGCACGACACGAGCGTGTCCCAATTTCACCTGGATAAGCTAAAATTCACATTTGTGCTTGTGGCATATTTGATGGTCTCTCGAAGAAACCTGTGACGATCCCTCATGCTCCTCTCGGAGCTTGGGTAGATCAGGAAATGTCGTCCAGTAGAGACTGTAACAAACTGATCAAATAGGGTTGGAATACCCTATGCATGAGATCCATGAATCACTGCGGCACGTTCGTGATCACGAAAGGCATCCTTGTGAACTCGAAATGCCCACATCACGAGTGTCCCTAAGCTATCTTATGGATATCAGCCTCCCTAACTCTCGAAACTGGTGGTACCGGTGTGGAATCTATCTTCGGTACTCTTGGCGCCTCAGGCGATCAAACAAATCATCAATCTCGGTAAAGGATACCGATTCTTGATATTAATCTGATGACATGAGTAGTTAATGCACATAGTTGGAAGGTCTTGTCGCCTTTCTTAACAAGCGACGGAGTGCCTCATGGTAAGTGCTGGTCTAATAAAATCCTTGTCAACAATTCTGTATATAGACAGCAGGATTCTTTGACTCAGCGGCGCCATCCTATGTGGTGTTATAAAATGATTCATATTCGTTTTGTTCAACACTTGAACTAAACTGATTCAACAACTTGAACCATGAAACCTGATTCAACTCTTGAATCTCTAACTGATTCAACTCCTTGAATCATAAACCCGATTCAACAATTGAATAGTAATTGCCAAAACGTGTTGTTTTGTTCAATATGTCTTGAAAGTAATTTCAATCATAGTTTTAGAATTTTATTCAAATCAATTTAAAAAATCCATGATTCCAGAAATTTAAGAATGAACACTTCAATCTTGACTTGTATATTTCATCTCAGTCACACTGGAGATGATTTCTCAAAATTGCAAGAGAAAACGAGAGAAAAATGAGCAAAAATACAATCTACATGTCCTCACATCGTGATGTCAAGGTCGCATGTCGCAACGTGGGCACCTGAACGTCGTCGACATTTCCTAGGTGCATAACCCATGTCGCGACGTGAAACCCTCACATGGCAATGTTGCTTGGGTTAATAACCCACGTCGCAACGTGAGCTGGGTTCAAGTCGGAAAATCTGATAAAAATCCCAACTTTGGGATTTTTAATCACATTCAAACTGTTTCTTCTTCATTATAATCATGTTTGATCATCTCATGACCAGATTACATGAAGAAGAACGCTAGATCAAGTATTTTCAAAACAAAAATCTCATTTTTGAACCTTTGAAAAACATGGGTACCAAAAATCGAAAACTCTCAACAAAGAACCGATTTTGATGCACACAAGTGTGCTCTGATACCACTAATAGGCTTTGAGGGTGGCGTCTTATGCCAAAAGCAGCTAAAAACAAAAAATCTCAACAAAAACCTCCCAAGGATCCCTTGGGGCATCAAATCCAGTTCACAACCAAGGAGGAGGGTGCAAGATGACCTTGTGTTAGTTTCAAAAACCGATATACTAGTTGGGATAATGAAGACCAAAGCATCTTAGATTCACCTCTAACAATATCCACACGAAGAGTGGAGCCAACAACCTCCAAGGCCATGGTCTCGGAACAAGTCCCAGTGTTAACCAAGTCTTGATCCAAAGAGGGAAGACAAAACCTGATCTCACTAAGAAGAGTTCTTGAAGAACACCCTCTCTAACTCTCTTGAACACTCGTCAAGAAAGATGTGAACCAAATGGCTTGTTGTTGTTAGGGTTTTCCATAAAGGTCCTTTTATATGAAAACCTTAGCTCATGAAATGTCTAAAGTGCCCCTCCCTTTAAGAGATGATAGGCTACACGCATCCCTATGCTTTATGACGTGTTCCCTCATGGGCCTTAAGCCCATGAACAAACCCAAGCCTACACTCTCTCTTAATAAGGGCCTTCGAACCTGAGATTCCACTAATCCTGTGACATTCCATTCTCGAGATTGATCTCCCTCATATTTGGATCACATCCAAACTCGTTTATATCAGCCCTACACTTTTCTTATTGTGTGACCCATTAGGTTCCCAGTTATGTTGGCTACTTGATTCAACTATTAAATCAAGCAAGTCATGAGCGGTATCTAGCAACACATCATGACCCCAATTGATTAGAGATTCAATGGTCTGACTGCAAACCCTTCTATAGATAATTACCGCGCAATTCGTCCTTTCACCGATCTATACCCCTCTTGGTTCAAAGCATGGACAAAATATAGCTCCCACTAGACTAGCTAATCCCCATCTAGCCCAAGTGATATTTGATCTTGTCACTGGACTCATTACTCATCAATTATGTACCTGAAGACATTCTTCATGGCATTTCCACTATGACCAGAGATTCCCGAGTAATGATCCCGACAAGAGGCCATAAGTATACTCTCTCTCTCTCTATTGGGAGTGATGAATCCTTTGTTGACTACCAATTACCTTCGAAAACCTTAACTATTCTGAATTAGCATTGATAGAGCGACATCTAGGAGCGACATGTAGCTCCAATACCCAGAATTTTATATTAATTTTATTATTATATATTTTGGGTATGAATTGGGCTAAACGAAATTTTATGGGAAAGCGATAAATTGTTAAATTATGAAAAGATGAAATGAATATGTGAGCATATGATTAAATATTTTATGTTAAAAATGAGAATTGATTGAACTTTGAAATAAACCCAGTGAAAAATGGCAAATTGAAATTTAGCAAAAATAAAGACTAAGGAGTGTGAATATTAAGCAAATGCTAATATGGGAATAAATGATAAGTGAATGTGCAAATAAGGAGACTAATAAACTTTAAAGCGAAAGAATAAATAAGATTCCCAATAAACAAGCGAACATATGGCCTTAGGGTGGCATAACTACGGCGCATTTTGGTCTTAGAATGCTCATTTAATACCAAAAGTTTTTGAGAAGGCGTGAGAGAGGAGCTAGGGTTGTCTGAGAAGAAGTGATTTTTGGTAGGAAATCATCCCCATTCCTTATACAAGTGATCAAGCATCTTGGGTGAAGAAGATTAAAAGGGATTTAAGGTAAGAACCAAACCCTAGATTTCTTTAAATGATGTTTGGGTTGGAAAAACCCTAATCCATCCATGGGTTTTGCTCATGGTTGGTTTAGGATGATATTAGAATGTTATTGGGAGTGATTCCCATGATTCGTTTTGAGTTTTTGAGGATTTTTGGAGAAAAATCGCAAAAGTGAAAACTAGAAAAATCACAGGCAAAAAGCGGGCTCTATGTCGCGGGCCGGGGGCCAAATGGCACCTCAGTGCATGCAATGAAGGCCTACGCCGCGGTGTAGCTACTGTTCACAGTGAACAAATTTTGGATTTTTGTTTCCGAACACGTGTATTCGTACACCAATAGTTTAAGGACCCTAATAAATGATTAATGGGGGTTTAAATAAGGATAAAACTAAGTGAGAAACGTACTGTACCTCGCCGCCTTGGCGATATTCATTTAGTACGATTAATTGTTCAACCACTAAGAGTGGAGAATTTGTATTTGACTAGGTGCGGGTGAAGACGACAACCTGACCTAATACTAGTATCGAAAGAGACAAGGGATTGATAAATTTGTTCTGTTCTCTGTGACTCAATTCTCATTTCAAGTTTTATTTGTGAAATATATATATTGATTTAAATTATTAGTATTCAAAATGTTTGTCAAATATCTGCATGTACGCGTGCATTTGAACAATAAGTGAATTTACTGCATATGAGTAAATTGATTTGAAATGTATTATTGAATGACCAACATGACGGGATTCACCAACTGAATTTGTCATAAAGGAAACCGTATTTGTTCAATGTGAAATCACATCCCTCTTGAATGAAACAAAAGCGAAGGCGGGATTATATTGAATCCATCGTGAATGTTAATTTCTATAGTCAATGTGAGATTGTAATAATTAATGTGAAATGGCATTCTTCTTTGAATGACCAAGCGAGCCGGGAATTGCACTCTTGAATGCATGCGCAGATAATAGGCTTCTATAGTCATATGTGAAATTGTAATATTGAATGTGAAATCACATTACCTCTTGAATGACAAACATGGCCAGTTCCTGTGAATCATCATGAATGTTGAATCTATAGTCATATGTGAAATTGCAAACCTGAAAGCGAAAAATGATATTAAAAAGTGTATTTGTATAAGTATCTTTTACATTACACATAGACATTGTATAAAGACATTACTTTGATAAATGCATGATTCGTATTGAACTGAAATGAAATAGAGAATTGTATAGAACCACTAAGCATAAATGTGTGTATTATTTTTTTAATCGATGCAGTACGGAGTGATGAGCGTTGATTGAGGGTGGACCCGGGTGAGAGCTCGATCGTTAAGAGGGTTCCATGGGATGCCTCCCGCGTCACATACATCCTCATATTTTGGGCATGACATTTGTTTTGTAAACAAAGTCAACTTGAAATTATTTTTGTACCGTATTTGAATACGATTTTGGATATTATGTTGTAAACAACAAAGCATGCCATTTTTGGTTAAATGCATATTTTGTAAAGGAATTGCATTAAATTTGTAAATGTTTATGGGCTTGCCCCAAATTGAAATCGTTTCTTCAAAGATTTGATAACGAAAACACTTATATTAATGAAATGTATTTGATAAATGGATTTGATTAATGACGACTAAGCGTCCACAGGTTTACGGTTCGGATCGACAAGCCGGGTTGGGCGAGCTCGGTCAGCTACCTGACATGGATCGAGTAAGAAATGCAGGAAATCAATATCCAAGATATCCTTGAGCTCCTCAAGTTTAAGGATACATACACCATTACTATGGTGAGACAATAATCTACATTTAAATAGATAATCCATATGACTGTCTCATGGCAGGTCTCCGATGTACTTAGCTACTCTTAGCAATCATCCACATGTCAAATCTAATCAAGTCATTATCACAGTTTATAAGATCCACTGCTTGATCAAATAAAGGAGAATGACATGTGCTAGTTTGTCCGGATCAACAATGTCTAATCTCATTGATCCTATGACTAAGGATAATTTAGATACTAACATAATTGCGCATGATAGGAATCTTATTATCATGATCTCATCATGATTTTCTTCATGCTATATGTTATATAATCATGGACTGATAAGTGAATTTAAAGATCTAAATCAATTTATTACAAATATCCAGTGTAGAGATGCCTTTAATAGAAACTTAAGACGTACAACAAGTGCTAAGGCGTTTGCCTTTAGATACTATGTCCGGATCAACAATGTCCAATCTCATTGATCCTATGACTAGGGATAATTTAGATACTAACATAATTGAACATGATAGGAATCTTATTATTATAATCTCATCATGATTTCCTTCATGCTATGTTATGTATCATAGACTTCATTAATTCGATTAAAGATCTAAATCAATTCGACATACAAATATCCAATTAATGAAGATGTCTTTAATAGAAACTTAAGACGTACAACAAGTGCTAAGGCAATTGCCTTTAGAGCACTTCTCTAACATGAACCTAGTCCAGGTGGTACTTAAGAATGGTGGGAAAACCATGATAAAAAATGAAAGGATAATATTGATCCATGGCGAGAGCAGTAGAAAGGGTGGAGAATCTTTGCATAGATTACCGTAAGATTTGAACAAAGCCACCTGAAGATCATTTATCTCCCACTGATTTTGGATTAGATATGGTGGAATGGGATTGGGTGGACATGACTACTGTGCCCTAACCCAGATGGTGCTAGGTACAACGCTAGATATCCATTGCCTTTAGAGGGTCGAAGACCTCCTTCACTGTCTTATAGCGCGTTAAACTTACTAGTAGATGCTCTTGGGCTAATACAGCGCGCGAGAACTTTTCAAAGATTATTATGATGGTCATATTTTCTGATATGGTTGAAAGGACAACTGAAGTATTCATGGACGACTTTTCTATTATAGGAGAGTCATTTGATAATTTTCTAGAGAATTTAAGAGTTGTGCTAGTGAGTTGCAAAGAAATTAATCTGGTTCTAAACAGGGAGAAGTGTCATTTCATGGTGAGAGAAGGAATTGTTCTAGAGCATAGAATCTCAACAAAGAATCAGAATTAGTGAGCTAAGATGAAGAATTACCACCACAATTTGTCGGTTAAGGGCATTGACTTCAGGTTCTATAGGAAAGATTCATTAGGACATAAGATTACAACGCTACTATCCAACACTTTGCCTCTCATCTTGAGGGTACTGTTGTCTTTGATGAGGATTGTAATATAGCATTTTCTAACTACGAAGGAAGGATTGATATCTGCGCGATAGTGGATTCACGCTGGGTGGGAGCTCAGTTTGAGCTCATGTGTGATGTTAGTGACCACATGATTGATGCAGCGTGGGTATTAATCAACAAAATTTATAACCTAATACCTCATGCCCCCAGCGTAACATGGCTACTATAGTATAGTGGTTAGGATAGATCACGAATATGGGTTTTCTTTGTGAAAATGACTGAAAATAAAGCTTATACTAGTGATTTCATTTTAGATATTTGGGTTGTGATAAAAAGAGTGGATTTTAGAGAGAAAATAAAAATAAAAATAAATTAGAAAGTAAAATTAGGATAAAATGTAAAGAAGAAATTCCTTGAGTTCAGTCACTTTAGGTTTGAGTTCCTTAAAATGAAGTAGGGTTTTCTGGGTCTTTTCCTCGCATTGGGGATAACATATAATTATCTTCGAATCGGTTCTTAGTTTAAATTATATGTGACCTAAATAAATATCCTTGAAAAATGGTATTTGCTTCCCATTATTGGTCTCTGGGCGAGTGAAGAACATCTCCTTGACTCACGCTGTGGTCCGTAAATGATAGCGAAGAACATTCGCGGATAACGATAAGTATCGATGGCGTGAGAGAATAACAAAATACTATCCATTTAAGGTGACTTGAAGGGATCGAACCTGAGATTGAAGAAATAAAAACATCACCTTGAATATAGCCTTTCAATAACCATAAATGATAACTACTTGAATGTCGATGGATGCAGCAATAAGCATCCGTTAAACCTAAAAGCTTATCAAATCTGAATCATTCAAGGTAACTCGAGAGAGTTAAAATCAATATTTGAAAAGAAACCTCATTAATGTGATGGAAAAAATACCCCAGTTAAAAAACATAGAGAAAACCCCGCCTTTTCATTCGGTACACTTCACCTGAATTTTCTTTACTCCCAAGGAAATGAAGGTTCGATCGCTCCTCCCTCTTCTCCCGAGGTTGGGGGCTGGCTCACGAGAAGGAGCAGAAAATGAGAGAGAAAAACGAAAGCGTCTTACGTAAGCTTCCTAAAAACAATTTTCAATGATGAAAAAAAACCTATTACAAAGTTTTCTCTAGGGTATTACATACCACCAAAGTCAATACAATTTACAAAAAGATACAAAATAAAACTCTACTACATAGGGAGAAAGTGGGAAAAAACACAAGCTTAAAGTCCAAATGTGTGGCATAAATTTTCGGGGTTGCGAAAATTTGCAAAAACCTCTTGAATTTAGTAAGGTTTGCTTTTGCTATTCCTCTTGCCTTTTTCACAACGGAAGCTCTGAACTACAACTGTGCTCTTCATGCTTTAGGCTCAAACTCAGCCTTTGAGATAATAGTAGCCTTTAGCTAACAAAACTTGCACAAAAATTGATTAGTAGCCTTGCTAGAGTCATAACATATCCAGCGGGTCAATTAGGGCGTTACTACACAAAAAGTGCTCAAAACATGGAGTGTTAATAGTGTGAATCAGCACTATTTGGATAGTAATCACCACACAGTAGGGGTAGTATTGGGACAGAAAGGGACAAAGTATTTCTTGCCATCTATTATGCCAGTCGCACTTTGAATGAAGCACAGGTGAACTACGCCACCATTGAGAAAGAATTGTTGACAATTGTTTTTGCATTTGACAAGCTCAAGTCGTATCTGATCGGCGACAAAGTGATCGTGCACACAAATCATTCAACCATCAAATATCTCATGGCAAAGAAGGATGCAAAACCAAGACTCATCAAATGTTTATTTTTCCTACAAGAGTTCGATTTAGAAATCAAAGACAAAAAGGGCACAAAGAACTTAGTGGCAAATCATCTCTCTAGATTTAAGAGACTGGGAAATGAGGTACAAATAAATGATAGTTTTCCAGATGTGCGGTTACTAAATATCTCAGATTCAAGCTCAATTCCATGGTTTTCAAACTATGTGAACTACTTGGTAGCTAAAGTATTGCCCCTAGAATTCTCATATCAGTAGAAAAAGTTCTTCACGGACTTAAAACACTACTACTAGGAGGAGTCAATTCTCTACAAGCATTGTGCAGACTGTATTATAAGGAGATGTGTACCAGAGGAAGAAATGGAGAACATCTTGAGGCATTGTCACTCCCTAGAGTATGGAGGACATTTTGGGGGGAATAAGACAACGACGAAGGTGTTGCAATCGGGATTTTTCTAGATAACTTGTACAAGGATGCTCATGCCTTTGTGTTTGCTTGTGATTGATGTCAAAAGGTAGGGAATGTATCCAAAAGAGATGAGTTGCCAATGAAGAGAATATTGAAAGTAGAATTGTTTCGATGTATGGGGGATTGACTTCATGGGACCCTTCCCATCTTCGTACAATAACAAGTATATATTATTGGTGGTGGATTATGTTTCCAAATGGGTGGAAGCAATTGCTTCCCAGAAAAATGACTCTAAGGTGGTACTCAATTTTCTCAAAAGGAACATATTCATGAGTTTAATTTCCCTCAGGCGTAATAAGTGATGAAGAAATATTTAACAATAGAATAGTGTGACTTTTTGCAAAGGAATATGATTCGACTTTGAAGGCATTGGCACACCACATATAACTAATGGGCAAGAAGAAGTATCTAATCAGGAGATCAAAACAATCTTGAAGATATCAGAGTTCTTGAAAGATTGGGGCGAAAAAAATATAAATATTATTGTGGAGCAAATACTTTACCTTCCAAACACCAATAGGGATGTCTCCCAACAGGATAGTCTTTAGAAAGGCCTGTTACCTTCCTATGGAATTATAGCACAAGGCATATTGGGCAACAAGAATGTTAAACATGGACGTGCAATGGAAAGCTTGACTACTCCTAATTAATGAGCAAGGCTAGGAAGAAGGAACATATGAAAATGCAAAGCTACAAGGAAGAACCAAGCAAACAGCCACGATCGCACTCCATGTGAAAATTTATCTTGAGACAAGTAGTATTCTATTCAATTCAAGACTATAGTTGTTCCTCGGAAGCTCAAATCTCGATGGTTCGGACCATTGACGGTGAACAAAGTCTTACCCAAATGCGAGTCAAATACTACGGGCATATTTAAGTAAATGGATAGAGGTTGAAGCCTTATTTTGAAGGAAAATTCAAAAGAAACAAAGTCGTAGTCATCTTTGATAATCCATGAGAAAGCCATAGCAAGTCATATAGACATTGAGATTTAAGGAAGTCGAGCTAGCGATGTTAAACGTAGCGCTACTTGGGAGGCAACCCAAGCCCTGTGGCGTTTTCTTACTCTTATTTCAACATTCTAGTCTTAGGATTTTAATCGTTCGAAGTTTCTTATTTAGTTTATTTTCTTTGGTGTTTCAGGTAAGTGCAAGTCAACACGAGGTGATCAAGAAAAGTAACGAGAAGACAGATGTAAGTAACAAGAGATAAGGCTTATGTGTGTTAGAGGCACGCAAAAGGAATTTTAGCCTTCTCTGTGATGCCCTGACGTGAGAAATCATGCCAAGGTGCCCAAAAGAAGGAAATTTAAGCCTCTCTCTGATGCTCTAGCGTGAGAAATCAAGCCCAAACGCCTAAGAGAAAGTGTTTTTAAAGGCTCTTTGTGATGCCTTGGCATGAGAAATCACGCCTAGGCGTGAAAATATGCAAAACTGTACCACTCTATAACGCTCCGGCGTGAAATTTCATGCTTAGGCGTCAAATACAATAGCTCAAGCCATCATAGGGCGCCTTGGCATGACATACTCATGCCTTGGTGCCAACTTTAGCCATAATGGCGCCTTGGTGTGAGTTTCTCACACCTTGGTGCCAACCAAGGTACTAAGTGGCGTCTTGGCATGAGATCCCACGCCTTGGAGCCAAAACATAGAGCATAATGCCACATGTTGATATTTTGATTGTCTTCTCTCAAAAGCAACCGCCTCATTCCCCTTCTTCAAAGATTATCCAAACCACCTCCTCATCACCTCACTGCTTCAACTCTTTAAGTTACATCTTTGAATCCAAGGGACACTAATTTTCCTCTTCAATGCAAGACATCGGCCAAGCCCTCCAAATCATGAGAATAAGAATCCATCTCCATATGTAAGTGGTACCAACCAAGGGAAAAAATTCCAAGAATGTGAACTAAAGACAGGTGTTTGTTCAACAACCACTTCAAAGATGTATGAACAAGATATGGAATCCATGGCAACTAACTGAGTCATCAAAAATGGTCAAGAGTGAAGAGCCAAAAATCCAAGTTCTAAGAAAGTGGAAGAAGGGTTACCGAGGAAAAAATTGTTTTCTCCACTATAGTGTCATGGTCCCAAGAATAAAGCGACCATGGCCTCCCCCACCATTATTCAACAGATCGAAGTTTGTAAACGTGGATTGTGCAGCAAGACACAACCGCTTTTTGAAAATTTAATGGATAACGAACAAAGGATTTTCAACAACACCCTATTGCTTTAGAAGCGACATATAGAGAAAGGGTTAGAACAACTTCAGTAAGCACCCCAAGAGAGGTTGTGCAGTGATTATGCTACAATTCTATACAAATTTAACCGAATAAGAAGGGTACAAAGTGTTTGTGAGGGGAAAACAAATGTCATTTGATTTACAAGATCAACGAGTTCTACCAGTTACCAACAGTTGATGTTAGTGTTTACCAATAGCTAGTAGCAGCACCGGACTATGACGCCATTAGAAACTGTTTAACAAAGAGCCAAGGATTCTAGAAGAGGAACAACAAGAATGAGTTGGTGAATTTTCAAACGAAGCATCTGAACATAGTTTGCAAAATATGGCATCATTTTGTGACATCTAAAATTACTCCCAATAGTAACATCTCAAAAGTCACGAAAGAAATGGCAATAATAAAGTATGCAATCTTGCAAGACATCCAATTTGACGTGGGGAAAATAATTGAAGAAGCAATTTGGGCGAACCAAGGAGGGCGTAACAATCTGGGTTACCCCTTCCTAATCTTCTAGCTTTACGAAAGGGCAAGAGTGGAGTTCACATGGCACGAGGAGCAATTGCAACCTACAAAGTCAATCCATGTGAAGATCAAAGATTGAAGTTTTGAGGTAAATGTAAAGGGAATATACGACTCCAAAAATGAATCCGATGAGGATCCAGATTAGGTGGGAGGTTAAAGGCAGGAGGGTGAACCCTCCAACAAAGATCAGTTCATGTATGATTCACTCATGGATCCTTCATTCTAGGAGCCATATATACTAGAACCACCAATGGAGTAGACCAATGCTCAGATATGGGAGAGGATGAATTCACTATGGATAGACAACAAAGCATGGCAAGACAAGGTCGATCAAGATTTCGCTGAGCTAAGAGCATTAGAATGCAACCATGATGGGGAAATTGTCCCAAATCATTACTTGGCAATTAACACAATCTAGTTAGACGCCACCTCTCGAAGGCAGCATACCACCACAGGAGGGTGCAGGTGGTTCCTCATACGCTCATTTCCTCTACCAATTACCCACACAGGGCGATGGTTGGGCCTAACTGCCATTAACTCCAAGGATAAGGTAACCTAACATGACCCTACATTGCATGATCACATCCATAGACGTAGGTTATACTGAACTTGAAATGGTTGGAGTGAGGAAACATATCAACCTCCTAATCAAAGTTGCTTCTAGTAGATTCAGGGGGACACTATGTCACTTGTGGAGAACCTTCTTAAATAGTGTCTGCATGATATAGCTAGGCTTGGTATTGGGGTTGTGCTTAAAAGCTAGTCAAACCCGAGACTTTGACTTGTATGGAAATAGAGAGTGGACCACCGAGTGGTTGTGGGAGAATGAGCCAAAATGATCCCCAAACCTCTCAATAAATGTTTTCTTGTGAAACTCCCCCACACACATACGAGAGCTCCAAGATATACTCTAGTTACGGGTCTCCCTCACAATTTCTGACTTGCGCCCAGAGATAACGGAGTGATAGAGAAGTGAAAGAGCAGAAAGGGCCCGATGAGCCCCACGAAAAAAACAAAAAAACAAGGCAAAACAAAACAAAAGAAAAGAAAAGAAGATGAAGAAAAGAAAGAGAAAAACGTATAAGTTGATTCAATCGAATCCCGGAGGCCGCAATCTGAAGGGCCTTTCAAAACTATGCCTTGGGCGACTAGCCATGAGTCGTGCTTCTTGCTTGCTACATGGGATAGAAGATGAGTAACTCTCACAAGTAGGTTCTTTAGGTTTTAGTTGAGTGTCCGAGATAAAAAGTTCGAGGGAATGAATGCTGGAGTGCCCTCAACCAGGCGGTGAGGGAGTCGCGATGGATCCATTCTGAGGGGACACAAAAGCTAAGGCCTATAACATTGCTCCTTACTGGCAGTTCAAATCGTGTTGAAATAAAAGGTGTATTCTCTATGCAAGTCATTGTTAGAGTATTATAGTGCAAGCTGAGTTTAGTTGAAAGGAGACCTTAGAACAATTGTATATGTCTGCGATCTTAGCCCAATTCAGCATGGAGTCTCACTAGAAAAGTCGATTGTGGATTTGAGATTGTTAACCTATAATCACCACACCACATGGCGAGGGTCCAGTATGAATTAAACTATGTCAAGATCTCAATATGATTTTATTGTTTGTTAGAACATCCTCAACACCATTCAAAAGTTGTTGATTGTGAACACTAGGTCATCACTAATTTAGGTTCCCAGGTTGCATTCTATCCTTTGTTTGACATTCTTCGTAGGGCAAATAAGACTTTCGGTGCAAAGTGTGATGAGCACCAAATGAACGTTATCATTTACTCCGAATTCATGCACTTTTAGTGCTAATCCACTCTTTAAAATGAGATTTTATACTACTAATAGCAAATATCCATGTGTAGGTTCAGTTTAGAGATAAGAAGCAAAGAAAGAAAAAATAGTGCAAAAGACGATCTAGAGCAGCTAAAGAGGTCCTTTAGCACGCCTAGGCGTTACAGGAAGCTGGAATTGATGCCAAGACACCACATGACATTTGAATTGGTGCCAAGGCGCCAGAAAAGACTTAAAGTTGGAGCCAAGGCGCTAATATGCATATAGAATGATGCTAGAAAAACCCTAGATTGGTGCCAAGGCACCATCTGAAGCTCCAGTTGACGCCCTCTTGATTCTAATCCGATGCTGAGGTGCCACCTTTTGTGTAGTCCCACGTCGTGACGTTTCTAGAAGCCCATGAGCACATGAGGAAGATATGAAAGCAAGGAGGAAACCCTAAGAGGGGGGATTTTTGAAAGGCGGAGAGTTAGAGTGAAAAAATAGAGCAAGAGAAAGAGATCTTTAGAGGAGAAGAACAATTGTGTAGTCGACAACATCATTAGAGATTCCAGTCCAATTCCTCTCGTTTTGTGTATATCCATGGCATCTCTATTATCTATGATTGTATTTCTCTTAGATATGTTCTAAATCAACAATCTAGGGTTTTGATGTAGCTGAGGCTACATTACAATGATTTGATCTACATTTCATGTTTAACTTTGGTTACAGTATTTCAGTAGATGTTTTGTCCCATTGTATTCACTTATTAATAAATGGCCATTATTAACATGCCTAGTTAGTGATTGAATGTCGAGAGACCACAATCATTAGGGATATGAACAACACATCGAGTCATCAATCAGAAGATGGAGAAACCTTATTTGATTCGTGGTGTAGGGTCAAAACTCTATAACTTCTTGAGGCTTGGGTTGATGCAGAGGTGCAATCCACCCTCCTCTAGAGAAAGTGACGTTGCTTAAGAAAGAGCGGCACATAAATACAAACGGAGACCTCCATTAATAAAGGTCTAACCATAGTTGAACACCTTAGATATAACCCATCGTGTGTAGCCCGATGAAGTTAAAACCCTAGAGCCTTAGTTAATTAAGAGACACTTTAGTATATTTTCATTACTGCTTAGATCCTTTTAGAAATAACTTCGATCATTTGTTCAGATAAAATTCAAGCTAGTGAATTGATGTAGCACGGGAAAGAATGCATACCGCAGTGAGTGGCATCCGCCATACTACTTAACCCGCGGCTAGCGTGCACTTGCATGAATGGTTATTTTACTCAAAATAATTGTAGACACGTATAGGAGCCGTCACTCGCTACACTCACGAACCTATCGAAGAGAGACATGTTTGTAGGCCCCAAATTTAGGCTCTTGTTCTTTATTTATTTGTTATGATTTGATTTGTTTTTTATTTTATTCTTTTCGTTTTGGGGAATTTTGGTTGTCCTTCTTTTAGGGGTTTGAGGGCTTAGTTTTTTTTTTAGACGAGACGATTTGAGTGGTGGAGGGACGTTTTTTCAAGGGGAGCCAACTAGAGAGAGATACATAGAGAAAGGAGAAAGCCAACTTGAGAAAGGGATAGACATGGGGGTGGCTGGCTAGGAATCCTTTTCGATGGGCCTAGGAAGAGGGAGAGGGATAGAGAGAGGGCAGACCCTTGAACCCTCAAAGATAGCTTGAGAGGAGATTTTCATAACCAAGAGTGTGATTGGGGGTACTTTAAAGTTGAACTGTAAAGTATATTCCAAGGGACCCCATTATCTTCCGAATCCCAATTTCTTGCAAAACACACTTGCATATTCAACAGGAATTCCAAAGCCTTTCTTTTGGATTTCAATATGAACCCTGTAATCAGGTACTCAGTTTTCTAATTCTCACTACATGTTTTAAGTTTAACGTTATACACGTTATATGAACCTATGTTTTGGATTCGTGTTTGTTGGAATTTGCATTTGTATTGATTGTAGTGCATGTATTAGGGCCTTGGGGTTAGGAAGAAATGTGTTTGATTGAAGGCATTACATGCCTAAGTTATATATATTATCATTATTATTTTAACTTTCATTATATTACTTTTGTTATCTAAATAAAAAAATGATTATTTTCTTTAATTTCAAAATTTTAAAAATTAGTTTTCTTTAGTTTCTAAAAAAATAAAAAATCATATTCTTTAATTTAGAAAAATTCAAAATCATTTTCTTTATTTTCAAAAATTATTTTCTTTAATTTAAAAAAATGTAAAATTTATTTTTTGTATACTTAAAAAAAATTCTTTAATGTTCAAAAATTCAAACTTGGCTTTCTTTAAATTTCTCAAATCAATTTTCTATTTCCAAAAGTTCCGTTTGAACTTGATTTTAAAGATTCCAAATGGCAATCAATTCTATAGTTTCAATAAAATTGGACTATATGGAGTTGACTCGCGAGCTAAATAAATGGGCTTTGGTGGGGTCCCAACATCTCATATATATTTTATACAAACAATCTGGCGCTTGATTTATAACTTGATTTTCTAATTAAATTATTAATGTTTTCATATTTGTTATAGCATTAACATTGTCTTCTATTGATAACGCTTTTGGTTCACCACCAAGGTACACGCTCTTTCCCCATTTGTTGTTTATTTATTTATCATATGTTTGATGTGCTCTTGTATTGTCATTGTTGTTCTTCTAGGTATTCTTTGTCTGTTTCTAAATTGTCATATTTGTCTTAACTTGATTATTAGAAACCCAACATTTAGGGGATTAGAAGAGTGATACGGCTTTCATCGTGCATTTCCAATAGGTAACCTGATCCTCGGACCTAAACTTGATTTTTAGAAATATGCTTTTCAAAAATCAAGGAGTCATTTTCTTAGTGTTTTAGTTTCTTATTTTATTTTCAATTTAAAAAAATAAGTTACAATTCCAAATTGTTTTCAAAATGATTTTTCAAAAATATAAAAATGATTATCGTCTTTTAATAGAAAACGCATCATAGTAAAAAAAAAAAATGCGGTGTCTACAATATTTAAAATAAAAAAGAATTATTTTGGCTTTAAACACGATTTAGAGTCTATTTACCTGATGGAAAAATTGAATAATAATTTTATGTTAACGAGAAGCAATGAAATTGTCCTTAGTTAATTTTTAGGAAATTTGTGATTTGTTAGGTAAATAATATGGAAATGATAGCAAAGTGGGTTGAAGATTTTATAATGCATGGTTCAGGTGCCCAAACAAAAATAATTACTTTTTTGGTAAAAAGGTAAGGGATTGAAAAAAAAAATCCTCAAATTACCCCTCCAATACATCCAACTCAAATATGAAAAAAAAAAAAAAATTTAAAGCAAAGATCCATGATACTAGTATAATATATTGTGGCTACTAACATAATATATTGAAAATGTTTTTTGGTACTACCATAATATATTAAAGATACTTTCTAGTACTACCATAATACTATCTTTAATATATTATATTAGTACCAAATAGTACCTCAAATATATTATAATAGTATCTCTAGTATATTATGATAATATTTTTAATATGTTATAGTAGTACATGATAGTATTTCTAATATCTTATGATAGTACTTGGTAGTACTAGGGATCTTTGCTTTTTAAAAGAAGAATTTCCATATTTGAATAGAATGTACTAAATGGATAATTTGGAGACTTTTTTGGGATAACCAAACAAAAGTGACAAATCTCAATAAAAATTACAAAACTAATATCTTTCATTGAATTCTAAATAAAAGTACATAAAGACACACTTTCGGATAAAAATACCTTAAACATTTAGTTATAATATGGGAAATGAGACCAAATAACTTTGAACATTTAGTTATTATGTTGAAGATTTATCTTTACACTTTTAGATATATTTTTATCCAAAATGATATATTTTCAGGTTATTTTTGCGATAAGTTAATTTTACAAATAACTTTTAAATTTATCTCTTTTAAAACAATAACTTTTGAATTTACCAATTTTAAACCAATTTCTCATTCTTTATTGTTTTTGCAATCATTACCTTTTTTTTTTTAAACCAAAAAAGCAATTATTTTTTTTGGGCATGACATGCATTATAAAATCTTCAACCGGCTTTGCTAATATTTCCATTTTGGTTACCCAAAACACAAGTGTCCTATATTTTTAACCATAACATTTTTTGTATTAATTGGTTTACTATTTGACTTTTAAATTATTTTTAAAAATAACTGTACTTCATCAATCCAACGCATTAAGCTTATTAATTCACTTCTTACATTTTTTATTTTTTAAAATTGTTAGACTTGCTAACAAATTCAATGCGTGAAGTATTGTTTAATTTGAAGTTTAATTGTCATCGACCATGTCTAATTCAAATAACAGAACGTTAACTATTTCAAATAGATAAAAAATATACGAAGAAGGAAGGACATAGCAATTTACTACCTTGGATCTAAAGTGCATTAAAAGAAACAAAAAAATTGAAGTTTAGGGCCTCGTTGTTTACTATTTTTGAAAACTATTTTCTATTCTAAAAAACAAGGAGAAAAAAATAATGCTTGGTTTCTAGTTTGTTTTTCAAAAAAAGTTAAAAATAAAAACACTAAATTTAAAGAACAAAGAAGAGTTTTCAAAAAACGCCTTTTTGATGTTTTTTTTGTTTTCAAAATTTATTCCCAATAACAGGTTTCAAAAACATGAACCAAACATAATAAATTAACTCTTTCTTTATACAATTACCGAGATCGGTTATTGAATTTCAAATTATTAGTGAGTAATAAATTTCATGTATAATGTCTAGTATAATTAGATTAATTCCAAAAAAAAAAAAAAACATCTTCAAAACAATTGAAAAACATCTCCAAAGAACTCCATGCTTTCAAAAAAAAAAGAAATAAAGGACTTGTTTGTGTACGGGTATTAAAAACTGTTTTTTATTTTGAAAAATAAAGAGAACAAGAAAAACACGGAGAACATGTTTTATTCCCTTTTTTTTTTTTTTGTTTTGAATAATAACACATAACACATAAAACATTAAATTCAGATAACAAAAACATTTTCAGAAAACAAAAACATTTTCAGAAAACACCAAAATGATGTTCTCTATGTTTTTAAAAGCTGCTATCAAGAACGGCTTTCAAAAACATGAACCAAACATATTTTGAATCTTAAGACAAATTCCTAAAGAGGCTCTTAGCATTTCAATCTATTTCCTTCTTGATAGAATGAACATGATTATTGGTTTAATATGATGACAAAGTGGCTTTCCGTTTCTTAGGATCGTCTTCCTCATAATAAACCAAGGATCAAGATTTCAAGCTAAACCCTAAGACCATGGCAGGCAGCATTCAGACCTGAAAGGAGATTTGGGGAATGCCAAATACCCAAACGCATAACAGTTGGTTTATACAGTCAAGAGGATGAGTTGATATGATAACAAACCAGTAAACCAAGCTTGCATTTTCAGAGCATATTATAGAAATATATAAAAGCCAATAATCACAGCACAGAATGAGGCCCCTCAACTCAACTGGTATGCTAACTTCAAGCAATTATTGCAGAAATAATGACTTTTTCCATTCACCAGAAGCCCCTTAACTGCCACAAGATCAAAAGGCTAACACCGATTATAAAACTATTCAAATCTTCAACTTAGAGATGATGCACAAACATGAGACTTATTCAAACCTTGATATGTTCTCATGAGATCTTGAATCGAACTACAACACAAGTAATGTTATCAGAGCTTCCTCTTGCATAAGCCTCGTGCACAAGTTTCCTAGATGCTGCTTCTGCATCCATAATGCCCTGCACTATAGCTACAGCCTCCTGATAGCAGAAAAAAAAAAAAAAAAAAACCGTTTTTGAGGTGCTAGGATTCCATCAGATTTATTTTCATGGGAAATATCATGTAATGTAATCAGTCAACATGAATTACATGATCATTAAATAGCGAACTTTTAGACCTACCTTTTCCTTAGTTTCTTTTTTTTTTTATAGGTATTTATATATTTATTTTCAAATTTTTCCTTCCTGTTAGGACTTGAATTTGGAACCTCCCGTAATTCCATCCCAACCCTTTAACACTTGAGTCAAGCCTCAAGGGCGTTTAATCTTCAGTAAATGCTCACAGCTCTCAAATGGATTATTAGAAACATTTTTTTAAGGTAAATGTTCATAGGCTACTTCCTGCTAAATTAGAGACCACATCATTTGAAAGTTGCAAAACCAAGAAGCCTTCAGCATGCACAAAATGAACCATCATGGACTTTTGTTAAGTGTATCTAGCCTATACATGCGTATTTCTGTTTTCACTCAATAAAGGAAAATTTCATCTTATTTACATAATCAACACAACAGCTCCTCTACATAATCAATACAATAATATTAGGAACCTGCATTCGTTGAATATTTTTTATAAGATACATCATATCCCATTGCCTTGTTTCGCCCTCAAATCAATCAAACATTGCCTTTGGCATCATTTCACGATGTCATGTTCCAGATATAATCAGATTCCATGGAATCACATCATCTAAGACTGTAATAGAGTATTACTTCTTTCTTTTTCTTCCCTTGTCCAGTTGTATTGACGAAGAATGCAAGAATTCACAGGAAGTTTTAAGACATTCAGATTAAGAGCTAAGAACTACAAGTGAACCAAAAGAATGACATTTTGTCATTTCTTTGAAGCATCAACTGATTGAAAAACTTCAAAGTGACGAATGCTACTATGAGACACATTGTCAGACCAAGGTTTGGTTGATCTTGCAATTTGATAACAATAAAACAATGTTGGAATCTAATAGTTATACTCGAGTGTCATAGACAAGATCTCCTAGAAACCATCAAGAAGAAGATACACGGAGCCAAAAAAGGGTTAAAAAAGAATGAAGAAAAGCTTTATCAAGTTTATCATTAGGATACTTTAGTAAGATGATGGGTGTACTAATTTACGACAGTATATTTTGGTTAAGCACTAAAATATTCTTTCATTAGTTTTTAACTGATTTCAGACTTTTATAATTTGGATGAAAAATATTTTGATGATGGAGAGACCCACCAAACCTACGTGACTACCTTGAACCTCAAGCTTTTCATGTTAAATCTTTAAATTTTTTTTTTTAAGAAATATTACTGACATAGCTGAGATGTCTTACACTTGATAAAAATTTGAAAACATTTGTTAGAATTATGTTAGTGTTAAGGTTTAGTCTCCTAATCTATTTAGGATCCTTTTTCCTTCTTGTCTTTAGCCTCCTAATTACACTCTAACTCTGTTTCACTTTTGCCCTAACACTAGAGGATAAATATGTATGTTTCCTCCTTTGTAAATCAATGAGAATCAATGTATTCCTTTTCTCTCAACGTGGTATTAAAGCCATAAAAGATTTTGAGAATACTAGGGTTAGGGTTTCGCCGTGTGATCAATTTCGGCAACCCACAGCCGCCGTCGGAATACCTTGCCGTCGGCGAGATTTTCCGGCGACCTCCATTCCGGCCGACGAGCACACCAACAGGAGCACCTCTCTCCACGATCTGCTACGTGGAAGCCTTTAGCAGGAAAATACCTCCCATCCGCCCACACAAGGCGATTTATGGTCGATCACGAAATCCGCGCGGCGATGCGTGACGACCGCGTGAGCCCGCTGTTTGGCAACTCCATCGACAAGTGTGATTTGCCGTGATGAGCCTACCAGCCACTCCCGCACCCCTACGGTCGTGGAAAAGCCCTCCTTTCTTTTTCTCTCCGACCCTTTATTTACAGCGAACTTTTATGTCGCCTAAATCTCCATTGTTTTTGTGTTTTCTGAACCTCTACGACATCTTCAGGACCTTAGGAGTTGTTTCTGTTGATTATGTTCACCTTATGTTGATTTCTCATCTCTATGACTGAAAAAGAGGTCTCTATGGCTGAAAAAGGTCAGACTTTTAATTTTTTTGTATCTGGAACTCCTATGATTACCTTGGATAAATTCACGGGGAGTGAAAATTATTAGTCATGGGAGGACTTGGTGGACCTTTGGTTTATTGGTAATGGTTGTGAGGATCATTTTACTACTACGGATACAAGTATTCCCGATGATAAACGTACTCAATGGAAAAAAACCGATGATTTACTATGCAATATTCTTCGATAATCTATTGATGACAAGACTTTATATAATATTGGGACCTATAAAACTTGCTACACTCTTTGGAATCAGGTAAAGAAACTGTACACTAATGATGTTCAGTGTCTCTACCAGGTAATATCCTCCATTGCTAATTTGAAATAGCTCGGTATGGATATGTCTTCTTATGGTGGACGAATATCTACCCTTAAATATGTATGTTTCCTCATTTTGTAAATTAATGAGAATCAATGTATTCATTTTCTCTCAATATGGTATCAGAGCCATAAAAGAGTTTGAGAATACAAAGGTTAGGGTTTTGTCGTAGTAGTCAATTAATGACCCATCGAGGAACCGTGTCCGCTCCGATTCGCGTTCACCGGTCTTCGAAGCCTCACAAAAGCCAAACCATCGTCAGAACACCTTGCAGTCGACAACTTTTATCAGAGAGATTTCTCGGCGACCTCTATTCCGACCGAAGAGCACACCAACAAGAGCGCCTCCCTTCGATCTACCTTCCGGTGGAAGCCTCGCCAGAAAAATACCTCCTTACCCCATGCGATCACTGGTCTATAGCCCAGTAAAGAGTGCCTTACCGGCGCATGGCGGTAGCGTGAGACAACTGTTGGACACACGCCTCCTGCCTCCAGCGAGGTGCGTGCGCCACCGGCGAGCCATCCATCCTCCATGTGCCCTATCGTCGCGAAAAGCCCATGCTTTTCCTTTTCTCTCCGACCCTTTGTTTCTACATTTTTCGGTTGCCTAAATCTCTATTGTTTTTGTGTTTTTTGAAGCTCTACAACATCTTCAGGACCTTGGGAGTTGTTTCTATTGATTCCTACTGATTTCTCATCTCTATGGCTGAAAAAGGTCAAACTTTTAATTTTTTTGTATTTGAAACTCCTATGATTACCTTAAATAAACTCATAGGAGTAAAAATTCTCCCGATCATCGGCGGACTACGATGGACCTTTAGTTTATTAGTAATGGATATGGACATCTTGCCTCCCCTACGGACACAAGTATTCCTGAAGATAAACGTACTCAATGGAAAAAAATTGATGCTTTAATTTGCAATATTCTTCGGCAATCTATTGATGCCAAGACTCTATGTAATATTGGGGCCTATAAAACTTGCTACACTCTCTGGAATCATGTAAAGCAACTGTACACTAATGATATTCAGCGTATCTAACGGGTTATATCCTCCATTGCCAATTTGAAACAGCTCGGTATGGATTTATCTTCTTATGGTGGATGAATGTCTGCCCTTAAGGATGAACTTATCTCTATTTTGCCAAAGTCTACTAATACATGAGACTTCCCTATCTAAGATGGATCAAGTCTCTATGATCATTCTTCTGCTTAACCTCGAGCCAGATTTTGAGAACATCAGGAACGAGGATACTCCTTCCGGAAGCGATTATTCCAAACTTTGATGAGTGCGCTGATTCTTATGCATTACCCCCTCCTGCCCTCAGTCCGTGCGATGCAGATTACATCGGGTGCCGTGATGGTTTCGGTCGTTCTCGAGAAGTGATTCGGTGGACCGCGGTAGCAGCGGTAGAGGACAACGTCCTCAATGCACATACTATCATAGGCTTGGACACACCCGTGATTGATGCTATCAGTTACATGGCCGACCTCCTCATACTGTTCATTTGGCTCAGTCTCCTGATAATTCAACATGTTTGAGTTTTGTCTCGAGGAGCTCAAATCCGCACCTCGAGGGGTCGTTTTACGCGTGGTCTGAGGAAGTATCTTTGTCTTCTCACCTCAAGTCACAACCTTCCTCCATTGCTTCTATTACCTAGACCGGTAATGTCTCTACTTGCCTTACACATTCATCTATACCTTGGATCCTTGATACTGGAGCCTCTGATCATATATCTGGTAATAAATACCTTTTTTCTTCTCTTACCTTTCCGTCTCCTTTACCCACTATTACCTTAGCTAATGGTTCTCAAACCATAGCTAAAGACACTAACTTGGTTTGTCCCCTCCCTTCCTTGCCCCTTACCTCTGTACTTTATTATATTCCTGATTTTTCTTTTAATCTTATTTCCATTAGTAAGTTGACTCGTGACCTTCATCAGGTAATTTACTTTTAGCACAACTTTGTAACCTCAGAGACCGTATCACGTGAAGTCGATTGGCATCGAACATGAGTCACAAGGCCTCTTTCACCTCAGCTCGCCTCTTTGTTCCACTGCTTGCACTTCCATGGAAGCTCCTCTCCTCCTCCACCATCGTCTCGGTCATCCAATCCTCTCCAAGTTTCGGAAGCTGATTCCTCATTTTTCTAGTTTATCTTCACTTGAGTGTGTCCTGTCAGCTTGGGAAACATACTCGTGTCTTGTTCCCAAAGCGTTTAGATCCTCGGACAAAATCTCCTTTTGAGCTTGTTCACACTAATGTTTAGTGGTCTTCAGTCTACTCTTATTTTAGGATTTCATTACTTTGTTACTTTTTTATAGATGATTATTCTCGATGTGGGTTATTTTTGTCGAAAAACTCGAGATGAGTTATTTTCTATCTTTCAAAATTTCATGCTGAAATTCGCACCACCAATACTTATTTGTATTTTTAAGAAGGAGAATGTGCAATATTTCTACGTCATTCTCTTCTTTATGTCTTCCCACGGGATTCTTCAAGAATCATCTCGCGCTTACACTCAACGGAATGGGAGTGGTCAACGTAAGAACCGTCATTTAGCCGAGATGTTTCGCGCCTCCTCCTCCATCATAAGGTTTCTCAACGTTTCTGGGGGGATGCTATCTTAGTTGGTCGTTATTTGATTAATCATATGTCATCCCCTTGTTTCGTATGATCGTATCCTCATCTCCCGTCTTTACTACCTAATCAACCTTTCTTTCGCCCCTTCCTCGTCTCTTTGGTTGTGTTTGTTTTGTTCATATTCTCACCCTAGGCAAGACAAATCCTAGCCCAAAGCCACTAAGTGTCTTCTCAAAGGCTCTCGCATCTCGAGGGGTTATCGCTATATTCTCCCGACACTAATCTACTTTATCTTTGGTCGATGTCAACTTCTTTCGAGGATTCCCTTCCTCTCGCAGCCGCATCCTTTCGTCTTATTCATTTATTCCTCTTGTCTTACCATCTCCCGATTTCCCTTCTCCACCTACAGATGTCATGACTCAACCACTTCAAGTCTATACTCGCCGTCCTCGTCCTCCTACAAGGCCTTGTGTTGACTCATCTCTTATGCCGCAGTCATCTCCTAATCCGGTTCCGCAATCGTCTGATGATCTACCTATTGCTCTTCTGAAAATGATTCGGGCTTCTACTTCTAACCCACATCCTCGGTTTATAATTTTCTTAGCCTTCATCGCTTATCTTCAATTTACTACTTTATTTCCACCTTGTCTTCCGTCTCTATCCCTAAAGCACTAGTGGTACCGTCATCCGGAAATGAAAATAGTAATGGTCGAGAAATCGATGTTTCTTACTCCAATCACTGCTGAACTCGTCGCCTTCCTCTTGCAATTTCTCCCGCCAATGGCCGTTGGGTTTATAGTGAAGGCTGTGGGACCCGATGGCAAGATTTGATCTCGCTGAGTCCCGCCACTAAGGGCACACCCAAGAATACGGCTCGGACTTATTACGATGTTTTTCCTCGACGGCCAAGATCGCTCTATGTTTGCTTGCTTCTTTCTCTAGTCATATGGCGCTCATGGCCCCTTTTTCGCTTGGATATCAAGAATAGTCTTTCTTCATGGTGATCTCGCTGAGGTTTATACTTTGAGCAACCATCCGGTCACGCTCATGGTTCCGCCGACAAACCACACGCTGCTCCTTATGCCCAAACAATTCCCCACAAAGCAGTAGTTTAGCTCGCGGGTTCAGAGTTCGCATGATTCAAGCGCAGCGTACTATTCTCGCTTTTTTTATCATCATTCATCTACCGACAATGTATTTACTTGATTGCTGCTATGTGGATGACATTGTCATAAAAGAACTTGGACAGGTATTCGTAAACCCAAACAACACCTCTTTGTCCACTTTCAAAACAAAAGACTGGGAACCCAAGTATCTCTGTGCATCGAGGTAGCCTGCCTCTAATTCTAGAAGTCGTTATTTCAAAGGAAGTATACCTTTCATAGAGTACTGATGACACCTGCATGTCGGACTCCAAGCCTATAGACGCCCTATGGATCCCAATGTCAAACTCAGACTGTGTCGTGGGAGTTTCACTAAGAACTGTGGAGATATCGACGACTAGTAGGTAACCGAACTTATCTCACTATCGCTCTACCCGACATCTTGTTTCCATGAGCGTAATTATTAGTTCCTACAATCACCTCGTGATACCTTATTGTGACGTTATAATTCATAGTTCTGCTTATATCAAAGGAACACTGTGTCAAGGAGGTTGTATAAGAACAAAGGTCATAACAAGTTGTTGACTACGTTGATGCAGATCGAAAGTGTGCTCACCATAGATGGACGTTCTACATCACGGTAATGTGTGTTCATTGGAGGTAACTTAATATCCTAGAAGAGTAAGAAATAAGATGTAGTAGCGCATCCAGCATCAACCGAGTAATCGGAAGGCGACTCCAGCAATATGTGAACTCATATGGTTGAAGCATCTCCTCCAAGAGCTAAGATTTGGGAAGAATGAACAAATGAAGCTTATATGTGATAATCAAGTCGCTTTACATATTTCATATAACCCAGTTTTCCATGAAAGGACCAAACACATAGAAGTGGATTGCCACTTTATCAGAGAAAAGATTGCATTGGGATGCATGACTACTAGTTTTGTCAACTCTAATGACCAACTAGCAATATCTCTACTCAAGTCTCTATAGCCTTGTGGATAAAATATATATGTGACAAGTCAGTGCCAATCTATATGCTCCAATCCTCGAGGGGAGTGTTATGTTTAGTCTCCTAATCCATTTAGGATTCTTTTCCTTCTATCTTTAGTCTCCTCATTTGACTCTAACTCTGTTTCCTTTTTTACCCTAACACTAGAGTATAAATATGTATGTTTCCTCCTTTTGTAAATTAATGAGAATCAATGCATTCAATTTTTCTCAACAAGGATGAACTTATCTCTATTTTGCCAAAGTCTACTAATATTGAGACTTCACTGTCCAAGATGGATCAAGTCTTTATGATCATTCTTTTGCTTAACCTCAGACTAGATTTTGAGAACATCCGAAAACAGATACTCACTGGAGCAGTTATTCCAAACTTTGATGAGGTTCTTGCTCGGTTACTTCGCCATACCTCCACTGCCACTCACTCCATGCAATCTAAGATTTCACCGGACACTTCTACGATTGCCAAATACCCACTAAGTGATTCCAGAGGTGGACGCAGAGCAATCGAGGTAGGTGATTATTACCCAAATAAGGTTGTTCCATACTCAACACCCCGCCTTGCTTTCACCCTTTTTGCATAGTAATCAACCAAATTGACTCAACAAGTAATGCTAAGAACCTAGCAAATACTCCGATCAATTTTATAGCAATTTTGTAGTTTTCATGTGCTATATATATTTAAGATGTGGATGCAAATTTCAAAGATGAAGATATCAATTAGAACTCGTGAGTTGCAGAGCTGTATAAGGGTGTAGATTGTGAAATTTCGCACTCTTGCCCATTTTGTTGACTTTTGTATCTCCTTTTTTGGTTTCTCCCCATTTTGTCCCTATGTAATAGTATTCAGCTTTGTTTAGTTTGGTAATTTGTATTGTTTTAGGTAGTATATAATGCCCAATCAACAATTGGTAAAGACAGTTTTTAGTTTGGAGAATAAAGTTTGGGGAAGCTTGTCGAACAAGCTCCCATTCTCTTTCCTTTTCTCTCATTTTCTCTCATTTTCTCACTAGCCAAACACCCTATGAGATTGGCAACTCAGAGGATGAGTGGCTAAACCCCCTCCTTCCTTGAAGTAAAGGGCACGGGGCAAAGGAACCTCAGGCAAATGAAGGGTTCTGATGTTTTCAACAAAGGTATTCGCTGACATTTATGTGTTTTCCTTTTAAACTTCAGGCCTGCATCCCTCCAGTCACCTCAATGGCTAGCACTGCAAGCTTTCAAAGCCGCTGGATGCTTATTGCTAGGATCCAGTTGATGTTCATAGCAATACTTAGCGAGCTATCGAAGTAGTCGGGCTGGCACGTTTTCACCGCCCGGCACCATTAACGCCAAAGGAATGCCATTTGCAAAGGATAGTTATTTCTGGGTCGCCTTTATAAATTTAAATGAGGAACTAGCTTCTCGAGATGACTAAAATATCCCTCCCCAATGCGAGGAAAAGATCCGAGAAACCTTCATTTTCCTTGGGAACCTAAGCCTAGTGACCTAACACTTCAAAGATTTCTATTTTACATTTTAACTCATCTTACTTTCAGTTTTCACCACAAAAATCCACTCTTTTTATAACAACCCAAAAATCCAAAATGAATTCACCAGTTTAAAACTTCACCGTCGCCATTTACACGAAGAAACCCATCTCTATGGACAATCCTGTAATCCATTGCATAAAGAGCTACGCTACGCCAAGATAAGGTGTTAGGTTATAAATATTGCCTGATTCAAGAACTCACTGGCTTTGTCTCAACCAGTGGACAACGTTCACAATGCACATACTACCATAGGCTCGACACAACTCCATGATCGATGCTATCAATTACATACGACCTCCCCAGATCGCTTCATGTGGCTCAATCTTTAAACATTCAAAGAAGTTCGAGTCCGGGCCTCATGTTTCATTTACACCTCGCGCCATTCTTACACCCGGCGAGTATAAGGAGACTCTGCCTCACTTAAGGTACCAAATCTTCCTCCACGCTCTCGTCGCTCTGCACCGGCAATGCCCCCGCTCGCCTTTACACATCCATCTGCACCTTGGATCCTTGATACTAGAGCCTCTGATCATATCTCTGGTAATAAAGACATTTTTTCTTCTCCTACCTTTCCGCCTCCTTTACCCACTATTACCTTAGCTAATGATTCTCAAACCATAGCTAAAGGCATTAGCTCTTGTCCCTCCCTTCCGCCTCTTTACCAGATTTTATGTTCCCGATTTTCATTTCAATCTTATTTCCATTAAGTAGGGGTTGACTCGTGACCTTCATCAGGTACTTTACTTTTTCACACAACTCTATAGTCCTTGCAGGATCAAGTAATGAGGAAGACGACACATAGACATGAGTCATAAGGCCTCTTTCACCTCACATCTTTGTTCCATCATTGCACTTCCACTCCGAAGCTCCTCTCCTCCTCCACAATCGTCTCGCCTCATCCAAGCCTCCAAGTTTCGAAAGTCAGGTTCCTCATTTCTAGTTTATCTCGTCAGCTGGTGAGTTACTATGTCAACTTGGGAAACATCCAAGCCTCATGTCTTGTTCCCAAAGCATTCAGATCCTCAGACAAAGTCTTCTTTTGAGCTTGTCCACACTAATGTTTGGGGTCTGTTGTAGCATATATCTACTTGTCTTCTAGAGTTGTAATCTATTAGGAAAGTTAGATTGACTTTTGTATATATATATTCACAATGGATCAATGAAAAACACAAAGAATTCTTTCCTCTAATTCTTCCTTCTTTGCTTTCTACATGGTATCAGAGCCTAAAGCTCGGATTTGAGCAAAATTAGGAACAAATTCAAGAAAGAGAAAGAGGGATGTGGGGGTATTCTTTTTTAAACACCAATTTGGGAGGAGAGAGCCGGGTGACACCCACCCACCCAGGAAGGACCACGACCGCCGACGAAAGGTGGCCATCGAAGTCCGGTGGGCCTGACAACGAGCCTCACAGCTCATGAACAGATCACATATTTGGCCTGCTCCCACGCGCCACACAGGACACGCTGGGCCTCCAACAACAACACAACACGCTCCTCCATCAAGGCTGCCGACAAGCCTCCTCGGCCACCTGCTTTCCCTGTTAAACCACAGGAAAAGGGTCTTTCAACGTTTTCTCGGTCCGATAGCAGCATCCATAGAGGTTTCTTCGTGTATCTAGGTTGCAAACCTAGGGTTTTTAGAGAAATCTCTATGCTCTTGATCTCTGGAGGTATACTTTGTCCCTAACTTCTGTCCTTGGCTTTATAATGAGTACTTCAGAAGATAAAAAGCCTGTTTCAGCGCTTGAAGTGGTCCCGATGATGTCTAAAATCACGGAGGACAAACTACCTGGTCCTAATTATTCTGATTGGAGTAAACAATCCGCCTCTACTTAAGGAGTATTTGTATGGTCAGCCATCTTGATAAGGACCCTCCTATAGATGATTCGAAAGACCGATGGCTAGAGAATGATGCCCGTCTCTTCCTACAAATTCGTAATTCCATTGACGGTAAAGTACTCACTCTCATTAATCACTGTACATATGTTAAGGAACTAATGAATTATTTGGAATTTGTGTCTTCTGGCAAAGAGAATATTTCTCACATGTTTAATGTATGTAGAGCCTTTTATCGCATTGAGAAACAAGATCGGTTTCTCGTAGAACTCTTCATGGACTATAAAAAGACATATGAGGAACTGAATACACTACTACCATTTGGTCCAAATGTTAAGGTTCAGCAAGATCAACAGGAAAAGATGGCAGTGATGGGTTTTCTAGCCGCACTCCCTTCGAAGTATGAATCTGTTAAGGCATAGATCCTGTCCAACCCTAAGATCTCATCTTTCCAAGAAACATCTCAAGCAGATACCTTTACGCAAACCTCCTCATCTATTCCTCCCCGCTCGTATTTGAGCTGCCCTGCTGGTCGGAACGCTGGGTGAGCCGAAAAACAACAATACGTAAAACGCGTGAGTCTGGCAAGAACTCTGCAGGATAAGCTCCTGGAGGAGTTGTTAGTTATTACCGCTTATAAGCCGTGACATGTGATATGAGATCGGTAGTTAGTTTAATGGCCTAATCGAGACTTCACCGCTTCATGTAGCTTCCACGATTGGCAGACGGATCGCCGCTTTAATTCACAAGAAGAATTAGTCGTTCCACTTTAAATTGTGAATCATTGAAGTCTCCATCTACTCCAATTATTTATCACAATCAAGTACCTCAATAAATGTCGCTCTCTTCTTCAATCCGACGGTCATTTATCCCTGAGCCACGATCACATGACATGTAATTCTAAATTATTCTACCTTCAATACATCCTTCCACTTCCTTTGTTACTCTAGCATATGGGTCACGGTCATGAGTTCTTGGGTCAAGCACAATTTTTCCCACTGCATCTCTCCCTTTGTCATCCGTCTTGAGTTTACCTAATTTCTCTTTAAATTTTATCTCTGTGAGCAAATTAACTCAAGCACTTGAATGTTATATCTCATTTTTTTCCTAGTTTTTGTCTCTTTCAGGATCTTATGACGAAGCAGATTATTGGTAGAGGACGTGAGTCTAGGGGTCTCTACATTCTTGATCATACAGTACCGAGACCTATCGCTTATTTTGGAGTTACTACACCATTTGAGACGCATTGTTGATTAGGCCATCCCTCTCTTCCTTTATTGAAAAAGTCGTGTTGCGTCAAGTCTCCACACAAAACAGAGTCTTCACACCATGGGCATCACCGTCATCATTTTAGTCCTAGAGTCAATAAACGAGCTAGTGCTCCATTCAATTAGTCCATTCGTATGTGTGGAGGTTCATGTCCAAATGTGGTCCCCAACCAGTTTTGATGGTCCTTTATCACTTTTGTTGATGATTATTCACGAACCACTTTGTTATATCTAATGAAAAACCGTTCTGAGTTATTTTCTCATTTTCGTGCCTTTTATGCTGAAATAAACACTCAATTTCATGTTTATGTTCAAAGGATGAGAAGTGATAATGCTAAAGAATATCCCCGTAACGCTTCGCCATTCATGCTTCAAAATGGTATATCCTTCATCGACCATGCGCCGATATTCCTTCCCTTGGTCTTGAGTGGCTAAGAGAAGAATAGACACCTCCTTGAAACTCGTGCCGGAAGCCTATTATTTCAAATGCAAAGCCTACAGCCATTTCGGGGCCGATGTCAAGTTTCCACCGCTTGTTTTTTTATTAACCGATGTCTTCCTCGGTCTTGAATTGAGACACTCTGTATTACATCATTTTTCCAAATAAACCTTTATTTCCCATTGAGCCTTGGGTATTTGGGTGTACTTATTTTGTTCAGGATGTTCGTCCGCATGTGTCTAAACTCAATCGTAAGTCATTAAAGTGTATATTCCTGGGTTATTCTCGAGTTCAGAAGGGATATAGGTGTTATTATCCTAGTCTTCGAAAATACTTGGTTTCTGTAGATGGCACCTTTCTTGAGAATACTCCTTTTTCTCAAGACCCGATCCACACTAGCCAAGGGGAGGATGATGATTTACTCGTTTATACTCTTGCCTCCAAATTCTCCTTCTCCTCTCCCCTCGTAAAACCCCCATCACTTCAGTTCACACTCAGACGCCAACACCCCCCGCCTCAGCCCTCCACTAATCCATGCTTTTCCTGGAGATCGATCCGCCTTAATGACTATCTTCCTATTGCTCTCCGTAAAGGTAAACATCGCATGTTCAATCCACTCCCTCCTTTGCTCAACATGACCGTTTGTCATCACAGTCTTGTTCTTTTATTGCATCCTTGGACTCTATTTCATTACTTAAAAAGGTTTCTGAAGCCCTCACTCACCTTGGTTGGCGTAGTGCTATGATAGAGGAGATAGATGCCTTCACCGATACGTGAAATGGTACTGGGACTTAGTTTTACCCACAAGATGCCATTGTTGTCAGCGGTGTTCATAGTGAAGATTAACCTGATGGATCCATTGTTCGGACAAAAACCCGCCTTGTTGCTAGCGGTACGCCCCATACCACTGCATGGACTATTCCGACATTTTTTCCCCTGTTGCTAAGATGACGTCTATTAGGCTTTTTATTTCCCTGACTACCACTTATAATTGGGATCTCCACTAGCTTGATATTAAGAATGTCTTTCTTCTTGGCGACCTTCAGGAGGTGTATATGAAGCAACCTCTAGGGTTTGTTGCTCAAGGAGAAAGCGGAGGGCTCGACGCCTGGAAGTCTTTTGTATGGTTTGAACAGTCCATGTGTGCGGTTTGCAATTCAAATAACGCTGAGGAATTTGGCATGCAGAAGAGTAAATCCGACCACTTCATGCCCCACGAACCCAAACGACACTATCAGAGAGGTGATAAGACATTATACCTGATGATCTTAAGAGTTATCCGTGAGTCTTCGCACACACAAGTAGAACGGGATTATTTAGACACTCATTATGTTACATGCAAATGCAACCTCAATCGTAATAATTACGGTTTGAATCTATTATTCAGATCGGCTGAGGACAACCGCGCGTCCCGATGGTCACGGCATGCACCCCGCCAGAGAAGGCTAAACAGGCCTGAGATTATCCCCAGATATAAGACTAGTCGAGCTGAATTACCTTACGGTCACTCATCCTGATATTGCCCACTCAATCAGTATTGTAAGCCAATACATATCTTCTCCAATAGTTGATCATTGAGCAGCTATAGAACAGATTCTATGTTACTTGAAATGAGCCTCGAGACGTGGTATTTTATATAGTAATCATGGTATAATAGATAACTGGAAAGCCTTCGACGATATTAGAAGGATTCATGAGGACAGGAGGTCCACTTCTGGAAGGCTATGTGTTTGTCGTGGAGTGGAATCTGGTCTCAGCATAAAGAGGCAAGAAATATATGTTGTCTCGATCTAGTGTAGAATCTGAATATAGAGCTGATGGCACAGTCCGTGTGTGATCGTGATCAACCTCGATGGAAGTCGGCATCAGTCCAGCCCCAAGAAACTGCGACAACCAGCCGCTTCATATCGTCAACCCGTTTCCATGAACGAACTAAGCATATTGAGATAGATTGTCATTTTGTTCATGAGAAAATACAACTCGGCTTGATTTCCATAGGATATGTGTAGACATGAGAATAATTGGGTGATATCTTCACAAAGACCCTAAGTGGGGACCAAAGTTAATTATCTGATACAAGCCAGGCATGATTAATATTCAGCCCAAATCTCGAGGAGGAGTTGTTATAACATATATCTACTGCCTTATAGAGTCAGAATCTATTAGGAAAGTTAGATTGACTTGTGATATATATATTCACACGGATCAATGAAAAATACAAAGAATTCTTTCCTCCACTCTTTTCCTCTTTGCTTTCACAGAGTCCTCTTCAGTCTACCTCATTTTAAGATTTCAAGTATTCATATTTTTATAGACGATTATTGTCGATGTACTTGGTTATTTTTAATGAAAACTCGAGCTGAGTTATTTTCTATCTTTCAAAAATTTCATGCTGAAATTTGCACTCAATTCAATACTTTTATTCGTATTTTAAGAAGCGATAATGCTAAGGGAATATTTTCTATTCATTCTCTTTCTTTATAAATCCATGGGTTCTTTTTCAATTACATCATCATAGATAGCATATTCCCCAAATGTAATGGAGTGGTTAAGTGTAAGAATCGTTATTTAGTTGAGACAACTCGCACTCTCGGCCTCCGTCATAAGGTTCCTCGTCGTTTTTGGGGGAATGCTATCTTAGCTGCTTGTTATTTTATTAATCGTATGCCATCCTCTGTTTTGCATGATTAGATCCCCATTCCTCGTCTTACCATCAACCTTAAGCCCTCCTCATGTGTCTTCGGTTGGTCTGCTTGTTCATATTCTCACTCAAGAAAGACAAACTCAACCAAAGCTCAATGTCACCTTCTCTCGTGGCTTACTCTCGCCCTTCAAAGGCTATCGTTGTTATTCTCCCGACACTAATCGCTACTTTATCTCTGCTAATGTCACATTCTTTGAGGATTCCACCTTCTCCTCTGCAACGCGTCCTTCTGTTTCGGAAGTCTTATCTATTCCTCTTGTCTTACCATCTCTCAATTTCCCTTCTCCACCTACAAATGTCGTGACTCGACCACTCTCGTGTTTATACTGCTGCCTCATCCCTCCTACTGTGGTCTCAAGACTCATCTTCTATGCCACAACTAAACCCCCATTGTCACCTCATCCGCTCGAATGTCTATCGACGTCTTATCGCCATTCAAAGAAAACGTTTCTATCTAACCCCACATCTTATTTATAAATTTTTCAGCTTTCATCATTTATCTTTATCCTACTTTGCCTTTATTTCCACCTTGTCTTCTGTCTCAACCCCTAAAAGTACTAGTGAGGCTCTCTCTCATCCGAGCTAGAAACAAGCAATGGCTGAGAAAATGGATGCTCTTTACTCCAATGGCACATGATTCGCCACCATCCTTCTTATTTCCGCCCGTTGTCGCTTCAGCTCCATATGTCCAGCCGCGGTCCTGGAGCGTTGACTGACCCGCCCGGCGTCCGCCATCGCCAGCCACGTCGACTGCCAGTCACGATCCCACTATTTTGATACTTTTTCTCCGATGGCCAAGACTTCCTCCCAGCTCCCGCCTCGGCTCTTCCACGCCGCAGCTGCGCTCGCCTACCTTTAGTCGATAACAAGAATCGTTCTTCTATGGTGATAGTGGAGGCGCTGAAGAATTCCGCCAAGGTTGGGCCGAGTAACGAGCCTGTTTTCTCCGCTTAGAGTAACCAGGGAGAGTGAGGAGCATGATGTTTCTAAGTTGTACTTTGTGATTGCTTGTTGAGCCTTGTTCCTTCACCCATGTTTTACCTCCCCGGTTTTAGTTGATTTGGAACCAAGCTTAATAAAGCATGTGCTGTTATCAATAATAAAGCATGTGCTGTTCACGATAATAAAGCATGTGTTGTTTACTAATCTAATGTGGGTGCTTTACTTTTATCGAATCACATAATTAAGTTAATTTAACCGGTAAGAAAAGATGTACCTCGAAAGTAGGGACATAGATCGGACTCATTAACACCCAAGAAGCGCTCATCACTTTCACTCGCCTCCCCAGCCCGGCCGTGATGGGCCAGCCGGGTATCAACCATATCGGGGCCGATAGGAGACATCAACTTTGCCCGCACTTTGTAATGAACCAGTCACATCAACCGCCACCTGGGCACCGTTGAGCGAATGTTCCGTCCTTAGCCAAGACTTTGTAATGAACCAGCTGGACATCAACCATACTGGGCCGGTAGATCAACCTACTCCGGGCTTTGTAATGAAAATCGAGATGGGAAACAAAGCGAAATTGCAAATCATCCTTGTTTGATTTGCACCGGAAGTATAACATTCCATATTCTAGGCATGAAGGTCAGTTTAGCATACCCAACACACTTATCCGATCAACCATTTAGCAGCAGCGCTCATTACATTTTTCCCTTCCCAGTTTCGCCAGAACTCTTTCCGCTGATCCTGATCTGTTCTCCGTTCCTAAACTTTCAGGATCAAGTCCCTTCCATTGACATGGAGCAAAACCTGCTCATGATTTCAGAGTCCGTTCAGCGTATCCAGCACTCATGCCCTTTGAGGGGTGGATTTAAACAAATCGTCTTAAAGTTTCCAGTTTAGCTGGTTTAGCTCGCAGCAGCCCAGAGCTGGCACGATGGCTAAGCACAACGTGACTATTCCGCTTTCATCATTAATCTACTCGGGACATGTCGGCACACTGATTCATCAGGTTGATTATTGTCACACAGCAATTCATCCTGTTGACTTTGTTAATCCCTGTGCAAACAACCCGCAGCCATAGTCCTATCCTTCTTTCAAACTGTTCCCCAATGTTTTCACAATCGTGAAACTCAAGTATTTTCAGTATCGAGGTAGCTCACTTAATCTCTGAGTGGTTATTTCTCAGAGGAAGTATACCTTGATATATCGCAAACACCGGCGCCGACGCTCCAGCAAACCACACCCCATGGTCCCAAACGCCCAAACCTCTGAACGTCAATGTTAGCTCCCTACAGATCCCAGTGATGATTATCAACGACTCAGAGGTAACCGAACTATCTCTGCATTATCACTCCACCGACATCCGCCTACATGAGTTTAGTTAGTTAAGTCCTGCCAAATCATCATGTGATAGCTATCATTGGGATGTCGAAGTTCAGATTTCCATTATAGTGCTCAGTCAACAAGTCAAGGGGTGTTGTATGAAACATAAGTCATACCCGTGATCACGCCACACTGATGCAGATCGCGCTTCACCCGCCACAACAGACGACTACATCAAGGGGTATCAGGTGTTCATCAGAGGCAACTTAATATCCTCGAAAGAGTAAAAACAGACGCCAGCTGATCAAGTTGAATGAGTGGTCGGGCTGCAGACTCCAGCAACACAAACTCATATGGTTGAAGCATCTCCTCCAAGAGTTAAGATTTGGAAAGGATGAACACATGAAGCTTATATGTGATAATCAAGCCGCCTTGCATATTTCATCTAACACAGTTTTCCATGAGAGGACTAAACACATCAAGTGGGATTTACAATTTCTTTATGAGAGAGTAAAATCAGAATGATTAGTTACCACTACTAGTTCGTCAACTCCTAACGACTAACTAGCGCATTATTATTCACTAAATCTCTTAAAGGTCCTAGGATAAAGTATATATGTAACAAGTTTGGTGTTTTTGACCTATATACTCCACCTTGAGGGGGAGTGTTAAGGTTTAATCTCCTAATCTATTTAGGATCCTTTTTCCATCTTCTCTAGTCTCCTACTTAGACTCTAACTTTGTTTCATTTTTTGCCCTAACACTAGAGTATAAATATGTATGTTTCCTCCTTTGTAAACTAATGAGAATCAATGTATTCCTTTTCTCTCAATAGTTAGAAGATGGTTTACTTTCATATGGGTTAGTTAGAAAAGGCCTTTGTTAAACGACCAACTCTCCTAAAAGCCCAAGCTTGTAGAATTTGGGTTTAATATGAATATCATGTCTTTAACACCCTCTCTCAAGTGTAGCCCCATACCTGCATGTGGGGAGTCAAATAAACAAAATAGCGTCCTCAATGGACTTTCAACCAACAAAGTCGGCAATAAATCAAAGATCGGAATAAACCTGCAGAGAGGACCTCCCGCCAAAGTCCACAGCTCGACACTGATAAGACAAACTCAACTTTTCAAATGGTCATAGATTTGGGTTTCGCAACATGAACATTCCATGGAAACCAATGTTTTAATCCCAAAACATGGGCCGGTAACTTTCAAAAAATTGGTGAGAATATATGTGTGATATTTTAATCTGCATGGTCATCTGGGCCGTCATGCGATGTCCGCATTTACATCCAACCGCCATGTGGACATCCAAGGAGCCTTTCCACCCACCACTTTATCTCACAAAATGGATACTAGAAACAAAGTAGATATCCACATGGATGTCCAATTACCTTGGGAGGTGATTTTTGGCTACTAGAAGCCATGTGGACGTCCACCTAGAAGACCTCTTGGAAATGTGGATGAACACTTGGACATTCATGTCTTGGCATCCAATGGCACTTTGCACCTCATTAAATGCTCCGCAAACAATGAGGCGTAAGTCTGTTCTCAACAGACTTATTTGGCTGGGCTGGGCTTCAACTCCCATGTATAAAGGATCTATGCTTTGTTAAAAGAGTAGAAAACACTCCAAATAATCATTGAACTGTCTTTTGCAAAATATTTGAACGCAGTCTAGCTTCTTTAAAATCCAGCTTCATTCTGTCTTAATCAATCCTAATTTTCATATCCTGATAAAAATTTGTTGGTAACTGTTTTTTGCAAACATTTATGAGCAAGCATAAGTGTGGGTACATATTGGAGGGAAAAATTTAACAGGCACACCCCATCCAAGGTTTGTACTGGCGCGAGGTGTGTCTCTCGAGGGAATTATAAGCGCTCATTGGAGCCATTTGATCTGAGTGTAAAGCTTGATGCTTGGTTTGAAAGCCTAGACATTGTAGAACTGCAAGCTTGAGATTGAAACTAGAGGAGAGTGAGTGAATATAAGTCTGGATTAGGCTGAACCACTACAATTTGGAATTTCAATCTCTCTTGATCTTGATTGTTTTTATTCTATTATAGGTTATACTGTCTCTTCCACTCATCGTAGTTCACATTAATCATATCTTGTAAAAAAAGACCATCACCCTAATTCACCCCTCCCATAGAGTGATTACCTAAGTAGCTATAGTTAATAGTTTACAATATTAAAGTGCAACCAAGAAAAACGTCTACCTAAAAATTTCAACAAAAGGCCAAACATAATAAATGAAAAGATAAAGTCATCTCAGTGATTCCAATATTGGGCTGAAAACTGATTTATATGTAAGAAAATATTTACCTTATTTGATAAGACATTCCAAAGTCCATCACTTGCAATAATTATAAAATCTACACCATTCATTTCTTCTTCCTAAACATTTGAAAGCGATAATTCCATGAGCAACAATTGGAGTGGAAATATAATATAAAGACAAGACAATAAAGTTAAGCTTTAACACAAGATAAACAAATGCTTTATCAAACAAAGAAAACAGCAATAAAGATTAAAGAATTTTATGAATTAAAGAAGCAATAGATTTCACTTATATTAGATGTGAATTTTGCTTTTAAATTATCATGGTTAGAAATCCCCCTACTGAAATCGAAGTTCTTCAATCCAGTTTATCCAAGGGATCTTCCAAAATAAAGCATGTTTGCAAATCTGTTTTCCTACTCTTTCCATGTTCCTTCCAGCCTTCCTGCACTTCTCTCCATTTTCCATTGCAGTACATGCATCAAGCAATGCCAACTTGGTTTTGCTAGTAGTTACTGACCTAAATGAATAATCTATATCAACTCTACCATTGTTATTTTTAATCCTAGAGTCTTTAGTAATGCATCGAAAATCTTCATCCTCATTCTCAAGAGACTCCCCTAGCTCATTCGACAACCATAATCTGATCATCACTCAATGTCTAGTCCACACAGTATAGTGGTCAACCCGCTAAGAACCCCACAAAAGAATAAACAAATGAGGGCTCATAAGAAGCAGGAAGAAGCACAGGATCATCATCATTACCAAACAAAGAATCATTTCATTTCTTTCCTGGCATTACTTCACACTGGTGAAATTAATCCAATGTCTAATGCATATTAAAACAAGAAAAGTGCCTCACAAACATATTGAAATTCTCATACATCTTTTAACAATAGAGATGGTTAATGTGCCTTATGATGATGAGATAGAAAAGTTTTCATAATCGATGGGAGACAAGACATGGAAGGAACAGTCCACACCCACACATGAAAAGTATTGCACAACAACATGTGGTTCCCATGATCTTTATATTTCCTTTAAATAGTCTGGATATAATGGATCACTCACAACAATAATATATATAGTGTTGACGAATTCAAAAGAGTAGTTAGAGTTATCTCCTATTTTGTATAATAGTTTGTTACATTCTCTTTATTATGTAAATAATACAAATAGCTGACTCTAGTATTGTTTTTTTATCAGAGAAATAATATACTCATAAAACTTCTATACGGGTAAAGGTTTTGCTTTCTTCCCTCTCCTGCTTTTATATTTGTTACTGTAGCATAATCAGTTACTAAGATGAATGCTTTAGAGGAAGAGAGGCGTATATGTCTCGATGTATCCTTGGATGCTACTTGACCTACCTCCACAATTACTCCCATTTCCACATCAGATAACTCTATTTCTCTACAAATCTCTTCGCTCAAATTAAATGGACAAAATTTTCCCAACTGGTTCGGATATGTTCAACTTGTCATTCGTGGAAAGGGAAAGTTTGGCTATCTCGATGGTTCTCTTCCCAGACTTGACAATTTTGATCCCTCTTTCTCGACGTGGGATATTAACAACTCCATGGTTATGTCTTGGCTTATTAATTCCATGGATACTTCAATTGCCGAAATTTATCTTCTTTATTCATCCGCTCAAGCCATATGGTATGCAGTTACCTTGGCCTGCTCTAACCTTGATGATTCTTCCTAGATGTTTCATCTCCGAACCAAGTCTCAAAATCTTCGCCAAGGTGATCTAAGTGTTACTCAATATTTTAATAATCTGACCAAACTGTGGCAGGAATTGGATTTGTTTGCTCCTCAGTCTTGGCATGACCCTAAAGATGTTGAGAGATCCTTGCTCATGAGCGTACTTATGATTTTCTAGCCGGTCTTGATCGAACCCTCGATGATATCCATGGTCGTATTCTCGGTATTAAACCTTTTCGAAGTCTTGATGAAATCTTTGCTGAAGTTCGTCGTGAAGAAAGTCACAACCATGTCAATCTTTCTCCTTCTTCACCCACGGATTCCTCTGCCTTGGTTTTCCGACAATTTGATGGTCAAAAGAAATAAAAAAACCAATGGAGCGATCATTGTCAGCATTCATATCACACAAAGACTATGTGTTGGAAACCTCATGGCAAGCCTGCTAATTGGGTCCCTCGTCATCTTCGTGGTCCTTATAGTAAAGGTATTTCCGACCGCATCAAATTTTGCGATCGGCCTAATCCGATCTTCCTTTCTCTCAAACTCGCTGGATCAACCACAAGCTTCTTATTGGTATCTGATGACTCCTTTCGATGGCCCACGGTACGCAGACTCGAATTTATTATCGCTACATCCACTAAAATTGAACCTTGGATCATCGATTCTAATGCATCTGATCACAAGCACGGTATCTCATTTTTTCTCGATTTTCCTTATCTTCGTGATTTAGTCGTCAAGATAGCGTATGGTTCCTCTTTACTTGTGTTTCTAACAAGCAGACAATGGCGCAAGGACACTTTTTGCCTCTCAAATGTCCTTCATGTGCCTCTTTTATCTTGCAATTTACTGTCCATCAATAAAGTCACTACTAATTGGAAGTGTATCGTGAATTTTACACTAAGTCCTTCAAGGTTTTTCAGACTCAGTTTCTAGAGTCGAACAATCGGGAGTGCAGTATGTGCCTTCCGTGATCTTCGCCTACTTTGTGTGTGGTCCTTCCAAGGGCGGGTGCTGACATTTGGTCACCGATTCCGGTTCTTCCTCTTGTCCACAACAAGTTATGCTCCTTGATTATCATCTTGCCATCCTAGCTTCTCATCGTCTTTGTTTTCCAATAAAGAGTCTTTCACTTGTGAAATGTTTTTGTTAGCCAAACACACTTGTGTTCCTTTTCCTGTTCAAAGCTATCGGCCATCTCTCACTTTTCACTTAGCTAATACCAGTATTATTTATGGGTCCTTCAAGTACTTAGCTTCTTAATAAAAAAATGGTTTATTTCTTTTTCATATCAGACACCATATACGTGCTTGTCGGGTATGCTATCTCTTGCTGATAAAGTCTTTAAATAGCTCAAATTTTTGAAAATTTGAATGCTATGATTCAAACACAATATAATTCCTATTGAGAATCATGGAATAGTTTCTAGATATTCTTTGACTTATCTCCTACCTTTTGTATACATTATCCTCCTTCCTTTTACACTTTATTTTCTTCCTTTTACCCTTTATTTTGTTTCCTTTTTATTCCATTCTTTTGTATAGATATAGGTGTCTCTGTACTAGGTAATACCAAATCACTCATTCAATAAAGAAAAGTATTATTTTCTTCTCTCATTTCACATGGTATCAAAGTCATGGTTGGTTCTAGAGTGAGTCATCTTCTCCGGCGGATCTCCTCAATCAGATCCTTCTCCAGCGGATTTTCTCAGTCGGATCTTCTCCAACGGATCTTCTCGGGCCACCTTCTCTCGCCGATCTTCACCGACGATCTTCAATCGATCACCTTTCTCCGCTTATCTTCCAAACGGCTTCTTAGTCGGGATCTTTCTCCTGGGCGGATCTTCTCAATGAACCTTCTCCGCCGACCTTTCTCTCGACTTCTTCTCGGTATCCTCAATCCGATCACAACAACTCCATCGTGGAACACCTCGGGTGTCGCATTGCCGTCGACATCGGATAAAATTAAGTACATTTTTATAACAAGCTTGGTGCATATGACCTATATGCTAGTTTGAGGGGGAGTGTTGAGAATCATGGAATATTCTCTAGATATTTTTTTATTTATCTCCTACCTTTTGTGTACATTATCCTCCTTCCTTTTACACTTTATTTTCTTCCTTTTACCCTTTATTTTGTTTAGTTTTTATTCCATTTTTTTGTATATATATAAGTGTCTCTATACTATGTAATACTAACTCACTCATTCAATAAAGAAAAGTATTCTTTTCTTCTCCTCACTCATTCAATAAAGAAAAGTATTCTTTTCTTTTCTCATTTCACAATTTCAAGCAATGGTACTGAATATTTTAACTCTACTTAAGAATGGTATAGTTCACCAAAGTTCATGCATTAATACTCCTCAACAAAATGGGGTTTCTGAACGCAACAATCGTCACCTTTTAGAAGTCACGAGATCTCTTTTATTTGGATCCAATGTCCCCAAACATTTTCGGTCTAATACTCTTTTGACCACTTGTTTCTTAATTAATCATATGCCCTCTAAGGTTCTAAAATTTAAAACACTGTTATCCACACTACAAACCTTTTTACCAACTTCACACACTTTTTCTGATATTGATCTTCATGTGTTTGATTGCTCGGCATTTGTTCATATTCATAAACCAAACCGTAGCAAATTAGAAGCAGATTCTCGTAAATGCGTGTTTCTTGGTTATTCTTCATCCACATAAATAACAAACACTGTCTGTCATAAAATGAGCTTTTATTCCCAAGGATTTAGCTTATTGAAAACCGACTGTTATTCCCAACAAATCCGACTTAGGGGGAGATTTTATGTGATGATTCGAATTTTTGGGATAGATCTGAACAGAATTGTGATTTAAATTCTGGTTGGGATAAATCTAAACAGAATTCTGGTTGGGATAAATCTGAACAGAATTCTGGTTTAAATTCTGATTAGGATAAAAAAATTCTGATTGGGAATATTTTTGGAATCAAAATCCTTCTTTAGTGGATTCGAATCCTAAAATATCTTCTGATCAAATTTTAAATAAATCAATTTCTATTATTCCTGATCCTAATAACCTGCACGAAAATAATTCTCCTAATTTAGCGGATTTTAATCCTAAAATATCTTCATATGAGATTTTAAATAAGTCAATTCCTATTATTTCTGATTCACAAAATCCTGACTCAATTTCAAATTCAAATATTGAAAAATCTAGTCCAACAAACCCACCAAATCCGAGTCAGCCAAGTCAACCAACCAGAACATCCCCTTTTGCTCTCACATATTCCAGAAGAAAGATCATGCCCAAAACTGGTGATATGGAACTACCTAAACGTCAAGAATTTGACCCAGGAACAGGTAATGAATTAAACATTAATGATCTTGATATTCCTATTGCATTAAGGAAGGGTCCTAGAAGTTGTACACAACATCCTATTTCAAAGTTCCTCGCATATTCCCATCTATCTAAACCTATGCAGGCTTTGGTATCTCATCTGTCTAAAATAGAGATACCAAACAATGTTGAAGAAGCTTTCCAAAACAATGATTGGAAGGTTGTTGTCTTTGACGAGATGAATGAACTAAACAAAAATGGAATGTGGGAGATCGTCAATCAGCCAAGTGGAAAGTCTCACGTGGGATGTAAATGGGTTTTCATAGTGAAATACAAGGCAAATGACACTGTTGAACGCTACAAGTCTAGACTAGTAGCAAAGGGATATCCCCAAACATACAGGATAGATTATCAAGAGACATTTGACCAGTGGCAAAGATCAACACTATTTGAGTTTTGTTGTCCTTAGCAGTCAATTTGGATTGGCCTCTCCAACAACTAGATGTCAAGAATGCTTTCCTAAATGGCGATCTTGAAGAGGAAGTGCACATGGAGTTACCACCTGGCTTTGACTTAGAACGAAAGAATGGTAAGGTATGTCGCCTTAAGAAGTCTTCATATGTATTAAACCAATCACCTGCGGTCTCTGTCTGACCGATTCACCAAAGTTTTATTCAATAACATGGCTGGCAACAAGCCAAAGAGAAAGTGCATCATACACTATTCTATAGATCTCTCAACGAGAAAATAACAATCTTAATAGTGTAAGTTGATGACATTATCGTCACAGGGAATGATAGAGTCAAAATTGAAATAATCAAGAAGAAACTTGCTTGTGACTTCGAGATGAAAGATTTGGGGAATCTTCGGTATTTCCTAAATATGGAAGTGGCTAGAAACAAAAATGGAATTTTAGTCTCACAACGAAAGTATGTTTTAGATCTACTAAAGGAGACCGGGGATGATGGAATGTAGACCAATAGATACACCTATGGATGCAAATGTGAAACTCAACAACAAAGATGATGATCAGCCCGTTGATAAAGGCCGTCAATATTAAAGGTTAGTGGGAAAACTCATTTATCTAGCTCATACAAGGTCAGACATTGCCTTTACTGAGCTGCTTAAGTCAATTCATGCATTCGCATTCCAAAAGTCATCTTGATGTTGTGTATCGGATTCTCAAGTATTTAAAGGGAACACCAGGAAGATGTTTAATGTTTAAAAAGAATGAAGAAACGTTGAAGTTTATGTTGATGTTGATCAAGCAAGCTCGGGTAATCGATCGACGCCCAATTTCTGATACGTTCTATGTGTGAGGTAATCTTGTGACTTGGAGAAGTAAGAAGCAAACCATTGTTGCTAGGAGTAGCTAAACTAAGATCTACAGCTCTTGGAATTTGTGAGATTCATAAGCTGGAAAACGCTGTTGAAGAGTCTATGATAGAGTCATCTCCTTTGAGAGTCCATCAGATAACAAAAGCCAATCCACTGCTCACAATTCAATCACCATGACCCTACCAAGTATGTTGAAGTAGATGGGCACTTCATTAAAGAAAAGATGGATGATGGAACGATTAGTGTCACTTATGTGCCTACTTCCCAAAGAAATCGGGCACTAACAAAGGTCAGATCTAAGCCAATGTTCAGAAGATAATAGACAAGCTTTTGGATTGTACAATGAGCTTCATGTATGACGATTCTAAAAGAGGACAGTTAAAGAACTCATTTGCAGAATAGTTTGCAGTCACTTCTATTATGTAAATAATATAAATTGCAGACTCTAGTGTTGTTTTTTTTTATCATAGAAATAATATACACATAAAACTTCTATATGGCAGTGCTTGCTTTTCCCTCCCTGTTTTTATACTTTTATATAGTTAATTTGAAATTAGCACAGGCTATAATCCATCATATATAGATGTATTAGTATCATATAAGAGATCACCTCCAGGATCTTACAAAATAAAAGATTCTTGTGAGACAAATGAGAGCAGCAATCATATTTTTGCACATAAAAAACACCCAAAATGAGTTTACCTGAATTTCTGGATCAGCAACAACATATGCCTTAAGAAGTTTATCTCCAAATGCACGAGAAACAGCAAGAACACCACCAACCCGCCAGGTTCCTGGTGAAGTTCAGCAACAGTTTGGAGAAATTTCAGGTACAGTTTTACTATCTGAAATCTATGTTACACTCTATCATTGGAGCTTGGGGGTAATCATAACAACCAAAATTACATCAGCCGACTAGCAAATACAAAAATTTGACCATCCTAGAAAATTTATTTATTTAAAAAAAAAAACCTTCTTTTTTGATTGGAAAAGTTTTCATAATTCACGTATTATTTCCGAAAAGAAGGTAAAAGATCGCCAAAAAAGAACTTAAAAGCTTTCACTCATGCTGCCACATACATGACCACATGTACACACAATTTAGATTCACTACCACAAATCTATAAATATATACAAGTCAGATCAAAATGTAACCAATTATAGAAAAGAACTGAAACATACAATAAAAGCACAATATACTAGGAAACAAAACTTATTTTGTAAACGAATGTCTAGGGACATAATGGGGCTGCTGGTTTTCAAGACAAATATTTTTTGTTTAATTTCCACATTCACTTTAAATTTTATTGATGCAAACATGCATGTGATCAGTACGTAAGAATATATATTATGCATTAAAGAAATGAACTAGGAATCACTGTCTTTCTATTTCTTGGTTCTTTTTTAAGACAGGTAATCAAGAATTTATAATAAAAGGCACCTAAAGAAGGGGCAACCTAATACACACGAGATATAAAAAGTCACCAAAAGAAACAAAAGAAAGAATTGCTTGCACATTATGGACAATGCAACACATTGATTATATTTCCTCGTTCTGTACAGGTCTCTTGGACCATACAAACAAAGAGTACATAGAAACATTTTTCAGTGCAACTCCAACTACTCCAAGCCATTGAATATTTGTCTATCGTGATTTTTCCCTAAATGCCAACATAAGTATTTCCTACTTTTCTCGGCTTCGCATATAGGAAAGATCTTCCACTTATTGGAAATAAATGCGGGGTACATAGTCATAAATCAAACTGTCCGCATATTTTCATCTCATTCTGTGCCTCTGTCATGATCAACCAAAAGCTCTAGAATAGAAGTTCAAGTTCTCTTTGGATTGAAATCCATTACATAAGTAGTAAGCAGGCTGCGCTCCAGATATTGGATTGGTCAGGTTACATGATCACATGTAGTTTTAGTTTGTAAAGCAGCTTTGAAAGATGGTTTTATTTGCCTGGATTCTGGAACTATTTTGACCTTTTTGTTACCCTGATAGGCAATCTTTTTTTTTTCCTCCTGTAGAGACTTGGACCTAGAACCTCCTACTTCCTGCCCCCAACCCATACCAATTAAGACAAGCCTCAAGGGCAATATCCTATCCATTTTCAACTGATAGAAACTTATTTATGGTAGCAATAGCATAGCCTTTAAGCCCTATGGTGTACATTAGAAGGGAATAACCATAAATAAATTATTTTGAGTCTTCTCTTTACATACACATGCAATGTCCCACAAGGATAATGTAGTATTTCAGATGTGCCATCATCAATGTCACTATCATCCCATGATAAGACTACCAAGTCAAGCTCCAAGTTGCTCCAGCTCAGGTCATTTATGAGATTGATGGTGCTTCTTATTCATGAACAAGATCAACTGAGGTCTTAACTAGGAAATCATAAGATTGCATGGCAGAGGTTTATTTAACTGTTTCCGCTATTGGTCTTTCACCTTAGAGTTGGAGTTCATTTATGAAAGGGATTGAAATTTTCAGAAGATTTTTTATCAAAACCTCATTGGCAGTTGAATTTTGCCTCTCCAGCAGTACTGATCCAAAGAGTTTTAGGTTAGTGCATGAAAGTTCATAACCATGGTATTCAAGCCAGAGTTTGGAATCCTTAAATAGTATAATGAAGCAAGCTGATATGAAGGGAAACCACTTGAGAACCTTCCCAATGCATGAACATACACCGCAGTTGGGCATGGTCTGTGAATATAAATAAAACTGCAAAGATTGAAACTTACCCGCCCAAATAACAAAACCTCCAGCCTCTTCAATCCTTTGGCGTTCATCAGATCTATCAGGTTTGTGATCAGTGGACAATGGAATAGCTGCAGTTGAAAATAATAATGATCAATCATAAAGAGCATTTTCAGCTTCATGGTTAGTTACATATTACAATATTCCACTCGAATAAAAACTATAAAGAGTCTCTAAGTAATAAAATCTCCATAAAGCATGTCAACTTCATTGACCCACTTTGTAAAAATAAAAAAAAACAAATATAGAAACTTATAATGTTATAGCATATATCTACTTTACATATAGAGTTATAATCTATGAGGAAACTTGTCTTATAGAGTTGTAATCTATTAGGAGAAACAAAGATCAGTTTTGTATGTAGATATATATATATATATATATATATATATATATATTCACAATGGAGATTCAATATGTTATTAAGGAATCCATTCCTCCAATTCTTTTGTCTTGCTTACTACATGGTATCAAAGCATAGGGTTCAGTTTTGAGCCAAAACAAGGAAGAAATTCTCGAGCATCTCGGAATTCATAGTAGGGCTGCAAGGTGGTGTTTTGAAACACACACTTCGATGGAGCGAGGGGTGACTCACCTCAAAGGTGCACGGCCGACGACCCACTACTCAAGTGTCCGGTGGCTGAAAGTGAGTGTGTGAGCCAGCGTTGGTCGCCACAAGAAACTGGCCATGTTCCCACGCCGCGTGGGAGCGCTATGGTACCTCCGTGATGCACCTCCTATAATGAACTCGTCACACACCAACGAGCCTCCCTGGACCACTTCCGTCCCTCACCATAGCCGGATAATTGCTCTTTGCTCTTTCTCGCTTCCCATGGTACTCTAGTTTTCTAGGGTTTTCTCCTTTTCCTTGATTTTTGATTCGCTTCGATTACGAAGGAGGTGATTTAAGGTTTTGGGAGCCTAAATACATTCAAGTGTGGCATTTTTCGTGTAAAGGTGATCGTTTTCCTTGCAAGATCCTATTTTTTTTGTATTTTTTGAATTTTTAGTGACCTATTTCAATTAAATCTACTTCTATGACTAACAAGAAACCCTTAGGAGGAGTTGTGTGTTATTATTACCATTATTCAGGCCATGTACATCGGAAGTGTAGGAGGTTGCAACGTAAAAATCGAAGATTTCAATCATCTCGGTATCAAAAATTACTTAAGTTTGCATCTACTTCTATCACTACACTCGTTGAGTCAAATAAAATCAACACATGTTTTATTTACTCTTCCTACTGATAAAAAAAAAAAATGTTTTATTTACTCTTCCTACACATGGGTCATCAATTGAGCCCCGATCACATGGATGTGTAACTCCTCATGGTCATTACGCTTCGCCTCACCCTTCTACCCCATCAAGCATCTCTTTACAAATGGTCAACATCTTGTGTCCTGTGTGGTCAAGACAATTCATTTGACTCCTCTAATCACTGACCAATGTTAAGATATTTACTACAATTCTTCCTTTATCTCATCCATGCGGAGTAAACTCATTCATACACTTAATTGCAGTATCCCATTCTTTCCTGATTATTGTTTGATTCAGGATCTTTCGACGAAGTGGATTATTGGTAGAGGATGTGAGTCTGGGGGTCTTTACATGCTTGACTCAAAGGTGCCAAAGTCTATTGCTTGTTCTAGAGCTGTCACCCCATTCGAATTACATTGTCACCTGGGTCATCCTTTTCTCCCTTTGTTGAAGAAGTTATATCCTTAGTTTTCTAGCCTATCCTCATTGAACTGTGAGTCGTGTCAATATGTTAAGCTTCATCAAATGCATTTGAGTCCTAGAGTCAATAAACGAAGCTCTCCAAGATTTCTTTTGGAGTTAGTTAATTATGATGCTGGGTCCTTGTCCAGTTTTGTCTCCGACTGGGTTTAAATATTTTGTTACCTTTGTGGATGATTTCTCTCGTGTCACTTGGCTTTATCTAATGAAAAGTCGTTCTGAGCTTTTCTCATTTTAGTGCCTTTTGTGCTGAAATTCAAACACAACTTCATGTCTCTGTGCAAACATTGAAAAGTGATAATGCCAAGGAATATTTGTTGGAACTTTTTCAGTCCTTCATGTTACAATATAGGATTCTCCATTAGACATCGTGTGTTGATACAACCTCTCATAATGGGGTAGTTGAAAGAAAGAATAGACATCTTCTTGAGATTACCCGGGCTCTTTTGTTTCAAATGAATGTCCCTAAACATTTTTGGGCCAACGCAGTCTCCACAGCTTGTTTTTTTATTAACAAGATGCCCTCATCGGTTATTAATTAGGCTACTTCCTGCTCACCGCTTGTTTCCAAATTAATCATGTTCTATTGATCCCAAGGTATTTGGATGCACATGTTTTGTTCGAGATGTCCGTCCTTAAGTCTCTAAACTTGACCCGAAGTCCTTAAAGTGTATTTTTGTGGGCTATTCTCGTGTTCAAACAGGGTATAGATGTTATTGTCCCACTCTTTGACGTTACTTTGTGTCTACTGATGTTACATTCTTTGAGACTACCCCGTTTTCCCTTTCTCCTATTCCTAGTCAAGGGAAGAATGATGATTTATTAGTGTACACTATTGCCTCACCAAATTCCATCGATCCCTTACTCCAGTCCTGCTCCTTCAAGTGTTAAACCTCTCTTTTACTCAAAGTATTCTTACTGTCAGAACTCCTTAGTCTCTAGTCCAACACCGCATTCCGTTTCGTCATTAGGATCCAAATAGAATGATTGAACTCCGATTGCTCTCCATAAAGGTAAACGTCTGTGTGTTCAACCAATTTCCTGCTTTTGCTCTTATGACCACTCACACACATTCTTGTCTTCTTTTATCGCATCCTCGACTTCTATTTCATTGCCAACAAGGTTTCTGAAGCCCTCACTCACCCCGGGGTCGTACTGCCGCTATGATAGAGAGATGGATGTTAATCGACAATGGTACATAGGACTTGGTTTGTTTACCTACAGGGAAGAAAACCATTGGTTTTCATTGGGTGTTTATAGTAAAGGTTAATCTCAATGGATCCATTGCTCGGTTGAAAACCCGCCTTACTACAAAAGGGTATGCCCAGATCTATGACGTGGACTATTCCGACACTTTTTCCCCTGTTGATAAGATGACATCCGTTCCGCCTTAGCTCCCTAATACTCACTTATACTGGGATCTCCACCAAAGTCTTTGATATTAAGAATGTCTTTTCATGGCAACCTTCAAGAGTGAAGAGTGTATATGGAGCAACCCTCCGTAATTTGTTGCCTGTGTGTATATAAGGAGGGTTTCATTATCTTCTAAGTTTTTGTATAGTTTGAAATAGAGTTCACGTGTGTGGTTTGGTAAATTCAACCAAGCCATTAAGGAATTTGGCATGTAAAAGAGTAAATCTAACCACTTCATCCTCTATAGGAACTCCAGTTCAGGTATCATTTTGTTGGTAGTGTATGTGGATGATATTGTTATCACTGGAGTGACTCTCAAGGCATCTCATCTCTTAAGTCCTTCGCATTCAATTCCATACAAAGGACTTAGGGATGCGCAAGATACTTCTTGAATTGAAGTTATGCGGCTAAACATGAACTTTCTTATTTAAAGGAAATATGAGTCATCTACTGTTCGAGACTCCGGAAAGTCGAGGTAAAGCCATGCAATTTCTTTATGGTTCCAGGCATACACCTTACTAGAGAAGGCAAACACGAAGAATCTCCGAGATATGTAAGACTACGGGTAGTTCTCGACCACTTTATAAATAATTATCCCGATATCGCCCACTTACCGCCAAGTCGCACATGTCTTTTCCAACAATCGATCATCAAGAGCTCAGAACATATTCTATGTTACTTGAAAGGAGTCCCAGAATGTGGTATTTTATACAGTAATCATGAGCATAATAGATTTGAGTGTTTCACGGATACTAATTGGGTAAGATCCAAGGAGGACAATATGTCTACTACAGGTTATTGTGTCTTTGTTGGAGGGAATATAGTCTCATGGAAGAGTAAGAAACAGAGTGTTGTCTCTCGATTTAGTGCGCAGTCCGACACGATGACACGCCCATTGCTTGTGAGATTTATGTGGCTTCATCAACTCTCGATGGAATCCCATTAAGACACCAGAACCAAAGAAACTCCGCCACAACCGCCGCCTTATATTGCTTCTAATCCGGCATTCCATGCAGTAAATCAAAGGCGATATTAGAGAGCCAATCGCTTCGCTCGCGGAGAAAATACAACTCGGCCTTCATTTCTATAGATATGTGAAGACTAGAGAACAATCGATGATATCTTCTTTGTAAAGCTGCCTAAATGTATGTATTGTTATTTACACAAATGGCATGATTAATATCTACGCTCCAACTCGAGAGTGTTATAACATATATCTACTTTACATATGTGCCGTAATCTATTAGAACTTGTCTTATAGAGTTGTAATCCATGAATAGTTGTTATTTGCTTTGTATATATATATATACATATATATTCAATGGATTGTCTGAAATGATGTTAGAATTCATTCCTCCAACTTACTACATATAAAAATAAAAATAAATAAATAAGAGGGAGAGAGAGGAAAAAGAAGAGACTTCTCATTCACAACTAAGAATCCTAAATGTTGATGCTTGAAGAAAAAAGGGAGCATCTTGTCATACAACTAAGTTAAGAAGTATGAAGAACATAAGAAGAATCAAAAGGCTTATAGACCACATACAGCAAAAACTCAAATAGTATACAATGGTCAAAAACAAGTCAATAAATATTAATCACTTTTTGGTCTTGCCATAGAGTGACGTTGTAACCGTTTTATGAGTTACACTATTTTGCACAATATGTTGATGCATAGTATGGGTTGACAGTTTACTCTGTTGTTGCATTAAGTCTGATGTATTTTACCTCCCATGGCCTTATAATTCATAGTTAAAAAAACTAATGCAATTGATAAAATTCAAATAAAAATTAGCAAGTTTGAATATCTTGCTTGACTTATCTATACAGCACCCAACTTCCCATTGACTTATTTATTCAATATCCCCCTCCTTCCCCCCTGCCTCCTCCCTCCTCCTAGGTAGTTTTGTATGTGAAGACATGAACTCAAATCATATATACAGTACATACAATCAATTTGATCTTTAACTAATCTATTTGCATTTAATTGGAGGAAGGGTTGACCATCAAAGAAAATATATACCGAGTATTTATCGCAAGAAGATTCTATAACCTAAAAACATCACCATGAACAAGTGAGTGAAGCAAGTAGTTAAAATGGGTTATATCATGAAGTGTCGAAGACACAATCACAACAAACTTACAGAATCAAAGACATGTAAAGAAAAACCCAGATGAAGTGGCAAGGGAGTGAGATTGGAACACAGGATGTTATAGGTCTAATTCTAGAAGTAGATAATAAATAAATAAAGAAATTAAAACCTGGCCATCAAGAAAATTAAAGACGTGTATGTTATAAAATAGACATAATGACCAAATAAATCATTTGAAGAATTACTTGGATAGCATATATCAGACACATGTTATCAAAAAACTTAGGAGACATTTCATATAAATGAAGAAGAGTATGGCGAACTTTAGATATTTAAGCTACAGTTGGGAAAACATGGTAACATAAGCATAGATAAAGCCATGCTCACTCATAGATCAATTATAGAGGTTATTAATTCTAATCTTTAATGTCTCATTCTTTATTTTTTTCCTTTTTAATCCTACAGCGCAATCACAACTTCCAGCTCATATTGCCCTAACAAGTCCCACCCTTAATAGAGAAGGCAGCAACCTGAACCAGCTCTACAAGCAACTACTCTAGAATCTCCCACATTTGCAACAAGCAGCCGGTCACCAACGAGTACAGCAGTTGAGGCAGTTGAGCCAGCATCTCTTGCCTGACCTTTCTCTTCCTTGAGATAATCAGCATCAGTCTTTCTAAATACTTCAGCTGCAATAGAATTTTCTGTTATGAAATAACCCACTAGCAAAAAGTATGGCAAGAAATTCTTCTCAAAAGATCCACCAACATCGTACCAATGGCTGATTTTGTATCTTTGATGAAATCTGGGTGGCTACTTAAATTCTTGAAAAGATTGTTTTTAAGGTATTCTGCAGTTCTTGAACCTCCATGACCTAAAGTGAAGCATAAAACATCCAAAAAATAACTATTATAGCGAAGCAGGTTAAGCCAAAGACAAACTTTCCCCATTCAATGCAAAAATTAGTTTCGACCAACAAAATACATCAGGCTATAGCAAAATAGTAAGTTAACAGAGAGACAAAAATAGCATCAGTATTCAGTAGTAATCTCTACCCCTGATTAAAGAACACCTTAAATACAACAACTAGACCAATGTTTGGTGGTTAAAAAAGTTGAGATATACCATCAAAAACACCAAAGAAGGCTACCATATGTCCATCAACCTCTGATATTCTAGTCTCATAGAAATCCTCCATGGAAGGCCTTTTACCCTTGAAACTGGAATACCCATAGCTGAATCTTGCATTTCGATCACCAGAGAGAAAGCTAAACAAATCATAACACAACATTTTAGTCACCCATGTACCTTCTCACATTCAAAAAATTATAGCATCACTGTGAACTTAAACCAAATCTCAATTTCCCATCAATGATTATGTTAACAATATAAGCAAGTAGAGTTGGCAAGTATGATCCTAACCTCTCCAGCAAACAGTTTTGAGTTTGGCTCCTGCATCCAACCTGATTGTTTTAATTGTTAAACTAGTCTGTTTAACATCAATTACTTTAAATGCCCTTTCGTAAAAAAATTTAATGCTCTTAAATATTACTTTTTAACCAAATACAAGATGGTGGATTTGATTTGAGCATGGCTATTTCGAACCAGCCATTAATTGACATGCCAAAACCCAACATGGCCTTCGGTTGTTCGAGTAGTGAAAGGGATTTTGTCATCTATCCACCTCATTAAATCGTAGTGCATAAGACCAAATTAATTGTATTCCATACTGTAAAATCACTAAATACAAACCAACGTAATCAGCATGCCCACTCTTCCAAGCATGATCAGTACATCTTAGAACAGAGGAAAAAGGCAATGTATACCTAATATGTCTGTATACATTTCTCATAGGCATTCACATAGAAGAGATGAGACCCTAAAACCACAAAAATATCCATTCCAAATTTTAGCACCTTTCGAGGCCTAGAGATTGTTAAATTGATGGTATAAAATAACCCAAGTAGCCGGGTAAAAAAAAAAAATTTCTTTTATGATCCACCATTTTCTACAACGAATTCCTATGGGGAACAGTTTGGAGGCACCAACTAAAATGCACAAAGATAACATGACATTCAGATAAACTATAGCGATCCTCCAACTTTGACACCCAAAAAAAAAAAAAAAACTAACAAATATATTCTAGCCATCCAAACACAACCCTAAGATAGAAAAAACAGAGCCATTCAAATTTCTCACACCATTCCACATGCCAAGAACTTCACGCGACCTATAAAGGGTACTCAGAATATATCACAAAGCCAAATATTCAATAAAACCCCAACAGAAAAAGTGGGTTTTCACTCAAATAAAGGAAAATTGATCTGAAAAAGATAAAAGAGAAGCAAAGAAAAATTAAGAGCGCTGCACGAGAAGTAGAGGGAATAAAGAGAGTAAACCTGATGCCACCGCCGCTGAAGATGGCGGCGGGATCTCTAGATAGAATCATAGTGGCCGGTGGGCCGTCGTCGACGTCCCCCGGAAGGGCGGAGAAGGCACTGCCGGGTCGGAGGAGTTTGTCAGATTGGTCAGAGAGGGAGACGACCAAAGGTGGTGGATCCTTTCAGTGAAATTGCCTCCAAAAAATTACAACGCCGTTTTCAATTCTGAAACAAGAAAAATGTCACTTGAAATAAAATAGCAATTTTGTGATGTTGACTCTCAGGGGCATATCAGTCTTTATACCAACCAACCCTATGGGGCGCTTTCCTCTTCTACCAAATATAGTTACTTTCTATAATTCGGGAAATGGTCCAAGTTAATTTGGAGTTTTTGATTAAAATATTCTTTTTCTAAATAAAAAATTATGAAATTAGTTTTGAAATCAAACTATTGTCCACGGTAGTGTGTCTGGGCCACGTGGGCGATAGATTGGCAAATGTCGTTGTCCTAAACAGCGTCTTTATCATATTTGAATTCAATTGCCGCTGTTATGGATAGTGACTTTACCATTTTTAAAACTTCAATTATCGTTGTTTTGAATAACGACATCACCAATGTTGTTGTGGATAGTGGCTTCACTATTATTATTATTATTTTTTACATCAAAACCTTTTTTACATCAAAACTTATTTAAAAATTATTGAAACGAAAATATTTACTACTTGATAAATTAATATTTGTAAGTTTTATTTTAAAATATTTGTAAGTTTTATTTTTAAATTTTCACAACAAGCACATCCAAGGTATAAAGTTGAGCATCCAAATTATAACAAATTTAGTAAACAAAAAACTCTGATTTCATGCATAAACCAAATCATAAAATATAAAAATCAGATACAAATATCAACATATATCAACGAGTCCTACAAGACAGCCTTTATATTTCTTAGACGATATCTCCAGTAATACACAACATGGATCTGCAGGGTCACGTAATCTCAAACGAAGCCCCATGGAGCCGCAGGAGTTGATATCAATGTAAGACACTCGGTTAATACATGCTGAGCGCGAGGTCGCCTGGGCCTAGAGCTGGGCACCCAACTCCCGAGAGAGGTGCCTCAACCATGGTCTTATCGATAGAGGCAATGTAGGGATTTACAAAGCAGAGCTATAATGTCATATCTACTCCCATGGAAGTCGAGATTATTAAGACCTGAGATTGTAAAATGTGTAAGTGTGTGGGGTGAATGCATGTATAAGTTTCAGAGTATAAAAATATGGGGTGATGTATAAGTATGGGGAAGTATGGAAGTATCGAGTGATGGGTAAGTAAGGGGGTATGCAGCAGGCACGTCGCCTCATGTGTACTCCTGTCGATCTCCAAACATCTCGACCACGACCCCGTCACCATATCGACCACAACCTCGCCGATCAACTCTCCCTTCCTCTACTTCGAATCGGTCAGACACGACCGAGTAGATGGCTGTCCGAGGTCTAATGGATGGTCCATGTGAAGTAGATGCCTCTTAATCGTAGTCGACGATGCGATGCTTCTCTTCGATCTAATGTAAAACTGATATAGCAATATGATGTAAGTCGTACACCAAATCGATTGTAGCCCCATGCGAGCGACTAGGTATGTCAGCCATGACAATGATCTAAAAGAACTAACCAAACAATTATAAATACAATGGACAATTGATTCAAATTTGAAAACAGTTTAGAAACACAATACTCTAACTTACCAAAACCTGAGTAGTACCGGTTGTAGTATGGAACTTCATCTCATCCCTATGGAGGTAGTCATAAAACGTCAGGTAACACAATACCAATACATATACATATATGGATCATAGGTTCAGTACAATACCCACCATAGGGGAGTCGCAAAGGATGATCCCGCCGTCAGATCCCATAAGGCAATGTATGGAGCATGATATGTCGCTCAATCTCTCTGAAATCGTCCACGTGCATCCACTCTATGTAGCTATTACTCATAAGAGCAGGATGGAGGTATCTCCTGGTGTAACCCAAACTGGCACAAGACTCGCTATGGACAATGCCACTCAATAGTCCCAAAACATATAAGCGTGACATCACGTCCTCCCGGGTCTCCCTCCATCGTATAAGCAAAGACCGTAGCCGGGTCAACCCGTTCCTCCGACGTATGGTCTATACAAGACCTGGCTACATTTACACTTGACGCCAATAACTTATGAATATGAATGAAATTACATAAGAACTATATACTTTACACATACCACACCCGATCAAGAGTCCGTGCATCTAGCCAATCCCCTGCGATATAAGATCGCGGGTTATGCAAATCCGCGTGTCAAATATACTCTCCATACCTACACCCCAACAGAAAGAGCTTGCTCTAGTCGCCTAAGATCCATCGTCGACAACCAAATACGCCCATCGACGATCGACGCCGTCATCATGTAAGGCATGAGTGACCTGAGGCCGGATGCTTCAGTTCGCCCAAAATCCTGGCCGCTCTATCGCAGCCCTCCCAAGACCATAGTAAAACAGCAATAAACAAAGTAAACAAGTTAATGATGTGTTGTGTATATGAATGTGTATGTAATAAAATAAAGTTATTACATACATGTTACAGTGTAATACAATTGCTAATACCACGTCTACTATCCAAGCTGGCTCGGCATAACTCTGGATATGTATGTGCTAGTACTGCACCACCCCAACTAGCCACAGTTTGCGTTAAATCTCATAGTAGTGGGAGAAAGCACAGATGCACATGCAATCCCTTCTTGTCCGCAAACAAGAAGGATCCCATTAGCGTTAAGATGAAACCACGCGCACTCCACTCTAAAGTGACCTCATCTACATCTGGTGTTAGGGTGGGATAACTGGTCACATAACCATCATATGGAGATAGAGGATCCTCTGAGAGCATCAGTGGGTGGGGTGACACTGGCGCCTCCCTCGTATTAACCTGAATTCACATCGAACACATGTCCCTGCGGATCACAGTCTGGTTCGATACGAGCCCAAGGAGCGAGATAGTAATATCCTGTAACGTGATCGTCATCTCTCAAACTGGTAAATGAAACGTGTGTGTCTCGGGTCGCCATCTCTCTACAAGACAAGTGATAAGTGGTCAATCGATCATGATGTGGCCCAAGAGATATATACCATAGAATCCCACACGGATCACGTATGGACGAATATGTAGATCCATCCTCCACATACCAATGAAGGCTTTCATCTGCTGTCGAGGGTGGAGTACTTCTTGGAGCTACAAGTAACGAAGAAACCAGTTTTATAATTGATTATATATAAATTACATGTTACAATATGTAATAGTATTTGATAATTAATAAAATGCATACATATTCTATATAATTATACATTATGCGAATCGTATCTATCCCGTAATACCAATACGTAAGAATCACACACAGTCTCTGGGTCCGCCATATATCTATATACCGTATAACACGAAGACATTATAACTATTAACAAAAAAACATTGAAAAAATAGTATCATAGTCATTAATGCAAGTACTAATTACAGTGACAATGAACAGAAAAACCACGTATAAGAATGATGTCTCATTTACTTAAATAAGGCACATAAGTCTTTTATAATCTAAGAAAAACACATTCGTACATAAGTCTTATACAAAGCAACTACAAACATGACAGGCAAATTGTCTTACAAAATAAAAAATATTGAGTTACTTTACATCTTTCACTGAACTTGATTTTTATTCTTACAAGACTGTCGATTGTGACTCAGTTGTTTGCACAACCCAAATGTCATAGTAGTTTTCCCCTCATAACGTCCATTTCATTATGAAAATGGATTGATTTAGGACGTACACTGCCTATGCGTTTCATTGACTCAAGAGGTACAATCGTAAGACCATCGTAAAGAGATCTATCTTCACTGAATATGGAAGAAAACAAGCCTTTAAGTATCATGCATGATCGCGTAGTGTAGTAGCCTTGAACAAATAATTGAAAATCAACACATCGATGCTGACATGCTGCTATGATATGGCTACTGTAACGCCCCAAAAATACCCTAGAATTTTTATAATAATTTTATTATATATTCTGGGTAGGAATTGAGTCAAACTTGGGTTTTTCCGGGAAATTTAATAAATTGTAAAATGTAAATTGAAATAATGAGCATATGATTGAATATTATATGCTAAATTGAGTAGAAATTGGATTGAACCCTGAAATAAAACCCAAGTGAAAAGGGCAAAGGTGAAAATTGTAAAACGAGACCCAGTGGTCAAATGATAGCTTAAAAGCTAAAGTGAAACAAAGAGAGTTAATGCCAAAAATGCTGGAAAACTGATTTAATGAGTGGCCAAACAAGGCCTTATGAAGATTATGACTTGGGCGACAAAAAACAATGAGAATGAGAACAAGTAGGCCAAACATGGCCTTTACACTTACTACAGTGGGATTTGTGAAAAGACCAAACTTGGTCTTAGATGCTCATTTGAGCAAATCACGTTAAGAAGGGGAGAGGAGAAAAGGAGAAGAAAGTTAGTTTGCAAGAGATCAAGCTAAAAAGATCCTTTCCTACTTTTTTGCTTCTAAGAAAGCTAAACAAGAAAGTGAAAGATTTGAAGGTCATGCAAAGAAAAGCAAACCCCAACCCCTAGTCTTTTTAGCGGACGGACTTGGGGAAAAGCCCCAACTTAAGAGAAGAGGTTTTCATTGATTCTAAAAACCACTTTGAGTTGTTTTGGGTAGATTCCATGGTGGATTTTTGATATGGGACGACTGAGAAGGTTTGTGGGAAGAAAATGAGTGAGAAATGCAAAACTCGCGATTTTCGGGCAAACTCGCAAAGGTACCGTACTGGCTGAGTAGTACCGTACCATGATGCAAGGGCACTCGTACGAAATATCTAAACTCGTACCCGCATCGGATCGCAGTCATTATCCGTGTCAGATACCGGCCAGCGAAACGGCGACTACTATCGCAATGGCTGTTGCGATATTTGCAACAGCGTGTCTCAGATCCATGCAACAATTTGATAAGGAGCCTAAGAAATGATTAATGGGGGTTCAAATAAGGGTAGAACTAAGTGAAAAACGTACCGTACCTCGTCGCCTCGGCGAGTTCGTCTTCGGGCAGACTTAGTGTCTTAACCTAAGACTGTTAACGAAAATAAATTTGCAATTTACTAAAATTGATTATCCACTAAGAGTGGCGGAATGTTATCGGGATTAAGGACGGCGTGATGATCGCCTGGTCCAGGACCAAGATCGCTTATAAAGGAAGCTAGATTCGACAAACTGGCAAGTTTCGTCTTATGACTCTATTCTTATTTCAGTATTTTGGTAGTTTACCAAGTAAATTCAGCGAAATGAGTAATAAATGAGTATATGAAATGAGTGCGAATGAGTATATGAAATGAGTACACGAATGAGTATATGAAATGAATACATGAATGAGTATAAGGAAGCAGCGCGATAGATTGAGTATCTTGAAAGATATTACGTGGCGAATATGGAAATTGAATGTGATATTTGAAACCAACGACGAATGATGATATATGACAGATTCATCAAATGGAATCCGTCATAAATGTGAATTGAATGATATATTGAATGAACCACCTGACGGGATGCACAAATCAGCATCCGTCACGAAGGCACCCCAAAATTATCCAATGTCCCACTTGACGGGATGCACTAATCGACATCTGTCATGATGGTGTATGGCATTGAAGAACAAATGTCTCCACTTTGCGATGTACCAATTCCAGATCTCAGCCAGTGATGGCGTATGGTACGCCATGCATACTACATGGTGTACCCAAATAGAACCGCGACATGGAGATCAATTGTTAAATGTGTACACATTACCAATATAATATATAAAGATTCATCAAACTGAATCCGCCGGGGAATGTAAATTGAATAGTCAAGGTGAAAGAACCAACATTGACGAAAGTGAAAAATGGGATTTTATGTATATGCTTAAATCATAAATTGAATTGTGAATGAATCTGTTGCATTGAAATACAGCATAAGGATAATAATGAATTGTAAAAAACAAAGCATGCTAAATTGAATAGTATGAAGTGTATATATAAATATTAACAGTATGGTTTAGTCGTTAAATGTGCCAAGTTTAATTGAATATTGAAAATACAGAATTTAGAATCATTTACACATGAAAAATGCTTAGCGTATAATTTTATCTATGCAGTTTCGAGTAGACTGAGATGAGAAAGACAAGATCGTGAAGCGCAGTAGTCACAAGCAAGCTATGAAAGTATACATACCGCCATGCATACTATTTTTCTTTAACATGGAAAATTTTGTAAACAAAAGGGTTAAATTTTGAACCTTGATTTTTTTTTTTTGTATATCATTCCCAGCAGCATGAATGCCTTCAAATGTATTTCGTTAAATGTTTATGGGCCTACCGAATTGCATTGAATTTGTAAATGATTATGGTTTGTTTAAATCGAAACCGCTTCAACGTAAATGACATAATAAAATGTTTTTGATAAGATAGTTCAAAAACGTCGGAGTAAAACTGCAGTTCGTTCAGATTTGCCATTCTGGTCGCCGGGATTCGGGGGTCGCTACACTTTGAAAAGATAAATCATTAACACGGAAAAAAAAGAAGAAATAAACTGAGCGTCCTCGTTTCGTCTGACTACCACACTCAAGCTCTGACTGGCTCTGGGCTAGGCACTATGTTGAAACCATATCGTTGTCTTACCACATGTGAATTTCTCGGTCAGCGTAAGTTGAGGAGCTACATTCGACCACCCTTGATCTGATTACAAATATCCTTGATGTGATCACAAAACATCTTACATCGATCCCACTCTCAATCACGTTAGGCCTTAATCCGAGCATCAACATACAAGGAGGTACGCTTCATCAAACATCTAGTTAGCACCTTGTTCCCCTTCTTGTAACAAAGCAACTATTAAGGCGAAAAAGGTCAACTAAACTAATGCAATGATTGGTAAGTTACTAGCTCCTTTAATAACATCACAAATACTTCTGAATATGTTTGGTTCATTATCCCATATTTTTTACTCCATCATGCAGCACACATAACTCAGCAGGATTTATCTCTAACCATTGTTGCAGCTTGACTAATAATTCTCTAATTGTAATAGAATGCCCATTGAAATTTGCGTTGTGTAGTCGCTAAAGCTAATTTGCATACCAAATTCTTCAAGAGTTTATCTTTGAAGCGGGTCATAAAATTGCTTGCAAGATGACACATGCAAATCCCATGATAGGCAAATGATGCAACCCAACCAAGATAAGGATCACTCATTGCTACCATAATACCTGGATGTTTGTCAGATATTACACAAATCTCGGTCCGTTGAGTAACTCTGTTTTTGATACATGTCAAGAACCATCCCCAACTATCAATATTCTCACCTTTTGTAATAGCAAATTTCAATGGAAACAACTGATTATTTCCATCACACCCCATAGCAATCAATAACGCATTTTTATACTACATTAAAATGTAAAAATTATCAATACTCGCATATTGACGTATACAATGTTTGAACTCTTCCAATAGATGCATGCGTTTGATCGACCATAACATTAATGCTGAAATATCCTGTTTGGCATATTACTATCAAATGTTTTCCAAATTACAACACATTTAGGATTTTCTAGCTCTAAGGCCAATAACAAACGTGGCAGCTCTGTATATGATTGAGAAAAGTCATTAAATAAGTGTCTAAGTGCTTTATGCTTTCCATCCAACGCTTTTTTGTATGAAATTTCATATCCCCATTTCCCCATCACACTTGCTTGAATAGCAATTGCAAATAATGTGAATTGTGCCTTAATAATTGCCTTGATATGAGCAGCAATGAATTTTAAGTCCAATTGATGATGGTCCTGATTCAAGTAAGGATTAATAACAACAAACTCTTAGTGTGATTTAATTGAGTAAATCTTTGCAGCCTCTTGAAAATCAAATTTAGAACTAAAAACTTGGCCAACTACAAATTCCCCACTTGAATGACCGGTAGTATGTTGCACCCATGGAGTCCAATCACTTGAAATAACATTACCTAAGTTTTCAACATGTTCAAATTGAGGTGATGGTGGCAAGTGATAATGAACATGTGATGACTCATCTGGTTCCTTAGCATTTGTGTTATTCGATACATCACAAGACGTTGCATGCACAAAGACATATATCATTTGCTCATTCTCTAAAACTTGGTTGAAAGTCTAGAAGGATGATACATGTCCATTAGCTTGAACATCTAAGTCTCCATTAGATTCATCATTAGCTTCTTCATTTTCGTAGTCTTCATCATCTCCATATACTCCATATATATCAGTATCCAGTTCTGGACCGCTACTAGGCCCACAACCATAGTCAAATTCTACAACCTTATCATTTTCGCGAACCAATAAATTTGTATATCCACCCACATATTGATTTACTCGTGGCTTGACTCGAACGACCTCAATATACAATTCAATTTCCTCCATGCCAATTGTGCTGACCATGTTCAACATTTGGTACACACTACTATCATCCATAAGGTTGGAATCTCTTTCCACTTTTTAGGGAATACTTACAATTGAGGACTAATTTGAACATTTGTTTGTCAATGGTTGTCCTTGAGTATATCATATCACCCAACTGTTCAAAAATGCAATCAACCGGTACATCCAAAGGCACAATAATAGCTTTGTTCCCGACATATTTGACATCTGTTTTAGTCCTTAGTATATTTCCATCGTAATAACATATCAATAGAATAGTGGAAACATACATAGTTGACCTATACAAAATGGTCTCAAATAAATTAAATAATATGAGATGTTATTATCCTTATTATATCCACTACATTTATGGATGCTACATTCAAACACCTTGTTTAGCCAAGGAATAACCCAAATAAAGAGTTTGGCTATATGAAAGTTCACACGGGGTAATAATTAAGAAAATGCATAGAATTAATGAGAAAGGCAGTTGAAGATTAAAGGCTTGGCTCAAGTGGTGAAAAGGGTGAGATGGGCTAATGCGTTAATCAAATTTGAATCCAGAGTTATACTATAATGTAATAGATGCACTGAATATATATATATATATTCATCGAATGATATCAACAAAGTGAGTCATGAGCCTATCATGCATAACTCATGTCGAAGAAGACTCAACATTTCTAAAAGATGTCAATAGTTGTAGATGTTATTTGTAGTTACAAATTTTTATATTGGTAGTTCATAGCCCTTGAACTTGAAAATTAAGGAAATTTTATTTTTTTATGACTCATGGAAAATTAAGGAAAAATAAGAGTATTAATCCTGAATATGGGATTGTTTTTACTTTAGATAACAATATTCTCTATCTTGAAGAAAAAATATTCTATATTCCTTTAGATAACACAATATAAATGGTGTATGTTTTTTACTTAATTTTCAAATAGAACTTAAAAAACTAAAAAGAGTTCTAAATAAACCACTTCAACTAAAAATAGAACACTTTCAAATACATCCTTATCCATATTTTTTTGGAGAAAAATGTAAAACATGAATATCACATTAAATATTTCCTTATATTTTTAAAATTTTATCAAACAATCAAAAATGTAATTTTCATGTTAGATCAAGTATTTTTATTTGGTCCCAACTGAACCAAAAGTAAACATGAAAATGAACTAAAAGTGTTCTGTTTTGGAAAACATACCATTTAAAACTATATCCAACTAGACCCTTAAGTTAATTTTTAGAAGTAATTCTTGTCAACTACTTTTCAAATATGAGTGATTTTAGGAGTTTTGACTCAAAATAGTACTTTTCAATTACAAAAATACCAATCAAATACATATTTGAAAATACACATTTAATCACCACATTATCAACAAAACACAACACATTAAGAAAATTTCAATAAAAACAATAAGACACCCGTAAATTCTAAGAAAAATGTTGATCTAAAAACAAATAACCAAACAAGCCTTAGTACACTATGGAACATTTCAAGAAAATACACATTTAATGACCACATTATCAATAAAACACACCACATTAAGAAATTTTCAACAAAAAACAGTTTAGGACAACCCATAAATTAAAAAAAAAAACAGTGACCTAAAATACGACTACCAAACAAGGCTTTATGCACTCTTGATTTATTTATCAAGAAAATACACATTTGATCATCACATTATCAACAAAACACAAATTAAGATATTAAGAAATTCTTCATAACAAAAAAGAGTTTAGGACAACCTTAAAATTAAAAAACAATGACTTAAAAACTAGCTACCAAACAAGGCCTTATGCACTCTATGTTTGTTTTCTAAGAAAATATAAAGACGACATCCACATTATCAACAAAACACACAACACCAACAAAATATTATCACCACAGATTAAAATGGGAACTAAACCCAAGGATTTATCACCACATTATTAACAAAACACACCAACAAAACTAGCATCTTAAGAATTTTTCAACAAAAAAAAATGCAATGTAGGAGGGTTACCTGCTGTGGAGTCGAATGGAGTCCTAGAAGAGAAAATATGGAGCAAAAATCCCTGGATTTCCAAGCCTTAATCGGTCGCCAACAAGGGAGAGGATGAAGAATAGAGGATAAAAGGGAGAAATGGGGGAGGAAGAAGGGTTATCCAAAATTTTAGAACACAATAATGTCGTCATAGTGACAACGCCGACAATTGAAGTTTTAAAATGGCGATTTACCGCCCACAATAAAGCCATAATTAAATTGGGAACATGTGAAGTCGCCGCCAAGACAACAACATTTGCCAAGTCATCACCCATGTGGCCCAGGCACATTTTGACACAATAAACGCAAACTATTGCACTTTTTTTTTTTCAAAAAATAGTATTTTAATCCAAAACTTGTTACTTTGTATAGTTACTTTGTACTTTCACTAAGGTGTAACTAAGTCCCTTCGATTAGTTTTAGCCGGAACAGTCCCTACATTTTGAATCATAGTAGCTGAAAACTCCTGTCCCCATTTTGCCATGTCGCCAATCCAGTCAGCCTCTGATTTGTTAGATGTCGACGTGACGCATCCGTGAACTGACACACAATACTCCTCCTCCTTCTATCTTTCCTCTCTTTCCTCTTTTTCCTTTCTCCTCTCTAATCCTCACTACAGCTACAATTTGCTTGGTTGCTCACGCATCAGTATTGTGATTCATAATATAAGAATAAAAGAAATGTGATGGCTGCTTGAGGTGAAACAGGTTGTGGTAAAATAGGGAGCTAAAGAGAGGCAAAAACCCACATTGAATAGAACCTAAGATGCACAAAACCCGTACTATGATGCCATCATTTTCCCGAGAAAATATGGGAAAATTTTTTTATGTAGGGTTCAAATGGCAGGACACCTTATAGAGGACCGACAAGTTTTTTTGAGCCATGGAATCAATGGCTTTACCCTCTTGCATTCAGCCCTTGCAGTCATTCAACAAACTAAAACCTTAAATCTTGGCCAAATTGAAAAAGCTTGTAATTCGTAAAACTCTAATCGTTGAGAGACTTGGGATCTGGTTATAGGGAATTTTGGATTCCATATTTGCCTATCTTTGATTTCTTTTTCTTTATTTGCGGCTCTCAAGAATAATCCATGAATCCCAAATCCTAAATTTCCCATTTCGTCTAGATTTCACTCACATTTTGAGAAATCACAAGAAAATAAAATTTGGGTTTGTCTCAAGGCTTGTCATTTTCTTGGAAAAATGTTGGGTTGAGTTGAGAGAATCATAGAGAGAAGGAGAGTGTGTGATAGGGAGGGGAGGGAGGGATAGAGATCTTTAAGAGACCCACCATTTGTAAATAACTTTTCCTTGGAAAATAAATGAAAAATGGTTGCAAAAACTCCACCAATGCAAAAGAAAATTGCATCTCCTCTCAATCTCATTTTTCGTAGAGAAACTATTATGAAGGTGGCAACTTCCTTTCCCTACTGATGATGCTTTTTTTCAAACTGGGACCGTTGAGCACGCTCGGAATTGCCGATCGTGCCCTACAAAAAATAAGAAACAAAGGATTGGCGATTGCCCTGTAGTCTCTCGGCGCCTAAGTCAGTCCATTCCGGCGGAAAAGAAGATCAACTGCTTAGGGAATGAAGTTTTTGTGCATACCTTTCACCGATGGGGTGGCTTGGTATTTATAATGGGTCATCATGATCACTTTCCTAGTTGGATGATGAGTCGACATTGCTCCCATTGGGAGAGAGATTTTCTTTCCTTATCGTAAACCGATTAATAAGGGATAACTGATGGGCAATAATTAGGAACATCCTACTTTCCTAATTAAGGAGATTGGGAAAATATCTTCCTTAATACGACTCCTTTGATTACACATACTTTTCATAAAAGTAATTGGCCTTGTTCGGGCCTATTTGGGATGTCATCAAGGGGCCCATGACTGGTACTAGGTCTTCTTCTTAATCCCTTCTTGAGCTTGGCCTTTAGGCTCGTGTTCTGGGCCTGCTCGCCCATTATTTCAAACCCGATCAGTTACCCCCCTAGCATTTGACTAAAGCGAGCGTAGGCAAGTATCGCATCAAGCTTCTGACGTGTGATTCCCATGTGTCTACTTAAGAAGGGTTTGATTAGGGCTTTGCCATCGTCCAACGTCTTGTGATAATGATGGCGTCTTGATTTTCGCGTTTATTTCGGCTGTGACTCTTAGCTTCTTAAAATGTCCCTGACCCGCCAGTAATTCTTTCCCTCGTTTGAAGCTTTTGCCTCTGCAAGCTTAGCTTCCTTTTTCCTTCTGTATCTTATCCGACTATTGTTCCGAACTACTTTCTTGGTGGTCCCCGATATCCGCTTGGGGCTGGTGTCCCCTGCCTTGTTTCTAGTCTGGTATGTCTTTTCCTCGATTTTGTCTTTGGTTTCTAAGTTCATGTAGGCTCTGTGGCTTCCAGCTCTTGGCCAGTTTCAGATTTTCTGATTTCCTTTTTATTTAGCCCCCGTACACCTGCAACCTGCCGCTTCTTCATGGCGACGGGAGTAATCCTCGCTAAGGCGCCTGTCTAAGGTGGACTGGGTGGCGAGTCCGACATTGTTTGTGTTCATCTAAGCCGCTCTAGAGCCACCTTTCCCCTGCAAGTGGGGCAGAAAACACAAATTCAATATCCTATTGGCTTTGAATATTTGAAGGTTTCCATAGCTGCACGCCGAGGGCCGGTGGGCCCCACGGTCGAACCTTATATGGTGAGATCTTGCTCCACAGGCCCCGCCAATATCCCGTGTTTGGTGCCTGACGTGCTGACCACCTACGCCGTCCAAGTGCCCAAGATGGTGTGCTTTTTGAGGTGGCGTTCGAGAACGGCCTCCGCTTCCCCTTTTCATCTCTTCGATAAAAGGTTCTCGCAACATTTCAATGTCCGCTCTTCTCGCCTTTCCCCAATCCTCCGGGTATTCTGAAGGGGTTGTTAGTCGCTTCGTGGACATCGACCCAGTATTCCTAGCATAGCCCTTACTTAGACTTCTTCGTGAAGGAATCTCGGGCCGAAGGTTTCCTTATATCTCCAAGCGCCCAATGCCAAGTTGATTATTTTGATCTCCCCGCCCCTCCCACAAGTACTGGAAGGAGTGTTAATTTTTTGTTAGCTGGGCCGTCATTGGGAGTGCCAACCTCACCGGAGAGAAGGACACACTCCTGCTGCCTCGCAGCACTTGGGACTACTCCCGAGACCCACAACTCCCTTCGCTGATTTGGCCCGGGTTTTCAGAGGCCATAGGCATTTCTAACATTGCCTGGGTCAGGGTCGGTCATCCCTGCCTCGGGCCCGAAGACGAAGAGGCGGCGTGCCAACTAAGTGTGCCCCTCAGGCTCATCCAACCTTCACGTCTGAGCAGGCACCCACCGTCCTGGCGAGGCCGACTAACACCCCTTTTCGAGATCTTCTCCCCTTTCCGTCATGTAGTTATTCTATTCCAAGTCCTCATCTCCTTCTCGTTTCAAGCCCCTTATCGCTAAGCCTACACAAAGAGCAGCTCGAGCCCGCCTCGGAGTGTTGGCAAAGAAGAAGAGGAGCGCAGTTTAAAGCCTCCGACCCGCTGTGGTCCCTCGCCTCAGGTGGCATCCTAAAGGCGGTGGGAGCCTCTTCTCACCTTCTCGTTCTGTCACGAGACTTTTCTGTGAGGGCTACGAGCCCCTCGAGGTTCTTCCTATTTTTGGGTTGGGAGTCCTGTGGGATCGCGATCGCTGGACGTAGGAGCGAGGGACTCTCGCTCTCTCATACGGAGTCACGCCAGTCGCTTCCTCCATCCTTCGCGACTTCGAACTCAGGAAGGTGGATGCCCTGTCCATCGAGGAGGCTCTGTCTCTTCTGCTTCAGGGAACTGCTTCTGTACGTCCAAGTGTTTTTGTCGATCTTTTTCTTTATTATTTTAGTTATGTTAGCTGACTTTTTGTTTTTTGGCAAGTGGTTACTTACGCGAAAGGCTTGGCAAGGAGGGCCAGCCTTACCGAGGGCTCCGCTAGGGCGACGAAGTCTTAAAAGGCTAAGGTTGCTTCCTTGACCTCCGAGAGGGCCACCGAGTCAGATAAGGACTTGACCGAGAGCCCGTGGAAGCATTGTGTCCGACCAAGCATGCTTCGGCAGAGGGCGCCGGGCCGGCAGAAGAAAAGGAGGCTCGGAAGGACGTGGAAGGTCGGGCCAAGATGAGCCGCTGCCGTAAAGGAGCGCGTGTGCCGCCGCGCGACCTGCGGCCAAGACAACAAAGATCGAGCGCTCGCCAAGAGGCGTAACCTGCGGAATGCTTGACAAAGGAGCTCGGCAGGCTTCAAATGGACCTTGAGAGGTAAGAGGCTTTGGTTAGCCGGAGGGGCGAAGTGATAGCGGAGCTCAGAGACGAGGCCTGTACCCAATGGACCTTCACAGTGGTCGGGCCTTCAAGCTGCAGGTGCTCCCCAGCCTCCCTGTGCCTAGATTTCAACATCCAAATTTTCGATGAGGAGAGGCTGGCTGATCTACCCGGTACTCAGGTCGGCGCGGCGCCGAGGTGCTATATCGGGCCCCTGATCATGCTCCCACAGCATTGATGATCGCCCGGTTCCTCCGAGGCGCGCCTCCTTGCTCAGCTGGTGTAGAGACTCAGATCTTTTGGCATCTAAGCTTTATACTTTAACCTTGCTGTATCCGGGCGCTGTGCTTGGGATTTTTGTATTGCTTCTAACATTGACTTCTTCGTTGATATACAAGGTTGCATGAGATTAATTTATCGCTCTTTTATTGTCTTTTAATTTGAGCTTCTTGATTTTACGCTGTCAGTACCTGGTCCAGCGAGCTATCGGCTCCTATCTTTGATACCTTACTGTCCGAGCTTGCCTTTTAGGCGGTAAGCGCTAGATTGAATTGCAGGCTCTGAGCTCACAGGAACCGTATGGCGGTTGTGCTCTAAGGGAGTGAGCCTCTTGGGCTCCTGAACTACATGGCTCCATGGCTACTTGGCATTTCTTAGGCAGTTATGTTTTGAAAAACTGAGTTGTTGGGCTCCGGGGCTCCAAGACCCTTTCTGAGCAGTTATGCTCTAAAAAATGAGCTCTTGATTTGTTGTTGGGCTCAGAATCGAACCCACACTTTTCTATGCTTTGAAAAGGGTGACTAGGCTCAGTGGCTCCAAGACCCTCTCACTGTGAGTTATGCTCACAGCGAGCTCTTAGGCTCTAGGGCTCCAAAGACCACTTTATGAGCTTGAGTTATGCTCTAAGCCCCAGTTGGGCTCTAGACCCCTCACCAGCGAGTTATGCTTTGAAAGCTAAGATTTCTTTGGGCTCACCGGGGCTCCAGACCGCTACGGCCGGTTATGCTCTAGCGGGTTGCTTGGCTCGGGCTCGAAGACCCTTCCCGACGAGTTATGCTCACAAAAAGCCCCGGTGTTGGAGCTCTGGGGCTCCTAAGACCCTTTAAACGGTTATGCTCGGCTAATTTCTTGGTACTAGAGGCTTCAGACCGCACTACGGCGGTTGTGCTCTAAGAGGTGGTGTTAGGCTCAGGGCTCCGAAGACCCTTTATGAGCGGTTGAGCGAGGCTGCGGGCTCGGGGCTCCAAGACCCTTCCCGAGCAATTAGCTGCTTTGAAGCGGGGTGCTAGGCTACAGGGCTCCCGAGACCCTTTACGAGGCGGAGTTATCTTTCTTAGCGAGCTACTAGGCCCCCGGGGCTCAAGACCCTTTACGGCCGATTATGCTCCTAAAGCGAGTCTTGGGCTCCGGGGCTAAAAGCGAAGTCTTGGGCTCCAAGGCTCACAAAGACCCTTCTGACAGTTATGCTCACGAAAAGCTGACTCTTGAGCTCAGGCTCAAAGACCCTTTTTAGTAGGTTAATAACCACAAGCGATTTCTTCAGCGCTCACGGGGTTTCAAGACCCTTTTGTCTTCCTTCCCTTGGAAACGGATGTATGGAGAATTGGGACGGATTGCGCGGCTTCCCAAGCGTCCTGGTTTCCTTATAAATAGTGGTCCCTCTGTGGTAGGACTATGCTTTCCAAACTTCGTCCTTTCTTTGGCAGAGTCGAAGTCTGCGCATGATGGAGCGTCAGGGTTTAGTCATCACTGCATGGGGTTTGTTCGGTGAACTCGGGCCGACGTGTGTCGATGGTCTACCACTTGTAGGAGTTGTGTTTTTCCCTAGTTCCTCCCTTGTGGGAGTTGTGTTGTTCCCTAGCTATGCCCATTGATGGAACTGTGCTAGGAGCGTATTGAAGGCGGTGTGCTTTAAAGAAAAACTTTTAAGTACCACTTTCTCCTTTTTCCTCTTTCTTCTTTTCTTTCTCTTTCTCCTTCTCTTTCTCTCTCCCTCTCTCCTTCTCTTTCTCTTTCCCTTTCTTGTGGTTTTTTCCTTGACCGGGTGTTGGCTGATGTGAAGAACGGTTTGGCTAACTGTAATTTTTGAGATCTGGAATTTTGTAATCCTTTAGCAGGTGATTATAACCTCCACGTAATGAAATTCGTATTTGTGTTATGTGACTTTTTGAGCTTTGTCGTCGAGGCTCCTTGCTCTCTTTTCTCTTACTTTTTTCCACGTGGGTTTTTATTTTCTTTTTGAGGTAAGAGTTGTGTTGTGGCTTGTCTCAGAGATCTTTTAGGAGCCGGCTTCGTTGAATGTAATTCTTTGTATTTAAGCGTAGCTCCTTTGAAAATAAAGAACAATCTTTTGTGAATTATCTTTTCCTAGACCCTTCGGTACAGGCTCATGGCTATCATTATAACTTATTGTTTGGCCCACCGTAATATTAAGCAGCTTAAAAATTGACATATAGAGTGTTATTCGAAATCAAGACGGTGGATCTTTTATTACAGGCTATGTTCTGAGGTTTTATTGGTAGAAGCGTTTGAGGTGTTCAACGTTCCTTGAGTGGGGTAGGGCTTTTCCTTCTTCTGTTTTGAGTTCATAGTTGCCAGGTCGGATTATGCGAGATACGATGTAGGGCCCTTCCCAATTAGGTCCCAGCTTCCCATGTGCGGGGTCCTTCCTGGCTGGCAGAAGTTTTTTTAAAACCAGGTCGCATGGCTTGTAACTCCTGGGCTTGACCTTTGGTCATAATATCACCGTATCTTGGTGATGGTTCTCCATGCGGCCGGGACCTGCTCACGTTTTCTTAGGAGATCGAGTTTGTGAAGGACGCCATCATCGTGTTCGATGTTTGCTAGTTCAATCCTTGGTGATTTTAATCCGACCTCGACTGGATCTACTGCTTTGGTGCCAAAGGCCCGGTGACGGGGTTTCTGAGTTGGCGACCTTGCGTGTAGTTACACATGCCCTGTACCTCGAGTACTCTACCCATTTTTCCTTTTAGATATTCCAATTTGGTTTCAGCAGCTACCTTTAGAGTCATATAGTGACCTCACCTTGCCCGTTGGGCTGCGGATGAGTTGGGGGCCAGTAGTAGTTCTTGATTCCCGATCTCGCGTTGAAATCCACTGAACTTAAGTTGTCGAAGTTGTTTTTTAGTTATCGGTGCGAGGGACCTCGGGATCCTGAATCTGCATATTATAGAATGCTAGATGAAGTTGCGTACCTTATGTTCTGTGATTGTTGCTAAGGGTTCGGCCTCGGCCCATTTGGTAAAATAGTCCACGGCCACAATGATAAATTTGCATTGGCCCTTGCCAATGGGTAGAGGTCCTAATATGTCTAGCCAGGTGTGAAAGGCCCGGGGCTTGTGATGAGCGTCGGCCGGCTCGAGGATGGGGAGATGAGAGATCTTAGCATGCTCTTGACAAGTTTCGCATTTTCTAACCAGTTATGTCGCGTCTTTGAGCATTGTGGACGGTAGTACCCATGGGTTTCCACCGCTAAAGGTCCGAGCTCCGATGTGGTTGCCACATATGCCCTCGTGTACCTCCCTGAGTATGTAGTTGGCGTCTTCCTTCCCTACGCACTTAAGAATGGGTGTAGGCCTTGTTTATAAAGGGTCCCCCGATGAACGGTGAATCTTGCCGACCTCGCTCTGAGTTTGGATGCCTCATTTGGGTCGCTTATCAATGTACCATCCACCAAGTAATCCCAGATGGGGTCCATCCAGCTCGGTTCGGACATCACAAGGGATACTTCTCAGATTTGTGCAGGCTTCTTGGGGTTACGGGAGGTCACCAGCCGGTGTCGATGCGCTTGAGGTCTTCAATGAAGTGTTGCCGGTTGCTAAGGCATCAGCTCGGGAATTCTCTTTTCTTGGTACATGTTTGACTTACACTCGTATGAATTTTCTAAGCAATTATCGCACCTTCTTGAGATACAGGATCATCTTCTCCCCTTTGGCCTCGTACGAGTCTTCTATATGTTTTACCACCAATTGGGAGTTGCTGCTCACTTCCAGTTGATCTGCTTCCATGAAGTGGGCAAGGTTAAGTCCAACTATGACAGCCTTATACTCGACCTAGTTATTGGAGGCTTAGAAGCCGAATCGGAGGGTGTATTCCACATCTATCTGATGCGGAGAGGTCGGGATCCGGTTTTGCCGCTTCATGGGCATTAGCGACCCCGTCCACGGATAATCTCCAGATAGGGAGGTCGGTGTCAGCTGGGTTGCTTCCGTAGAAGCCGCTGGGGTAAATTCCATGATGAAGTCTGCCAGGATCTGCCCTTTTATCGCTGTCCTTGGTTTGTACCTGATGTCGAACTCACTTAGCTCTATAGCCCATTTTATTAGCCTTCCTGAGGTTTCTGGTTTATGCAGTATTTTCTTCATCGGATATTGGGTTGGAACTTTGACAATATGAGCTTAGAAGTAAGGTCGGAGTTTTCTAGATGTAGTTACCAGCGGTCGGCTTCTCCATTTTGGATACCTCTCCTCTTGCTCATCTCGAAAGCTCGAAATTTGTAATATTAGACCCATTCTTTGTACTCTGTTTAGTTCTCGACCTTGAGGCGACACTAGTTAGAGGTACGACGACCCGGTGAGAGTGAGGAGTTCTCCCTCGGAAGGAGCTACTAGAGCGCGGGAGAGCATATGTAGGTTTGAGTCGCAGTGAATGCCTCTTGGCGGTGTGATCCAGTGAAGGCCTTTTCGGAACCGAAAGAAGGCGACATTTGTCATTTGACATAGATCTGAAACGGCTCGTATGACTGTTCTCCCTGTCAGGCTTTGAATGTCTTTAATGTTTGAAGGAGGCAGCATATCAAGCACGACCTTTATCTTATCTGGGTTTACCTCTATTCCTCGGCTGTTGACTATAAAACCCAAGAACTTCCCGGCAGAGACTCCAAAAGCGCATTTGGCTGGGTTTAACTTCATATTGTAGCTTTTCAGGACCTGAAACGCCTCGGCTAAATGGGTTATGTGGAGCTCGGTTTTTACCGATTTTACTAACATATCATCTATATATACTTCCCTAGATGCTCTAATTTGTTTTGGTAGGTGGCTCCTGCGTTCTTCAGTCCAAAGGGCATCACTCGATAACAGTAGGTTCCCTGACCAGTGACAAATGAGGTCTTCTCTTAGTCGTTGGGGTCCATACTGATCGTTGTAGCGAAGAGGCGTCCGTGAAGGCGGGGAGTTCTGCGGCGGCCGGCGGTGAAGTCGCTTGCCAGGATCAATGAACAGGAAACATCTTTTGGGCAGGAGCCTGATGTATGTGAGAAATCGATGCAAAGTCGCCACTTGTTTGCTTTTGGCGAACAGGTGGCCAAAACCATTCTGGTATTCCGCTACTGCGATTGCGCTGCCGGAGGAGCTTGCCGACCTCTTCGTGTCGCCTTACGGCCTTTTTGGGGGCAAAACTCCTTCTCTTTTGCTTGACCGACTTAAAGGAGGATTGTACGTTCGACGTGGGTAATCCTTTGTCCCGGGTCGACCCGCCCATGTCTTCACGTTTCAGTGAATACCTCCATGTTACGCTCCGAAGCGGATGAGAGGGCTTCAATGCCTTCAAAGCTAGTTTTAAACCCTATGTAGACGAGGTGTTTTTGGTGGTCGCCAAAATTTGGCCGCAAGCTAATTCTTACGAGGCGCGGTCAGTGCCCACCTTGTCTCGCATGTCGAGCTCGTCCATGTAGATGTTGTCGACCGTGCTTTGTTTCATTGATGCTGAGTAACATTCCCTGGCTATGCGCTGGTTTCCTCGGACCATTCCTACTCCATTTGCAGTTGGAAATTTGATAACCATGTGATGGCGGAGGAGCATTATGGCATTGAGAGAGGGCCTACCCGAGTAACACGTTGTGGCGGAGTGATGGAGCTACTATGAAATCTCCCTTTGTTGTTGTAACTTTGGCATGGGGGTCTCCCAAAGTGAGCACTAGTTGTCACCGGCCCGGGCGGTACTCTTCTCTGAGAATCCACATAGGCGGCGTTAGTGAGCTTGCTTATCCTTCCCAATTCCCAGTGCAGCAGAAACAATGAACCAGGTATGGCGGCTTGGTTGGCTGACAAGGACCTTATGGATGCGTTTGGCCAGCTCTTGTGGCTTTTATCACAAGTGGGTTGTCATGGGGATGTTGGCAGCCTTCCATGTCGAAGTCTTAAAAGGTTATGTTATTATTTAGCCAAGGAAGTTTGGATACGATTTGTACTTCTAAGGTTTCCCCCGATTTGATGCTGCGTAAGTGGGCCTTCTTGGCTGAGCTGGACTCTCCACCTCCTGCAAACCCTCCGGAGATCACATGGATTCTCTAAAGCAGGCGTCTTGGCGAGTTGTTGCTGAGGTGTTAAGACGCTCTGTTGTTCTGCCGCTTCCGCCATGAGCGGAATCTTGACGGATCAGGTATTCATTTCTTTCTTGACGATGCTGATCTGCTGTTTGGTGTCCGCGACCTGGGCTCTGTGTTTGGCATAAATCTCTTTGGCGGGGTCTAACTTCATGCGGGATAGCCATCTCAGAAACCTTTCATGTTGCGCCGGCGTAGGACTGCGACCGCGGGGTTGTCGAGTGTATTCTTGAGATGGTCGTTCTTGCGGCTTCGGTACGAGTGGTCCCGAGAGCGATCTCGGCGTTCCATCGTCTTTTCGGGGGCGCTCTCGGGTTTTCTGCGCTCCTCCTTGGGGATATGTCCTTGTTTACTTTGCCTCCACGGGGGCTTCATTCCCGTTTTTATCGCCTATCGCGCCTTTTGATGAAACTGCTGCTGGATAAGAGAAGCTGTATAATTATTCTTCTTTGACACTGTGGCGAGATGACCTCTGTGACCTTCCTTTGCTGAGGGTTCTTTGAGATAAGAGAACATTAGGTCTTTGGTGCACCCACCCCAGCCTGTGATGAAACGATGTGGCGAACTTCTCAGTGAATATCTGCCTTTAGAGACTCCGCGTTAAACCTACAGTATGTGCCCCAAATACCTAGAATTTTTATAATAATTTTATTATATATTACGGGTATGAATTGAAACCAACTTGGGTTTAGGAAAATTGATAAATTGACAAATTGAAATGTAAATTTAGTGAACACGGAAATTTGGAGCTTACTAAGACGAGGATAAAATTGAAATTTCCATAAGGGATATAAAAATCATAAAGGGAGTAGAGATGGGCCATAATAGAAATAAAACAAGTTGATTTGCAAAATTAAAAGGGTGAATGACTTAATTGCAATATGGAGAATTATGGGAGTATAAAGGGAGATAAAACCAAAAATTCATATTTTGGTCTCGATTTGCCCTAGCAGGCAGAGTAAGGAGAGGAGAGAAAGAAAGAGGAAGGAAGAAGAGGAAGAAGGAGGAGGAGAAGAAGAAGATAAAAAATGTATGTTTTCAACTTGGGATCAAGTGTATTTTGATTTCCTAAGGCTTTGGTTTGGAGAATTGTTCCTCCTTTGTCTAGGGTTTTGTGGAAAAGATCACCCGAGCCCTTGGTGTGAGATTATGTGGTAAAACCCCAAGTGGTAGAAAATAAACATGGAATCATCAAAATTATATGATGTTTAGAAAGAATTGATGGACCTTTAGGTGAATTCTGGGATTTTTACCTAGGGTTTTGTGGTATGAGGTTCCAAACCACCAGTCTGAAGTATTTTGAAGTTGTTTGGATGATTTCCATGATGATTTTGAGAATTAGGAATGGGGGAAGTAATATTAGGAGAATTGGTGTCAAAAGTGGCAAAAGAAGCAAATGCGGACAATTTCCGAAGATGTCTGCAGAGTGCAGTACGAGGGGTGTCTGGTACACCCCACGAGAGGCTAACATGGTACATGCCAGCGAGAATGCAACATGTCTTGGAGTGCAGTCCAAGGTGTCTTGTACATGTGAGCTTAAAATGACCCAGTTATTGTAGTTTTGCGTATTTAAGCCTAAATTCATACCATAGATTAGTATAGGAACCCTAAGAAATGAATAATAGGGGTTGAATAGAATGAGACTAAGTAAAAGCGTGCCGTGCCTCGCTAGCCTCGGCAAAGCTTAGCTTAAGCCTCGGCGATATTCGTTTAGTATGATTATTTGCTTAATCACTAGAGTGAATAAATTGTATTTGACTAGGTGCGGGTGAAGGCAGTGGCTGACCTAAGGATTGATATCGAAAAGGAAAAAGGAATCGATAATTGGTTTGTTCTCTAATTGTTCTTTATTCCAGTTTGTTCTATACTTGTTCTTTATTCCAGTTTGTTCTATACTTGTTCTTTATTCCAGTTTGTTCTATACTTGTTCTTTATTCTAGTTTGTTCTCTACACGTTCTTTATTCTCATATTGCTCTCTATTTGCGAAAAATACATATATGATTGATGATCATTATTTAAAATATTTGACAATCTCTTTATATATAAAATGTATTGAATACAATATTTATTTTCAAAAGTAAATTGATTTGAAGCGTATTATTGAATGACCAACATGGCGAAGATTCACCAACTTCGAATTACGTCATGAGAGATAACACGTAATTGTTAAATGGAAACCACATTGCTACTAAATGACCAAACGGGGCAGGATTCACCAAATGAATCTACATCGTGAATCCATTCTATAGCCATATGTGAAACCGTGGTGTTAAATGGAAACCACATTGCTCTTGAATGACAAACGGGACAGGATTCATCAAGCGAATGCGTAGTGAATGTCGAATACATAGCCATATGTGAAACCGTAATTGTTAAATGGAAACCACATTGCTCTTGAATGACAAGCGGGGCCGGGATTCACCAAAGCGAGATCTGTCGTGAATGTCGAATTCTATAATACATATGTGAAGCAAGTAATTGTTAAATGGAAACCACATTGCTCTTGAATGACAACGGAATGGATTCACCAAGCTGAATTGTCGTGAATGTCGAGATTCTATAGCCATATGTGAAGCGATGGTGTTAAATGGAAACCACATGATACTCTTGAATGACATCTGGGCGGGATTCACCAAATGAATCTGCATCGTGAATGTCATTCCCTATAGTCATATGTGAAATGGTAATATTAGTGTGAAACCACATTGCTCTTGAAGATGACAAGCGGGGCCGAGTTCACGGCCCCGAATGCATCGTGGATGTCGAATTCTATGGCCATATGTGAAATCACAAACCCAGCGGCTCGCGGTATTGAAAAGTGTATTTGTATAAGTATCTTTTACATTGCCGCGGAATGTGTATAAAGTATTATTTTGATAAATGCATGATTTTATATGGAACGAAAATGGAATACGGCGTATAGAACCGCTAAGCATGAAAATTCTTAGCGTATTGTTTTTTATCAATGTAGATAGAAAGTGATAGACATTGACAAGACCGAATCGAAAGGCTGGAATTATGAGAGGAACGAGTGCTCTGATCATATCAAACACCCATTTCTTTCAAACATTGACATTTTGTAAAAGCAGTTTGAACTACGAGATCATTATTTTTTGTAAATGCATTTTGCTAAATGTAGATAGTATGAGTCTTTGAATGTAAATGTTTATGAAGCACTTGAAAATAGAAATGCCAGCGAGAGTACAAAATCTAAAATGAATAAAACCAAACAAAATGTTTTGACTGGAATGAAGCGAAATCGGAATTGCGGAGCTTAAGCTTACAGGTCATAATACAATTAGTCGGGGATTCGATTCATGACACTTTGAAAACTAAAATTTAATAAGCGATAACTAAAAGAGGATTTGATTAATGGCTTTCCAGCGTCGGGGGTTTCGGTTTGGACATGATGGGGTCGGGTCGGGCTCGAGGGATCGCTACATGAACACTCTTGACCTCGAGGCTTTCACAGAGCTCTACTTTATGGTCAAGGTTATAACTTCGGCTTCGCATGCGTCCTTGCTCTGATAAAGTGGGGAGGCCCGAATGTGATGGAAAGTTACGCTGAGCGATGAGATGGAAAGAAAGCGAGTGTTAGAAACTAGGCCAATCTTGGGCCCTTTTAGTGTGATGGCGAAGGCTCTGCATTGTACGGGGTCCTGATATTCGTGCAGTTCCATCTGATTTTTGTACGTATTAAGGTGGTTTATGTGGTCTTTTCGTTCGTTCCCGAGCGTCTCGATCCCCGACATTACGAACTTTCGGGAAGGGGAAGTGCGGCACCGGCGTGAATGGGGATTCGGTTTTGTTCTCCGGGCGTCCATAGAGCCCGGAGCTCGGCCCTTTCTTTGCTTCCTTCATGTGGGTGAGTTCTTGTTTGGATGTCCACTGAACCTGCAACTCCACGACCGCTCCCTTTGTCTCCTGGCCGATAAAAGGATGGGCCCGTCATGTTGGTCACCTTATGCCTCTCCTCGTTGCGATCCTCTCGGGGGGTTGGCGGACTGGCATACTGTGGCAGACTGGTTTCACTACTGCTCTCTTGCTGATGGGGAGCCAGGGTGATATTGTTTTCTCGTTGGGTTTCTTTTTTGGGCTGTCAGCGTCTCTGGGGAGTTGTATTTACAATGCGGTGGTGCTCGACTCTCTTAGTAAGTGTTGGTTGGTGATACGGAGCGCCTCCACCTCATCCGTGTTGACCTGTACAGTTTCTAGCGTGCCTCCGGGAGGTTGGCTGTCCACGTCGCCTGGCTGGTCTTGCATCCTTGGATGATTGGCGTGGCTCCTGCTTGTGTTCCGAGTTGATACCATCAGTCACTAAGAGATCAAATATTTGTAAAGGAACTGTCGTTCCCACAGACGGCGCCAAACCGATGATGCTTTTTCAACCGGAACTAGGCTGGAGCGTGCTGGAATTGCTGGATGTCTGACTCCTCTATAAAAATAAGAAATAAAAAGGACTGGCGGGGATCGCCCGTAGCCTCTCCGATGCCTAAGTCAGTTCTTTCAGGCGGAAGAGAAGATCAACTGCTTAGGGAATGAAGTTTTTGTGCATACCTTTCACCAATGGGGTGGCCTGGTATTTATAATGGGTCATCATGATCATTTTCCGAGTTGGATGATGAGTCGACATTCCTCCCATTAGGTGAGAGATTTTCTTTCCTTATCGTAAACCGATTAATAAGGGATAATTGATGGACAATAATTAGGAAATATGCTACTTTCAGTGGTGGAGATGGGTATTTTCCTTTATCAATTCTTTGATTCATTGCTAGCCTTTTAAAGGGTGAATTAGTACTTGTTTTGGGCTATATTTGAGGAGATGTCGTCAAGGGGCCATAGTAGTCTTGAGTGCCTTCTTAATCCATAGCGAGCTGGCCTTTGGGCTCGTGTTATGGGCCTGGGCACCCATTATTTCAAACCCGATCACCTACGGTTTTCTTTTTCCTTCTTCTCTGTTTAAGTGTTTGGTTCCCGAGAAAAATTGTAGAACAAGAAAAAAAAATTCGATTTTGTATCTGTTTATATCTCGTTACATATATAGGCTATTTTTGTAAGAAATTTGAGCATTTTTAATTAATGGAATTTGAGCATCTTCATCCAATGTCTTTTGTTTTATGGGTTTTTCTTACTTTAATTTTCTTAGCAACCAAACAAAGACTTACGTTCAAATTTCTCTAGCTGATGGTTGCACAGTGGGCCTTTTTTGTAAAACCCTTGAACATTTGTCCTTTATTTTATGGCTTTTTCTTTAACTTCCTCAACAACCAAACAAAGACTTACATTAAGATTTCTCTGTTCCAAACTTCTACATCTATGTTTTTTTCTTTTTTTCTTTTTGGTCAAGGTGAAATTTAAGTGGATCAATGCATGGCTAGATTACAAGAGCTTCAATACATAGTAGTAGTGGAACAAAGGTTCCTATTGGAACTTTCCTTATATGTTTTGAATGAAACTAACCTTTGAAATAGTTGATTTTAAATTTTTTTTTTAAATGGTTGCAATTATGGAATGAAAATCTTTTCAATTCCATTTATGGGTTTTAATCCTCTTTTCCATTAACTCGAAATGGTCAAACAACAATTCAATGGCTTGCTCGGCCATTGCTTGCCAGAATTCTATTTAAAGAGAGTTTTAGACACTATTTGGTAGGAAAACAATATCTTGTTACGATTCTGTCGATTCTATTTTTTTCACAGTGATAAGATAAGAACGTAGTCTAGTTCACCAAGAGTGCTGCAAATAAGGTGTTGTTGTTGTTAGTCATGGCGGTGTTTTCAAAGGCTAAAACGTAAGACGAGGCGTTATCATGTCTATGAAACAAGGCGTAAGCTTCGAAGTGATAAAACGTAAGACTTTTGAGATCACATTATATAATTAATAAATATTTTATAATATATTAAAAACAATCTATTGAATAAAAAATAATAAAATATAATTGAAATTTTTGGAATGAATAATGAATATCCATTTTTGGAATATGTTAATATCCATTTTTGTAACTTATAATAAAATAATTTATGTTAATAATTTGTTTAAAATAACTTATTTCAAACAATTTATTTGAATGATGATGATATAAAATAAATTATAATTTTTGGAATAGGGATAAAATGTTAATATCCATTTTGAAATAATAATTTTAAAAATATTTCCCAAAATAAAATGTTTGTATTTTATCAAAATAATTTATTATTATATTTTTTATAAACAAGTTACCAAATATATTCATTTTTATAGAATTATCCAATATAATTATCGAATATAAAAATAGACTTATCCAATATAATTATCTTATATATTCCGATAAAAAAAATATAATTATCCAATATAAAAATATAATTATCTAATATAAAAAACGCTTTTTGTTTAACACATTGAATATAAAAATAAAATTATCTAATATATTTCAATAAAAAAATAATTATCCAATATAAAAATACAATTATCTAATATAAAATTAATTATTATTTTTTTTGAAATGAAAAAATTAATTTATTATTTAAAAAAAAAACATTTTTTGTTAAACTCCTTGGGGCGTTTTGGGGATGCCTCGCCTTGAGGCGTGTCCCTAATGATTTTTAAATCACTGAGGCATGGAATATTGTTTCATCTTGGAAAGTTGACGCTTCAAATTTCTCAAGGCATCATTGGAGAAGGCGAATCTGCTTTAAGAAGATTGTGTCCTCACAAGACTCGATCTATTTCCAACTTTTGTAATTTTTATTTTTGTTTTCTTCTCCTTTTGCTTTCCGTTTATTTGCTATTTTGTATCTATGGTGTAAAATATCCGATTAAAGTCTCAGCCCAAAAACCAATCACAAACAGTAGCAAATATGAATTTTTTTCCCTCTTTAAAAAACCAAACACTCCTACAAATAATAAATCAAGACTCGAGAAGGATAACCAAAAATTTTAAATATGGAGTTTGAAAGGTTATATAAAAATATCAACAAAAAGACCAAAAATCCAAAATTCCTTGTTCTTTTCTCAGCAACCAAACAAATTGTAGTTGGTGGATCGTTGAGGGTTAGAAAGGAGAGAGATAGAGGAGAGAGAGGAGAGTGTGTGTGTGGGTCCTATAGTGTCACATGGAGGCCACGTTAATAACTAACGGGCCAAAATAACATCCATTAGCGGACATGATAAAATGGGAGATGATAAGGACCTTTTTGAGCTACGATTCAAAAAGCTAGGGACTGATTTATTTAAAAAACAAGAACATATATATATATATATATATATATATATATATATATATATATATATATATATATATATATATATATATATGCATGTATATATGTATGAATGTATGTATGTATGTATGAATAAGATATAAGATATGTGTTTTTTCTTTTCTTTTCTTATATTTTTTTAATTGGCCTATTTAATGGAAATTCTTTTCCTTAAGCCATGGGGAGAGAAAAAAAAACATTAGCATTTCTTTAACCTTAACCCACCATTCTCATTCAAAGAGGGAAGAACAACTTGCCAAATCCTAAAAACCCTAAAATTCTTCCACCCTTTAACCCTAAAATCTTTCAAAGGTGAAGGAAATCTTTCAAACGAAAGAAGATTTATTTTGAAATGAGTCATTTTGTTGGTTAAAAAATCTATTTGAAAGTAAAATACTGAGTGTAATATCAAAGAAAATGTCTTATGTGATGTAAAGTGAAGAACTTTCATGATTATTTCATGTTTAATCAAATCTATAAAATAAAGTTACATTAATGGAACTTGTGTTACATTAAGTTATGTGCATGTTATATTAACATACAAAAGATGCTACATTTAAGAGAAAGTCTTGATTCGTGAACATTTCAAATGCGTCCAAGCGCACTACATAAACAAGTCACAGTGCATCTGAACAAATTAGCCCTCTATGACTTGTTTGTACAGTTCCAAACACATTTAAAATGTGCATGGATGTAGATTTTCATTGAAATGTAACACCCTTTATACATTAATGTAACATATTTTTAGTTAATGTAACATCGCTTTCCATATTTGAGTATACATAATCATGAAAGTTCTACATTTTACATCATATAAGACATTTTCTTTGATAATACATTGAGTGTTTTTATTTCAAAACAAATTTTTAACCAACATAATGTCATATTTCAAAATAAATCATCTTCCTTTGTTCCTCCCTCACACACACACATATAAGATGTCCTTTACCTTTAAAGGATTTTAGAGTTTTTAGGGTTTAAGGGTGGAAGAATTTTATGGTTTTTAGGATTTGACAAGTTTTTTCTTCCCCTTTGAATGAGAACGATGGGTTAAGGTTAAAGAGATGTTAGGTTTTTTTTTCCTCTCCCCTTGGCTTTTGGTAGAAGAAGAGGTGATCGATATTTATGTCTTATCATAAATTAATATTTTATTATAGATGACACATTTTATGGTGATTTAAGGGTTTGGATTCTATTTGGTGTTTTCATTCTATTTGGTTCACTAATGCATTTTAACATAATCCCTTGAGATATAAGATATATGTTTTTTTCTTTTTTTAATTGGCCTATTTAATGGAAACCATTTGAGCACCCTAACAAGGTCAAGCTTGTGTTTTGGTTTCAAACCATCCATACAAGTGTCCCACATTTGAAACTGTGTTTTGGTTTCAAACCACCCATATAAATGTCCCACATTGGAAACTTAAAAGAATTGAAATCATATTTGTAGATGTTGAATTCATTAATTAATGGAGCTGAAATGATGGGCACTGTCGAAGTGATGTGCTGTTATATGATGATTGGACTTTCAATAGACAATGATGGTTGGGCAGTTGAAATCCTAGGCCATTTTGTTATAATGTGAATTGTTCGGTTTTTCGAAAACCGTCCAATTCACCCAGTTTGACGATTCGACTAATGGTTCATTTAGGTTAAGCCCCATTCAATATAGAATTGTCCAATGGTTCATCTAGTTCAAGCCCCATTCAATACAGGAACGGTTCAAAGTGAAGACTCGAACAAAATGTTGAGTTTTACTCAATGAATTTTCAATGAAAATATTTTATATATATATATATATATATATATATATATATATATATATATATATATATATATATATATATATATATATATATATATATATATCTCTATATAATACAAGCTTATATAAAATATATTTCAGTTGTGATAATTTTTTAATTTCACATGAAACACATAAAATACAAGCGTGCGGATGTGTTAGAAAATTAAAGTATTTCCAAACTGAAATGACTCGTATCAAACTTCTAATTAGAATATGTAGGCTTCCTGGTCCCCTTGATAGTTTCCCATAATCAAAGTAGAAAACATCGAATGGAAATTATACAAGAATTAAATGTTGAAGAAAAATGTTAGATTTCCCTAAAAAGGAATGAAATAACACGGTACTGAAAATTAAAAGACTTGATTGAAACTTGGAAATAGAGTATTCGAATTGTTGAAATAAACATTAGATTTCAATATCAAAATAATACCGTGTTGGAAATTTGACAGAACTTGAATAAAGCTAGGAAATAGAATACTAAAATTGCTGAAAGCTTATTGAAAAGCTAAGATTTGCTGAAGAAGATTGACATTGAGTCAATTGATTTGTCGAGTTGTTGATTGATCGATTAGTTTTTTCCTTGTGAGAGCTCTCCTCATATTTTTTAAGAGTCCTTACAGTTCTCAACTTCCTCATTTTTCTCCACTACCTCACTTCCTCAAGTAACTACCCATGTCTCCTTTTGGGAGGCTTGCTCTCCAAGTTTTCTCCACTACCTCAAATAACTGCTCACATCTTCTTATTATGTTTTGACTTTGAGAAAAAGTCTTGTTTGACTTTAGAAAAATTTTAAAATTTTCAGAATTACCCATAGACTCTTATATGGGCTTACTCAAATGGATTTAGGCCCATTTCTCTTGGATTTTTACTCATGGGTTTGGCCTCAGGCTTAAAAACAATATGTGGATTAGGCCAAATTTTAATTTGGATGCAAACAATTGCCCCTCGCATACATTACAACATGAAGGTTGTATTGTATGTTTAAAACATAAAAATTATTTTTCCTTGGAGCCCGATCTAACATGAGACCCGAGTCTAGCTCTCGGCTGAATTTGGAGTTCGAGAGCCCAGGAATGAGCCAAGTTGGATCGATGAGGAAAACTATAGATTCCACTAGAAAATATCACTCCGTTCAGGTTCGGCCTTCAACAGTAAGTCTTCACTCTGGTAAAAAATTTTCGCCCAGCAAAGTAACATTCATCTTCTTTCCTTGTGGGGTTGCCATATTTCTCTTTCTTTTTACGAAAAATTTATGTTTCCTCTCTTAAAACAACCCCTTTGATTTGGAAAAAGTGCACTCTTACGCTTTCTTCTTCATCTTCTTCATTTTCGATCTATGTTGTCGTCGTCGCTCCTCCTACCAACGCTGTTGGAGGTCTGAAGTTCGTCGGCTCTCATCCTGGTAGGTATTTTCATTAATGAAAAGATCGCAACTCTTTATGATTTTCTTGACAATGTGGCTTTTGATTGTGAATTTCTTCTCGAAGGAGAATATTTTGGATGGAATTTCTAAACTTTCATTGATGCAAAAAAAATTGAAACCTTCTTTGATGCCATTTGAAACTTTACTGAGTGCTGATTTTCGAAAAATGAGCTTGAATGCACTCTTGAAAAATTTCTTTTGATGTTGTTTGGCTATTCCGAAAGATTTCTTGAGTGTAGAACTCGAAAATAATCTTAATTGCACTCTTGATTTTTTTTTTTTTGATGTCGTTTAGCTGTTTTGAAAAATTTTCTTAAGTGTAGAACTCGAAAATAATCTTGAATGTACTCTTGATTTTTTTTTTGATGTCGTTCAGCTCTTTCAAAAATTTTCTTGAGTGCAGAATTTGAAAATAATCTTGAATGCATTCTTGAAATTTTTTTTGAAGTCGTTCAGCTGTTTTGAAATTATTTTGAGTGTCGATATCGAAAATAAACTTGCCTGCAATCTCGAACAAAATTCACTTGATGCTATTCAGCCATTTCGAAAATTTTCTTGGGTGCAGTTTGTGAAAATAATCATGAATGCACTTTCGAAAAAAATCTTTTGTAGTCGTTTGATCCTTTCGATCATTTTCTGAGGTGTAGACTTTGAAAATATTCATCAATACACTCTTGAAAAATTTATTCTGAAGTCGTTTGGCTATTTCAAAAATTTTCTTAAGTGCATATACTAAAAATAATCTTGAATGCACTTTTGAAAAATTTTTTTTGAAGCCGTTTGACAATTTCGAAAATTTTATTGAGTGTAGATAAAAAATTTGTTGTCCTCTATTAACACCTATTCTAAAGGGTGAGTGCATAATGCCTGTTACACCCCCACCCCCTACTATCGGAGTGTGCAGAGCCACTCCTGAAATCGGCCGTTACCTCCTGCGACTAAGAAATCCTATGAAACGAAGCGCGTATTGCTTGCTTCAATCTCGTATAAAATTTTCTTTTCTAAACTGTGATTTTATAAAATTTCGCGTGTAATTTGTATATAGGACATGTCCCAAAACTGTATACCTGATTTTACAAATGTCAACATGCGCCAGCATCTCTACATTTGCAAACCACATTAACCTTTGCCATATATTCTTTGCCTAGAAGTTCAAGAACAACCACTTACAGACCACAGATGCTGGCATATCTTGCAGTAGGGGACTCTGTTGCTCCAGCGTTTGCTTTGTTTGCAGAAGGCTGGTTTTCAGAAAAATAATAAGGCTTCAACATGAAGCTCCAGTGGAACCTTCTACTAAAATGTTTTGTTTTTTGGAAAGCACTCTAAAAGCGTAAAACTTAGTTTACATGATATTTTCCAGAAATATTTCTTTCTTTGCTTTGCTTTACTTTAAAAGTTTTTGAAACTTTTATTGCTTGCTTACTTGAGAGTTTATAAAACCTTTCAAAAATCTCTTGCTTTCTTGCTTTATCTTACTTTAAAAGTTTCTAAAACTTTTCTCAAATCTCTTGCTTTAAAAGTTGCTCAAAACTTTTCATAAACACGGGAGCCTGGGCTCAACCGCATGCTTTGAAATAAAACGGGAGCCTGGGCTCAACCGTTTGTTTTAAAATAAAAACGAGACACGGGCTTACTTAGTTTCTTTAAAACAAACACGGGAGCCTAGGCTCAGCCCAGGTATTGCCCGATAGTTGATTGCAAAGCTGTATAAGCGTCAGCATAAATCGTCGTGGGTGGAGGCCTTTCCTAATAGTGTGTACCACTAGTGAACACGGGAGCACAGGCATCGGCCCTGTCTTGGGTGGAAGGACTGAGTCCACATCACCCTAGGTGGAAGGGCCTTGGCCCGCGTTATCTTCCGGTAAATATGGTGGAATTATTTTGAGTCTCCATCACCATTATTTAGTTAGAGCTCTTAACCTTATATACTCCAGTACGTGCCACGGTCTCCTTTAAATGTATGATGCATGTTCTAAGTTTGCCGACCAGGCAATCTAAAATGCATGTATGAAATCCTAACACCACCGTGCACGTACGGAATACCTCTGACCGGATGCTTGCTTAAGACTAGGGATTTTTGGTTAGGCCTATTTTACAAAATAGACTTTTGTTTGCTTGCTCTTTGAAATATGGTTTATAGTTAAAAACCATTACAACGCCTAAACTCATTGCTTGCTTTTTTAAAGTATGGTTGAATGAATCAAACCGTGCCATTTGCTTTTCATATATGGTTTAAAATCAAAGCCTAGTTTGCTTGTTTTGACCAAAACCTTCTTTGCCTTTTCAACATGGTTTTGTCAAAACCATTTAAAACTCTGAATACAAAGCAGTTCATAATAATACACTAGTATTTGGAAAAATGAGTTTAGAAACGCTCACTCTTTGTTTCTAAACTTGAGCACAAATCCATTTACTTGCCTCCTTTGCTTTTCTTTGCATACTCCAAGCGAATACGACAACGTATTAATCACCTACGTATAAACGTATAAACTTAACGTACTTCTGCGCAGAATCCTTTAAGGTCACACAACATTCATATAAGTCAAATTAACGAATTTACCCTTGAGCATAAAAAAACCCTAACAAAAAAACCACTCATTTTGGTAACCTTTTTTCCAAACAACACTTTATGGACTTTATTACCCAAAAATTATTCAAAAGGTCTTCAAAAGTATGAAACTCTAAGATCAGTCCTTTTATATGTCCAATGACATCTCTTCAGTACAATGTAAGAACTATTCTCAAGGCCTCTATTTTTCTTTACAGAGCCTGGCATGACGCAGTTAAACTCAACTGAATCACCCTCTTGGTATCCCTTGATTTCTGGGATCTTAAATCCATAAGTGAAATGGTTTCTTCACTCATTTAAAGCTATGGTTCTAAGGTTTCTTCTCCAGTGGAATCACCCGATTTGGATCACCAAAACTCAGAAGTTATTGTATTTTATATCTAGATTACTCAAATTGGCAGAACAAAATCTGCACATAGCTCCACTTAGAAAAATTTCTGGGCACTTTGGGTTCACAATTTGCATAAACTTCCTTCAGATAACTTATTCTCCTAGAAGTCTATTTACCCATAATTTTGAATCACTCAATTTGGATGAGTGAAACTCCACTTATGGCTAAAACACTACAACCATACCCAAAGCAGGCATAATCGGTGTTACCACGAGCTCACCTTTCAGTCCGTATTTGGGAGCCTTAGAGCTACAATTTGCTCTTGGTTCCTTCTATACATTTTTAGCCCTATCTCTTATGGTTCTTTAACAATTGGAATCAATTCATTTGGATAATTATAACTTAATCTATAACCAAAACAAAAACAGGGGTTTACCCAGGTACAGCCAAATTTCCTTTAAAAACCCCGACATTCTCCTTTTACAACAATTCCTCAAAACCAACATGGAATTCATCAAAACAACTTCTAACACTTTAATTGGTGCTATGGAACCTCAAACCTCAAAACCCTAATTGAAAAATCCAAGAACTCAACCTAGGTCCACGATTCTTTTTTTAAAACCCACGTACTTTTGATTCCATGCTTACTTTACACCAATTAGGTTTACTCTCATAACCCCAAAAATTCAAAGGTTTGTGTGATCTTTCCACCAAACCCTAGACTAAAGAACATCCCGATTCTCCATAGGAATTCATACTAAAGTCCTAGACATCAAAAATACACTTAATTCAAGGCATACATACCTTGATCTTCTTCTTACTCCTCCTCCTTCTTCTTCCTTCTCTTCCCTCTTCCTTCTCTTGGCTCTCTCCTTCTCCTCCCTACGTGAACCCTAGCTTTTGGGAGACAAAATATGATTTTGGATTTTGTTTTCCCATTATTATAATATCAACTTTTCATTAATTGTTTGACCCTCATCTCTTTAATTTTCAATTGTAACTTATCTTTATTTGTATTGTGGCCCATCTATACACTTAATGATTTTCATATTCATGTCCTTATTGCTAAATGACAATTGTACCCTTGTTCTCATACACAAATCCCGGGTTCCATAAACTTTCATTTCCTACTTTAGTCTCCAAAATACTACTATGTGACACTTAGAGCTCTTATATGCCCTTACAGTTGTTGTACTGTACACTCTCCCGGGACGGGGCGTTACAAAATCCTCCTCCCTTAGAACATTTCATCCTCGAAATGAATAAACTAAACTTCTAAAAGAAAGGGAAGGAAAATACCTCATCCTGAAAATACTGACGGCGCATGCGGGTGCTGCAGTTTTAAGCCATTGCACCTGCAGCAATTCTTTCTATACAGACTTTTTAACCAAAGAATCACCTTAGTCCTCGACACTTGTTCCTTGGTCTACAATGCGCACAGTATCTCCTCATCGTCGAAATTCTCCTTTAAGCGCCTTGGTTGCTCTCTCGATATATGTGAAGGATGCGGGATGTACTTCCTTAACATCGACACATGGAATGTGTCATGAATCCTTGATAACTGCGGGGTAACTTCAACTTGTAAGTTCTGCCCACCTTAACTCACAATCTCATAAGGTCTATAAATCTTGGTGAGCTGCCGCTTCCCAAATCTCAAAACACCTTTCAGGAGAAATCTTCAAAAGACCCGATCACTTATCTCGGCTTGCAAGTCTCTCGGTGATTTGTCGCGTAACTTTTCTGTCTGCTCTCTTGCTATCTTCCAAGTTATCACGAACAACTTTCACTTTCTACGAAGTGATCACATGCCTAGTTTAGGACCTATTAGTCTTAACTCGCCAACCTCATCCCGGCCTTTGAGTCACATTTCTGCCATACACAACACCTCAAATGGAGCCATATCTATCTTGGCTTGATAGCTATTGTTGTGAAGCGAGCTCCATTAGTGCAGTGAGTATCGACTTCTTTGAATTCCATCACCTGACTCTCGACATATCCTCTAGCGTCTGAATAGTCCTCTTTCATTGACCATGCGTCCCCGAGGATGAAATCTTTGTCTTGAAATGTAGAGCGAGTACCTAGTATTTGTTTGCAAACTAGGCCAAAACTTTGGATGTGAACACGGTCTGATCACGAAACTATGGCGGAACCCGTGAAGTCGTTATCTCATCCACATACAACTAGGCGACTTTCAGAATCCTCAGCATTAGCGCGGAAAATGAAGCGAGCCGTGTCGATCAAGCTATTGCCCATATCGCATCATATTTGCCTCCCGAGTCAGGTGGAAGACCTGCCCTGAAATCCATAGTAATCTTCTCCCGTTTCCACCTTGGAATGAGAATCGCGCTCTTCCTGCGGGCCCTGATGCTTTCTGCCTTCACTGGCTGACGGGTTAGGTACCTAGAAACAAAACTTCATTATCTCTTTCTTCGTCCCATTCCACCGGTAATGTTCTTTCAAAGTCCTGTACATTTTAGTACTTGCACGGATGCATAGCATCGCGAGATGAATGTCTTCTTCCATAATGTCTCTCTTTAGTTCGCCATACTCTGGCACACACATTCTCTGTCCTTTCACTATCATGCCATCATCTCTGATTTGAAACTCTGCTTTCTTTCCTTTTTCTATCTCTTCCTTAAGCTTATTCATTTGTGGATCCAGTGACTGCCCTGCTAGAATTTGGTCCACTAGAAGTGGTCTAACATGAAACGTGGCTAATAAGGCTCCTGAATCCTCAACCTCCAATATCACCCCTAATGCTCTTAGATCCACCAATAGTGGAAGATAACCTGATCTCATATGAGACAAAGAACTCTTTGGTCGCCTACTTTCAGGGGCATACGCTCGACATTAGCTTTCTGGATGGTGCACCGATGAATGCGGTTGGCAGTCCTTAATCAACTTTCAGGCCATCTTCACCACTCGGGTTTAACTCTTTACGGGTGAAAATATATTGAGAGAGACTCTTATGATGCGTAAAGATCTGCAAGGAACACCATATAAGTAATGTCTCCCGTATCTTGAGGAGCAAACCGCATTCTTTGCAAGCTGCAAGTCATGTGTAGGGTAATTCTCCTCATGCTTTGCTGGTTGTCTTGAGGCATATGCAATCACCCTATCATTTTGCATCAAAAAACACAACCAAGGCCTTTGCCTTGAAGCATCCTTATAAACCACAATCCATCTCTTCCATTAGGTAAGCTAGACTGATGAAGTCAATCTATCTTTCAACTCCTGAAACTCTTTGGACCGGCGTCACACTTGATCATACTTGACATCTTTTCTTGTCACGACAGTCAGTAAGTTTGCTATCTGAGAACCCCTCCATGAGCTTCTATAATATCCTCTTGAAACGAGGAAGCTTCGACCTCGACACATTCTTTGGCGGTTCTAATTTACCACTTGCTATTTTACGAGAATCCGCTCTGCATCAGTGAAATGACATGACTGGGAATGCCACCTTGTTGAGCCATGGCTTGCCCCCTCGCTTGGCATACAGCTGCCGCTCCCTTAAGTGCAACCTGATCCTCGGGTGCTCCGAATGTTCTCACGAACTACTGAATACACTAGGATATCATCAATAAAAACTATGACGAGCCTATCCAAATACGGCTGGAATACTCGGTTCATCAAATCCATAAAAGCTGCTGGAGCATTAGTCAAACCAAATGGCATTACCAAAAACACGGGTTAAGTGAAAGTATACTTGTGTCAGTTCAAGGAAAAGGGTATGAGGTTTACACTCTCGTGTCTCCCCTCAATTTCTCACACCAACTTCCTATTCACCGCTAATTCCTTCTAGGTCATTGAATGTGGTACTTTTCTAAGATCATTCTTTCCTTGTGTGTTGTTCTTTTGGTCTCCACTAGGTCCTTGCAATAAAACTACCCGAACTATGCTCCAATCGATCATCGCTAAGTCCATACGATCCTCACACAATGCTGAATTGGTGTCTTTACCCTAATCAAATCCATTTAGTACTAGACATTTCTAATTCTTTAAACTTCTTTGATTAGGTTAAGTTGATTACTTCAATTGAAACACATTGATATGAAATGGTTAAGGCCCACGGGAGTATTTCTAGCTATCACTATGAAAACCCTAAGTAAATCTCTAATAAACCAGGTTTCACACTTATTTCCCAACACAAATCAATTGTAATAAACTATAATAATCCAAGTTTTACACCAACCAACATCAACACAAGCATATATTCACAAAACCATTATAAGAAATATATAAATCAAACATCAATTTTAACAATAAATCTTAGAGGATGTTTAGCTACTCATTACAACTCACAAATCCAACAAAATCATGTTTATTTCAACAATAATAAAGAGGGTGATGAGGAAAGGAGTCAAAGTTAGAGATACAAAATGAAATAGGTGATGGAGAACTCTCAGAACTTTGATTTCAGCTATAAGAGGTCCTCTAGCTGGTTGATTCTTCAATTTCTTCAATTCCAAAGCAAAAATACACAAAAATCGTAACCCTAGGTTGATTCAAGAGTAAGAGGTGAGAAACCCTAGGAATAGAGTGTTCTTGTCTTAAAATACGAACCCTAATCATTATTACAAAAGATAAATATTTAGTCCTTAGAAAATAGGCCGAAACTAGGCCAAAAATGGAAAGAATTTAGGTTGCTCAATGTTGTCATGTCGCGACATGACTGCATTGTATGCTCAACAGTGTCTCAACAGGGGAGGCCATGTTGCGACATCATAGGTAGCCATGTCATGACATGACTGGATGTAAGACTATGGCAGGAGAGGGCTTGATGTTGCAACATGAGTGCCCATGTCGCAACATGAGTGCCCATGTCGCAACATGGAGCCTTTAACAACAATTGTGCTTCAAATTTTCTCCATTTTTTCTCCTTTTGCTTGCCTTTTATTTCTTATATGCAAAACAAAAGCCAAGAGGGGGATTAGTGTAGAATGGAGTGATTAGGGTGTGAATTTAGAATCAAAAGCTCAATGTATGCAAGAAATTCATGCTTAAATGCTAATAGAATTCACACCTAACAAATTCCTCCAAACTTAACATTTTGCTTATCCTCAAGTAAAGAAACAACTCATTTTTCATATTCAAAATAGAAGAAGACTTGTTGAGCTTAATAAGAAGGAATTGAGTGATAATTTGCCTTAGGGATCTCACCTTCAAATAACACAAAGAACGCTTTGAGATAGTATCTTACAATATAATAGGTTGACCAAGAGTTAAGAAAACCTAAACCAAAGTTCTTTGAGTGTGTGTATGAAGTCCTACCCTCATGTGGTCAATTGAAATTTAGATGGAACTAGTTGAACTAGAATTGAATGGAGATCTCTTACTCATATGGTGATTCCATGACTATGTAACACTCCATAGGCTTGTTAGGTATACCATTCTCCACTAATGTAGGCAATTCACAACTCTTTGTATCAAATAGGTTCTCAATAGCTTGTAATGTATGACTAAGGTAAAGGGTAGTTAAGTAGGTCATTTCAAGTTTATGCTTACCCAACACATAGATATTTCCTTTTTCTTCAATTCTTTCTTTCCATCCTTAACAAACTGAGTTTTTACACAATTGAATCCATTTTAGCCTCCCCTAAACTTGGTTCTTTACATTTTTTTCATCGCATAACCCCCAATCTTGTTTTATTTTCACCTTCCTTTCAAAATCACCAAGAAGCTTTATTCTTTTACTTTTATATTTACAGAACATGACTAGTATAATGTTCAACGCTGACTCTTTCTACTACATGAATCTTTAGTGGTGGCTTAAATGAATGGTCATTAGGTACTAGTTAGACAGGAAAATTCCATTTGGAAAAAGGCGAAACAACAATTTGGGCGATCAGGCACCCGGATCTCCGGCAACGACAGTTCCATGGGTTCAGATCATCTCGCGATCGCTAACGACAGATTTTGGCCGAGACTGTAGGCGGTCGAGTTGCCGCGTTTTTCGAGGCATCGAGTATCGGGTGCCGTAAAACGATATTTGATGTGACAAAATTCACATATAACATGTATTCATGTGACACATGTTGCATGAGTAGAGAGATGATGGAAATGGATGGCTTAGATTAAGCCATGTGTCAAATAGTGACAAATGGGGACATAGATGGCATTTTTGAAAATTAAATGAGGAAGAAGACAAGATAGCAAATAGTGACCTTCTCCAAAATTAAAGAACAAAGTGTGAAGAAGGAGGGGAGATCTGCGAAAGATGCAGGAAGTTAGGGCTTTTGAGGTTTTAGAGAAGGTGCTCACCTTCTCTCTAGATTTTCGGGAGTTCGGTAGTCGGATTTCTTCAGAAGGAGAGATTGTTCTACCGTAGGGGTGTGTCTGGAATTTGGGGAGTTTGACAAACTCCCGAGTGAGGTAGGGGTTTCATCCTACTTGTTTTACTGCTATTTAAGTGTTTTGCAATGTTTGAGTTGGTTTGGTAGTGAGGGCCGTTTGGTCGATCCCGAAAACATGGGATAGTGGAAATTTGTTGGAGCTCGGTTGGACGAGTTCAGTCAGCATTTGGGGCTTCTTTGTTATGTGTACATTAAATTGTGTTTTGTATGTATGAGGCCGGGAATGGCCATGGAAAGTCGGTTCCACAGAGGAACCAATGTAGGAGAATGGGTTTGCGTGGACCGACTCACTTGCTCTGTTTTAGGACTATAAAAACAGTCTCAGTTTGTTTGAAATGGACCATAAATGTCCATGTGTTTTATCATTGGAATTGTTTGATGTGAGTGGCTTGAGTTGATTAATTAAAGAAATTAATAGGTTAATGCTTGATGTGTTAACATGATGCCCATAAAATTATATAAAGAATATAATTGTGGGTGTTGGCCATTAGGCAGATTGTGTTTAGCTCAAGTGAGCTAATTTTGGTGATAGTTCAGTATTGTTGAATTACATGGTGTAATTGTGAATTGGATAATATATGCATGTGTTGTATATATGTGTGTGAAATGGCATAATGCATTTCATATGCACTAGAACCTTTAGAAATTAGGTGAGTGCATGACATGAAAAATTGAAAGAAAAAGCGAACGTTTTGAAAGGAATTTCACGGGGATGAATTTTGGAGAATGGGGTTGGGAGGCGGTCAATGACGGATCATTTCGGATAGGGGACATGGCTGTTTGGAAGGTTCTCCAACATTAGCCTCGGAGGGTAGTCCCGTATTTTCTGGAAATACTTGGTGATAGTTCGAACAACGAGAATTGTTTTGAAAAAAGATGTTTTCTCGCCATGGCTTAGGCAAGTGTGAGAGTGGGGTGAGGGACTGGGACGTGGGTTGGTCATTTAGACATTCAAGTAGGATCACGTTTGCTTGAATGTGTGTTTGCTGTGGCATTGCATATGCACTTAGGTGAGGCAACCCACTTGGGGTGATTCCACTACTAGCGATAACTCACTGCAGCTCGAGGGATATTGTTTTAATTATAGAAGGGCGTTAGGCTCATTTGAGGCCGAGTTTGAGAAGAAAGCCGGGTTGTGGCTTTGGTTTTATGATGTATTACATGTATTAGAATTCTTGAATTTTAATATATGTTGTATAAGAGTAATTTCTTAACTCTTGAACTATTGTATATAGTTGGTATATATTGATGAGTATTGTAGTATGGGCCCAAGTGGCCGTTTTTACTCATGATGTTGATCGGGACAGGTTTTGTATTTGGGTAGAGCTCCCCGTACAAAGGAGACTCTGCCTGATTTTCGTGAATAATGTCGAGTTACCCGGCATTCACGAGTATTCCGCGGGTTGACGGGTAGTAAACGGACACCCCGGTTTTGGGGCGTCACACTAGGTGTTGAGACATCCCTTCAAATTTAATCACACAAGGTAGGAAGGCTATGAGGCCAAGCTTACTCCTCCTTGATTTATTCATTCTTTTTGCTTCTCTTCTTTACTTTTTCACACCAAACCTCTTTGATTTTCATTAATAAAGCAACCATTTCAACCAAACTCCCAATTCACACCACATGTCTTCACAAGATATTGCATTGACAACAACATGTTGGGGCTCAACAAGGGTTCTTTGACTGAAGGATACTTAACAAAAGGGTTTAAGGTGCTCACTCTCGGTTTTCTAGAAAGAAAATGGCTCTATGGTTTAATTTGGGTGACTATGGATCAATGCACATAAGGGTTAGCTAGAAAGGCTCAACCAATCCAAAGATGGCCTATATCATTTTCTAATTGTTGTGTTGCCTAGGATTTTGCCTCAAATGATACTTGAACAAGTTCTAGAGTCTTAGGAGATCAAATAGACGGTGATCACCTAATTCTTCTCTATACCAGCGATATCGATCAAACAAGGTAGTGTGACTTGTGCTCTGGGTGATAACAACATGTTAGGGGTAAACAAGGGTTCTTTGACTGAAGGATACTTAACAAAAGGGTTTAAGGTGCTCATTCTTGGTTTTCTAGAAAGAAAATGGCTCTATGGTTCAATTTGGGTGACTATGGATCAATGCACATAAGAGTTAACTAGAAAGGCTCAACCAATCCAAGGATGGCCTATATCATTTCCTAATTGTTGTGTTTCCCAAGATTTCACCTCAAATGATACTTGAACTATTTCTAGAGTCTTAGGAGATCAAATAGATGGTGATCACCTAATTCTTCTTTAAACCAAGCAATATTGATCAAACAAGGTAGTGTGACTTGTGCTCTAGGTGATAACAACCTTTGGCTAAGTTTACAACTCAATTGTCAAACCATTATTCTTTAAAGCATGTCTATATCTAGTTTTCCTCAAATGAAAAGAAGGTTTAATCATTATTCATCATAGGCATCACTGTTATTCCAAGACAAGCTCAATAAAAACAAAAACAAAAACAAAACTTTTCAAATATTTTTGAAAATTTTCAAAAATTTTCAAATTTTTATGGATTTTAGAACATGCACTAAAGATCACATTTGAGCAAACTATATGGTAGCTCAATACTTCCCAAACATTCAAGCATAATTGATGATAGACATGATAGATCAAGTAATATATTCAACAAGATACCATACCATAAGCATGAAAGTACGACAAAACATGATCTAAGGATGCATCAAAATATACTAATACAAACAAAGCATAAATAAACAAATAAATTTCAAACCAAAACAAACCAACTAAACCAAAAAAAAAATCAACTAACAAAACAAACCAACTAAGTTCCAAAGTTTCACAAGAGAAGGAGAGATAAGGAGAAAAAGAGTATAATCCCAAAGTATATCCTAAGAGAGAGAGAGAAAAAAATAGAGTTGACATCATGTCAAGAATAGGCAAACCATGCCCTAAAACATTAAACCACTATCCCCAGTGCAAACAAACTAGGGAACAAAAAACTTCCCTCTCTAAGCGGTAGACATGTCATCATCTGATAATGAATCATCTGGTGGTGATGTAGGTGGCCAAGTTGGCAACTCGAATGGTGGAGGAAGACTCGGTGGCCTAGCTAATGAAGGGCTTGGTCTATGATAATGGGCCATGAGTGGTGTCACATAATGGGTGTTCAACTCTTGCCTTTGGACTTGGAGCTCTTGCCTCCGTGCTAGTGCATCAAGCCGCCGCATAATCTTGTCATTATCCACAAGAAGTTGAGCATTGCTTTTCCTGTAATCCATGTTCTCTTCCCACCGGATCTTGGCCAACTCTATGATCCTATTAGACATTGTATCTAAGGCACTCTGATTGTGCTCTCCTTTAGCTTCTTCAGCTTCTCCACTCTCTGAATCTTCAGACTCTGATGCATTTTGTTTAGCTTCTTCTTCACCTCCCTCAATGGATGTTTCAATAGTGGGCTTTGAAGGATAGGCTTTCTTTTTCAGGGGGAATGGTAGATTGATCGTGGGGAGGCACCTTTCTTCATCTCTTGATATCTAAACCTGACTCACAAATAGAGCTTAGTAATGAGGGATGGATGTGTAATGGCCTTCCCATAAACTGACTCTAAGATGGAGTTCTCAATCGTCGTACCCACATTGAATTTAAATCCGCTTACAATAGCATAAGTGAGCACTGCCTTGTCTTTCTACACTGTAGACACAAAATAGAACCAAGACTTGGTAGTCTCGGTGAGTCCAGTCTTTAGAAATGATTGGACTTCATTCGAAACACTCCTCTTCCATGGTGACTTTTCATCGGTCAACTTCTTCAAAATGATATCATAATTAGGTGCTCTATATAGTGCTCTGTACTCTTCACTATCCTTATCCCGGAGCTCAAAAAATCTATTGATAGTCAAGCTATCAAATGGTACCCAAACTTCCCGTAAAAATACCATAGAACCAATCCTATCATGGAGATAGGCATTTTACTCATGCACCATGACAGCTACTCCGAGATTAGGGTGATCACATAACTTCTTCCAATTTCTTATATCGTAGAAGAAGGGATGAAACTTGGGGTTGTTCCTTGGGAACCCCATCTTGGGCATAAATGGCTGCACACTAAGAGTGTCGTACTTTTCTTCTACCCCTAGAGAGATAAACTTTCTCGAGTCCAGAGGTAGTGGAGGTGTGGCACCTTTAGAACCAGTCTTTCTCTTCTTACGAGCCATGAATAGTCACTTAGAACTTTTCGCAATTGGAGGGCTTGACTTTTTCTATTCTTTAAACATTGAATCTGCTCTTCCAAATAGCCTCTACTCAACATAAACCGAACACCCCAAAGAAACCCAATCCCACTTGATGAATCCACTTATAATCTGTTCCAACCGAGCACCCTTAGCCAATCTTCAAAGAAAATCTTCAACAATGGAGGTTACGGTTTAGTGGTGGTGGAGATGAATGAAATGGGATGTGATGAAGTAGAGAAGGATGTGGTGAGATATAGGTATATGTGGCGGAGATTAGGGTTAGAGATAATGGAAATGGAAGGGAAGATAATCGGGAGAGAAAAGGAGATTGAATGAAAGAGTTAGACAAATGAAGGAGTGAGGGAGTTTTAGCTCAAATAATCGGACTTATGTCTCGACATAAAAGGATTTCATGTCATGACATGGCCGAGACTGGCAATCACATGAATTTTAGAGTTCTCATGTCACGACATGAAGAATGGTGATGTCGTGACATATAGTTGGCAAAACACAGGGTTTTCATAAACGTTTGATGTTGCGACATGGTTAAGAATGAGAAAAAAAGAGTTCTGAGATGAATCCATGTCACGACATGTTGATGTTGATGTCGCAACATGGCCGAGAATGAGCAAAAATAAGGTTTAACTTAAAGCTTGATGTTGCAACATGTTGGACATGATGTCGTGACATGACAACGAATTCACTGAATTTTTTTTGCTTCACTCTGCACTTGAAACCTCAATTCCTTTTGACACTTCAATTTCAATTCCTTATATTTGAAACCTTCCTGACTCATATCATTCAAGGTTTTGGTTCTTTAACTCTTCAAATTTCTATTATCCTTCCAATTCTTCCTCACTATCAATCGTGAATGTTCTTCTGAATCATTTTCTCTACAAGTGCTCTTCTCTTGTATCATCACTATGAAACATGAAACTAAAACACACCAAAACAAAAACATAAACATATCTAGGATTCCAAAACTAAAAAATAAACAAAAAAGAAAAAGAAATTTAATAAAGAAAATTATAAACGAAAAGAAAGAAACAGGATCCTCACAAAGCTTGGGTTGACTCCCAAGAAGCACTAAGTTTAGTGTTGCTAGCTTGACCAAGTCGCATCTCCATGGTGATTACATAACTAAACAAAGACCTTACTCCTTCAATTGGATACTTTCTTCAAGAATCGGTCTTTCTCCACGGTAATGCTTGAGGCATTGGCCGTTCACTTTGAACTCTTGACCATCATCGGATCTCAAACCAAAGGCCACATAAGGGCTAATTGAAATCACTTAGTATGGCCCCGTCCATCTAGACTTCAACTTTCCCAGAAATAGCTTCAATCTCGAGTTGAACAGAAGCACTCTATCACCTTCTTTGAATGTCTTCTTCACAAACTTCTTCGTTTTGTCCTTGTAAATCCGGGAATTCTCATAAGCTTCATTCTGGATCTCCTCAATCTCATTCAATTGAAGAAGTCGCCTTTCTTCCACATCGTTCAAGTCAATGTTCAACTTCTTGACTACCCAAATGCTCGGTGTTCAAGCTCAATTGATAAGTGATAAGCTTTTCTACAAATCAACTAGTATGGAGACATTCCAATACGTGTCTTATATGTGTTCTGGTAAGCCCATAACACTTCCTTCAATCTTGGTGATCAATCTTTTCTAGTTATGTTCACCGTCTTCTCTAAAATCCTCTTTAATTCATGGTTAGTGATCTCCACTTGGCCATTCGATTGCTGATAATATGCCAATGCCTTTTTGTGCTTTACCCTTTACCTAGCTGATGAGTCCTAAACTCATCTATTGTTAGTCCATTTTTCTGGAATTTTGTTAGAATTTTATGATTCATTTTAATGCTGAATTATGGAATATTCTGACTTACAACAGTTTTATAGGTTTGAATGAAAAGAAACAATTCGCAAGCGAGAAAATTAGCTTAGGTAGAAATGTCACGGCATAATTTCAAGGTAGCTAGCGGAGCTATGTCGCAATAAGAAATGATATGTTGCAACGAAGAAGAAATTGAACTCAAGTTAGAAGTGATGTCACAACTTTGTCACGACATAAAATGAGAAGAACTAAATGATAAATGTTGCAACAAAGAAAGTGAATATTTGCGACATAGTGAATTAGAAAATGAGAACTTTCTCCAGGCATTGCTTTGTTACGTGCGACATTGTTCGAAAATGTGATAGAGATGCGTCAGCATATTTTACAACCATGTCACAACATAGAGAGCTGAAGAGGGAAGAAAGAATGTTAAGACAAAACAAAATTATGTCACGATAGAGAATGGTAGAGCAATGAACAAGTCAAGACACATTGGTCGCGAAAAAGGTTTTTATGTTACGACAAACTATTTAGCAAATGATAAGAGCAAGGTAGGAAGTATGTCATAACATTTTCAAAGTATGTCATGGCGTAAAGTTGAAGACGCCATGAGAGCGAAGGTTATGTCGTGACCGGAGAGAAGTTTTATGTTGCGACGACCCTTGACAAAATCTTTGAGGAACAATGTCACAACATAGAATTTTATTGTTGCGACAAGGGTTGATGAGAACTATAGAAATAATGTCGCGACAAAGAAGAATTATGTCGTGACTAAAATTGAAGAGAAGCTCCTAGAAGAGATAGAAGGCATCACGCGACATAGTGCGGCGAAAGAGTTAATTTATGTTCTTTGACGTTTCAAAATTATAATGTGACGTAAAACAAAGAAAAGGGGAAAATCTGCGCGACATAGAGATTTTATGTTGCGACTGTCGAAGCAGCGAAGAAAGCGTGCATAACAAAGCTTTTGCGGCCGACCGCCATTGAGTTATTTGCGAGGCACTAAAGAATTGTCGACCTGCAGGAACACTCGTGTTGTAGCCGATTCTGAAATTCGATAGAACTTTGGCCAGCGACATAATTCACGGAAAAGGCCGCGAAAGATATGCATGACACATCGGCTCAAACCACGATCATATGAAGGACCGACAAAACAATGTCGCGACAAACAAATATGTCTCGACAAAACAATGATCCAGGTTCAACCCATTCTTACATTTGTATTGCCATTCCGAGTTTGGGTAGTTTCCCAAAGAGTGAAACCGAGTATGATATCTTGGTGACAAATCCACTTGGGCATAGTGTCATTGTGAATAGAGTTTACAGAGATTGCCCCATCAGAATACGAGAGTATGAGTTTCCAAGAGACTTGATCGAGTTATCATTCAGAGAATTTGATGTGATATTGGGGATGGATTGGTTGTCCCGACACCAAGTGGTAGTTGATTGTAGAATGAAGAGAGTAACCTTAAGGACATCGAGTGGTGAGGATGTGACTTTTATTGGCGAGAGGTCGAACCACCTCTCTAATGTGATATCGCCATGCTGCTCGACGATGGTTCGAAAGGGTGTGACTACGCAGCTTGTATGTGATGAATCTGAAAAGAGGCGAACCTAGTTTATCGAACATCCCTCTGATTAGTGACTATCGGATGTGTTTGGAGGAGTTCTTTCGGATGCCTCCACACAAGAGATTGAGTTTGCAATTGGCGATTTATTAGAGTGCCGCTCCGTCAAGCCATTGTATATAATGGCTTTAGTGGAGTTAAAGAAGTGAAGCCAGTTTGCGAGGTGATAGAAGGATTTATTACGTTTAGTGTATCACCGTAAGGGAGCTCCGGTGCTCTTTGTCGAAGAAAGATGATGCAGCAGTTTATTGTGTTGTTATAGGCAAATGAATAAGATGACAGTGAAGAACAAGTATTCGTTACCCAGAATTGATGACTTGTTCGACGATTGAAAGGTCTGATACAATAACACCGAGAAGATTGACTTGCGATCTGGTTATCATCAACTGAGGATTAACGATACGGATGTGCATAAGACGGTGTTCAGAATGCGGTATGGACATTATGAGTTCCTTGTAATGCCATTTGGGTTGACAAATGCACCGACGGCTTTCATGGACTTAATGAATCGTGTTTTCCAACCGTATGTAGATCAGTTTGTCATGGTGTTTATAGACGACATCCTTGTGTCATTCAAAGGATCGGAAAAATCATGATACACACGCCCGGGTGAGTCTTTGAAACCGAAATGAAAGGTTATATGCAAAAATTGAGCAATCTTAATTTTGGTTTAGAAGTGTCTTTCATGGACACATTGTATCGAGAAGAAGGAATTCAAATAGTCCAAAAGAAAGGGGTGAGGTGATTGTAGATGGAAACCACGAAATGTTCTGAGTCACGTAGTTTCTGGGGTGGCGGGTTTATAGAAGATTTGTTAGGGTTTCGATGATCGCGACCAGATGGCAAAGATTACTCGAGGAAAAATGTAAAGTTTGAGTGGAGTGAAAAGTCTTGAAATTAAGTTTTGATAAGTTGACATTCTTGATCGAGAATGTTGGTTCTTACTCGGCCAGACCCTCGATGAATATGTGATGTTAAGCGATCACGCGAGGAACAAAATATCAGTTATTTCACAGATATATCGATTACTTAGTTTCTTAGGCTCTCGGAAATATATCGGAAAATATCGGGGTGGATATTTTGACAAAAATATCGATGTCACAAAAAATTAACAAAAATACTTTTGAGTCATTTAAATCTTTGTTGAGCTATAAAAAAGGCATAAATAAAACGAATACACTTGTTGAAGATGATATTCATTATAATTTATCGAGAAATTACATCATGATAGCCAGCTTTAAACCAAAATGAAGACCGATGTGGCTCCAAATTTACATTATTTGATGAAGGGATCCCATCTTGATGAAGACAATGTCATGCAAAGGCGTGGGTATTTACGATAATATTGATTGTAGCTTGAACATACCATGCATAAATATGTTGACTCTGCAGCGACCTCTTGGTGGATAGGAAATTCGAGGGTGGCCCGCATCGCCGTTGAAATCCTTCTTGCATTTTGATATGGAATTTGGAATTGCATTTGTGGATCATGAGGATAGTTGACCATTCCATATTCTTCTCAGTGTGAACCTGAAGGATGCGAAGAAGGCTGACCGTAACTCATTGTATAAGGAGGAAATATGTTGACTCGTTCGATGGAATCGATTGAGTTCCATACTCATTGACTCGAAAGCGTAGACAAGCGAATCTCGTTGTATGGTGTCATCCTTAGTTGTCTTATATATGGCTTCCCGATGGCTCCAAACACTGGGCCAGAAACTCTCTGAGCAGTGGTCTTCATCTTATTAATAGCATAGGTGAAATCATGCCGCCCGATGGATAAGAACCGATGGATATTGACTTTGGTGTGGATCGCATTATCCCGCGTCATTTCGATTATCTACCATCATTGGTCCCTACCTCTCCTCGTGAAATCCATCCTCATAGCACATCAGTAAAGTACCAGCAAGGCAATTACACTACTATGTTCGACCGCCAAGATGAAAGAGGTCGAAATGCTGGGGGGTTGAAATGAGTCCCTCGGTAATGTGACTAAAACTTTCCTTATGAACTTCTTCGAGATAAAACCAAGCTTTCGAGCAGTAATTCCTGCTTCTCGAACATGTGCGGCTTAATCGTGGATCAGGATTTCCATCTTCATCGTCAATGGAGAGTGCAACCCATTGAAATAGGTGATTCTCTTAACCTTACGCCGAACTGGTGAGAATTTCTAGTAAATCGAGAAAATTATTTTGGCGACTTTATCGTCTGTCCTCCATAACTCCACGGATCTTTAGTTTCATGTTGTAATAACAAAAAACCAATTGTTGGAATTTTTGGGATAAATAATGGTTTCTGCTGTTTGGTATGAATTAGAGCAAATGTGCTCTAATTTCTTTCCTGGCGAAGATGATGTAGTTTGGAAAGAACTTAACACAAGGCCAAACTCCTTAATGTTGGACGTGATTTCCATAAAAACCACCATTCGGCTTAAATAAAAATTACTTATATTCAATATATAATAATAAAATAGTTATAAAATTTACTTATATTGTCTGAGAATTAACACTCACCGAGAACCGTTTTTGATCTTGGCGCTATTGTATAGATCACCCGAATCCTTTTCTTGCATCACGGAATAGTATAAATTTGTAGAATTCAAAATGTCGAAAAATCTAAAATACAAAAATAATGAAGAAATTGAATCAATTAATTAAATTAGAAACTCATTAATTTACCTCGTTTCCAAAATTAGAAAGGCCTTCGGCATTAGGATCTAATTTAGAAGCATCATGAGCGACGAAGTGGCTCAGGGGTTCGGAACCGACTCAGTGCACGTATTGAAATTTTGGATTTAGATGAGTATCTTGATAGTGATTGAGAATTAGTATCGCGATAATAATAAAAACATAAAATTATTAAATGTGAATATGTAGAGGATATTAATTAGTTACTCTTTGCATGAAGGATGCTTAAGAGTTCTATCGATGATCTGCGGTGACTATAAGTTTCACCAGCTCTTTAGCTTTGAGTCGTTCTAAATTTGCCTTCATCGACGAATCAACTGTTAGACAAATGGCATGGTTGGGGCGACTTGAATCAACAATCTGAAAAACCTTTGTGTATAATTGCCTCATGGTGGACATAACCTCCCACCTTCTCGATATTGATGATCAAACATAGGTCTTTCGACCTCATGCCAAACTCTGATCCGTAAGCTTGTGGATGACGATCATTACTAATAGACTTTCTTCAAATCGATACTCTTTTTTAGAAGACTCTGAGTGAGTATCTCAGTTTGTTCGATCTTTATTCTTTCCCGGGACGCCGATATCTCCACCAGCGTACACATCGCATTTTACCAGTAAACAAACCATGATTGTAAATGAAGTTGGTTATCTTCGACCATTCTAGATCAATGAGCAACACTCTACTTTTACGATATCTTGAGCTTGGTAAATCAATATCGGACATTCTTGTCTTTGTGATCCAATCTGAATTGTATTTCTTCGTGACAACTTTCCCGCTTTCTAATCTTAGATCCATTATCATTACAATTTGAGACCACGATTGCTTCCTCGAACATGATAGTCAACCAATGAAGCCGTAAATGTATTTGTTGTCTTTAATCTTATCAGATGCATCCAATGGTTGAGGAAAATTGCCTTCCTTTTGAATATACCATGAGTAATTATGCTTTCGATTTAGTTCTTGAGTCAATCCATCGCACATAATTGTACATCCGTATGTCTCGTTCTCCTTTGCAAGGTGACATAATCTTCCGTGTCTTTATACTCCATTTCAGTACTTGCTTTTGATTTCATCTGGGAATGGTGGTTCGATGCCCATCCACATATAATAGACCAGAAAGATGGTTATTAAAACATATATTTCATATAGGGATCCTGTAATACAAAACATATTATATAATTAGGCAAACTTTGCTTGTTGTACGTAAAATCGGATTCTTAAAATGGTGTGAATTAAAGCTTTTTGAGGTGGAACACTTTCATATATGAAGAACTTGCTAATTAATCGTCCATTGTTTCCTTGATTAATACCTTTGAACATATTTTTAGGCTTTTTGTTTCAGTAGAAGACTTGTATAATGATAGTACGCAATTGGTGGTGATGGATCCAGGTATCTTGGGCACTTTGTGATCTTTGCATACGTCTTGATGGATCCTCTGGTTGTGAAGACTCGCCTATTGTAATTATGCAAAAAAAATAAAATCAACACATTATTTTCCATAATTGATGAAAAAATGAATAAAATTATAAGATTCACACTTATTTTTAACTGCATATATATAGAAATCTGACTGATCTACATTTCCATTCATGGCTTTTTGCTGAGTGCACGTCTTTAACTCTCAGTATTCATCTCTATTTCGTCGAGTTATAATTGGGATATATGCACATCCCATCACCCTCCTCCTCCATATCATCATCATCGTGAGATAGTGATGTTTTCCTCGAATTAATCTTATATAATTAATTAATTCTTGTGCTCATTTGCTTTTTCGCTTTTGCTTTACCTTTATGTTAAAGTTTAGCCGTTTCTTGTTTTTTCTTAGGTGGCACATTTGGACACTTCTTGATATTTGAATGATGAGGATCAGGTATAAAGCAGATGAAACTTATTGAAGTAGTGTATTTTATATTGGCATGATAATTACAACGGTTCCATTTTATGTCCTCACGAGTCTGTGATGCCTAAATGGATCTAGCCTCATAACCATTCTGTAATTACATGTGATTTTATTGAAAATAAAATTCAAATCGATGTCATCTTTGTATATGATAAGCTTGATAATAACATTATATATATGTAATTGACATCAGTAAGACCTAAGTTTATAACACTGATATCTAGCAGCTTAATAATATCACTAAAATATCTAAGAATATAAATTTCTAACATTAAATTCTAGAATTTTCTAACTAAATAAATAATATAATTAATTACTAAAAAAATTAAGTATAAATTATAAAACTATAATATAAAAATATAGATTATAGTATCAAAATACTTCAAACATTACATAAGTAGCCATTCTATTATAGTAAATAACTAAGTTTGGAAAATTATATATCAAATAACTAAGTTCTAAATAAATAATATAATTAATTAACTAAAAATTAAATTATCAAATTATAAAACTATAATATAAAAATACTTAGATTATAGTATCAAAATACTTCAAACATTACATAAATGTATTCTATTATAGTAAATAACTAGTTTGGAAAATTATATATCAAATAGCAAAGTTCTAAATAAATAATATAATTAATTAACTAAAAATTAAATTATCAAATTATAAAACTATAATATAAAAATATAGATTATAGTATCAAAATACTTCAAACTATTACATAAGTAGCCATTCTATTATAGTAAATAACTAAGTTTGGAAAATTATATATCAAATAACTAAGTTCTAAATAAATAATATAATTAATTAACTAAAATTAAATTATCAAATTATAAAACATAATATAAAAATATAGATTATAATACCAAAATACTTCAAACATTACCTAGAAGTAGCCATTCTATTATAGTAAATAACTAAGTTTGGAAAAGTATATATCATTAACTAAGTTCTAAATAAATAATATAATTAATTAACTAAAAATTAGAGGTAATAATTTATAAAACTATAATATAAGAAATATAGATTATAGTATCAAAATACTTCAAACATTACATAAGTAGCCATTCTATTATAGTAAATAACTAAGTTTGGAAATTATATATCAAATAACTAAGTTCTAAATAAATATTATAATTAATTAACTAAAATTATAATATATTAGAAATTATAAAACTAAAAATATCTATTACTATAATATAAAATTTATAGATTATAAACTACTACTTCAACACAAAAATAAGAAAACTAAATCAAATATGCATAAAAACAAAATTAATGAACAAGAAAGCATACCTTAATTCCCAATGATCTTTATGATAAGGATAAGAACAAATAAAAAATTATTTGAGAGTAAAATGGAGTTAGATGTGGATGGATGAGTTTGTAAATGATATTAATATGATTTTAGGGAATTATTTATAGAAGTTTTTGGAGTCAAAATAGCCGTTGGATTGTCAAAAAATGGTATGATTTATTTAGTTGGATTTTGATTTTGGTTCAAATCGGATTGGATCATCATATATCCGTTAGAAATCATTCCTAGTGCGTTAGATCAAGCTTCAGATTTAAAATCAGCCGTTGGATCACAAAAATAGCCGTTGGATTATTCAAAATGGACGAAATTTGGAATGGATTGGATCGAAAACCCGAGGGGCCAATCGAAGGCCGAGGAAAGCGGCAGAAAACGTAGAAAAAGCCGTCATCCGGCGATTTTTCAAATTATATCGCCGAAAAATGGGAGAAAAATCTCCTCCAGGCAGAAAAATACTCCAGTGCTGGAGCGATCGAAAAATGGCTAAATGTAGAATTTTAAAGAGAAAAATCAAGCGATTTTTAGCGAAAAATTTTCAAGCGATTTTCCATGGCTTTTTTTCCCTCAGTAGATAGCGAAAAATGCGCCGAAAAAATCGGCCGAGGTGACTCCAGTTTTTTCATGGCGATCGTCGTTAAATGGACTGGATCGTCCATATCACGAGAAGGTAAGGTGGGCGCTTGCGCCAAGGCAGGCGCATGAAAAGAACTACCCTACGCATGATTTGGAATTGGCCGTAATTGTGTTTGTGTTGAAAATATGGAGACATTTCCTTTACGGGGAAAAGTATTTCATCTACATCGATCACAAGAGTCTTAAGTATTGGCCCTCACAACGAGAGCTTAACTTGAGACAGCGTAGATGGATGAAATTGATAAAAGACTATGATTACATGATTGACTATCACTCGGAAAGGCCAATGTAGTGCAAAGCCTTTGAGTAGAAAGGCAGTCTGGCAGCTTAGGCGTTGAATGCTCTGTTTAATCACTTGTCAGGCAATGGTGCAATAGTAGCAAAAATTAGTAGAAGCAAGTTTGTTAGGCAGGAGTACTAGAGCCTGGCTTGAATGATGAAAATTTACATATATTAGAGGTGATTGGAGGGAAAGAAATCGGGTTTTTAGTACAGGAGATGGATCCTTGTATTATAAAGATCGGGTTTGTGTACTAATGATGGTAGATTGAAGAAAGCCATCTAGAAAGGCACCGCAGTAGAATCGCACTTTATGCATCGGGTAGCACAAAGTTGTATCAAGATTTAAAGGTTTCGTCTTGGGTGGTGGAATGAAAGAGATGTTTCAAATTTGCGACCAGTGTTTAGTGTGTAAAAGTGAAAGCGAACATTAAGTTCCTTCGGGATTATTAGACACTATAAGAATCTGAGTGAAATGGGATCGAATCACCATGGATTTATGGTTGGGTTACCATTACTTGAGGGGAGAAAGCATATTTCGATTTGGAATTCATAGTAGACCGGGTGACCAAATCGACTTACTTCCCTACCAAATTGAAAGAACTCTTAAACGACAAGCTAAGCGGTATGCGTCAGAGAGATGGTTTTGGTTGCATGGGATTCAATATCCATTATCGAGATCCGAGGTTTACTTCGAGATTGGGAAAAATTGCAAGGCAGAGGCCCAGGCACTCGAATGAATTTCAAGATAGCTGCTCCACCCGCAAATGTGATGGACAACTGAGAGAGTGATCCGCATTATGGAAGATATGTTAAGGAGTCAGGTGGATCACTTGCGGAGGGTAGTTGGGATTCATAACGCCTGTCTAAGAGGGTATACGGTATGTGTAACCGTAGGCTTTAGGTGTTCAAGGGCTTCCTTAATATTTGGAGTGCCATAGTAGTATATTTTGAAAGTTGTTTTACATGAAATTAAAGTTTTTGAAGAATCAGGCACTTTTGCAATTAAGGAAAGTGAGGAGTGAAAGTACAAATTATGGAATTTCAAAAGAATAATAACACACATTAAATTGTCAATGGTTCGGGAAGCTTCAGAAAATTCTTCTAGATTCGAATGATCAAACTAACTAAGTAAATCCTCTTGTCTCACAAATCTAGTGACCTAGAAAAGTTTCACACTCGAGACAAATAATATTTTTACGACTCTCAGATAAATCACTGATTCTGGTGGACTAGATTTTTAATAAAATCTCTAAGTCGAAATGCTTCGAAGCAAAGTTTCATTTAAAATAATTGAACTAAAAGAAATAAAATTGCCAGTAGAAATAGGACCAATAAGTAGTATAAGTTATGTATCCAAATAATAATAATAATAATAATAATAATAATAATAATAATAATAAAATAAAAAAGGATAAAAGTCATAAAGGGGGGACGAAATGACGGGAGAGCGTGAGAATTAGGGAGGAGAGAGAGATATTTTTAATTTTTTTCTCTTCGCTTTTCTTAGATTTACTAATCGACCGTAGATTTTCATCGCAGCATAAGTGTGTCAGACTACGCGACGGTAGCGTTATAGATACCAATATCTTAGCTGCCACAACTTCAAGAGGCAGTGAAATTTCACTTGTGTTATTTTTAAATAAAGTTATGTACTTACTTAAATTTTCTTAGAGTCCTGTGGAGGTCAGAATTTTAGTCCCAAAATTCGATTGAGTTTAGGAATTTTAAAGAATTTTTGGGACTATTTTCATTAAATTCATACTCACCTGTTTTCGGATAGCTGGATTAAAATTTCAGGATTTCATTCAGACAGACGTAATTTTCGAATACTGGTGTTTTTAGACTCTATGAAAAGTCCTTTAGTCTAATCTAGCCATATGCCCAGAACAGACATTGGGGCCTATATATTTTCCTCAAAATTTAATTGTGAGTACCAAGTGTGCAAATTGCTTGCTGCGCTTGACGATCTAATACATCGAATGTGTAAGGTAATAAACTATATGAGAAATTTCGAGTCGTGCTCAATTATTGTAAAGGAAGTGCGAAGAGTTCAAATCTATTTTTCAAATATCATGTATTGCTTATTATAAATCGTTTACATAGGTATTTCAATGGTTTTGATTGTAAACCATATTTGAAAAGCAAGAATGAGTTTTAGTAAACAAGTAATGATTTTTAATTTATCATCCATACTTTTAAAAGCAAGCAATGAGTTTAGTAAGCAAGCAATGGTTTTGAATTATCAAACTGATATATTCAAAGCAAACAATGGTTTTGGAATTGATAAACCAGCCTAAAGAGCAAGCAAAGAATATTTAAAAATGTACCAACTAAACTCTACTTTTAAGCAAAGATACCGACGTATGATTCGTGACGTGCACGGTGGTGTTAGGATATCATTCATGCATTTAGATTCGTCGGGTCTGCAACTTAGCCAGCACGCGCATTTAAAGGAGACCATGGCATGTACTGGTGAGATATACACGTTAACTAATTATGGTGATGGCAGACTCAGGTCAATTCCAACATATTTACCTAGAATTGAGCCGGGCGGCCTTCCACCCAGTGATTCCACCTTGCGTCCTTCCACCTACACGGCCGATGCCCAAGCCCTTGTTCATCAGTGGTACGCCAGCGGTGATAAAGGCCTCCGCTGGTTGATGATTTATAAGCATGTTTTATACGCTTTGAAATCAACCATCGGTGTATCTACTGAGCCTTAGGCTCCTGTTTATTTTAAAGCAAACGCTGAGCCTGCATCCCATTTTTATTTTAAATGACCCGCTGAGCCTAAGCTCCTTGTTTATTTTAAAGAAACGGCCAGAGCCTTAGTTCCGCTTTATTTTAAAACAATCAAGCAGCCTGTGCCCCCGTGGTTATTTTAGCATGCTATGAGCCCAGTTCATAGTGGTTTATAAAAAGTTTTATAAACTTTAAAGCAAGATTTATGAAAAGTTTTATAAACTTTTAAAGCAAGGTAGCAAGTTGCCAAGAGATTTATGAAAAGTTTTATAAACTTTAAAGCAAGCAAGAAGTTATGAAAAGTTTTGAAACTTTTAAAGCAAAGCAAAGCAGTAAGCAAGGTTTCAAAATATCTTGTAAATGAGAGTTTTGCTTGAGATATTTTCGTAAAAAGCAAACATTTTATAAAGCATACACTCACGAGCCTGCTTTAGCCTATTATTATTTTGTCAGTTTTAAAACTATTTTCTCTGTGCATGTGCACGCGCACGCCGGAGCATATTAAGATTCTCCGACTTTTGTATCGTTGTCAGACAAATGTTCTATGTAAGGAAATACTTTGGAATTTGTATAGTTGAGCATAGGTATGTACATAGGTTTGTTTCAGGGAAATGTGATGAGCCCGAGGCCTTTGGAAAGATTGTGTCATCATATTTTGAAAAGTGTAAATCAGATATACTGTGTTTGGGATATGTGCTATATGCAATGCGAGAGGTCATTAAATTTATAAAATCATGTTTAGAAAAGAAAAATTTTATACCTGCTTCTCATCAAGCAACACTCCGCCGCTTCATGATTCTCAATGCTGAAAGCAACTACCGGTTTTCAGGGTGGCGCACACCTCGCCGCTAGTAGGTGGGGGTGTGACAGATCGACACATTCCTTTAGCTGAATTTGTGTACAATAAATACAACGAGTATTTGGAATGGCGCCCTTTACGAGGCTTTATATGGAAGAAAATGTGTAACACCCCGCTTCGTCGACTCAATCGACAAAAGAGCGATTGGCCCGACTTGATACAGACTGGAAGAAAAAAGTGAAAATGATTAGAAAGATTGAAAGTGGCCACCATAGACAGAATCATATGCCGACATGAAAAGAAAAGATATTCGATATGAGGCTACGAAAAGTATTTTGAAAGTATCGCCATGAAGAAGTGATGGATTGGGAAAAGGGTGTTGCTTCCTAGATTTATCAAATCTGCGAAGTGATCAAAAGTGGGTCCAGCATACCGTTGGCATTACCTCCGAATTGAAAAGATCCTTAATGTGTTTCACGTGTCCATGCTACGAGGTACCGACGTATTCACATGTAGTCTCTTCTGAGACAATCAGCCAAGATCATATTTTCGACCTATGAGGAAGTGCCAGAGAGATTTTGGTCTAGGAGGTGAAAGAATTACTTTGAATGCTTAATCCTAATTAGTCAAAGGTGGAGAAACCATAAGATCGAGGAAGCCACGTGGGAAAGCGAAGAAGCGGCGCGCATCAATATCCCCAACTATTCAACGGCTGCAATTTTGAGATCTAAATTCTTCTTAAGGAGGTAGATGTAACGCCTAAAAATACCCTAATAGCTCTAACATGTTTAGGTGGCAAAATAGCAACTGTAAAATTTTCCGAAATTTAAATCCTAAGAACAAAAAAAAATTACAACCTGGAAAATTTATAGGAAACTAAATAAATTTGGAAAAATTGTAAAATAAGGACCTAAAGGTCATATATAAATGAGTTAGTAGGTCTAAGTGTGAATATTGAAAATTGAAGTGCAATTAGAGAGATTTATGGGCTATATCAATTAGAGAGAAACTTAAGTCAAGAATGCATTGGTGGCTAAACAAGGCCTCAGGAGATAGGGGATTTAAAAGACCAATTTGGTCTTGGGGATGCTCATTTTGAGCGAAACACGCTGGGGAGAGAATGAGAGCAAAGTGTGGGAGAAAAGCTAGAGTTAGCAAGAAGGAGTGATTTTGTGGGATTGTTTCCCACTCTTGCTCTCTAAGAGACCAAGCAACATGGAAGAGAAGATTTAAAGAGACTTTACAAGAAAACAAACCCTAACTTCATTTTTTTAATTTTGGGTTTTGGAGAAAACCCTAGCTTTGTGTAAAAGTGTTCTTGAGTGGTTTGAGTACAGTTTGAGGTTGATTTGTTGTTGGTTGGGGATTGGTTTGGATTAGCCTTGAAGGAGTGTTTGTAAAAAGGGAAAATGTTAAGTTTTCAAAGAAATGTCACAAAATTTTGTCAAAACCCCCGTTTCGTTCTACTTATGACAAGCTTATAATAATCCAAAAGAAGTGATTCCAATTGATAAAGAACCATAAGAGATAGGATACAATTTATATAGGTACCAGGAGCAAATTGTAGCTCTATACTCCCTAATATGGGCTTAAAGTGAGCCTCGGTAGCTCAAGTGGTTGGTACTGCTTTGGGTATTATAGTGAAAGCGGCTATGTTGAGTTTCACTCATCTAAATTAAGTGATTAAAAATTCTGGGTAAAATAGACTTTTATGAGAATAATTTACTTTAAGGAAGTGTATGCAAATTGTAACCCCAAAGTGTCCAGAAATTTTTCAAAGTGGAGCTATGTGTAAGAATGGGCCTGATTTCATGGTAAATTGAGTAATATGTGTAAAATGCAATAACTTGAGTTTTGTTGATCCAAATTGATGATTCCAACATGAGAAGAAACCCAGGAACTATAGCTTCAAATGAGTAAGGTTCAGCTGCTCAATTTATGGAGTTAAAAACCCTGAAATTGGAGTAGAAACCAAGAGGTAACCGAGCGAATAGGCATACGCGCTCTTGCATAAAATGCCATACTTGTGTTTGGGGTGATCCAAATGAGATGATTCCCATTATACTTAAAATAGACTCATAGAGCTATAATTTTCTTTGAAGGAAGCATGAGAAAATATGGCTCATGTGTCCTAGAAAATTTTCTTCTCAAGGAAGGAGTATTTGGTAGACATCAACCCTAACCAAAAACTCCTAGAATAACCGACTAATATGTGATTGTTGTATTTGAATAGGGTCGACGAGGAGGCAAGCTCTCATTGAAGTCGAGATTCAAGATTGGAATCAAACCAATCCATTTTTGTTTGTTCTCAAACCCTCTCTATTTCTAAAATATCGAATAATTACGAAATGATTTGAATTTTGGAAATGATTGACAAGAAAGTGCATATTGATTTTTGTTTGAAATGATTTGTTTTAAGTAATTTATGACAATTGCTTGTGAAACGAATTTGCATAAGAAAATTGCATGAATGTGAATATGTTCTATTTGCATACAAATGTATATATATACTATTGTAAATTGTATTGAATGACGTAACGTTTAAAGAAGGCATAACTGTCAATTCGAAGTAGCGATAAATCGTATACCAATAAGAGTCAAACGTACTCATTATAGCATACCGATCCAGCCCAACGGACAAGATGCTGGTAGTGTGTACACCAACCGAGTAATATATTTTTATAAAACCATGTTTACACTCAGTTGTACCAACGACCGTCTTTGATTCGCTATCCTCGTGCAATCAAAGCATAGGTTAAATTCGATAAGGGCTAAAATGAAAATGATAATGAGGAATGAAAGTCCATGATTTATGATCTAAATGATTTAGTTGCAGATGTTTTACAGTTTGAGATGACCAATGAATTGTAATTGATTAAATGGAATATATCTTTATGTATGTGTATTGGTGACTGTATTTGTCATTTAAGAAAGTATGAAAGCATTGTCTTATGAAATTGCATGATTTGATTTAAACTGAAATAAAGAGAGAATTGTATAGAACCACTAAGCATGAAAATGCTTAGCATGTTGTTTTTAATCAATGCACATGTACCGAGTGATAGATAGGGATTGAAAGCGGACCCAAGGTCGAGGAGCTCAGAGTCATCCAAAAAGTTCACAGAGTATGCTCCGTCACATGCATTCTCATCATTTTCGAGCATGACATTGTTTTGTAAACAAAAGGAGTTCAACTCCGAAATTATTTTTGTAACTATATCTGAATACGATTTTGGATATTATGTTGTAAACGACATAAAATGCCATTTTTGGGAAAATGCATATTTTGTATAGAAATTGCATTGAATTTGTAAATGTTTATGGGCTTGTCCTAAATTGAAATTGCTTCCGCAAAGAATTGAGAACGAAAACGTTTATATTAATGAACTGTATTTGCTAAATGGATTTGATTATGGCTTCTGTCGAGTGTCCTCGGGTTTTGGTTCGGACCCGCCAACCGGGTCGGGCCGGGCTTGGGGGTCGCTACATAACTTGGTATAGAGGCCAACAATTTTGAGCTAAAGCCAGCTTTGATCATAATGGTGCAGCAACATCAATACATTGGGTATCTAAGTGAAGATCCCAATGAGCATATGGGAAGATTTTTGCGGATGGCAAATACAATGAAGTTGAATGGGGTGAGACTTGAGGTGATCAAGTCGCGCAACTCTTCCCCCTTTCACTAAGAGATGGAAACCACTCAACCGATCACTGCCATATGGACTGAACAATCGTAGGAGAGCTCGGTGGAGGCCTACGTGAGCGGAATTTTCCCTCCTGACCTTACCTCAGAAAGGATAGGGGAAATCATTGGGTTTAAACAAGGAGAAGATGAAAGTCTCTACAATGCTTGGGAGAGATACAAGAGATTGATGAAAATGTGCCCAATGCATGAAATAGATTTGACTACCTAGATGGACATCTTTTATCACTCTATGAACTACACCTCCAAAGGTATAATCAATGTAGCTTGCTGTGGAGCATTCAAGAGAAGGAGTGCTGAAGAGGCAAAACAGTTGATTGAAGATCTTGCCAAATGCAACTATAGAGCTCCATTTGAGACTTTATATAGAGCAAAGAACTGGAAGGAAGTGTGATAGAGTTTAATAGGATGACCGCTATAGAAGCAAACTGACGTGATTGATGAACAAAGACGGGACACCATGATAAGAATGCACTCAAGACACGGCGGAACCACGAAAGAAATGATAGAGTACTAAAGGTTGATGAGGGACTAGCCCATGACTATCAAGTTGAGGAGCCACAATTTCTCAATGTTAATAGAAGCTATAACTTAAAGTCAAACCTCAACTTGCTAACTCATTACTAGCACTCAGGAACCATGAGAATTTCTCATATGGAGGTGGAGCACAGCAAGGTCCAAGATTGGTGTAGAATTTTCAACAGCATTATGCTCCACATGGGTTCTAAGGACAACGGGAACAAGGAAGTCAGAGAGCAAGAAATCAGGGGCAAAGAAAATCTCTTTCCTTTGAAGATCATATGCTAATGTTCATGGGAGAAAACAAGAGGTCGCTTTTGAATATTCATGATTTAAATTTGGCTCTAGCTAGCAAGATTTAGCAAACACAAATGTGTCAGTTAATACGAATTTCTTTTTAGTAACTGAGATACAAGTAGGTACCTGGCCTTGTAGCAATGCAAATCAGTCCAAGGATGCCTTCCCAAGATACAAAGAAGAACCTGGCATTGTATGGTGGCAGGACAGGAGTGGAAGAAAGATAGAAAGCAGAAAAGAAGAAGAGAAGAAAAAGACTGAAAAAGAAGAGAAAGAAGAAACTGGAAAATAGACTAAGTTAAGTGAAGTTCGTAATTGAAATGATTTTGTGGCCGAGAAAGAAGAGGTGCAGATCGAACAAGTAGGTGGAGAAAGTAGAACGAAAAGGTAAAGAAGAAAACAAGCCTACATGCCTGCTCCATTCCTCACAGTTTCGTAAAGCAAAATGGGAGGAGCAATTCTCTTAGATTCGAGGTCTTCAAGAAGATAGAGATTAATCTCGCTCTTTACTAAGGCATCACTGTGATGCCTAACTATACAGCTCTTCTAGCGACATTTTGAGTAAGAAGAGAAAATTTACTGAAAAATGAGTGGTGAATTTGACAGCCACATGCAGTGCAGTGATCCAGAAAAGCTTACCAAAGAAAATGCAGGATCTTGGTAGATTCACCGTTCCCTGCACCATTGAGAATTTTGAATTCAAGAAGGCTTTATGTGACTCAAGAGCTAGCATGAAATTGATGCCATTATCAGTGGTAAAGAGACTTAGTATGGGGGCCATCTCTATAGCTATAAACTTTGCAGATGGCAAAAAGATAATGACAAAGCTGTATGAGTCATGAAGATGTACTTTATAAAGGTGGGAAAATTCATTTTCCCATGACTTTATAGCTATGGATAAGGGAGGGAAGATACACAAGTTCCAGCCATCGCTGGAAGACCTTTCGCCACCGGAATTGCCTTGATAGATGCTAAAAGAGAGAATCACTTTCGTGGTGGAGAAGAAGTAAAGTATTTCAATTTGAACAAAAGCTCAAAAATGTTTCCTTAGACAGGAAAGTACAGACAGTGATTATAGAAACAATAGTTCCAACTCAACCCTGAAGGATGTTTGGCATACAGACCAATCAATGAAAAATGGGATGAATTTTAAAGATTTTGATGATCTTGATTTTGGATTTAATTCCACTTTGATTTGAAGGGACAATCTAAGTGTGAATGAGAACAACCCAGGAAAATGCAGCAATGAAGAGAAGGCAAAAGAAAAATACACAAGTTCAGAAGGGTTAACCTTGAAGGAATTACCCAGACATTTGAAGTATGCCTTCTTAGAACCAGAAAAAGCAAAACCTGTTATTATATTAGCATCATTAACTGAGCTTGAAGAACATAAACTGCTAGAAATTCTCAGAAAATATGAGGGAGGAATTGCTTGGTCAATAGAAGATTTGAAAGGAATCAATCCTTCTATTTGCATGCATAAGATCCTCTTGGAGGATAATGCAAAGACCCATTGAAACACTTCAGAAGACCGAATCCGCAGAAGGAAAGAAGTTGTCAAAAAGAAGTACCGAAAGGTCAATGTGCTTCATATATGCAACTTTGCTACCTCGAGGAGCTTCTAGAAGGCGTGGTTCCCAAAAGGTGGATTCACCGTGATCATAAATGAGAAGAATGAATTATCTCGCTATAAAACTGAGTAGAATGGAAAGGTCAGATTTATGCACAACCATGTTTGCCGCAAGAACGATCGCCATCCTCCTACCTATCAATTTTCAAAATGCTGGGATAAAGCTAGCAGACACCCCCCATTATCGCTTTCGATGGGAGCTCTAGATATAACCAGATTGCCAGCACCCTTGGAGGATCGTGAGAAGATCACATCTCACATGTCCTTATGGTACCTTTGCTTTTAGAAGGATGCCATTTGGATTATGTAATGCTCCCGCCACTTTTCAAAGGTGTATGATGTCTATGTTTTCAGACTTGGTGGAAGAGGCTATGGAAATCTTCATGGATGACTTCTCGGTATATGGATCCAATTTTGAGAAATGCTTAAAATTTTTGGAAACAGTACTTCAAAGATGCTAAGACAAGAATTTAGCTTTGAATTGGGAAAAATGTCATTTCATGGTAATAGAGGGCATTGTCTTGGGGCACAGGATTTTTGCAATTGGGTTAGAAGTAGACCAACCATGCAAAGGTTGCTATTATAAAGACTCTCCGTCCACCTACAACAATTAAAGGGATAAGAAGTTTCCTAGGACATGCTGGGTTTTACAGGAGATTCATAAAGGACTTCTCACAAATATCTAGACCATTATGCAGACTATTGGAAAAAGATGCAAAGTTTGATTTTGATGAATCATGCAAAGCTTCATTTGAAGAAATTAAGTCCAGATTGGTTACAACTCCCATTATGGTAACACCTGACTGGAACAAAGAGTTCGAAATAATGTGTGATGCCAGTGACTATGCAATGGGAGCAGTATTAGGACAAAGAACTGAGAATATATTCAAGGTCATTTACTATGCCAGCAAAACCTTCAATGAGGCACAAGAGAACTAATCTACCACGGAAAAGAAGATGCCTTGTGAAAAATTCAGGCCTTACATATTGGGGTCCTATGTTATAGTACACACTTATCATGTTGCAATTAAATATCTGATGGCAAAGAAAGATGTCAAACCATGACTGGTCAGATGGGTATTACTGTTATAGGAGTTTGATATAGAAATCAAAGACAAAAAGGGTAGTGACAATGTGATAGTTGATCACTTTTCTAGACTGGAAAAGGCTACTAAGAGGAAAAGGAAATTTAAATAGCAGAAATTTTTTCTGATGAGCAGTTGTTTGTGTTATCAATCCAAGTACCTTGGTATGCTGATATTGTAAATTACTTAGCCTGTGGAATTATGTCACCTGAGTTTAGCTACCAACAGAAAAGAAAGTTGAGAACTGATAGCAGATTTTATATTTTGGATGATCCACTACTTTTCAGAAGAGGAGCATATGTGTACCAAAAATAGAACAAGGTGAAATTCTTGATAAATGTCATCACCATAGGGAGGACACTTTGCAGGAGAGAGACTAACCCATAAAATTATCCAATCAGGTTTTTATTGGCCTACTCCATTCAAAGACTGTTTTGAATGGGTAAAACATTGTGATAAATGTCAGAGAATGGGCAACATAAGCAGAAAAAAATGAGATGCCCGTGAAAGGAATTATGGTGGTGCAAATTTTTTACAAGGGATAGACTTCTCATGGACCTTTCCTGATCCTTTGGAAATATATACATTCTCCTAGCTGTGGATTATGTATCCAAATGGGTGGAAGTAATAGCTTGTCCTAGAAATGATGCCAAAGACAATGGTCAGTTCATACAAAGAAATATTTCGCATATTCGGGAGCACCTTAACAATCATTAGTGATAAGGGAAGCCATTTTGCAAACAAAGTGTTTGCAAAAATTATAAGCAGATATGGAGTTAGACATGTAATGGGATTGGCTTATCACCCTTAGTCAAATGGGCAAGCTGAGATTTCCAATAGAGAGATAAATTTTTTTTTAGAGAAAATAGTGAACTGAAACATAAAAGATTGGTCTATAAAGCTAGATGATGCATTGTGGGCTTATAGAACTACTTACTAAACACCTATTGGAATGTCTGCATACAAAATTGTATTTGGAAAACCTTGTCATCTCCCTCTTGAACTTGAACATAAAGCTACGTGGGCCATTAAGAAATTGAATTGTGATCTCCAAACTGCCAAAGAAAAGAGATCACTCCAAATGAATGAACTAGAAGAGTTTAGGAATGAAGCTTATGATAATGCCAGAATCTACAAGGATAAGACAAAGAAGTGGCATGATTAGAAAATTATGAGGAGAGAATTCAGCAGAGTTAGTCTTGCTGCATACCTAAGCTAAAGTCAAGCTTCCAAGAAAACTGTCAAGATGGAATGGTCCTACATGCAGAAAGTACACCCTTAGGAGCAGTAACATTGAAAATTGATTCTGAAAATAAGTTTAAAGTGAATGGTAAGAGATTAAAGCATTATCTTGGAGGGAACATAAATGAAGATTAGATCCAGATTTGGAAGAGATGGAAGAATCTTGCTGAAAGAAAAACATTTTGCAACAAATGTCTAGCTAAAGACATTAAACATGAGCAGCTTCTTGGGAGGCAACCCAAGCAAATTTTAATTTTCATAGTTAACTTGATTTTGTAAAATTTTGTGTGTTTGAAGTTTAGTTTTAATTTTGTTTGAAATTTTATTTTTAGATTGCTGATTTTTCAAGATACGCGAAGTCAGATAGAGATGGATCTATTTTGGAAGCATTCTTTCTCGTAACCATTATGCGTAAAGTGCAAGGTAGTTTTTCTTTTTCCCCTAACTTGTTCTTTAATGATGAATACAGCGAAGTTTGGGGAGTGCATTTTTACAAAGCGTAAATGACTAGTAGATCTATTGTACTCCATTCCTCAATATTTGATCATCATCATAAGAATTACATGGGAGCTTAAGAAATGAGACATGTGTTGTCTATACTTGAATCGAGGTGTTTTTGATGCAGATGTTCCTCACAAGTATGGTTTGAGTGGCATGAATGTATTGTATACTATTTTGTGTGTTGATTGGTTGAAAAATGTAAATTGTGCAATTTTTAGGAAAATTCAAATTATTGTCGCGACATACCTTCTTTTGTCACGACATTAATCTTTCTACTTCTTTACGCAGAATGATTATTAAGTTTCAGAGCGATAAAAGACCAAGTTTAGCCTTTAAAAGTTGTAGGAAATTATGTCGGGACATACTTTTTATGTCGCAACATTATTCTATTTGAGCTGAATGAACTATGTCGCGACATATTTCTTCAATGTCACGACATAAGTTCCAAAAACCTAGGTTAATTGTTTGTCGCAACAATTATTTTTATGTCACAACATAACTCAAGCCTAAAAACCTAAGGTTTATGTTGCAACATAGATTTTTAATGTTGTGAAGATTAGAAAAGCACAAACAATCAGTTAGCCTATAAATAGAGAATTTTGAAAACTGAAAGGCCGCCCTTCTCATAAACTATCAAACCACTCATCTGCCTTCACCAAATCTCTCTCTTCTTCCTTCGAAAACCATAGATCCCGTAACTGTATTTCAACCCTGTCTGAACCATCAAATCTGATTTCAAACCTGAATGAAAATAATGGAAGAATATGCAGATATTGAGGGAGAAGCTATTCAGGAGGCCCAATCAGGAGCAGTGCAGGAAGAAGAAAGACCAGAAGCAAGAACAGAGACTGAGCAAACTAATCAGAAACAAGAAAAAAGAAAGAGGGAGCTGGGGGTGTGCCAAATTGAGCAAAGGAAAGGAAAGTAAGAGATTTCGTTTATAAAGCCTCGTTATATGGGAAAGAATCTAAAGGATAGGGGGTTTCATTACCGAAAAGGGGGTTCAAATAAGCCCCATCTCACCCTTTATTGAAATGATTGAGAAGAGAGTGATTACAATCACTGGCTTGAGCAAAAGGCACTTAGCTATTTTTCACACATTAGTCTATGAGTTTTATGCTAATCAGCGGGAGTGTAAGGAAGACTGCAAGGTGTAAGAGGAAAGCTGATATCTTTCGAAGAGAAAAGATAAATGAAACTTTAACTGAATGAGTGAAAAAGATATCAAAGTTTAAGAAACTCAAGTAAAGGAGCCGCAGTATCGGAAAGTTGTGTGATTTACTAATGTATTTTGAAAAGGAAAAACAGCTAAGGAAACCCCACATGAATCCATTACCAAAGGCTCTTTAACAGAGGAAGATAAGTTATGGTTTTACTTTGTTGGTTCAGTCCTGTAGCCATCAAAACATCTCAATACAGTGAGAAAGAATGAAGTAGTACTCTTGTATGCCTTGTTGAAGGGGTATAAAATCAATGTGGGCAAGATAATTGAAAATTTCATTATGAGTTATTATAAAAGCAAATACAGAGGTTTGATCCCATACCCAGTAACAATCACCTCTGCATCTTAGAAGGTGTAAATGGAGATTGGGAAAAAGAAAAAGCATGTCCCAGAGCATCCCCTTTCACATTGACTAGAATAACAAAGGGCCAAAGAACAGAGGCTGAGAGGCAGAAATAGAAACTGAAGAAGAAGAAGAAGGGGATAATAGAGAAAATGAGCAAGTACTGTTTGAAAGTCCAGCTCAAGAGCAGCAAGAAATGCAGAGAATTTTGAGCCCCATCTGGAATGTATCTCCATATGTAAGAGAAACCCATTAGGAGACAGCTAAGAGTTCAGGAGAACAGAGCAATAATGCAGAATTGAAGGAGATGATGAAAAAAATGAGGCAAGAAATGCAACAAAGGGATAGACAACTGAAATTGCAACTGCAGTTAAGAGACGAATATCTGGACAAGGAACCGAGAAGGGGAGATCAGTACTAGGGAGAAGAAATATAGCAAAGGCATTTAGAATGGAGGGCATAATTGGAAAAGAGAGAGACAAAATGGAGAAAAATGATAAGGGATAAAGAAGTAGCCTTCTGGACAGAAATAGGCATACATGAGGCCAGTTTATTGAAAATGTTGGAGGACAGAGACAATGCCATGAAGGCAGCCTTGGAATAAAGGACATAGATTAGTTGAATAGTCATGGGCATTACAAAGAAAGCTTTAGACTAATGACTCATGAGCAGTTCAACAACAAGGCACTAATGGAATCATTAGCTAAAAGGCAGCGTGAACTTACAGAGAGCAATGCAAAGATTTTTGATTGGGCTATGAAGATAGTCTCAGGCAAAAAGAAAGGTCATCTATGCCAGGGAATTATCCTACTGTATACCTATTACTGTAGTACCTCAAGATGTCACAGACCTGCGCCATACCTTTTTCTAACCTCAACTGTGGAGAAATACCAGAATTCCTTGTAAAGCACTATTTCAAAATAAAACCTCTGGAACAACAAGAAGTAAAGAACTAACCCCTGAATAGGAAATTGAAGAATATTTGAAGAAGGAAGCAGCCAAGGAAAAATCTTCAAAAACCTAAAAATGTCCAAAACCAAAATAAAAAGAATGAAAATCTTGTGTAATTGCTTTACATGAATTCACACTTTTAATTATCTAAAGAGTTAAATGAAAAATCAGTTGCAAGCATTTGTGTCCATTTTTTTTCTTGCATTTTTCTTGTGTTTATTTTCTATTTCATTTCTTGATTTTCAATAAACAAAGAATGATGACTTTTTAGTTGTATAGCTTTGTTGAATAATGGAGAAACCAGCTTTTCAAGGCTATTTTTTTGAGTAAATCTGAATTATTGGGTGTTTTCGAATGATGAATTGAATTGAGCTGTTTGCTATGTTGAAATTCTTTGAACTGAATGTTTTGATATATGTGCTTTCTTGAGTTGTAAAACAAAGATGTAACATGTCCAAACAAACACACACATATGAAACAAATCAGTGATGAAATGAAATGAATTAAAAGAGGAACTTGTAATATTATCAATGAATAAGTTGAACTTCAAGATTAAGGAAGATTTAAACAAATGATGGAACAAATAAGATTTATAATCCTATTATTGTAAACAGTTTTAGTTATTATGAATCATGAAAAACAATGCACATGGTCAAAAGTACTTCAAACAAATTAGCAAGATTAGGGACATCTTCAGATCCATCACAAGCATCTCCCAAGGTTCTAGAACTTTTTAGATTATTAGTCAAGGCAAAATCCTAGGCAATACCACTAGCAAGAAAATAATATAGGCCATTCTCGAAGCTTGAACCTTTCAAAGCCTACCTTTGTAGATATGCATATGATATACTCTTAGTTCTTATTTGTTTGTCAGCCAATTTTACTCATCACCAACAAATGAAAAGCCTAAATCCTTCCTAAAATTTAATTCTACAGTAAAGAACCCTTGTTTTCCCAGATTGCATAACAAGTACATCAATAATAGAAGATGTAACACCCCAAATTATACCCTAGTAGTTTATTACATGTTTACGGTATAATATAAGTAAAATTTGCATTTTTCCGAAATTTAAGTGCAAAAAGTGAAAAAGGATAAAGCCGGGAATAATACATAAGCCAAGGATAAATTGGTATTTTTCTAATTAAGGACCCAAGTGACATAAGATGAAAATATTATGTGATAAAATGGAAATATGATAAGTTAGATTTGCAAATAGATTAATGAAGGACCAAATGAAAAGAAAAAATAAGAACTTTGGAATCAAAGAGATGCCAAATAATGCCTTAGGAGAAGGGTAAAATATTTCCCATTTTTTTTGGTATTATGTTAGGGGTTTACGGTGGAGAGGAAAAGAAGAGAAAAAGAAGAAGGAAAAATGAAGAAGAGAAAAAGAAGAAGGAAAAAGGAAGAAGAGAAGAAGAAGAAATCTAGGTATGGAAATACCATAAATCTCTTCTTGTCTAAGGTTAGAAAACCCTAACTTTCCTACCACATGTGTGTATTTGGTTGGTTTAAGTTAGTTTTGTAGGTTTTGTTCAAATGGGTAGATTTGTCAAAAGATCGCTGAAAATGGCAAACCGGTCCTCATTTATGCATTATAGCTTACACCTCCTACGCCTCAGCGTAGATGCAATGCCCAGGCACGTAGCCCGCCAGTGGAGGTCCCTACGCCTAGGTGAACCCGAGGCCATAATTTCTGCACTTTCTGGTCCGCCTAGGTGGTGTACTGCTCCGCCTAGGCGTACCTGCAAGTCATGTTTTGGTTCCTCTCTTCTGTTAATTCTAACAATCTTCCATTGGATTAATGAGGATCCTAATAAGTGAATGAAAGGGTTCGTACAAGTATAGAAATTATATGAAAAATGCTCAGTACCTCGCGAAGCTTCGCCTCAGCGATCCAGTCGTTAGGGAAACATGGTTTCTTGCCCTTATTTGCTAATGTGTTTAAGAACAATAACAAGCTCAGTAAGACATATAATTGTATGCCTGCTTAAGACCGAATAGCGAATGAATAGGCACCTTTGTTCGTCAAATTTCCCGCTAGTTGCTATGACACTTCGCTATACGGGCGGTGCACGCCTGGATTAGTGCTTCGCACCCTGCTAGTGCCACGACACTGCTATACGCAGTAATGTTTCTCATCGCTGTTTCAAGACTTTAAGTACTACGATACTGCTATGCGTGCATGTCTCCGACAAGGCTTCACACTTCGCATGTGGCGTGCACGCTCTGCTCGTTAACGCATCGCACTGCACCTTCGGTACCTATTATGTGTGTCCTTATCATGCATTGTTACTTGTCTATGCATACAAATACTTATATGTTGTCTATCTGAATAATATGACTTATGCAAACCTTTTTATGATAAGAATATGAATAATGAACAAGAAGCAGCGAAGTAATCAATTATGTTCAATGTACCACGGTACCTTGTACAAGATTCGCTCTAAACTCCTAATGGAGATATGAAATTCTGCTATAAAGAATTATGTTACATGTATCCTATAAATGTGGACCACTCCAAGTGGTCATGTCTCTGCTATTCGTTTCCTGCTAAGCTTAAAGATTTGAGCTGCCATCCCGCGTAGTAATCGCAGGACATCCGTGGAAGTATCTCGCATCGCCAGGCCAAATACATAATAGTAGAAGTCCACCTTATGTAGGTCTTTGAATATGTTTTGTAATGTAATGTACAAGTTTTTTAATAATGGAATTTGTTTATGTACAAGTAAATGGGACTCAGGCATGTATATGTACAGGACATTTTAAACACCACTACAGTGATAGTTTTAAGTAGATTTATTTTCTTATGGATATATATATATGAAATGGGCCCACCAATGTCCGAAAATAGGTTAAGGAGTCCTAGTCCCATGTCGCACCCCCTCTCTTCGCCCAAGCGGGGGTAAGGGCGTGATAGAAGAGGACAAGTTTGGGGGACTTTTATTTTAAAATGCCAAGGGAGACAAAAAGAAAGGTTCAGAAAGGAAAACCAATTGAGATGAGGAATGAGGAAAAAGAAGGAAGAAAAGAAGCTATAAAATACAAAGCATGGCAAGGGAGGAAATGAGTTTTGTCTTATAGCCTTCCTCCCTTGAAAATTAAGTTCAGTGGGTGTTTCAACACCTAGCAAATCTCAATGCCAGCTTTAAAGAGAGTTACTAACCCACAGTTCGTTAAGGGTGGTAGAAAGCTTAAAAAGACAAAACATTGTACTATTCCATAATCGTTGACAGAAAATGAACAGAAAAAGGCTTCAAATCTGAGGAACTGAATTTATAGTTTGAAAGTGGTAAAGAAAAATACCACAATAGAGAGTATAAAGATGTACCCAAAACAAGTTTCGTTGTTTTTGAGTCACATCACCTGGGAAAGTCAAGGATGCTGAATGAAGGCAATAGTTTTGATTTGTAAGTGGAATCTACGTAAAACTGAGCTTAAATTGTCCATTAATCTACCCAATGACCTAAGCCAAACATTACAGGCCTAAAAGACCTAATTGATCTTGAAAGTGGTATATGCTTATATTAGTGGAGATTAATATGAAAAACAAGCATATGAGACTTAGAAGAATCAATGATGAGTTTATTATTTGAGTACTATCTCAGAAGATTAACTAATCTGCCAATGAAAAAGAGAGAAGACCATCACACACTCATAGATCGCAGTTAAATAATCGAATCAGCTTATACCATGAATTATCGTCCGTTTAGTGAACTGCATTTGCAAATCTTTCTTTCTGACGGGAAACCGTTCAAACATACCTTACAACTAACTTATTTTTCCCGCTAAATTGTGGATTCAAGAGAAAAGATGTCTAGGGTAGAACAGAAAAATGTCCTTAAAATGAAAGTTGAATTGTTTGAGGACAAACAAAATTTCCTTTTCTTTGTTTGAGGACAAGCAAAACTTTAAGTTTGGGGGAATTTGATGAGTCCTAAACTTATTTATTTTTAGTTCATTTTTCTAGCATATTTTTAGAAGTTTATGATTCATTTTAATTCTGAATTATGGAATATTCACCAATTTTGTGTTTTGCAGGTTTTGAATGAAAAATAAACAATTCTAGTAAGAAAAGAAGAAAATTGGCTAAAGAAGAAATGTCACAACATAATTTCAGAATGTCGTAACATAATTTCAAGGTAGCCAGCGGAGCTATGTCGCAACAACAAATGATATGTCGAAACAAATAAGAAATTGAACTCAAGTTAGAAGTAAAGATTGCCTCGGCATTTCACAATTTTGTCGCGACATAAAATGAGAAGAACCTAATGATAAATGTTGCAACAAAGAAAGTGAATATTGCGACATAGTGGGAATCAGAAGACAGAACTTTGTCGCGACATTCCTTTGTTCTATCGCGACATTATTCCAAGCAAATGGCAGTAGAGATTTGTCGCGACATTTACAACTATGTCGCGACATAGAGAGTTGAAGAGAGAAGAAAGAATGTCACGACAAAACAAAATTATGTCGCGATAGAGAATGACAGAGTAATGAAACAGGTCAAGACACGTTGGTCGCGACAAAGGCTTTAATGTTACGAAAAATTATTCAGCAAATTACAAGAGCAAGGCAGAAAGTATGTCGCAACATTTTCAAAGTATGTCATGACATAAAGTTCAAAGACAACATAGCAAGTCAAGAAGGCTATGTCGCGACAGAGAAGTTTTATGTCACGACAACCACAAAAAAATGCTGAGGGAACAATGTCGTGATATAGAATTTTATTATTGCGACAAGGGTTGATGAGAACTACAGAAAGAATGTCGTGACAAAGAAGAATTATGTCGCGACATAAATTGAAAAGAAGCTCTTAGAAGAGATATAGAAGACTCCGCTAGACATAGTCCGAGCAAAGAGTTAATTTCTATGTTCTACATTTCAAAATTCGTCACTTAAGATGTCGCTTAAAATGGGGAGAAACTCCGGTCGCGACATAATCAAGAGCAAAGAAGAAGGAAACTTTGTCGCAATAAAGCTTTTGCGTCAGCGACATACCATTTGAGTCTGCTGCAAGGGCACTGAAGAATTGCCGCACACGCGACATCACAATGGCACCATAAAGACAAATTCAGCAAATCTTTGTCGCAACATTTTCAAACTTTGTCGCAACATATTCAAACTATGTCGCAACATAATTCTAGGAAAAGACACAGAAGAATGTAACGACAAGACAATGCAAGCTACAAAAAATGCTGGAGGACAAACAAAACAATGTCTCGACATAATTTTCTATGTCGTGACAAAGATTCCATTTGGGCCATATTTTTAGGGATCCGCCACTTCTACCTCGGCGCAAACCATCATTTGAAAATTATAAACTAAGCACCTTACACTGAATAGAGCAACTTTCACAAACCTCGGATCTTCCTCGCTAGTTTGAGACTCCTTTGTATACTATATTTTTTTTCTTTTATTTCTTTTCTGTCAATTTAGCTTTAGTTGAGCTAGAAGTTGGGGTTTTTCTTGAAACTGAATAGTTATCTAAAGGCGGTTTCAAGATGGGCTTATTGTAAAATTTTAGTTTTCAGCCATCAAGCTTGATTTGAATGGAATTTGGAAATTTTATGAGTTCATTTATTTCGCCGCTTTGCAATCTCAGTGAATTTCATCGACTTCACTAGTCATTGTTATTTGTAATCCATTTTTGAAAGATTGAACTCCCTCTAGGAATAGATCGATGTTAATTACTGTTTTCTACGCAACTCGAAAGAACGTCATAGTTAGATATCTTGCATTTATTTAATTGATATTGTTTTTTAAATTAATTGTTCTGAATATTAGTAGCGTGTACCTAGAAAAGGACTGTATCTTGCTCTGATTTCCAAGAGGCCATCTGAGTGACACAGAGATGGAGATTCCTAAGAGTATGGAGTATTTATTTCGAGGTATGTTAGACTAATATTATGAAACTAATGAAATCTGAGAAATTACTTCGATAGATCACTAATTTACTCATAGTGTGAGAATAGTTGGATGATGTATCAATTTAATTGATCAGGTTTTCCCTCGCTCCAGATGAGCATCTGTGATCCAGCAGCAGATCTAATCAAGGAGATAGAGAATTTTATCAGATATAAAGGATGAGATACCAATTAGATTGAAGAAGGTTTGAATTATCCTATTTATGGGGGCAAAAATTCTTTAGTCTTAAGAAATGGTTGTGAAGTACTGGAAAGGAAAAATATCCAGATCTTAGAAAGAGGATTATAATCTACAAGTAACTGATTAGACTCATGTGTCTTGAAGGAACATAGATCTCTAATTAGTGAAATGTATAGTGTATGGAGGAATCTAAACTATACTACCTTTTATCTTTGACAAATTCAGATTTCAAACTCATGACTGAACTATGTTATAAAAAGATGCAAAAATTGATAATTGTACATTGATCTATTTCCTAGTGTTAACTTACCCAGTGAACTTTCCAATCCAAGTATTTCAATTTTTTATATAGTTATAGAATTTTAATCAGTCTTACTTTCCTTTAGTTTAAAACCAAATCAATTTTTAGCCTAGGAGTTCAAAGAAGTGAGGCTCTTTAGTAGATGGTAATTGATCTTTGTGGATTTCTAACAATCTTCATGAACGATATCCCGACTTAAAATCCACTTTTATTACTTGTACGACCTATACACTTAGTAAAGGATATAGACCAAAACAAAATTTTAAATGAAGTCTTCTCTACATAAGGTATAAATATATTTTATATCCCAATCAACACATTTTTAGTTATGATGCTAGGGACCTAATAGCCTCTGTAGTTGTGTTGAAGATTCGTTGATATATTTGGTCTAATAAGTTTTTGGCATTGTCGCTAGGACTCAATAGTCTCTCAAGAAATGCGTTCGAAGATTCAATGATATATTTTGTCTTAAATAAGTTTTTAGTAATGCTTCCGGGATCTATTAGTCTTTGGGTAGTCAGGTTAAAGATTTAATGGTTATATTTTGGTCTTAACACTAGCCATAAGATTTGCAAACACCTTATTGCAAAAATCGGTTCCTTCATCACTGACTATTGCTCACGATGCACCAAAACGTGTTAGAATTTTGTGCACAAAATTTACCACTGTTTTCGCATCATTTCTTGGCATTGCAATGGTTTCCACCCACTTTGAAATGTAATCAACTGCGACAAGGATGTGATGATTTCCTTTAGATGGAGGGAACGGGCTTATGAAATCAATACCCTAAACATTGAAGACTTCTACTTCCAACATACGATTCAAGGGTATCTAGTCCCTTCTCGAAATATTCCCTACCCTTTGGCTCGCACCTTTTAACATATTCAAAATATTCTTAGAATATAGTTTGCCAATAAAAACTAGATTCTAAAACCTTCCAAGATGTTCTGAAGGGTTCCATGTAGCCTCTACATGATGAGAAGTGACAATGAACAAGGATCGCATCATATTCTTCATCCGAGACACATCTCCTTATCATTTGATCCGCATATCTCTGGAATAGGACAATATCATCTCATTGGTAACACTTCATGTCATGGAGAAATTTATTTCTTTATTGTGATGTTAGGTCGGGCAGTAGCACTTTACAAGCTAAAGGCTAAAAAGTTTACAATATCCGCATACCAAGGTGCAAAAGTATAAACTCTAAACAATTGCTCATCCGGGAAAGACTCATCAATATCCTTGGATCTTCAATCCCTTTTTTAGCTTCTAACTGTAATGTTCATAGCAAAACTATTGATTCTTCAATTCCCTTCATTCTACTCAACATTCAACCTTCTTAGCTAAGAGTACCCATTTGATCAATCTAGGTTTGGCATCCTTTTTCAACATAAGATATCTAATGGCAGCATTGATCACAGATAACCACTCGCTCCAAAGAGCATGTGGTTTTACAACTTATCACTTTGAATAAACCACGCCAACATCTATTTTTCCTCATAAAAGGCGTAAATTCTCCCAGTGTTTGGTCCAATGTCCTACTAGCATAGTAGATAGCTCGAAAAATATTATCATGGCATTGCCCTAGCATTGCCCTAATGACGTAGTCACTTGCGTCACACATGATTTCAAATGGTAGGCTCCAATCAGGTGCTGACATAATGGGAGCATAAATGAGCTTCCTTCCTTGATCTCAAGGAAAGCTCAACAGGATGCCTCATCAAAGCAAACACTACATCTTTCTCTAGCAAATTACTCCACGCCCCACAATCTTGAAAAGTTCTATGAATCCTCCTGCGGAAACAGCTGCATGCTAAGAAACACCTTTCACCTCTAATCGTAGCCAGGTACAAGGTCTCAACGGTAGAAACTTTAGTTGTATCCACTTCTAATTCTTCTTTTGACACACGGTGCCCAAGAACAATGTCGTCTTGCACCACGAAATGACATTTTTTCCAGTTAAGAACAAGATCCCTTTGCTTGCATCACTCTAAAACCAAACCCAAATTGTGGAGACAATGATTAAATGAGTATCCGAACACCAAAAAGTCATCCATAAAAACTTCCATTATATTCTCAACCATATCCACAAAGATAGCCATCATACATCGATGAAAAGTGGTTGGTGCATTACACAAACCAAACGGCATCCTTCGGAATGAAAATGTACCATAAGGACAAGTGAAAGTTGTATTTTGTTGGTCTTCTAGAGCAATGATGATCCGGCTATATCCGAAATACTCATCCAAAAAGTAATAGAAAGCATGCCCCGTTAATCTATCAAGTATATGGTCTATGAAGGATAAGGGAAAGTAATCCTTTCTCGTGGCCATATTGAGCCTCCTATAATCAATGCACACTCGCCATCCTATAACAGTATGAGTAGAAATGAGCTCATCTTTATCATTCTTCACCACAGTCATGCCACCCTTCATTGGAACTACTTGCACTGGACTAACCCAAAAGTCGTAAATAACATATATAAACCCAACATGGAGTCATTTGAGGACTTCTTTCTTCACAACTTCTTTCATAGTGGGATTCAACCACCTTTGATGCTCAACTAAAGGAGTGTACTCATCCTCCATCAGGATCTTATGCATACAAATTGAAGGACTAATGCCTTTAATATCTTCACAACTGACCACAAAAAGTCTCCATGTCTCCATTAAGTACCTCATAGCTAGGAAGTTCAGCTTTACTCCTCGAGCCCGGTCCGACCCGAATGGCGAGTCCGAACCTAAACCCCGAGGACGCCCGTTTAATTCTTTTTATTTTTCCGTGTTATTAAATTTTCTTTTCCAAAAGTGTCGCGACCCGAATCCCCGGCCCGACCCGAATGATGGATCCAACTGAGTCTGGGGTTTACTCCAACGTTTCATTTATCTTATTAAAACATTTTATTATGTCATTTCCTCAGAAGTAAAGCTTTTAGTTTAGTTTCATGGTAGACTTAAGCATAATCATTTACAAATTCAATGCAATTCTGCAGCTCCATAAACATTTAACAAAATATATTTACAAAGAAGGTATCTATGCCTTTCCTGCACGATATACAAAATCAAGGTTCAAAGTTTTAACCCTTTTGTTTACAAAATTCCAATTTGTTCAAAAGAGATGATATTATGCAAATGACGGAGTATATACTTATACGACGTACTCTCTCTCTATGACTCGAGTTTAATGATTCGTTTTCCTTCCTTGCTTTACCGAAACCTACGCCGCATAAGATAAAAAACTATACGCTAAGGCACTATATGCTAGTGGTTCTATACATTTCTATTCCAATATTCAATGTAACTCGGCATGCATTTAACATTAAACCATGCCTATTATATCAACATATACTCATGCTATTCATTTCCGCATGCTTTCAATTTACAACCCATTTACCATATCACAACATGCATTTTCAATACAACAATTCATTTCACAATTCAATTTATGAGATTTAAGCATATACATAAAAATCCCATTTACACTCGTCAATGTTGGTTATTTCACTTTGACTATTCAATTCACATTCGATTTGATTCCGCTTGATGAATCTCACCCTTATTCTCATTCTAATGCCGCATACTTAACACCCGGCCCCATCATGACGATGTCGCTTTTATGCACCCCGGCTACGTGGTATCACTTAAATGCCATACGCCATCATGACGGATGCCGATTAGTGCATCCCGCCAAGTGGGACATTTCTTCAATGCCATATGCCATCATGACGGATGCCGATTAGTGCATCCCACCAAGTGGGACATTGGATAATTTCGCCGTTGGTGCTCTTCGTGACGGAGCGCCGATTGCGCATCCCGGGCCGTGGTTCATTCGATATATCATTCAATTCACATTTATGACGGATTTCGTTTGATGAATCCTTCCGCCCCAACATCATTCACATCTCAATCGGTTTTCAAATATCACAGCATTTCATTCCATATTCTTTCTCAGATATCTTTCAAAGATATACTCACAATCTATGTACTTTCAGTTTCATATACTCATTCACGTATTTCATATACTTATTCATGTACTCAAGTTTCATAGTTACTTGGTAAACTACCAAAATATTTAATAAAGAATAGAGTCGAGAACAAACCGGGGCTATCGGATTCAGCTTCCTTCCCTTTCAATTCGGTCCTAGGTTAGGCGATCATCACTCCGTCCCTATCAATAAATAAATAACGCCACTCTTAGCGGATAATTAATTCTAAACAATTTAAAGGAATTACAAGTTTATTTTTCAACGGTCTTGTTAAGATTACCTGAGCCTGCCCGAAGACGAATTCGCTTCGCTCGATTTGTGAGGTACGGTACATTTTTCACTTCTAGTTCTATCTTATTGAACCCTCTTATTAATCATTTTCTTTAGGTCCCTAAACAATCATGCATGAATACGACTTTATTGCGGTAAAAATATGTCAAAAATAGGCTGCCGGAAGTAGTGGTATCGGGTATCAAGAGAGTACCGGTACCACTTTGACTGGTACCGGTAACGGCTGTTCATCGCCACGCAGACAGATCGTTTGGTGGTACCGCATCGATTGCCCCACGTATCCTGGTACCGTACCACTAACTGGTACTCTGCATTCTCACTGGTTTTTGCCTTAAAAAAAATGCGTGGATTTTGCATTTTCACTCATTTTTCTTCCACAAATCTTCTCCACCTGTCCCATATCAAAATCCACCATGGAATCACCCAAAACAACCCAAAAGGTTTTAGAAACTAATGAAAACCCTTTTCTCTCAAGGCTTTTCCTCAAAATCCAAATCAACAAAGATGGAAGTTGGGGTTTTGATTTATTACCTGGAACTCTTCAAATCCTCTTTGTATGTTGCTTGGATCTCTTAGGAGCAAGGAATGTGAAGCAAAGCCAACTAAAAACTTGATCTCTAGCCAAACCCTACTTTTCCTCGATTTTTTCTCTCCTCTCTTCTTCCTTGTAAACGATTGCTCATATAATGAGCCCTATGACCACATTTTGGGCCTTTATATTCTACTAAGTGTAAGGCCCTTGTTTATTTTACACACCTTTATCATTTCTCATTTTTTTATCTTTTTGGTCTTAAATCATCATTCCCCCATAAGCCCTTGTTTGGCCAAATTCAATAAACTTAATTTTCCATTTTAGCTCCCATTACAACACCTTGGCCATTCATTTGTCACAAGTATCATTTTTAGACATTTATTCTTATAATACCTGACCCTAGGTCCCCTATTTTATAAATTCCTTTTCTGCCACTCTGCCCTTTCACCCGGCTCATTTCAAGTTCACCGCTTCACTTTGCATATAATTAAATCCATATGCTCATTAATTTCACTTACATTTCACAATTTTGTCAACTTATCAATTTTTCCTGAAACCTTAAGTTTAAGGCTCAATTGCATCCTAAATATATATAAAATTATTATAAAATTCTAGGGTATTTTGGGGCGTTATAATCCTCTCTAATTTATGAAAATTTTTCCTCGAATTTTACCTTGAAGAACAGCTTAGATACCAATGTCGCATCGCTTCCTTCACTTTCCCAAGTGGCTTTTCCGGTCTTATGGTTTCTCCACAACACTTCACTCAATGAATCTTCTTGTTCGCAATTCTTCACTTCACGAGCCAAAATCTCTACTGGCTCTCTATGTCAACCGGTTTAAGCTCAATTGTCTCGAAGAGAGACTACATGACTTCAGTCCGACGGCATTCTCCACAGAGCATGGACAATACGGAAAATGATTATAATCTTTTCCAATTCCGCAGGTAATGCTAAACTGCAGATGCTGATCGGACTCCACTTTCGATCACCCCATGGGCCAACAAATCCAGGGCCCAACTCTGCTATTTTTTCCTTAATTCACATCACCTTCCAAGGCCATACTAAAAACACTTTTCGCCGATCTCATAACGACACATCTTTTCTCTTCATGTCTGAGATATGACTTCTCGGGTCTCCGCGGTGCCAATTTCAACTTCCCCCAACTCATTTTCACTTTTTCTTCAGTTCTTGTATCAAATCAGCCAATTACTTTTCTTCTTTCACTCACCTTCGTCTAACACAAAGGGTGTCTCTCTACATTTTCTTCCATAGAGTCTTCGTAAGGCGCTGTATTCCAATACTTGATTAAACTGTTGTTGTACATAACCAACCAAAGGATGTCGATCCCAACTACCTCATACGATCGCACACCCCAACATGATCTTCCGAGAATCTGATCACTTTCTCCGATTGTCCATCCGTCTCATGGGTGGAACGTCAGATTTAAATTCAGTCAGTGCCCAAGGCTCCTTGGCAATTTTCCCCTAAAATCTAGAAGCAAATCCTCGCATCCTCTAGCCCCAAATAATGGATATAGGGAATCCTCGTGTAATCGAATCTCATTTCGATATACAGCTCTGCTAGCTGTCATTTAGTAAATTTGCTCTCACTAGTAGGAAGTGAGCTCACTTTTGTCAGACTGGTCCACTATGACCTTAAACCGAGTCATGCCTCCCGTTACCTGCAACCCAAATCCACAAAAATCCATGGTTATTTTGTCCTATTTACCTCAGATTCGAGTTAGGCTCGCATAATCCCTTAAGGAAGTTGATGTCTCGCTCTTTACTTCTTGAGACACACCAAACACTTATTACAAACTCGTTACATCTCTTTTCATTCCAGACCACCCACGACATTTTCAACCTTGGATACATCTTTTGTGCTAATGATGGATATGCCAGCAAAAGATCCCACTATGTGCCTCATCAAGTATGGCTTTCGTATCTACAATCATCAGTACACATACCGCCCTTATAATACAAGGATCTATCTTCTTTACTTCAAACCTGCCTTCTTTACCTTCTCCAACTGCTTCACTATGGCGTAAATTTTCATCATTCTTTTGTGCTCTAGCACTGATTCAACAAATTCGTCTAGCTTATCAATTCTCGCCACTATTGTACCATTGTCTCGATAATGACAAATGGGCATTCACACAAGTGTTTGGTGAATCGCTCTTTCTATTTCTCAGCATCGCCACTACATTGGTCTTTCCCGGGTGATAATCAATCACGCAGTCATAATCTTTTATCAATTCATCCATCTACGTTATCCTGCCAAGCTCTCAGAGGGCAAATACTTAAGACTCTATGATCGTGTAAATGAAACACTTTTCTTCTCCATACAAATAATGTTCCAAATCTTTCAACGCAACACACCAGGCTACAATTCCAAATCATGCTGGGTAGTTCTTTCATGTGGCTTCAATTGTTCTAAGCATATGCTAAATACTTTACTTCTCTCGCATTAGACACATCCAAGTCCATATTCAAGCATACTAAAGATCACATATTCTTTACCGTGAGGTCGGCCGAGTAAGCACGGAGCTCTCCAAGTTAGGAATGCTTTTAGCTTTCAAAACTTTTGATATTTTTCACCGGTCCAAACTTTACATTTTTCTCGAGCACCCTGGGCCATCTGGGGCCAGCAATCATAGAAAACCCCTTAACAAACTTGTAGTAACTCCGTTTAGTCCTGTGAAACTGAATTTCTCAGAACATTTTCATGGCTCCATTCGACAACCACTTCTATTTTCTTTTGGATCCACTCGGATTCCTTCTTTCGATACAATGTGCCCAAGAAAGGACACTTCATTTAACCAAAACTCACACTTAAGCTCGGCCGCATACAACCGCTATTTCCTTCAAAGCCCCAAATACCACCCGGCGCGCAGGCCAAGACTTTCTCGATCTTCGAATACACAAGAATGTCGCTCTATGAACACTACGACAAACTCCATCCATACGATTGAAAACACGATTCATTAGGTCCATGAAAGCCAGCATTTGTCAAACCAAACGGTACCGCCGGCGGAACTCATAATGTCCGTATCGCTGCCTTCAACGCCGCCTTATGCACATCCACGCCTTTAATTTCGTCCGATGATACCCAGATCGCGTTTCGACCTGTAAAAGATACTTACACCTTTCGGGCCATCAAACAAATCATCAATTATGGGTAACGGATACTTATTCTTCACGGTCAACATTCGAGTTGTCTATAATCAATACATACTTGAGTACCATCTTTCTTCTTGACAAAAAGCACGGGAGCTCACATGTATTTTGCTTGGTCGAATAAATCCCTTTCTAGCAAGTTCTTTACCAAGCTGCGATTTCAATTCCTTTAGCTCAAGTGGAGCCATTCTATACCGATTAATAATGGATGCGGTGTGGCACAGTACAACGTCGATATAAACTCAATCTCCCTACGGCCAGGAGGCAATCCTGGCAACTCTTTGAAAGCTTGTCAGGAAAGTCGTGCCAGTAAGAGATATCGGATACGCTAGGCCTTGCCTTTACTGTATCAATCACATAAGCCAAGTAGGCTTTACATCCTTTCCGCACCGATGAAAATAACCTCATAGTCATTCGGTGTCCTTAAGGTCACTCTTTTCATTCTACAATCGACTATCGCTCGGTGTCGGGATAACTTGATCCATCGATATCATGAGCTCACTGAGAAGGATAACTCGATCAAATCTCCCAAACATTCATACTCTCGTATTTTGATGGGACAATCTCTATACACTTTGTTCACAATAACACTATGCTCGAGCGGGTTCATCACCAAGATGTCATACTTGGTTTCACTCCTTGGTAAATTACCCAAGTTGGGTATGTTAGTACACACATATGAATGGAGTTGATACAGATTACATCAATGCATGCACAATAGTATCAAAGATAGTAAAATTACCGACTATCACATCCGGGGCGTCGGTATCTTCCACTGCTTTCATTGCATATGCTCTAGCTGGGGCATGGCCATCTTGCCTAGCCAAAGTCTGTGTCCCTTGTCTCGGAACATTCGGTGATGCAACACTCTTGCTGCCTTTTTGTACTGATGAAGCATTGCCCCCGGTTCCCAGGGTCTTTGTGAAGGGCGATGCCCTAATGCGCTCTGCATATTTTGTGCTCCATGGATCCATAACCTAAGCAAGCACCAGTCACTCTTCAACAATCTCCCTTATGTTTTCTTCCACAATGACAACAACGATGAACGTCTTGTCCTCTAGAGGCACCTCCTTGTGCACCCCTGGCCCAGCGAGCGCAGTGAGATATTTCTCTGTGGCTTTGGCTATGAGCACTTTGAGACCACTGTGGTCCCACGTCTCTTACTCTGCTGGCGATGAGCACTTGGCGACCGAGGGATTTTTTCTTTCCCTGTCTTCTATCTTTTATTTCATTTTACTCTTTCTTTACTCGTTCCACATTTAGAGCACATGTCTTGATTTTTGAGAAATCATCATGGCAAAATCCTGTGACATGGGCCCGAATGTGGTCGCTTAGGCCGTCTTCAAACTTACGGCACTTCTCTTCTTCACTTACTAACATCTCGGGAGCATACTTGCTCAATCGTGTGAATTCTCTCACATATTCGGTTACACTTGATTGCCTTTGTTTCAAATTATGAAACTCTCGCCGCATATTGTTTAAATAGATGTGGCCCACATAATGCTTCTTGAACTCATCCAAGAAGAACCTCTATGTAACTCTCTGCGGTGGTGTGAGGTCTGGTCAAAAACCCACCAGCGATAAGCCTCATCTGCAATAATGGTGCGTTCTAATTTCTCTTCCAGGCGTGCAATGCATTTTGCGCAAGCATTTCTCTCGATCCTCTCGAGGCCAATTTTCTGCCATAGCAGGCTCATCATCCTTCTTTCCCAAAAAGTCTACCGTTCGGTACCTTGCCATTCTTTTAATGGTGATGCATTTGGAGCAATTGCAGGCTGGTTGCGACTCTTTGTAAAGATTTTGAGCTAGCGTGGAGGATACCCACATGGTGCCTCTACTACTTGTTCCGGTTCATTCATTGGTGGAGCATGAGATGCTTGTCCACCTACCATACTAGCTAGACTATCAGGACGATTTTCCGGGTCACCCTAGACCCTATGGGTACCTAAACCATCCATGCTTACCTATTAAGATTGACAAGATCCGCGTCAGAGTCATATCATCCCCTTATATGCAAATGCAATGTATGTCAAATACCATTTTCAAAATCCTTTTTCAAAATCGTTTAGGGCCACAGCCTTTTGGCAGTAGCTAAACCTAGGCTACGATACCATAGGTATGGCGTTTCTCAGCGAATGTTTGAATGGAATGAGCAAGTGGGGGCGCCGTTGATGTGGCACTGTGTTATTAAATTTTCTTTTCCCGAGGAATTAATGAGCAGATCACAGGCGGACAGAATGGCGAATCAAACTGAGCGGTTTTACTTGACGTTTTCATTTATCTTCGTAAAACATTTATATGTCATTTCGTTGCGGAAGCAGTTTCAGTTTTGGGCAAGCCCATGATCATGTACAAATTCAATGCGGTCGGTAGGCGCTGGCATTAACAAAACCCATTTACAAAGAAGGCATTCATGCCTTTCCAGAATGATATACAAAAATCATGGTTCAAAGTTTAACCCTTTTGTTTACAAAATTCCACTTGTTTAAAAGAGATGATATCTGAATGACGGGTATATGTCTGTGCGTACTCTCTCTATGACTCTGCGCTTCCGTCTTTATGCCTTCCTTGTTTGCTGAAACCTGCGCATAGATAAAAAAAAAAACTATACGCTAAGCATTTTCATGCTTAGTAGTTTCTATCTGATTCTATTCCGATATTCCAGCAACTTTCGGCATGCATTTAACATTAAACCATGCCTATTATATCAACACATACTCATGCTATTCATTTCCGCATGCTTTCAATTTACAACCCATTTACCATATCATAACATGCATTTTCAATGCAACAATTCATTTCACAATTCAATTTATGAGATTTAAACATATACATAAAAATCCCATTTGCACTCGTCAATGTTGGTTATTTCACTTTGACGTGATTCACGTTATGACCAGTTATTATGATGAATCCCGCCCTTATTCTCATTCGGTAATGTGCTTACACATTTAACAATTCGGTCTCCCATCATGACGGATGCCGTTTGGTGCACCCCGACATGTGGTATCACTTAAATGTCATACGCCATCATGATGGATGCCGTTGGTGCATCACGAGTGGGACATTGGATAATTTCGGGTGCCTTCGTGGCGAATGCGGGTGGTGCATCCGTCGAGGCGAGTTCGTCGATATATCATTCGATTCACATTTATGTGGTTCGTTTGATGAATCAGTCCTTAACATCATTCATTCATTCGGTTTTTCAAATATCACATTTCAATTCCATATTCTCTTTCGTATTATCTTTTCAAAGATATACTCAATCTATGTACTTATTTCATATACTCATTCACGTACTCATTTCATATACTTATTCATGTACTCGTTTCATAGTTACTTGGTAAACTACCAAAATACTAAATAATAAAATAGAGTCAGAAGAACAATAGAAGCTATCGGATCTAACCTTCCCTTCAATCTCGGTCCTAGGTTGGCGATCATCTGTCCCTATCAATAACAATCATACCACTCTTAGTGGATAATTAATTCTTAAACAATTTTTAGTGAATTACAAGTTTATTTCATGGCGGTCTTGGGTTAAGACCATTAAGTCTACTCGAACGAATTAAACCCGCCTTGGCGTAGTGCGATACATTTTCACTTAGTTCTATCCTTATTTGAACCCTCATTAATCATTTCTTAGGGTCCACTAAGCAATCGATGCATGAATCACGGGACTTACGGTGTAAAATATGTCGAAAACGAATTCTTGGAAGTAGTGAATGTGGTACCACTTTGATCGGTACGGTACGGTTGTCATTTACCGATTGGTGGAGATGCGGTTTAATTGGTCTTGGTGCGATTTCCCCGCGCATCTTGGTACCGGTACCACTCAGCTGGTGCAGGTACCCCCTATGTTTACTTAATGCGGGATTTTGGCATTTTCACTGGAATTTTCTTCAAATCTTCTCGATTCGTCCCACGTATCAAAAATCCACCATGGAATCTACCCGAAAGCAACTACAAAGTGGTTTAGAATCAATGAAAACCCTTTTCTCTCAAGTTAGAGCTTTTCCCCCAATCCAAATCAAATAGGATGAAGTTAGGGTTTTGATTTATTACGTGAACCTCTTGAATCTCTTCTTGTATGTTGCTTGGTCTCTTAGGAGCAGGAATGAGAAACTAGCTTGACAAAAACTTGATCTCTAGCCCAGACCTAGCTTTTCCCCCTTTTTCTCCTCTCTTCTTCCTTAAAAACGAGATTGCTCATATAATGAGCCCTAATACCACATTTTTTGCCTTATATTCCCACTTAAGTGTAAGGCCTTGTTTGGCCTACACACTTTTTATCATTTCTCATTTTTTTATCTTTTTGGTCTTAAATCACTTATTCCCCATAAGCCCTTGTTTGGCTACCCAATAAATCCAATTTTCCATTTTAGTCTCCTATTATACACTTTGGCCATTCATTTATCATAAATTCACTTAGACATTTATTCTTTATAACAATTGACCCTTAGGTCCTCATTTTACAAATTTTTTCTACATTTGCCCTTTTCATGGGTTTATTCAGGGTTCCTTTCGATTTCTCATTTTTTATATAATATTCATCGTATGCTCCTTTGGTATTTCACAATTTGTTAACTTATCACTTTTCTCGGAAAAACCCAAGTTTGGCTCAATTCGTACCCGGAATATATAATAAAAATTATTATAAAAATTCTAGGGTATTTTTGGGGCGTTACAGTCTCCATATTCTCATTCAAAGTTGAAGAGATGATCACGGGTTTTTGTGTCATTTTCACCCAAAATTGCATAACGAAGATTCTTGGGCAACCCTTTAAGTACCAACCCATCAAGTGTCTTCTTTTCTTCTTCAATCACAACAGTATCTTCATTTTCTTCCATGGCAAGAATAGTCTTTGATATTTCTTGAACTGCGGATGGATGCTCAAACTCTAAATCATTCATAGATAGTGACTCAGTCAAACATTTCTCCAAAGGATCTTTTTTAATCATGTCCTACAACATATCATCAATGGAGGGGATCAAACTATCAACCCTTATACAATTTCCTTTGTCATCATAGACAAATCTCACAGCCTTAGTAAGATTGAACTTCACTTCTTCATCACCGATTCTCAATATCAACTCTCCGTTTTCTTAATTAAAACTGTCAGGTGTGAAATGGCCTATCTTCTTCCATTTCACAAAACAACAAAGTCTACTGAAAAGATAAACTTATCGACTTTGCAAACATCTTCAAGAATATGCAGATCAAATCAATGAATAATTAATCATCCTAAGAACAATGTAATGAGGTTAAGCTCACTAAATTAACTTCTTCACAATAGGTATAGGCATAAGATTAATACTATCTCCCAAGTCACATAAAGCTTTCTTGAAAGTATGTTCAGCAATAACACAAGGAATGGTGAAGTTGTCTCGATCCCTTACCTTTTTTGGAAGCTTTTTTTTTTAATTATTGCACTACAGTTCTTTGATAGACTGACCATTCCATAAGCATCAAGCTTATTTTTGTTACTCATAATCTCTTTCATGAACTTAACATAGTTGGCCATTTGGGCTGAAGCGTATGTTTACTTCAAGCTTCTTGAACATATTTAAAAATTTAGCAAATTGCCCATCCAACTTAGCTTTTTTGAATCTTTCTGGAAACGGAAAAGGTGTGACAATTGGAGAGGGTTTGTTGGGAAATAGAATTCTTCCTGGTGTGAACTTGTCTTCCTCTCTCTTTTCCTCCTTGTTCATTTTAACTTCTTCTTTCTCGATTTCCACTTTCTCATTTTCAATCTCTTTGGAATCTCCAAGCTCTTTTCCACTTCTTAGAGTGATGGCCATGCAATCTTTTGGATTATTCTCCATATCACTCGGGAAAGATTTGGAAGAACTCTCTTTCATTGAATAGGCTGGTTGCCCCATTTGAGTCTCCAAGTTCTTCAAAGATGCACCCATATTTTCTTGATTAGTTTCCAAGTTAGTGATTTGACTATCATTGTTCTTTTTCATATCATTGAGAAGATGTAAAACACTTTCTTTAAAACCGAGTTGTCTTCTTTTCCCTTAATAATTGGAACTCGAAGCTCCTTGTACTTGAAATCTAGGAGGCGCATTAGTAACACTCAAATGATGAGGAACATGTGGAACAATTACTTGATTCCCATATGAGAGATTCACATGATTTCTCAACCTTGGATGATAATGAGTAGGCAAATTGTTGTTGGATTGGAAAACATAGCCTCCATTGTTCACAAAGTTAGCCTCCTCTACATGAGATGTAGGATTTTCCATAATAGCCCCTTGAGCTTGCATGTATGCTATTTCCCCTATAGTGGGCTCTCTTGGGGTTTTTTGATTTAGCTTGATCATCAAAGCTTCAAATTTTGCTTATAAGGAAGATACTCTATCCAATTCTAAGGTTCCACCTTGTCTTCTTCCAATGGATCTTTTGGAGGGCACTTGGTAGTTATTCTTTGCCAACTCCTCAAAAAGCTAATTTGCTTCCTTGGCTATCTTGCTTGTAATAGAACCTCCACATGCCACATCTATTAACGCTCTAGTTGAATAATCCAACCTGTTGTACAAGGTTTGCACTTGAGACCAAAGCTCATACCTATGTTGTGGGCATTTTCTTAGCAATTCTCTGAAACGATTCCATGCATCACATAAAGTCTCTAGATAACATTGTCTAAACTATGTGATCTCGGCTCTGAGTTGAGAAGTGAGTTGGGGTGGAAATAATTTTGTCAAAAATGCTTCAACCATTCCCCCCATGTTTCAATTGATCCTTGAGCTAGGTTATGGAATCAATTCCTAGCTTTCTCCCTAAGGGAAAAGGAAAAAAGTTTCAATTTAATCACATCGTGATCTACCCCATTCATCTTTATTCTACCACACAACTCAAGAAAATTTGAAAGATTCCCATTTGGATCTTCTAAAGGATCGCCACCAAATTACTACTGTTGTACCATTTAAATCAAACTAGGCTTTAACTCGAATAATTCTCATTAAGCATAGGATTCCAACAATCTCCCAAGGTCTGTTCTCGGATTCCAACCAAATCATTTTGGTAATTGTGCCCTTCATTGTATCTATCATTCTGGATGTCTTTCATTCTAAATTGTTCCACTTTTGACTTTTTCAGTTTTCTCAAGCTTAGGGTCAAAAGGTAACAATTCAAATGTAGGCTTTCTATGCATGCAACCAAATACCTGAAAACACGAAACCTGAAAACACGAAACACACCTAGACAAAAAAAATAAGCAAACATAATACAAAGAAAAACAAAAGAAAAAATAACAAAAATAACAAAAATAAAATAAATATTCACAAATGAAAATAAGGCTCAAATTAGCAAATTTTTCTTTCATGAAAATATCAATCCAAACATAAAAAACACACCGTTCCCCGACAACGACACTAAAAAATTGTTGGAGGTTGTTTCGCACACTAAGATTTTGTACTTGAAAATGGAGCCAAAAGCTTGTTAGGCTCAAAGATGTATATAAGAATTTCAACCTAAACTCCGCAAGTGCACGAGGCTACAAGTAATAAAGTGGTTTTCAGTTTAAAAATAAGATATCGATCCCATGATGAAGGGAGGTTTTTGATGGGGAGTAAGTACCTCGGTTACTAGATCTTTTCACTATCTAAGTGGACCACTGATTTGGAGAAGGATTTTCAAAACAAAACTAAAAACAAAACAAAGTAAAAACATGGGAATGGTCACACGATCAATTCATTTGTATGAATAATTCTTTGTTTGGGTTTGAGTTATTAGGATGAAGCAAGCCCACTATGGGCAAGTAGGAGATGTTGTGTTATGGGTCTGGGTTGCCTATGTGGACTTGACCCATCCTAAGACCCTAAATATAATTAAAAATAAATAAAACACATTAAAGATTTGTAAATAAAAGACTCGTATCCTCCTCCCATATGTGATTCTCTTTGAAAAAAAATTCTCCATTCCCAAGTTCATCCAAAAGAATTGAAGGTGTTCATGTCGTGGATAGGGATGGCAATGTACCCAATTTTTTAGGGTACCTGTCTCGGCTCGCCCCTAATGAGACATGTATGGTACATGTCTAAACGGGTTTTTAACAAGGTTTGGGAAATACTTCTAAAACCTGATTCGGGTTTGGGACAACTTTGATTTATTCCTCTCCGCCCCGCTTGCCCCAACATCCCTCTTTTAGATCCGACTTCTTCTTTTTGAGCTTTTCTTTTATTGCATAAATTTTGATTTTTTTTCTTGAGGGTTGCTGAGATCAATAAGTAATGAAAATCCCATATCAGGAGAAATCCAATGAGTTTATGCGAGTTTGAGAATTTTAAAATAAGATTGGGATGGGGTTGGGACAAGGTCGACTTGACCCAAACCCACTCCATTGCCATCTCTAGTTGTAGAAATCACTCTAGATTCTAGTAATCTGGTGCTCTTAGCATCGAAGACACGATTCTCACTCAACAAGTAAGTTTTCGCTTATGGATTATTTTAACACACATTTATATAAACGTTCCCGAGTTTATCTTGGGTCTTCAATTATGCCGTAAGCCAAGGTGGTGTCATGACAAAATATAACTCAACGAGAATAGCATCTCATAAATATGTGGACAAAAAGACAACAATAACGACAATATTATGGAGTCATATCCCAAAATAATCTTTTTAAAAGAAATTCTAAAAAAAGTTCATGTTTCAAAATAATAATCAAACTAATTTTTTCCGTCACATCATTAAAATCGTAGTTGGTGACTACGTTTGAGAGTTAAAGTTAAAATCGTGATTGATGACTAGTGTAGGCATTATTTTGAAACACAAATTACTTAAAAAAAATTATCGTGGGACATCACTCAATATCATGAATGTGGGATCAAATATATGGGTAAAAACTATAATAACATGTAGATTCTAAAGGATCAAGAACACTTACTCGTTGTTCCTGATCGGTACGAAAAACTTGACAGGATCGTTATATGTCTTCAATGCTTCAATGTGTAACTCCAATTACTAGAACTGGAATTGATTCCACGGTCAGAACACTCTTTGATTTTACGTGCAAATATCTTATTTTCTGTTTCTTCGGATCTTCGTTTTAAAGAACCGGTCTCCATATATCTCATGTGCATTTAATGTACATGAGAGCAGTTGGCAGTTTCTCGAGAGACAAGCGCCTCGACTTCCTTGAAACATATGGGGTGGGTTGAGTCTAGCCAGCGTGGGCGACCCATTGATCCAACATCTCCACTCGCCCGTAATGGGTGGATATATCAATCAATGTGATAGAATTTTATACTCGCACTAGAAATCATTCATACAGGTGAAAGGACCGTGCGACCTGAAGCACACCGATAATGGGAGCACCAATATAGAAACCCCATTCAGGCCATATTGGAGACATCAACCTCAAAATATAATTAATCCCGAAAGTGTGCCTTACCCCGAGCATTTTTGAATTACACATAATTGGTATTATTCAATCCCTCCGAAATTCTATACTCAATTCATTACAACGATAACAAGTATTAAATCGCGTAAAGCTCACTTGAGTGAGATGATTCGTGCATTAGACTACAAGCAAAGTGTAAAACCAAAAATGTTCTTTCTTTCTCCCTCATATCAATTAGATCTGAATTAACTTGCTTTCCTAGGAATGCACCTTTATGTCGAATCATTCCATGACCATAGGATACACCCTTAAGGTAGCAAACATTAATACCTCACATCATGATATAGTCAAAGTTGCAAAGGAGTAAGTGTTGAGATCTGCTCAGAGATCTCATAGGACTCACCACAGTGAAGCGAGGATCCATTCTTAGACTTCTGATGAGTCGACTAACATGCGGTATGAGCATACTGTAAAGCGAGCTTTTCTTTTCTTATCCTAAGATGAGAATGTATGTCATTGCTCTCCTCGTTAGAGGTAATATACCATCACAGTCTTAGCCTTGTCACCCAATCACGAGCGCCAGACACGAGATTCTCATCTTCTCCCTTTGCTAATAGTGCTAGTTGACTAATTTCACACTCGGCTTTTATCATATAGACACATGAATGGTGGGGATACATTCATGTCGGCTCTTCTATTTAAGAATCTCATCTTAGTAACCAGGCGACTTCAAATTAATGTCTTTGAATTAAATTCGCTCAATTTTGCGCTCGAGTCGCTAATCGGCGCTATAATTCAAATGGTCTTCTGCTGCACAAGCCTTACAAGCGCTAGGCGATTGCTCGTGTGAGTGAGCCAATCTTAGTCTATACGACATACTTTATTGAATTATGCTGACTCTACTCTTATAGTATCACCATAAAATAACGTTGAAAATATCTGAAAAACATTTAAATTATTCAATAAGCCTTAAACATCCTAATCACTGATTACATTCTGCATAAGCCCAGGGATTTAACATGTCTAATGAATACATCCCTAGCTATTGGCTTGGTGAGTGGGTCAGCCACCATATTGTTTGTAGAAATGTATTTTAGGACCACGTCCTTGTCAGTAATTGCATCTCTAATATAGTGATATCTTTTCTTGATATGTTTGGTCTTTCCATGATGGCTAGGATCCTTGGCATGTGATGCAGCGGTCATTATCCGCAAATTGTCCACGGGCTCTAATCTTAGGTTTGACAATTTCTAAATAATGAAACTCCTTAACCAAACGCATCTTGAGTTGTGGAACAAACTCGTATTCGACCTCCATAGTGGACAAAGAACACACGGGATTTCATTTTACCTCCATAGTATAGCGCTATCATTTAGCAAGAAAGCATATCCCGAAGTCGATTTGCACTGATCAACATCACCTCCCCAATCAGCATCAGAGTAACCAATCAGACGCAAATCCTTCTTCCCTTGATAACACAGCATGTAGTCTGAAGTTCCTTTCAGATACCGCAAAATTCTCTTGACTGCCATCCAGTGCTTTTGACCAGGGTTTGATTGAAACCGGCTAACCAAACCAACAGCATAACATATGTCGGGACGTGTGCACATCCATTGCATACATCGGACCTCACAGAAGCCCGACAGCAGCATAAGGTACTTTCTGGACATTTTCTCTTTCTCTTGAGTCTTAGGACACATATCAAGACTTAGGCTCAAACTTTTTCCAGGGGTATCCATCGTTATGCATGTGATAATGCCCAACATCTTTTTGATGTAAGTCTCTTGAGATAAACCCAAAAGCATGATCTTCACGCCAAGCATGTAGCTAGCTTCACCCATATCTTTCATTTCAAAGTTTAACCACTTCTTAGTAGTGTCAATCATCTTTTACATTTCCAGTTATTAAAATGTCATCGACATCACAGACAAATTACAAAACCATCGCCGAGCGTTTTAAATACATCTGATGGTCTTCTTCCATCGTAAAGCCACATCCCTTTGGATTTCTTGATGAACTTGATGTTCCATTGCCTAGATGCTTCTTGAGACCATATATAGGATCTTTTGACTTGCAAACTTTGACTCTTGTCCTTTAGATTCAAAACCTGAGTTGATCCATAGATTTCTTCATCTAGTTCTCCATTGAGGGGCGGTTTTCGTCATTTGGTATAATTCTAAGTCCATATCAATGCGACTATAAGCTAGAGCAGTGACCCGATGAATTCTCCGCAGCGGTGAGAATGTATCTTCATAGTCAATTCCCTCTTCTTGTGTGTAGCCTTTTTATACCGATCGAGCCTTATATACGTCTGTGGACCCATCACGCTGGTTAATTTTGAGAATCCATTTTATTTCAATCACTAGTGCGATGAATCGACCAAATCGGACTTGATTAGGACCTCGTGACTCCATTTTCTTCTTCCGTAGCTTTCTCCATTCCTTAGCTTTAGGACCCGGATAAGGTCTCTGTGATTGTTTTTGGCTCTTCGTCATTACGTAGACAGTGGCGGTCCTTCCCCTGATCTCAAATGACTGACGGAATCGTTCACGGATGCTTGTGAGGTTGAGATTGCTCATGATCTTGCTCCGTAGAGTCGGATCAAGCTGTATGTCTCACTTTCTCGGGAGGATTAGAGTGTCTCTAATCCCTGCGTGAGTAGGGTCATTTTCTAGATTTAAAATTGAAAATGTTATTATGCTACCTCTCACGGAAAGTCCTCTTCTGAAAGCGACATCCTGGGTTCAGAATGCAGCTCCCATAGAAAGCTTTTTCACAGTGAAAATAAATCCTTTGGAGGTGTCAATTATCTAATGAAAATACACTTCTTCCCCCTAGGGATAAGTTTATATTGATGAAGTATTATTGTAGATATAAGTGCACACCCCAAAGGGATGCAAATTTCCTAAGTCGGGTTTGTACCATTCCATAATTCATATGGGGTGGAGGGGCAGTTAGAGGGCTACGATTAAGTCGTGGTACGAGTTAATACTTACCTCCCGGAAGGAGATAGGTAAATTAGCTGCGTCATCATCGACTAACCATGTCCTAGAGGTTCTATTCCTCCTTTCTACAACCATTTGTTGCGAGTCAGAAATATAGTTAAATTTGTGAGCTATACCCATCTTCATCACAAAAACTTTTGAATTGGTGGATAGATATTCCACGACCTCGATCGGTCCCTTAGTGTTTGATCTTCACGTTTAATTGATTCTCTAGGTGGTATATCGCTTGAAAGCAGTCAATCGTGAGGACTTGTGAAATCGAATAAACATGACTAACGTGTGAAATCATCTATAAAAGTGATAAAATAGTCGGCACCATGCCTAGCCCTCACATTCGATGGTCGGATGTCTGGATGAATAAGTACATGTGGACTAATGGCTCTCTTAGGCTTTGCCAAATGGTAATCTAGTTGCTTTTCGTAGAGCGATGCTCACATGTAGGCAATTTACTTTGGCGAGAGTGATTCGAGAGACACCTTTGAGCGATCTATTTAATCGGTCTTGATGTGTCCCAATCTAGCATGCCATAAAACGCTCTCGATTATTAGAAACAAAACTAGATTACCAACAACATAGATGAATGATTTGTCATTTAGTACAATATTAGTGGTGTCGACACCATAAATCATCAACACATAGCGAACCATAATAAAAGCGTTGTCGAGGAAATACTTTTACACAACCTTATTAAATATAAGTTGAAACCTAGTTACAGTAGAGCAGAACAGAAACAAGATTTAAGTGAACTTTAGGAGCATATAGCACATCATGAAGATAAAGCGTCACGACCACCCTTGACTTCTTAGTTTGTAGGTGATCTACTAACCGTCGGCGGAAGCATTATTTATGTATATACTTCTGCGCCTTGAGTTCGACGAAATTCCACATGATTGTTCGGTCCCTTACTGTGGTGGTTGCTCTTTGAGTCTACAATCAGGCGATTTTTCGTAGATGGCGACTACTAACATATATTAGAGGACGGTTTATCTGAGCTCAATACCTTTGGCTCGGTCACGATCACGAAACGAGTGACCGGGTTTGCCACGATTAAAAGCAGTTCTTGTTTTACTTTTCATACCTACGTTTCGCAGCTTTACGCTTTTCAACATTGAACTTGCTTCATCTCCTCTTTTGCCCGCTTTTAGAAACCACTTACCTTTCCGATTTTGCGTCTAGAGCCTTTTGCTCGCGATTTTGGATTCGATCATAAGCTTCGTATTGAGGCTTCTCGGAGAAGTGATCTTCTCCGACTCAACATGACGAGCAACATCATCAGTTTTTATGTTCTCATTATGGGTAAGGTTAACAGCGTGTGTTCCCAATTGCTTTCAGCCCGAAGCGAATACTTGGATTGGACTTTAACATGTAGGTCATGTCATGCCTGCAGCCCCTCGAATTCCAGCGATCATGTTAGACATGATCGTAAGATCTTTGTTGTCATTAAAGTGCTTATAACCATGAGCACGGGGAGTTAAGCCGCGTGAAGTCTTGTTGAGTTCCACCATAGTGAACCTTGACATCCCAAGCTGCCCAGGCTGAGCAGTTGCCTGCCTCAGTGACATCAGGACTCTGTTTCATGTACTGAGTAAATGCGTGTATGGATGCTGCGCGAAATGGACTGGGCTTCCCGTTCTTCATGTTGTTGGCGTTTTTGGGTTCAAGCGACGATTATAATGGGTTCGAATATCTTGTCTATCAGGAGATCTTTGAATCTTGATTATAAGCTATGTCGTCTTTTTGTCAGAACATATATGGTTCAGTGGCGTATTACTCACATTGACCTTAGCTATTCTGCAGGCTGTTGTAGTGGATCTTTTGTGAACTGATTTTGATATTCATTTTTGTCTTTTTAGTGTTAATAATATTTAACATCTGGCAACAATAAGTAATGTTACACATTCCAATCAATTTACATCGTAGTCAATTATTATTATTTAATTTAAACATCTTTCTTTGTTACAGTTATTGAGTGAGATATTTATTGCCATCACCCGACCTAAAACCTCCACTATCGAGAATATTTCCATTCACATGCTCATCAATGTAATTTAATCAAAGGCACATAATAAACATGTCTTTAATGAAAAACATTCAATATGTACATCAAGTGCATAAATATGTACATACATAAAGAAATAAATATGCGATATGATCTTAAAATATAGATCACATAAGGCTACATAATCGGATCATCGACAATGTCATCTAAGTTATCATCACTATGTCCACCCGGCTCATACTCCTCGCACACAGGAACAAATCTAGCGTGGGTTCGGCTTACCTGCGCTTCGTCAGTCAAACCGAATGCAGCTAGCACTTTGAAAAGCTTCTTACTCTCGAAGTAGTATATGCCATTTGAGAATTATTAAAGTCTAAAAGAGCTCAGCCTTTGGCTTGTGGCGACTCTCATTCGTGCGGTAGAGCTATCGGCACAATCAGTTTGTTGCTCGATGAAGAACTCATGAACATCACGATGCCCGCAGTTTTAATCAAACGTCATATAATCTATATGTTCGACAGCTTGTGTAAATGCACTCTTCTTATATACGATAAATGAATTATTTGTGCTCTTGTATACTCTCATACCAAATAATCACAATATATTATCAATTAACCTTTTAATTATTAATTATAACTACAATTTAATATTCAATAATTCAAAATTCCAGAAAAATCACAGATAATTAGAAATTAATATATTAAATAGGAAAAAAATTATAAAATTTTACGAGAGTCACACACGCCCACTGCAGCGCCTATAGCAGTTTCATTCGTATAATTATAATTGAAATCCATATTTCATTCGATAGTTTGATGATAGCATTGATGTTTAAATATGTGTTTGATTCCCACACACACACTAGCCCGAAACTAAAGCGCTGACAACATAAATTTTCCCCGAGAGAAAATTTGCAGCTTATGTGTATGGCGGTTTCGATCTTTAATCTTCAAAAATCATAACAATTTGCCGTTGATTAGAAAAATATGAAAAAATACTCGTTGGAAAGCATTTGAAACTTTCCAGCCATGCAAAAATCTTTCGACCATAGGAATCAAACTCGAAATTGATCTCAAAGTTTCGGTTTTCATGTATTTTCATAGTATTAGATGCATTCTAATGCGTTTTACCTGAAAATACCATTCAGTATGAAAACATACGTAAAAGCAGCTCGTACCATTGTAGATTCTAGGATCAAAGCGCTTACCGTTGTTCTGATCGGTCACGAAAAACTTAAGCGGAGATCGTTATATATGTGATCTTTCCAATGTGTAACTCCGATTACTAGAAGCGATTGATTCCATAGTCGAACCTCTTTGATTTTACGTGCAAGCATTTTCTGTTTCTTCGGATCTTCGTTTTCGAGTAAATTACCATATATCATATGCGTTTAATGCATGCAGGCGGTTAACGATTTCTCGAGACAAATTTGAGCTTCGCTAAATTTGGGTTAGTGCGATAAATGACCAACCCCAAGTCAGTAACAAACAAGTAATCATAATAACATGACTTAGGTGGCTTTTGTCTTCTAGGTATGTTTTTTTCATTTTTCGCCGCTTATTATTGAATTTTGATGAACAGAAAAATTGAAAATATTTGATTTTCATCTTTTAGAAAAAAACATAGTTTGCCTCTTAAAACAAGAGTGAGAAAATCATATTTTATCTTCCAATTGAAATTCTTATGATTAATTTTCATGCTAATTAAATAAAAACACTTTTGTTTTTAAAATTTTATTTAACAATGTGTAATCTCAAAATTTAGATAAAAATTAAATGGTTGATTTCTCTTTTTCTTGATTGGTAATGGTAGATAGGATAATTATTTTTGTTTAAAATTAATTTTCTTAAAATTTAGATAAAATGTTAATTTTCATAGATTAGATATGAATTTAATATGTATAATGAGATTAATTTATTTCTTGTGGTATTTTGTTTTTAAAAATAAATTTTAATAAATTATTTATAATAATACTTTAAAATTTTTATTTTTCATAAATGTGTTTTTTTGACAATTGAACACTTTATTACAATGTAGTAAATTGTCTCCATTGAAATTCAAATCTAAGACCCATCTCTTCTCTGTATGTCTTGCATTTTTAAACTTTAAACGGTGTATCAATTGAGCTAGACATGGACCTTTTTTTATAAATATGTTAAAAACTTAAAATATTATGCACATTATATAAATATTTTCATTTTATCAAAACATAAAGTTAACTTATCATCATGCAAATATATATTAAATTAAACTATAGTTTTAATACATTAAGATGTTTAGATGTGGATTTTGGTACTATAAGAGTCAGGTAATGATGAAAAAAAAACAAAAAAGGAAACAAAATAGGACTCACAAAGCTCATGCCTTTGTATATTTGGTATACATTATAAGATATTTGTATACATTATAAGATATCAATGAATTTGGTATTTTAATTCAAAGAGAAAATAATAGTTCATTATAATTAATAATATTTGGTTATCCAAAAATTTCAAAAAATAAAAATAAAAAGAAATAAGACAAGAATATATATATTTTTTTCATATGTGATTATCTTATGAAAAATATATAAACAAACAAATATAATTAAAACTACTTAAGAAATGGATATATTTTAAAATCATTTAATTATAATATGAATGAACTAAAATAAGTAAAATAAATTGAAGTAATAGATACAAATTATTTATTAACTTTAACTTTTAATTTCTATTTTTTTTTCTTGTATTTTTCTTTAAATACACCTCAACCAAAAATAACCAAAAAAGCAAAAAGAAAAAATTGGGATGTAGACTGAAATTACTGACATAAGCATCTTTCATCTGCCTCCTGATTATATTTTTCATTTAAAGTTATTTTATTGTTTTGAAACTCGAGCATAAGATTCCTAGAATTAGCTAATAACAAAATTATTTTACTTCTTCCAAACATTATTATCTTTTTCTCTGTTTACATTTCCGTGAAAGGAAAAACACCATTGCTGTAAGTTGTAACTCGTAAAGATGAAAGAAAAACTTCTACTTAGGTGATTTACAAACTTTTCTTGCTTCTCCCCCTCTCCCCACCCCCACCACCCCAAAATAAATAAATAAATAAATAGGGTAAAAAAGAATGAGACACATTGTTCCAATCATTTTTCATAATCATCAGTGAAATGAGAGTAAAATTTAATTCAATTTCGCTAAATTCACTTCTATCGCCTAACAACTTTTGACCGTAAAAAACAACCAAAGAGCATGAATAAGAAAATGGAAGAGAAAAAAACAAAACCCAAACCCAAACCCAAACAAACACCCCCCCGGTACAAAATCTTAGGATGACATTGACCACAGGGGGCTATTGTCAGCAAACAAAGGGCCATAAGTCGTAATTAACTTTAATTTTTCTTTTCCTTTTTAGTTTAAATGTACAAATTTTGTCTGTTAAATATTAGAGATGATTAGACATTACACGAGCATTTTGAATCAAACGGGATAAAGAAAACAAATAGCTCCTTTGACAGTAAGGAGTGAGAAATTTGAAGTAAAAACATTCAGCAGCACCCGCTGGTTGATGCATCAGATTCTGGAGGTTTCTGCTTAAAGATGTTCTTTCTCACACCACTTGAACCCTCAGCCAGAAGACTGGGCGTTTCCAAAATCTGCAGTGATCAACAAAATACCATTAGATTTTTACCATATACAGATTTTTCATGCTTTCACCGGATAACTAAATAATGACATTTTAATTTATACAGTCCACAGAGACTGGTGAATTCAAGTCTTGATAAGGTAGGATAATTCAATTGGTCTTAAGCCTTAGGGTTTATCCAATTCAAGTCCCCTTATGGTTCACTATAGGATTAGTTGAGGTGAGGACACCACAACCCAGACAACCATAGTAATCAAATTAAAAAAAAAAACAATAGGCTTCATATTCTGTATAGAACAACAGCCTGAGTACAAATGCCAAGGTGCCAAAAAGCACTGCTTTCTTCAATCTATTAATGACAGGAATGGGCACTTGGATATCTTTTATCACTTGATAATTCTAGTTCTACGTAAGATTGTCATGAACAATCCAAAGGCACTTCAAGCACTGGTTTTGGGAATTTGTTGATGACAACCAGAGAGCTATTTTAGTCAAAAAATGTTAACACTTAATATCCTAATTCTAGGTAAGTCATCGTGATCAGGTAGAGAGGCACTCATCCACTGAAGTGCTATAAAAAATTTTCTGTTTCCTGTTTCCTTACAGGTTTCTAACGCTTACCAAACACACTTTCTAAAATTAATAAGGCACTTCAATATTTTGATGTGCTAACAATTAATTTAAAGAATGGAAGAATTGGCACTGGTAGCATTTGCATCAAAATGTTTCAATATATCACATCATTACACCCATCTTTTCTTTTTCAATTTGAATAATTTGCTTCCCTAGATGCTATAATATCATATACGCTAATATCATCCAGCAAGAAGATCAACCTCACGAAGTAAAAAAATAAAAAACAGGGGAGCAAGCCATGTGTTGGTATGGATTCAAATTGATGTGCCTTGTAAGGAACTGTATATTATCTTGAAACAAGAAAAATCACTTAGTTGGAAAACTGAAAACAAAAATTTGAGGCTTGAAGGAAATGGGCCAATTGAATCCAAACCCTCAGATTAACTCATTCTATCATAAACGACACAAAATATCATTTCTTTTCCTAAGAAAAGAAATGAGTGCCAATATGTTAAGTACCTTTAAAACAAGCTCCTCAAAGCATTGCTCTACATTTACTCGAGTTTTTGCACTGCATTCAAGAAAAAGGCATCCATATTCTCTAGCAAGGTCGATTCCCTCTTTTTTGGTAACAACCCTTTCACTTTCCTGAAAAAAGATACAACCATGATATAGCCAATACCTTCAAAACGGTAAAAACTTCTTAATTTGACCCAATCAACTGGAATCCAAAAGACACAATATAGAAGTTCAAAGATTGAATTCCGGAGAGAAAAAAAAAACTAGATGAAAGTTGTAATCCCAATGATTAGCTCCTATATAGAGCAAGACACTTCTAAACAGGAGCCCATATCCCTGTCAGACTGTGTTGACATAAAAAGTCCTACTCCAGGGTGGTTCATCACTCCAGGCAAAACTTTATGAAAATATTTTTCTTGTACATCCACATTTACACAAGTCAAATATATGATGGCATGTCAAGAAACAACTAGTACTTACAGAGAAAAAACATGGGTCTTGAGGTGGAAAAAAATCTACAATGTGAAATGAGTAAAGTTTGCAATATATTATTATGTTACACTATATGTCAGCAACTGCATCCTACTTTTTCAGGAATTGTCAGGTCAGTTTATCCCTGCTATGTTGTGGCCATACTAGTGTTTGTGCTGCATCCGATAAGAGTCATTCCCTTTCATGCTCTTAGTCAAATAATTGAGAAAAATTCTCAATAGAAGTAAATATATACCTTATCAACTTTGTTGCCAACAAGCATCTTGATGCAATCTTGATTTGTTGAGTACAGGTCAACTTCTTTAGCCCATATGTCAGATAGATTTGTAAATGTTTCACGCCTTGTTACATCATACACTGTACCAAATACAACAACTTAAGCTTACACAAAATTGCATGTTGTGAAAGTCATGAAATGTGGAGGATCAGCAACTAGGAAAATAATTCAGATGGAACTTTCAGAAATCATGTGAGATAATTTGTCAATTGTTAAATACAAATGGTTAAGAGTCCATCATATAGGATTATATAAAAACACATCTTCTCTAATTTTCATGCAATTACAATTGCCACCAAATGAAGCTGATACAATTTCTTTCAGAGGCAAAGGGCAATGTATTGAATGGCACCTATCGAAAAGCAAGAAAGCAACCAATGTGTGCTAATAATCTTACAATCACCACGTTAACTATTTTTTTTTTTTGATAGGTAAGAAGAAAAAATACAGCATAAAAGATAGCCCAACCACGTTAACTATATATCAAAGCTATGGTGGAAAATTTTGTTCTCTTCAAAATCTGTTTTTTTCTCTGATAACAATAAATTAATCTTCTCTCATATTCATGAATAATTTAAAACATAGAAACTTTTAAATGCATTCACAATGTGTACAGTGCCTGAGTTTGTGATGCTCGGACTCTTCAAAATCCCCGAAGCACCCGTGTGGACACGACTCAGCATGGATAAGGGTGTGGAATCCTTTCTGGATACACAATGGGAAAAATGGGTTCGGCTGCCAAATAAAAAAAATAGGTTTACTATGGATAATAACTAATCTAGACATAAATTGTATATAATAAATATATTTTAGAACATTATCTAAATATATAATAAATGTATTTTAAAACATTATATCTATTTAGATAATGTCATTATCTAAAGGATTATCTAAATATAATGTGCTACTTTATTAAATAAATACTATATAAATTATACGAATAATAACTTATATATTTTATTCTTAAAAAAAAAACTTCTATATTTTATCTAAATATATATAATATATAGTTTAGCTTAATAAATATTTTATTTGAAATATAAGAATAATAAATATATTTTAAAATATTATTTAAATATAATATGCTAATTTATTAACTAATAAAAAATATTATAATATGCTACTTTATTAAGTAATAAAAAGATATTATATTGTCACTTGTCAGTTATCATCCATTATATTGTAAATTGTAATTAAATAATAAAACCATTTAATATTATGTAGTTAATATTAGTCCATAGATATGATTCATATGAAGGTATAAAATTTATATAACATTTCTCTTTATTTTTGTCAAACACACCCTCGTACACGTATCCAAATGTTAATACTTATCATCCATACCCCCGTATTCTAAATTTTGAGAATTGACGAATCTGACTCTTAAATATGTATCGGTATCTGACACCTGCACCCGAGTCCGAGCAACATAGGCCTGAGAAGCTTAATTGGAATGTAAAATTTTAAAAGAAGTTGTCAGATAGGATTTAAACTTTTGAAAGGAGGAGATGATAAGTCCAGCAGCTACCCTGGAATGGCTGCTCATTAATGAGGTTTGTTTACAACATCAAATTGACAATTAGAACCCATGCCTGACAGATTAAAGGAAGGAATAACAGGGAAGCAAACTCAATGTATAGTATGAAATTTACAGCAAAACTAGGACATGATGAGGTTGATGATCGAACTTTTTGATGGCTCATGTTAACTTTTTAAGAAACATCAAATGAACAAATATCAACGTCATATAGATGAAAACCAGTAGCTTAAAACAAGATGAAACAACATACCCATTATTACACCCTGAGCTCCTCTGTAGTATGAACTAGTAAGTGTTCTAAATCTCTCCTGTCCAGCTGCATGAAGAGGAAATATAAAGATTACCTTTATCGACATCTGTTTTCCCCACATAATTTTTTTGACATCTCAGACAAAGGAAGGTTGCATCTTAAGGAAGGATGTTCAAGTCCTCCATTAAGAATATTTAGCAAACACTAGGTCATATTTTTTATGTAAAAACTGGACTTCTCTACTAGAAAAGTATAATAAGATGGAACATTGTTTTTTTTATATGTAAATATCTCTTCTGTCCAGATACATGAAGGAAGCATAGAGAATTCCATTATCAACATCTGTTTTGCCCACACAATTTTTTTAACATCTCAGACAAAGGAAGGCCACATCTTAAAGAAGGATGTGTAAGTCCTCATTTATGAACATTTAATGAAGACACAAAAAAGTCATAATTCCCATGGCAGAAATGAACTTTTTTTATTAGAGAAGAATAACATGGATAGTTCTTTTACATATTTACAGTAAAAGAAAACCTCTATTTTTTATAGGTAAACAATATAGTATAATTTAGAGCATCTAGTAAAAAGAGGACAATACCGAAACACACAGAGTACAAAAGGTGCCTAAAAGAAACATTTAGAAAGAGGATTAGGGGTAAGGTCCTTGTCCACATTTGATTTTTTCAATTGGTTATTGCAAGTTATCCTTTGTGGAAGGGGAAAGAAACTTCATATAACGAAAGGGTCGATTATGTGTATAGATAAAAAGAAAGGTGGTTTAGGCATTAGAAACACAACCAACCTGAATAAGTTTACGCTTGGGAAGTGGAATTGATGTTCTTTTTTTTTTTTTTGATAAATAAACTAATATATTAACCAAAAGCTACAAAGTATACATGAAGTATACCAGCAGCAAGTAAACAACAAAGGCAAACAAAAAACAAAGCCTCACCGCCCCTCAATGTAAGGTCATCCACTCCAAACAACCTATAAGTGAAGATGCCTAATCCCCTAAGTATAATCTATTCCAACTCCACGGATTATAGACAAAAGAATTCTTTAATCTCTATACAACTAAAGACCCCTCTCTAAAAGCTATACAGTTACGCTCCTTCCAAACTGTCCAAAAAATACATAGAGGGAATAGAGTTACAAATCTTTTTCCTCTTTCTGCCCATAAAGGAACCCCTCCAACTGAATAAAGCCTCCTCGACCGACTTGAGAAAGCCCTAACAGACTCCAAACAAGGAGAAAAAGATCTCCCACATGGGGCTGACTACTGAACAGTGCAACTAAATGTGGTTAATCGACTCTTCTGCACAGCCGCAAAGGTAGCATCTGTTCAGGAGCTGCCACCCCCTTCTTTGAAGCTTGTCAAGTGTGAGAACCTTTCCCTAAGCTGATTCCCACGCAAAAAACACTGATTTTGTTGTACCACTTGGCCTTAAATGACCTTAGCAGAAGAGGCAACTATTTGGAAGCACTTTATAGGCTGCGCGTGAAAACTGTCTGTGACCCAAATCAGTGACTTTATCTGCCTCAATAGAGACCCTTTCACTCTATAGAACTCTTAAGAGATTCAGGACCAAGACCACTTCCCAGTCATTGAAAGCTCTCTCAAACCTTAGATTCCAACTTCCATGGCCATTGCCCACCCCCCGATCCCACACCTCTACCACTGTCTCCACCTTGTTGTTTGCCAATACCAAAAGGTGTTCACGAGGTTAGGTGCCACACCAATGATCCGTCCAAAATCTAATTCTAGTGCCATAACCAATGCTCAATTTCCAATTTTCTCTAACCCAACTAGATTCTTTTTGGATATCCTTCCAAAAGTCCACCCCATAAGGACCACCAGCCTACCTAGAGCTCCACCCAAGGTCTTCTTTCCCAAACTTAGAGCAAATCAGCCTTTTCCAAATACTACCCGGTTCCAAAGAAAATCCACACCCATTTTCCGAGCAAAGCTTTGTACAAGAAAGATAGTTTTCTCAACCCTAAACCACCCTAATCTTTTTCAATGCACACCACATCCCATTTAATTAAATGGGCTTTCTTCTCTAAGGCCCCACCTCCCCAAAGGAGGCTTCTCTGCAGCTTTTCCAGTCTCTTGGTCACAAAGACAAGCATTCTGACCAGGGACATCTAGTATAAAGGTAGGCTGGCAAGAGTACTCTTTATCAAAGTAACCATTCCACCTTTAGAGATGTAATATCTCTTCCAACAAGCAAGCCTTTAGCAAATTCTTTCCTCAATACTATCCCACACAACCACCGACTTATGAGCAACCCCCAAGGACAACCCTAAATAGGTAGAAGGGAGACTCCCAACATGACAACCCAGTTCGGCAGCCAGGTCAGCAGCATTAACCACCTCTCCCACCAAGAGCAATACGCTCTTATCCAAATTAATTTTCAGAATAGAGGAAACTTCAAACCAAAACAACACCCAACTTAAATGGAGCAGTTGATCCTTAGAGGCCTCACAAATAACTATTGTGTCATCAGAAAATAGGATATGAGAGATACTAAAGTCTGTCCCTTCGCTTCCTCTAAACCGACAGCCAGGAATGAAGTCACCTGCCATAGCCCTCTGAAGCAAAATACTCAAGACCTCCATTCCCAAGACGAACAAATAAGGAGAGAGGGGATCTCCCTGTCTCAAACCCCAAGTGCTTTGAAAAAAAACCAACCGGGACCCCATTAACCAAAACAGAAAATTTGACAATAGAGATGCACCACCAGATCCAGCTCATCCATTTATTGCCAAAGCCCATAGACTGCATGACCTTCATCAAGAAATGCCAATTTAAGCTGTCATAAGCTTTCTCTATATCTAACTTGCAAACCACACCCTTCATCATTTTCTTTTTCCAATGATCAATCAACTCATTCGCAATTAAGGAAGCATCGGTAATTTGTCGTCCCTCAATAAAAGCATTCTTGAGAGAGGGAAAGCCTAAGGAGCGAGTCCTTGGTGAGAAATATGGGAAAGTAGGGGGGCACATTAAAAGTAGAACTTATTTCAAGGTAGGAAGTGGAAGAATTAAGTTTTAAAAGTAAATTTGCAATGTCAACTTGGCACTGAAAATTCTTTTTTTTTTTTTTTTTGGTAGTAGGAAAAGAGTAATAGCCAAAAGGAGCACACTTGCTCTAGTTATTGCTAGACATCCCATTTTTCCCTTGAAGCCTAGCTAAAGTGGTAAAGGGTTGAGCCAAGGTTAGGGAAGGCTTTAGGTTCATATAAAAATTGAAGGTGATTTCAAAATAGTGATAAATTGTTATAATAAGAAGGTTTAGATTCCCAATTCCATTAGGAATTTAGGATATTGATAAAGTGTTTGGAATTTACGTGGAAGCTAAATATTCAAATGGCACCATATCAATAGGGAGGTAAAATGAATAACAAATTGCATAAGACAATTTTGCAATACAAAGTCCTCTATTTGAAGGTTAGATTTTCCTAAAGATATTATCAGACTTGGGTTTAAATATTACTGTGGTTCTAGTTCAAGAAGATTTGCACAAGTTTTCTCTTGCGATCTCTACATGGCTGCCAGAACCCCACCCATCCAACAAAAAGAAAAAGTAAAAAGAATTGTAAATTGATGTGCAACAAAAAGTAGGAATATATAGGTATACAAATCCCCAGGATTGCCTAATCCCAAGCTGTCTCCAATATTTAAGCATAAGTATAGAGTATGAATATAGAAGCCTCAAAGACATTAGGTTAAAATTACAGTGATAGTACATATTATCACAAATTAGCCAACAAGAAATCCAGAACAGAGAATAACAACAAAATCTAAGAGTTCTTTTCCAAATAAGTTACAAACACGTGGACTGTTACCTGTGTCCCAAATTGCAAGCTTCAACTTCTTCCCCCCAATATTAACATGTTTCACCTTAAAATCCACACCTACAAAAGGTCCAATAAGAAAACACAGAAAAAAAAATCAAAAGTGCTTATTAACAACTAATCTAACATGTGATGATTTAATAATATTCCACCTAAAAAGGGTAACCATTGGATAGAAAATACCATATAATTGATTGCAAAAGCCAAAGTTGCAGCAAAAATTTTGCAAAAATAATTAAGCATGTATTTGAAAGAGAAAAGAAACAATTCATGAATTCAATTCTAATCCAATTAGAAATATATAAGATGAAATTATTAAATTCTGCACTCACCAATTGTTGGGGAGAGATCTTCAAAGGTGTCGGAGGTGAAACTCAAGAGAAGGGTACTCTTTCCAACACCTGAATCCCCAATCAACAACAACTTGAACAAGTAATCAAACTCTGGCTGACTTGAAGATGAATCCGCCAACATTTTACTCACAATATTTGGCCACCGGAAAAATTCAAGGATGTAAATTGCAAATCTGAGAAATGTATAATATATATATATAAATGAGAATAGTAGTGTCAACTGTCAAGGTTCATAGAAAATAGTAAGAGAAGAATGAAACAAGTTCATGACCAATAGCAAATAGAATGCATGTACCATCCAACAATAGATTTTCAGGGTTTATCATGCTTCATCCAAAAAATGTCAAGAGCTCAAAAATACAAAATCCTGGTAGGCTTAACAACCAAAACACCAGATATGCTAGATATTTGATTCAAAGAAAATAAAATCCTAGAGCCCCCAATACAAGCAGTCTAAATATTTTAATGCAAATAAAAGAAAGCCTCACCGAAAGGAAAACAAATTCGCAAGAATATACTTTAGTTTGTGTTTGGGGGTAGGGTTAGGGTTTGACAGACAGAGAGATTAGTTAACTCCACATTGAAGAGAGATTGAGGTTAAAATGTCATTACAAGAACAATTAACTTTTGGCGGAAATCAAGCCTACCTCGTTGAGAGTGAGAGAGGAAACACACACACACACACATACATAAACTAGGGTTAGGGTCAGGGATTGAAAATAGACATCGAACAAGATGAGAGAGACATTCATTTACCAGGATGGAATTAAAATGCCATCCAAACAAGGACCCAATCCAAAATCCCCGCTTCCCAAGAGCACAGCACAATAACCAGGATTGTATCGCTTTCTCTCGCAATATATCTTGCTCACATCGAATCCAAAAACCTCTCTCCAATCTCTCTTCATTTCCCCTACATTTTCTCACCAACCAACCAACCACACTAACAATTCAATAAATACCAACTAAAACAACATCCAAACACAGATTCCCTTTCCACTTCACACGTTCTCTCAGACCACGAAAATCAACCACACACAAAACTTCGCAATTCAATTCAATACACACAAACCCAATGAATAAACAAAGGAAAACAAAAAGAGATGGATCAATGAAGCACCTGAGGACTGAGGAAATGGAGTCGGATGATCTCAGATCTAGAGAGAGAAAAAGAAGAGAGATAGAGAGAGAGGTCGCCGAAAGAAGAAGGAAGCTGTATTTGGTTGCTGAACCGACGCTGACTTTATTCAATGCCATCAAAGTGTTGATTTCCTGCATCGCGGCCTACCTTGGTAAGTTACTACTGCCCATCGAGAGGTTTCATCCTTTACATACAACTGAACTGTGAACCGCTGATTTACTGATCAGATGGACGAAATGCGTGATTGTGAATTTGAATAGATTCTACCACACACATATATGTTATATGAAAATACACATCATTAGATTTGTTCGCGAAACTTCACAATTCATAGAAAAATAATGGAATGATAATTTTTTTTGTAAGGAAAACAACCCAAGTGTGAAATTATTTTTTAGACTTTATCCTAATTTTTATTTTTTTTAAGATAGTTAAAAAAAATACTTACAATGTTTCGAAAAAAAATACTTATAATATCATGCTTTAACAATAATTTAATTTACTTTAGAGTAATAAACAAAGATTAAGAGTTAGGTAAGACATAGAAAATAAACCAATTCAGCCCCCCTTAGAATATAATACCACAACACTGTAATGTTGGAATTTTATGTGGTTATATCATTAGGGAGTTATGTCAGCAGTATTAGAGCGAGTTCATTCGAGCTTTTAAAGAATGCCAGCAGTCGCTGGCGCGTTTACGGTAATGGCTGAGGATTTGAAGTGCTGAGTACCGGCTGATTTCTTACGGCGCGAAATGATGTTCGAGGATCGGCTCGTTCCAACTTAATAAACGAGTTCGACGAGAGCTATGGCCGAGGCAATGGCGACTTGCGAGTAACTTCATTTCGATTCTGACCCTATTTAAAGAAAATGTTCATCTAAAATAACCAACATACAACTAAATCAAAAAGATAAGACAATAAAAGTTCAATTAACTTGATTGAAATTCAAGAGTTAAAATATTAATCATGTTCATTTGTAGGAAAAATTTGTTGTGCATCAAGTCTTCTCCATATTCGGCGCGATCGTAGGCAGTTGCGGCGCGGTATGAGCACAGTTAACGAACATTCACATTTGTTCACGAGTTGTGAGGCGAGTTTGAGGGTCTTCCGGCTGGCTCGTTTAATATCGCGAGAGTTCGACGAGCTTCTAGCAGTTTGACGGCATTTCATGATAAATTCGGCTCGATTATAATACATATATCATTATATGATTTTTATTTAAATATCATAATTAAAGTTATAGGCTTAATAAATAATTAATGAAACTAAAATCTTATGGGTCAAATTTGGAGAAATTAGTTTTCTAACGTAATAGCATTTTCTTGGAAAGTGGATTTCTATTCCTACGAAGAAACCGGTCATCTCTCTACCTTATAAATAAATGTTATATTCCATCAAATTATATATTGGAAAAGAAAACCTAAAAGTAAAGGGTTAAGGGAGAGCAGCATAGTTTTTACAATGATTGTTTTGATCTCTTCAAGAATCGTCAACGATTTAAAGGTATGTATTTTATTTTGATATTAATATTGTGAAATTATATGGTGTCAAGATTCTCGGCTATTATGTAATAATTAGGGTTCATCGTAATATGAGAATTATGGTTTATTCCATATAACTTAAGAAAAATAATAGTTATTTATGTTGGATGTTAAATCAGAAGTAATTATTGATTTGTAATATAAGAAATTGAAAATCCAACTACTAGTATCAAAGCAAAGCATGGTTCAGAACTTATGGTTTTCCTATAAAGTTTATTTTTTGTTTCTCCTTTATTAAATTAAATTTTAATTAAAAAATTAATTTATTGATGTATTTTTTCCATTGCAATCTATTCAATTTCCTTTTGAAATATTTTATGGTGATTTAAAGTATTGACTTGCAAAACAAATCTTTATTTATTGTTTGGATAAAAGTTTTGGAAGAGTATTGGAATTTCCTTTAACAGTTTGCAATTCATGTTATAGAATTATGAGTTATTATATGTGGCGGCGACCAGGGCTAATCCTAATGGACACGCGGAAATGGCGGTCGGCAGGGAACAATTACGACCCTTGCCTGGAGTCAGGTACACAAGAGTGGGGCGGCTTGATGGATATGAAATTGGGCCACAGTATCGCTCGCCCGGCCAGATAGACGATGAGGGTGGAGTGCCCACCCATGTCCTCCATAGCGTACAAGGAGGTCGGGCTCATTAGGCCCCAGACATGGGAGGCCCATGTTGATAGATCAGCGAATCCTTCGATAACGAAGATAGAATATTCCCCAGATAATAACCTATTAGTCGATCAAGTCCCTAATGCTCGTGGGTTTTTAGGAAAAAGTAATAGAAGGCCGGGTTGAAGTGGGAATCCTCGATAAAGAAGGAGGATTATCGAATAAACTCCCTTGACTAATCGGATTTGCTAAATCCCAAAATTTAACAAATATGAGAAACATATCCTCACGTGGGAAGGCTCACAGTCATCGAGACGATCACATCCCACTTATCATCTGAGAGCCACCCGTCCGGTGAAGATGCGGCGGTCGAGATGCAATGCTAATTCTTTAAGCGTTCTGCTTACCGAGGAAAAATCGACTTTGGCATCGGGCGGCTGAGCAAAGCACTCGCCGACCTTCTTTCTCGGTTTTGCGAAGTACTTCGCCGAGGCTGCGGATCAACAATGCGGCAATCCTGCCTCAGCCCGGGCAATCGAAACTGCATCCCGGTCCCGCAGGCAATTGGGTCGGCCAGCGACCCCTCGCGCTCCGGCCCGAGTTCGTTGAAAAAGGCATCACTCCCGGTTGAAAGCGCGATGCGGTAGGAGCAGCGTGCTACATAAGCATCGCGATTTACCGGTTCGCGATGGTATCAAACCAGAACGCGGCGGGAGCGCGCTAATCCTACAGGTGCGGATCCACCGGGGAGATACGGACGACGAGGCCACGGGGCGGCGAAAACGTCGGTAACCTGAAGCGAAGTGGGCGCTCGCCTCGTCAGCGGTAGCTTGGTAGGGAATAGGAGCAACTCACGGGCAATCTGACACCCCCAGGAAGCGACGAGACTGGAGGTCTGTGTTCCTCACGCGCGAGGCAACCGCAGTATGGCATTCCCATCTGGCCAGGCGGAGATCTAGTCGAACGGGGGGCCGCGACTCACAACTAGCCGGTGGGAAAGCCGGCGGTACGAGAGGGCGTGGCGAGAGCGTGGAACCTGACATCCCCACCAATCACGAGAGAGCGAGCGTGGGAGCGAGGTTTAGGGACCTCCGCGAGCTAAGCCATGTAAAGGAGGTAAGGCGCACGGACACCATGGATACCTTGGTGCGACAGCAGAATCACCTTTCACCCCGAGATTCTTCGCTACCGCTCGGCCCCGAGTCGGGATGCCTCGAGTAGCGTTCGATGGCGGCGAATCGCGTCAGGCCCAGTCACCGTCTTGCCCATAAAGAATCGGATGGGTTGCATGAATTATCGGACCACTGTTGGTCTTGAGCATTCGCCACCACCTTAAAAGGCTCGGCTATGGCCTGGTTCAACAGAATCCCCTCTTCAACGATTCCCTCGTTCAGAGAGTTATCAATCGCGTTCGTCTCCCACTTCATCGGGGCTAGGACATACAGGAAGCCGAGTTACCATCTGTTAACCATCAAGCAGGAAACACAGGAAAATTTGAAGTCATACGTGCAGCGGTTTAATCTAGGAGTCCTTGAAGATAGATGTGCTTGTGAAAAGTTCGCATCCGCGGCCTTCATAGCGAGGGTTGAATCTGATCAAAGACCTGATGTTCTCTCTCAAAAATTTCAGTAACATGGCAGGAGTTCTTGCAGCCGTATAAACGGAGAGGCCCTCTGTCGAGAAGAAAGTTCTTCGTACTTGAGGTGGGCGGGTGCGGGTTGGGAGCCGGGCAGAGTGAGAAAATCTCAGGGGGAAGAGCAGGGCGATCCTGAAACGAGGAATCTTAGGGATCGCTGGGCGCGTCGCGGCCGAAAGCGGCAATTATTCACCTCAGCACTTCACTCCCTTAACAGCCTCAGTGTCGCAAGTTCTCCATGAAGTACGGAACGAGCAATTCTAAGATGGCTTGTGCAGGATGAAATCCAAATCCCGCTACGGAGATAACTCCAGAATCTTTGCGAGTTCCACGAGAGATTTATGGACATCGCACGGACAAGTATCACGGGCGAGAAGAGATAAATTATCGTCTGGCCTTGATATCTCTGACGTTTTATATCTTCGGGGAACCAAGCTCAGGCGGACCAGGCGAATCGGGCCAGCTCAGCCTCCACCACCTCGTCCAGACGGCGACCCGCGCCGGCAACCCACGGAAATCCGCGTGATCTCGGGAGGATTTCTTTGGAGGAGGAAAGTCTAGTTCGGCTCGGAAGGCCGAGCTGCGGCATAAGATCGGCGAACATGGGAAGTACGAGCCGTATCCAAAATGCCGTAGTCGACACTACTATCACATTCTCACGATTCGGACTTGGAAGGGTGTCGACACCCCATGACGACCAGCAGTATCCACGTGATTGTGGCAAATACAGTATATTGGTCTGGTAAACAGCGGGAGCTCGGTCGATATCATTGTGCATCGGCCTGACAAAATGGGAATTGGAAGAGAAAAGCTAGAACCTGTCAACACTCATCTCCGGGGGTTCTCGGGGAAAAAGTGTGCGGGTGGGATCGATCAAGCGGGTGCTAACGCAGGGAGCCCCCTTGTGGCAACGGCGGCAAAGGTTTCTCATAGTGGATGCCGTCGACCCATAACATCTTTGTAGGCGGAGAAGGCCCTCTCTCAACGCGATGAAAGCCATCCCCTCAGCATACCACCTGGTAATCAAATTCCCAGACGATGCGGCGTTGGGGCGGTTGAGGGATCGGCAGTGTGCAGTGCTATACCGCCTCACATGAAACAAAAGCGGTCTGATGTGAGCATGGGTGAGCTTGATATGCGTGATGAAGCGGTCACTCGGCCCGAGCCCTCAGAGGAGCTGGAGCCAGTAACGTTGGATGACGACCCGGAGCATCTTGCCTATATCGGCTCCAAACTAGCAGAAGGCCTCAAAGGCCCCCTCACACAGTTCCTAAGGCAGAACAGGGACATCTTCGCATGGAAGCAGGCTGACATGAGTGGCATCGACCCCGCAGTCATCACTCATAAGCTAAATACCAACCCATCTCTCCAAGTAGGTTATAGCGCGAAGTTTCGCTGGAGAGACAAAGGCCATCAGCGAAGAGGTCGGCAAGCTCCTCAGCGAGAGCGTCGGGAGGTAGAATGCCGGGAGTGGTTGGCCAATGTTGTGCTTTCGTCGAGAAAGCGAATGGCAAATGGCGAAGCTCACGTATTGATTTCAACGATATAAGCAAGCATGCCCCGAAGGACGGCTTCCCCTACCCGGGATCGACCTTATCGTAGATGCCCTGGCCAGGCCATAGGCTCAGTAGCTTCATGGATGCGTTCTCGATTATAACCGGATAAGCATGGACCGGTGACCGGAAGGCGTCGTTCATCACGGCCGCAGGACCTGTTGTTGCTGGAATTGTCTTGGGTTTGGGCTTCCAGAATGCGAAGAGGTGACCTACCGGAGGTTAGTGAGCCGGGATGTTTCGAAACGGATAGGTACAATGATGGAGTATACATAGACGACTATCTTTGGTAAAATCCGCCTCACGATAGGTCTCCCTCGCTCACCTCTCGGAGCGTTCGGATCTGAGGATTATAACATGAAGGCGAGATCTGGCGAAATCGCCTTCGTGTCGTGGAAAATTTTGGGCTTCATAGTCAACCACGGGTGGAAGCAAATCGGGATAAAATAAAAGCATTGCTAGACATGCCGTCACCATCAGGGACAGGAAATTGCAGAGCTAACAGGGAGGATCGCAGCTCTAAGTCGATTCGTGTCCAGGGCAAGTGACAAATGCCGACCTTTCTTCCAAGTTTTGAAGAAAGCCTTTCAATGGGATGAGAAATGTGAAGAAGCGTTTGTGACCTTGAAAACATACTTGAGCTCGCCACCATTCTAGTAGCACATTAGGAAAATCTCACATTGTATTTAGCGATATCAAAATTTTCAACTAAGCGCTGATGCTTTCGTGAAACAAAAGCGAATGCAGCACCCGATCTACTCTGCGGTCGAGCCACGAGGAGGCGAGGAGGTATCAAAAATGGAAAAATTAATACTAGCTACAGTGGCCATGGCTCGGGGCACCGTCCTTATTTCTAGGCTCACACCATAGAAGTCGGGCCGAATACCCCGTGAAGCGGGTGTTACCTGTTGAGAGGTCTCACGGGAGGTTGATGAAATGGGCCATAGAATTGGCGAATTCGACGTCGGTACAAGCAACGACCATAGGACGAGATCTGTGGATTTCGTCATGGAATTAGCCCGGTAGAGCTTCTTAGAGCCCACCTAATCCGGGGGCTGACCTCCCCATATGGAAGCTCTCTGTGGATGGAGCCTGATGCCTGAGACGGGCCGAGGTTTAATCCTAGCCTCACCGGAGAACTGGGCATTGAGTATGCGCTCGGGGTTTGGGTTCACCTTATCGGCACGAGGCGTGCGGCGGGTAATAGCGGGCCTCCCGATCTCGCTCATTCATTAGAGTCGATCGGCTAGGAGTCCATAGCGACTCCCGGCGGTGGTCGAGACAGTTGAAGACACATACGAGGCAAGTGAAAATGATTCTATATCTTCGCGAAATCGCGATTTATTAAGAAGTTTGTATCGGTTAAGATCAGAGTGCGTTGAGAATTCACGTGACGCTTTGGCAAGGCGCTGCGGCCTTGCGAGAAAGACATTGGGGGTATCAAACGCCCATCGAATACCTAGCGAGCTTCGGGTGACCCTTCTGGCATAATAGTCGCCCTGCTTGTCCGTACCAAACTGGATGGACCCTATTTGGGATTATATTAATGACGGAACCTTACCAGACGACCCCAAGGAAGCGGCTAAGATAAGAGTGAGATCCTCCAGGTTTACCAATCACAAGGGCTCTACAAGCGGGGGATTCTTCACGCCCTTCCTAAAATGCATCGCGAGGAGAAGACCTTTGAATACGTGCTGAAGAAGTGCACGAGGCATATCACGGGGAACCATGTCTCGGGGCTCGAGTTAGTAGGAAAGTTTTGAGCGGGGATACTCTTGTTACAATGCTCGAAGATGCAATAACTGGTCAAAGATCACGAGAATTTGCGGGAACACTCTAAAATATCACGCCTCAGTGAGCCTTTGACGTGTCATGGAATACGGCCACTCGGCGGTGGGGTTGGACATGTGGGACCCTTGCCCATTGGCAAGAGCCCGATGTAAATTCTGCGATAGATTATTTCACCAAGTGGGGTGAGTAGGAGCCATATACAATCATAGAGAGAGCGAAGATCATGACTTCGTATGGCGACGATCATATCTCGGTTGGTGTCCCAGAGCCTTGGTCTCGAATGCGATGCTTGAGTTCGATGCTTGTAAAATTTAGGGACTTTGTGCCGAGCTCGGAATTAAAAATTACTATTCGTCGCCAGCTCACCGCGGTCCAAATGGGTAGTAGAAGTCTCATCGAACCCTCGAGGCCCAGCCACGAAAACCAAGGCTTTGGAAAAGGCGGAAGGGGAGTTGGTCGAGATACCTCCACTGAAGTACTATGGGCACATGGGGCGACAATCGACAACGGGGAGCTCATTTGCCCTAGCTTTTGGCCTGACGGTAGCCTGGTGAGAAGGTAGTAAAGTCTCCGAGTCGGTAGCCTCGGAGGAACAAAACGATGAGGCCACTGCGTGGGCTTAGAGCTCACGGACGAGAGCGTGAAGCGGGTTCAACGGCGTCTGGAGGAATACCAAGGAAGACCGCTAGGCCTTCTGACAAGAGTCCCGGGCCCGAAGTTACGTCTTGGGGATTTGGTCTTGAAAAAGCTACTACCGTAGGAAAAATCGGCACATGGGAAGGTAGGCCACCAGTGGGAAGGCCTTATATTGTATCTCGGGTCGTCGGGCCGAGTGATTATGAGCCCGGGCGAGAGGAAGGAAAATCTTACAGCCTTGCATGGAATCTGCGAGGCATCTTAAAGCGCTTTTATCAGTAGGCATCAGTTCGTAATAAGGCCTTATGATTCCTAGCGGGGCGAGCACTGGTTGTTATTCGGATGTCTCAAACGGTTCGGGCATGTAAAAGAAAAAAATATAGATATATATACATACAATGGAAAATTCATGGAAATAAAAGTACATCTTTATTCCAAGTCATGGTCGGATACAATCAATGGCGTTCTTGATTACATCATACGATCTGAGTAATACCCTCGCTACACCGTGGTCTGTGGCCGGTTCCTCGGTGCACTCGGTCTGAAGCTGATACCCTCGAAAAGGGAAGAGCCAGAAAGGAGAGAAGACAGGAATGAAAGAAGACAAGAAGGAGGAGAAGAGGAGAAAAAGAGGGGAACAAAAGGAAAAAAAAAAAAAAAGGGAGAAGCAGATGAGAAAGCCGTGGGGATAGAAAGAAGGAAAGAAAAGAAAAGAGGAGAGGTATAGCAGAGAGAGAGGAAGAAAGAAAGGAGAACGAGGAGGGAGGTGCAAGGGATGCACAATTTTCCACCCTTGGACGCATTCCCTAGCGAGCTGGGAATAACATAACTTTCCATAAAGGAAGCGGGAAAAACCTGACTCAGCGGGGAGAAATTCGAAAAACCGGTCCCGAGAGGCGTTAGGGGAACTTGGCTTGAAGGAGCCAGGAACATCGAAGCATCAGTCTTCCACTTCATCGCCCGGTATGGCTTGAAATCTTCAAAGCGTGAGCCACGAGAGGCAGAACCCACGTTTATAGGAAACCTTAGAAGACGGACAAACCGCTCCAAATTCTCCATCAATCAGCATTAAAAGCGGTTCGCACCTTTCCAATAACTAAAGGACACACGAAACGGCTCTCCTAATAAAGCGCCTCTTCATACGAAGCACCTCTCCCCACAAGATGGATTCTCACACGAAATGGTCCTTCACACGGTGCCGCCCGGCCGCGGCGCCATAAGCGCATTTGCCCGTGGCGAGCTCTCCCGCCCGGCACGGGCGGAGGCAGGCTCCACGTCCTATGAGGGCGAGCCTGCTCTATGCAAGCAGGCGGGCTCCTCCTGCGGAAATCGTGGCGGCTCTCCCTTCAACACGACGAGCCCGAGCTCCCACGATCTGTCGGGGCGAGCCTTCGGTACCTCAGACGAGCGGGCTCCTCTACACCATCTTATTGGCGAGCTCTCCCTTGGCCGCAGCGCGAGCTCCCACCTCCTGCTCGGGGCCAAACCCTTCTCGTACCTCGAGCCAGACGAGGCTCCTCCTATAATCTTATTGATGAGCTCTCCCTTCAACGAGCGAGACGAGCTCCACGATCTATCGGGGCCAGGCCCTTCGGTGCCTCCGCGCGAGCCGGGCTCCTCCCTGCGGAAATCTCATTGTGAGCTCTCCCGCTTCAACACGGTGGCGAGCTCCCACTATGTCGGGCGAGCCCTTCTACGTACCTCAGGCCAGACGGGCTTTCACTCTGCTCATCTCGTGAGCTCACCCGCCCGGCACGAGTGACGAATACGATCTGCTCCCGGGGCGAGCCTGCATTGCCTCAGGCACCGGCTCCCTCCCCCGCAAATCTCATTGTGAGCTCTCCCTTGACCTGGGCGAGACGAGCTCCCGATCTATCGGGGCGAGCCCTTCTACGTGCGCCTCGAAACACGGGCTCCTCCCCACAAATCTCATTGGCGAGCTCTCCCTTGGCCACGATGGGCGAGCTCCCACGATCTGAATGAGCCCTTCTCGTACCTCAAGCAGACGGGCTCACTCCCACTTGAAATCTCATTGACAGGCTCTCCCTTGACCACAGGACGAGCTCCCGCGATCCCTCGGGGCGAGCGCTTCTACATTGCCTCAGGCACACAGGGCTCCTCCTACGAATCTTATTGTGAGCTCTCCGCCCAACCTGGTGACGAGCTCCCACTTTATCTATCGGGGCGAGCCCTTCTACGTACCTCGGGCGAGGCCGGGCTCCTCCTGCAGAATCTTATTGTGAGCTCTCCCTTGACACGACGGAGGCCAGGCTCCCACGATCTATCGGGGCGAGCCGCTGCATTGCCTCGAGCAGACGGGCTCCTCCTGCGGAAAATCTCATTGACGAGCTCCCGCTGACCGCGGTGTGAGCTCTGCCATCTATCAGGCGAGCCCTTCTGCGTACCTCGAATGAGGCGGGCTCCTCCTGCAATCTTATTGACGAGCTCTCCAGCCCAAGCCGCATTTAACGAGCTCCCATCCTGCTCCCGGGACGAGCCGCTCTCGTACCTCAGGCACACGGGCTCCTCCCCACAAATCTCGTGACGGGCTCCCTTCAACACGGGCGAGACCGAGGCTCCCACGATCCTATCGGGGCGAGCCCTTCTCTTTGCCTCAAACACACGGGCTCCTCCTGATCTGTGACGAGCTCTCCCCGCTGCACGGGCGGGCGACTGCTGCTATCTGTCGGGGCGAGCCCTTCTACGTATCTCGAACGAGACGGGCTCCTCCTGAGCCTCTCGTGGCGGCTCTCCCTTCAACACGAGGCGACGAGCTCCCACTTATCTATCGGGGTGAGCCCTTCTCTGTACTTGAGCAGATGGGCTCCTCCTACAATCTGATAGCCGAGTTCTCAGCCCGGCCTGACGAATGAGCTCCTGCACTTATAGGGCCGGAGTCACTTCACGTACTAAACGAGACGAGCTCTCCTTACTATTCTGGTGTGAGCTCTTGAGACCTCCTCGACATGTATAATCAAGGCTCTGTCGACTACATACCTTTGGCAAACCCTAGCCTTGCGAACTTCGAATAAGACGCGTGAATGAAAGGGCGGTCGACACGCAGTCAGATGACGGGCCCGCAGGCTGGCCGACTAAAGTCCCATCTGCACTAATCGCGTAGCCGGAAACCCGCTGGTGGACAGGCGATCTACAGTTTAAGACAATGCGGGTGAGATTTCTATGATCCTCGGCGCGGATAGTGCAGTCGGAAGGAAGCGAATAACATAAAATTCCCGGGAGCGTATCCATTAAAAGAAGGTTATACAGGTGTAGTAGGCGGAGTGCAACAAAAAAAAAAAAAAAAAAAAAACATAATAAAATTAGCGGAGACAGGCCTCGAGATGTCAAGTATCGGACGAAGAAGAATGAAGGGCCTCGATTATGAGTACTAGGCTCTGAGTAGTTGCTTTTTAAAGATTCCTCTCCCACCATTTTGGGAGGTCAAAGTCGAAATCCGGATCGAGTGCGAGAAGCGGCTACGGTGAAAAGCGAGCCGTCAGTGGTCGACCTCAGCTGGTCGCAATTGCCCTATTGACCTCGTCCTCTGAACAACCATATCACCACCTTGAGATGAAGTTCGGTGCGTGTCATGACACTCCTCGCTTAGTGTCTGATAAGTCCCGGCTTGAAGACTCATGTCGAGGCGAGTCTCTCTAGTAAGGCCTTGCCCTCCCAATCTCACAATGAGCCATTTCCACTTGTTTCTCCATTGAGTCCAAATGCCGTTGTGCGCGCAACTCCATTTGCAAATCCGTTGTTCGCCAGGAAGATGATGAGTTCCTCCCTGGCTGCAATTGAGCTCACTGGGCGGGTGCGGTCCTCACGGGCTTTGATCGTCGTCTTGCGAGAACACAGTTCATCTCGCGAACCTCTCGAAGCTCTCCTGAGCAGTCCAAGCTACTCGGACCTCGCTTTCCACACTTTCGGCCGTCACGGCGAGTGAGTATCTTGAGATGCGTAGAATGCTGTTTCTTGAACAAATGCCGCTCGTCTGCAGCTCGTCCTTTCGAAGTCAAAGTAGTACTTTCGCCTTATAAATTGAGGGCGATCCTTACATGTTTTTCATTCGGTTGGCTTTTCGTAGCCCTTCCAAATGAGTGGCGGCTGAGACAAACACGGAATTAGAGCTTCGACACGAGCGGCGGAGGTTAGCATAATTATAAGCTTCACCGAAGCGAATCCTGAAAAGACAAGGCGAGGCCTCGTCAGCGGCAACTCCTTTGATCTCTCAATGTCAGAATCTTTAAGGATGGATGAAACGGCACCAGCCGAAAGTTCGACGTGGATAGCGAATCTTTGATTTCATCGACCTTGATTTCTTTTCTTTCTCCTCGACTCGGCCACCTTCTCAGGAAATGGCTTGATAGGGTCACGGAGCGTTCCACATAGTTAAGGGGGCAAAGCGCCAGGCGTCGCGCCCTCGCTGGGGATTCCCACGCCTCTGTGATGGGCTGCGGAAGAGGGGAAGCGAACAAAGACCGGGGAATCTTAGCCCAGCGGGGACGGGCCAGCTCGGGCCTTGGGATGAGGGGACTTGGGGTGCTTCTAATCCCGAACTTTGGTGCTTGGTGGTGATCCTCTTGGGAGAGTCTGTTTTCCTCTCTTTGCACTCCCGAGGGTTTTGAAATATCCGCCAAATGAGCTAAGATCTCCACACTCCCGGGTAGGGCGACCACGACGGGCAGAAGAAAACTCGAGTAGAGAGGCGAAGGCCCTAAAGCGGGAGATTTTGTGGACTTCGGACCGGATGGTCGAACATCAGGCCATAGCTGGCATTAGGAACGGCGAGCATTCGATCAAAGCGGGCGGCGGTATCTTCGTCGCTAAGCTCGGCGAGCATCGAAAAATATAAGGAAACCTAAGGTCGGGGCATTCAACCGACTTTAGATGAATTAAACCAAAGGTAGGATGATACTCACGAAGTTCATCGAGGTGTTCCACGTTCGAGTGCGCCTAGGGTGTCTTCCACGTCACAAAGAGTTGTCTTTCAGGTTAGACCCTTGACGAAATATCGAACTTTCCATGTCCTATGAGAAGAAGGAAGGTCGAGAAATCACCAAAGGGGCTCCGGGACGCCTAGGGAAATAAATAAACCCCTCGGCGGTAGCCGTCGGATTAAAAGATGCAGGAGCAAAGCCACATTAGGGGCGCCAAGTCCCCTGTCTCTAAAAGACAGTAAAACCCACTAAAATGCCCGACCATTAGGGGCGGTTGGAAGAGGCGAGATATGAAATGCTGAAAGAACTGTTTGATGAAAGAGTGCGATGGAAAATGGAGCCGTTATCCAAATCACGACCTCGAAAAAACACACCATTTCGAGACACGGAGAATGCGTAGCAGTCAAAAATCGGGGACCATACGAACACGAGGAAGAGACGATTATCGTTGGTAATCGGCTTCATTATGAAGGGCCCGACCTTGCCGGATTACGGGGCATGACGAGCGGCAACGTTGAGAAATCAGAGCTCCTTAGGATGTTGATCGGTTTTATTTTTCCTTTTGCCTTTACCCAGCGAAAAGGAGGGAGGCGCGAGAGGCATACGGAGGATTATTGACGATCAAGCATTTGAGGGGCTTCCTAAAGCTAGGTCGAATCGACCTCAGAGGATTAGCATGGATCTGCAAAGATAAAGCGATTCGAGCCACATCGCAACAAGCGATTCGTGAAACACCGGCTAAGCCCGGGACCAGCCGAATCGGGAAAGCGTGGCTGCAAACGCGGAAATAAATAGAAGGTTAAGAGACCGGAGCGGCGAAGAGGTCATCAAAACAGAAGAGACAGGCGCGAAACCCAAAGGTCATTACTAATGTCAGGCTAATGACCCAGAGCTAATCTTGTGGATGCGGAAATGGCGGTCGGCCCAGCGGGAACAATTCTGACCCTTGCCCCGCGGTCGGGTACCTGAGGGTGGGGCGGTGATGGGGATGTAAGAAATTGGATCAAGTATCCCACTCGCCAGCCCGATAGAGCAATAGGGGCCGTGCCCCACCCATGTCCCTCCATAGCAGCCCAAAAGGAGGTCAGGCTCATTAGGCCCAAACATGGGAGGCCCATGTTCGACCCGATCGGCCAAATCCTTCCAATAACAGAAGATAGAATATTCCCTAAAAGATAATAACCTATTCGTCCAATCAAGTCCTATTATCGTGGGTTCAGGAAAAGTAATAGAAGACCGTTAAGTGGGAATCCTCCAATAAAGAAGGAGGATTATCCCAAATAAACTCCCTTGACTAATCCGTTGCTAAATCTAAGGCTAACAATGAAACATATCACTCGATAGGAGAGGGGACTCCTAGTCATCAGACGATCATCCACTATAAATACAAGGCCACCCCATCGGTGAAAGTACGGCGGTCGGATGCCAATACTAATTCTCTAAACATTCTCTCTTTTCTCTCAAGGAAAATCTGACTTTGGCATCGGAGCGGCTACGGGCAAAGCCTGTGGCCCCACTTAACTATCGGTTTTGCGGGAGAAGTACTTCTTCGGGCTGGATCAGCAGTGCAGCAATCCTACCTCGACGAACAATCGAAACTGCATCCGGTCTGGCTCATCGAGTCCGGCCCGACCCCTGTGGCCTCGTGAGTTAGGTTGAAAAAGGCATCATCAATATGAATTACAATTATTGTTTATTGGACCCTTAATGTTTTTAATATATTTAATTTACTCAATGATATTTTTTTTTACGAATTTTATTGGTGAGCATGCACACTTATGATGTTATTGTGATAAAGTTTATGACAATTAAAGTTTGATTTTATCAATTTTGAGATATTAGACGTAGAATATATTTTATAAATAACATATAAAGTGAATGATTTTCTTGATTCATAAAATTTTGAATCAATTTAATAATTGGGCCTTTTTGATTGAACCATAAGTATGATTTTTAGGGTGATTTTTTTTATAAATATCCACATATATATATATATATATATATATATATATATAGATGACACCTTAACGATATGAATATATTATATACGTATATCTGGTGACCGTTGATGTAATATATGTGACTACGAATTATGATTTTGTATAATTTATTAGTTGCATTTTATTGTCACATAATTGTTGACATTTATTAATGTGCAAATTGAATAACTTGAATTCTTTATAGCTTCGTATATTGATTTGATCCATTTATGAAAGAATCACTTGTACAATTTGGGGTTATAAATGGATTATTTCTTCTTCTTTTTTAAAAAAAAAGTGGATTATTTATTAAAAAAAAAAAGGATTATTTCTTATGTTATGGTAATATTAATGACATTATAAAGGTTATGAGGTACCTTGGACAAATTATCTTTTATGCTTGGTAATGGTATTGAAAAGGTTTTATGTGACTTAAATTTTTGTGGTTGATTTGATATTCATATTATACATGTTTACAGTCACAAAAGTGACTAAACTTTAATGTTTTTTAATATCAAATTATGTAACTTTCATCAAAATTTTTTGTTCAACTTGATATTCATATTATACTTGTTTATAGTCATCAAAATGACTGAATATTAATGTTTTGAATATCAAAGGTTATACAATTGAATTCATTTTTGAATGATTAATTAGCCACCAAAATGACTGAACCTTAAAATTTTATGTATATCCAATTGTATAATATTATAATTGATTGTCTTGCATGAAATGATTATAAATGTGGTGCTGTAATGTCATATAGAATTTGACTAAATTGTCATGAATTGAAGACCATTTCATTAAAAGTTTTGTTTTAGATAACTATTTATTTGAATTATTCATTATGAATATCATTGTCAATATGAAATCGACACTTATGATATTTTGAGGTATTATTCATATAAATATAAATGAAACTTATTATATTAGATTTCTTTTAAAATCTCAAGTTTACATTATAGCAACACATTTGACATATCCATGATTGGTCATATTATAGAAACTTTTGATATATGTCATATTTATGAAGTCCTGTTAAGTTTCTTTTGAACTTAACTATTCTATGATTGATTATAGTAATATTATAGCTTTTCAATAAAATTGTATGTTTTAATTTTATTGATTTATCACAACATAATGTCTGTATGATAATTATATTATCATGTAGAAGTACATATCATTTAAGGAATGTTAGTCATGAGAATACTTAAAGGGTTTGATGTTCACCTCTAACGATGTAAGATATTGTTTACCATAATATTTTAAAATTCATATGATGTAAAGTTAGTTTGTAACAAAAGTAGTCGAACTTGAATGTTATATGAATTTCAAATTGAGCAATTGTTGACGATTGATTCGTCCTATATCGAGTAGTTGATTAGGAGCTCAATAAATACACAAAAAATTATAATACCTAGTTCCAACCTCAGGTATCTCATGGCTATTGTAGGTATAGTGGCTCTAGGGCCGTCCTCTAGGATGTCCTTTTCCCTTCAAAGATGTAATTTTAGGTCGCTTACTTATGATTTAGATTGCTTGAAAGAAAACAAAATTTAAAAGTGCTGATTTTTGTTGGGGAAAAGATTGATTGATTTGGGTTGTAAACAATAATTAAAAATATCTCGTGGTTGTGGTCTCACCAAGACCAACCTCACAATGGGAGGATCAAAAGGGGGTTTAGATAAGTCTCGGTTGTCGGCACAAAAGATCAACATATAGTTGTCTTTCGAACTCTGCCTTGGTGCCTCTTAGAAGATATAGATGAAGCTCATATTCTAGGTTATGCAATTTATATTGATAATTAGAGGGTCTTTGTAGGGTCTTAACTTGACTATTTTGTATTTCCGGACAAGAAACAATCTATTGCGCATGTTGGGTCAAAGGTGCATAATCTAAGCACCTAACATACTGATGAATAGATTTTCTACGCTTATTATTTTCATGTTTTGCATACCATTTTGATGTTTTGAAGATGATTACGAGTGTTTAATGATTGAATTTCTCATTTTATTGATTAAGTAAGCTTGGGGGCATCAACAAGCAAAATTAGATAAAAAAAAATGAAGAAAAAAAAGGCCAAAACTAGAAAATTTAGCAATCACTTCCATTGATTGAGAAAAATTGGCAAACACTCCTAATGATTGCGAAAATTTGGCAATCACTCTCATCGCAATTGCCCTTAGGCAATGTGAAAATTCCGCACTATAGTTAGTTTACCTCTGTAGGAGTTCACAGCCACTTAAGGTGAATGCGAAAATTTGGCAATTGCCCCCAATGAATGCTAAAATTATGAATTTTGCCCAAATAAGGAAGAATTTCGATTTCTTTCCATTTTTAAGACCTAATATTGGTTTGTAAAGGGTATGTGACCCTATGAGAAGAAAATAATGCCCCTAAATTATATTTTTGGCTCTTGTACATAAGTCCTAGAGAAGAGAGAGAGGGGGAGGTTCCCTTTTGGGTGGAGCTACTCTAGGGCTCCTAGAGAGGAGTTTTCGTGATTGAAGACAGTTCTTGGAGGCATACTTTGACAAGAGATCATAGAGACGACGACGATTCATCTTCATTATGAGTTTCTTCTCTTTTTTTTTGTTTTCTTTCTTTTATGATATTTTAGGTTATTTTTCTAGAGTTTTGATGTAGCTTAACTTTGAACAATGGATAAAGGTTTTGTTTGTAATCTTTTGATGTTTAAACTCTTATATGTTGAGTATTTCATTCTTCTCTTAATGCTTGTGAGTAGTTGGTCACTATTTGCATGATTTATGATTCAATATGAGACTAAGAGGTGATTATTGAGTTAGACTATGACTGATATGCCATATGATTGTCATAGAATAGAGATATTTATGAAATCAAGTGTGGTTTATGGATTTTTGGGCTTAAGGCATTCTTGGAATCTAGGATTTGAGGCAAAGAAGCAATAACCTGTTTTTAAGAATAGATTGTTGATACTTGAGATAGATTAACAATTACCCTTGATGAATCTACCATCAATATGAGAATTAATGTCACTGGATTGAATTAAACCCCTCCATTGGGATTAGTTAAGTGAAATCATAACCCTAGGTTTTCTTTATTGAGTCTTGAATCTTTGTTGATAATTTAAGTTTTTCAATTGCATATTTAGTTTTCATAGTTTGAGTCCAAACCTAATTTTCATCCATCCAAATAGAGTTAAGGTTAGATTACTTGTTTTCCTTCATAGCACAATCCTCGTGGGTTTGACACCCTACTTACACTTTATTACTTGTTTGATTTGTCTCTAAAATGATGTATTAGGCGCAATCACAAATATTTATAAACCTAGAAACATCAACTAAGGAAGTCTAAACTACTATAGTGATAGTGGCTCTAGGGTCGTCCACGGGATGTGAATTCTACTTGGAAGATGTAATTTGTAGACTATGTCTAAGTAGTCAATTTGGTGAAGAGTATGCTTGTGTTGAATTTGGAGTTTTTGAAGTAGTTTATGAATTAATTAAAAGGAATTATATTTAAGCAAGCATCACGAGGGTCGGTTCCACTAGGGGTACACTCCTCTTAGGTAACTTAGAAGGATCTTAAGGTTTCCTAGGTCTTGTGAACAATTTTCAACCTTTAGTTTATTACCAGACCAAAATTAGGTTTTTTCTTATGATTTTGGTTCAAGCTAGAATTTTCAATTGTAAGGTAGGTTTAGAAACAATGATATTCAGCCTAGGTTCTCACACTTAACCCCTTTAGATTAAACGAAAATAGAAAACTCAATGATCACAACAAGTCTAATATTTAGCATTTGATGTATCTATGTAGTATATCTACTATCGATGAATCCAAGAAGAAAGAGGGAGAATTACCATCAAGAATCTATCCAAGAAGCCTTAATGACATCCAAAGATGCCCCAAAAATCATTCCAAGACGTTTTTACATCAAACTTAATGAAGATCTCAAAGTTTGTTAAAATACCTTTTGAATGAAGTACATGACCCTCTTTGTTACCTTTGATTTGTGCCCTAGCTTTGCCTCACCCCTTGAAAACGAGTCCTCACTCATTCTTTGGGGAAGAACCTTCATTGAATGATGATAAACTGAAATTATGCAAAAAGAATGGAAGAAAAAGAAGAAAAGAAGAAACTTTAATGATGATTGGAAAAACTACAAATTCTCTAATGAGGAATTCATAATTCGTTTGAGCAGCCCTATCTCTATTTAAGGGGATCAAAATACATATTGGGGGTATTTTAGACATGTTACAAGGATCCGAGAGTAATTACAATAAAAAAATATAGTCAATTTTCGAGTTGAAGTAGCAAAATTCCCTTTCTAGGTGTTTTTGGGTGATTTCGCATAGCCTCACCAAGCGGTGCAAAAATTTCACACTGCTCCCTGATTTTTGCATTGCTTGTCTTTTTTGACAGCTTTTCATTTTTAGCAAGTTTCAGATTTGACAACTTTCCATATTTGGTAGGAGCATGCTCTTTTGACTTCCCACTTTGTTTGATATTGTTTTTAGGCTTCTAAACCTTCTAAACTGACTCCCAAAACTCCAAGACATGGCCTAGGGTCCCAAGAATGCCTCATTGCTCATCCTCATGCTTTTGAAGAGCTAAAAAAGTACATGTAAAGGCCTATAAAACCAACAAAACCAAGCAAAACATTAATAACGAGGTTAGGGATGTAGCAACTTGCATAATTGGTTAAATATGATAATTTAGCACAAAAGGGGTTTAATGTCAAAGCATTAAGTATGTAAAAATACCCATTTTGAGTGGTTATCACACCCCCAACAAGCTTATTGCTAGTCCCTTAGCAATGGAATAAGCGCAATTAAGAGAGAATCGATAAAAAAGATTATAACTAAACAAGAAAAAGCAAAAACATACTAAAGCATATATAGAAAATAAAATGAGTTATGAAGGTGCCACCATTATTAAAAGGGTATTGAAAAAGTTCTATTAACATGTGAGTTTCATTGGGATCCCAAGGTGTTTACTATCTCTAATGAACAACGTCTCAAGTAGTATGGTATCAAGGCATGTTCATCCCCATGTCTTCACTAAGTCTTTCTATTAGACCTCAATGTTTAAGGTGACTAGTTCCACTTTTGACGATAGGCCAAACTCCCAGATGAGCTCAACTCAACTCGAAACAATATGCATGATGGCTAATGTGTTTGATTCATTTTATAACATCAAGAACATGTTAGTTTTAAATAATGTACTCTAGAAAAATGAGCAACCTAAACATGATGCACAGGGTCTCAATTAATAAAGTGGTTTTCAATTATGAACCGAGATCATTCCCACGATGATTATAGGTTTTATGGGGGATTAGTACCGTTATAAAGCGGATTCACTATGTCTGACGTCATTGATTTAGGAGAAACAAATTATAAAGTAATAGTCAGCAAAACTAAACAAAACAAAGAGTTGTTGTGAAAATTAGATAATTAGAATGCAAGAGAAGAAGACCCCAGAGGAGCAGGTTGGTTATCTTCAATGATGTTTAACATTTTTGCAATTCATCTAGACAGGGCTTAGAATTTAAATGAATTACAACTAGAGTTGGTTCGAGGACTTAGTGGATCCAGCACTGATGTTCTCCTTGTATTTTCTCACACTATCCACATATTCACGAGTTAAGGTCCTTCCTAGGTGATGGGCGATACTGCAAGGCAATTTTCCTCGGGAGCTCCGTTAGTCCTGATTATGTCCCTTCTGTTAAACTACAGGACTAAGTTCAGTTGGTCATAGTTATGTCCTTGCAATCCATAATATGTTTGAGGTGTCCTCATAGTGAGGAAGTAAACTTAGTACACAGACCTTTTAATTCACAAACTCTTTAACTAGGTTTAATTCGAATCCGTTGAGTAATTCACATAAGAGAATCGGAACTAGATTTTTAGGAGGGCATAATCAGTCACCAGGGATACACAGTAAAGGATCGAAGATTCGATTCTCATCATGTATCAATTAACCAAAACCTTAGTATTCAAAGTATTAACACCAAATACAACAAATCAAGCATAAAACATCCAACAAAACTAAAGAATAGATTAATCAAACATCAAATCTGATAATAAACCCTATGGAATGTTTAGCCTATAATTTTAGCCATCAAAACCCACACATTCATGTTAATAATAAACATAAAACTATAGAAATTGAAGAAGGAAAAGAGATAGAAATACAAAACAAAGTTTAAGCTACCAGCAAAACTTCAAATCCTTTGAGATCTGAGTTGAGAAATCCACTCCATTAAAGATAAAATCCTTCCCATTAATAATCAGCCTAATAATTTCTTACAATGAAACTAAATATAAGAAATCTAAGAAAGGAAGCTAACACAAAAGATGGAACAAAGCTTCAAGAGGAAAACCTACAAAGACCTCCATCTCTTAAAAGTTCGAACCCACTATGAAGGGCTGATCTTAAAGTTGTCTTAAATATTTGTGGAAAATGAGGTACAAGAAATATGGGTCGAGAATGTAGAGCTTGTAAATTGGGCCACAATCTTGTGACATGTAGAATTCCAATCTTTGCGGCATGGTAGCTCTTTAGTGGCTGAAGTATTTTGGATGTCGTGACATCCCACCTGCCACCTGATGAACAACGTTCTTGGCTTTTTTTTTTTATGGTAGTTTGAGTTGTATTCTTGCTTTAATCTGTTTGTGACTACGATGACATCTTATTGATGCTTTCTTACTTGTTTCCTCTTGATCTTGTGACAATGTAGTTCAGTATATGACGTAATCATTATTCTTTCCTTCTCCTTCCTTGTTTCTTGCTCTGTTGCTTGATTCTTTGTGATCCCTACAAAATGTAGAGAAATTATGACAAGATTCATGATCTAAGTGTAAAATTGCATTAAAATCTCAGTGAATGTATAGATATCACAAATGCTATGTTTACACTTGGCTTAATGCCCGACTTATTTTCTTGTCCTTGGTAAAAACAAAGTCATTCCTTATTCAAAACTAACAAACATGTTGGAGCAAATCATATTAGGATAATGAATGATAACATATGGATCTTATTAAATGCAACCTGAGGCTTTGAGATAGCCTTTTTAAAATATAATAGATTGACCATGAGTTGAACATACCTAAACCAAAATTCTCGAGTGTGTGTGTGAAGTCTCCTCCTTTTGGTCTATTACAATGCAAATGGAATTAGAAAAACAAGAGTGGAATGGAGATCTCTCACTAAAATAGCGATCTCATGACTTATGAGTGTATAAGACTTCATAGGCTTGTTAGACATATCACTCTCCACTAATGTAGGTAATTCACAACTCTTAGGATCAAATATGTCTTTATATAGCTTGTAATGTATGGTTTAGGTAAAGGGTAGTTGAATAATTAAATTGAAACTTTAAGTTTTAAAACATACACATATTTCTTTTTCTCCTTGTTGTCTTATTTGCATGTTACATTCTTCACGTTGACACCTCTATTCCCCCAAACAGCTCATTACATCTTTTCATCTCCTATAGTGATTCCTACTTCATAGTTTTCTTTATTTTCCATATTTGTTCAAGAATATAAGGCTTTATTCCTTCTTCTTCATAGACTTCAGGCATGGAGTAGTGGAGTGTAAGACGAAAATTTCATTTTTGAAAAGGGTAAAATGGTCATTTGTTAAAAATCTAAAATTTTCTAGATCTCGGATTATGAAATGAACTTCATCATTGGAATCGTCTCACGAAATCTAACTACCACGATCAAAATTTGTTGGGTCGAGGCGGTCAATTTCACATTTTGAGCACAGTGTCGAGTGCGTCAGCAACTGTGAGAACATGATGTGACAAAAGTCACCTACTACCACATGTATCATGTATTTATATTGCCTTGAATTAGTGAGAGGATGAGATGAATAGCCTAGATTGCTTGAAATTGTCAAAAGCTCGGGCAACAAGGCGTGGATAGGTGTGGAAATGTAAATGAGAATAAGACAAAGTAATAGTTTTCTTCTCGAAAAGCAAGTCGGCAAAAGGTTGGAAGTCCAGATTTTAAGAAGAGAGAAGTGCCTTCTCTCGAAGTTTGGTGGCACCGTTGGTTAGCCGGTAGTAAAAATATTCTCTGTGGCGAGGCTAAGCGTGAATACCGAACTGGTGGGTGAGCAGCCAAGAGGTAGGAGTCTTCTCCTACTTGTGTTATTTTTGCTAAGAGTCATGTAAATGGTTAGGGATACGAGGGGAGCTTGATTTGGCAGTAATTCGGTCTCAAGTGTTTGAACCAGTGGAAAATCTCTAAGTGTGTGGCAATGGTGATTACCCGGCAGGGGTTTCATTGTTCACGTGATTTTGGTGTGAATTTTTATGATGTTGAGTGATTAAAATGAATTACTTGTGTTTGTTAATTAACCCGTGTGAGATAATTTTGGTATTGTGATGTGAATTTAATAACATGGTGTGAATTAATTATGTTAATATATACATGTTTTATATATTAGCATGAATATTTAAGGATTGACACAATGCGTTAGTAATAAGCAGGCGGGAAGTAGGAGGGACAAGCCCAGGGTGAGTGCATGATGATGTGAAAGAAGGAAAAATATTTGAGGAATTTCGGCGAAGATTTTCGGAGGTGTGTTGAAGATTGTCCGACAATTCACGTGGGAGGGCGAATTTATTTTGGGAGGGTTATCGACATATTCGCCTCGGAGGTAGTCGATATTTAGAATCTCTCGGTAGTGCAAGGTTTGAACAAAAAGCTTGTTTTGAAAGCGTGATTTACTCGCATTTGGCTTAGGCATGTGTGAGGGAGTCGAGTTGGGGCCCCGGAGACATGGGTTTGGCATGCCTTAGACATTCGAAGTAGGATCATGTATTTGCTTGGATGTGATTGTTTTATGAAAAAAAAGAAAACATGTGACTTGGGTGAGAGTGTGCTTAGTACTGAAGTATAACTCTTGGGCATTGCTCACTGTTGAGGTTACTATTTACAGTACGGGAGTGTGCGGAGGGACGGCGCTCACTAGAGCCACGTTTAGAAAAAAAAGAAATGGGTTGTGGCTTTGGGTATTAGTTTTGTATAACATCTGTATTAAAACTCAAATTTTGATATATGTTTGGTAAAAAGTAATTTGTGCTCTTGAACTATTGTATATAGTTGATGTATTTTTATGTGATATTGATGTAAGAGACCCAGTATTGGCCATTATTTTACCATGGGATTATGTGAATTATTGTTAGTGTTAGGACATGTTTGTACCTTGAGTGAAACTCACATCACACGAAAGACTTTGCATGTTTGTTAGTGGTGTACAGGTTACAGGCCTTCCCACAATGTCCGTAGGTTGGCGGGTTTATCATGGACCACAGGAAACGAGGGCGTCCGGCATTGTTAGAGCATGGGTATACAAATACCTAGGGCTTGAGGGACTTGGGTTTAGACCATGGTCGATGGGGTAGAGTACCACAACGGGTGTGGCTGATGTTGGGGTTGGGGTATGTGATTACAGGCGGTCCGCGGGACGAGGATGGAACACTACAGACATTGTGTTTTATGTGTGATTGGGTGTATAACATGATGAATTAAATATGGTGTGTGATCATGGCCTTGAGAGTGTGTTGTATGAGAAGGATTTGTGTGTGCTTGTTTGTGAATGACACACACGAAGAAAGAGAGAGAGAAGGGAGAAAATGTGCAGAGGAGGAGGGAGGAGGAGGAGGAAGACAAGCGGCAGTTGAGTCAATGAAGACAAGTTATTTGAAATTTTAGAAAGGGCTGAATAGTCCGAATTAAAGAATGTACCAAAGAGAAGAAAATGTTTTCTGAGTTTTATAGTGTGCAAACAATTTTTAATAAAAACTATTTTGGTTTCTGTTGAAAATGAAAAAACTAATGTGGTGGAAACCAGGTGGCGCTGAATGGAAAAAGAAAATGGTTGAAAGAATGGGGGGAAGGGGCAGGGGCCACGGGGCGGCAATTTGGGCTACGCCCATTTTTTGTTTTAGTCCGCGATACAATAGGCGTGTCGTGACACGAGGCTGAGGGCGCGCATGGTCGACGCGTCTGGTAGGTGCGGGCTGTTGACATGTGAGGTCTCGACTGCGACAAGGCCTGGGTCTCGGACTGCGACTCTGTGTGTGTGGCCGAGCATGTGTGAGGCGCGAAGCAGGCGCCTGGGCTGCACGGGGCTAGCTGCGGGGAGTGTGTCGCGTCTGATAAATTCTTTATTGACGAGGAAAGCGGCAGTGTTGCAGGTTTTACGTACCCATCGCGGAAAGCGAGGCACGGCCGCGGTGGGGGGAAATTTGCCATGACGGCCGAGCGGCAGCAGGGAGGCTGCGATCGCGGCGAGAGCGAGCTGCGCCTGGGGGCGTGGCGACATCGCGCGGCACATCGCATGCGTGGCGGGTGTGCTGCGACACGGCGAGACTGACTTCTGACACAGCGCTGGTGCATACGACATGGCCAGACTCGGCGCGGCGATAACGGCATGCCCCAGGCCATGGGTGTGCGGCCATGCACCGTGCATAGTGAAACCCGATTTTGACTTAGGACCTTTGTTTTAGTGCAGTTTAGGATACTATTCATGAACACTATTCATAAGCACTGTTCACGAGGTTTAAAATTTTTTTTTTAAAAAAAAAAAATAAAATAAAATATTTATTAGTTTGCTTCTTGATTTGTATACTTAGACTTTATTGTTTCATTACTGCCGAATGCATTGACATTGCGTGTGATATTTTTCTACCTCTCTTATATATGAGATAGTGTCCTAGAGGCTAATGCTTACCTTAGAATGCGCATTGAATTCAACACCATTTTGACATGTGTAGATGGCTAGTCGAGCGAGGGCGTGGGGGGAAAAGTGAGTGCCAGAGCACCACCGATGTTGTGGCGGAAGCACTGTCTTTGAGGCTATAGGGATTTGTTTACGCTACTATTGCATGGGCTGGTGCGTGGTAGTAGTCAGAGTAACCTCCCGGAGGTTTGGGGCACATAATCCTTCGACATTCACGGGAGGAGATCAGGTGGTTGCAAACCATTGGTTCATCTTGAGTTGAGAGAAGGTGTTGGAGGCTATGGAGATTACCTCCCAGGCCGACCGAGGATGAATTCTGTTTTGAAGAGTCAGGCTAGGGTGAGGCCCAAGTGGTGGAGCTGGTAAGACCTCCTAGAGCCTAGGGCCTTGTGACAATGGGCGAGTTCGGGAGAAATTTGTTCATGGGTAAGTATTTGGGATACTACTCGTCCGCGAAGGCACAAGGTTCTACAGAAGTGAAGTGAGGGACGATGATTATGATTGAGTATGTGAATTTAGATTCTGAGAAGCTGGCAGTTTCTATACGATAAGTATGTGGCCGGGGACATGGCCAAAGTCGAGATTCGAGAATGGGCGGTGCTTTGTCCATTCGAGGCGTGATTGCGTGTGACTCCACCCTACCAGACATGGACTCTAAGTGGTCGGACCGCCTCTAACCATAGAAAGAAAGATCGAGGATGCTCCTGAAGCACTCGGATGGGCGGGTGTTAGTAGCAAGAGGAAGGAGAGCTCTCACTTCCCGCTGAGGCAAGCAGAGGGCTTCTAGTTCACGCTGGTTCGAGGGCCGTGGCCATCCGGCGCATGATCGACTGGGGTTGCTACCAGTCAAGGGGAGATGGTGGTACCATCAAGAAGTAACCCATATGAGGAGGGATCGCCCCTAGAGATGTGGATCCCGTGGTTCCTCGGGACAACGCAGCCCCAGTCGGGCCGTAGGACAGAGAGGATACAATATATTCCCTCCACCCGCCAGACAAAGCCGTAGGAGCCGGGCCAGCCTCGGGAGCCTAGTCGCATGGGCACCCCACCACATACGTAGACAGCCGTGAGAGGCCGGGACATGGGTCGAGGCAGAGGACGAGGCCCACAGGCAGGGATGTCAAGGGTTCAGGGGCGTGTCTACGCTATCACACCACCGGGCCGAGTCGCCAGACGCCCGCGCTTATACAGTGGCAATGCTTGTTATCTCACCTACGGGCAAGAGTGTTATTTGATTCTCGTGCTTCGATTCATTCAATACGCATCGCCGTGATAGAGTTGGGCTTAGAGTTGATGGCCCGAGAGGTCTCTGCATGTGAGTTCTCCCCAGGGATTAGGGCAAGGATAGATTATATAGCCTTGGCTGGGCAGTTGTAGATCTCGGGATTCACCACGCCGACCGAGGGTCAGCAGACATGTCGAGTTCTAACGCCATCCTGGGGATGGATCATCGATACCATGTAGTCAAGTATCGATTGTGAGCGTAGGAGGGTTATCGCCTACAGGACGGTACTCGTGTTGTATTTCAGGGGGACGGGCATGATATTTTGCCCTGCATGCTGTACGAGTCTAAAAATGCACAAATATGCCGGCCAGCAAGCCTTTACCCTGCAGGGACGACGTGTGAGACTGACTTAGATCTACCTCAGTAGTTTGTAAAAGGAGGATGTTTTTCCAGATGAGCTATCTTATCGCCCTCCCAGATAATTAGAGACTCGCATCAGTTACACCTCCAGTACTTCACCCATCTCTATGGGCCCCATAAGATGGCACCAGCTTGAGTCAGTAGAACTCGAGTCCAGTCGCAGTGAGCCACCTGACAAAGGGTTCATTAGACCGAGTACTCACCTCATGGGGCTTTTCCAAATTCCATTTTGCGAAGAAGAAGGACAAGACCCCTTCGACAGTATTGATTATTAAGATAATGAATAAAGACATCAAGAATCTGGTACTCCATACACCGGTGATCAACGATTGTTCGACGCTCTAAGAGGAGCGAGTCTACCCAAGATGTAATCTTCGTGACCGGTTACCACTAAGGCTTAGGTAATGTATATCCCTAATAATGTTTGGTCTGCACATCTTATAGGCACTTTGAGCTTCACAATATCTCGGATTGACGTAACGCGCCCAACAACAACACTGCGACTTCATGCTGTGGTATTCCAACCCTATCCAGACGCTTTGTCGAATTTCTGATGACAGCCTTTAATCTCACTCCCAAACTAAGCGGGAGCAAGGAGTATCATTTGAGGAATGTGCCGCGCTTGTTGAGAGACCATCAGCCAGGTATGCCAAGTTCGCAAGGCGAAGCCTTGCCATCGAGGTGAGATTTTGGGACACGTGGCGTCGGATCATGTCAATGGACCCGTAGAAGGTCGAGGCCGTATGAGTCGATGAGGCTAGTCACTGGTGATACCAGTTTCAGAATTACTGGTACAAGAGATTCATTGAGGATTTCCTCCCAAATAGCGTAACTCTGATGACTGACTGAATCTATGAGGTCAAGTCGATTTGGGAATGACCAGCTTATGAGGCATTCCGTGAGTCAAGATGAGGCTTACTACAAATTCCTATCCTCGAGTGGAAACCCCGACAAGGGACAAGGTACCGAAGGAGCCAAAAGTCATCTACGAAGTCCCATTTTTCTGCATTGATTTCATCTAAAAAAGGACTGATGAGTATGCGTAAATGTGGAATAATCTCACCAAATCATGGCGCAAATAGAAATTCAAGAGAAGAGACATTGGCAGCAGGCTGGCGGTAAAGTGGCTTAGCAGAATGACACGACTACCGAATGATGTCGCAGAACAGAGAGGTGCACGAGGGAAGAAAGGACCCGATGCCATCACGCCGATGGGCAATAAAGAACACATCAAGGTCGCGAACCACAAAACTCCAAATATGTAATATATGGGCAACTGAAGGCAAACTGTTGTGTCGCAACAACTCAAGTCAGCAAAATCACAACTAATGAAGAACAAGATACGATGTCGCGACACCATTTCAGCGAGACTGTTATCATAATTGAAGGCCACAGGTGACATGGAGGCCTTGAATACTAATGAAGTCTTGACTTAAAGATTTTCAAGAGATCGAACATCGAAGTCGTGGATAATTAGAAGAGGTCACATCAACATCAATCAGTGATCGCCTTGTGAGCGGGTATCGTAGACAACTTGCAGAATTAAGGTCACGACGCATTTGAGGCCGCACTAAGATGAACCTTCTTTGGGAAGAAATGGATGAGTGATTAGACAACCTGATGGTCACACCAATAAAAGCTTCTGCAACTTAAGTGTCGAGATTGAACCGAGGTCGCGACAAAGAATCTAGGTCTACATGAAGAGCCAAGGGATGCAAAATAAGTCGCGACCAAAATGAGAAAGCTTCAAGGGACAGATGCCGAGGGCAACTGAGGAACGCGACAAAGAACTCCAAGGCGCGACATAGGTGCGCCGGTGGATGCCAAAGGCAAGTCGCGACCTCAAACAAAAAGCTTCACAGACAAACATTAGATAAACCATGTCGCCACAAAGAATCGAGGTCGCGACATTACAACTAAATGGGCCATGACCAAATCCACAAAGAGGAGCATCAAAAAGTTAGCCCAACTTCAGAACCCTATAAATAAGTAACACACCATGAGCAACCTGCGCGGCTCGTGAACGAGATCCGTAGCCTATAGTCTGCATTTGAATTTTCTTTCTTTTCTTTGTTTTGTTGTTATTTTAGATTAGATTGTTATTTCTTTCTAAATTCTTGATCCGAAGTTAGTCATAAAAAGCTCTAAGCCGAATGCGTAATTCTATTTCTTTCAAATTACCGCCTCGATCGTCTAAATTCCATAAATTTTGAATTGATTTGTTGTCCGATCTACGCGGGTTCTCTGGATCAGAAAGCCATTGTAGGTGTAATAAAGTAATTTAGAAACCCGCCTATCAATACTCATGTTAGAATTTATCTTCCTAGAAATTATCGAAGCCACCGAACTTCGCTTATAAATCTAATAGCTGGGCCCTGAATATTCCTCAGACCGATCCCAATATTAGTGTCCCATACTCTGCAATAGGGGATTGTTTCATGCTTTGATTTTGTGAGGCCCTCCGAGTGATTACAAGGCATTCCCGAGAGTAGAACAATTTCTCAAAGGTATGCAAACCTGATAATGGAAATCTAATGAGCTCTGTGAATGTAAGTCGATAAATCGTCTTCTCACTTGAAACCGAGATTGAGTTGATTGACTTATCAATTTAAATAAGCAGAGAGTTCACCTCGATTCGAACAGTAAGTTCAATCCCGTGTTAGCAAAGATCTAATCAAGGAAAGGATGAACTGTTCCAATTTTGAGGAAGAGAAACCAGTAAAGTGTAAACCCATGCTATACCTATGTCTTAAGAGCTAAGGTTTATAGTCCATGTTCAAGGTATGAAGTATTGAAAAAGAAAAATACCCAGAACAAGGCAACCCAGATTAAAAGTAGTTATCTAATACCCAGGGAAGATTAGATGATGAACAGTGCCGTAAGGAGAGATCCAACTGCACTACTATATTCCTTGGACAGGTTTTAAATATGTGGTTCACGAAGCAAAGTTACAGATTAGTCTGCAGGAATTGATGTTTCACAATAGCAGTATTTTTAATGCTCCCTTTAAAAGATAACTGATCAGTCTGAAGTTGTTATTTAGATTTTCAGTTTTAATTCATTTTGTTATTAAATCATTTTTTAGTTTTTATTATTTTAAGGTTTGCTAAGAATATTTCAATTGCCTATCAAAGTCCAAATAGTATAGAGTTCTGGGAGTAGTCGTAGTTGATCAGAATTCTCGAGACTTCGTGGGTAATATAGAGTTCTGACCCAAATCCAATTTACTACTTTGTTCATCTATACACTTGCAAGATCCCGCATCAAACCAAGCTTAAAAGAAAATGGATTTAATTTTAAGGAAACAACTTTTAATCAGCATAATAAATAAGGAACACAACAAACAAGTTTCATGGCATTATTGTCGGGATTAGATAATAGTCCTTGGGTAATAACGCTTATAAATTTGTATGTATTTCTGTCCATCAAAGAAAGAGGTGAATGTGTACACAAGCAGGTCAGGATGTGCCTCGAGGGCCTGGACTGGATGTGTTTTGATACAAATTCCCGGGAGAGTGGTAGCCATGGTTTCCGCTCGCTGAAGAACGAGCAGAATTACCCCACACACCGACATGGAGTCAGGGTCGTAGTCTTCGCTTTGAACCGCGCCACTCACTTAGCGCCGCCGGAGTCCTCAGGTGTACTCTTGACCACAAAAAGTCCTAAGTATATTTTCACGCAACGGGACCTTAATATGAGGCAACGCAGATGGATGGAGTTCCTAGAGGATTATGACTTCACTTGCATTAACACCGGTAAGGCAAATGTGGTGGTCGATGCACTCAATGAAAGTCACGGAGCATTGGCTAGTATAGCTTCCCGACGTAAGGTGACGCCGAATCGACACTACATGTGCATAACGAGCAAGATTAGGGTACGCTGGGGGAGTTTAGTGGCTACACCGCCTCTTAATGAGCGTATGATTAAGTCCCGGGCAGGACGAGATAAGTCCATCGTGGACTGTGTAATACCAAGTATGGTGACGCAGGGTCGGAATCACCCACGCAAACGGTAGTCTTCGGTATAGAGGACGGGTAGTGGTTCCCTCAGTTGACCGATTTGAGAGAGATCCTCGTGGAGTTTCACCGCTTCGATTTGTCGTGCATCCAGTATGAAGATGTACCAGGATCTTGCGTTAGTATTACCGAGTGGGAGGAAGAGACATCGCAGGGGACTTTGTTTCAACGATGTCTCACGTCAAGAGTTAAGGCCGAGCACCGTGGCCGCAGGCGCCCCAGCCATCGGAGGTGGTCGAGTGGAAGTGGGAGCACGCCACAATGACGGAAACCCACTTGTTATGGACACCGCAAGAACATGATGCGGTATGGTCGATAGTGAATCGGCTCAATGGCGTCAAGTATTATTTTCTACCGCAAGTGCATGACCTTCACATTGGAGAGATTCTGCCGGTTGTATATTTGAGAGATAGTCCCGGCCACTGGAGTACCAAAGATCCATAGTGTCGGATAGAGACCGAGGTTTATGGCAATAATCTCGAAGAGTTTCCAAAGGCTATAGCAATACCTACCGACCATGAGTAGAACTTTCCGAATCTACGTATCTTAATGGTCGGGCCAGGAGAGGACCATACAGTGTTAGAGGACATGCCGCAAGCATGCGCCCGATCATAAGGGTAGCCGGGAAGAGCACTTGCCCTTAGTGGAATTCGCCTTACAACAACAATTATCGCGAGTATACGCATGACACCATACGAGGCATTATATGGGAGGCTATGCGTGATCACCGATATGTCGGACCGAGGGGCGGAGTAGGCTTCCCATCACCGGTCCCGATTTGATTAGAGACACCTCCGAGAAGGCTGTGATTTTGACACGAGCGAAGGCCTTCCTCATGGCTCTAGCTCCGTAAGAGCTATGCGGATGTATGATGTCGACCCTTAGAGTTCGAGGTTGGAGATTACGTCTTCTTAAAGGTGATGCCTAAGAGAGGAGTGGTTAGGTTTGGCAAGCGCGGGAAGTTATCGCCGAGGTTTATTGGGCCCTTCGAGATACTCAAGAGGGTAGGCACAATAGCGTATCGGTTGGCTTTACCGCCCAGCATGTCAGGTGTCCACGAGGCGCCTTTCACGTCCATGCTCGGAGGTACACCTGCATCCAAATTTCATGTAGTGGATTTGGGAGAGATTGAGGTTGACACTGATGTGACCTTCGAGGAGGGACCAGTGTGCATTATGGATAGCCGGGATTAGGTTTTGCGACGCAAAATCATGAGGCTAGTGAGGGTTCTATGGCGGAACCATGGAGTGTAGGAGTCAACATGGGAACGCGATGACACGATGCGGGTCACCTATCCCTTATTTTTTAGGGATGAAGGTACGTGGTTTAGTCGTTTAATACTTAAATGACTAGTTTACATGCATGGTCTAGTGCACGTTGCATATGCATGTGAGTTGTTGTGATTGTCCAGAATTTCTGGACGAAATTCCTTTTAAGGAGGGGAGAATATAAGACCCGAGAAAATTTCAATTTTTTGAAAAAGGGTAAAATGGTCATTTCGGTACAAATCTAAAATTTTTCTAGATATCGGATGACGAAACGGACTTGACCGTTGGAATCGTCTCACAAAATCTAGCTACCACGCCGACCACGTAATCAGAGAATGAAATTACATTTTTCGATAAGACCTGCCGGTGATCGTAAACTGTCGCGAGATACGTGATGCGCATTAAAGTCACCTACTACATGTACTCATGTGACACATGTTGCATGATTAGTGAGAGGATGAGATGAATGGCCTAGATTGTGTCAAGACAAAGGGGACAGGGATGGAATTATTGGAAATGTAAATGAGAATAAGACAAAGTGCAATAGTTTTCTTCTCAAAAGGAAAAGCTAAAATCGGCAAAAGGTTGGAGATCCAGATTTTTAGAGAGAGGGAGAGTGCCTTCTCTCTAGATTTCCTACCGTTTAGAAGCCTGCCTCTTCGCCGAGAAGTAAAGTCAGTTTCACGCGCGAGGCTACGCGGAGATCACTAGCGGAGTTCGACAACCCAAGTGGTAGTCTTCTCCTACTTGTGTTATTTTTCGCTAAGAGCCATGTAAATGCTGAGATATTCTCGAGTTTGATTTAGCCGTAATTTTGGTCTTAAAACATTTGAACCGAGCAGAAAAATCTCTAAATTAGGTGGGTCGTGAACAAAGTATAACCCGAGGGTTTCAATTGCTCACGTGATTTTTGGGGCGGAATTCTTGCGATGCCGAGCGATTCAAAATAAATTGTTTGTGTTTGTTAATTAGTCCATGTGAGTCAATTTTGGTGTTGTTGATGTGGAATTTAATAACATGAATTGTGTGAATTAATTATGTTAATATATACATGTTTTATATATTAGCAGTGAATATTTTGGGGATTGCATAATGTATTCCATATGTACCGGGGCACCCTGTAATATTGTGGATGAAAAATGATATGAAAAGAAAAGGAAAATGTTTGTAAAAGGAATTTCACTTTAAGATTTTCCGGAGAATTATGTTGGGAGATCATTCAATAATTCACGCCGGAGGGGCCTATGAATTGCTCGTGAGGGCTATCCAAATGATTTGACTCGAAGGATAGTCCAATATATTTACCGATCTTGTGAGGTGCCGAACAAAAAGCTTTTTGTTTTGAAAACTGTGGATTTTACTCGTGATTTGGCTTTAGGGCATGTGTGAGAGAGTCGGTTAGACCTCGAGACATAGGTTTGGGCATGTAGACATTCAAGTAGGATCATGTATTTGCTTGATGTATTTGTTTGCCATGACACATGTGCAATTTAGCTGAGTACCCATATAGGAAATTATAACTACTGGGCATTGCTCACCCTGTTGAGGGATTACTATTTCGTGCACAGGAGCTGACAGGGAGGACGACGCCACTAGAGGTCGAAGGTTAGAAGAAAGCCGGGTTGTGGCTTTGGTTATTCATTTTGTATAACATGTATTAAAACTCTAAATTTTGAGATATGTTTGGTAAAGAGTAATTTATTAACTCTTGAACTATTGTATATAGTTGATGTATTTTAGGAGTATTGGATGCAAAGAGGCCCAAGTGGCTATTATTTTACTCGCATGTGGACCCTGTGTGGTCATTGTTAATTGTTGGGAAATGTTTTGTACCTTTGGTAGAACTCCCCGTACAAAGGAGACTTTTGCCTCGAGCTGGGTGGAGTGGTGCTCGTTACCTCGATATCCACGAGTATTCCGGGTTGACGTTATCAACGACTTCTGGAAACTGGCGTCGCTGTGAATACTTGACCACCTTAAGCTTTCTACTTACCCTTACTGAGCTTTAGGTTAGTAGCTCTTAGACTAGTTAGCCTTAGGGTACTAGGTGTAAAACACCCTTAAGAACTTACTTACTCAAGGTAGGAAGGCTACAAGGTCAAACATACTCATCCTTGATTTATTTATTTTCTTTATTTTTCTACTTTTTTCTTTCTTTTTCTACCCCAAACTTCCTTTGATTCACATTCAAAGCACACCCACTTCAACCAAACTTCCAATTCACATTACATGTATTCATAGGATATAACATTGCAATCAACATGTTAGGGTAAACAAGGGTTCTTTGACTGAAGGGTATTCAACAAAATGGGGTTATGGGGCTCATTCTTGCTTTTCTAAAAGAAGTGGCTAATACGGCTCAAATTGGGTGACTATGGATCAATGCACATAAGGGTTAGCTAGAAAGGCTCAATTGATCCAAGGATGGATTATATCATTTTCTAATTGTCGTGGTTGTCAGATTTCACCAAGTAGATAATTTAACAAGTTCTGTAGTCTTAAGAAAATCAAACATGTAACACTCACCTAATTCTTCTTTAAACCAAGCAAAATTGACTAAAAGGGTACATTATGACTTATGCTCAAAGTGATTGGAACTTTTGTCTAAATAGTCAACTATAAGGTCAAACCATTATGCTTTACGTTCATCTATCTCTAATTTTCTTCATGTGAAAGAAGGTTCAATCAATATTCATCATATACATTACAATCAATCTCAAAACAAGCTCAACCATAAACAAAGACAAACTAAAAATTAAAAAATTAACCTAAAAACTGAAAACATATAAAAGCAACTAAAACACACAAGAAACTAAAGGAAAACACTAAACATAGGATAATTTGTTGGAAAATTTTAAAACAAAGGGATACCCCTCCAAACTTAAAACATGCATTGTCCTCAATGTATGAAATCAGAAGGTTAAGAACAGAGGACTTCCCTAGATGATCAAGTGTGATCATTGGGCTCGTGTTAATTTGGGTCTTGATGAAATTCCCTCAATAAGAATCATCTTCAATGTCCTGAAAAACACAAACAAAAACCAAATAAACACTAAAAACAAAATCAAAATGCAAGACATACTAAAAATAACTAAAAACAACCAAAGTATTAAATGGATAAAAATCCTTATTTTTGCTTGGGTTATCTCCTAAGAAGCTGCTCCAGTTTTAGAGTCTAACTAGACTCATTGGAGAAGTCCGAGACCTTTGAGTTGGCCCCTCATCCATCATGGCCAATACTCCATCTTCATCCTTATTGTGTGTAAGGATGAACTCCTCTAGCTCCATAATAGGTAATACAAGCTCAAATGCCAACTCCTTGGTGGAGAGTGAGTTGGCTTTTAATTTATATCCTTCAAGAGTGTCCTCTTGAAGGAGTGTAGACGCAAGCTCTTCAAATAATTGAAGTGAGTCATCAAAGATACGTCAACTTTGTTCATCCGGTAGAAGGTATGTTTCTGCTTTTAGGTCAACTCATCTTTCCTCACCAGCAAGTCGTCTTTCCCAATACGATTTAACCACGTCGACCAGGCAATGCGTTCTCCTACATGAGACTCGGTCCCCTTCATGTCAAAGTCACAAAGTCACGGAGAAGTTGAACTGTTAATCCAACCAAATGATTTTCTCAATTGTTATCTGATGTTGCTCTCTTCAACTTGTCTCTCCACTAATAGCTCTTCCTCATTAGCAAGCTCGGCCTCGTTTTCTCTCCTCAACCAATGCCGTGTCTTGATTTCCTCAAAACTCAAATTTACTTTCTTATGTCCTCATCCTTTATGTCGCTGGGAGCTGGCCTCAATATTGCTCCCCACGTAATGGGCTAATCGCTTCCAATTGATTATCTAAATTTGTCACAAGAGCTTCTTCATTGGTGACTTTATTTTTCATTTTGACTTCCCATGCGTCATGGTCCTTCTTTATCTCATTCAATAAGGCATAAAATAGCTCTTCATCAGAAGGTTGCTGGATTTGTTTTTGATAATCAGAATTCTCAGCCTTCCTTGACTTTGAAAATTGGATCATAAGAGAAATCCTCATGTCCTCTAACCTGAAATGATTGTAGCTCGGGGCATAATGTTGTAGTTAAAAGTAATAACTCCCACTAGAAGTTGAGATAATGGGGTGCTCTTTGAGTTTGTTGGTCAATGAGGTTTGAGAGAGCGTCAATATTTTTCTCAAGTGTGGATAAGCGCTCATCTATCGCTTCATTGTTCATTTATGCTAAGCACCTAAAATAAAAAAATAAAAAAAGAATAAATGAAGTATACTATATATAAATAAGAAACAAATGAAAATAGGAAAGGAAAAGAAATATTCTCAAACAAAAAAAATTGTTAGTTTTTTTTTCTCAAATTAGCAAACTTCACTTTTGCTATAATATCAATCCAAACACAAAAAAAAAAAAAAATGTAGAATCCTTAACAACGGTGCAAAAACTTGTTGGGTTGCTGGCATAGCGCCAAAGACTTGTTAGTTTTGCAAATGTGTGTCTCTAAAAATGAGGCAACCTAAGCCTGCAAGTGCATGGGTCTCACGTAATAAAGTGGTTTTCAATTATGAACCGAAATCGTTCCCATGAGGATTGTAGGTTTTATGGGGGATTGAGTACCCCGGCTACTAGCTTAGTTCACTATATGAGCATCTCAATGATTTGAGATGAAATTATAAAAGTAATAAAAACAAAACAAAACAAAAACAAAAAGTGATTTGTGAAAACTAGAGTAATTGAATAAAACCGAGAGAAAATGACTTAGAGAGGAACTAGGGTTGGTTATCTTCAATGATGTTTAACAATTCATCTAGATAAGGCTCGAGCTGAATGAATTACAACTAGAGTTGGTCTGAGGACTAGGTACAAGGATCCTACTTTCGTGTTCGCCCTTGTATTTTCTTACATTATCCACCTATTCATAGTTAGGTCCTTCAAGGTCAATATCAAAGGAAATTTTTCCTCAAGAGCTCTATTGGTCACAGTTACGTCCTTGCAATAGAGCTACTCGGACTAAGTTCTGATTGGTCACAATTACGTCCTTGCAATCTTCACTTAATGTATTTGGTGTCCCCTCCTAGTGAAATCTTCTTAGCACTATACCTTTCTAATTCCCTAAGCCTCTTTAACTAGGTTAATTCGAATCCCGATTAATTGATTCACACCTTAAGAGAATTAGAACCAGATTTTAGGGTGTGATCCTAGCATCACAAAGGATACCCTAGTAAAAGGATCGAAGATTCGATTCTCAGCATGTATCAATTAACCAAAACCTTAGTATTCAAAGTATTAACACCAAATACAACAAATCAAACATAAAACATCCCACAAAACTAAAGAATAGATGAATCAAACATCAAATCTGATAACCAACCTTATGGAATTTTTAGCTTATAATTTCAGCCATCAAAACTGTAGAAATTGAAGGAGAAGATATAGAAATACAAAACAAAGTTTAAGCTGCCAATGACTTCAATCCCAAGATCCAAGTTGAAATCCACACTCCATAACGTCATGCTTCCCAACAATAATCAAATACAACCAGTTTCTCACAAATAAAACCTAAATCTAAGAATTTTAAAGAAAGCCTAACCTAAAAGATGGAACAAAGCTTAAAGAGGGAAAACCTTAGAAGAGGAGCCTCTCTCTCTCAAAGTTCGAACCTTAGAATAGTCTTAAAGTTGTCCTTAAATACACATTAGAAAATGGGCCTAAAAATATGGGCTGAGAATGGAAAGCTTGTCAAAACTGGGCTGCGATGCCATGACATGTAATTTTAATGTTGCAACATGATAGCTCTTGATGGTCCAGAAATACATTGGATGTTGTAGCATCAATGAGCAATGTCGAGCTATGTTAGTAAATTTTGTTGCTTGTTCCTGCTTCAATGCCACAACATGCAACTCCAATGTCACGGCACGTTAGTGCTTCCTTGCCTTGTTTCCATCTTTAATGCTGCGGCATGTAGTTCTAATGCAGTGGCATGTCAGTGATTCATTGAATTCTCCTTGCTTGTTTCTTGCTCCAAATTGCTTGTTCTTCCTTATGATCCCTGCAAAATGTGTAGAGAGGGGAATTACAACAAATTCACATGATCTAGGTGTGAATTTCACATTAAAATCTCAAAATGAATGTATAAGTTATACACAAATTCTATGCAATTTCAAACCTAACATAAAGCAAGCTAAGAACAAACCTCTTTTTTATTTCATTATCATAACTAAGCAGTAGGATGCAATGCTAAGGGAATTTAAGAAAAGTCCATGTAGCAGGGATCCATTGGTGACTCCCCACCAGTTGGTTAAGGGCATCGAGCATTATGTTCCCCTCGAATTTTATTCTGAACACTCAACTCAAAATCCAAAGCAACTACTTGTGAAACTAACACATCTTCCGTCCCATTTAGCGAGTAGTGAAGTCAATGGCTTCCAACCAATTAGTTTAGAACATTAGGCATTCAATTCCCCTCGGTCTGTGCTCGGGATTCCAATTGGATCAATTCACTTATTTTTGTACTTTTTTTTTGAGTAGGTGGGGCATATTGGCCTCTCTTTTTGAGGTGTCCCATTACTACTAGAGCCAAATACAAATAACATGTGACAGGTGTCATCTAGAAAGAGGTGTTGCTACCTAAGAATATGTGTGGGACCTAGTGTACTCGGTGTTTGTCAAGTTCCATATAGAAATAAAGTGGTGAAAAACAAGGGGACTTTCATAACTAAGTCACCTACAACCTCATGATACTTAAATTCAATATCAAGTAAACACTATGGTCTCCCAACTTTTCTACTAATATTTTAAGCTCAATGCCAATAATATTCCATAAAATAAGGTTGACACCAACAAACTCAAAAACACACAATCATGCAAAAAGAAAGGAAAAACACTCAAAACATGCAAAATTTTTAAAATTTGGGCCAAAAAGTTTATTTCTTGATGTGTCTTCCCCCCAACCAAGGATTACATTGTCCTCAATGTTTTCACCATATATATAAAAGATAAAAATGACAAGAGGTACCTGTTAGAAGAGTGCTCTAAAGGTAATCGCCCTTAGCACTTGTTGAAGGCATCTTCATTAATTTGATATTCATACGTTGAATTAATTTAGATCTTTAATCAGATTGATGAAGTCCATGATGCATAACATAGCATGAAGGAAATCATAATGAGACCATGATAATAAGATTCCTATCATATGCAATTATGTTAGTATCTAAATTATCCCTAGTCATAGGATCAATGAGACTTGACATTGTTGATTTGATAGATTCAAGATGCCGTGCCTTGATTGGATCACAAAGGGACTATAAACTAATAATGAGTATATTAGAGTTGACATGTGGATGCTTACAAAGAGTAGCTAAGTACATCGAAGACCTGCTATGAGACAATCATATGGATTATATATTATATGTAAATGATTGTCTTATCATAGCGATGGTGCATGTATCCTTAGACTTGAGGTGCTTAAGGATATCTTCGATATTGATTATGCATTTTGACCTCGATCCATGTTGCCTCTTGGAGGTCGCTCTTTAGGTGATGGTTGAGTATTTCTTATGTTCATGAATGAGTAGCCAAAGGTTTTGCCAATTCCAATGTAGGAGGGGTATACATATGGCTTCTTGTTTGACTATCAGAATCTCTAGCCATAGTGGAAATGCTATGAAGAGTGTCTTCAGTATAACTCGATAAGAATATCCAGATGATTAATATCATTAATAGATGTGCTGTTGTCAAAGGGTTAAGAATTATCAGCGCTTCGAACCGAGTAGGCAGGATTAGTGAAAGGACAAATTGTGCGGTAATTGTCTATGGAAGGGTTAGCAATCAGACCACCGACTCACCAATCAATTGTGGGTCATGATGTATTGCTAGATATCACTCATAACTTTCTTGATTCAATAGTTGAATCAGTGCTCAGAAACTAGAAAATTTAATTTTTCCAAAGATGGCAAAATAGTACAAAATTGGTCAAATGTTCAGTGAATCTAATTTTTTCGTAGATATTGGATGATGAAACGAATTTCACCGTTGGATTGGTTTTTATGAAATCTGAGCATCGGGGTAAATTTCACAAATTTTAAGATACTGATTTTTTTCTAATGATGATAACTGACGCCTAGCACCTGTATGATTTAAAATTTTATGATAATCTTTGAGTTAGAAATAAATCAAGTTAAGTTCATTGAAAGTAAATTGAACTTAACCAAGACGAAAATAAATTGTTTTTGGGCAGAAACAAACCTGGACGGGTTGTGGACACGTGGCGCGACATGGGCCACATGTCCAACTTAAGTGAGTTAGAACAAAAGAGGGAAAACAATTTAGGAAAAGAAAGCCCATTTTCCCGCAAAGGTACACCAGAGAGCAGAGGAGAAAAGAGAGTAGAGAAGCCCACTTCTCTACGATCTACGAAGCTCGGTTGCTCGGTTTCATCACAAGAACTAGTCATCTATGCGACAGACACACTGTACTAGAAACAGCGATTTTGTCGAAGATTCACGCGAAGAGTTCGGGAGATCGCTTCAGGTCTTCGACTTCTCAAAGCTTTTGTCGCCCAAGATGTGTATTCTTCCATTCGTTGGTCATTTTAGGGGCTCGGTTGAGCTTAATTTCTCTAAGCATTGCTGGGCCATTTTCCTTAAAGGGTTGTTTCCGGCAAAATAATGAGTTATGAAGAATGTCTGTTTTAATCTTTTTATACGATGTCCGCTAGTTGATTTTAAGTTAAAGAGAATTTTACCAGTATCCTTTAAGGAAATTATTATTCCGAGAACTTAATGTTAGGCTTTTGAATCACCCAAATCGGATATCTATAACTCAAGTTATGGTTTGTTTTCCGGGACTGCCACAGGCTACCCTATTTTGTCCGAACCTACTGTCCAGATTTTTGGTTGGGAAAAAGTGAGAATTTGGATTAGTATCCTTTAAGGAAACTGTATCTCTCTCTGAGAACTTGAATTTAGGCTTTAGGATCACCCAAATCGGACCTCTATAACTCAAGTTATGGTCCATTTTTTGATCTGCCTTGGAAATTAGTTGTTTAATGGTTTGTGTCCCGCATTGGGACCGTTAAAGGGCTACTTTTCAACCTGGTTCATAACACCTGTATATCTATTATGATTGCTGTGAATGTTTGTAGTACTTTATGTTACAATTGGTCTTGAGGATGCATTGTCATTGCTTGAGTTTGAAATGATATGCTGGTAATTGATTGATGTCAATATATGTGTCCTAAATGTATGGACATGCGATGAATGGTGTGTGTAGACATTAATAGATGCATGTCGTAGGCTATTTTGTGACATGTTATGTCATAATTTAGTCTAGAGGATAAAGTGCACGTTATTTTAACAAGTAATGGTTTGATTGTGATATTGATATATGTGCGTATGATATATCTGATATGAATGAAATTTGTGGAGCCATAGATGCATAATTATATAATTGTCCATGATGTACGTGGGTGATATGCATGAGTTGAATTTTTCCATATAGTGACCATCATGTGACATGGTATAGGCATGAAGGGCACATCGCATTGTAATATGTACAGACATCATGAAATGGTGAGGTATGGTTAGAATCACTGGTTTATGTTGATTGAGAGCTGCACAGAAGACGAAATCGAATGGTATCTTACTTATCAAAATGGAACCAAACAGCACGCGGTCGCATAGCAATAGATGGATAAATTCTTCAAAGAAAGTTCATATTTTGCAGACATACAACCAACGTGAAGCCCGTGAAAGTGGTAGAAGGTTACGTTTCATACAGACCTCTAAAGCACCGCTAATCTATATAAAAAAGACATACGATTTTGGTCATAACGATCATCGGTGTCGATCCAAAGCGGCTGAAAAACAATGGTGCTGTTTTGTAAATGATCATCGGATGTAATCCAAGAATGATGGATTTTATCACACAGAGTTTTCGTACTGTGTGACAGGAGTCGGTTGGGACTCGTTTGATGGAGTCGATGATGGATGACTCGCATATGAGACATGTGAGTCGATTTTATCTATGGTATGTGAATTCTATTCTAGTTCAGATAATCTGATTGAATGTGCTTTTTTTTGCGGATATTAATCATTGCATGTGCACTTAGCGGAGTAGCCTCTATAGAGTTTACCTTATCGCACACTCCACCCCCGTCATGGGACCCCCTTTTAGGTACAAGGAGTGTGTAGGGAGACGATGCTCACTGAGCAGTCACATTGTGAAGAAAGTCGGCCGCGGGTTGCCCTTACTTTTGTAAAATATATTAGAACAAACTGTTTTGATATATGTTTTTATGTAAAGAGTATTGTAATTAAACTCTTAAGGACTATGGTATTATAGCCTACTGCATTATATTTGAGTATGGATAAATGGACCCTATGTGGTCATTTTTACTTATAGATGGACCTGGAGAGGTCATGATATGATAATTAGCCTTAGATGGGTCATGCTATTATCTGTTGTACAGGTTGTATTTTTGGGTAGAGCTCCCTGTACAAAGGACTCTGTCTAATTTTTGTTAAATTATGGGTCCTGGTAAAGGGGACACAATAGTGTGGTATCGGGTTACCTGACATCCATAAGTTTTTCGCGGGTTGACGGTTGGTCAACAGACCCTTGGGTTTTGGGGCGTCACATTGCCAACATAACCGAGAACCTAATCGGTCACACCCTTATAAGAGTGCGGGGCTGATATAAAATGGATTTGGATATGATCCAAATATGAGGGAAATCAATCTCGAGAATGGAATGTCATGGGATTAGTGGAATCTCGGGATTAAGAGTCCTCACTTAGAGATAAAGGAGGCTTGGGCTTGTTCATGGGCTTAAGGGCCATGAGGGAACACACCATAACGCATAGGGATGTGTGTAGCCCATCATCTCTTAAAGAGAGGGGCACTTTAGACATTTCATGAGCTAAGGTTTTCCTATAAAAGGACCTTTATAGAAAACCCTAAGTAGAAGCATTCATTTTTGCTTACTTTTCTCAAGAAGAGTGTTCTTGAGATAGTAAGAGTATTTTTAAGAACATCTCCTTAAAGTAGACTCGTAATTTTATTTCCTCTTCTGGATCTAGGCTGCTTGGCTAGGCACCGACTTCATCTTGAACTAGCTTCTTAGAGGTTATCTGGCCCACTTTCGTGAATACTGCTAGAGGCAAATCTAGGGACTTGATTTACTTCGTCTTTACGTCTACAAAGGATCGCCTCTAGAACCGACACACAAGGTAAAATCTCGTGACCCTCTTTGCTTGAATCGATTTGATCCCAAGACGATTCTTGGTCGGTTTTGTTTCCTAAAATTTCAAGTTTCCACTATTTTAGCAACTATTGGCACCTTCAAAGCCCTTAAGTTCCTCAACCTAGAAAGGGGTGCTCTAAATTGGCGCATGTGAGTTTTCAAGTGATGCATTGTGGGAACCATGTGGTTTGTGCTCAAGGTGGAGAAGTCCTGAAAAAAAGCATAAGAGAAAGAAAACAATTTTTCCTAAAGATTAAGCAAATAATAAAAACATAAATAAAAATTAACTAGAAAGTAAGGAAACCCTAAACTAAGAAAGATGGGCTAGTTAGTCTCAAGGTAGAGACTAAGCCCTATATGACCAAACCAATCGTGCTCAACCGGGGTGGAAGATGGTAGGTCCCTCATAGTTGAAGTCAAGGGGTGATAAGAATTAAAGCACAAAGGATCCGCTTCAAAAAATGATTAGACCAATCATAAGAGCAAGGGCAAAAAGCTTCAAAAGCTTTCAATGGGCTTGTGAAGAAGGTTATTTAGGCCAACCCAACCTTTAAAGAAGAGCCTAAGTTAAATCAAGCCTTTGAAGGAATTGGAGCCAATATGGAATTTCAAAAGTCCATAAATATCATCATGGCTATTGATGGAAATAATCCACATGATTTTGGCAATTAAAAGAACCAGAAAATCAAAAAAATTCGTGCTTTATATTGTGTCCAATATTCATGCCCAATTAAAGACCTATTTTGGAAAGTTTCAGCATTGCAAGTTGTATGATCAGACTTGTCAATTCTTGTGCAAGTCATTAGTGGTCCAATTAGTTTATTATGGTCAAAATATCAAGGTTAGGTGTCCAATAAGGAAAAGAATAAATTTATCTTCATGTTGATATTTCTTTTAGAAATATTTGATTTTAGGAGTTACTTTATTTAAATTAGAAAGTCTTGTTTTCCAAGTCAAAGAAGGAGTTTCTTTATTTGATTTAGAAAGTATATATATACCCCCCTTAATGTAGTCTTTGGAGAGACATTGATGAATAAAAATTCTTTTGTGAGGTTTTCTTCACTTTATGGTTATTGTGAGAACTTTCGAGCCTATCAAGGTTAATTCCTTACAGTGTTCATACTTATGGCTGTTGGTTTTTCCATAATCAAGGGGATGGGGTTACTTTCCATTGTTTTTACGGATTTTGATTCCATATAACCAAGGGGACGGAGATCCAACATCTTTGCTTATGGCTTTTGATTCAATATAGTCAAGGGGATGGGCCTACTGTTCTAGATTGTGTTTGAAGATCCTTGGAGTAATCTACAACAATTGGTGGATCTCGAAGCAACAAGCAGTGGGATTCACATCATTTTGGTATCAGAGCTTTGGTTTTCAAACATCGATTCAGTATTTATCTACCTTTATTTGACATTTTAGTAGAGGCAAAGAAAAAAGGTTAACAAGATAAAGGTATTCTTCTTTTCTTGGGCTATCCTTATAATACTTGGCATTGTTTTATTCCTATTTGGGCTGGTTCAAATAAGAACAAAAAGTGAAGTTCAAGAGGAAATGAAGAGTGATTTCATTATCAAAAGCCACACTCAGTGAAAAATAGAGTGTGAGTGAAACACATGAGTAGGTGTTATGAGGTTTCTCGTTTTCTAATTATTTTCTTTAATTTGATCGCGCCTCGGCAATGATCTTGAAAATAGGAGGTGGGTAGACTAATCCTTCGAATGTAGGCCATGCGACAACATTTTCAAGACGGAGGATCAAATGAATGACATGCGAGGATCAATTGAAAACGAAGAGGCTCTGAGATTTAGTACTTCCTCGTTTCTGTAAAGACAAGAGAGGCTGTTCCGCAGCCTTGAATCATGCGAAAGAACTGGCGAATGAATTGAAAGATGAAAAGAATTTTCATCAAAGGGAGGCAATCGTGACAAGGTACGTGTTTCGAAAGTGCTCAAGCAAAGAAGGATGCCATCGAAAATAACATGGGAACATTCAAACTCACCGCCATGATAATAAACGTTTGCAGTTTGATTATTGACGCGGGAGTTGTCTAATACCTGCCGCTAGTGCTTTGTTAGTCGAGAAGTCAGCACCACAACGCTAAACACCCTAAGCCATATGTTGGCAAAGTGGGTCAACGATATACGGGTGCCATGTTAAAAAGCGCGCTGGTGCCATCAATCGAAGCATCATGATGGAGGCCCTTGTGATGTCATTCCTGGCGTATGCTTCTCACATTTTATTGGGCAAGCCTTAGCAATTTGATAGGGAAGCTAACCATGATGGTTTCAAGATTTGTTTCAGTTTCATAAAGGACAAGAAGCTTGTAACCCTTGTACCATTGACACCAAAACATGTGTATGAAGATCAAGTGAGGTTAAAGCAAGAGTGTGATTAAAAAAAGATTGAAGAAGAAAAAGAAAGAAAAGAAAAGAAGGAAGCAAAACTAATAGGCTTTTTGCATGATGTGCAATTAAAATATATGAAAGAGTGTGTAATTAATGCCTATTCGCGCAAGTATGTTTGCCGGTTAATACAATAAGAGATCGATCGCATGTGCCAGATCGATCCACAGGGAGAAATGGGATGCTAAGTACCAAAATTGACGCCCCTTCTAATATCCAAACTGGCCAATCAGGATGGGTCGAACGTAATCTAAATTAAAATAAAGAATCTATGCTAAAGAATTTGATCAATGCCAAGCTATGTCCTAAGAGATAATGGAGTTCTTGTGGTTTTAAAGAATCCGACAATTCACTTATATCTGAACAGGAATCCTATTATATTATTTTGTGAGAAAGTTCTCCAAGGCGATTCTTGACTGTTCTTAATTTCTCTATAAGCCTCTCTCAAGGTTGGAATGAACCTGGCTCAACTATCACTAGGTTTCTTGCTTCTCAGCTCAACCCCAAGCACTAGAGGTGCTTTAAGTCCCAAGAACCTCACACGCCTTCTAATTACCGATGATTTCTACACCACCTGGTTAATGAGGTTGATTCACTTGTGTCTAATTCTCTACTCCCTTCTTAGATCTCGCAGAGAACCACTCACCACATTGAAGTTGACCAAAAATCAATATGTAAATATAATCAAGTATGAATCAATAGAGATTCAATCAAATGAAACAATAGAAGAAGGAATTCTAGCAATTAGATATAAGCTTCATGTTTAAGGTACAACCAAAACCCTAGTTTGTAAATTTAGAACATAATGAAAATCTGGAACATCATAAAACTTAGATAAAACATGAAATTCAAAGAAGAAATATTATTAAAGCTAAAAATCGATGAATCCTTCGTCTTCCTCCTTTGGATCACAAAATCTTCCAAGAGTCGATGTTAGTTGTCACGTCAGTTCCTCTCATTTTCTTTAGGTCTGAACCCTTCAAAGTGTAAACCCTGGCCTTGTCTCGAAAACCCTTATTTATAGTCTTGGGAACATGGGCCATTGATGGGCCAAAAATTGAGACGACTTCAGTTTCTGCTAGCTGTTGTTCGTCACGATGAAGGGGTGGTTTGTCATGACGAACTTGTAGCTCGTGCATGTATGATCTTCCTGCTTCGTTGCGACGAACATGGGTCTCATCGCGATGAAGGGGTGGTTCGTCGCGACGAAGCAACTTGATATAGCTTAGCAACTTCCTTTTTACTTATTTTCTGCCATTTCTTTATCACTTTGCTCGATTTTCGCTCATAATATGAAAAACACAATCAAATGAGGGATTTAAGCTTTCTTTAGCAATATTAGTGTGAATCTAGCATCAAAGTTATATAAAACATGTGAAAAGTACCCTAAAAAATGATAACAAGATTTGCACTTATTATAAACAAGAAGGAAAAGAAATTGAGAGAAGGTTAGAGAGTGAGAAAAGAAAAGAGAGTGAAAGAGAAAATGATATGAAAGTGAACAAAGAAAAAGGAGAGGAAACAAAAAGAAAATAAAGCTTCTATGCAAAGAAGAGTGAGATCAAGAGTGCTTTTCATACTAACAAGCCTATGTTTGTGCTTTTGTACAAAGAGACGCTTTTGAACATTAATGATCTTGATTATTCTTTGCCTAGTGTTGTTTCTTCTGTCACATGAGACCCAGCCATGTATTCGAGGATGATCCTAGTGGTTTGCCACCCGAGGAGATAAAGGAGCTTCAACGCCAAGTGGAGGAATTGATTAGTCCATGTGTTGTACATGCATTACTTGAACCTAAAACGGATGGATCGTGGAGGATATGTATTTATTTTTGTGCCATCAACAACATTATGGTTAAGATTTGAGGACGAATCTTTTCAAGGAAGGGGGGAATGACGAGAATCAAAGCACAAAAGGATCCGCTTCAAATACCGATTGGGCTAATCACAAGAGTAAGGGAAAAAAGCTTCAAAAGCTTTCAATGGGCTTGTGTAAAAGGTTATTTGGGCCAACCTAGCCTTTAAAGAAGAGCCCGAGTCAAATCAAGCTTTTGAAGGAATTAGAGCCAATAAGGAAGTTTAAAAGTCCATAAATATCATCATGGCTATTGATGGAAACAATCCACATGATTTTGGTAATTAAAAGGACCTGGAAAAGGAAATCAAGAAAATTCATGCTCTATATTGTGTCCATAATTCATGCATAATCAAAGACCTATTTTGGAAAGTTTCAACATTGCAAGTTGTATGATAATACTTGCCAATTCTTGTGCAAGTCATTAGTGGTCCAATTAGTTTATTATGGTCAAAATATCAAGGTTAGGTGTCTAATAAGGAAAAGAATCAATTTATCTTCATGTTGATATTTCTTTTAGAAATATTTGATTTTAGGAGTTGCTTTATTTAAATTAGAAAGTCTGTTTTCCAAGTCAAAGTAGGAGTTTCTTTATTTGATCTAGAAAGTATATATACCCCCCTTAATGTAGTATTTGGAGAGACATTGATGAATAATTTTTTTTTTTGTGAGGTTTTTTTTCACTTTATGGTTCTTGTGAGAACTTTTGAGCCTATCAAGGTTAATTCCTTATAATGTTCAAACTTATGGCTCTTGGTTTTTCTATATTCAAGGGGATAGGGTTACTTCCCATTATTCTTGTGGCTTTTGGTTCCATATAACCAAGGGGACGGAGACGCAATATCTTTGCTTACAACTCTTGATTCAATATAGTCAAGGGGACGGGGCCACTATTCAAGATCGTGTTTGAAAATCCTTGGAGTAATCTGTAACAATTGGTGGATCTCAAAGCAACAAGCATTAGGGTTCGCATCAAGGGGATAGTCCTCTCTAACCTCTACTTTGGACCTCATATGGTCCCCCTCCTATACAACGACATGAAGCAAGTAAACTCCTCCTGGATCATCCTCTTCATAATATATGTTTGGTTTGCACACTAAGGGGTTGATCCCTTCCAAGTTAAGAATAGTTCATCCGAATGCCTTTCTATGCTTCCTTAGACCATCTAGTAGCTTTTCCTCTTGCTGTCGGCTAAGGAGGAAGGTATTACAACTAGGCTAATCTCATTGTCTCTAAGGAATGCATACTTTAGCCCACTAGGCAAGGGCTTTAAAGTTAGCTTAGGAGGCTCATTTGGCTTCTCTAATCGTGGATCATCATTAGTCATTAGTGATATAACCCTTGAACTTCGATACACCATCATCATGAATATCATCAAAGTCCCTCATGAGTGCATCTTGTACAACCTCATCATGATACTTCTCTATAGATTTTTCAATTAGACTCACTTCCTTGGGCCCTTTATCCTCAAGTGTCATCGGCCCCTTTTCTAACTCCATAGGGATTCCTACTATAGCCTCATCTTCAAATTTCTCAAAAATTTTGGCTTTTTCATCCTCATTCGAAGAATGGAGGAAAGGCTGGTCAATTTGTTCTCCACTCTTCAAGTTCATCACAGGCTTTACCTTATATTGATCATGGGCACTAGTAAATTAAGTGTCTTACCACTCTTCATTTTTATTGGATTTTTCAACATCTTTGTTTTCATGCAATGGAGAGGAGAGAGGGCTGGTAAATTTTCTCATTATTCTCTAGTGTTATCATGGATTTCTCTTCAACCATATTAGATGAGTTCCAATCTTGTACCTTACTTTGGTTATGTTTCTTAGATTTTGTTGAGGTGGAGGTGGAGGCCTACTTCCCTCATGTGTAATATGGGTGTTGGATAGTAAAGAGGGGTATTGGATGTCATCTACCTTATGCACGAAGTGTTCATGCATCTCTTCCATATGGTATGTCCCATGACTTCCTCTTATGTTGGGTGAACCCTCATCTTTAGCTTAAATCTCATGTACCCTCCTAGGATTTGGTTGAGGCTGAGATGGAAATATGCCTCTCTCTTTGGCATGGAGAATTTAAGAGTGTTTGATGTACATTATCAAGCTTATGCATCATATCCTCATGCTCTTTCTCCAAAATTTCCTTTTTCTACTCACCTCTATCCTTGGCCTTTTGATGTGAATCCATGAAGCTCTCAAAAATTTTAGTCAAGTTGGCCATGATCTTCTCCAATGCAGATTTAGGAGGTGATGTATCAGAATTATACCTTGGCCCTCTAGTGTTATCATATGCCCTACTATTTCAGGAGAAGGTAGATCTGTGCTTTCCAACATAATTAAATTGTCTTTCTTAAATATCCTCCTCAATTGGTCGTGATGAGCATCTCACACTAAGGTGATCGTAGGAATAACAAAGGAATAATGTTGGGGGTTTGATCATTGTGCAATCTTTGACATTAAACTCATTAGTCTCCTTACCCATAAGTTCATCTATTCACCTTTGTATCAAAGCTATTTTAGCTACCCTATCTAGATTTCTATGCATATGGTATATCGGGTGTCCCAATATCACACTCATTTGTCTCAATATATTGAGACCTATTCCTGCATATTTAATTCACAAATATACAAAAATATATGATAGACTATTTAATCAACAGTCCAATTATAGTCCTTTTATACAACAAAAAAGTATACATGAACTATATCCGACTCTCATCCCATATGTGGGTCAGCCACCCGTACCGGACTGCACCAAAGGGGTCCCACGACGGGGCGAGCAAAAGCCTAAAGAGTGATAATCTCTACAAGGGTTACTCCCCGCCTAAAATGCACATGCAATGGCACACGTTTAAACATCAATCACATTTCATGTAACTTATAACATTGATATTGAAATGTTTCAGGTCATGCATGGAGATGCAAGGTGGGTGTGGGTAAAAAAAACACTCGCTCACAACCCGAGTCCCAATCGAATTCTCACACCGAATGCCAAGTGTGAAAAACTACCATTTGTTTAACCCAATGACTAAACCCATTGACAACCCCCGTTTACTTTAATCTATCAAATCACAGATTTTCTTTCTTCAGGCCATGATTTTCTGCTTTCTACCATGTGACACCGCGATGCCTTCAACATTTTCGAACTTATACGCTGAATCATGTCTAAACGAATAACATTCGTGGGTCTTCACCCCTGGGATCTACCCCAACTTGCTCCACCAAAAACATGTAATTTATTATTTTGGATCAATTACACTGTGAGTCTCAACCTTGACTTTGTCCCATTCGAGCTCACTTGCACCCATTCACCAATACCGGTGAATACTCAATACCATGCACCCACACCCGACTCGACGCGATGTGACCATGCATATGAAATGCATGATGGCAATGCATTTTTCCTTCATGTTACATGTATATATGAGTGCTACATGAAACATTAATACACCATGAATAATTATAATTTTTACATATAATTAACATCCATGCAATCCATGTTAATACATCAACAAGCAAATATTAACATTGATATTTTCAATGTGATGTTATTTATTTATTTTCAACAATAACACACAAATGGCCCAAATCTCGGACTCCATATTAAATGTGGCACTTCATGGTCCCTTCACGGCTCACACCAATCTTTATTGGGATACCAAAACACACCAATAAAACCCGTACATCAGTCCTCGGATCAAAACTAAACTCGAACTTAGTCCCAACCGGTCGAAATGGGGCCCAAATTTCAGCTTACTTGCTGAAAACAATCCTGAAAATTCAGCCACTATCCAAAAAACAGCCTCGAATTCAACCGGATTGTGCAGAATGTCCCAAAATTCCTGGTATTCCCACACTAGTCCAAAAATTTGGGACTAAATTTACGCTACAACCTTCTTAAGCAATCTCAAGCCATTAAATGACCTTTAGGCTAAAATAACACAAGTAGGAAAATTCCCTATCTCGTGGAGTTTGAGGAAACTCTAAGATTTTGGTACCCACGCGTAGCCCTTGCTGTGTGGATCAACTTTGCCTACGGTCCGATTTCCGTAGATCTGAGAAAGAAGAGAAGAGAAGAAAAATAAAAATAAAAATATCTCTCTCCTACATGCTTTCTCATGCCCTCCGTCCCTTTTTTTGCTTTTCCTTTTGACATATGCTTTTTATTATTTTATTTTATTTATTTTTATTTGATTTATTATTACACATATTTTCTTTTTCCTTTTTCTTAATTCTTTTATTTTATTTTATTGCATCATCAATCATGTGGCTAATTGTGAGCCACACATTCAAGTATACGTGGCATGCCATGTGTCACCTGACACTCGATGTCTCGAAAAACGTGAAATTCCGACTGTCTTAGAATCCGACGAAATTCGACTGGTCAACTAGATTTCGCGATACGAATTCAACGGTGAAATCCGTTTCGTCATTCGAAATCTAGAAAATTTCCAATTATCAATCGAAATTACCGTTTTACCATTTTTCAAAAAAATTTAATTTTTTCCGGGTTTTACATGAAGTACATGATCCTATTTGCTACCTTTGATTTGTGCCCTAGCTTTGCCTCACCCCATGAAAATGAGTTTTCTCATTCATTCTCTAGGGAAGAACCTCCATTGAATGATGAGAAACCGAAATTATGCAAAAAGAATGGAAGAAAAAGACGAAAATTTAATGAAGATTGGAAAAACTACAAATTCTCCAAGGAGGAATTCATATTTTGTTTGATTAGCCCTAGGTCTATTCAAAGGGATCAAAATACATCTTGGGGGTATTTTAGACATGTTACAAGGATCCTAGAGTGATTACAATCCAAAAATAGAGTAAATTTCCGAGTTGAAGTCACAAAATACCATTTTTGGGCATTTATGGGCGATTTTGCATTGCCTCACCAAGCGGTACCATATTTTGCATTGCTCCTTGATTTTCGCATTGCTTGCCTTTTTGGACAACTTTCCATTTTTGGTAGGTTCCAGATTTGACAACTTTCCATATTTGGCAACAACATGCTCTTTTGACTTTACACTTCGTTTGATCATGTTTTTAGACTTCTAAACCTTCTGAATTGATTCCTAAAACTCCAAGACATGGCCTAGGGTCCCAAGAACGCCTCATTGCTCATCCTCATGCTTATGAAGAGCTGAAAAAGTACATGTAAAGGCCTATAAAACCACCAAAACTCAAGCAAAATATCAATAACATGGTTAGGGATGTAGAAACTTGCATAATTATTTAAGTATGATAATTTAGCACAAAAATGGGTTTAATATCAAAGAATTAAGTAAAAATATCCTTTTTGAGTCGTTATCATTGTTCATGATAGGTGCACTTGCGCGTATAAAATCTCACAAGTTGTTGGTACCTTTGTCGGGGATTGTGTTTTTCTATTAATACAATATTTGAAATAGCTTGATTCTACTTTAGATATAGTTTAGTCTTATTTTATTCCTTTTATTCTTGTCTTATTTTCTCTTTTCTATTTTTATTTGATGTCTTTTTTTTTTTTTTTTTGGTTTTATAGGAGTCATCACAATGGATGCTCTCAATAATTTAGTAGCCCAAATGGATTTTCTCACTTAGAAACTACAAAGTAAGTGGCTAGCTTATGGTTCGAATCAAGGGGTTGAATGTCAACTTTGGAATCCTTATGTGCCTATGGGTTAAGTTCAGTATGTGGGTAACTACAATCAACAACATCATAACCCATACTTGAACACATACAATTCGGCGTGCCAGCATCACTCAAACCTCTCATGGAACACAAATCCGAATGCTCCCTAACCTCCACAAGAGAAGAAGTTGAATCTTGAAGATGCAATGGCTAACTTAGCTAATTAAATGTCTCAAATGGTTAATGTTCACACCTAGTTCATGAATAAAGCAAGAAAAACTTCCAAAATTAGTTAGTACCCTAAACTCAAGCAGAGAAGAAGCTGAATCTAGAAGATGCAATGACTAACTTGGTCAATTCTTAAGCTCAAATGGCCAGTGCTCACTGTTAGGTGTGAATTAAGTTAGCATTTAAAGGAAATTCATGGCAGAGTTGTTACGACAAGCAAATTCCTACACCTTTATCACTTTTAACGAGCCAAATTCTCTGCTTTATTGCCTGGTAGATAAGAAAGGAAAATTCAAGAAAATGGAGCAAAAATTGGAGAAGAAATGAAGAAGAATCGTTGATATAAGCCCAATGTCACAACATCATACTCCTCATGTCACGACATGAGGACATTTCTTGTTGGAACACATCATGTAGGCATGCTATGTACATCAGCATTGTAGCCATGTTGCTACATCACCTCTCACCTACGAAACATTGAAGTCGTTAACATGCAATCATGTCATGGATACGAAGGCCTTCATGTCACCACATGATGAGGTCGAGAAGCCTAGAAACTTTCCATTTTTGGCCTTGTTTTCTAAGGATATAAATTCTTCTTTTACAAACGATTTTAGGATTCGAATTTTAGAGAAGAAACTCTCTCAAATTAGGGTTTCTCACTTTTTCTTCTTGAACCAAATTAGGGTTTCGATTTTAAGCAAATTTTACTTTGGATTTGGAGTTGATTTTGAAAATACAGCTTATTAAGAGGATCTCTTGAAATTTGGAGCAAAGTTTGGAGGACTTCTCATCTGTAATTTGTTTTGTATCCCTAACTTTATCTCTTTTCTCATGTCCTTCTTTATTCTTGTTGTAATAGACATGAAATTGATGGATTTGTGGGTTGTAATGAGTGGCTAATCATCCTCTAAAGTTGGTTTTTGAAATTGATGCTTGATTTATGTAATTTTTAGAATGGTTTTGTGAATTTATACTTGTGTTGATGTAAATCTTGGAATATTATGGTTTCTTCTAATTGCGTTGTGTTGGGAAATGTGCCTAAGACTAGTTTTCTGAATGTATTGTCTAAGGTTTCCATAGTGACAATTGGAATTTAAGTTGAGGCCTTGACCATTTCATTCTATCATGACTCAATTGTGGAAATCAACTTAACCTAATCAAAGAAGTTTAGGAAATTAGAAATTTTTAGTACTAAATGGATTTTATTGAGTAAAAACATTAATCTGACATTATGCGGGAATTGCATGGATTTAGCGGCGACCAATTCTTGAGTAGTTTGGGTGGCCCTATTGTATGGACTTAGCCACCAATAGGATACCTAAGAGAAAAGTTGCCTTAGAAAAGTATCATAATTAACCGCCTAGATGGACTTAATAGTGAATAGGAGGTTGGTATGAGAAATTGAGGGGGTCACGACAGTAAGAACCTCATATATTTTCTCTTGGACAAGAAAAAGTGTAATTTTGCTTAATTTGCTCTTAATGAACATGAACCAATACGCATCAATGGAAAGAATTGACCTTAGCATCCTTTTCTTGAGTTCTTTATTTGAAATTAATCCATTCCTAGTACATGATCTTTGATCGTCCCCTATTTTTGTTTTGTTTTACTTTAATTTTTTTTTGAAATTTTTTACCTAAAATCATTTTTTAGCTTAAATAGTGAAAATCTCCATTAGCTAAGGTACTTAGTCCTCACCAAAAACCTCTTTTCCCTGTGGGATCAAGATCTAATTTTTAAATTGAAAACCACTTTATTACTTGTGGCTCATGCACTTGAGGTATTTTAGGCAACTATTTTTATATAACATGCACAAACCACGTAAATCTCACACCCAATTCATGAATGAGGAAAGTCAAACGACTAACATGTTTTCTGAGAAATAGCAAAGGAGTTTACCTAACACTTCTAAGGTGAACCAAAAAGAAGAGGATATGGAGCATTTTAAGGCTATCACCTTGAGTAGTGGCAAAGAATTTGAGGAGCCTAAAAGAGAAAAGGTAGATACCAAAGAGCTAGATGAGCTAGTTGAGAAAAAAAAGGGGTCAACTTCTTTGGAACTGGAAGAGATAAGAAAAGAAGTTAAGAATCCAATTCTAGGGATGACTCTTTGGGGAGATGAGCATGAGAAGTTGAATAGTGAGGAGAGGCCCTACATTTTAGAGATTGATGAGGTCAACTTGGGGTTGAATAAGAATGAGAAAGCAACCGTTGTGGAGAAAGCTACATGAGCACTGCTATCCTTTCTTAGGGAAGCATGGAGGTAAAAATCATCACTCATTGCCTGGTTTGAAGAGTCAAGTTGACTCTAAAAATGTTGCTCTTCTTAGGCGGCAACCCAAGCTTAGTAATTGTGGACCCTACCCGATCTATGGCCACTGCGATCATAAATGAAAAGAAATGTGGGTTGATTCGAAGCTTTAGAAAATCCGTCCCTAGGAGGAATGGGGCTTTTCTTAGAGTCGCCACTTACTTTTGCTTTATTTTATAAAGGGAAACTAAGTAAGAACAAAAACCTCAATGACTCTTAGTATGGAAGGAGCGGTTTGCGAAAAACTAGATTTCCGGGTCCGTGGATCGACACGATTCGAAGGTACCCCCGGCAAGGAGGTAGCACTCTCCAAGCCCTAACTCCTGACTCTACTAGTGTATTGGGCGCGGGAGCATACGTCAAAGATCATATAGCCTCTGTGCTAAACATACAACTCGGGATCAACCAACCTAATCGCATCTAGCATGCTTAAAAAACACTCCAACCAAAAGCGGGCAATGGTACAGACTGTGGTCCCCCGGTCACACATCAAAGGTTAGCCAACAAAGGCGCAAGGCGCATGACACTCAAACACAAAGCATCCATGCGGAAATCCATTACCCCAACATTAAAGCATACCCGGTCCCAGCTGCTCGTAGGGGAAGGTTAGTCACGCTGGCATACTGTTCTCAAAATTAAATATCAAAAGTAAAGCAAGCAAGGAGAAATCATACATTGCATCTCAGCTACTCATTGATGCTACAACACTTGTCCAACTATACAAACACGTCTATTCATCTCAAAGAATCGGTCTCGACAAAACACTAGACTACTATTGCTTAACTAACCACCCTTTAACCCGCATAGACTCTAATTCTTACGAATCCAAAATGGAACCACATTAACTTGAACTAAACCCCATTTCAGACCCTAAACGTAGCCCTACATTGATATGAAGCGAATGGTCGGGATCACAAAGGTCACGCTTCAATTAAACTCGTAAAATTGACTCCACCCTACAAAACCCAACAAACTAAGGCATCCGGGGCCCTCAAATCCGCTTAATCCTATTGAGAAAATTCTGAAATTACTAAAACCTTCCTCAAGGAGTCAGGAATCTAAAAAAACAAACGGTGATTGATTCTTAGATTGGATGAGTGAGAACCGATCCAAACATGTCAAAAGTGCCCTAATCGCAGGCTCTAGAAAACTAAACTCGCGAACCACTGATCCGGTTTCCACCGGGCTGAGCCGGTTGGGAACAATTCTCAAAATTGGTCAAAACCTTCCTCGAGGAGTCAGAAATCTAACAAAGCAAACGGTGATTGATTCTCAGCTCGGATGAGTGAGAACCGATCCAAAACACGGTAAAGTGTTCTAAAACGGTCAGTAACTGGGGCCACCCCATTTTATTAAAATGAAGACCATGGGACTCAACTAATTTACAAAAAATGCATCCACCTAGATCCCTAGAACCAAACTGAAATGCAGCTACCTAAATCCCGTGAACTTAGCTGCAAATTCAACTACATAAAGCCTCCAAATAAAGCCACTATTCCTAGAAAGTCATGATATTCACAAAACGTCCCAACACAAATTTATGGGAATGAACCCAAGTAACCATTCGCAAATGCAATGCCAAGGGCTCAAACCAACCCCAAGGAGACAAGAGACAACCTTGCAATCACATACCTACATTCAGCTAATAATTAGGAACCTGCTAATCTAACTCAATACACAACCCAAGCTATTGTTTCGAAAAACTTAACCCAATGAACCGGATGGTTTCTTTTCCCAACTGGTCCATACGATTGTGAAAAGATCTCAAAACTTTTCAGAACCTTCCTCACAAAGTCAGGAATCCAACAAGACAAACAGAGTGCAATTCTGACTCCAAATGACCAAGAACCAACACAAACAAAGCAAAGTACCCAAACTTCTGTTCCGACAAACATAACACAATGAACCGGATGGTTCAGTTTCCCAACTGGTCCAGCCGGTTGAGAAAAGATTTTAAAACTTGTCAAAACCTTCCTCACAAAGTCAGGAATCCAACAAGACAAACGGAGTGCAATTCCGACTCCGAATGACCAAGAACCAACACAAACAAAGCAAAGTACCCAAACTGCCTTTCCGACAAACTGAACCCAATGAACCGGCTGGTTCGGTTTCCCCACCAGTCCAGCTGGTTGAGAAAAGATTTCAAAACTTTTCATAACCTTCCTCAAAAATTCAGGAATCCAACAAGACAAACGGAGTGCAATTCCGACTCCAAATGACCAAGAACCAACACAAACAAAGCAAAGTACCCAAATTGCCTTTCCTGAAAACCGAACCCAATGAATGGGCTGGTTCGGTTCCCCAACTGGTCCATCTGATTGCGAAAAGATCTCAAAACTTTTCAGAACCTTCCTCAAAAAGTCAGGAATCCAACAAGACAAATGGAATGCAATTCTGAATCCAAATGACCAAGAACCAACACAAACAAAGAAAAGTACCCAAACTGCCTTTCCGGCAAACCAAACCCAATGAACTCGCTGGTTCGGTTTCCCAACCAGTCCATCCGGTCGAGAAAAGATTTAAAAACTTGTCAAAACTTTCCTCACAAAGTCAGGAATCCAACAAGACAAATGGAGTGAAATTCCGACTCCGAATGACCAAGAACCAACACAAACAAAGCAAACTACCCTAACATGAGTCTGCAAACAACAAAAGCAAAGAAAAGCATAAAAGAAACGGGAGAAGCATATAACTTTCGTACCTGTAGGATTCACTAAACACTATCCCCTGTTTTTTTCTCTTCTTCTTTAAGCCTAAATAAATCGGCCCCTCTTAGTCAATGAATTTGGCCAAGAAGATCCTAGAACCGAGTATCACCCCCCCTAGAAAAATGCTACGAAAAAAGAACTCCCCATATCTTCTTCCATTCTAGCCTTTATATCAGAAACCCTACCTCTGCCTCTGAACCCACCTTGTTCCTGCCACTTTCAACTCTAGAATCAGCTCCCTCAACATGGGATACACACCCACTATTATTGCTCTTGCATTCACGAGGCTAGCTTAACCTTTTTAGTATTTTCCCTTTTTTTTTTTTACGAAAGCCACCACTAAGAATCCATATGTGATTCATGGTGGGTCGTGAAGAACCCAACCCAAGGCCCAAAAATAGACCCACAATATTGCCCAAGGTTGAATGGAGCTGAGCTTGAACCATATACAGGATTCGGGGCTCCATAATCACAAAAATCGTAAATGGGCTCCACACAAGCTGGCCCGACTAACTGGTTGAACCGGATGCCAACCAATAGAGCCGATTGAGGAAAATTATGAAATTTTGACAAGAATGTTCCTGAAAATAATGCAGACCAACAAAAAGGTGCACACCCAGTTCGGATGAGGGAGATATGATCAAAAACAAGAAGGAGTGTCGCTAAACCAACTAAAACATTTGTCAGAGTATCGCCCTCGATGAACTAGTCAAACCGACATTGGTCAAACGGTTGAAAAATTATGAATTTTTACAAAACTCCTTGTTGAACAAGGAATCTCAACAAAACAAACTACAAGACGATTCGAGTTTGGACAAGGGAGATAGGATCTAAACAAGCCTTTAAGGTCGAATTTGACATACTCATCAAATCCCATCGAGCTAAAAACCTCAAGGGGCCCTGAGACTTGCTTCCTGGCGGCACGAAGTGCCAATAATCAAAAGAGAATCCACGATGACACTCTAAAGTGAACTACATACGCATTCAATGGACCATTTACAAGCCCACCCGAGGCTCGAAGACAGACTAAGCCTAAAAGGGCCCTAATGGTGTTATATGAGAATGATGGGTGAGTGTGACACCCATAGGATAAATGCAAGTGCTGAGGGACAAAATTTAGGGTCTACAGTAATGTTTTTCTTTCTTTTTCAATTTTTAGTTAGCTTTGAGTTTTTTTTCATTTATTTATTTTTCTTGCATGATCTTGTTTTTTTTTGTTTTTTTTGTTTTAGTCTTGGATTTCAAGAATTTGAAGGTCAAGAGTTAGTTTTGGAGGTGAAATATCTTGCGAAATTGAGGACCAAGTCGTTTAAGAGGCTGAAAGAATCAAGAAGAGCAAGCAATGTTTATTTTGGAGAACTCTTGGTCATGCCATGGTGTGACCATTGCATGCCACGATGCGAGCTTCAAGCCATGGACTATGATGGAGAGCCCTTGGTCACGCCACAACTGTTAGGTGTGAATTATACTTTGTTTTAAGCATTCATTTCTTATATTTATTGAGTTCTTAATGCTAAATTCATACCTATATAACTCAATTGCAGGTCAAATCCCTCTCATACCTTGACTTTGTAGAAAAGGAAGAATACCCAAGCAAAGGAGACAAGAAAGTTAAGAAATGAAGTTGAAGTGCTTATGTCACAACATGGAGCCTCATGTCTCAACATGGGGTCCCCTCAGAATGGAAGCTTATACACTACCATGTAGCGAGATGGACCCATATGATCTCACGACATCAAGTTATTGGAAGACTAAAGCAGAAGGCTACATACTGTCATGTCACGACATGGACTTATATGATATTGCGACATCTAGTCAAAAGAAGATCAAGAATGAGGAGCAAGCACTGTCATGTTGTGACATGAACTGTCTTCATGACTTGACATCAAAAGAATCCATTAGGCCACCTTATTATCATGTTGCAACATTAGAAGGATTCCAAAAGCACCTCTTTTATCATGTCGTAACATCAGAGCTGTTGATGTTGTGACATGACAATGTCAAGCCACTTTTGAGCATGTATTTTTTGCCCAATTCTTAGCCCATTTTCCGACAGTATTTAAGCAATAAGTTGTACTAATGATAGAAAACAATCATTAGAGTTAGGACACGATTTTTGAGAGACTTCATCCTCTCTTGAGGTTTTGGTTTTCTTGGAAGTCCTATACCTTAAACCTAGGGTTTTTGAGTTTTTTTTTGTTGATTTCTCTTGGATCTAGAGCTAGCTTGAAGAATCTACTCACTAAAGGGTGTTTACATCTTGGGATCAGTTGGAGAGGATTCCATTTCATATTGTTTTGTATGTCTAACCTTACCCCTTCTCATTCCTTTCTTTATTTTGATTTGTACATCATGATTTTGGATGATATGAGGGCTATACTAAGAGGCTAAACCATCATCTAAGGTTGGTTGTAGACATTAATGTTTGGTTTATATAATTTTTAGAAAGATTTTGTGAAAGTTTGCTTGTGTTGATGCAGTTTTGGAATTACTATGGTTTATTCAATTGAAAGGTGTTGGGATTTGTGATTGAGACCTAAAATAGAAAAGTTTGACCTAGGGCTTCCAAAGTGACAATTGGAAATTGACATGAGGCCTTGACCAAGTCTTCGAAATATATTTCAATTGATAAAATTAACTTAACCTAATCAAAGAAGTTTAGGAAATTAGTAATGGCTAGTACTAAATGGATTTTATTAGGGAAAAGCATCAACAAGGCAATGTGCTAGATTTGTAAGGACTTAGCAGTGATCAAATCTAGCACAGTTCGAGTTTTCCTATTGTAAGGACCTAGCGGTGATCAATATGATACATAAGGGAAAAATAACTTCGAAAAGGATTGTACTTAATCGCCTAGAAGGACCTAACGATGAATAGGTGATTTAGTGCTAGAAATTGAGGTGAGTCATGAGAGTGATAACCTTATACTGATTTCCCTTGAGTAAGCACAAGTAGACATTCACATTATTTTCTCTTATTGAATATAAACCATAAGCATTAATTAAAGCAACCTTCCTTAGTGTTTTACCTTGAGTTTTATTCTTCGAAGCCTTCTTTCATTTGGAAATCTTCACATAGTCTAATTTTCCCTATTTTAGTGTAGTTTATTTTAGTTTTATTCTCATTAGAAATTGCTAGCTTAGGTAGTGAAATGGTAGATTAGCCGGGGTATTTAGTCCCGTCTAGACTTAATCTCCTTGTGGGATCGATATCCAGACTTTCTAGTCTACTTACTACTTGTATGACCGGTGCACTTGTGGTATTTTAGGCTGCATAACTTTTTATATAGACACACACACCACTTAACAAGTTTTTTGTGTCGTTGCCAGGGAGGTAGTTAAGGCGTTTGAATTAATATTCTAGCGAAAGTCAAAGTTGCTAATTTGAGCATAGTTTTTTAATTTGTGAATACTTTTGTTTGTTTATTTTTGTCTTTAGTTTACTCATTTTGTTTTAGGGTGTTTCTTTGTGAATGCAGGTACTTGATTGTATGCGGAGAAGAAATTCAGATTTGTTGCCATTTGATCTGGAAATAGAGAGAACATTGAATAGTAGAAGAGGGTTAAATAGATAAGAACTGAATATGGATGAGAATCAGGGTAACCGCTATTCTAATGCATATAGTGAAGGAGACGGTAATCATAATGAAATGCACAATTTGAGAGAGCCTAATTTAGGCGATTGTTGGAAACTGATGCTGAATGATAACTATTCCGGGATTTGAAAATAGTTTATCAATATGAACAATTTTGAGTTGAAGCCTAGTTTGATATCGATGGTACAACAACAATAGTATGGAGGCCATTTTTTGAAAGATTCGAATGCTCACTTGTCAAATTTTATTGACTTGTACGGAACTATAAAGATGAATGGGGTTGATCACGATGTCACCAAATTGAAGTTTTTTCCCTTTCACTTAAGGAGAAAGCTAAGAACTGGTTTCACAACCTAGCTCAGGGATCCATTGAAACATGGAGGAAGATGGTTGAAGCCTTTTTGACAAAAATTTTCTCGCCTCAACTTACTTCACAACTCCGAGCCAAGATTACACAGTTTAGACAAGGTGATCAAGAGACGTTATATGATGCATGAGATCATTTCAAAGAATTGCAAAGGAAATGCCCACAACATGGGTATGAGCTTTAGTCGCTAGTACAAACTTTATACAATGGGTTGAACTATTCAACTAGAGCTTTAGTTGATGCAGCTCGCGGAGGTTCTATCACGAGTAAGACGACCAAAGAAGCAAATAACAATTATCAAGCACCCTCTAAAAGATCCATTGGAAGAAGATAAGGTGAAATCTTGGAATTGGACCGAGTTTCGTCCTTAGAAGAAAAATTTGAAGCATTGATGACAAAGTTGAACCAACAAACTCCTAGAGAACCTACATCAAGAGAATTAGCTTCCACGAAAATTCAAGAAGCTATGTTGGCAAATTCTACATCTCAACTAGAGGAGGCGAATTACTTAAATAATAGAGGCTATGTTTTCCAACCCAACAACAATTTGCCTATGCATTATCATCCAGGGCTACGGAATGATGAGAACCTATCATATGGTAACCAAGCAATTGTTCCACATGTGCCACATCAATTGAGTGTTTCTAACGCGTCTCTTGATTTTCAAGGACAAGGAGCTTTGAGCTCTAACAATCAAGGGCAAAGAAGACCATCATTTTTTGAAGTGAACATCTTGTATCTTCTCAATGATATGAAGAAGAACAATGATAGTCGAATAGCTAATTTGGAGACTACCTAGGCGAATATGGGTGCATCTTTAAAGAACTTAGAGACTCAAATGGGGTAGCTAGGCCCAGTCTATGAAAGAGAGTTCTTCTAGATCTTTTCTAAGTGTTATGGAGAAGAATCCGAAAGATTGGATGGCCATCACTCTTTGGAGTGGAAAAGAACTTGGAAATTCCAAAATTGCTGAAAATGAGAAGATGGTGGATGATGAAGTTGACAGTAAAATGGTTTAAGATAAGAAAGTGGGAGTCGAAAAACAAGAAATTCAATTGGACAAGAAGAAGGAAGAGAGAAAAGAACAACTCTACACCAGGAAATGTTTTATTCATGATAAACCCTCCCCAATTGTCCCATCATTGCCGTTTCCACAAAGATTCAGAAAAACCAAGTTAGATGGGCAATTCGCTACATTTTTTAATATGTTCCAAAAGCTTGAGGTGAACATACCTTTTGCTGAAGCATTAGACCAAATGCCCAACTATGTGAAATTTATGAAAGAGCTTCATGAGTAACAAGAAGAAGCTGAATGCATATGGAACAATCAATCTATTAGAGAATTGTAGTGCAATAATTCAGAGAAAGCTTTCGAAAAAGCTGAGGGATCCAGGAAGTTCACCATTCCTTGTGCAATTGGTGAACATACTAATAAGAAGGCTTTGTATGACTTGGGAGCTAGCATTAATCTTATACTATTATCTATGGTAAAAAAGATGAATTTGGGTGAGCTTACCCCTACTACTTTATCACTTCAGATGGCCAACCATTCATTGACTTATCCTCAAGGCATTCTTGAAGATGTGCTTATGAAAGTAGATAAATTTATTTTTCAGGTAGACTTTGTTGTGTTGGAAATGGAAGAAGAGAAAGAGGTTCCGATTATTCTAAGAAGGCCATTTCTTGCAATTGGAAAAGCTTTAATTGATGTGAAAAATGGAGAGTTGACATTGAGAGTCAGTGATGAAGAAGTAAAGTTCAATCTTACCAAGACTGTGAGATTTGCTGATAATGATAGAAGAACTTGTATTAGGGTTGATAGTTTGATCCCCTCAATCGGTGAAGTATTGAATGACATGGTTGAATGGGGATCCTTTGGAAAAATGTTTGATCGAGTCATTATCTATGGCTGATTTAGAGTTTGAGCATCCATCTACATTTCAGAAAATGTTTGAGACCATCCTTGCTATAGAAGTGAATGAAGATGCAGTTGTGATTGAAGAAGAAAATAAGGCACCGGATGAGTTAGTACTTAAAGAACTGCCTGAGATCTTCGATATGCATTCTTGGGTGAAAATGGCACAAAACCTGTGATTATCTCTTCAGTTTTTGATGCGAATATGGAGGCCAAATTACTTATGTACTAAAGAAGAATTTGGACGCTTTTGCATGGTCCATTGAAGATATCAAAGGCATTAGTTGTTCAATTTTCATGCACAAATTTTAATGGAGGAGAACTACACACCCACAATTGAGCATCAAAGGTGGTTGAATCCTGCTATGAAGGAAGTTTTGAAGAAAGAAGTCCTCAAATGGCTCCAAGTCGGGTATATTTATGCTATTTCAGATAGCTCTTGGGTCAGTCCAGTGCAAGTAGTTCCAAAATATGGTGTCATGACAATAGTGAAGAATGATATAGATGAGATCATTTCTACTTGCACAGTTATAGGATGGCGAGTGTGTATTGATTATCGAAAGCTCAATATGGCCACAAGGAAAGATCACTTCCCATTATCTTTCATAGACCAGATGCTTGATAGACTAGCGGGACATCCATTCTATTGCTTTTTAGATGGGTATTCAGGCTATAACCAGATCCTTATTGCTCCGGAAGATCAAGAGAAGACCATGTTCACATGTCCATATGGGACCTATGCCTTCCGAAGAATGCCGTTTGGACTTTGCAACACACCAACCACTTTTCAGCGTTGTATGATGGCGATTTTTATAGATCTTGTTGAAAATAAAATGGAAGTCTTCATGGATGACTTTTCAATATTCGATAGCTCATTTGATCATTGTCTCCACAACTTGAGTACAGTCTTGGAAAGATGTAAAGTAGAAAATCTTGTACTAAATTGGGAGAAATGTCACTTTATGGTATGTGAAGGCATCGCCCTTAGACATCATGTATCCAATGAAGGACTAGAAGTTGACAAGGCAAATATCTCCACCATAGAAAATCTTGCACTGATAATGAATGTTAAAGGGGTGAGGATTTTTCTTGGACATGCGGGGTTCTATAGAAGGTTCATCAAGGACTTCTCCAAAATTGTGAGGCCATTGTGTAATTACTCAAGAAAGATGCAACCTTTGTGTTTGATGAAGTTTTCCTTGATGCGTTTACTAAGATTAAGAAGAGGCCACGAAATCCTATTGTGATTAAATGATTGAACATCCCTTTGAAATGAAAGCATGCAAAGAGATTTTTGAAGAATAGTCTGAAAAATGCCTAGGGCATTGTGCCAGCTTTGTTGAAAGTGGTCTGGACCTCAGCCATATGGCAGAATCCATACCCAAATACTGGTGCGAAGGTGAGCAGAGCTGAGCTCCTGTGAAGCAAATGACTTTGTGCAGTATGTTTTCTGACCTGGTGTGATGTGTACTGCTTGAGGCGTAGGCAGCCAAAGTAAATTTCAGCACTTATTATATCCGCTACATATCATTTAATATTAAAGGCTTCTTCATTAATTTGATATTCATACGTTGAGTTGATATAGATATTTAATCGGATTAATGAAGTCCATGATACATAACATAACATGAAGGAAATCATGATGGGATCATGATAATAAGAATCCTATCATGTGCAATTATGTTAGTGTCTAAATTATCCCTAATCATAGGATCAACGAGACTGGACATTGTTGATCCGGACAGACTAGCATATGTCATACTTCTTGATTGGATCAAGCAGTAGATCTTATAAATTGTAATCTATGAGTTGATTAGAGTTGACAAGTGGATGCTTGCTAAGAGTAGCTAAGTACATCGGAGACTTGTCATGAGACAATCATATGGATTATCTATTTAAATGTAGATGATTGTCTCATCATAGCAATGGTACAAGTATCCTTAGACTTGAGGTGCTCAAGGATATTTTGGATGTTGTTTCTGTACTTTGACCTCGATTTATGTTGCCTCTTGTTGGAGGTCGCTCTTTGGATGATAGTTGGGTATAGCTTGAGGTGTTTGAAGGTAATTGAGTAGCCAACAAAGGATTCACCACTCCTAAATAGAGGGAGAATATACCTATGGCTTATTGTCGGAATCATAACTGATGAGTAATGAATCCGAGGACAAGATCAAATATCACTTGGGCTGGATGTAGCGTAGCCAATCTAGTGGGAGCTACACATTATCCATGCTCTGAATCGAGTTGGGAATCGATTGGTAAAAAGACAAAATTTGAGGTATTTGTTTATGAAAGGGTCTACAGTCAGACCACTGACTCTCTGGTTAATTGGGGGTCATGATGTGTTGCTAGATGCAGCTCATGACTTGCTTGATTCAATAGTTGAATCAAGTGGCAAACATAATCAGAAACCTAATGGGTCACACACTTAGAAGAGTGGAGCTGATATGAAACGGATTTGGATGTGATCTAAATATGAGGGAGCTTATTCTCGAGAATGGAATGTCATGAGATTAGTAGAATCCTAGGTTCGAAGGCCCTCACTAAGAGAGATAATAGGTTTGGGCTTGTTCTTCGGCTTAAGGCTGGTAAAGGAACACGCCATAGTGTATATGGATGCGTTTAGCATATCATCCCTTAGAGTGAGGGGCATTTTATACATTTCACAAGCTAGGGGTTTTCTATAAAAGCATATTTATGGAAAACCATAAGAACACAACATAAGACCAAGCCACTTTTCCTCATCTCTCATGAAAGTGTTCAAGAGAGTTTGAGAGGAGTTTCTTCAAGAACTCCTCTTTGGGAGATCGGGTTTTAGCCTCCTCTTTGTGAGATCGGGACTTCTTCCCAAATCGTTGTCTTGGAGGTTGTCGGCTCCACTATTTTTGTGGATACTGTTAGAGGTGAACCTAGGAATTGATTCGCTTCGGTATTTTCTGCCCAACCAATAGATCGATTTTTGAAACCAACACAAGGTAATTCTGTACCCCTTTCTTTGGTATAGAACTGGATTTGATTCCCCAAGCGGTCCTTGGGAGGGTTTTGTTGAGATTTTTTTTGTTTTTCGCTGCTTTTGGCATGAGATGCCATCCTCAAAACCCTTCACACAGATCATGAGGCCATACGATACTTGATGCAAAAGAAGGATGCAAAGCCTAGACTCAGTCGTTGGGTATTGCTTCTTCAAGAATTTAACATGGAGATTCGAGATAAACGGGGTGTGGAGAATGTAATTGCGGATCATTTATATCGTTTGGAAAGGAAAAATGAGATTGAAGAACCAAGGGAAATTGAAGAATTTTTTCTTGATGAACAATTGATGGTGGTTGATACTTCATTGCTTTGGTATGTCGATATTGTAAATTTTCTTGCTTGCAAAGTATTATCCCCAGAGTTAAGTTCTCAACAAAGGAAGAAATTTCTCTATGATGCAAGATTTTAAAGATGTCCAGACCAAGTGGTGCGAAAATGTGCTCCAACAAATGAATATGAAGCGATTCTAGCTCATTGTCACTCCTCACCATATGGAGGACACTTTGGGGTAACAAAAGCATCTCAAAAGGTGCAATAATGTGGTTTTTATTAGCTAAATTTATTCAAAGATTGTTTTACCATTGTGAAGAGATATGATCGTTGTCAATGGGTTGGAAATATCTCAAGGAGAAATGAAATGTCATTGAACAATATACTTGAAGTTGAGATATTTAATGTATGGGGCATTGGCTTTATGGGTCCATTTCCTGTATCCTTTGGTAATCTGTATATTTTCCTTGCCTTCGATTATATATTGAAGTGGGTTGAAGCAATTGCTACTCTAAAGAATGATGCAAAGACTGTGACAAAATTTATGCATAAGAACATTTTTACCTGGTTTTGTACTCGAAAGGCCATAATCAATGATGAAGGATCTCATTTTTGCAACAAGATGTTTGCTACACTAATGGCCAAGTATGGAGTCAAGCATAAAAAGAGTTTGGCATATCATCCACAAGAAAATGGTAAAGATGAAATCTCTAATCAGGAGTTGAAAAGTATTCTTGAGAAGACGGTGAACACGAATAGAAGAGATTCGTCATCGAGATAGGATGATTCGCTTTAGGCTTATCGAATCGCATACAAAACTCCAATTGGAATGTCTCCATATTAGTTTGTGGTAAAGCATGCCACTTGCCGGTTGAGCTTGAGCATCGGGCACTATGGGCAATCAAGAAGCTGAACTTTGACTTCCAAGCTATGGGAGAAAAAAAGGCTAATCCAACTCAATGAGATGGAAGAGATTAGAAATGACTCCTATGAGAATGCTCGGATTTACAAGGACAAAATGAAGAAATGGCATGACAAGCAGTTGATCAGAAAAGAATTCAAGGAGGGAGATAGTGTACTTCTCTTCAATTCTAGACTGAGATTATTTCCAAGCAAACTTAAGTCTTGATGAACAAGACCATTTACCGTGGTCTCAATAACTCCTTATGGTGCTATCGGTTTGAGATTTGACAATGGGCAAGAATTCAAAGTGAATAGGCAACGTCTGAAGCATTACCTTGGAGAGGAGTTGATCTTCAGGGAGAGTATTCAGTTAAAAGAGTAAAACATGGAATTTTTGGTGTTATCCACCATCGAGATGCGGCTTGGTCGAGCTAGCAACACTAAACTTAGCACTTTTTGGGAGTCAACCCAAGCTTTATGAGGATCCTTGTCCCTTTTTCTTATTTCTTAGATTTTTGTTTTGTTTTCGATTAGTTCATTTTGATTTTTGGGATCCTCGATATGTTTGATGTGTTTTTAAGTTCCAGGTTTAATAAAAATACAAGAGCTGAGAAAGAAGAAATTTGTCGAAAATGTAGAGAAAATAAAAAAGAGCAATGAGACATTGAAGAAGTTTGGAAGAGCAAGTTATGAGAAGCATATTTGAGAGGAGTTTTGTAGTGGGGGGGTAGTAGTCCTAATTCCCTTAACTATTCGTATAGGAATCTCTCTTCTCTTCAACTAGTCTTCTAGATGCTTGGAAAGTATGAATGGTATGTTGGGTTCTTAGGCAACGTACCTTTGACCTAACATGCGTAATAGATTGTCTCTTGTCTGAAAACCACTAGAGGGTTGAGTTGAGAACCTTTAAGATAGCTCTAAAATCATGTATGAATTACTTTACTATACATAGAGAATTTATGCTTCAATTATATCTTGCAAAAGGAACCTAGGCGGATTTTAGAGGATCACCTATAGGCAGATGATCGATAATTATGAAACCCCCTTTGAATCACCATGGTGAGGCCGAATTTGGTGAATTCAAAGCCAACCTTCTTTATATATTTTTCTCTAAAAATCAGCAATCACCCCTTCTCAGCAATAAAAACTCACACTTTAATTCTACAGCCACTCTAGTTTAATAAATCAATCTAATTGTAGCAATTGTAGACCAAGGACATAAAAATAAGAGAGGAACCCATCCTGCATTTACATCCAGAGCCATCATAATTTATAAAATACCATTTTCCATCACTCAGAGAGGTTTATTGGGTTTTCAACATTCGGTTTTAATGCTTCAACAATGTCCATCAAATATTTACCTTGTTTGTTGAGAACCCTTGCTAAGAAACACGACAAATGATATTAAAACTAATATGAAAACTGAAAACACTAACAGTAATAGTTGAACGCAAGCAAGTAAAGGGTCCCCCTCTCTCTCCCAACTAAATCATGGTTACCTTATGGAATAGGTAACTGGCGAAAAAGGTACAAGGTGCAACCTTTAGGCATCAAGCTTCCAAAAGTAACTCCATTTTAATGAAAGAGTTTTAAAACATCCCATCCCAAGATACTTCACAAAAGCCAGATGGTCAGGTCCGCTGTGACAGCAGAAATGAGGCCTCATTATGAGGGAGTGTCCAGACTCCTTAGCCATTGCAGAATGGGCAAATATTATTCATGTTTTAAGGGTTTATATATAATATAAATAAACACACTTCCAATTGAACCCAATATGAGATGAGATCATGTAATTGTTCTTCTTGTTTATACTGAAAGGACTGATCCCACTATGAAACAAGCCAAAGAGGGACGAGGCCACACTTCCATTCATCTATTTCACTATTTGGTTAATTTAGAATCATCGCTGAGTTATTGGGAAAACAAAACTAAAATTGAAGTTGAAACAAAAAATAGGGGAAAATTGATATCGGTTGTGAGGAGTTAACAAAAGTAGATGACAACTCCTAAATAGGAAAAATTACTCAAATGACTGGCTCTGGTACTCATGTATGTTAAAAAATACTAGGGTTGATTGTCTTAATTGATGTATGTTGATTTATACTTAACTTAGGCTCAGGTTGAGTGAAAATGCACTTATGTTGGTTCAAGGAATAGGGTATGAGGTTTACACTCTCGTGTCTCCCCTCAATTTCACACACTATCTTCATATTCACCGCTAGGTCCTTGAATGTGTTACTTTTCAAAGGCATTTTTCCTTGGGTGTGTCCTATGGGTCTATGCTAGGTCATCACAATAAGACTACCCGAACTGTGCTTGGATCAGTCACCGCTATGTCCTTACGGCCCCTCACACAACACTGAATTGGTGTTTTCTTCTAAAGAAATCTATTAAGTACTAGACATTTCTAGTTCCCTCAATTTATTTAATTAGGTTAATTCAATTTAGTTAATTAAAACACATTAATAAGGAATGGTTTTGGCCCAAGGGATGATCTCCAGTTGTCACAATGGAATCCCTAAGTGATTCGTTCATAAACCGAGTCTCACACACACACATTTCCCAATATGAATTTATTGCAAGAAACCTTAATATTCCAGATTCTACATCAATATAGGTTCATATTATACACAAATCTAGAAATAATATAAAGTAACCATCAATCTTAACAATCAACCCTAAAAAAGGGATTAGCCACTCATTACAACACTCAAATCTACCGAGTTCATATATTTTTCAACAGTAAACCAAGAAGAGGTGAGAAAAAGATTCAAAGTTAGAGATACAAAACAACTATATGATGCAAAGCTCTCCAAACTTCAATCACAGCTGCAAGAGATCCTCTACCTGGTTGATCCTCCAAAAATATTCAAAACAAAGAAAAAATAACTAAAATCGAAACCCTAAAATTGTTCTAAGACTAAGAGGTGAGAAATCCTAGAATAGGATGTTCTTGGCCTCCAAATCCAAACCCTAATAATTATTAGAAGTATAGAATTTATAGTTCTTGGAAAATGGGCTAGAAATAAGCCAAAAATAGAAAGAACAACTCAGGCCATCGTCTCCATGTCACAACATCATGTTGTGACATGGTCGAAGCTTCATCTTGTAGTGTCTTTAACAGGGTTCCCATGTCTCAACACCATGTCGTGACTGGCCGAACATATAAACCTCAATTGGCTACATGGCTGGTTATGTCGTGACATGGCAGAGTGTCCTCGTCAAGAAGCTCCATAGGACTGCCTATGTCGTGACATGACACAAAACAATGCTTGCACAGGATATCACCTGATGTCGCGACATGGAGAGTCATGTCGTGACATGAGGCCTTAAATTAGCAAATCTACTATAGCCTTCTTCCATCTTGCTCATATTACTTGCCTTTTCGTTCTTTTCTACAAAATAGAGGCCAAGAGAGGGATTATTGTAAAAATGAACATATATGGTGTGAATTTAGAATTAAAAGATCAATATATTCTAGAAATCCATGCTTAAATGCTAATATGATTCACACCTAACAAATTCCCCCAACATTAGCATTTTTCTTATCCTCAAGCAAAGGAACAAATTATTTTCCTTATTCAAAACATAACAAAACATGTTGAGCTTAATACGAATGCATTGAGTGATAATTTTCCTCAGGGATCTCATCTTCAAATAATGTAAAGAAAGCTTTGAGAAATTGTCTTACCATATAATAAATTGACCAAGAGTTAAGCATACCTAAACCAAAATTCTTTGAGTGTGTGTAAAGTCTTGTCCTCATGTGGTCAATTGCAATTTAGATTGAATTAGGAAAACAAGAACTAAATGGAGATCTCTCACTCACATGGTGATACCATGACTCATAAATGTGTAAGACTCCATAGGCTTGCTTGGCATACCTTTCTCTACTAATGTAGGCAATTCACAACTCTTAGGATCAAATAGGTCTTCAACAACTTGTAATGTATAGCTTAGGCAAAGGGTAGTTAAGTAGGTAATTTTTAGGCATGTGTTTACCCAACACATACATATTTCCTTTTCTTCAATGCTTTTCTCCCATCATTTAGCATCCCGAGTTTCTAAACACTTGAGCTCATCTTAGCCTCTGTTAGGTGTGGTTCATGTTAGCATTTATCATTGCAAAACATCGTATATTTTATGTTTTTGATGCTAACTAAGCACCCTTTTCACTCATTTTCATGTCTAATCCCCTTTCTGTGTATTTTGTAGAAATGAAGAAAACAAGACAACAATCAAGAAATTTGGACAAGAATTGAAGAAACTATGCAAAATGAATGTCATGGTCGTGGACCAACTATTCCGGTTGCACCATATGGTCTCAAACTTTATCAACAAGATCTGCGGAAGTCAACATTCGGTGTAGTTGTGATGAGTCCTAAACTCATCTATTTTTAATCCATTTTTCTAGCATCATTTTAGAAGTTTATGATTCATTTTAATGCCGAATTATGGAATATTCATCAACTTTTTGTTTTGCAGGTTTTGTATGAAAAAGAGAGAATTCTAGCAAGAAAAGCAGAAAAATTGGCCAGTGCAGCAAACTATGTTGCGACATAGCATCAGAGTGTCACGACAGAATTCCAATATAACCAGCCAGGCGGTACCGCAAAGGACTAAGCTGCTTAGCCAAAATGAAGACTATCGCGACACAATTTAAGATAGACTGACAATTTCTATCGCGACAATGGATTTTTATATTGCAACATTGCTGGAGCAGCTCATGAAGAAGAATGTAGCAACATTTCTTACTCTGTCGAGACATTGATCAAGTAAATGGCATTAGAACCTTGTCGCAACATCTTACAATTATGTCACGACATAAGAAACGAAGTCATCAGATGAACTCTGTTGTGACAAAAGACAACTCTGTCATGACAGAAAATGGAAAAACAATGAAACAATGTGCCAGCGACAAAGTTTTCTATGTTGAGACAGACATTTCAACTAAGGACAAGACCAAGGCAGATTTTATGTCACAACAGAAGAAAACTATGTCATGACGCAACATTAAGAGCCAGGAATGGGTTGATGGTGATTGTTATTTTTCTGCACAAAGTGGAAGAACGCCTTAGTTGGAAATCTTGAATTTATTTGATTGGTATTATTCTTGAACTTAACTGTTCAAAGTTCTAGTATTGTGTACCCAAAAACAAAGGATTGTATCTTACTCTGATTTCCAAGAGGCCCTTTGCGTGACATAGAGATGGAGAATCATGAGGGTACGGAGCAGTTCCTTGTGGGCATGGTAGACTAATACTTCGGAACTAATGAACTCTAAAAGATTATTCAGATAGATCACTAACTTACTAATTGTGTGTGGTCAATTGGAGGAAATATCAGTTTAATTTCTCAGAGGTTTCTTCTATTTATGATGAAATGATTCTGATCCCGTGCTAGCATAGATCTAATCAAGGATATGGAGAATTTCATTAGAATTGAAGGACGAGGTGCCAATTAAATTGGGGAAGGCTTTCAATATACTGTCTATAGGGGCAAGACTTCTTCAGTCCTAAGATTTGGGTGTGAAGTACTGAAAGTAAAAATGTCTTATCTAGAAAAGAGGAATATATCTTACAAGGACTGACATCCATGAGTTTTAAATGAACATGAATCTCAATTAGCAAAGTTGCATGCTGGTGAGAAATCCAAACTATACCACCATGCATCTTTGACAAGTTCAGCTTTCCAACTAATGGTTTAGTTATGACTCAAAATGTTGCAAAAATTGACAATCCTTCATCAGTCTATTTCCCAGTGTTGTCTCACTCAATGAATTCTCAAATCCACTCTTATTAATATTTTTAATGTATACTAGCGAAATTACTTTAGTATTATTTTATTAGTTCTCTCATCATTTTAACAATGGAGTTCAAATAGTAAGGATCTCGAGTGAAGGTAGTTAGTCTTTTGATTTATCATCAGTCCTCGTGGGAACGATATTTGGACTTAAACCACTTTATTACTCAGATGAACTAAAATTGTAGTGATTCACTAAACACAAATTTTAACGAATCCATTTTATTGTGCTGATAAACACATATTCTCAAAAATCAAACAAGTTTGGCGCCGCACGGGGACTTTAGTTAGTCTTTGGTCAGCAATGCTAATTACTTGCTAAATTTGGTCTAAACGTATAGAAGACAACAAGGTTTTGGTGCCGTTGTCGGGGATTAGATAATAGTCCTTTGGTAATAGTGTCATAAATTTGTATATATAATTTAGTTTACAAGAAATGGCCTATATCATTTCCTGTCAATGATATTACTTAGGATTTTTCCTTGACTAATAATCTAACAAGTTCTAGGACATTTTGAGATTTAACAGTGATAGATCCCAGAAGATGTCACAAATCTTTAACACAATTTGTTTTAGATACTTCGACCATGTGCAAAGTAGTTTATCAGTGATTCATAATAACTAAACTGTTTACAAAAATAGAATTACAAGTCTTATTTGTTCCATCAATTTGTTACAATCTTCCTTATTCTTGAAGTTCAACATATTCATCATTAACTTTACAACTTTCCCTTTCATTTATTCCTACCCAATTCATCTATCTGATTCTTGTTTGGTTCCTGGATATGTTGCTATGCTATTTTTATAAGTTAACAGCTCATTCAAATTAACCATTCAATTCAGATGAGGTTAACACAACAACAATTCAATTCCACAGTCTATTTAGTTATACCAAACAATGCATAGCAATCAAGTATTTCAACCCAGGAAATCTGGTCTCTCCATTATTTAATAAAACCATTCACTGAAAGTCTTCAAATTTCAATTATTTAAAGTAAAAGAAAGAAAATACAAATAAGACACACAAGAAATGAAAAATGAGAGTGAACTTCAATTTTTGCAAAGAGATTTTTTATTAAAATTTTCAAGTATGAGAGATTAGGTACAAAGAGGGAAAATGGGAAGGAAGAGCAAGGTGAGCTATTTTCTTCTTCTTTCATGCCTATGGGAAGGGTGCAGGTTCACTAGTTCAAACTTGTACCCAGCTGGTAGAAGGTGAGAACTAAGGAATCTGGACTAATGGTTGCTTGGGCCTGCTGCCTTCTTCACCTCTGGTAAATGAAGCCCATTCCATTGACATAGCCATTTGTTTGATAAGATCACTTTGTCTCTGCCCAATAGAGTTCAGGCTTCCCTCAAATTGACCTTAGGCAGAGTACATCTTTAGCAAGTTGTTGTTGATCATATCCAAACTTTAAGTGCAACATTTCTCCCTATAATTTAGGGTGGCTTCCATTTCCTTGTCCCTTTTCTCTATGAGGAGCCTTATTTCTTTCTGATGCTCCTTGTAAAGGTACTCGAAGGCATCTTCTTTCTGCAGCAAGTTCTGTTCCATGGCATCTTCTATCTCCTTCATAATTCCTTATACAGCCCACTGTCCCTTTCTCAACTGAATGTAAATACATCTTCTGCCTTGTTTCACTTAGTTCTGCTCCTCTTTATTTCCCATCTACTCTTCCATTCTTCATCTCTCAGTCTGAGTGCTTCCTCTAGATTCTGATATCTTATTTTCATCTTAGCATCCATGTATCACCATCTCTGGAGTCAGGTTGGACTTTCAACCGGTCGTTTCCTGCTACCTATTACCTCATTGCCCTTAACATTTCCATCAATTCAATATTGTTACCTTGAGGTTCTGAGCTTCTAGCTTGCTCCTGATGGACTTGTCTCACCTCATTGTCAAAATTAGGCTTGCATTGTTCAGCCCCTGTTCTTGCTCTTAGGCTGTAGTATCAATCTATATCTTATTGATTTCTATATTCTCCTATTTTCCTACAACCTTAGCCTTCTACCTTTTTTTTTTGGCCCCGCATTCCCGCCAATGCTCAGTGGTGAACTTAAGGCAATTTTCTTTTTCCTCCCCGCCTTCCACAATCACCTAGATGCAAAGTCTGTTGATCACTGCCAAGCAGTACTGGGTCCTTTTAAACTTCCTTGTAATAACTCAAAATTGAGTTTTCTATGATTTTTCCCACATTAAATTTATAACCCTTCAGGATGGCATACAAATAATTACCTCATTTTCCTAATGCATTTATGGTTGTAGGTAACATTACCGAGCACAGAAATGTGAACTGCCTTTGCTTGTTCAGTCAATGCTCCTCTTGCTATGGACTCATGTGGGTTTTTCCTTGTGGTGTTCCACTTTCCTTTGCCATCAGTCAACAAGTCTACATCCTCCTGGAAGTTAAGTTCCTTCACCAGTTTCTTGAATTTCAACCCATTCTTCATTTCTTTCAGATTGTAGGTTTGTTCTATTTGCTCCCTTCTGAAGAACATCCATTTCCCTCTAACATAGACTTTCTTATCTTTCATTCCCACCATATTAGCATAGAAATCCTTCACCACATCTACGAACCTAGGAGCCTTGTGCTCACATAATAGAGTGCCATCTCTCAGTTTCTAATTTATTCCTGGAAGGGGAAATCCACTTGCCAGCCTCCCTCTCTCTCCTATGAAGCCCCCTGCTGCAATTTATCCCTCCAGGCGACATAAGCTTGCTCTGAAACCCAGTTGCTTGCTTTTTCTCCACTACTCTCTGATATCGCTTGTTTAGCTCCTCTCTTTCTCTTTCTTGATTCTTCCACTAGCTGCTTAGGTTCTGCTTTTACTTTAGCTCTTTCTTCTTCTTGCCCCGTTTTTGCTTGAGTCACTTGAACTGTTTCTTCCTCCCTATCTATATACTCTTCCATGATTTCATTTAGGTTTTGAACCAAGTTCGTCGGCTTAGACATTATCAGAAAAGGGCTCTAGGGATCTATGGTTTTCGAAAGGAGAAGAGATATGGTGAAAAGCAATGAGTGGGTCGCTGGTTTATCAGGAAGGTGGCTTTTGAGCTTTCATATCTTATATTTAAGGGCCAAAAGTTTGTTGTGCCTTCATTAAATGTAGCGATAAAAACTAACCTAGGGTTGATTCCCTTTTTAATTTTATGTCGCGACATAGAAAAATTGTGTCGTGACATATTTTTGAAATCAATTAAAACTTGGTCAGTCCTTTGTCGCGACAGAGAAAAAATGTCGCAACATAAAAATGTGATGTTCAAGTGATTTTTGTAGCGACAAAGAAAAAACTTATCGCGATAGACACCCTCTTTGCAATATCATAGTCTAAGGTTAACTTGGTTGCGATAGAGAGAATTTTTTTTTTTTTTTTTTTTTTTGCGACATAGTTTGTTCATTTCAAATCACATCATGTCGGGACAAAGAAAAACATTATCGTGACACAGTTTGTGCTTCTCCAATTTCATGTTGTCATGACATAGAAAAATTATGTCGCGACATAATTTCCTCCAGCTTTTAAAAGACTAAAGCAGTCTTTGTCGTGACAGAGAGAAAACTTGTTGCAACAGAGTTTGGCAATAATGTCACGACAAAGAAAAGTATGTCGCGACAATGAAAAACAAATTTTCTCAGAATTGCATAATTCACAATTTTTTTAATCAAGCAACATTCAAAGCTAGGTGCATTCACTCATACCAATCAGAACATTCTTGTGAAAACACATCTAATCATCTAAGAGCCTCAATTCAAGTATGAACAATCACATTTCATTGTCTTCACTTAATATAATTCACAAAGTGATATTCAGAATATCTAAAAAAAAGAGAACAATAAGCTACTATTCATTTTTTGCTCTAAATCAAATTACATTCCCCCAAACTTCAACTATGCATTATCATTAAAGACAAAGTGAGGGAAATGGAAATACTCCCCCTTGTAGCAATTTCTACATATTTCAGTTTGAGAAAGTGTGCTTCCTAATAACATCAATTTCTTATTCAGCTTCACTATCCTTGAAAAATCAGCAAAAACAACACTTATAATTTCTTATAAAATTGAAACAAAACTTCAAACACACCAATTTAAACAAACCAAATTAACTATGAAAATTAAAATTTGCTTGGGTTGCCTCCAAGATGCTGCACAGTTTAATATCTCTAGCTAGACATTTGCTGCAGAATGTATTCAGATCAGCAAAATTCTTCCTTCTCTTTCAGATCTGGTTCACTCTTCATTTATGTTCCCTCCAAGGTAATGCTTCCACTTCGACCATCCACTTTAAATTCACATCCGTAGTCGCTTAGTGTTACCGCCTCCAAAGGGTGTACTTGCTACTATTGTGTAAGGACCCCTCCATCTTGACTTTAGTTTTCCTGGAAACAGCTTGAGCCTGGAATTATATGATAGGATTTGTTTCCCTGCTTTGAATTCCTTCCTCAAAATCCATTGGTCATGCCACTTCTTTGTCATATCTTTGTAGATTATGGCATTATCATAAGCTTCATTCCTCAACTCTTCTAGTTCATTCAATTGGAGTAATCTTTCTTCTTTTGCAGCTTGGAAGTCACAATTCAATTTCTTGACGACCCACATAGTCTTGTATTCTAGTTCCAAAGGGAGATGACAAGGTTTTCCAAATACCATTCTGTATGGGGACATGCCAATAGGAGTTTTGTAAGCAGTTCTATAAGCCCACAATACATCATCTAGCTTTATAGACCAATCTTTTCTGCTTGTATTTATAGTTTTCTCCAGAATTTTCTTTATCTCCCTATAATTTCAGCTTGCCCATTTGATTGAGGGTGATAAGCCAATCCTATCATATGTTTGATTCCATATCTATTCATGAGTTTTGCAAAAAAATTATTTGCAAAATGACTTCCTTCATCACTAATAATTGTTCTAGGTGCTCTAAATATGCTTAAAATGTTTCTTTGTATAAACCTAACCACTGTACTGACATCATTTATGGGACAAGCTATTGCTTCCACCAATTTGGATACATAATCCACAACTAGGAGAATGTATAGATTTCCAAATAATGATGGAAAGCGGTCCCATGCCTATCCCCATACATAAAAAAATCACGACCATCGTGGATTCCTTGCAGGGGAATTTCATTTATTCTGCTTATATTGCCCAATCTCTAACAATTATCACAATGTTTTACCCATTCAAAACAATTTTTGAATAGGGTAAGCCAATAAAAACCTGATTGGAGAATGTTCTAAGCTGCTATGTCTCCTGCAAAGTGTCTTCCATATAGTGATGCATGACATTTCTCCATTATACCACCATGTTCTATTTCTGGAACACATCTCCTTATGATCATATTTACTCCTCTTCTAACAAGTATCGTCATCCTAAATTGAGTAATCCGCATCACCCTCAATTTTCTTTCTATTGCGAATGAACTCAAAAAGTACACCTCCACAAGCTAAGTAATTCACAATATCAACATACCAGGGTGTAAGACCCGAGAAAATTTCCAATTTCTGGAAAAGGGCAAAATTGTAATTTCGGTCAAAAGTCCGAAATTTATTCTCTAAATCTCTGATGACAAAAAAAATTTCATCGTTGGAATCGTCTCGCGAAATCTAGCTACCACGTCGAATTTCATCGAATTCCGAGAAAGTCGAAATTTACACGTTTTTTGAGGCATCGAGTATCGGGTGCCGTAAAACGAAATGTGAGGTGACAAAAGTCACCTATAACATGTACACATGTTACACATGTTGCATGAGTAGAGAGATGATGGAAATGGACGACCGAGATAGTGCAAATGTCGAAAATCCAAGCTTGGGGACATAGATGGCATTATAGAATTTGTTTTAAATGATAATAAGACAAAAAATGTAATAGTGTCGTCTCCTACCTTTATTAAAAGAGCCAAAAACGTGAAAAGAGGGGAGGGGAGATGCAGTAGCATTTTGTGATTTTCTTTTAGAGAGAGAACACCTTCTTTCTAAGATCCCGGGCAATCGGACCGTTGGAATTCTTCTGAGCAAGAAGCAAAGTCACTCTACGCGGTGAGGCCTACGAGTGGGTTCCGGTTTTAAGGAGTTTCGACAAACTTCTTGAGGTAGGGGATTTATCCTACTTGGTTTTACACTTTGTTTAAGTGTTTTATGATGTTTCCCTGTCAGTTTGAGGCCTCGAAGCAAATGACGGCCCCAAAACTCGGGACCGAATTGTTGGTATTAAATTTTTAGAGCCATTTAGATCACTGGACTGTGTGTGGACGGTGTGGGCTGTTGGGTTGTGATTTATGCATTAAATCATGTATTGCGATGTGTACAATGCCGGAAATGGCCATGAAATTCGGGTTCCAAGTGAGCGATGATTGGATGATAGCTCGTGAAGCGTGGCAGAGGTTTCTTTGCATTCACGCGTGAATAAACAACCGCAATTAATTTTGTGTGAAAATGTGTTTAGTTGAGTGATTCGAGATGAATTGCTCGTGTTTGTTAATTAGCCCACGTGGTAATTTTGGTGTAATGGATTGTGAAGTACATAACATATTTATTGTGATTTAAATTATGTAAATATATGCATGATGATATATTTGCATGTGTTATATAAATTGTATTAGGTGGCGTCATGCATTCAATATACCTTTAAGGGCACCACTAGAGCGATAGGAGTAGTGCATGGGGGTGGTTTATTGAGAGAGTGGTTTGGAGGGTTGACTAATAATAATTATCGGAGTGTGTCCATTACACAATATCGGAGGTAGTCCATATAAAATATCGTCGTCGAATTCGACTGATTGATATATCGGAGGAGTTGTCAGTAAAAGATCATCGGGTCGGTCCACTACTTATATCGGAGGTTGTCCACAAATAAAAACAAATATCTTTGTTTTGAAATAAGGTTTTCTCATACATGAAAAGCCAGGCAAGTGTGAGGGAGTCGGTGAGGACTCGGGGTATGAGTTGGTCATGTAGACATTCAAGTAGGATCACACATTTACTTGAATGTGTGTTTTCATTGGAGCATTGCATATGCACTTAGGTGGAGAGTAACCCATTTAGGGTGATTCCACTATTGAGCATTAGCTCACCCTGTCGAGGGAATTATATTATTTCAGGTGCAGGGAGCGCACGAGGAGACGACTCATCATAGAGGTCGCTTTAGAAGAAAGCCGGGTTGTGGCTTTGGTTTTATGATGTATTACATGTATTAGAATTTTATAATTTTAATATATGTTGTATAAGAGTAAATTATTAACTCTTGAAACTATGGTATATAGTTAGTGTATTTGATGAGGATTGGTATAGCGGAGCTAGTGGCCATTTGTACTCATATTGGATTATATTGGATTGTTTGGGATAGGTTTTATTTGGGTAGAGCTCACAGGTACAAAGGAGACTACGCGGGTCCTGTGAATAGTGTCGGGTGCAGGCATTCCACGAAGTGTCCAGGGTTGTGGGTGGTCAGGCCGGCCCCGGGATTTGGGGTGTCACAGCTTGGTATCAGAGCCTAGGTATATGGCTACCTAGGGCTTGAGGGCTTGGGCTTAGGCCATAGTCGTGTAAGAACATCACCATAAGGTGTGGTTCGATGTTGGTTTAGGTATGAGATTACCTAGGAAGGCACGGAACAAAAATAGAACACTGCATACATGTGTTTTATGTGTAAGCATGTTGATTGTCATGTATGTTGTGTGAAAAAATTGCATAACATGAATTTTTATGTGTTGTGTGAATTGGGTGCTTAGGTAAATAGCACTTAGTGTGTGGAAAATTTTAGGAGTTTTACAGTGTGTAAAACTGAGAAAAATAAAAGAAATAAAATAAATTTTATAAATTTATTTGGTTTATTAGGAGAAAATAATTTTCTAAGGTTTTACAGGGTGTAAAACTGAGGAAAATTGAATGAAATAAATTAAATTTATTTGAGTGTTCTGGAAAATGAAAAAAAAAAAGGGTATATATATTTTTTTTGGTAATTTCCAGTAGCTAGAATTAATTGAAAAAAAAAATAATGAGAAAAAAAAAAAGACGCAAACTGGATGGGCTACTGCCCAATTGTATTATGATAGAGGGAATTGTATTGTGACTTAGGCTTTTTGGGAGTGCAGTGGGCTGGAAGTGTATTGCAATAAAAGAATTGTGGTACGACTTAGGAACTTAGGCTGGGGAGCGATTTGTGTGTCACGATACAAACATTGTATCGTGGCAGCGGTCGCAGATAAAGCGGTTTGTATTACGGAGAAGAAGGAGGCTTGAGGGTGAGGTTTGTATCGCAATACAATAGGAGGTGTGTGTGACCCAGAGGGATTTGGGCTAGAGAGCGGTGTGTAGCGTTTCTGGTCGGGAGGCGGGCCGCGACCGCGACGGCGGCGTGCGACGCTGCGCCTTATCGACGCCTTGCGCACGACCTGACGCCTTGCTGCTGACACGACCCTTGCGACTGCGACCGTAGCTAACTGCGACAGCTGTAGGGCCCGGTGCGGCTGCGACCGCGGCGTGCTATGCGTACTGGGTGGAATTTGTTTGGGTCGATAAATTTGTGCACTTGATTGCACCAGCTGTTTTGGACTGATCTCGCATTCTTGGAAGGTCACTTTTGGGCCTTGTTCGCGACATTGTTCATCCTGAAATTTTTCAAAAAAAAAAAAAAAAATTAATAAAATAAAATAAAATCAAATAAAATGGGATAAAATTTTTGAAAATAAAATTTTTATGAATAAAATTGATTTGACATGTGAATTAATTGTCTCGCATTGCATTTAAACGAGGACATAGAATATGGCTATATTCGAGTATGAATAGTGTCTCGGGTGTTTATGCCTTGGGAATCTTCTCTTAACTTGCCATTTAAGTTGTGTAGATGGCTAAAAGTCGAGAGACGGGGCGTGGGGCGTCCGAGACAGTCAGGCACCATAGGCATTTGACCCGATACAGTGCCTGATCAACGGGCCTTTGTAGGGTTGTAGGTATTGCGGCGGTACATATCGCGCAATTTGTAGTGTGCTTGGGTTAGTCGGGGAGGTCCTAGTAACCTCAGGAGGTTTAGGGCGCGTCATCCTCAGGCATTCCGCGGTGGTAGGAGATCGGAATTAGTATAACTGGACAGCATTGGTTCGTGCAGTCGAGAAGGTGTTAGAGGCCATGGAGATTACCTGCGCGTGATAGGATCGGGTTAGGCTAGCGTTCAGATTTAGAGGGTGAGAGCCCAGTATGGTGGGGAAATGGGCAGGACCTCTAGAGACTTAGAATTTATGACATGGGTAGGATTTCGGGGTATTCATGGGTAAAGTGCTCGGATACTGCGAGGCATACGAAGGCTCGGGGTTCCTAGTCTTTGAAGCGGGTGATGACTATGATGGATTATGTGGCTAGGTTCACAAAGCTAGCCTGATTTGCTGATGATTACGTGGCCACAGACATGGCCAAGGTTAGGAGATTTGAGAATGGACTGTAGTTGTCTATTCAGGCCAGGATTGTAGGACTTCGCCTGCAAGATATGACTCCATGGTTGGGATAGCCTTGACCGTAAACAGAGAGAGAGATAGAGGGTGCTCGGGCACTCGGGATCTGCAGTGTTAGTAGCCAAGAGGAAGGAGATTGAGTCTTCTTCCCGAGTTCGGAAAATGAGCTTCTAGTTCACGGGGTTTAGTCGCGGCCATCAGGGCCGAGGGACGGATGAGTTGCACGGTCGAGGCGAGCGAGATGGTGTGCTTCATCATTGCGGCGGCCGGACACATAGGGAGGATTGCCCCTAGGAAGACGGGGATCCCGGGGGTTTTGGGGGCCGGCCACCGGTCCGGTCGGTGGTAGGGCCCGGGAGAGGATCTGATCACGATTTCCTCCACATGCGGTACGAGACCGAAGGAGGCAGTCTCGGTTTCGAGAGCTACAGACACCGCCCATTTCAGGCGAGGCGGGAGGCGGAAGTATGGGTAAAGAGCGAGGGCGAGGCCACGAGAGGCGGGAGACATCGGGGGTTCGGGGGGCGTGTCACGCCTGCACCATCCTGCCGCCTGGTTGAGTCGAGGCGGATCCAGCCCCGGTTATAGGAGTCACGTTTTTTTTTCTATCTACTTTATGTGGGCAAAAATTTATTATTTGGTCTGGTGCTTCTCATTCATTCATTCTTTGCATCGAGTTGGCAGTGATAGGGTTGGGCTTAGAGTTGGGAGACCTTAAAGGAGCCTTTGTATGTGAGTTCTCCCCAGGGATTAGGCGAGAATAGGGATGATATGTAGGGTTACTTGTTTGAAGATCTCGGGGACTCTATGAACAGCTTTGAGGATCATGGACATGTCGAGTTCGATGTCATCTGAGGATGGATTGGCTGATAGCTTACGGGGTTGTTATCGATTGTGAGCACTTCGGAGGATTCACGCCTGCCGCGGGACCAGTACTCGTATGGTATTTCGAGAGGGCAAGCATGAGTATTTTTCCCCGGACGAGTGTCTGAGTCAGTGTCGAGGGGATAGTTAGCGGGTTGGCTAAGCGGGACCTTACCCACTAGAGGATGAGAAGAGACGGACTTAGATCTACCTCGAGTAGTTTGCAAATATGTGGATGTTTTCGGATAAGGCTACCTAGGTTTGCCTCTATGGGGGTAGTAGACTTGGTGTGAGTTACACCACAGTACTTCGCCATCTCTATGACTCACTTCATAGGATGGCACCGGTTGGAGTGCGGGAACTTCGAGTCTAGCTACGGGAGCTACTAGACAAAGGGTTCATTAGGCCAGAGCACTTCGCCATGGGCGCTCCGGGTTGTTGCGAAGAAGAAGGGCCAAAACCGCCGGTGTGCATTGACTCACAGACGGAGTTGAACGGAGGTTACAATCAAGAATCGATTACCCATTCACAGGATTGTGATTTGTTTGTCGATTGAGAGGAGCGCGATTCTACTCGACCCAACCATGGTTACCATCGGTGAGGTTAGGGAGATAGACATCCACCCCAGGCAGCGTTTAGAGGGCGGCTTTATGGGCACTTTGGTTCACGGTGATGCCCTTTGGATTGACGAATGCGCCCGGCCCGGCATTCATGGATCTCATGCATAGGGTGTTCCAACCACATCTGAATCCAGTTTGTCACTTAGTCTTCGTGGATGACATCTTGATACACTCCCGATTAAAGTGGGGCATGGTATCGCGAGGATCGTGTTACGAGTTGTTGAGAGACCATCGGTACATGCGCTAGGATTATTAAGTCGCGATTTTGGCTTCTTTGAGGGTGAGATTTTGGACACGTGGTGTTGGCATCGGGCGTGTCGGTGGACTGCGAAGGTCGAGATGAGTTAGGAGGCCAGTGGAGTCTTCGAGATACGTAGTTTCTTGGGATTGGTTGGGTACTCTGGGGAGATTCATTGATTATTTCTCCCTGATTAGCGGCACCTATGACGAGGTTGACTCGGAAAGAGGTTAATTTTGATTGGGATGACCGATGCGAGGAGGCATTCCCAGGTTGAAGGAGACCGCCGGCTCCTATCTTGATAGTCACCGAGCAGGGGGCCAGAGGTGATGTATTGTGATGCCTCGAGGCGGGTAGGATGTGTTTTGATGCAGTTCGGGAGGGTAGTGGCTTATGGTTCACGATCGGTTGAGTCATGAGCGAATTACCCCACACGACATGGAGTTAGGCGGCCGTGAGTCTTTGCCTTGAAGATTTGGTGCCTTTAACATATGGCGAGGAGTTTGAGGTGTACTCATACCCACTTGAAAGTGCGAAGTATATCTTCATGCGGCGGGACCTCAATATGAGGCAGCGCAAATGGATAGAGTATCTAGAGGATTATGACTTCACTTTGCATTACCACTGGTAAGGCCGAATGTAGTAGGCGATGTGCTCGGTCGGAAGTCACGAAGTCTTGGCTAGCACGCAGCTACGGGAGTGGCGGATGCTCGGGGCTGTGGGACGGTTTGGATTCTGATGCGGCCCGAGCCGAGACCCCACGTGAGGGTCTGGCCCCAGGGAGTTTAGTAGCTACACTTGTCTTTGTTGAGCCCGGAGTGAGTTGAGTCCGAGGGGCAAGACAGGAATGAGTGTACGTCGGGGCCAGATACAGGTCAGGTATGGTGTGAGGGATGGGCCAGTACACGGATCAGTAGTCTTCGGTATAGAGGGACGGGTGAGTGGTTTGGGTTGGCCAGGCTTGAGAGAGGAGATTCTCGGGAGTTTCAGCGCTCTCGTTTCTTGGGTGCATCCGGGTGGCATGAAGATGTACTAGGATGCCGTTGTCGATGTGCGGAGCGGAATGAAGAGACATGTAGGGTACTTTGTGCGACGATGTCTCACGTGTCGACGAGGTTAGTAGAGCACGGCTAGGCTGAGCTACTTGACCATTGAAAGGTGGGTGAGTGGAAGTGGGAGCACATCACTATGGATTTTGTGACCCACTTGCCACGGACACTTTGCCAGAACATGATGCGGCGGTATGAGTGATGGTGGATCGGCTCACGAGTGAAACTGTATTTTCTAGCCACAGTGTGGATGACTTACATTGGAAGTCTGCTTAGGTTGTATATTCGAGAATGGTCAGGCTCCATAAGATTGCCACAATATCCATAGTGTGAGGATAGAGACCCACGAGGTTTCTGTTGCACGGAAGGATTTCAAGGCTATGGAGCGCTCTTGACCATGAGTAGAACTTTCGGCTCTCGAGACGGATGGAGTCGATCCCGGGAGGACTATACAAGTGTTAGGGGACATCTTCTGCGAGCATGCGTCACGGATCATCGGGAGTAGTTGGGAAGAGCACTTGCCTTTTGTGGAATTCGCCTCTGACAACGGTTATCGGCGGTATCTGATCTTGTATATGAGGCATTGTGTGGGGGCCGTGCGGATCAGATTATGTTGGGCCAGGGTGGGAGAGAGCTCCGTGATGATGGGTCCCCGATCGGTCAGGAGGACGCACCTCTCAGGAAGGTGAGCTTGATGCGACAGGTGTCTTCTCACGCGGCTCGAGGAAATTTGGCGGGGAAGAGAGCTATGTCTCGTCATCGAGTCGACCCTTAGAGTTCGAGGTTGGTGATCGCGTTTTCTTGAAGGTGATGGCCCAGAGGAGTGGTCGAGGTTCGACGACGCGGGAAGCTATCGTGAGATTTATTTGGAGCTTCGAGATACTCAGTAGGCCTTTGATGATGCGGCTCTAGATTGAAGCTATCGCCCGACCTTGTGTATGTCTACAGGGTATTTCATCTCCGTGCTCAGAATTATGCTCCCGGATCCTAGCTCATGTGGTAGTTGGGAATGGATTGAGGTTGACACTAATGGGACCTTCGGAGGGACAGTGTGCATTGGGGGTGTGTGTTCAGGTTTTGAGAAGAGCGCAGGCCCAGTGAGAGGCTAGTGAGGGATCTTGTCGCGGCACTATGGTGGAGGAGTCCACGTGGGAGGCGCACGGGACCGCAATCAGGCCACATCCACTTCTTGTTTAGGGATGAAGGTCGCATTAGTTTGTCGTTTAATATTTAAATGACGAGTTTGCTGCATGAGTATAGTGCACGTGCATATGCATGTAGTGGTGTAGATTGTCCAAGAATTTAGGGACAGAATTCCTTTTAAGAGGGAGAATGTAAGACTACGAGAAAATTTTGATTTACGGAAAAGAGAGCGTGTAATTTCGGTCAAAAATCCGAAATTTATTCTCTAGATCTCGGATAACAAAATGGATTTCATCGTTGGAATTGTCTCGTGAAATCTAGCTACCACGTCGAATTTCGTCGAATTCCGAGACAATCGGAATTTACACGTTTTTCGAGGCATCGAGTATCGGGTGCCGTAAAACTAAGTGTGAGGTGACAAAAGTCACCTATAACATGTACACATGTTACACATGTTGCATGAGTAGAGAGATGATGGAAATGGATGGCGAGATAATTGAAATGTGAAAATCAAGCTTGGGGACATAGATGACATTATAGAATTTGTTTTAAATGATAATAAGACAAAAACTGTAATAGTGTTGTCTCTTACCTTTATTAAAAGAGCCAAAAATGTGAAAAGAGGGGAGGGGAGATGCAGTAGCATTTTGTGATTTTCTTTTAGAGAGAGAACACCTTCCTCTGCAAGATCCTCGAATTGTCCACGGATAGTCGAATTCTTCGGATGAAGCCAAAGAGTCGCTCTGCGCGGTGGGGCTTGAGTGGAGTTCAGTTTAAGGAGTTCCCTACAAACTTCATGAGGTAGGGGATTTATCCTACTTGGTTTTACACTTTGTTTAAGTGTTTTATGATGTTTTGGTTGGGTTGAGGCCTTTGAGCGACCCCGTTTGATCGGTCCCGAACTTGGGACAGTGTTAAATTTTAGAGCCATTTGGACGATTCACAGATTTGTGTGTGGGCCAGGTAATGGGCTGTTAGGTTGTGATTTATGCATTAAATCATGTATTGTATTGATCTGTATAGGGCTAAAAATGGCCATGAGAGTGGGTTCCCAAAGTGAGCAGATGATGATTGGATGTCGTGAAGTGAGCATTATCAACGAGGGTTTCTTCACATGAATAGTGACCATAGATTAATTTTGTGTGAAAATGTGTTTAGTTGAGTGATTAGAGATGAATTGCTCGTGTTTGATAATTAGCCCACGTGAGCTAATTTTTGGTGTAATGGATTGTGAAATTGCATAACATATTTGTGTGATTAAATTATGTAAATATATACATGATGATATATTTGCATGTACTATATAAATTGTATTGGAATTGGCATCATGGGTCATGCAGAGGGCACCACTAGAGCGATAGGAGTGAGTGCATGGGGTAGTTTTATTGAAGAGTGGTTTGGAGGGTTGACTAATAATAATAATTATCGAGTGTGGCTCCATTACAATATCGGAGGAGAATTTAGTCCATATAAAATATCAATCGTCGGGTCATTGATTGATATACATCGGAGGGGTTGTCCCTTAAAAGATCATCGGTCGGTCCACTGCTTATATCGGAGGGTTGTCCTGAGCCAAAAATAAATATATTGCAGAAATAGGTTTCTCATACATGGCTTAGGCGAGTGTGAGAGTCGGTGAGGACTCAAGGGTATGAGTTAGTCATGTAGAAATTCAAATAGGATCACGCATTTACTTGAATGTGTGTTTCATTTGGAGCATTGCGTATGCGCTTAGGTGGAGAGTCGCTGCATTTAGTGGATTCCTTCTTAGGCGTCGCTCGCCTAGTCGAGGGTGTATTTCGGTACGGGGAGAGCACGAGGGGCGGCTCAAATCATAGAATTCGCTTTAGAGAGAAAGCTAGGGTTGTGGCTTTGGTTTATGATGTATTACATGTATTAGAATTTTATAATTTTAATATATGTTGTATAAAGTAAATTATTAACTCTTGAAACTATAGTAGGCTTAGTTAGTGTATTTTGATGGCTTGATGGTATATGGGCCAGTGGCGTATAACACTGTATATTAATATATGTTTTGTTATGTTGATTAAGGATTTTGGGGAGAAAATGCAACATGCCACTATGATCTTTTAAATTGTGATTAAAGATTAAGCGATCTTAATGTGGTTGGGTTTAATTAGAGGATTAGCAAAGTGTGTTAGATTGCATTTTTATGGCATGTGGTCGATTATACAATTAGGTAAAGTTTAGTGGTTTTGTTAGGATTTGTTATTAAGTATGTGAAGGACCACTTTGAAAAACTGTTAGTGGAGAGGAGTAAAGTGAAAATCATTAGCATGAGGCTATGTAGCCTCATGAGGGCATGACACCTCATATATGCAAGGTAGGAGCTCTTGACATAGCGAGTGCATGAGGAAGAGCTTGCCATGTGCCAAGCCCAGGCCAATTCCTCTTGGTTTTGGATGCTAGACCAACTGCTTGCTAGGAAGTGGAAAGTGCAGATTTTTAGAAAGTGAGAGAGAGTTACAGAGAAGCTAGAAGGAGGAGAAAAGGCTTGAAGGAAGCTTGGTTTTGGTAGAAAAAGGATTCACTAAGGTATGTAAAACGCATGATCTTTGGGGCTGTAGTTGTATTTCTATTGGACTTTGGTTATATTCACAGGTTTTGTTGGGATTTCATCTAACCACATATTTGATGAAAGGTGAGTTTGGTGGAACCCTAAATTGTAAAAGACCCGGTTTTTATGAAGATGGCATGTGTGTGTAGCGTATTGTCAAGGGAGGTGCTGTCCAGCTTTCCTTGACCATGACAGTGTTTTTGGCCATAGGGTTGGCCTAAGGCTCCCGAGCTGGATGATTCTAGTTGGAAGAAGCTGAGAGACCTAGCCGCTTCGAGATGTAAAAGCTGACGAACTAAACCCTACTTGGACCGCCCAGATTTGAGGTTGAAGTCAGATACCAGTTATGTCCCTGATGCAGGCGGGTTCCTTTGTTTTGAGTCATAAGTTTGAGTTATATTGATCCAAATGGAGTATTCAAAATCCTTCTCAAAGTACCGCAATAGGCGTAACTTCATGAAGAAAGTATGAAACGAATTATGGCTCATTTGTTCCATAATTTAAATCAAAGTAAAGAATTAGTGAGGACACCAGTTAATCCATAGGAAATAGTCTCGGGGAGGTCAGAGTGTAAAAACCATAACTCTTGATTCTGAGGTCCGAATGACCACAGTTTAAGAGCTATGGAAAGCTAAGATATAGGGAACTTTTGAGGTGAGGAAGACCGTAGTGAACAAAAAACATGTATGGCTGGTCAAAATGGTAGTTAAGGAAAAGACAAGAAGCAAAGGGGTCTTGAGATAGGCTGGAAACAGGGTACAAGTGTTGTGTGTGTTGTTTGTGTTACCCTAATAAGGGAGTGTTAAATGTTGATATTAGTAAGTGTAAAGAGAGTGCTCTTGAAGGATCGGGGTTTATGTTGGTAGGTATAAGAATATGTGTGATTAGTGGTGAGTAGTAATAAACCAATTGGGTAATTTTATGTAACCGGGTTGTTTGAGGCTAAAGAAATCTTATGACTTGTTAATTGCGAGATCCTTTGGAGTAGCCTCGGTTTTGGCTTCCTTGGGAGACTTGAGAGATTTTGAATCGAGGAAGGTAGGGGGATCTTATAACTTTCTCTACAGCATGCGTGGTTTGATGTTGTGGGAATTACGCTGCCATTAGTGCTTTGGTAATGTGATTTTCTATTAGTGATATATAAATGTATATTTTATATATATGGAAATCTTTGAACAAGCAGTACATGATGTTTTTAAATATCCATGTGGTTGAATGCTTTATGAAATTGTTTTAAAGCATGACATGGGTATGAGGCTATGTGAGAAGTCGGATGATGTAAGTGGACAAAGGACCGAGTAACTGATCCACGCAGGTTGTAGTCCCGAAGGTCACGAATATACGGGATGTGAATCCACGGAGTGGTAAGTCCGACAATTTGTCGTGCAGGATGATGGCTAGTCCACGGGTGAAAGCCCCGAAAAGAGTCAGCGATGAGGGTTGAGATGGTGGTAGTATTGCATTCATGTGTTTCCATCGTGACTATTATTTGAAAAATGCTCATGTTTTGAGATATTTTGAATTATGTATAAATTAGAGGAATTTTTTTATGAGCATGGCTTGTTATGGGTTCACTGCGGGTTGTCAGACTCACCCCCATTATTTCCCTCCACCTTGGATGTAGATCTGAGACATTGCGTGACATGAAAGTTGGACTGGGGTTTTGAGGATGGGAAGTTTGTATGCCCAGGCCTTAGCTTGTTGGTGGTTTGAGCATACATTTTGATGAATATTTAGTGCTATGTGGATATTCACCTTTGTATATTTGGACCGATTGGTATCTTTTGTGAATCATTTAATATATTTGGCTTGTGTACCACTAGTTTGGGACTTTGTGTAAATGTTATTTTGATCAAGTGTAAGTGTATAGTTTTGGGTACATTGAGTTGGCTCACGTACCGATATGTGTGTATGTTGGAACTGGAGTAGTGACATTTGTTCCGGTGATTACTCCAAGTGGAGTTTAGACACAAGTTGTGAAAAAAAAAATCAGGTGGTAAAATAGTTAACATAAATCACACACGTGGAAATCGGGGTGTGACAGGCCATTTGTACTCATATTGGATTATATTGGATTGTTTGGGACATGTTTGTATTTGGGTAGAGCTCCCCGTATAAAGGAGACTCTGCACTTGATTTTAAATGAATAGTGTCGGGTTCTGGGACATTCCACGGAGTATTAATGGGTTGACGGGTGGTCGACGGACCCGAAGTTTGGGGTGTCTACGAGGTGTTTGGATTGATAAGCGGTGATCATTAGGAAGAATTTCGATGTTCAGTTTTCCTTTTCATTTTCAGTAGTCTTTTCCAATCTAGACAAGTGATCAACTATTACATTATCACTACCCTTCTTGTATTTGATCTCCATACCAAACTCTTGTAGTAATAATACCCATTTGATCAGTCTTGGCTTGGCATATTTCTTTGCCATCAGATATCTAATTGCAACATGATCAGTGTGTATTATAACATGGGGCCCTAATATTATGTAAGGCTAGAGATTTTCATGTGAAACACCATTCTTGGCATCACTAGTGGTAGAGTAGTTCTCTTGTGCCTCACTGAAGATTTTTCTAGCATAGTATATGGCCTTGAATATCATTTCAGTTATTTGTCCCAATAGAGCTCCCATTGCAAAATCACTAGCATCACTCATAATTTCAAATTCATTGTTCTAGTCAGGTATCACCATGATGGGTGTTGTAACTAATATGGATTTAATTTCATCAAATGCAGCTTTGCATAATTCATCAAAATCAAATTTTGCATCTTTTTCCAGTAGTCTACATAATGGTCTAGAGATTTTTGAGAAGTCTTTTATGAACCTTCTATAAAAACCAACATGTCATAGGAAACTTCTTATCCCCTTGACTATTGTAGGTTGCAAGAGAGTTTTTATGAGGACAACTTTTGCTTGGTCTACTTCCAATCCAGCTGTAGAAATCTTGTGTCCCAAGACAATACCCTCTGTTACCATGAAATGACATTTTTCCCAATTTAAAGTTAGATTCTTGTCTTGGCACCTCTAAAGTACTTATTCCAAATTTTACAAACAATTCTCAAAACTGGATCCATAAACTGAGAAATCATCCATGAAGATTTCCATAGCCTCCTCCACCAAATCAGAAAACATAGACATACACCTTTGAAAGGTGGTAGGAGCATTACATAATCAGGTATCATAAAGAAGCAAGGTGCCGTAAGGACATGTAAAATGTAGTTTTCTCGATCACCTCTAGGACATTTATAGAAATTTGGTTATAACAAAATATCCATAAAGAAAACGATGTCAAGTGCCCCTCTTAACTTGTCTAGCATTTGGTCAATGAAAGGTGGAGGATAATGGTCATTTCTTGTAGCAGTGCTTAGTTTTCTGTAGTCTATACACACTTTCCATTCTGTTACAGTTCTTGTAGGAGTCAATTCATTCTTCTCATTTCTAGTTACAGTGAGTCCACCCTTCTTGGGAACCACATGAATTGGGCTTACCCAAGGGCTGTATGAGATTGCATATATGAAGTCTGCATTAAGCAATTTCAGTACTTATTTTTTGACTACTTCTTTCATTATTGGATTCAACCTTCTTTGATGTTCTATAGATGTTTTAGCATTCTCCTCTAAAAGGATCTTGTGCATACAGATAAATGGACTGATTCCTTTCAGATAATCTATAGACCAAGCTATTGCTTTCTTGTATTTTCTGAGAATCTTCAACAGTTTTTGTCCTTCAAGCTCTGTCAATCTAGTTGAAATGATGACTGGCTTTGCTTTTTTCTGGTTGCAAAAAGGCATACTTAAAATGTTCAGGCAATTCTTTTAGAATCAAACCCTCCGAGCTTGTGTTTACTTCAATAGCTTTCTCTTCATAACTGCTAGATTTTTTTGTACTAATTTCTTCAACACTGAATACTACCTCTTTTAATTTAAATTTGGAGTTCAGAAATTCAACTTCAAGATGCTCAAGATACTAGAAATTCATCTCATTCTCATTCATTGAACTCACGAAAATTACAATCATTGCCGAGTTCGAGAATTGATGGGGAATTTTGTTTCAATAATCTCACGCTCGACATTAATAAGTTATATTGTTTCAAACTATGATTGAGATTGGAAGTACCTTTGCCTCATTTCCGACCACGAGGTCGAGTTCACCTTTCTTCACATTGATCAAAGCTACTCCTGTTGCTAAGAAAGGCCTTCCTAACAGCAGTGGGGCTTGTTTGTCTTCTTCTATATCAATAACTATAAAGTCCACTGAGAAAAAGAACTTAGTGATCGGCATCTTCATGAATGCCCTCCCGGGGTTGGAGCGAGGTTTTGTCTACCATCTGAGGTCATGGTGTGGGGAGTAAGCTCCACTAAGCCCAGGAGTCTTTTAACCCATGAATATAGGCATCATGTGTTGATGCTGGCTCGAATCACATAGTGCTTTTCCCATATCAGGATTCCCGATTTTGCAAGGGTATAGTGGAAAATTGCTGGATGCATTTTCTCTGGTAAAGACTACAGATAAGCTGCATGGGGCTCGCTACCACTTCTTCATCAGTTTTTTACATTTAACGCTCCGAATGTATCACAGCTAATGAATTTTGCATAGTGAGGCATTTGAGTCAATGCCTCAAAAAAAGGGACATTGATCTCTATCTTCTTGAACATGTTCAAGAATTTAGAGAATTGCTCTTCAAGCTTTGCCTTCTGCAGCCTTTGAGGGAATGGAACTTGAGGACTGTACGCTTTAACCTCTTTATTCTTCCTTAGATTTCCCTTTTCAACTTGCTGCTCTTGCTGCATTTTTATTGTTCTGCTCCAACTACAGACATGCTCTTTAATTGTGTAGCCTGCGTGTTTCTCTTCCTCGGTTTCATATTCTTATTTCTTCTCTCTTCTAGTTCTCTTGCTTCTTGGGAATGCCATGCGATCATGATTCTTCCTTGTGTCATAGAGATACATCCTTGGGCGGTCTGCATGGCTAGGACCAGCTATCCTACTCGAGTCTCTAGATTCTTCAAAGAAGTGTTGGTATTGGCTTGAAACACAATTGTGTTTGCATGGAATGCTGCTAGCTCAACAAACTTCTGCTCATGTATGTTTAGCAGCCTCTTATTTTCCCCCATGAAAGCAAGCATCTATTCCTCAAAGGAATTAGATCTCCTCTGCCATTGATTTTCTACTCTCTATCCTGCTTGATGTTCTGTTGTTGTTGTTGGAACATAGGTGAGGTATGATATTGCTACATATTCTGTCCAGATCTTTGAACTTGCTGTGCTCCTCCTCCATATGAGAAATTCTCATGGTTCCTAAGTGCTGGTGTGTAGTGAGTGGGTAAGTTGAGGTTAGGCTTAAAAGTATAGCTCCTATTGACATTGAAATGCTTTATTACTCCTGACTTGGTGAGTTTGTCCCTCATCAACGCTCTTCTTCTCTCCAACTTCATTTACTTATTCACTGCTTCAATTTAGAGTGTGCTTTCTTCTCTCATTGTTTCAAGCTTGTTTATTAATGCATCGACTTTGCTTCTATGGCGATCATCCGATTAAGCTCGATTACACCGTTCCACTTTAGTTTCTTCTTTGCTCTGAAGCTTGGATGGAGCTTTGTAGTTTGCATTCGCAAAGATCTTCAATCAATTTTCCTTGCCTCTCGGCCTTTTCTTTTGAAAGCCGCCTGACAAATTTGCATCAATTATGCCCGCTGAGGCATAATTCATGGAATGTTAAAATGTCCATGCGAGTGAGGTCGGTCACATTCCATGCATAGGGCATCTTTTTATTTGTCTCTTATATATCTGCCATGCATTGTAGAGACTTTCATTCTCTCCCTGTTTGAAGACTGTGATTTCACCTTTCCTTTAAGTAGTTAGGGCTGGTGGGAAAAATCTGCTCATATAGGCCTCCACCAATTCTTCCCAATTTGTCACTAATCCAGCGAGGCATTATTTCGAGCCAAGTTCTTACGTGTCTCGATGAAAAGGGAAGAGGTTGTAACTGATCACTTAGTCTTACCCGTTTAAGCTTGACTATGTTAGCCGTTCTCATAAATCTTCCCATATGTTCATTAAAAGGGTCTTCTTTGGTATGCCCGATGGCCGTCTTCTTCATGCCATTGTATGATAAGAGCTAACGAGTTCAAAATTGTTGGCTTTATGGCGAGGTTGTCTCAATGAGTGCTTTCGTATTGAATAACGAGGGCTCAAAAAGTCCTCCGTAGTCATTTGCCTTTGAAAGTGCTCTGTTTTACCCTTCTTCTAGAATAGGTTGTAATATTTTCTCTTTGGTTTTACTGTATGCTTGAGTTCTTCTGCATAACTCCTCGAGATTCCTCGAGTGTTCTCTCAACTACGTATCAGGCGGTGATATGCTTTAGTTTCTATATTTAAAATCTTTACGAAATAGAAACATCTTTTGAGATCAAATTAAATATAGAGAAGCTTGATTATATCCGTTTAAGCTCATAGAATATTTTCAATAGCTTACTCAGCTACTGCTATTAAACTATTTTTGTGATTTTATTTATTTATTTTTATGATAAAATAAAGAAAAATGTCCAAATTAGTAATTATCTCTTTGGTTAGAATAATGATCTTTAAATTCATCAATCAATCCCCGACAACGGCGTCAAAAACTTGTTGACTGATTTTTGGATAGACCAAACTTTTACCATGTACTTAGCGCTACTGCTCAAGACTAACTAAAGTCTCAGGCAACGACTCTAAAAACATTGTTGACTAATTTTTGCATAGACCAAACTTTTGCCATGTACTTATAACTGCGCCGAGACTAGCTGTGTCACAAGCAATGACACGAAAACTTGTTGGCGATTTTTGTTTTAAAATATGTGTTTGTCCCTTTTTATAAAATAAATTCATTAAAAATTGAGTTTGAGTAAATCTTTGCAAGTGCATAGGTATCTAGTAAAAAAAGTGGATTTTTAAGTCGAGATATCATTCCCACAAGGATTGATGATAAATCAAAAGATTAACTACACTAACTACTCAAGATCCTTACTATTTGAACTCCAATGTTAAAATGATGAGAGAACTAATAAATTAATACTAAAATAATTTCACTAGTATACATAAATAATTTAATAAAAGTGGATTTGAGAATTCAGTGAGATCTGCTTGAAATAGACTAATGAATGATTGTATTCTGCATCATTTGAGTCATAACTAAGCCATTAGTTCGAAAGCTAAATTTGTCAAAGATACATTGTGATATAGTTTGGATTTCTCCCTTAACCATACCTTTCACTAATTAGAGATTCATGTTCCTTTTTGACTCATGGATCTAATCAGTTACTTGTAAGATATAATCCTCTTTCTAAGATCTGTGTATTTTTCATTTTCAATACTTCACACCTAAATCTTAGGACTGAAGAATTCTTACCCCCATAGATAGGATATTGCAAGTCTTCTCCAATTTAAATGGCACCTCATCCTTCAATGCTGATGAAATTCTCCATATCCTTGATTAGATTTATGCTAACACGAGATCAAATCATTTCCTTCGAGAAGGAGAAACCTACAAGCAATTAAAGTGATACTTCATCCAGCTAACTTATATAATGGTAAGTTAGTGATCTATCTAAGTAATCTTTAGAGTTCATTAGTTCCAGTATTAGTCTACTATACCCACGAGGCTGCTCACATACCCTCAGGATTCTCCATCTGTTTCATCACCGGAAGGCCTCACGGAAATCGAGGCAAGATACGATTCTTTGTTTTTTGGGTACACGATACTAGTATTTTGAACGATTAGGATTCAAAGAATAATACCAATAAAATAAATTCAAGATTTCCTAAGCCTTAGGCGTTCTTCCCGAGGAGAGCTCGATCTTCAAAGCTAGTTTCACACATATTAGTGACTAACTGATTACTACCCAAATAGTGTTGTTTCATACCCTTAACACTCCAGGTTTTAAAAGCACTTTTTATGTTGTAATCAGCCAAATTGACCCAGTTGGAATGTTAAGGACCTAGTAAGGCTACTAATCGAATTTTGTGGCAAGTTTTGTTGTCTTCACAGGCTATATATATTGAAGACCAGGGATTTAGCTGAAGCTTGAAGAAATTAGTAGTAATTCATAGCTTCAGAACAGAAGAAGGCAAAAGCAGAACTAGAAGAAAGATGCAGTAGCTACCTTGCCAATTTCGCAAGGGTTGTGAATTTTCGAAACCCCTGCGAAAGGGTTGCCAATTTCGAAGGGTTGCTTGCGAAATTTCGTAGACTCGAGAAATTTCGCAGACTTTGCGAAAATTCTTGTCATTTGTTTGAATTTTTATCTTCTATTTTTTTTATTTCTTCCTAGTTTATCCTCATGTAATAGTGTTATGAGTTGTATATTTTGGTAATTTGTAATGGGTTTGGTGGTATGAAACAGGCCAGAGAAGACTTTGTAGACATTCAGTTCATTATTCAGTAAAATAGTTTTGGAAAAGCTAGCTCTGAAAGCTTCGTATTTTCTTTCATTTTCTCTCGTCTTTCAAGCCCCGACCAGACAACCTCTGGGATGATTTCTCGAGGAGGATGGGTGGCTAAAACCTCTCACTTCCTTGGAAGTCGAAGGCACAGCGAAACTATGGCAATGCGGGGTTCCATATTTTAAAGCGGTATTCAACGCCATTAATGTTCTTTCCTTGACTCTAGGTTTTGATCCTTAGCATCGCATGAATGGTTGATGGTGGTAGAAGCTTTAGGCTCATTGGATACTTAATGCTAGAACTAGTGATGTTCGTTAGTTATCACTTATGAACTATTGGAAGTTGAGTCAAGGAGACATGTTTTTACTGATTGAGACCATTAATTATAAGTGAATGCTATTTTCATGAGGATATTTATTGAGGGTCAGTTTTTATAGCTAAATGAAGAACTGATTCGGGAGATAACTATATGTTATCCTCCCTAATGCGAGGAAAAGACCCAGAAAATCCCTCATTTGTCTAAAGAACCTAAGCCTCATGACCTGATACTTCAAGGGACTTCTTTCCATATTTTAATCCATTTTAGTTTCAGTTTTAACCATTAAAACCAACTCTTTTTTATCATAACCTCAATATCCAAATGAAATCACCAGTTTAAGCCTCATTGTCAGTCATTTCCATGAAGAAAACTCATCTCTGTGGACGATCCTAGAACCACTATACTATAGTAGCTATGCTACGCTAGTATGAGGTATTAGGTTATACATTTTGTTGGTTAATAACCTACAGGCGACGAATCACTAATTGATAAGGAAAATTCATTGAAATTGTAAAAGAATTGAAATAAATGAACTCCATAAATTTTCCAAAATCCATTTAAAACGAAATAGTAGTGAAAGAGAAAATTTTACAACATATCCCAACTCTAAGCTGCACATCAGTTCATTACTCAACTCTACAAAATCAACAGAAAACTAACTAAAACAAAACTACGTTAAAACAAAATCTAATAAAAAGGAATTAAAAGAAAAAGATAAAAGAAAAATAATATACAAAGAGTCTCCAGCTACTTAGAAGTCTTGGATTTGAGGAAGCTACGCACAGTGCCCTAGATGCGTCTATTTATAGAGCTTTAAATGATGTGCCACACTTTAAGGAACAAATTGTGGATCCCAAAAATTTATGGCCCAAAATGATCCCTTTGTCGCGACAAAGAAAGTTCTGTCGCGGCATGGTTCTTATCTTTGTCGCCTAGCTCTTGTCGTGGCCTGTAGTTTCATGTTATGACTTATTTTCATGATATCTTTTTTTGATTTTGTATCGACATAATTTGACTTTGTCGCGACATAGTTATGTTGATGTTGTCTGTTTTATGTCACGACATGGTTGTTTTTTTTTGAGACATAAATTTCCTCCTCCAGCTCTTTAACTTTGTTGCAATAGTCTCTGCTATGTTGCAAAATTCTTTTTGTTGTTATTCTCAATTTATGTCGTGACAAAATTTTTCTTTGTCGCGACAGAGTTGTGTTGCCTTGTATTGCTGAGACTGAACTTTGTGTCGCGATAGACTCTTTCCATGTTGCAACATAATCTTCTTTAATCCTTGTCGCTGACTAAACTTTTTGTTGCAACATTAAATCCCTTAGCACGACAAACTTGCCTTGGCTCATCTCACTTCTCTTCCAGTTTTTGTCGCGATATAAAACTTCTCTATCATGACGAAATCTCTCTAACTACGCAGCTTTGTGCTCCAGTAACATGAAATTTTCCTTTGTCTCGCGAGAGATATACACCTTGATTCATTATTATGTCGCCAACATCCGTTTAAGTAGCCATGGCTTGATCTTCTTGTCATTCTTCTCAACTTATGTCGGGAAAATAGTCGTCTTTGTCACGACAACATTCACCTCAACCTCAAGTTTTCTTTGTCGCGACTAAGAAATTCTTTGTCATGACAAAGTTTGTGTATCTTTCATTGCTGACTTTGAATGTTGTGTTGTGACATAGTTTTCTTCTGTCGCGATATAAAATCTGCCTTGGTCTTTTCCTTAGTTGACATGTCTGTCGCAACATAGAAAACTTTATCATAGGCACATTGTCTCATTGTTTTCCATTTTAATGACGAGTTGTCTTTGTCGCGGCGGAGTTCATCCTAATGTCTTCGTTCACTTTATGTTCGCGACGAGAACGGCAAGGCGTTGCGACAAAGGGTTCCAATGTCATTTAGCGATCGATGTCACAGCGGAGTAAGAATGTCACGACAATCTTCTTCATGAGCTTCTCCAGCTATGTCGCGACAAAAAAAATCCATTGTTGCGACAGAAATTAGTCAGTCTATCTCAAATTGTGTCGCGATAGTCTTCATTTATGGCTTGCGCTCATCTTGACTTTTGTTGCGACAAAGAGCTGCTGCTTGCGATATTCTTCTACTAGTTTTGTTGGGATTACATCACAACATTACGAAGCGTAATCGTGACAGTGCCTTAAGCGATTTTACGCTTTTCTTCTTTGGAATTATCTTTGTTTCATATAAAACCTGAAAAACAAAAAGTTGGTGAATATTCCAAAATGCAGCATTAAAATAAATCATAAACTTCTAGAATTATGCCAGAAAAATGGATTAAAAATAAATGAGTTTAAGACCCATCAAATTCCCCCAAACTTAAAGTTTTGCTTGTCCCCCTAAGAAAAGAAAAGAAAATTTTGCTTGTCCTCAAACAATTTAGCTATAATTTTTAAGGACATTTTTTTGTTGAATCCTCAATTTGGCAGGAAACATGAGTTAGTTGTAAAATTATCTGTAAATATGTTTCCAATCTAGAATCAGGAAGATTTTCAATTAAGTTCACTAACAAGCCAAATAATTCCTATAATGTAAACACTCCAATTATTTGGCCCTTATTTGTGAGTGTGTGATGGTCTTCTCTCTTCTTCCTTTGCAGATTATTTAATCTTCTAGGATATTACTCAGATAACAAACTTCTCATTTATTCTTTAAAGTCTCATATGCTTGTTTGTCATATTAATCTACACTAATGTAAGCTTATACCACCTTCAGAATTAATTAAGTATTTTAGGCTTATAATGTGAAGCTTAGGTAGTGTTAGATATGAGGGACAATTCAGAGCTCGATTTTTACCCACATTTCACTACAACTTGACGTGTACTTGCGCTTCATATTGATGGGTCCTGGCTCATCTATTTTTAGTATCATTTTTCGATAATTCTAGAAGTTTATGATTCATTTAATGTTGAATTATGGAATAATCACAAACTTTTGTTTCTCGGAGTTTTCTATGAAAAAGAGACCAATTATAGCAGCTTGAAAAAAGTGGCAGAAGCGAAATTATACATTGCGACTGATTTGATTGTCGCGCCAGGAATCGATAGAACGACAAAAGAATGCGCCATGGCGGCTCTTTGTCGCGACAAAAAGTCAAAGTGGCCTTGAAGCGAAGAGTAAGAAGACCGTGCGACACAATTTGAGATAGACTGACTAATTTTTGTCGCGACAATGGATTTTTTTATGTCACGACATAACTGAAGAAGCTCATGAAGAAGAATTTTGCGACATTCCTTACTCTATCGTGACAATGATCAAACAAATGGCATTGGAACCTTGTCACAACATCTTACAATTCTATCTAGACGCAAAAGAGCGAAGACATCCATGAACTGCGCATGATAAAAGGGACCAACCTGCGAATTATCGAAAATGGAAAAAGCAATGAACCAGTATGCGACAAAGTTTTCTTTGTTGTGATAGACATTTTAAACAGGGACAAGACCAAGGCAGATTTTATGTCGCGACAGAAGAAAACTATGTAACGACACAACATTCAAAGTTGACAATGAAAGATACGTAGACTTTGTCACAACAAAGAATTTTTTTGTCGTGATAAAGAAAACTTGAGGTTGAGGTGAATGTTGTCATGACAAAGATGACCATGTGAGTTGAGGAAAAGTGAAGATTGTTTGCGACCACGAGCGGTATTGCGACATAATAATTAACTAAAGGTAGACATCTCTATCAAAGGAAAATTATGTAAAGCGACAATAAAGTTCTGAGAGTCGGAGATCTACATCGCTTGACAGGAAGTTTATCGCGGCATGAGAAAATGGAAGAGAGGTGAGATGAGCCAAGGCAAGTTTTTCACGACAAGGGATTAAAAGTTACAAAAAAAAGTTCAGCCAGTGACAAGGATTAAAGAAGATTACGTTGCGACATGGAAAGAGTACATCCGCGACACGAGGTTCAATCTCGGCAATATAAAGCTGACACGGCTCTATCCACGACAAAGAAAAAGTGCATTGCGACAACGATCATACTCCACAGGAGAAACTCCTATTGTGACAAAAAGACAACCATGTCATAACATAAAAATGAATAACATCAGCGAGCTATGTATGACAAAGTCGGAGTGTAGCCATGATAGAATCAAAGAAGATATCTTGAAAATGTCGCGACGAGGGGAAACTACGAGGCCATGATAAAAATTTGGGTGATAAAGATAATATACATGCTCCTTGAGAAGACTTTCTTTATTGCTTTGACAAAGCTACCGATACAGGCTAGAAGTTTTAGGATCCTCAATTTTTACCTTGAAGTGCGGCCCATCATTGAAAATCTATAAATAGACGTATCTAGGGCACTGTGCACAGCTTTCGCAATTCCAGGACTTTTGGGTAGCTAAAGACTCTTTGTATATTATTTTTCTTTTATTTTCCTTTTTATTAGATTTTTTTTAGAGTAGTTTTGTTTTTAGTTAATTTTATTTGATTTTGTAAGGAGTTAGGAAAAGCGGCGAGTGTCACGGCTTAGGTTGGGATCTTTTGTAAAATTTTCTCTTTCACTACTGTTATGTTTTAAATGGATCTTGGAAAATTTCTGGAATTCATCTATTTCAACTCGTTTATAATTTCAGTGATTTTTCCTTATCATTTAGTCGCTGATATGTGTGAACTAGTTTTGGAAGATTGAGCTCCCTCTGGGAATGGGTCGATAGTGATTGTTATTTTTAACACAAAGTAGAAGAAACGCCTTGATTAAGAAATCCAGATTTATTTGATTGGTATTATTCTTGAACAATTGTTCCAGTACTAGTATCATGTACCCAGAAACAAAGAATATCATAATGATTTCTAGGAGACCCTGCAACGACCACGAGAGATGGAAACCTGGCTAGTGAGGCGCGGTTCTTTGTAAGGTATGGTAGACTGAAGTTCTTGAACTAATGAACTCTGAAAGATTTCTCAGATAGATCACTAACTTACTCATTGTGTGAGGTTAGTTAGAGGAAATATCAATTTAATTGCTCAGAGGTTTCTCCTCTTTATGATGAAATAATTTTGATCCCGTGTTAGCATAGATCTAATCAAGGATAAGGAGAATTTTATTAGCATTGAAGGATGAGGCGCCATTTAAATTGGAGAAGGCTTGCAATATTCTGTCTATAGGGGTAAGAATTCTTCAGTCCTAAGATTTTGGTGTGAGAACTAAAAAGGAAAATTACCTAGATCTTAGAAAGAGGATTATATCTTACAAGTAAATAACTGATTAGGTACATGAGTAAAAAATGAACATGAATCTCTAATTAGTGAAAGGTATGATTAGGAGAGAAATCCAAACTATACCACAATGCATCTTTGACAAATTCATCTTTCTAACTAATGACTTAGCTATGACTTAAAATGATGCAGAATTTGACAATCATTCATCAGTCTATTTCCTAGTGTGATCTCACTCTGTGAATTCTCAAATCCACTTTTATTAAATTCTTTATGTATACTAGTGAAATTACTTTAGAATTATTTTATTAGTGCTCTCATCATTTTGACATTGGAGTTCAAATAATAAGGATCTTAAGTAGTTTGGGTAGTTATTCTTTTGATTTATCGTCAATCCTCGTGGGAATGATATATGGACTTAAAAATCCACTTTCATTACTTGTATGACCTGTACACTTGCAGTGATTTAGATCAAACTCAATTTTTAATGAATTCATTTTACAAAAAGAACAAACACATATTCTACACAAAAATCAGTCAGATAAGTTTTTGGGGCTGTGCTTGGGGACTTTAGTTAGTCTTTGGTAGTTGTGTCAATTACTTAGTTAAACAAGTCTATACGAAAATTGGTCGATACATATGCATTCTTGACTTTTTCCATTTATGTCAACTCTCTAATCTCCCATTTGATTTTCTGCATACTTTCTGTTGTGGTATTTTTCTTGACCACAACCAGACTATAAATTCTCCTCTTTATCTTTGAAGCTTTTTCACTTTTCCTTTTCCATCAAGATTCATGGAATAGTGCGATGTTTCTCTTTTTAAACTTTCTGACCCATACTGAACTTTAGGTCCAGTAACTCAAATACCAGTTGGCATTACGGTACTAGATGTTGAACACCCTAATAATAGTATTCAAGGAGAGCTACAAAATCAAACTTATTCCACCTTGACACTTTTCTTTTCATAGCTCCTTTTCCTCAAATTTTTTTTATCTTTCCTAATCACAATTGATTTTCCTTTCTTAACCCTTCTTATCCTTTTTTTTTAACAATTTGAAATAATATTCCCCCAAACTTGTCATTTTCCATTATTGCTGTATTTGTCATGTAATCTAGGAAAATCAGGGTTCTTTATTGTAGGATTATATTCAAGGGAGGAACTAGGCTTTTCATTTGCTAGTTGATGATGAAATTGACTATTGGCTCAAATAAGGAACTAATGTGTATTCTTATGCATACTATAAGGGTAGGCTTTGAAAGACTCAAACTTGAAAAGATGGTCTATATCATTTCCTGTCAGTGATATTACTTAGGATTTCGCCTTGACTAATAATCTAACAAGTTCTAGGACATTTGGAGATTTAACTGTGATAGATTCCAGAAGATGTCCCAAATCTTTAACACAATTTGTTTCAGAGATTATTTTGACCATGTGCAGTGTTTATCATGATTCATAATAACTAAACTGTTTACAAAAACAAAATTACAAGTCTTATTTGTTCCATCAATTTGTTACAATCTTCCTTATTCTTGAAGTTCAACATATTCATCAATAACCTTACAACTTTCCCTTTCATTTATTCTACCCAATTCATCTATCGATTCTTATTTGGTTCACAGATATGTTCTTTATGCTATTTTTATAAGTGCTGACTCATTCAATTAAGATGAAGTTAACACAATAACAATTCAATTCCATAGTCTATTCAGTTCTACCAAAAAATGCACAACAATCAAGTATTTCAGCTTTAGAAATCACAGTCTCTCCATTATTTAAAAAACCATTCCTTTGAAAGTCGCCAATTTCAATTATTTAAAGCCTGAGAAAGAAAATACAAATAAGACACAAGAAAAGGAAAAATGAGAGTGAACACCAATTTCTACAAAGGGATTTTTTATTAAAATTTTCAAGTATGAGAGATTAGGTACAAAGAGGGAAAATGGGAAGGAAGAGTAGGGTGGGCTATTTTCTTCTTCTTTCATGCCTATGGGAATGGTGCAGGTTCATTGGTTCAAACTTGTACCCAGCTACAGAATGTGAGAACTCAGGAATTTGGACTTGTGGCTGCTTGGGCCTGCTGCCTTCCTCACCTTTGGTAAATGAAGCCCACTCCATTGACATAGCCATTTTTTTTTATAAGATCACTTTGTCTCTGCCCAATAGAGTTTAGGCTTCCCTCAAACTCACCTTGGGCAGAGTACATCTTTAGCAAGATTTCTCCCTATAATTTAGGGTGGCTTCAATTTCCTTGTCCCTTTTCTCTACAAGGAGCCTTATTTCTTTCTAATGCTCTTTGTAAAGGTACCCGAAAGCATCTGCTTTCTGTAGTAAGTTCTGCTCCATGTCATCCTCTCTCTTCTTCATAATCTTTAGTAGCTCATTGTCCCTTCTCAACTAATTAGAAAGAAAGGCATCTTCTCTTACCTTGAGCTCTTCACTTAGCTCCTGCTCTCTTATTTCCCATATGCTCTTCCATTCTTCATCTCTCGATCCCGAGAGCTTATTTATAGATTTTCATATCTTAACTTCGACTCGACATCCATGTACTCATCCACTGAGTTAAGTTGGACTTCATTTAGCTGTCCTCTTACGCATCTCTTGCCTCGTATATAACATTTCCATCAATTCAATATTGTTACCTTAAGGTTACCGAGCTTAAGCCCATTAATGTCTCACCAACTTGGGGACATTGTCAAAGTGGTTGCAGTATTTGACCCTTGTTCTTGCTCTTGGGTTGTAGTATCAATCTTTATCTGATTGATTTCTATATTCTCCTCTTCTTCTCATGTAGCTTCAACTTCTCTTTCTTTACCCTTGTTTTTAGGCCCCTTTGTGATTCCTGTCAATGTTAGGGGTGAAGTCTTGGGGCAGTTTTCTTCTTTCTCCCAGTCTCCTTCCACACCACCTAGGATGCAAAGTCTTGTGATCAGTGTTAAGTGAGGTACTAGTCCCTTGTAGCCTCCTTTGTAATAACTCAAAATTGATTTTTCTATGATTTTTCCCACACTGAATTTATAACCTTTTAGGATGGCATACAACATTACTGCTTCATTTTCCCTAACAGTACTTAAGTGCTTGGTAGGCAACAAAACTGAGCATAGGAAATAGAACCACACCTTTGCTTGTTTAGTCAATGCTCCTCTTGCTATGGACTTTTTTGGGTTTTTCCTGGTGGTGTTCCACTTTCCTTTGCCATAAATCAGCAAGTCTATAATCTCCTAGAAGTTAGGTTCCATCACCAGTTTCTTGAATTTCGACTCATTCTTCCTCTATTTCAGATTGTATGTTTGTTATATCTGCTACCTACTAAAGGATATCCATTTCCCTCTAACATAGATTGTCTTATCTTTCATTCCCACAATATTAGCATAGAACTCCTTCACCACATCTACGAACCCAGGAGCCTTGTGCTCACAAAATAGATGCCATCCCTTGCTCTCAATGATTTCTTGGAAGGAGGAAATCCACTTGTTGAAGCCTCTCTCTCCTATGAAGTCTCTATACTGCAATTTATCCCTCCAGGCAACATAAGCCTACTCTAAAACCCAATCGCTTGCTTTTTCTCCACTGCTCTCTGCTCTCATTTCTTCATCTTCTCTCTTCCTCTTTCTTGATTCTTCCACTGGCTGCTCAGGTTCTGCTCTTACTTTAGCTCTTTCTTCTTCTTGCCCTGTTTTTGCTTGAGCCGCTTGAACTGTTTCTTCCTCCCTCTTTTTATACTCTTCCATGATTTCGTTTAGTTTGGAACCAGGTTCGTCAGCTCAAACATTGTCAGAAAAGGGCTATGGGGATCTAGGGTTTTCGAAAGGAGAAGAGATTTGGTGAAGAGCAATGAGTGAGTCATTGGTTTATTAGGAAGGTGGCTTTTGAGAAAATATCTTCTATTTAAGGGCCAAAAGTTTGTTGTGCCTTCATTAAATGTAGCGACAAAAACTAATCTAGGGTTGATTCCCTTTTTAATTTTATGTCGCGACATAGAAAAATTTTTTCGCGACATATATTTTTGAAATCAACTAAAACTTGGTCAGTCCTTTGTTGCGACGGAGCAAAAATGTCGTGACATAAAAATGTGATGTTCAAGTGATTTTTGTCATGACAAAGAAAAAACTTGTCGCGACAGACACCCTCTTTGCAATATCATAGTTTAAGGTCAACTTGGTTGCGATAGAGAGAATTTTTTTTTTTTTTTTTTTTTCGCGATAGAGTTTGTTTAGTTCAAATCACATGATGTCGCGACAAAGAAAAAAATTGTTGTGACACAGTTTGTGTTCTCCAATTTCATGTTGTCGTGACATAGAAAAATTGTGTCGCGACATAATTTCCTCTAGCTTTTAAAAGACTAAAGCAGTCTTTGTCGCGACAAAGAGAACTTGTTGCAATAGAGTTTGACAATAATGTCACAACAAAGAAAAGCATGTCGCGACAATGAAAAACAAATTTTCTCAGAATTGCATAATTCACAATTTTTTTTTTAATTAAGCAACATTCAAAGCTAGGTGCATTCACTCATACCAATCAGAACATACTTGTGAAAACACATCTAATCATCTAAGAACCTCAATTCAAGTGTGAACAATCACATTTCATTGTCTTCACTCAATATAATTCACAAAATGATATTCAAAATATCTAACAAAAATGAGAACAACAAAGCTAGTATTCATTTTTTGCTCTAAATAAAATCACATTCCCCCTTGTAGCAATTTTCTGCATATTTCAGTTTGAGAAAGTGTGCTTCCTAATAACATCCATTTCTAATTTAACCCATTTGTCCTAAAATCAGCAAAACAACACTTAAAATTTCATATAAAGTGAAACTAAACTTCCAAACACACCAATTTAAACAAACCAAATTAACTATGAAAATTAAGAATTTGCTTGGGTTGCCTCCCGAAGAACACTTCGATTTAATGTCTTTAGCTAGACATTCTTTGTAGAATAATAGTCGATTCAAGCAAAAAATTCTTCCATCTCTTTCAGATCTGGTTCACTCTTCATTTATGTTCCCTCTAAGGTAATGCTTCAATCTCTGATCATTCACTTTAAATTCTAGCAGTCGGTTTTCGGTCATTACTTGCTCTAAGGGTATACTGCTACTGCGTGGCAAGGACCACTCCATCTTGACTTTAGTTTTCCTGGAAACAGCTTGAGCCTGAAATTTTATAGTAGGACTTGTTCCCTTGCTTTGAATTCCTTACTCAAAATCCTTTGATCAGGCCACTTCTTTGTCTTATCTTTGTAGATTATGGAATTATCATAAACTTCATTCCTCAACTCTTCTAGTTCATTCAATTGGAGTAATCTTTCTTCTTTTGCAGCTTGGAAGTCACAATTCAATTTCTTGATGGCCCACATAGCCTTGTATTCTAGTTCTAGATAGAGATGACAAGGAATACTATTATGTATGGGGACATTCCAATAGGAGTTTTATAAGCAGTTCTATAAGTCCACAATGCATCATCTAGCTTTATAGACCAGTCTTTTCTGCTTGTATTCATAGTTTTCTCTAGAATTTTCTTTATCTCCCTATTGGAAATTTCGACTTGCCCATTTATTTGTTGAGGGTGATAAGCCATCCCATCATATATTTGATTCCATATCTATTCATGAGTTTTGCAAAACCTTTATTTGCAAAATGGCCTCATCACTAATGATTCTTTTGGGTGCTCCTAATCTGCTCAAAATATTTCTTTGTATAAACCCAACCGCTGTGCTAGCATCATTTATGGGACAAACTATTGCTTCTACCCATTGATTAGTGCCCAAATAGTGCTATTTTGAACCCTGTTTATTGGAGGTTTTGAGCACTTTTTGTGTACTAATCAACTTAATTAACCTAATTTGCACATTAAGGTCCCGACTATGCTACTGATCGTATTTTGTGGCTATTATTATAGTTTTTGCAAGTTAAACTCCCCAAAATTATCGAGTCAACTCAAGCACGAAGAGCAGAGTTTTTTCAGTTTTTGCAAATCGAGAAACCGAGAGGAAGGAGGAAAACATGAAAATGGAGCTGTCTGCAAAATTTGGGGTTGCGAAAAATTCGCAACACACCAAATTTCACAATTGCAAAATTTTCTCGACTGCTCTTGACTTTTGACAATTGTCCCCGTTTGGCCCTTTTTTTGTAATTTTTCCTTAAATACCCTTCATGTATAGTGGGTATTTGAGATATTTTTGTAATTTTTCTTATTGGGAGCACTATATAAACTCAGTTAAGCTTTTTTAAAGTAGATCTTTCATTTTTCTGCATTTAATACAGAGCACTGGGAGGGAGTTTTCCCGCTCATTTTCTTTTCTCTCATTTTCTCCCACTTTCTTGGTTGCCAAACACACACAGGATGGCCGGCTCGAGGATGGTTGGCTAAACCCCCTTTGTCCTTGAAGAGAAGGGCTACTGGGCTTTGAATCTGAGGTAAACTATTGGTTCTCATGTTTTTAACACAAGTATTTATTGTCATTTATGTTTCTATCTCTCACTCTAAATTTAAATCCCTTGGATGTGCCTTGATTGACTAGTACTTGGCAATCTTTTAGGGTTTAGTGGATGCTTATTACTAGATCCACTAAGATTTATTAGTTGTCATTTATTTGTTATTGTAAGGTAGATCAAGGAGATGAATTTTAATTGTCTGGGAGCATTTATGTCCAATAAATGCTATATCTCAAAAGGAAAATTATTAGGGTTTAGTCTTTAGTGTCAAATGAAGATCCGGTTCGGGAAATGACTATAGGTCATCCTCCCCAACGCGAGGAAAGGAACCCGAGGACCTCTCAGTTACCTTAGGATGTCAAACCCAGTGGCTCGATGCTTTATGGAGTCCTTTTTATATTTTTCTTCACCTTGTTTTCAATTTCCACCTTTAGAACCCACAGTTTTTATGAAAACCCAAAATCCAAATTGAAATTCACCATTTTGAGCCAATTGTTAATTATTATTATTATTATTTTTTTTTTTTGGATAATTAAGCGTTTATTTCCAAAAAGCAAACCACACAACCAAGAGATACACGAGCTGAGCCCCGAATGAAAGAACGGACGAGAACCTCCTAAAACTAAGAGGAGAGGCCACGGCCGAAACGACCAGCAACAGCGGGACAACAAAGGCAAAGAACCAAACTCACTTCCACAGCCCGGAAGGAGACACACACCCCAAAGCCCGATACGGCAGGGCAAAGACCCGGGGCCCAAAGAGACCAGGACCCAACCAACAACAAACCCATCAATCAATCAAGAGAACCATCAAGTCCAAAGATATGAAGCGGAAAGGACCATCTCTCACACATAGCTCTGTGTTCGACCCAGACCATCAATTGTTAATTATTTGTGCGAAGAAAACCCATCCCTGTGTTCGACCATAGAGCCACTATACTGCAGTAGCTATGCTACGACAGTAAGAGGTTTAGGTTTATAAATATTTTTGATTCCGAACACCAAATCTCTAATCTCTACTAAATTACTCCGCGGATCAAATGGCGCCGTTGCCGGGGATAGTGTTTTAGTGCAAGTGATGAGTTGTTGAACTTGTGATCCACATCACAAGTATTGGTGAACTTTCAACCCTTTTATCTTTATATTTATTTCTCCTAGCGAGTTCTTTGTTAAGGGTTGATTAAATTTTTATCACTATCCATATACATTTTTTTTTTTATTATCTTATGCAGTAACCTTTTTTTATTGCTTTGGTTTTGTCTTCTTTGTGTTTTGTGTTGTTTTCATAGGAGTTTATGCACCATTGGGATAGGAACACAACAGGCAGGTTAGAAAGAATCATTGCCCCACAGGAACAAGGTTGTGAAGTGAGCTTGAACAGTCAACAGATGGAGCCTCCACCTGAGAAACAACAGAGCTAACAGGGGATATAGAGGAATCCCAATGCATATAGAACCATGAGGGACCATATACACCCTCCAAGAGTGAGTGCACCCTCATGCATTGTGCCTCCTACAGAGGACATAATTATCAAGCCCTACATTGTGCCCCTACTCCCCACTTTCCATGGGATGGAGAGTGAAAATCCCTATTCACACATCCGGGAGTTTGAGGAAGTATGCAATACCTTCAAGGAGGACATCTCCAATGTGGATCTAATGAGGCTGAAGTTCTTTCCTCTGAATCTGAAGGACAAGGCTAAGATTTGGCTCAACTCTCTAAGGCCGAGGACCATAAGGAATTGGGTAGACATGCAGGCTGAATTTTTGAAGAAATTCTTCAGCACCCATAGAACCAATAGTTTGAAGAGCGGTTACTACATTTGCGACCCCTTTAAAATGAGGAAGTGCAGTCTTTAGGAAGGTGCACGGGAAACCATCAATGCCTGTCCTCACCATGGCTTTGATACTTAGATGCTGGTTAATCACTTCTATAATGGAATGTCCCCTGCTATGAAGTAGTTGTTGGAAACTATGTGTGGAGGGGACTTCATGAGTAAAAATCTAGAAGAAGCCATGGACTTCCTGAATTATGTGGTTGAGACATCCAAAGCATGGGATGAACCCAACCCTAGAGAGGCAGAGAGGATGAGACCTGCAGCCAATTCAAGGGGAGTTATTGATTAGTGCCCAAAAAGTGCTATTTTGAGCCCTATTCAAGATAGGTTTTGAGTGCTTTTTGCGCATTAATCATATTAATTGAGCCAATTGACAATAATGCGCGAAGGTCACTTAGCCTGTGATCCCATTTCGAGTTTGTTTTTGGTAATTTTGCAAGTTTTTGCATGCCTCAGCCAATAATTTCAAGTTTGATATCAAGTTGGTGTTGAATGCTGAGGATTCACAGTGTTTTCATCAACCAAAAATGAAGAAATGTGAAGTAGAATTGATGGAAGGATGATGCAGTGGCAAAGCGGGAGAAATGATTTTTATTTGTGCATTGCGAAAATTTCGTTGGGATTCGCGAATTGTAATCATAGAGAAAGAGACCGCAAATGTAGAGGAAATTTTCGCTATGCGAAAAATTTATTTAAATAATGAAATTTCGGCTAACCTGCGAAAGTGCTGATTCATAGTGAAAATTTTGATTTTAAACTATCTCTTGTGATTTTATTTAGGCTAGCGAAATTCCTTGCATAGCGAAGTGGCACTTTGTGTTTAGTATTTTTGATTCCAGCAGCCACGTTTTGATTAATTACCATTTGCCCTATTAGCAATTTCATATTTTAGGCATTTTATATTTACACATTTGGGTTGGCTATATAAGCCACCTTATAACTTTTGTAACCCTAACTTTTCATTTTTCTATGCAAGTTCCTTGACTTTTTCATTTTAGGTTTATTTTGCTCTCTTCTCATAACCCACCGTTTTCTCGGCACCGAAACACCCCTTGATGATGACAACTCAAGGGATGTAGCTAAACCTCCTCTTATGAAGGAGGGTTGCTAGCGGTTTTTGGGGCTGCTGCCCGATTAGATCCTCATGCTTTAAATGTGCAGTGCTTTTGCATTTATGGTTCCAAACTTTCCAAACTAGGGTCTAAGGCCATTTAATATCTTTCCTTTGGTCAATACTTGCCATGCTTTAGGGTTTAGTGCATTCTTAATGGTAGATGCAAATTTAACTATATACGAGCCATTGAAATGAGGTTAAATGCTAGGGTTTTTCAAAGCCGAATAGGACTTTGAATGCTTAGTATTTGGTTTGACTCAAATAGGAGTAGTTAGGGTTAGGTTTTATAGCTAAACAAAGATCAGGTTTTGAAAGCTTTGACTTCATGTCATTTGCCACTAATGTAGGATATAATGGGGACCTTTAATACCCCATGTTATCAAAACTAGTGACCCGAGCCTTCAAGGTTACCATTTTCACACTTTCATTTAAGCTATTATAGTTAACCCGGTGAACAAAACAGCCTCCTTTGTTTTCTTGAATCCAAAAATCAAGCAAAAGTCTCATCATTTTCCATCGATGCGAATCATTCGGTGGGATGAAAACCCGTCCAGTGTTCGATACTGGGCCGCTATCTCTTTGCTTGAGTAGCTTGACTACGGCGTGGGAGAAATTTGTTGATTCGGGATCACCTGCCAGGTAGCGCGAATCAGTTATGTACTCAACGGGAGGATCATGGAAGGTCGGCTGCAAGAACGACTGAGGGTGAGTCATACCCTTCTTGTTCCCAGGGATTCTTGTATCTTGGCGTTAGAGCATATGGGTTTCTGTTGAGCCCCTCGATTGGGCTGTGGGTGCGAAGACCATTCTTTACGTTGACGGTGTTTGCGCACTTATGCTAAACACCTCCACCTCGGGGCGTAGTTGAGGATATAGCGGTTGACCCGTCTTGCGGAGGATATAGAGGCCCCGGTTGCACCATCAGGTAGCTCCGGCGTCCAACTGCTCCATTTACCATCAGGCATCTCTTGCACCTCTAGTGTATCCAGCTCTTACAGCTTCAGTTGGACTTAGTACATCAGCGCCACCACCGCAACATATCTCCATATTCACTTAGGATTTTCTCACTATTATGGATGCAGTCCGCACCTTCTCAACCACGTCAGCATCTTTTGCAGCTACCCACACAGCTTTAGTTGAGAGGATGACACGCATAGAGATCGCCATTAAACAGAACCACGCCATCCTCGTGCAAATTCAGAGTCACTTGGGCCCACCTCCTATCTCTCCATCGATCGTGCCGAACTCTTGGAGATCATCCTCGGCGACACCCGACGGCCTTCACCAGCGGCCTTTACGGCTTCATTGGACATGCTAGCGACGTAGTTCTCCCTTTAGCTTCATTAGCGGCTCTCAGCTAACGGAGTAAGAGGATGACAATCTACCGACTGCTCTGCGAGGAATTAGCACTTCCTTCTAACTTTCCAATCAGAGAGCCCCATTGAGGACAATGTGACATTTGGTTGGGGGGAGAGTTAGTGAGAGTGGCACCTACATTATGTTTTCTTGCTTTTATAAGTAAGTCCATTTTGTTTTGTTCAGTGGCTTGCTGTTTGTTGTGGTTGTGAAGTTGTTAGTTTATTTTTGTAAAGCCGAAAATATAGTCACATCTCTTTTTATACATATCATACAACTTACAATTACAGTTTCAAAATTACACCCATTTTTTTTTTTTTTTGTGTTTTGCCTGCCTTGCAGTTTGAAAAGTTGAAACATTGTCCAATTCTGTTGATGTTAGATTAGTTCCATGCCTAATTGAGTGGATAATCAGTTGAATTCTTGTTGCTTTCAACCTTTTTCTTCCACCTTTAGCTAACCACACACTATGCACATCAGGTTTCAACAGTAAGCTAAAAAAACTGTCTAGCCTCCTAAATCTTGCAAAAGCTTGTCCTAGTTTTATCGACCACCTTTAATACGTTAAGGACCCCCATGAAAAGAAGGCTAATGAGTCTTCTAAAATAAAAAGAAGTGAAAAAGAAAAAGAAAAAGAAAAAGAAAAATAAAAGAAAAATTGCTTCGCTTTGCCTTGAAACCCGAGCATGGTCCGAGGGGTATATGGCGAAAGTCTTTAAAAGCCTGATGCCTTGAGCCAACTGGTTGGGAGCCACCGACTTAGTGCTCGTTACATGGGTGAATAGGCAGAGTTTAGCAAGTTGTAGGTGCTGGAGTTTCGAAATCATTTTAAGTCTGGGGTGAAACCTGAAGAGTTTGTTGTTGAAAAATCCTTATGACTTGATGCCCTAAGCCTTAATTGGTTGAGAGTCATTGGTGGATCCCCATTACATGGACTTTGGTGAAGTCGATTCCTCAGCATTGCACCCTTGCAACAAAAAATGAATTGTGGAATAAGAGTGGGTCTTGATCTATTTAGGTCGGTTAGTGTGCTAGGTTGTGACAATAGTTTGGTTGGGGGGAGAGTGCAGTTTGACAGTTTTTTTGTTGTTGAAAACTAATCACATAAACACTTAGATTTTGGTTGAAGTTCTAGGTTGATTCTCTAGAGAAGGAAACTCTTTTGTTGCTGAATTCTGTATGGTATTCACTCTCTTGAGATGGTTATTGGGCAGAGTTTTGGTGATTCTCATTAAGGGTTAGGCATTGCTCATTCGCATACCTTTTAAAATACCATTTTTGAGAACATAATTTTGTTATTGTTTTGTTGCTCTTTCTTTCTTTCATTGCTGAGGGACTATGATGTGTCGAGTTTAAGAAGTGATTAGTGCCCAGAAATAGTGCTATTTTGAACCTTGTTTATTAGAGGTTTGAGCACTTTTGTGTGCTAATCAACTTATTAACTTAGATTTGCATTAAGGTCCTAGGCTATGCTATTGATGCGCATTTTGTGGCTATTATTGTAGTTTTGCAAGTTAAACTGCGCCAAGGTATCGAGGTCAACTTAACCGCGAAGAACTCGAGTTGAACTCATTTTGCGAATCGAAGCAGAGGAAAGAAGGTAGAAACGAGAAGAAAATGGAGCAATCTGCAAAATTTTAGGTTGTGAAAAAATTTTCGCAACTGCAAAATTCAGACTTTCAATTCATAACTGCTCTCCATCTTTTGACCCGATTGTCCCCCGTTTGACCATTTTTTTTTGTAATTTTTCCTTAAATACCCTTCATGTATAGTAGGTATTTGAGATATTTTTGTAATTTTTCTTATTGGGAGCACTATATAAGCTTAGTTAAGCTTTTGTAAAGGAGATCTTTCATTTTTCTGCATTTAATACAGAGCACTGGGCGGGAGTTTTCCTGCTCATGTTCTTTTCTCTCATTTTCTCTCATTTTCTCCCACTTTCTTGACTGCCAAACACCCCTTGCGGATGACAACTCAAGGGATGGTTGACTAAACCCCCTTTATCCTTGAAGAGAAGGGCTACTGGGCTTTGAATTTGAGGTAAACTTTTAGTCCTCATGTTTTTAACGTAAGTATTTATTGCCATTTATGTTTCTATCTCTCACTCTAGGTTTAAATCCCTTGGATGTGCCTTGATTGACCAGTACTTGACAATCTTTTAGGGTTTAGTGGATGTTTATTGTTAGATTCACTAAGATTCATTAGTTGCCATTTATTTGTTACTGGAAGGTAGATCAAGGAGATGAATTTTAATTGCCTGGGAGCATTTATGTCCAATAAATTCTATATCTCAAAAGGAAAATTATTAGGGTTCAGTCTTTACTATCAAATGAAGATCCGGTTCGGGAAATGACTATAGGTCATCCTCCACAACGAGAGGAAAGGAACCCGAGGACCCCTCAGTTACCTTAGGATGTCAAACCTAGTGGCTCGATGATTCAGGGAGTCCTTTTTATATTTTTCTTCACATTGTTTTGAATTTCCACCATCAGAACCCACTGTTTTTATGAAAACCCAAAATCCAAATTGAAATTCACCATTTGAGCCAATGTTGTTATTTGTCTGAAAAGCCATTAGTCATTGTTGACACTGCAATACGGTGTGCTAGCAGTAAGAGATTTAGGTTTATAAATGTATTTTTGTTCAACCACCAAATCTCTAGTCTCTACTAAATTACTCCCGTCACCATTTGGATACATAATCCGCAACTAGGAAGTATAAATCTCCAAATGATGATGGAAAGATCATGGGAACTATCCCGATACATAAAAATATGCACCACCAGGATTCCTTGCAAGGGCATTTCATTTCTTCTACTTATATTGCCCATTCTCTGACAATTATCACAATGTTTGACCTATTCAAAATAGTATTTAAATAGGGTAGGCTAATAAAAGCTTGATTGGAGAATTTTCTAGACTGTTCTGTCTCCTGCAAAGTGTCCTCCATATTGTGATGCATGACATTTCTCCATAACACCACCTTGTTCTGTTTTTGGAACACATATCCTTATGATAATATATCCTCATCTTCTAAAAAGTAGTGAGTTATCCCAAATATAAAATTTGCTATAAGTTCTCAATTTTCTTCTCTGTTGGTAGCAGCTTAACCGGGTGCTTTGCTTCCGCAAGCTAAGTAATTCACAATATCAGCATACCAGGGTGTTTAGACTGATAACAAAAACAACTGTTCATCAAGAAAGTTTTCTCCTATTTCAGTTTCCTTTTCTTTTTCAGCAATCTTTTCCAATATAGACAAGTGAATAACTATTACATTGTCACTACCCTTCTTGTCTTTGATCCCCAGATAAAACTCTTACAGTAATAATACCCATCATATCAGTCTTGGCTTGGCATCTTTCTTTGCCATCATATATCTAATTGCAGCATGATCAGTGTGTATTATAACATGGGACCCTAATATGTAAGGCCTAAATTTTTCACAAACAAACACCATTGCTAGCATCTCCTTTTCTGTGGTAGAGTAGTTCTCCTGTGCCCTATTGAAGGTTTTTCTGGCATAGTATATGGCCTTGAATATCTTTTCAGTTCTTTGTCCCAATACAAGTCCCATTGCAAAATCACTAACATCACACATAATTTCAAATTCATTGTTCTAGTCAGGTATCACCATGATGGGTGTTGTAACTAATCTGGATTTAATTTCATCAAATACAGCTTTGCATAATTCATCAAAATCAAAATTTGCATATTTTTCCAGCAGTCTACACAATGGTCTAGAGATTTTTGAGAAGTCTTTTATGAACCTTTGGTAAAAACTAGCATGTCCTAGGAATCTACTTATCCCCTTGACTGTTGTAGGTGGCAAGAGAGTTTATATGATGACAACATTTGCTTGGTCTACTTCCAATCCAGCTGCATAAATATTGTGTCCCAAGACAATACCCTTTGTTACCATGAAATTGCATTTTTCCCAATTTAAAGCTAGATTCTTGTCTTGAAACCTCTGAAGTACTGTTTCCAAATTTTCCAAACAATTCTCAAAACTGGATCCATAAACTGAGAAGTCATCCATGAAGATTTCCGTAGTCTCCTCCACCAAATTAGAAAACATAGACATCATACACCTTTGAAAGGTGGCAGGAGCATTACATAATCCAAAAGGCATCCTTCTAAAAGCAAAGGTGCCATAAGGACATATAAATGTAGTTTTCTCCTGATCCTTTGGGGCTATACCAATCTAGTTATAACCAAAATATCCATCAAGAAAATAGTAATGGGAGTGCCTTCCTAACCTGTCCAGCATTTTGTCAATGAAAGGTAGAGAATAATGGTCTTTTTTGGTAACAGTGTTTAATTTTCTGTAGTCTATATACACTCTTCATCCTGTCACAGTTCTTGTAGGAATCAATTCATTCTTCTCATTTCTGATTACAGTGAATCCACCCTTCTTGGGAACCACATGAATTGGGCTCACCCAAGGGCTGTATGAGATTGCATATATGAAGCCTGCATTCAGCCATTTTAGTACTTCTTTTCTGACTACTTCTTTCTTTAATGGATCCAGCCTTCTTTAATGTTCTATAGATGTTTTAACATTCTCCTCTAAAAGGATCTTGTGCATACATATAGAAGGACTGATTCCTTTCAGATCATCTATAGATCAAGCTATTGCTTTCTTGTATTTTCTAAGAATCTCCAGTAGTTTTTGTTATTCAACCTTTGTCAATCCAACTGAAATGATGACTGGCTTTGCTGTTTCTGGTTGCAACAAGGCATACTTCAAATGTTCAAGCAACTCTTCTAGAATCAAACCCTTTGAGCTTATGTTTACTTCAGTAGCTTTCTCTTCATAACTACTAGATTTTTCTGTTCTAATTTCTTTAACATTGAGTACTGCCTCTTTTAATTTAAAATTGGGTTAATTCCTTCCAAGATGCTTTCGAATCTTAGAAATTCATTTAATTCTCATTCATTGAACTTTGAAAATTACAATCATTTATCAGATTAGAACTTATGGAAATTTTTGTTTCTACAATCTCATACTCATCATTAATAAGTTCTGATTGTTTCAAATTGTGATTGAGATTGAAGTGCATTGCCTTATTTCCAACCCTGAGAGTCAGTTCTCCTTTCTTCACATTGATCAATGCTGCTCCTGTTGCTAATAACGACCTTCCTAATAGCAGTGGGACTTGTTTGTCTTCTTCTATATTAATAACTACAAAGTCCACTGGGAAGATGAACATTCCCAATTTGATCAACACATCTTCAAGAATGCCCTAAGGTTGGGCCAAGGTTTTGTCTGCCATCTGTAGGGTCATGGTTGTGGGAGTAAGCTCTCCCAAACTGAGTCTTTTAACCACAGACAAAGGCATCAAGTTGATGCTGGTTCTAGAATTGCATAGTGCTTTTCCCATATCAGAATTCCCAATTTTGCAAAGTATAATTGAAATTTTTGGATCTGTGTTTTCTCTAGTAGAGACTTGGATAAGCACACCTTTATGGAGTTCCATGGGGCTCCACTACCCACCCCTAACCGACAATTTTACTCTTTACGCTTTCCGATATATCAGCCGAGAAAAAGTGTGATCCTATCTTCTTGAACATGTTCAAGAATATAGAAAATTGCTCTTCATGTTTTACCTTCTTCAGCCTCTGAGGGATTGGAACTTGAGGATTAGAAGTTGTAACTTCTTTTTTCTTCCTTAGATTTCCCTTTTCAACTATGTTTATTCTTCTTTACATTTCTTTATTCTATCTTGTTAGCAACTCGGTGTGTTGCTTCAATTCTTCTCCAACTTCTGCATGTTTATCTTCCTCAGTTTCCTTCTTCTCATTTCTTCTCTCTTCCAGTTCTCTACCACTTCTTAGAGTTATTGCCAAGCAATCCTTCAGATTCTTCCTTGTGTCATTTGGGAATTCATCCTTGGGCCGAATCTATGGCTGAGGCCAGCGCCTACGAGTCTCAGTTCTTCAAAAAGCGTTGAGTATTGGCACAGCTTGTTGTGTTTGCCTAGAATCTCAGCTCAACAAACTTACGCTCATGTTATGTTTGCGACCTCTTATTTTCCCCAGTGAAAGCAAGCATACGGTCCTCAGAGATTAGATCTCCTCTTTTATTTTTCTGCTCTAAATCTTCTTTGTTGCTCTTTGTTGTTGTTGGAACCTAAGTGAGGCATGATATTGTTGTAAATTCTGTCTAGGTCTTTGAACTTGTTGTGATCCTTTTCCATATGAGAAATTCTCATGGTTCCTGAGTGCTGGTGTGTAGTAAGTGGGTAAGTTGAGGTTGGGCTTAAAAGTATAACTCCTATTGGCATTGAGGTACCGTGCCTCCTTAACTTGGTAGGAACCCTCATGGGTTAGTCCCTCACTCCGATCTTATTTCTTTCTCTCTTCATCTCATCCCGCTTCAAGTGCAGTGTGCATTCTTCTCTCATTGTTTCCAAGCTTGTTCATTAATGCATCAAACTTTGCTTCTATGATAATCATCCGATTAAGCTCAATTACACCACTCCCCTTCAGTTTGCTGCTGCTCCTTGAAGCTTCAGATGGAGCTTTGTAGTTGCATTTGGAAAGGTCTTCAATCAATTACCTTACCTCCTCAGTAATTTTTCTTTTGAAAGCCCTATAGCAAGCTGCATCAATTATACCCTTTGAGGCATAATTCATGGAATGATAGAAAATGTCAATCTGAGTGGTCAGATCTATTCCATGCATAGGGCATCTTTTTAGTAGTCTTTTGTATCTCTCCCATGCATTGTAGAGACTTTCATCCTCTCCATGTTTGAAGACTATGATTTCACCTTTTTTGAGTAAGTGGAGGAAAATGCGCTCATATAGGCCTCCACGATTCTTCCCGATTTATCAACGCGATCTAAAGCGTGACTCAAGCAATTAGCTGCCACATCTCTCAGGGAAAAAGGGAAGAGCTGCAGCTTGATTACTTCTGGTCTCACCCGCATTCGACTTAGTAATGTTATCGTCTCATAAATCTTCCTATATGTTCATTGGGGTCTTCTTGGTATGCCCGATAAAGCGTCTTTTGTACCATCGTGATCGGGCGACGGAGTTCAAAATTGTTGGCTTCTATGGCGAAATTTGTTTCCTGACGAGTACTCATCTTGAATAATAGGCCTCCAAAATTCCTCCATCGTCATTTGCCTTTGAGGTTTATCTGTTTCTGCTTCTTCTAGTATAGGTTGTAATCTTTCTCTTTGATTTTCCATACTTGTAGCTTTAGCACTTGTAACTTTCCTCAGATTCCTCAATGTTCTCTCAATTTCTATATCAAAAGGCAGTAGATATGCTTCTGGATTTCTGTGCATTTAAAATCTTCCTGAAATAAAAACACACTGAGATCAAATTAAATATGTAGGAAACAATTATATCCGTTTAAGCTCATAGAAGATTTTTAGTAACTTACTCCGCTATTGCTATTAAACTAATAGCAGTTATATCAGTTAAAGTCTTTGCACTGTTGCTCAAGACTAACTTAAGTCCTCGACAACGATGCCAAAAATATTATTGTTTGATTTTTGTATAGACCAAAATTTTACCATGTACTTAGCATTACTGCTCAAGACTAACTAAAGTCCCCGGTAACGGCGCCAAAAACTTGTTTACTGATTTTTGTTTAAAATATGTGTTTGTCCTTTCTGTAAAATGAATTCATTAAAAATTGAGTTTGATCTAAATCATTGCAAGTGCACAGGTCATACAAGTAATAAAAGTGGATTTTTAATTCTAGATATCGTTCCCACAAGGATTAATGATAAATCGAAAATTAACTTCTGACTACTTGATCCTTACTGTTTGGAGCTCTAATGTTAAAATGATGAGAGAACTAATGAAGTAATACTAAAATAATTTCACTAGTATACATAAAGAATTTAATAAATGTGGATTTGAGAATTCACTAAGTGAGAGCACACTGGGAAATAGACTAATGAATGAATGTCAATTTCTGTATCATTTTGAGTCATAGCTAAGACATTAGTTGGAAAGCTAAATTTGTCAAAGATGCATTGTGGTATAGTTTGGATTTCTCCCTTAACCATACCTTTCACTAATTAGAGATTCATGTTCCTTTTGGACTCATGGATCTAATCAGTTCTTAGCCAGATATAATCATCTTTCTAAGATCTAGGTATTTTCCTTTTCAGTATTTCACACCAAATCTTAGGACTGAAGAATTCTTGCCCGATGAATAGGATATTATGGCCTGATTTAAATATGCTTGCCTCATCCTTCAATACTGATGAAATTCTCCATATCCTTAATTATATCTATGCTAACACGGGATCAGAATCATTTCATCAAAAAGAGGAGAAACCTCTGAGTAATTAAGATGATACTTCATCCAACTAACCGCACACAATGAGTAAGTTAGTGATCTATCTGAGTAATCTTTTAGAGTTCATTAGTTCTAGAGTATTATTCTACCATACCCACAAGGAACTGCTCCATACCCTTAGGATTCTCCATCTCTGTGTCATGCAGAGGGCCTCCTAGAAATCTTAGCAAGATACAATTCTTTGTTTTTAGGTACACGATACTAGTACTTGGAATAGTTAAGTTAAAGAATAATATCAATCAAATAAATTCAAGATTTCTAACTAAGGCGTTCTTCCACTTTGTGCAGAAAAATAAAAATCACCATCAACCCATTCCTAGAGGGAGCTCAATATTCCAAAATTGGTTCACACATATCAGTGACTAATTGATAAGGAAAATTCATTGAAATTGTAAACGAACTGAAATAAATGAACTCCATAAATTTTCCAAAATCCATTTAAAATAGATTAGTAGTGAAAGAGAAAATTTTACAATTGATCCCAGCTCCAAGCTGCACATCAGTTCATTACTTAACTCCAGAAAATCAACAGAAAGCTAACTAAAAAAAAACTACACTAAAATAAAATCTAATAAAAAGGAATTAAAAGAAAAAATAAATAAAAGAAAAATAGTATACAAAGAGTCTCCAGCTACCTAGAATCCTGGATTTGTAGAAGCTACGCATAGTGCCCTAGATGCGTCGATTTATAGAGCTTTAAATGATGGGCCGCACTTCAAGGAACAAATTGTGGATCCCAAAAATTTATGGCCCAAAATGGTCGCTTTGTTGCGACAAAGAAAGTTCTGTCACGAACTGGTTCTTATATTTATCGCCCAGCTCTTGTCTTGGCCTGCAGTTTCCTATCGTGACATATTTTCATGCTATCTTCTTTGATTTTGTCGTGACATAATTTGACTTTGTTGCGACATAGTTATGTTGATGTTGTCTATTTTATGTCGCGACCTGGTTGTCTTTAACTTTGTTACAACAGTCTCTACTATGTTGCTACATTCTTTTTGTTGTTATTCTCAATTTATGTCGCGACAGACTTTTTCTTTGTCGCGATAGAGTTTTTCCTAAAAGCATGGATTTGTTGTCGCGACATACTTTTTCTTTGTTGCGACAGAGTTGTGTTCCCTTGTATTGCTCAGACTAAACTCTGTGTCGTGACATACTCTTTCCATGTCACAACATAATCTTCTTTAACCTTGTTGTTGGCTGAAGACTCCTTTGGTGGTGAGGCAGGTGGCCGCTAGAAAAGAAAACAGGGGAGGCAAGCTCGATGGCCTAGCTGATGACGGATCTAGGCTGTGGTAGTGAGCCATGAGGCGAGCGAGGTACTTCATGTTTTTCTCTTGTAGCTCTTGCCTCTGAGCCAAAGCATTAAGCCTAAGCATGATTTTGTCGTTATCCAAATGGAGCTGGTAGTTGCTCTTCCTATAATCCGTGTATTCTTCAAATTACACTTTGGCCATGTCACTAACCATGTTTGAAAGTTTATCCATAGTACTCTGACTTGGCACTATTTCATCTACTTCATCTTATTTTTCACTCTCTGAGTCTTCTAACTCAGCTTCTTCTGCATTCTCTTCTTCTTTTCTCTCAGTGGATGTCTCAATAGTGGGTTTTGAGGGATGGATTTTCTTTTTCTTCGAGAATGGAATAGGGACCATGGGAGGACCTTTTTCCTCATCTTTAGATATCTCCACCTCGGCTAGTAAACATAACTCAGTGATAGTGATGGATGAGTAAGAGCCTTCCCATAAATTGCCTCTGAGATCGAATTTTCAATCACTGTTACCACAATGAACTTGAATCCACTCACAATAGCATACGTGAGTATTACCTTATCTTTCTGAACTGTAGAAACATGCTTTGCTAGTATTAGTTTAGAAGACACAAAAGTAAAACAAGGACTTAACAGTATCAGTGAGTCATGTCCTCAGAAATTACTGGACCTCATTAGAAGCACCCCTCTTCCAGGGTAACTTTCCATCTGTCAACTCCTTTAGGATGCGATCATAGTTGGGCTTTCTATACAATGCCTTATACTCTTCACTATCTTCATCTTGGAGCCCAAAGAATCTATTGATAGTCGATCTATCAAATGGTACCCAAACTCCCTATACATATACAGTGGAACCAATCATATCGTGGAGGTTGGCATGAAACTCACGCACAATGGGAGCCACTCTAAGATTTGGATGCTCACAAATCTTCTTCCAATGTCTTCTATCATTGAGGAAGAGATGGAAATTGGGGGTGTTGCTTAGAAATCAAATCTCATCTACGAATGGCCTAACACTGAGGCTACTATAGTTGTCTTTTGCCTCTTTAGTAATGAGATTTCCAGGGTTTTGAGGCGGTGGAGGAGGTGCTGCACCCATGGAAGCAAGCTTTCTTTTCTTTGGAGCCATGGAGATTCACTGAAAACTTTTGTCGAACACTTGGTGTGTGTGGACATTTTTTCTCTTCAAAAACTAACAAATCTCTCCTAAACAACCTCCAATAAACAAAAACCATGCACCCAAAAGAACCCAACCCAGCAAAACCAATCCAGACACAACCAAATCCAATCCGACAAAATGAACCAACTTCAAGAATATCTGCTGCTACACAAATGAAAGCTAGGATTTCGGTGGTTGAGGATTAGAAAGGGATTGGAAGGTATGGAAGGAAGGTAAGGAGGAAAAATGATGAAATGGAGGTGGAGATGGTGAAGATTTGGGCTAGAAATGAGGGAGAGAAAGGAGAGGTTGTCGGGAGATAGATGAAGAAGAAATAAGAAAATGAGATAAATGAAGGGGTGAGGGGGTTTAATTTCAAAATTTCTGACCCATGTCGCGACATGAAAGGGTATAATGTTGCGACATGGCCGAGGCTGATGTTCACAGTAGGGAAATTTATGAACTTGATGTTGCGACATGATGTTAGTGATGTTGCAACATCACTACAAGCGAGAAAACACAGGATCCAATATAACGAACTTGATGTCATGACATGATGTTAGGGATGTCGCGGCATCACTGGAAGCGAAAAAAAAAACATAATAGCTAGCATTCAAATTTGATGTCGCGAGATGATGTTAGGAATATTTGCGACATCAACATAAAGCTTTTCTTGAGAGGGTGCAGCTGTTTGATGAGTCGAAATCTCTATATATTTTCGCCCATTTTAGTATATTCGGGCCCCAAAAGTTCGGTTTAATCTGAAATTATGGACCTCTCACCCAGATTTTTATTTTTGCAGAAACTTAAAGAAAATAAGAAGAATTCAGCACAAAAAAGAGCAGAAGTCAGCATAGTGCAAAGAAAGGCTAATGTTGCGACATTGCTTCAGCAGATTTCTAGTGTCGCGACATTGTGTGGAGAAAGTCTTGATACTATGAAGATGTCGCGACATCAGCTGAGGAAGGGAAATAAAAGATACAGCAATGTCACGACATCGTAAACAGCTCCAACAGTCAAATTATGGTAGCCATCCAATGTCGCAACATCAAACCAACATGGCTACGACATTGCTTGCAGTTAGAAGGACTGAATTGTTTACAATGTCACGACATCAAAACAATGTTGCGAAATTAGCCAAAGCTTGAACACTGGAGACCTAAACATCCAATGTTGCGACATCGAATAAGTAATGTCACGACATCTAATCAAAGCAGCCTGGGTGATGAGATAAGTAAAATGTCGCTACACATAATAAATGTCGCAATATCAATTGAAAACATTGGCTAAGGATTTCAGAGCAATGATATTCAATGTCATGACATTGAAACAACAATGTTGCGACATCAGCTGAAAAGATCAGACCTGTAGAGGCAATGTCACGACATAAAAAAGTGAGCCACAAGTAATGACGCGACATTAGGGCAAAAATGTAAGAGCAAAGGCATTAGTAAGCTATGTCACGACATCGTCTCAGTATGGAAACATCAATCAGCAATGTCGCTACATTAGACTTGAGCATCCAAGTTGAAACACTACAGAGTAGTGTCGCGACATCGATTCAATGTTGCAATATCAACTCAATGTCACAACATAGGAAAGGTAATATTGCGACATCGGAATTAATCTACAACACTGAATCTCAATGTCGCGACATCATCACGACATTGACTTATCACTGAAAATAGAGAATTGCCTAGCAGATTTTCAATGTCGCGACATCATATGCGACCCACGATATGATAATTCTAATGTTGTGACATCACCCCGACATTAGCAGTTAGGGCAGTAATTTTGGGCTTTTCGAAGTGCATGATTCTTGCCTCGTTTTTAGGGCCCAAGACCTGAGCTTATAAATTGAAGCTCCTGAGGAGTAGTGCGTAGCTTTCGACGGCTTTCATCAAGTCTTTGTGCTTTTTGGGAAAGCTAAAGTTTCATTGTATATATTATTTTTCTTTTTATTTTTTTATTTTTATTTTCCTTTAGTTATTTATGGATTTAGTTTCCATTTAGGATTAGAATAGTGTTTTGAACTGGAATTCCGAGCTGGTATTCATGTAAATCAGGTTTCATTTATGTTTGAACTTCAATGAAATTTGGAAATTATTCTTGAATTCATTTTTCTTCAGTTATGACTGCAATCTAAATGAATTTGCATGATCAACTAGTCATTGTGATTTGTGATCCATATTTGAAATGCTAAGCTCCCTCTGGGAAGAATCTTTTGTTAGGATTATTGATTGTAATAGTTAATGTTGTTTTGGGTAAGAAAATTTGAGTGATTTAACTGGTATTACCCCTACATTGAGTTTTTCTGAATATCAGTGTTTGGTACTTAGAAAGAGTTGTATCATTATTCTGATTTCTAGGAATCCCTCTGAGTGACATAGAGTTGAGACTACCTGAGAGTAATGAGCAGTAACTTATGGGTAAAATCACACTAATATTATTTGAACTAATGCACTTTTGGGATTATTGTGATATATCATTAGTGATGATCTAACCTTTGCTTTCAAGGCTCCCTCTTGGGTGACAACAGGAGTGTGTGCTTGAGGGATAAGATCCACTTACTGATCTAGCAACTTAATTCTGAGAGGTTTCACCTCAATTGAGAGGAATAACTTCAACCCTGTGTTAGCTAAGATTCTAATCAAGGGAAGAGAGAATTATTGTCTAATTGATGGCTGAGATACCTTTTTTTTTGGAGAGGGCTTGCAATATCCTGTCCATAGGGGCAAGCAATTTCCAGTCATAAGAAATGGCTGTGAAGTTTTGAGAAGGAAAAATAGTCAAATCTTAAAAGAGGAACAAATCCTACAAGTAGCTCTTCAGACCAACTATCTAGAGATAGAAGTGTGGTAAGCTAGAGAGTGAAATGTGTAGAGTTAGGATAAATCCATTTCTACACTAGTCTGCTCTTGGACAATTCCAGGTTCATATCCATTACTTTATCTTATTTGGAACTTGCAAAGTGATGGTCACAACACTGTTTTTCTTCCTATGTATTTCAGTCCAGTGAACTCTCTAATTATGTATTATAGAAATTTCATTATTGTTCTGATTCCTTTCACTTAAGAAGATAAATCTATCCTAAAAATTTGGAAAATCAAATAATAAGGATCTTTAGTAGTGAAGGTAGTTAATCTTTAAAATTTTCTAATCAATCCTCGTGGGAATGATATCTGGACTTAAAATCCATTATCTTACTTGTTATGCTTGTACTTGTAGAATAGACCAATAATAAATTTTCATTAATACCTCCACATTTGAAAACATTTGTGTATTTTGATCGACAACAAGTTTTATTTGAGGATTAGATAACCCCGTAGGTGGTTATTTTAGAAGGTATAATTTGAAATCTTACTTAGTCTACATTAAGAATCAATCAATATCAAGTTTTTTGGCACCACTGCAGGGAACTCAATAGTCCTAGGCAATATTGATAGAAATTTGGTATAAAGAAAAGGTTTGTCATCAAGTTTTTGGCACCGTTGTCGGGGATTGAAATGAAAATAGAGTTTAAAGATTAATATTCTTACTAAAGAGAAAATTGCTAGTTTGAATATTTTTCTTTTTACTTTTATCAAAAATTTTCAAAAATAATTTTAACTGCAGAAGCTGACTTAGCTACTGATCTTTAATGAAAACACATCATAATATATTTTTGTATCTACTGATCTTATTTGATCTTAATGTGTTTCCATTTCAAGAAGTCCTCATATGCATAGATGACCAGAATCAGAATTGGTACCATTGGACATTGAATTGGAAAGGACACTGAGAAACCTAAAGAAAGTTAGATTTGCTGAAGCAGTGGTTATGGCAAAGCAGAGGGAGATACAATAGCACATTCTAGATGAGGCAGTTGACAGACCTCAAGGGCAAAGAATTATGGAAGATTTTTAGAAGCCTATTATTAGAGATGATTATTCTGAAGCCAGGCAACCTGCAATTGAAGCAAACAATTTTGAGCTTAAGCCTGAACTAATCACCATGGTCCAGTAGAATCAGTTTACTGGTCATCCTAACAAAGACCCTAATGAGCATATGGGTAGGTTTCTTAGAATGGCCAACACTGTGAAGTTGAATAGGGTGAGACCCGATGTGATTAAGTTACAGTTGTTCCCTTTCTCGTTAAGGGATACAATAGAAAATTGGTTTGAATCACTCCCCTATGGATCAGTGAACACTTGGGATGAGCTGGTTGAAGCATTCATGAGTAGATTTTTCCCTCTTGCTCTTACTTCAGAGAGGAGGGGAGAAATCATTATATTCAACCAAGGTGAAGATGAAAGTCTCTATAATTCCTGGGAAAGGTATAAGAAGCTGCTTACAAGATGTCCAATGCATGGGATGGATCATATCACACAAATGGACATTTTATACCATGCCATGAATTACACATCTAAAGGGATCATAGATGCAGCCTGTTGTGGAGAATTCAAGAGAACAAGTGTTGAAGAGGCAAACCAGTTAATAGAAGAACTAGAAAAAAGCAACTACAGAGCTCCATCTGAGACTCCAAGGAGCAGTAGTAGGCTGAGAAGAAGTGGTGTGATAGAGTTGAACAAAATTTCAGCTATAGAGGCAAAATTGGATGCAATAATGAACAAAGTTTGCATGCAGGAAAAAACCAACCGGTGTGCCTATCTAGTTAGAACAGTGGAAGATCAACAAAGAGTTTTGAATGATGAAGGACTTGTTGAAGATGGTCTCCGGCGGGAGGAAATTCGAGTTTAATCAATGACGATAGGAGTTCGACTTTAAGCCCGACACAAATCTTCGACTCCGCACACACACCAGCCTTGAGAAACCATGAGAATTTCTTATATGGACCTACAACACGACAAGGACAGAGGCCTTTGTAGAGTTATCAACAACATCATGGTTAACATGGTTTCAAAGGAAAGTACTTGTGAAACGACCAGGCTGAGAATGCGGGAGCAAGAGGAAGGTCTAGTCTTTTGAGGAGCAGATGTTAAGCTTCATAGGAGAAAGCAAGCGCTAAATTTGCATGAACAAAAGTTTGTTGAGCTATGACATTCCAGACCAACACAAAGCGTATTGAGCCAACACTAATGCCTCTCAAAAAATCTAGAACCTGAGTAGGGTAGTTGGCCACTAGCAATCTTTGAGCGATCAAGGATGCCTTCCCTAGTGATACAAAGAAGAATCCTAAGGATTTTATGGTGGTAACTTTAAGGTGTGGCAGGGAGTTGGAGAGAAGAAAAGAAGAAGAGAATAAAAAGAATAAAAAAAAAATGAGTAAGAAGAAACTAGAAAAGAGGACAAGTTGAGCAATTCAAAATTGGTTAAAAAGATTAAGAAAGAAGATGTGTAGATTGAGCAGCATATTGAGAAGGGAAAACTTAAAAAGAAAGAGGAAATGTGAGAAGCTTACCGAGCTATGGTGTTCCACATTTCCTCGAAAATTGTAAAAAGCAAAGATGGAAGAACAGTTCTCTAGATTCTTGGAAATGTTCAAGAAGATAGAGATAAATATACCTTTTTCTAAGGCATTGGCTTAGATGCCTAATTACACTAATTTTCTAAAGGATATTTGAGAAGCGAAGAAGAAATTTTTGAAAAATGAGTGAGTGAACAGCTTGACTACTTGCGAGTTGAGATCTGAGGAAGAAGCTTATCAATGAAGATGCATGATCTTGGTAGCTTCACAATCCCCTGCATCATTGGGACCACTGAATTGGGCAATGCTTTATGTGATTTAGGAGCAAGCATTAAATTGACTTTGGGGGAGCTTACTCCCACAGTTGTGACTTTGCAAATGACAGTAGATCAATGGTGCAGCCTGAAGGATTTTTGGAAGATGTACTCCTCAAGGTAGGAAAATTTATTTTTCTAGTAGATTTTGTGGTGATGAACATTAAAGAAGACAAACAAGTCCCACTGCTGTTGGGAAGGCCTTTCCTGGCCACAGGAGCTGCCTTGATAGATGTTAAGAAAGGAGAACACATTCTTAGAGTGGGAGATGAAGCAGTACATTTCCATATGAATCAAAGGCTGAAATAATTTGACGATGATAATGCTAATTATAACAGTGTAGAACAAATTGTTCCCATCAGTACTGAACTGATCTATGATTGTAAAATTTAAAATTCAATGAATGAGAATGAGATGAATTTTTAGTATATCGAGGCTCATGATGTTGAATATCTGAACTCCAGCTTTGAATTTAAAACAACACTCGGCCTAAAAGAAATTAGTACAGAAAAATCAAGCAGCAATGAAGAGGAGGAACAAGGAGTAGAAAAGAGTTTTGAAGGGTTAATTACGGAAGGAGTGCCCCGAGGAAACACTTGAAATATGCTTCTTAGGAGCTGAAGAGCCTGACCTATAATCATAGCTACTGTTTATTGAAGAAAAGAGTTGAAATTGTTGAAAATTCTCAAAAAGAATAAAGAAACCATAGCTTGGTCAGTTGATGATTGAAAGAGATCAATCCTTTAATTTGCATGCATTAAATTCCTCTTGGAGGAGAATGCTAAAACATCAATTGAACATCAGAGAAGATTGAACCCAGTGATGAAAGAAGTTGTTAGAAATGAGGTATTAAAATGGATGAATGTAGGATTTATATATGGAATCTCAGACAGCCCTTGGGTGAGCCCAGTTCACGTGGTTCCAAAAAAGGGTGGATTTATAGTCATAAGAAATGAGAAGAATTAGAAAGGATCACTATCCTTTACCCTTTATTGATAAGATGTTGGACAGGTTGGTTGGACACCCTTACTTATGTTTTCTTGATGGGTATTCAGGTTATAATCAAATTTCCATAGCCCTTGAGGACCAGGAGAAAACTACTTTTACATGTCCTTATGGCACCTTTGCTTTTAAAAGGATGACATTTGGATGATGTAATGCTCCTTCCACCTTTTAAAAGTGTATGATGTCCATATTCTCAGATTTGGTGGAAGAGGTTATGGAAATTTTTATGGATGACTTCTCAGTGTAGGATCCAATTTTGAGCATTGCCTTAAAAATCTAGATACTATACTACAGAGGCGCCAAGACAAGAATTTAGCTTTGAGTTAGGAAAAATGTCATTTCATGGTAACAGAAGGAATTGTATTGGGACACAAAATTTCTGCAGTTGGGCTAGAAGTTGACCAAGCTAAGGTTTCTGTCATAGAAATTCTACTGCCACCTATAGCAGAGAAGGGATTAGAAGTCTTTTGGGACATGCTGGATTTTATAGAAGATTTATCAAAGACTTTTAAAAAATTTCCAAACCATTATGCAGACTGCTAGAGAAGGATACCAAATTCGAATTTGATAACTTCTTTGCTTATGCTGCGTTTAGAAAAACAAAATCCAGATTGGTTATAGCTCCCATCATGGCAACACTAGACTAAAACAAAGAGTTTGAAATCATGTGTGATGCCAGTGACTATGCAATGGGAGTAGTTTTGGGACAAAGAACATAGAAAATTTTCAGAGCAATATACTACGCCAGCAAAACCTTCAATAGGGCACTAGAGAACTACTCAACCATAGAGAAATAGATGTTGGAAATGGTGTTTGCTTATGAAAAATTTAATTTTAATATATATTATTGGGGGTCTATGTCATCATCTGTATGATAAATACAACAATTAAATATCTAATGGAAAAAAAAAAAAAGATGTTAAACCAAAGGCGATTGAGTGGGTACTACGTGTAGAATTTGAGTAAGGAAACAAGGACGAAGGGGGTGACAATGTGATAGTTGTTCGAAACGTAAAGAATGGGAGAAAAAACCCTATTGAAGAGGAAATAGGGACAAAAAAATGGAAGAAAATTTCTATGATAGCGACTTTTCGGTGTCCCGATAATTACCTGGTATGCTGATATTGTTAACTATTTAGCCTGTGGAATCAAGCCACCATATTTCATCTACCAGTAGAAAAGAAAGCTAAGGACTGATACGAAAGTATATATATGATATGACCCACTGTTGTTTAGAAAAGGGGTAGATCAAATTATCAGAAGATGTGTGCTAGAAGATGAGCAAGGTGGAATTATTGATAAATGTCATGAATCACCATATGGAGCACACTTTGTAGGAGAAACAATAGCCCAGAAAATTCTCCAATCAGGTTTTTATTTGCCTACTCTATTCAAAGACTGTTATGAATGGGTGAAACATTGTGATAGATGTCAGAGAATGGGCAACATAAGCAAAAGAAATGAGATGCCCCTGCAAGGGATCCTCGTGGTGTAGATTTTTTATGTATGGGAGATAGATTTTATAGGACCTCTCCCACCCTCATTTGGAAATCAATACATTCTCCTAGCTGTGGTCTATGTATCTAAATGGGTGAAAGCTATAGCTTTTCCAAGGAATGATGCCAACACTGTAATGGGGTTTATTTAGAGAAATATCTTGAGTAGATTTGAATTTTAAGGACAATCATCGGTAATAGGAAGCCATTTGCAAACAAGCATTTGCAAAACTCATGGCCGAGATATGGAATTGGAGCATGTTATGGGATTGGCTTATCACCTTTCGATCAAATGGGCCAGCGAGAAGTAATATCCAACGAGGGAGATAAAGAACATATTAGAAAGAACGATGATAAGCACCAGCGGGAAAAGGTAGTCAATTAAACTATAAAATGCACTTTGGGCTTATAGGACTGCCTATAAAACCCCTATTGGGATGTCCCTATACAAGACAGTATTTTGGAAACCTTGCCATCTCCCTCTTGAGCTTGAATATAAAGCTACGTGGGCCATCAATAAAATGAACTATGATTTCAAAGTTGCCAAGGCGAAGAGATTGTTCCAATTGAATGAACTAGAAGAACTAAGAAATGAAGCTTATGATAATGCCAGAATCTACAAAGATAAGACTAAAAAGTGGCATGATCAAAAGATTATGAGGAAAGAGTTCAGAGTAGGAGAGCTAGTCCTATTGTGCAATTCCAGGCAAAAATTTTTTCCAGGAAAACTCAAGTCAAGGTGGAGTGGTCCATAAACAGTAATTGTAGTTACCACCTTTGGAGCAGTAACACTAAAAACCAATTCTGGAGATGAGTTTAAAGTGAATGATCAAAGGCTGAAACACTACCTAGGAGGAATATCCAATGAGGAAGAGTCCTAGATATGAAGAGATGGATAGAATTGTTGAAATGAGAAACCTTTGCGGCCAAATGTCTGGCCAAGACATAAAACATGGTAAATTTACTTGGGAGGCAACCCAAGCAATTTTTAATTTTCATAGTTAACTTGATTTTGTTAAAATTTTGTGTGTTTGAATAGTTTATAAGTAGTTTAGTTTTGTTAGAATTTATTTACAATTTATTTAATTACAATTTTAAGATACCCAGAGATGAAGAGGCTCTGTGAAAGGATATATGAAGGTCGATTTTAAAGCATCTCTGACCAAAAGTGAATTATACGAGGTTGCTACAAAGGGGAATGTATTGCTCTTCTATTATTCTTTAGAAATGATGCATGACTAAGTTTGGAAGTTTGATTTATCGAGGTTAGAAAGAATTGCATAGTAAAAGCTTGATTGGCCTTTCTTGAATGGTTATTGTGGAAATTTATTACAATGAATCAGTGCTTAATTGGTTGAATTGAAAATCTGAGTGTTACTGTTCATGTTTGAATTGAGTTTCTTCAACATCTCTAGACTTATATTCATAAGCATAAATTGGAATTGCAGAAAGAAAATAGGGAAAAAAAGTACAAAATTTCTACTTAAAAAGCTAAACTCCCACTCAATGTCGTGACATCAGCTGTGATGTTGCGAGCATCAAGCGACGATATTTGCGACCACTAAGTTCCAAAATTTCCCGATGTCGCGACGTATCCGAGACATTTCCTCAATGTGGCAACATTAGATTTCAAATGTTGGGCCTTTGCGAAGATAATACAAAGGCACATTGGTCAGTAATCGCGACATCCTGACCTATAGAACGACATTGTTCCAATGTCGCGACATCGCAAAGATGTGAGGCAATACGAAGGCGAGGCTTAAAGCGTGTCCGCACGACATCAAGTCAGTGTCGCAACATCCAGAAAAGGCAATTAGAAAATTTGAGTGATGTCATGACATCGTTACGACATCAGTGCAACATCGAGTCAGTGTCATGACATCATGACATCGTTACAGTAAGGGTAGTCACCCTAGAAAAGGGACACTTCGAAAAATTTTCATTCTTAAACCTAATCCCCCCTAACCTTTTGAACCCTAGCTTTCTCAGGACCTCACAAAAATTCAAATAATGTCGAAGTCAACTCTCGACCCTAGGCGAGGGTGATAGAATGTAATGGAGGAAGTTTTTAGAGAAAGGATAGAAGAAGGGAGCCAGGAAACAGCTATAGAAGTGGTTCCTGAGGAGATAGAAGTGGTGGTGGAAGAAGGAGAAGCTAGGCTTTCTACTCCAACAAGGGAGCAGAAACACTCCAAAAACACCTGACAAAGAAGAGTTTTGTGGAAGAAAGGGGATTCAAGGAGCTCGTGTCGCTATTTAAAGAGAGAGGGAGTGACGACGAAATTTGGGAAAAGGGTGAACCCGACATAGGGAGTAGGAGTACGGGCCACTAGTCAAGAATTCTATGCTGAAATTTGGGTGAGCAGAAAGGGCACGTGTGCTATGTCGAGGAGGTGGATCCCTTTTGAGGAAAGGGCCATCTCCCAATTCCTGGAGCTGAGATCTATGAGTGAATGCAAAGAGTACGACTAGCTTCAGGAAAGCCCAAATTTTGAGGAGATTGTAAAGGAGTTTACAAATAGATTGGGTGTGTGGTAGAGAACCAAAACCTTCCGCAACGCTTACATCGACATAAGCGATTTTTCAGAGGCAGTTAAGGTTTAGTTTTATTTTGTGAACTTTGTTCTCACCCCATCCAAGCATGTCTCAACAATGAAACAAGGTATGCAGCGCTATCTTTAAGTATACCTTTGGTGAGGGTTAAATCTCGAGATAATGGGGAGAAAGTAGTGGAACATCTTGGACTATATTGAGAACAATTTCTCAAGGAATATTCCCCACTCCTCCTTGATCACACTCATGTGCATCAAGGGGGGTGTAACATTCAACGAGACAGAAGAGAGGTGGCTAAGATCCTCTTATCTCACCCTTGGAGTCCTCGAGGCTGTCTGAGGTGAGGGAGGTAGAGAACTAGGCGAAAGGGGCTGACAAAAGAGCGCGAGGAGATGGCCACTTGCAATTGAAGAAAGGGGCTGAGGAAATAGAGACAAGAGGGGAGGGGAGGGGGAGGGGGGGGTGTGGCAGCGGTGGTGTTTGAATGGCCACCCAGAAACGACCGATTTGCTTTCTCCCAGGGATGAAGAAGAGAGATGCTGCTCGGAAGGGCGGGGGAAGAGGGAAGAAGAGAGTTGAGGAGCAAAGAGGCCGGTGCATATGAGCATCTCTTGCTAACAGGACCATGAGTGTAACACCCCGAAATATACCCTAGCAGTTTACGACATGTTTAGGGTATTTTGTAAGCATAATATAAATGTTTCGTGAGTTAAATGCGAAACATGGAAACAAGGGACACGGAAATTTACAAGATTTAAGGATAAAATTGTAATTGGTCAGGGAGAAACTAAAAGTCATAAATTGAAGAGACTATGGGCCAAAATGAAATAATGGTAAATTGAAAGCCAAATAATAATGAAGTTGAAGGGCTAAGTGGCAATTAGAAAGCTAACTAAAAATAGGTTTTGATGGCCAAACAGGCCTTAGCTAACATGGGAATTTAAAGACCAAATTGGTCTCATTTGTGGGAGCAAAATCGTGAAAAGAGAGAGAAGAGAGGAAGAGGAAGAAAGAAAGAGGAGAAGAAAAAAGGAGGATCAAGTCCAAAAGGTATGGATCTAACGCAGATATGAACTCTATTATGAATCACATGGATTTTGTGTGGGATTCTAGAGGTTTATAGGTTCAAATCTAGGGTTTGTTAGGATTTCTTACAATCAAAGATTTAATGAGTAGATTGAAGTAAATACTGCAAATCACAGAAAATGGGAATCCTCTCTTTGAGGTTGGATTCATGGATTAAATAAATTAAGCAATTGGAGTTAGGGTTTAGAGTAACTAACAAATCCGTGATTTAAACATGTATGGAGTTAAGACCCATATTGGAAATGATTTTAGGAGAAATTCATGGAAAGTTTGAAAGAAGATGAGAAATGAAAGATGAATTGAATAGAAAAGAGATTCCAAGGTAGATTGGAATGGTTTTGAGTGTGTAGGAAGTGTAGGAGTGATCCATGGATTAAAGTGAAGGAAAAATCTTGAAAACACCATTCTGGGCATTCTCGGTGTCTTCTGCCGGTAGAGATGAGTTCTACCGGTAGAACTTCGATTACAGTCATTTTGGCCAGTCTGCCAGTGAAGTTGATTCTGCCGGTGCAGAATATGATACAGTTTTCAGTTTTGACCAGTTTTTCGTATTTTGTTTTCTTGCTCATTCTTATCGTTTGAAGTGATTCAAATGGCATAAATGAACTTCAAGAGAACAAAACATATTTAATAAGTATCTGCAAATTCTGACTCTAGATGGCCCAAAATTCACTCTAGAGGTAGGGCTATGTACGAAGCCATTTCCTCGTCGATTTGATCCATAGAGTAGTCGAGTTATTTTCAGACGTAACTTGGTCCCAGTTCTCGAATGGGGTGATTCCAGTTGGAATAGAACCCTTAGCACTTTAAATTTAAAAGGAGTACAGATCCAGTGTAAATATCGAGACAAGGCACTGGAAATAAATATTTTCAAACTGTCCACTCATTAAAATGTTAAACCGACTAGTTGGCATGAAATGCCATAGCGAGATTTGGAAGATCCGATTGGAATGATTCCAATTCTGAGTAACGTAGATTCATAGAAGAATAAGAATACATGAGATTGGGTGTGATTATTGTACTCATCGCCACCTTACCGGTATTTGGAGATACGATCTGTCATGAGCGTATAATGTGGCTAATAAATATCATAAAGATAGTAAAGTTGTGGGCACTCATATAATTCTTAAAATTGCCTAGGCCGGTTATTGAATAAGAAAGCGGCACTCCTACGAGTCGTAGCCACGACACATTAGTACTTGATTACTCTACGATTAGTCGCGGCCTCTCTGGTCGTCTTGGCACATTAGTACCGGTACTCTGATTAGTGCTAGCGCTCTGGCCGTCTTGGCACATTAGTACTTGAGCCTCTCGATTAGTCTTGTGGCACTCTACGTCTGTCTTGTACCTTGGGTACTTATTGTCTTTATGTCTCTCATTAGTATTCTTAGTCCCAAGTAATCTAACAATTATATATTGAACTCTGAATAAGAATAAGAAGCTGAATATGGTAAGAAGATCTGAATGTACCTCTGGTACCTCTGTATATATTACTGTAGTACCTACGGGTACCTCTTGTGTATTTATATATGAGTACCTACGAATTTATCTGTGTCTGATTAAGTTAATGAGTACCTCACAAGGTACTCCTGTATCTGTTAAGTTAATGGTACCTACGGTGCTCACATTGTTGAAGAACTCTACATAGCTCCTACGGGAGAGTCCGAGATAAGTATAAGTCGTTAGTACTACGGGTACTCAGTGTCGGTGAAACAAATTATAAGTCTAGTAATTACAAGGGTACTCGTATCGATGCAATATTCAGCTGATGAGTACCTCACAGTTACTCGTGTCAGTGAAATAAGTCTGATTATACAAAATAAGTACAAGTCCGATGTAGCTCACAGTTGTAGGTATAATGAATCCCAATGATCTTGTGCCTCCCGAAGGACTAATGTCGTGTATACGCATAAGTCCTATAGTACTCTGAGTCCTCCACGCATCTGATGATCCATATATTAAGTCTTGTGCTATACGGGCCTCCTGCATCACAGTAAGTCCAGTAGCGTATAAGTCCTATAGTACCTCGGGTACTCTTGTGTCTGATGCATCACAGTGTCGATCACGTGCAGTGCCCACGGGTCCTCCGTATCTGAATAAGTTAATCACCTTATAAGTCTGTTTTGTAGCAGCTCGGGTACTCATGTTTAATTAGGATTAATTACTGTCTACAGTTTGGATTACTTGCAATTGCCCTAAGGGTACTCACATCTCCCGATTAACTCTGTCTCTGAATAAGTCTGATGCGATAAGTTCGGTAGTACCTAAAGAATTGCTCTATTGCCAATAAAATCAATTTTCAGTTCGTGCAGATAAGTATATGCTCTGTAAGACATGTATAAGATCCCCGAAATACATGTCAGAGTTACGCAAGACTAGTATAAGTTCCGTAAGATAGAGTATATGCTCTGTAAGACATGTATAAGATCGAAATACATGTCAGGATTCTATAGAACCGTTATAAGTTCCGTAAAGCCGTTATAAGTTCATTCAAAATTATAAGTTTAATAAGATCGTTATAAGTTCCGTAAGATAAGTATATGCTCACGTAAGACATGTATAAGATCTGAATACATGTCCAGGATCTGTAAGACCCGATTATAAGTTCGTAAAATGAAGTATATATACGTAAGACATGTATAAGATCTGAAATACATGTCCAAGTTCTATAAGACCAGTATAAGTTCCGTAAGACCAGTATAAGTTCCGTAAGACAGTATAAGTTTAGTAAGACCAGTATAAGTTCCGTAATCTCTGTGATACCTACGGGTATCTCCGAACATGTATAAACTCCGTAGTTTAAGAATAAGTTGTAACACCTCACGAAGTCGAATGAAATAAGCACATTAAGTCACGAATAAGAAGAAGTGTTGTAGCTCCTAAGTCTGAATGAATAAGTACTGGTAAGTTTATAATATGAAATGCATGAAATTTATATTATCACATTGTATTTATGTTAAATGTGTATATGCATAAGAAATGTTTCAACGTAAAACATGCTGAGATTTCTGTCAAGTGCAAATCTGAGAGAAGAACGTCGACAAACATCCGCGTCTGGTAGGCGGCACACCAGCAGGTTCTTTACATGGTTCAGTGCTCGGTTGTAATGTAAAAGTAAGTTTTGTATTTGTAAATGGGTTTCGATATATGTGTATAGATTTTGATGGACACCACTCGGTGGTAGTTCTTTTGTTATTATAGATGGGCCCATAACACAGTGCCAGTTGAAAGCACAAAAAAATCGGGGTAAGAGTCGATTACATGGTCCTCGCGTCAGAGCCGGTTCGGATCATGATCGGGTGTATCGAGGGGATCTGGCGTGACAAGTGGTATCAGATCCTAGGTTTAGGCGTTTCTTGATAAGTCTCGGATTAAAATTTTTACATAGTAATGTATTGGCACAATGTGGATGTCACATCGCAATATATTAGCTAGAATGGTCCGGTACCAATCCATTTCTGAAGGATTAGACGGAGATATGAATTACGGTGGAGCTTTGATGGCTGAGTGGGAAGTCAACGCTCCGATACAGCAAAAGATGTGAAAGAGGATCTGATATAGAGCAAGCATGCTAGAGTGGATTTCGAGGAACTGAAATTCTTATAGAGGAGAATTGCCAACACTTGGAAATATCTACTGCTTGATTTTAAACGTGTTTAAGGTATTTTGTAAGCATAATATAAATGTTTAGTAAAGTTAAATAAAACATGGAAACAAGGACAGAAAATTTACAAGATTTAAGGATAAAATTATGTAATTAGTCAAGAGGCTTAAAGTCATAAATTGAAGGAACTATAGGCAAATGAAATAATAGTAAATTGAAAGCCAAATAATAATGAGTTGAAGAATTTAAGTAGCATTAAACTAACTTAAAATGGGTTTTGATAGTAAAGCAGGCCTTAGCTAACATGGGAATTTAGGAACCAAATTAGTCTCATTTGTGAGAGAGAGCAAAATCGTGAAAGAGAGAAGAAAGGAAGAGGAAGAAGAAGAGAGGAGAAGAAAAGGAGGATCAAGTCCAAAGGTATGGATCTAACCTTGGATATGAACTCTATTATGAATCACATGGATTTTGTGTAGGATTCTAGAGGGACTATGAGTTCCAAATCTAGGGTTTATTGGGATTTCTTCCTAATCAAGATTTATTGAAGGTAGGGTTGGTAAATGCTGCAAATCCACACAAGAAAAGTAGGAATCCTCTCTTTGAGGTTGGATTCATGGTTAAATATTAAGCAATTGGAGTTAGGGTTTAAGTAAGCCTAACAAATCCTTGAAGTTTAGCTTGTGTATGCAGGTTAAGACCCATATTGAAATGATTTTAGGAAGGGAGATTATGGAGGTTGAAAAGATGAGAAATGAAGATGAATTGAATAGAAAAGAGATTCCAAGGTGAATTGGAATGGTTTTGAGGTGTGTAGGAAGTGTGGGAATTGATCCATGGATTAAAGTGAAGGAAAAATCTTGAGAAAACACCCATTCTGAGCATTCTCGGGTGTCTTCTACGGTAGAAGTTAAATTTTCTACCGGTAGAACTTGATTCTAGTTATTTTTATTAGAATCCTGCACGGTGAAGTTAAGTTCTACGAGATAAAGTTCTCTTAGGTGGGACATTGCAGTTTCAGTTTTGACCCGGGTTTTAAGTATTTTGGCCCATAACTTGCTCATTTATTATCCGATTTGAGTGACAAGTAGCCACTTAAAATAGACTTCAGAAGACAAAACATATTTAATAAGTATCTCGATTTTGACTCTAGATAGCCCAAAATTCACTCTAAGTAGAGTACATGTACAAGCCATTTCATCAGTTGATCATAGAGTAGTCAGTTATTTGGATGTAACTTGATTTCGGTTCTCGAATGAGGTGATTCAGTTGGGAATAGAACCCTTACTTTTATATTTAAAAGGAGTACAAAAGTCAGTGTCAAATATCGAGACAAGGCACTGGAAAATAAATATTTCAAACTATCCCTCGGTAAAATCGGTAAACCGACTAGTTGGCATGAAAATGCCATAACATGAGTTTGGACGATCCGATTGGAATGATTCAATTCACGGAGTAACGTAGATTCATGAAGAATAAGAATCATTGATTAAGGTGACGATTACATATCATCATACCTTACCGGTGGCCGGAATACGATGCATGTGAGCGTATAATATGGCTAATATTACTCTACTATAAGATAGTAAATTATTGAACTCATATAAATTGTAAAATTGCCTAAGACCAGTTATTGAATGAAGCGGCACTCTCTACGATCGTGTAGCATTAGTGCCAGTCACTCTCTGATTGATGTGGCGGCACTCTTTGGCCGTGCTTGGCACGTGAAATGCGGTACTCGATTAGTGCTCTGACGCTCTCTGGCCGTGCTTGGCACATTAGTAACCGGTACTCTTGATTAGTCTGATGATCTGCGATCTATCTTTGTGCCTTGGGTACTTATTGTCTTGTGTCCTGCTCATTTCGATATTCTTTGATCTAGGTATTAACAATTATATGATAAGACTGCGAATAAGGATAAAGGCCCGAATATAGTAAAGATGCTGAATGTACCTACGAGACGTGCCTCTTGTATGTGTGCAGCCAGTACCTCGGTACCTCTGTGTTGCTATGTAGTACCTGCGGTACTCTTGTATCTGATTAAGTTGCAGCCAGTACCTGGTACTCTGTGTCTATTTAAAGTGCAGCCGTGCCTACAGTCTCACATGTTGAAGAAACTATAACTCCTACGGAGTCCGAATAAGTATAAGTCCGGTGGTACCTCTTAATTGCTCGTCTCCCGGTAGGCTCAAATTATAAGTCTAGTAATTGCCTAAGGGTACTCTGTATGATACAATAGAGTATAAACTCAAAGTGGTACCCACAGGTACTCTAAATCTGATAAATAAGTCTGGTCTGTAAAATGAAATTACAAGTCCCGATAATAACTCACAGGTTACTTAGTATAATGAATCTGATCTGGCCTCGAAGGTAATGTCCGTGTCATATAAAGTCCTATAATTTTCTGGTACTCCTGCATCTGATAAGTCCGTGTGTATAAGTCTGTGCTTCTTGGGTACTCCTGCATCGACCAGTCATTATCTGTATCGATCTATGAGTACCTCTGGGTACTCTTGTATCCCGATACATCGTATACGTCATTACCATGGTCTTACAGGTCCTCCGATATCTGAATAAGGATTAAATCACTGTGTCGTCTGTTTTGTAAGCCTCTGAGTACTCCTGTATTTAATTAAAGTTATGTTACGTCTCTGATTTAGTTCTAATTTCAAGGGTACTCTGTCTCTGATTAACTCCTGTCTCTTGGACAAGTCTGATCACGATAAGTTAATTTCAAAGGGTACTCTAGGTACCAAATAGATCGATCATAAGTTCCGTGAATAAGTATATGCTCTTGTAAGACATGTATAAGATGAAATACATGTCAAGTTCTGTAAGACTAGTACAAGTTCATCAAGATAGAAGTATATATATACATAAGACATGTATAGAATCCCGAAATACATGTCGAGTTCTATAAGACAGTATAAGTTCACATAAGACCGATATAGATTTAGTAAGACCAGGTATAAGTTTATTAAGATCGAGTATAAGTTCCGTAAGATAAGTATATGCTCCTGTAGGAACGTATAAGATCTGAAATACATGTCAAGATTACATAAGACCGTTATAAGTTCCGTCAAGACAAGTATAATATACCTTAAGACATGTATAAGATCTTAAATACGCCAATAAGTTAAATAAGACAGGTATAAGTTCCGTAGACCGATTATAAGTTCCGTAATCTGATACCTCTGGGTATCTCCAAGACAATGTATAAACTCGTAGTTTAAAAATTAAGTTGCACCTCACGGAATTAGAGATGGAAAATAAGCACATTAAGTCTGAATAAGAAGAAGTGTTGTAACTCCTACGGGAATCTACGAATGAATATAAATTACTCAAGTATAAGTTTATAATATAAATGCTTCAAGGAATTTATGTTATGGTATTGTTTATCGTTAAGTAATGCCTTGTAAAAATGTTTCCCACTAAGTAAAAACATGCGGGATTTTAATCAGTGTAAGAGTCACGAGAGAGACGTCGTGAACATCGCATGGTGGATGTACATGAGGTTCACTACATGTAGGTTCCGTGTACGATGATTTGTAATGTAAAAAGTAAGTTTTATATTTATAAAGCCAGGACTCAATATATGGGTACATTAGACACCACATTATTAGTTCTTTTGATTACATTATTATAAGATGTAGGCCCTTACAGTGCCGAGTTGGCTTTTAAAAAAAAAAATCAATTAAAGTCGGTGTTATGGTCTACGCGTCGGCTCCAGTTGGATCTATGTCGGATAGTCAGGGATGAGCGTGACATATGAGAGAGATAAGTAGTTTAGGGAAGCTGAGATGAAGGAACAAAACTGTTCTTGGAAAATAAAGAAGAAAACTTATGTGATTCTCAGAAGGATAAGGGAATGGAGAAAAAGAGATTATTGAGGACAAATCATTGAGGTTGAGCTGAAAGAAAGAACGCTGTGGGGATCATTTAATGAAGGGAGATCGTCGAGAAACTAATCAAAGCTATGGAAGTCAAGAAAGTAGTACAGAACGCCTGCTCCCGAGAAGAGTTGAAGCCTTTGGAAATATCTTCTAAGGAACACCGGAGAAGGTCAGGCTACCATCAAAGATGGATGAAAAGCTAGAGTCCATTCTAAACTACAGGGAGAAATTATAGACATAGAGCATTAATCACGGTAGACAGGAATATGATAGAAGATATATCGAGCCAAGTGAATTTGAGCAGTCCTTGAACTCCATTGGGCAGAGGCAAAATGAGCTCATCAAGCAACACATAAGAACACAAGAGTGGTATCTCTTTGATAGGGATGGAGGTGGCTCAACTAGAAAACCAGAACCCTCTATCCCTGAGTTCACACCCTCAAATGCTAGTTACAAATTTGAAGCAGTGAAACTCAAGCCCTCAAAATCTCAATCCCATAGAAAGAGGAGATAGCTCTTTCTCTCTCACTCATTCTCTCTATCTTCTATGTATTTCTTTCTCTATCTTGTAAACTATAGAATGTAATTCTCCTCTATCTCTAATAAAGAGCGATTTGAAATTTTTTGGCATATAGAATTACTACGATTTGTTTATTTCTTTTTAATTTTACAATTTTGAAATTATAATAATTTGAGCTTGTGTTTGTTAGTTTTGAATAATGAATTCAGAATGTTAACTATGAAATTTGCAAGATTATTATTGGATGATATGCATATTTTTCATAATGAATCTTTTATGTTGCTTGTCTAAAGACTTCAAGAAAATTTGCTTGAAATGTTGTTGTTATTCTTTATGACAGAATGAATTGAATGACTCGTCGGAATGAAGTATCAAAGTGGAACAATAACCTGACATTTTTGTTTAAAACAAAACAAATGAAGTCTCTAAATACAAATAGGCTAAGTTATTTATGTCAAAAGGATAAAGCTAAACTTTAGATTCTGAAAATGAAATTGAATTCAAAGAGTTAATAAGGCTATTAATTCTAGTAAGAATTAAAATAATCACGATTCGAGGAAAATAGCTAGAGAAACTAACACATTTGGTGAAGTACACTTAAAAACATATTGTGCTTGGGTTAGGAAAAATTTATGGGACTTATTATTAGAAATCTCTAAAGAGTCCTAGAACTTGTTGCATTATTTTTCGAGGCGAAATCCTAAGCATCACAACCAGCAGAAAATGATTTAGGCCATCCTTGGACATTTTGAGATTTTCAAAAGCCTGCCCTTAATATGCTATATGCATATACCTAAGTACCTATTTTGAGTTTAATGCCAATTTCATCATCACAACCAAAAATTAGAGCCTTAACCATTCCTTAAATCTTACCTTACAGTAAAGAAACCTTAAATTACCCAAAAACTGCATATCAGTGTAGCATAAATGATAAAGAGGATAAGTTTGAGTGAAGCCTGAAGTTTGAATTGAAGGAAAAGGAAATTTAGAGGGTGAGAAAGGGAGAAGACAATTAAGAAAAGTTGTACTGAAGGTTAAAACATAAAAATTTGAGAAGGCTGCAAGAAGAAAGTTACAAGAAGTAGGTTTTACTGCGATTGACCTTGAGCAATTAAGTCATTAGAGTGTACACCTGCCTAATGCTAAGTAAATATGGGATTCTTGACCCAGAAAGCATTGAGGGTAGTATAAATCTTAAAAAGGTAAAACATTACAGCACTCCAGAGCACAAGAACAAAAGACAAAAGAGGCTTTTGGAGCAAAATTAGAAATAACGTTGGAAAATAGTAACAATAGCTGAGGAGATGAAAAGTACTTGGATATTGATTGAGGGGAAACAGAGGGCTTTCTGGTTGATAGAAAAATAGGATGAGTAGTGAAGGCAAAGAGTTGAGAAGATGAATGTAGTTTGGGTAAACTTGAGCCTAAAATGTCTAGTTATCTGCAGTGCTACAATAGCCATTCTATTTCAGACCTAATTGATTATAAAGGGAGTGTGTCGTATCTGCATTAGTAGAATAATATGACCAACAAGCCTATGGGACTTAAATTACTCTAAAAGAATGTCACTCTGCAAAATAACTCTCATAAAGCTACCTAATCTGCAAATTAGTTATAAAGGGAAGACCAACACACACACACATTGTCAAGGACTGTATCTATTTATTAACTATGAATTACATGCTATATCAAATAATTTAAATTGGAAATTTTCAGAATTCTGAAAATGAAGCTTAATCAGAGTTGATGTCACAACTGAAATACTGCTAAGGCCTAAATGCTGATCTGATTTAAAAGATGAGTTTATATAAATGTCCTAAAAAATAGATTCTTATTGTTTGAGGACAAACAAATATCATTTTCTTTGCTTGAGGACAAGCAAAACTTTAAGTTTAGAGTTTTGAGTAGGTGTAGCTCATATATTTTTAAGCCATTTTTCGAAAAGTATATTTTGAAGCTAAAGTTAGGTTTATCTGCAAGGAAATTGCTTAGACTCACCTAGATTTTTGTTTTGCGGAAACTTAAGAAAATAAAGCGAGTGGCGCAAAAGGAGTAGATATCGGCATGGTGCAAAGAAAAAGGCCGATATGCAACATTGTATTGATTTCAATGTCGTGAAATTGTGTGGAGAAAGTCTTGATACTATGACGATGTCGTGACATCAGCTCAGGAAGGGAAAGCAAAGATAAAGCAATGTCGCGACATCGTATGACTCAACCAGTCAGTGTGCAGCCATCCAATCTTCAAACATCACCCTCAACGTAAGCTCGACATTGCTTGCAGTGGGAAGGACTGAATTGTTTAAATGTCACGACATTAGCCAAAGGTTGAACAACTTTGGAGACCTAAATCAGTAATCGCGACGTGGATTATTAATGTCTGACGATACAATCAAACATCTAGGTGATGAGACAAGTCAAATGTCGCGATATAGAATAAATGTTGCGACATCAACTAAAAACATTGGTTGAAGATTACAGAGCAACGAGATTCAATGTCGCGACATCGAAACAACAGATTTTGCGATATTATGAAGAAAGATCATATATGAGGCAATGTCTCGACATCAAAAAGTAATATAAATAAGTAACATAACATGATAAAAATATGAATCAAGGCGATAATCACATGCCGCGCCGTTTGATGCCAACATCAAGTATCGTGTCGCGCGTGAATTAACATCCAGTTGACCTCTGGTATATCGACCATGATTTCAAAATCTCTAACATGTAATACTAACACAGGAAAGGCAATGTTGCGACATCGGAATTAATCTGCAACATTGAATCTCAATGTCGTAACATAATCCACAGCATTGACACCACTGGAAGCGAGAAGCGCGCCTAGTAGATTTTCAATGTTGCTTGACGTAAGATGTCTGACCCACAACGACGTTTTGATGTCGCGACATCACCGACATCGGCTAAAGGCGTGATTCTAGGCTTTTCGAAGTGCTTGATTCTTGCCTCGTTTCTAGGCCAAGACCTGAGCCTATAAATAGAAGCTCCTAGGGAATAGTGCGCAGCTTTCGACGACTTTCATCAAGTCTTTGTGCTTTTCAGGAAAGATGAAGTCTCATTGTATACATTTTTTTTTTCCTTTAGTTATTTCTAGATTTAGTTTCCATTTGGGATTTGAGTAGTGATCTATTTGGAATTAGGCCAGTATTCATGTAATCGGGTTTTCATTTAATATGCGAACTTCATGAAAATCTAGAAATTAAAATAGTAATTCATTTTTCTTCAATTATGATTGCAATCTAAATGAATTTGTTTGATCAACTAGTCATTGTGATTTGTGATCTAGATTTGAAAGGCTAAGCTCCCTCTGGGAAGAATCTTTTGTTGGGATTATTGATTGTAAAAGTTAATGTTGTTTTGGATAAGAAAATTGGACTAATTTAACTGGTATTACTTCTACATTGAGTTGTTCTGAATATTAGTGTTTGGTACCCAGAAAGAGTTGTATCATTGTTCTGATTTCTAGGAATCCCTCTAAGTGACACAAAGTTGAGACTACCTAAGAGTAATGAGCAGTAACTTGTGGGTAAAATTACACTAATATTATTTGAACTACTTTTAGGATTACTTTGATATATCACTAGTGATGATCCTTTTCTTCGAGGCTCATCTGGGTGACAACGGGAGTGTGTGCTTGAGAGGATAAGATCCATATCGATCTAACAGCAATTTTGAGGTTTACACCGATTGAGGAATAACTTTAACCCTGTGTTGGTTGAGATTCTAATCAAGGAAGAGGAATTCTTGTCTAATTGATGGTGAGATACCTTTTATTTTTTAGAGAGGGCTTACCTGATATCACATGTCTAGTAGGGGTGCGATTTACAGTCCTAAATGGTTGTGAAGTGCGAGGAAAAATAGTCAAATCTTAAAAGAGAACAAATCCCTCTGATGGCTTTTCAGACCCATTGTCTAGAGATAGAAGTGTGATGGCTGAGTTAGGAGAAATCCACTACCACTGATATCATGAATGATTCTAAGGTTCATATCCATTACTTTATCTTATTTGGAACTTGCAAAGTGATGGTCACAACATTGTTTTTCTTCCTATGTATTTCAGTCCAGTGAACTCTCTAATCATGTATTTTAGAAATTTCATTATTGTTTTGATTCCTTTTGCCAGAAGATAAATATCCTGAAAATTTGGAAATTCAAATAGTAAGGATCTTTAGTAATTAGGAGTAGTTAATCTTTAAATTTTTCTAATCAATCCTACGTGGGAATGATATACGGACTTAAATCCTTTATTATTACTTGTATGACATGCCACTTGTAGAATTAGACCAATAATAAATTTCATTATTACCTCCACATTGGAAAACATTTTCTTATCATTCTTAGTCAGCAACAAGTTTTTGACATTCTTGTTGAGAGTTAGATAACCCCTTGAGTGGTTATGTTAGAATAAAGTTTGAAATCTTATGGTCTACATTAAGAATCAATCAATATCAAGTTTTTGGCACCATTGTAGGAAACTGAATAGTTCTAGGCAGCAGTGACAGAAATTTGGTAAAACTTGATGACAGGCCTTTTCTTTATTGTTTCACCTTGCAATTTTGTACTCTAATGCAACCATACTTCTATAACTCCCTTTAGACACACAAACTTCAATTCTTTCTATTTGAAACCTCCACGACTCATATCTTTCAAGGTCTTGGTTCTCAAATCTCTTCAATTTTCTTATTATCCTTCAAATTTCCTCTCATGATATATCATGTGCACTCTTCCAAGTCTTTATCTCCATATTTTCTCTTCTCTTGCATCTCTAAGGAACTTGAAACTAAAACACACTAAAACAAAAACATAAACACATCTAGGATCCCAAAGCCAAAAATAAGGTCAATAAAGGAAATGAATGAAAAGAAAAAGAAAAGGCATCCTCAAAAAGCTTGGGTTGACCCCCAAGAAGCACTAAGTTTAGTGTTGCTAGCTCGACCAAGCCGCATCTTAATGACACATGCTTGCAATATCTTAAGTCAAATCTCTCTGCATTTCAACGCTATACCTCACAGTGCGTTGGTCGTTTGTTCTTTACCAACTGGGGCTGCCACCTGCCGCATAGCATATAGATATCACGGTATAAGTGACTCATCTGCCTCCTTCTGATTTCAATCTAGTTATAGTCAGGCTATCCACAATCTAATTCTCTCTATCTCTCTATCATTAGCCATTTCTTCTTGATTTATAAATCTAAGGTTCTCGCGCTATAATTTCTCAATTCTTCCAACTCATTGAGCTAGAGTGGTCTTTTCTCACTTGCCTCCTTGAGATTGAAATTGAGCTTTTTTATGGCCCATATCGCACGATGCTCTAATTCAACAGGGAAATGGAAAAGCTTTCCAAAGATCAAGTAGAAGAGGACATGTCTATTAGAGTTTTGAAGGCGATTCTATATGCCCATGGTGCATCATCTAATTTTTGTGACAAATCCTTCCTTGACATGTTCATTGTTTTCTCCAATATGTTTATGATTTCTTTATTTGAGATTTTCGCTTTTCCATTTGATTGCGGATGATAGGGAAGACCATTCACATGGTTCACACAATATTTAGCATGTAATGAAGACACCACTCTGTTGCAAAAATGGCTTCCCTCATCGCTAGAATGCATCTCGGAGCTCCAAACTGGGTGTGTATGTTCTTGTGGATGAACTTAACCACTATTTTAGCATCATTCTTTGATGTGGAAATAGCTTCAATCCACTTTGATACATAGTCCACCGCTAGCAAGATATACAACTTTATGAAAAGGACCCGTAAGAATATATACCCCATGCATCAAATGTTGCATTTAGAGATCGTGGTTAATGGCATCTCTGTTTTATCACAGTAATGTTGCCAAGTCTTTGACATCTATCACATTGTTGCACAAACTGATGACAATCTTTGAATAGAGTGGGCCAAAAGAATCCACATTGTAGCACCTTTTGAGCTGTCCTTTCTTCACCAAATTAAATGTCCTCCATAAGGTGAAGAGTGACATTTAGTTAGGATCTCATCATACTCTTCTTATGGCACACACCTTCTTATCACTTGATCCATACACCTCCAAAGACAATGAGGTCTCATCCCATTATTAGATTTAACATCAATGAAATTTTTTTCTTTATTTTGACTTGAGCTCGAGAGGAAGCACATTGCAAGCCAAATAATTCACAAAAGTAGCATACCAAGGTATTGAACTATTCATGACCATGAGCTACTCATCTGGAAAAGTCTTAATGATCTCCTTGGCATTATCTTGAACAATTGCACTCTCAAGATGGGATAGGTAATCAGATACCACATTCTCACTTCCTTTCTTATCCTTTATCTCTAAATCAAATTCTTAGAGAAATAAGACCTATCATATCAATCTTGGTTTTGCATCATTTTTCATCATCAAGTACCGAATAGCTGCATGATTTGTGTAAATAAGGACTTTAGAGCCTATAATGTAGGGTCTGAACTTGTCGCATAAGAAAATCATAGCCAACATCTCTTTCTCCGTGGTTGTGTAGTTCTCTTGGACTTCATTCAATGTTTGGCTCGCTATTAATAGATAACCTTGAAAACTTTGTTGTTCCTCTGACCCAAAATCGTTCCAATAGCAAAGTCACTTGCATCATACATGATCTTAAATGGTTCATTCCAATTCGGCACTGTCATAATGGGTACTGAAACCAATCTAGATTTGAGCTCTTCAAATGCCTCCATACATGCCTTGCTCCCGAAATCAAAGTGCTATCCTTTTCAATAATCTACATGGGTCACAGCAATCTTTAAAATCCTTCTCCTAAATCTTTTGTGGGACCGACATGTCGAGGAAGCTTCTCACTTCTACACTATAGCTAATTGGCATGAGAGTTTGAATAGTAGAAATCTTGGCATGATCAACCTCAAGTCCCTTTGAGGAAATACAGTGCCTTAGTAAAATGACATTTCTCCCAGTTCAATACAAGGTTCTTCCTTGGCATCTTTGCAACACTAACTCCAAATTTGTAAGAAAATGACCAAACAAGCCTCCAAAAAGACTAAAAAATCGTCCATGAAGATCTCCATAATGTCCTCTACCAAACTAGCAAAAATAGCCATCATGCAAAAGTGAAACATGGTAGGGGCATTGCACAAGCAAAAAGGCATCCTTCGGAAAAAAAAATGTCCCATATGGACATGTGAAAATAGTTTTCTCCTAATCTTTCAGAGCAATGATAATCTAGTTATATCCGGAGTATCCATCCAAAAAGTAATAGAAAGCATGCCTATTTAGTCTATCGACATCTAGTAAGAAGGGCAAGAAATGATTGCTATTGTGGCCTTATTGAGCTTCCTATTGTCAATGCACACGCACCATCCTGTAATAGTACGGGTTGATATGAGCTTATTCTTATCATTTCTCATCACAGTCATGCCGCCTTTCTTAGGAGCCACTTGCACTAGGCTAACCCAAGAGTTGTTAGAAATAGCATATATAAATCCAACATGGAGTCATTTGAAGACTTCTTTCTTCACAAATTCTTTCATAGTGGGATTCAATTGCCTTTGATGTTCAACTATAGGCATGTATTCATTTTCCATCAAAATATTATGCATACAAACTGAAGGACTAATGCCTTTAATATCTTCGATTAACCATGAAAAAGCTTCCATGTTCTTTTTAAGTGCCTCTAATAACTTGGTCTCCATATCCTCAAAGCTATAGAGATGATCGTGGGTTTTGTGCCATTTACACCCAAAAATGCATAACGAAGATTCTCAAGCAACTCTTTAAGTACTAACCCGTCATGTGTCTTATTTTCTTTTTCAACCACAACAGTACTTTTATTTTCATCTATGGCAAGAATAGTCTCAGATATTTCTTGAACTATAGATGGATGTTGATTAGTGCTCAAATAGTGTTATTTTGAACCCTGTTTATAGTAGGTTTTGAGCACTTTTTGTGTACTAATCAGCTTAAATAACCCAATTGGTACATAAAGGTCCCGACTTTACTACTAATCGCATTTTGTGGCTGTTTTTGTAGACTTGAATAAATTAGGCCAAAATCTGCTGAGCCCGATTCAAATCACGCGAAGAATCCAGTGAACTCGGGCGCATGTCAAAGTCGAGGAAGGAAAATGGAGCAAAAAGGGGTAAAATTTGGAACACTGTAGAAATTTTGCAGGTTACCAAAAATTCGCAACCTCTGAGTTCGCGAGTTGCGAGAATTTGCGACAAATAAAGTACTTGAGGTTACGGGGTGCAATTTCGCAACCTACTCCTGTGTCTAATTTTGACCCACCTTGACCAGCTTTTTGTGACTTTTTCCTAAACTACCCTCTATGTAATTTTGGTACTTCATACATTTTTGTAATTTTCCTTGTTCTGAGCAGTATATAAGCCTCAGTCAAGACCTGTATAGAACAACTGTTCTGATAAGCTTTGGATCTTCAGTTTTCCACCCCATTTCTTTCTCTCATTTTCTCCTCATTTCCTTCACTTTCTCGCATGCCAAACACTCCTTAAGGATGACAACTCAAGGGATGGTTGGCTAAACCCCTCTCATACTTGAAGAGGAGGGCTACTGGGTTAACTTTTTAAGGTAAACTATTGGTCCTCTTGTTCTCAACGCAGGCATTTATTGTCATTTTTGTTTCTATCTTTCACTATAGGTTTAAATCCCTTTGATGTATCCTAATCAACTAGTACTTGGAAATCTTTTAGGGTTCAGTGGATAATTAATGCTAGATCCACTGAGGCCCACTTAGTTGCCATTTATTTGTCGCTGTAGGGTAGGTCAAAGGATCGGTCCCACCTACTACGTTAAGCGTTAATGACCAATAAATGCGTATCTCAAGAAAAACTATTAGGGTTCAGTTTTATAGCCAAACCAAGATTCAGTTCGGGAAATGACTATAGGTCATCCTCCCAGCGAGGGAATAGGACCCAGGGACCTCTCGGAACGCCACAAAACCTCGACCAGTGGCACGAGGCTTAAAGGAGTTCTTTTACATTTTATTTCATTTTATTTTCAATTTGCAACCTACCAAACCTCATTGTTTTTGACAAACCTTAAAATCCAAATTGAAATTCACCATTTTGAGCTCACTGTAAATCATTTGTCCAAAGAAAACCCATCCTTGAGTTCGACCTTAGAGCCACTATACTGCAATAGTTAGGCTACAGCAGTAGAAGGTATAGGTTTATAAATTTTGTTGATTCGGAGCTTCCTAGCTACACATTTACGTGTGAATCAGATGCTCAAACTCCAAGTCTTTAAGAGAAAGTGACTTCGTCAAACATTTCTCCAAAGGGTCTCTTTCGATCATATCATGCAAAACATCATTAACGGAGGGATCAAGCTATCAATCCTCATACAAGTCCCTTTATTATCATCAGCAAGTCTCATATTCTTAGTAAGGTTGAACTTCACTTCTTCATCACCTACTCTCAATGTCAACTCCCTGTTCTTGACATCAATTAAAGCTTAATCGGTAGCAAGAAAAGGTCTTCCTAAAATAATTGGAACTTTCATATCTTCTTCTATCTCCAAAACAACAAGTCTACTAGAAAGATAAACTTATCAACTTTCACAAGCACATCTTCAATAATACCATGTGGATAAGTCATTGAGCGGTCGACCATTTAAAGAGACAATGTAATGGTGGTGGTGGTGGTTAGCTCACCTAAATTTAGCTTCTTCACAATAGATAGAGGCATAAGGTTGATACTAGCTCCCAAGTCATATAAATCTTTCTTGAAAATATGTTCACTATTACAGCACATGGAATTGTGAAGCTACCTAGATCCCTTAGCTTTTATGGAAGCTTTCTTTGAATTATTGCACTAATTTTTGATAAATTGACAGTTCCATAAGCATCCAGCTTCTTTTTGTGCTCATAATCTCTTTCATGAAAACATAATTAGGCATTTATGCTAAGGCATCCACAAAGGGTATGTTCACTTCAAACTTCTTGAACATATTTAAGAATTTAGCAAATTGTCCATCCAACTTATCCTTCTTGAATCTTTGTGGAAATGGCAAAGTTGGGACAATTAAGGAAGGGTTGTCGTGAAACATAATTCTTCTCGATACAAATTTGTCCTTCTCATTTTTCTCCTTTTTCTTGTCCACCTTTACTTATACTTTCTCATTTTATAGATTTTCATTCTCAACTTCTTTGGAATCTCCAAGCTCTTTTCCACTCCTAAGAGTGCTAGCCATGCATTCTTTAGGATTATTTTCCATATCACTTGGAAAAGGCCTTGATGAACTTTCCTTCATTGAATGGGTTAGCTGCCTTATTTGATTTTCCAAGTTCATCATTGATGCTTTCATATTAGCTTGGTTAGTTTTGAAATTGGCCATTTCATATTCATTGTTAGATATCTAATGGTCTTGAGTATCACTCTTCTTTTTAGAATCAGTAAACAAAGCTATAACAGTGTCTTCAAAAGAAGATGATCACTTTTGCCCTTGAAAATTGTAGCTCAAAACTCCATGTCCTTGAAATCTCGAGGATGCATATTATGCACCAAAATTCTATGGAGCTTGTTGGAAATTCCCTTGATTTGCATAAGATAAATTCTCATGATTTTGGAGTTCCGAATTGTAGTGCGAAGGTAGATTGTTGTTGGGCTTGAACACATAGCTTCTATTACCCCCAAAAAATTGTGCATCTTCTACATGATATACTTGGTCTGCCACTAATGGGCTTTGAGTCAGAATATATGCTTAATCTCCCATGGAAAGACTTTTAGGCCTTTGTGACTCAATTGCTTTGATATGGCTATCAATTGTGCCTAAAGAGCTAAAAACTGATCAAGTTATAATACTCTTGCTTGTTTTCTTCCCACGAATCTCTCTAATGGGGCCTGGTAGTTGTTCTTGGCTAATTCTTCCAACAAATCTTGAGCCTATTATGCTATTTTTCTCGTGATCGATCCTTCAGATGTTGCATTAATATTAGTCCTTGATGCATATTTCACTCCATTGTAGAAGATCAAGACTTTAGATGATAGTTCAAAACCATGCTGTGGGAATCTTCTTGATAGTTCCTTGAATATGTCCTAAGCATCAAATAATGTCTTCAATTCTCCTTGTCTAAAATGACTAATTTCAGCTCTAAGCTAAGATGTGAGTGGAGGAAGGAAAATTTTGTTAAAAATGCTTCCATTTCTTAATGGATCCTTGAGGAAGGCATGGATACCACGATCTTGCCTTGTCCTTCAATGAAAGGGGAATAAGCTCATTTTGATCACATCATGTGGCACTCCATTAACTTTGACTGTATGAGTATTAGGTGTGCTTTAGGTTAGCTTTTATAGGTGCAAAACATAGCATATTTCATGATTTTGATGCTAACTAAGCACCCTTCCTAATCATTTTCATGTCTAACCCCCTATATTTGTGTATTTTTGTAGAAATGAAGAAAACGAGATGAAAAGCAAGCAATTTGGGCAAGAATTGAAGAATCTATGCATGGAAGAAGCCATGGTCGTGACCATAGTCGTGTGGTCGTGACCATAGAGCAAAAGAAGATGAAGAACTATTTTCAGCAAAGTTTCAGTGTGGTCGTGACCACAGAAGACTGAGGAGCAAAAATGTTCGGTATGGTCATGACCACAATTGCGACCACAGCACCTATTCAGCAAGCGGGGTTGCGACCACATAAGGTTGTCTTCAGTAACCCTTGGTGTGTTCGTGACCAATGGTTTTTTCATGCAGCATTTTTATTTAGACTTTTCTGCGTGGTCGCGACCACAAGGTAGTTATGGTCGCGACAACGCGACATTTTGAGTCCAGAACTTACCATTTTTGGGCCTATTTTTTCCCAGTTTTCGAGGTGTATTTAAGGTTGTTTTCAAGACATTTCTAGGGTTTAAAATTTTAGAGAATGAGGGTCTCCTCCGGGGTTTTCTATCTTAAAGGTTTGTTCCATCTTTTAGATTACGTTTTCATAAGATTTCTTAGATTTAGGTTTTATTTGTGAAGACTTTGGTTTGTAATCAATTATTGTTGGAAGAACAACGTTATAGAGTGTGGATTTCAACTTGGATATGGGATTTGATGTCATTTGCAGTTTAAACCCTATTTTGTATTTCTATCTCTTATCCTTCTTTAATTTCTACAATTTTATATCACGGTCAACATGATTTGCGGTGTTTTAATAATAAAATGTTAGGCTAAATATTTTATAGGGTCAAGTTATCGATTTGATGTTTGGATTTGTCTAATATTTAGTTAGTTGGTTTCGCTTTATACTTGATTTTTGTGTTGGTGTTAGGATATTCGAATACTAAGGTTTTGCTAATTAATTTATGCTAAGAATTGATTCTTCATCCTTTTACTAGGGTATCCTCAAGCATACTGATTGCTTCCTAAAATCTGGTTCCGAGTCTCTTAAGGTGAATCAATTAATCGAGATTCGAATAACCTGGTTAAAGAAATATGAATTGTAAAGGTCTAAGACTAAGCCGTAATCCTCACTATTTAAAAGAAAACAATTAACCACTTTAAGTGAGGATCGTAAGGACGAATAAAGGAGTAATCCGGAGCTTAGTCTGGATAGCTCTATTACAAGGACGTAACTATGACTAATAGAGTTCCCAAGGAAAAATTCCTTTGAAAAGCATTGCCCTAACAACCTAGAAGTGCATAACTGTGAATAGGTGGTTACTGTGAGAAAACACAAGGGGGAACACAAAAGTGGGATCCTTGTACCAAGTCCTCGAACTAACTCAAGTCATTATTCATTCAACCTAGGCCTTACCTAGAAAAATCCTTAGGCATCAATGAAGATAACCAACCATAGTTCCTCTCTAAGTCTTTTTCTCCTAGTTTTATTCCATTTATTCCAGTTTTCACAAATCATGCCTTATTTTTTAGTTTTGTTTTTATTATTTTAACAACTTTTTCTCAAACCAATTAGATACTCAGATAGTGAACTAAACTAGTAGCCAGGGTACTCAATCCACTAGAAAACCTACGGTCCTCATGGGAATGATCTTGGTTCATAATTGAAAACCATTTTATTACTCGTGCTCGTGTACTTGGGGTTAGCAACAAGTTTTTGATGCCGCTATCGGGGACTTAACAGAATCTTTGGTGATTGTGCCAATGACTTAACAATTAGCTAGTTCCAAAAAATAGGCTAAGTGTCCATTCGGATCCTTCGATGAATGGCCACCAAATTGATGTTGCTGAACCATAGAAATAAGAGCAGGCTTCAATTCAAAATTGTTGGCATCAATAGGCTACAATCTCACTCCTGAATAGTTATAATTTATAGCAGGCTCCGAAATTTCAACCAAGGTTCTTTGTTGTGGATGCCCCTCTTCATTTCTATGAATATGATTTTCAACCATGAATATCCCTGCTACACGCTTTGTCTTCCTCAAACTTCTCAAACTTCTCTTAATTTCAGTATCAAGGGGTAGAAGCTCATAATCAGGCCTTCTATCCATACAATTAAGTTCCTACAATCACAAAACAAAATAAATGTACTAAATACACAAAAATAAAAGAAATATGCACAAATATAGAGATTTTGCTCAAAGTAGCAAACTTCTCTTTCACCCAAATATGAATCAAAACACTGAACCATATGGTCCCTGGCAACGACACCGAAAACTTGTTAGGCTCTTTGCGTGTTGTATAAAAATAGTTGCCTAAAATATCACAAGTGCACAGGCCACAAGTAATAAAGTGGTTTTCTATTTAAAAACCGAATATCGATCCCATGGGGAAAATGTGGTTTTTGGTGGGGACTAAGTACCCTAGCTAATGGAGATTTCACTTTTTAAGCGACAAAATGATTTGGAATGGATATTTTCAAAACAAATATAAAATAAAACAAAGCAAAGCAAAATAGGGGATGATCAATGATCACTAACAAGGAATGGATTAATTTCAAAGAAAGAAATCAAGGAAAGGATACTAAGGTTGATTGTTTCCATTGATGCATTTTGATTCATTAAGCGTTAGTTAAGCGAAAATACACTTGTGCTTATCCAAGAGAGAGAGTATGAGGTTCTCTCTTTCGTGACTCCCCTCAATTTCTCACACCAACCCCATATTCACTACTAAGTCCATCTAGGTGGTTAAATATGATACTTTTCTAAGGCAACTTTTCCCTTACGTGTCCTATTGGTCTCCTCTTAGTCCATGCAATAGAACTACTCGAACTACACAAGAATTCGTCACCAGTAAGTCCATGCAATCCCCACATAATGTCAATTGATGTTTTTACCTAATAAAATCCATTTAATAATAGGCATTTCTAATTTCATAAACTTCTTTGATTAGGTTAAGTTGATTACTACAATTGAATCATGATGGAATGAAATGGTCAAGGCCCTGGGTTAAATTCCAATTGTCACTATGCAAACCCTAGATGATTCATTCACAATTTAGGTCTCAAGAGCACTCCCTAACACAAATCAATTAGAATAAACCAAAATATTCCAATATTTACATCAACCAACATTAACACAAGTATGAATTCACAAAATTGTTCTAAAAATTATATAAATCAACATCAACTTCAGCAATCAACCCAAGAGCATGATTAACTACTCATTACAACCCTCAAATCTAACAGAATCATGTTTAATACAATAATAATAAAGAAGGTGAGAAAAAAGGAAAAGTTAGAGATACAAAACATATGAGAAATGAGAAATCCTCCAAATTGCAAGAGATCCTCTAGTGAACTGGATTTTCAAAATCAACTCAAAATCCAAAGTAAAATGCTCAAAATTGAAACCCTAATTTGATTCAAGAAGAAGAGGTGGGAAACCATAAATTGTGAGTGTTCCTCCTAAATTTCTAAACCTTAATAATGTTTTCAAAAGAAGAGTTTATATTCCTAGAAAAATGGGTCAAAACTGGGAAAAAATGGAAAGTTTTTAGGCTTCCCAACGTAATCATGTCATGACATGAAAGGCTATGATATCACGACAAGGTTGCATGTTGCGCTCATAAGTGTCTCAGTTGTTGGGGTGATGTTGTGACATGGTGGTAGTGATGTCACAACATCACTGCATGATGACCTCCAACAAGAAAGGACCCCATGTCATGACATCAAGTGCTAATGTCACGACCTGGAGCCTATAACAACAAATCTTCTTTCTTTCTTCCCCATTTTTGCTCATTTTTATTTCATTTCTTACCTAAAAAAGATAAGCAAGAGGGGGATTTAGCTTGATTGGGAATGATAGAGGTGTGAATTTAACATCAAGAGCTTTATTTATGCAAAACTTTTATGCTCAAATGCTAACTTTATTCACACCTAACAATGGTTGGAAGGAAATGTTTCAAACATACGCAAAGTTTTTAGGGTTTTTGATTTTCATTTAGGGCTTTTTTTACATGGATATCAACAGGGTGTTTTAGGAATCAAATAAAGGTGGGTCACATATTGTGGAACCCCGAGAAAATCTAATTTTCTGAAAAAAGGCAAAATGGTAATTTCGTCAAAACTTAATTTTTCAGATCTCTGATGACAAAACTGACTTCATCGGTTGAATCGCCCGCGAAATCTAATGCACTACCGCCGACTTCGTCGACCCGAGACGTTTCGAATTTACACGCCGAGGCAACGAGCGCAGTGCGACACTGGGCGCATTTTTTGCGGCTCGCCAAGCAGCCACGGTCGTGCGCACGAGTCAACATGAGCTCAAGTGTGGGGCCCACATGACATGCTAAGATTCCTAATTGGGTAGAAAATTCAAAGTCGGTGGATGTCGATAAGAACTAATGAGCCAATGATGCTTGACAAGTGCGCAGGACAAAAGTAAGACATTTATTCCATTTGGACTGAACGCGGCAAAGAGGATAAGGGAGAGCGCATTTTTTGAAAAATCGGCGCTTTTAGACAGAAAGCGGCAACTTCTCTGTGATTTCGATATTCGCACCGCCGACTGCCGCCAAGCAAAGTTGTTCTATCGCCGCGCGGCTACTGAACATCGATTTGCGGAGTTTCTCGATAACCCAAGAGGTAGGGCCTTCTCCTACCCGGTTTTCGCTTTAAGAGCTGTAAATGATTTTAGAGCGCTTCGAGGCCGAATGGTCGTTTTGGCCTGGCCCCCAAAACTCGGGATTGAATTGCCGGAATATTCGAACCCGCTGACGCTTTAGTGGACTGTTTGGGGTGGTTTCAGGATAATTTATACAATAAATTATGGTTCGGGGTGTTTGGCTGGGCCTGAATGGTCATGGATTTCGATTCCACAAATTGGAACCGATAGCCAGAGAGGGTCGCCACGAACAAATTTACATCAAGTTGCTTAGAGACTCGTTAAAATACCTTTGCTTATTTGACGGAACAAAATGGTCCATGTGTGTTGTAAGCAAAATATTGCTTGAATTGGATGACTTAATTGTGTGGAAAAAGAAATTGTTAATGCATAAAATTAAATGTGTTAACATGTTGTTAAATTATATAAAATATAATCAGGTAAGCCATTGAAATAACTGATCGTTATTACCTACGCTGAATAATTTTGATGTTATTATCATGAATTAAATAACATGTGGTTGGTATCTAAATTGTTAATATATGTGCATAATTGATATATTACATGTGTATTTAAATCAAGATAACGTATTTCATACGCACTCGTGCAGCAACTTAGAAAATTAGGTGCGAAACAGAATGTACGAAAGATTAAAAAAATGGAAAGTGGTTGTGAAAGGAATTTCCAAGGAAGATTTTTTGAAGACCATCTTGAAAGTCATTCAAACGTACCATCCTGAGACACCCACGACCGTTACTTTAAAAACGATCCAACACCCGCCTGATGGTAGTCCAATATATTTACCGAATCCTCAGATGAGGTTTTCAAGAACAAAAGTCTTTTTGTTTCAAACAAATGCTTTTTCTCACATTTAGCTATAGGGCATGCGAGGAGTCAAATGAGACTCCGAAGTGAAAGGCGAATACATTCTACCAGATCACGTAGATATTCAAGCAGATCATGTATTCATTGAATGCGTTTATATCAATCATTACATGCGCATCTCAGCGAGTAACCCATGGTGATGATTCAACCATCGGGCATTACTCACCCTATCGAGGGATTATTAATTTAGGTACAGGAGGTATAGGAGATCTTATGCTCAATAGAGGCAAATTTTTTGAGAAGAAAGCCGATACGTGTACTTTGATTTCATTTTTTGTAAAACATGTATGAATTATCGCACTGAAACATGTTGTATTAAGAGTGATGTATTAACTTCGAACTATAGAATATGGCTGATGGCTTTAATGTAGTATGGGATACGGGCCAATATGACCATTTTACTCATGTATAAGTCTCATAATATGAGACACAGATATTTTGCGGGTTGACGGGTTGTCAACAAACACCCTGGGATTTGGGGCGTCACACGTATTGCCTACATGCAGGTTTCTTTATAAATTATTTAACCTTGTTTATCAAATAGTTATTCAAAAGTTGGATTGGGCCTCAAATAAAATTCTTTGAACCTCATTTCTCAAATAGTTCCATATTGAGACCCCAAAGCAGATTTTCCCCATAACTATATAAACAGTAAAATATATTATGGGAGTAGCAAACCATGATATAAACATATAATTATTTGAAAATAATTGTTTTCCAAGTTAGGTTAGATATTTCATCAAATCATTCAAGGAGTTAAAAAGTTATTACTAAAGTCGACATTCTCTTACTCTTGCCTTAGTCATTCTTTGCTTGCTTTACAAAAACAAGAAATTAATAGTGAGTTACTAAGATTGCTTGCTTTGTGTCTATTCTTGTCCCTTTAAATTTCTTACGACTTGAATGTGTCATTCAAGTTGTTAGATGTATTTGTGGTTCTATTACTAAGTTAATATGTTTTATCAATTTTTTATTTATTTTTCTTTCAAAAAGAAAAAAAAAAGAAAAATACATTGATTATCACTATGACTTTACAAGTAAACACTAAATATTAAACATTAATATAGAAATGATTGAATTTCAATACTTAAAACTGTATTACATTGTAATTACCATTAAAATGATGATTTGAATGCTTAGAATCTGTTTAGACATAAAATTGATCATATGTGCCTGTGTTGCTTTTTTTTCCCTTTTTTTTCGTTTTTCTAAATATAGTAATTTTTAAAATGACCGTATCTTTGTTTAGGTGTTTATGAATCCTTAAACCATATTTCAAGGAGCTTTTCATAAGAAATTAATCAAATTTTAGTTGAAACAATTAATATTTATTTTATCTATTGTTCATCTCACTACAACAAAAATGACTTTAAAGGACACTATCTATTGAGGCATTTTAATTAAAATGCCTCAACACGTGACTTTTGAGGCACTTTAAAATTTTTGTAATAAAATAAAATATCCTAAAAGCAAAACCCCTCATTTTGTTTCTCTAGCTTTCCCAAGCCCCATCAACCAAAACCCTTGCTGCCTGTTCCAGCTTTCCTCCTTCCCATTTCCTTCCCATCAACCAAACCCCGCCGCACTGTTCCAGCCTATTCCCACTGCCAGTCCACCTCTGATCACCGGTCGAGCAAACGTACGGCAGCGATAGTGGCAGCGACAGCGGCAGCCAGCGAACATACGTCGACATTGAGTACAATGAAGAGAATATTTGTTTGACAAAATCAATATTTTTTTTTTATTTTTAATTATTATTTTAATTTTGTGAGATTGTTAAGAGAAATTGGAAATAAAATAAAGTAAAAAAGGTGGGGAGCCAGAAACGGAGAGAGGGAAGGAGTGGGAGGAGAGGAGAAAAACGGAAAAAAACAAAAAGGGAAGAAGAGGTAGAGAGTGAAGGAAGGAGCAAAAAAAAAAAAAAGGGAAGATTTGGGAGGCAAAGTCCCTGGGTGCTGTGTTCTCCTAGGTAATTTTTTTTAATTCATATTTGATTTTTCTTTCTGTTTGCTTTCCTAGAAATTGGTAGGTTTTTAGTTTATTTCTAGAATTTTTAATTTTTATCTTTGGTATATTAAAAATAGTTCCGAGTTTTTTTTTCTGTATTGATTTTTGTTTCAAACTCATAAAACATTGCAGAATTGAAACAAGATGAGTTTCTTTAATTGTTGAAAAATGTACAAAAAAAAAAAAAATTTTATATACATACATACATATATATATATATATATATATATATATAGATCTTGAAATCATGCAACTGGGTTTTGAGATCTTGAAAACGGAAGAAGGAAAATTTTAAAGCAAATGTATGGTGAAGAAAACTAGTGCAGGAAGGTTTTAGTTCAAACTGCAGACTCTCGAAAAGCAGTTTTTTTATTTTATTTTATTATTATATTGTATTATTTTATTATTTTATTGTTTTTTTGAGAGAGATGAAGCAGTGGGGTATATTAATGTCAAATGTTATTGAGAGAGATGAAGAAGTGAGGTATATTAATGGTAGTGGGTGTGTTTACTTCAGAAATTTGTACTAATGTTTCTTTTTTTCTTTTTCCTACTCCTGGTATCAACATTAAAGAATATTAATATATTTGTATTCATTTAAGTTGATTAGGATTAATACATTGATATATATTCGGGTATTTGTAATCATTTAGGGATATTGATATATATTCGGGTATTTGTATTCTTTTTCTAATTAGGATTAATATGAATATTTGTTGATATATTAATCATCTATCTCTTTTATTTAAGTCATTGATCGTTTTCCTGGGTGATGAATTGTCTGTTTTTATGGAAGAGAATGGGTTTTCCGAGATTAGATTTATCATTTATTTATGTATATGTATAGTTTTGTTTTGTATTAATAATGATTTTTCTGGGAATGAATGATACTGTTGTTTAATTTGCTGGGTATGATGAATGATGTGTAGTCCAAATGTTGTTTTGTATTGATCTTGATTTTTGTTTTGTAGAGATTTATTTCATGTTGTAATAGTTCTGGCAATCATGTTTTCTCATATAGATTGTTTCACTATAAATATGTTTCTATAAATAATAAGCTCATTAAACCCTTAAACCAAATCCATAAGTCCAAGCCTAACATATTTAGCCCCATCAACTTAAAGCCCACCCAACCTATTATTATTAATTAAACCCATTTCATGCGCCCAACTCCATTTACTCTTGTGCCAATCCAACCTATTGCACCAACCCCACTTCCTGCGCCCAACCCATTTACCTGGTACCAACTCCAACCTATTGCACCAACCCACTCGCTTAACCCAACTAAGTCCATTTCATGCGCCCAATCCATTACCTGCGCCATCCATAATTGTAATTCATTCCATATTTAAACTCATCAAATTAGATCCACCAGCCATCCATTTAGCCCAATACATTAGCTTACGCACTCAACCCACTTAGTAAGATATCCTATATACTTATAAAGCTCATCCACTAGTCCAATTTATTAATTTAGAAGCCCAACATAATATCCTCAACCCCTTTAGGTTAATTTACCGACCCTTAGGTCATTCGACCAAGCCTCTTTGCCACTTATTCTGATAAGCTCTTTAGCTGGTCAAATTCCACTCTTAATTTATTCACAATTCATCATTTAAAAACAAAATAAAGTCTTAAAAAAAAAAAATCCATTTCTAAAATTTCATTTTTTTTTCCTAATTTTTAATTTCATTTTTTAAGTTTTTTTTAATTTCAAAATAACATTTTTCTAATTTCCCAAAATTCAAGATATATAATTTCAAAATATTTTCTTGTATTTTTTTTTTATTTTTATTTATTTATTTGGTTTTTTTATTTTTTATTTTTATTTCAATTTTGGTTGACTTCTTGGAGCAATTTATTCAGGCATAAATAGTTGATTAGGCAAGGTCGACAGCATTCGACATATGCTTGAGCCGTTAGGGTACATTTTGGTCTTGTTAGTGACTTTCTCGATATACATGCAATTAAATCGATGCCGCATTTCCTCTGCTTTGACTCGTTCCGCCAAAACTGTGCTGTTCTTCAATCCAATCACGATATCAATCTTGTTGATTTATTGTTGATCACTGAGCTAATGTCAGGGTTCAAGGCCCTGTGGTGTTTTTGGTTTGAGGGCTGGTTTTCCCTGTTTCAAGTGTGAATCATGATCACATTTTTTCAGGCCGCGACTCGACTATTTTAAGTGTTAAAACAGGATTTAACATGCTTTCACCAATTGTAATTTTTGCTTTTTTTGCTTCTCATGTCAGAGAATCAAGCAACCAAGTAGAAGTCTTACTACGCCATGGATAGAAGTTGATGTATAAGTTTGTGAGGAAGTATGAATATAGAATATTTGATAAATCATTTTGACATTGCATTTGAAAAGGAAAGCTGGACGGAAAAATCGTCATTCATGTAAAAATTCGTAAACTTATGATTCGTCGATAGAGTGATCGCAAAAGATCATTTAACATATCATGTTTCGAACGGGTATGCAAGATGGTTTGTTCACAGAAGCATCTTTGTCTACTCGTCCCACTTATGACTTAGGAGATAATTTTGACAATGGCAATGACATGCAAGGGATTTTACATGATGGACTCATGGCGTGTTGGAAATTACATTGATGACAATGATGTGGGATGGTGTTCCAGAGACGAGGAACCAAATAATGATGCAAAATGTTTTATGAGTTGCTAAAAATGTTGAAAAGGAACTTTATCCTAGTCAGTGAAGTATTCTCAATTATCCGCAATTATTAGCTATTTCACATAAAGTGTTCAGGGAACAGAGTGAGCAACAAAGGATTTACCGACGGTTTCAAACTTATAAAAGATGCCTCATAAGAGACATTTCGTCACATGAGGCAAAAAAAGCATGATAGCTCGACTTTCTTATTAATAAGATCCATGCATGTCCAAACGACCGCACATGTCAGATAGAAAGGAGTATGAGAATGATACTGAATGTCATGTTTGCAAAACATCTAGGTACTGATGGGTGATAAAGACAAATACGCATTGTGTTTTATCTAAAAAAAAAGTTTTACTAAGGTTTTAAGTGCATTTCCCTTGATTCCTCTATTTGAAACATATTCAGTCTTCGAAACAAGATTCTTCATGAGGTGGCATAAGGAAGGTCGAATTAAGATGGTTATATGAGACACCGCCGATTCTCCCCGCATGGAAGACATTCAACTTTAGAAACAGAGATTTGTCAAGAAACCAGGAAATATTGTGCTCGGGCTTAACATCGATGGTTTTAACTTTAAGTCTTTAAATGTTCAATATAGCATACCATTGCCTTGATACCTTATAATTACCTCGATGTGTACGGCAAGAATATTTTTTCTTTCGTTATTTATTCCTCGGCTCCAACAATGCCCAGAACAATCCGGATGTATACTATTCTTGGATAGAGGAGTTAAAATTGTCAGGAGGTCAAAATACTTATGATGCATCGATGAATCGAATTTCAACATGCAAGTGTGCTTTGCTGACAATTAAGGACTTTCCACTTCCAAAATTTGTTCCGACGGAGCACTAAGGGTGAATTTGCATGTCCTTCTTGTCATAAGGACACATGTTCTGTGTGGTTAAGGTATAAGGTAAGCATCATATACGTGGGGCACGTCAGTTTAGCAAGTGATCATCCTTTTCAGAAAGATAAGAGATCTATTCAATGGGTTTGAAGAACATGATAAGCACCATCACAATTGAGTGGAGATATGGTCTGAGAGAGCTCGACTGGTCATACACACATCGCTGCGTATTAAATAATGACAATAGAAATTTACCTTATAATTGGAAGAAGGAGCATATTTTGGAGTTACCATATTGGAAAGGAAATATATTGCGCCATAATGTGATGCACATTGAGAGTAATGTGTGTGAAAGCTCTGCAACCATACTAGCCTTGATAAATCAAAAGATCATAAAAGCACGTGGATTCACTTGCAAGAAATGGGAATAGCCCGAAGCCAGACCGCTGTAGATGAGTCTGGTAAACGTTACTATCCACCTCCTAAGCTCATGTATCGTGGCGTAGTGCGAGATTTTTCAGGGTGTTGAAACAAATCAAAGTCCCATATGGTTATTCATCAAATATATCGAATACTATGCAAGAAACCACCGAAGATCTTCGGCTTGAAGAGTCATGATAACCATATATTGATGCATCAATTATTTCCTCTAGCTCTTCGTAGAGTCCTGACAAAGCAAGTGCGGGCACCTTTAATTGATTTGTGTAATTTCTTAGAGGTTTATGTCTAAAAGTTTCTATGTCGAGAACTATTCAATTAGAGAGGCGGATTGCTCTAACACTCTCAATACTGAGAGGATTTTTCCTCCTTCTTTCTTTGATATTATGGTTCACCTACCTATCCATTTAGCGACCGAAGCAAGGTTGGCAGGGCCTGTGCAATATCGATGGATGTATCCCGTTGAAAGGTATTTGTCAACGTTGAAGGCCTATGTACATAATTAAAGTCACTCAAGGTTCTATCACAGGGATATCTTCATGGAAGAATGTATTTTTGTGCTAGATACCTAGATGATGTTGAGACAAGGAGTAATCGAGCTTCAAGAAATCATGATGGCAATATTGACACTGGAGTTGAACTTCCCATATTTGTCAATCCTGGTCGTCATCTTAGAGGAGTGAATATTGTTAATTGGGACGTAGATACAATGAAAAGGGCACATCAATATGTGTTATTCAATTGTGAAATAGTTCAACCATTTTTAAGGTGAGAAATTTTGTGATTAATCTAGCTGTATGTATATATAGTTTTATGATGATATCTATTGTCTCAGCATTTTCCTTTCTTTACGAGCATCGAAAATGATTCGTAATCAAAATCCTCAAGCCAGGTATAAGAGACATTGAACCATACACAATGAAATTCCTTGCCTCGTGGTTTGCCAATCAAGTAAGTCTTAGTAGTACAAAAATATTAGAAATCAGATAAGGCTGACCATTATTTCTTATTATTATGCTTGTCTAACAAAGTTCAAAATATGGATTTTGGTGAATGAAAGGGGAATTTCATGAACTTAGAAGCTTAGCTCAAGGTCCCAACTTCATCAAGTAAATCCATACAAAGGTTTTATTAATGATTTAGATTTATGTTAAGGAGATTGAACAAAGAAGGAAACACAAAATAAGGTGTTGTTGTTGCCGCAAAGACGACAAGTTACTTCATGCGAATGACAACCCCAAGTATTGAGATGTGACTTATTGCGGAGTATTGAAGGAGATTGTCGAAGAATACTTTTTGAGTAGGAAGGTTGTTCTATTCAAACAGATTGGCAGCTACTGAAGAATGCAGCAAGGTGATGAAATGGTTTCATTAATTTGTGAATTTAAGTAGACCAATGAATAACGGAGCATTTTATATTAGCTTCTCAAGCACAACAAGTGTTTTAAGATCCTAGTTTGATAGCTGATGAGATAAGTTGTGATCAAACCACTCCTGTGGATTGTTTTCGACATGGACGTAAGAGAAGAAATCGACAAGATTATTTACTAAGCGACATGCAGCGCACGTGGATATCCGATGATAATGAGGAAATAAGATGGGTTAGGGAAGGTGTAGGAGGAATCAGCAACAACAAACATGATAATTTATCGAGAGGGGGAACTTTACATTTCTTTTCATAGTTGATATTGTGTGTTAACAAACATGTACATTTCTTATGTGTTGTCGTTGTCTTTTCTATTTGTACTAATGATGCTAGTACATAATCGCAAAATAATAAATTTTATGACTTCTTCTTCCAAAGTTCATCAATTTGTCCATCCTTTATTCCTTGTTTGGTTCTCTAGCAAAGAATTACTAATCTTCTTGAAAATGGTAAATTCGTTTTGCATTGTTACTTATTTTCCGTTGAAACTCAGACAATTATTCTCCATGTATTTCGTTTTATGCAAAAGTTAGAACACGAGGTGGCAAATCTAAAGGTGCAATCCACCGTAAAGTCGATCGCACGTGATAGTAGTGCTCAAGCTTCACATGAAAGAGCACATAATGATACTCAAGTTTTAACTCAGCAAAGTGCTAATGTTACTCAAAGTAGTATTGAACCTAACATAGGAATATCCTAGCGCACATTCACAATGTTGTTCGAATACATCGATAAAGGCCATCAAGGCTTATGCGGATAATGTTTGATGGTGTTACCGATTCGATGCCAACCGATGAGTGAACGTGGGACTGTTTATCATAGACTACTTGCTTAGATGTGTACTAGTTTTAAAAAGTCATCTCCATCGCTAGAATATTTGCCATTTGATTTGCATGATCTTAGGTGAAGAAAGAAGAGAAAAGCGAGAGGGCCTCACTCTTATGCCTAAAGTATAATGAAATGTATGAAAACCGCAAAGAATTTCATTTAACAACCTGGGATGTACCTAAAATGGATAAGGAGCATATAGAGCACTTTTTGCACATTTTCTAGGTACTCTGCTCGTAATGGAAAATATGCTCCCTTAATGTCTTCGAGATGGGACAAGTACGTAAAAGCCTAACAAGGGAACAGAGAGCGTCAGAAATCGTGGAAGGCGGAGAAGTTGGATATGTTGTCGTCTACTTTAGTAATATAAGTGTAATCATCAAATATCTCATCGAACTTCTATTTTACAGACAAATTAAATTCCTCGATGTGAAGATTACATCTTACACCGACAAGTTGAAAATGGAGGAATTTGAAAAGTACAATCAAGGCTAAGTATTTTGATTCCAAATTATCTTTGGATGAGAACCTTAGAAACGTTCCAAACAGAGTGAATGAATCACATTGGAATGACCTTGTGAAAGTTTGAAACTTATGCATGGTTATATATGTTGCAGGAGGCCAGTGAGAAAAATAAAGAAAGTCGAAGTCATCAACCATATATGCATCGCATGGGTCAAAGAGGGTTTTCCATTATTCGTGAGCTGGAGGTAATGTTTCTCAACTTAGATATCTTACTTGAAGTTTCTAATTGATATACTATTACAGATAATGCATAAGACTTTAATGTTGTAGCATGAAATTTGGTCATGAACCTACGCCTCATACATGTTCATGACTTGTTATTCCAAGAAGTGATTCAGATTCCCGCCAATGCGCTGTGGAGAGAAAATTGTGAGTTCACCTATTTAATACTTTCAATGCGGAAATTGTTATGAATACTAAATCGACATAATGGCGTGAACAACGAAATGCTACATGCACGGGGCTTCATGATAATGGCGAACGATGCTTACTATAAAGTCATAGGAATGCAAAATATGGACGTGTTAACTTATATGGTTTAGGTAAAGTCGTACGATGTTAATGGAATGCTCCTAGTCGCAAAGCAAGTCATCATGTCGCCTTACAACTACAGTTTCAGAAATGTAAGAACTACGTATGAAATCGAACGACTGGTTATTCATTGCACGTGGAGAATCTGACGCAAGGGAATCCATCGATTCTTCAAATGCATTAATCGAAAAACCACGTCGTTTCTACATCAAGAACTCGATAACCTCAGAAATACTATTGAGTAAGTCATTTGAAACTCTCTGTTACAAGTGTACTTCTTTTTGAGAAGTGGCATATAAATGGACTTCTATCATTAGCAATCATGAAGGTAACATGTTATATTGGGAGTAGCGACTTTGGTTTGCTTGAAAGCGATACCAGCATGATTAGCTTAGTTTGTATGATTTATGATGGTGGTGTTGTATTGTTCATGAGCTTTGGTCTTTAGGTTGTTATTTAATATTATGGTTGTTTGTAATAAGCTTTTTGAGGGGCTGGTATGGATGTTGTTCTTAAGGCATAACAAATCCATGAAAAAGTTGCGTTGGGAAAAAGTATGTAGTGTGGATCCATGTTTGAGTTGGAGACGAAAATTAGGTCCAAATTGGTGTGAAGTGACTATTAGTTCCTATGATGCAGGAGGGCGATTAATAAGGTCTTATGGATCGATCGAGATCATGGGGAGATGCTCTCTTAGTCTTCTTGATAAGCCAGCCTCTATCTTTGGTATTATTATGAAGATTAATATTTGTTCTTTTATTGAATTCTTTTTGTTAGTTTTAAATATTGCTTGATTTAATCATTCATTTTATTGCGACTTCTAGTATTAGACCATGGTGAAGATCAATTTTGAAGCTATGTTGGTATTCTTGCACTTCTACTTTGCTTTGTTGAAAATTTTATGCGCTCCGTCATAGGGCTCGGATAGTTTTTTTGCTAGTGTGAGATGTCATTTCGAACAAATGTATTGAATTGATGATAGTTTGACTTTGAGATTCACACATAAATGTTGGATGTTCATAGTCAAAACATAATGCTTCGGATTATTTCAAAAGGTTTTGAAGTTGAAGTAATTGATAGTTTGCATATGCAAGAGTGCAGCATTCTTTTGAGTGGTATATCATCATCTTTAATTTTTGTCTTTCAGGCATTGTAAAGTCATAACAAAACATGAAGTAGCGAAGAGGCATAAGCAAATGCCTTAACAAATAACAAAAGGGGCGCATGATAAAGAAGTGCCTCAATAGATAAATAATTGGACATGTATTGAAGAAGAAAAAAATGCCTCAACATATAACAGATGAGACACTTTTTCATGCCTCAAAATGAAATTTAAGAGCCTGATAAAATCTCTCATTTTATAGCCAGAGATGAAGCACTTTTTACGTTACCTCGAGAGCAATTTAAAAACCATAATAAAGCACTTTCAAAGCATATGGTAGATAGAGCCTTCATTGTCTCTCGAAAATGAAATGTAAGAGACATAATCGTTACTCGATATACGTAGCGGATGACAACATTTCATACCTCGAAATGTAATTTAAGAGACACAATAAGCGTCTCAACATCGTGAGATGAGGCGCTTTTTAGTGCCGCCTCGGAAATGAACTTCAAGGAAACTACATGATAGCATCACCTCGACAGCCTTACCGCACATGAGGCGCTTTTTGATACCTCAAAAACACTTCAAAGGGAACATCCGATGCTTGCCTCGACAAATATGTATTAAGGCGCTAGTATTTATTTGCGATACGTGCTTGTATGCCGGCGTTTTATCCCCTGCGCGCCTCAATGGTAGAAATTATCACTGACATCAATCTATTGAGGCACTTTTTGAGTGCTGACACTCTAAATTTTGTTGTAATTAATACGGTGAATATTGACAATCTCTTAGTTATAATTTTTTTGGGAATGTGTAATATTAGCATATGTCACACAAGAGTCATAATAATTGTAAAAATTAAAATTTGTTATGCCAATTATGATCTAATACAAATATAGTGGATTCAGTGATTGTAGTGAAATAGATACTCATAAGTGCTGAATTCAAGTTAAATATTTTATTATAAAATTCAAAGGGTGCGACTAAGATAATGAATAATCTTTTCTTTTTAATGGATATATTATTTTTAATGAGCAGATTATGATTCTCTGTATGATCATCCTTGGTTGCTTGAACAAAAGTAGTGAGTGCTGATGAATTTGTTTTATGTCTATTTCTATCCCCTTTAATTTAAACTTTTTTGAAACCATATGTAAGAAATATGAGTCATCGATTGTAATTATCAATGTGACATACTAGTATTTATTAATAATAAAATGATTGAAATATGTAAATGTCTTTCAAATCTTGTAGTTTTTCTATCAAGTAGGAAATAAATATGGTTGAAGGAGAAAATCAATTCATTATCAATAGATCTAAAGCAATCGTATAAAAGATACATCATCACCTAATCATTGGAAATATCCAATAGAAATTTATTTCTCGTTTACTCCTTGTAGGATGTTCTTGCTTGAGTTGTAGTTGTGTACCCACATTAGTCTTCTTTGCATCTTCATATGATCACGATTATAACCTTCGGCTTGCATATTCAACATCTCTTATGTGGTTAGCTATATGTTCTGCATCTCTTGCAATTCCAAATAACCCTCGACTTGCAAATCCAGCACAATAGAGACCATTTTCTCCCATCCAATGATTTGGGAAATTCTTCTTGGGCATTCCATCTTCATGAAAGGTGTTCAACCCCCTATTTAAATTTCTATTTATAAATGATTAAAATTTTTTTAAATATGTACATATCTTGCACATGTATCAAGATGGTCAATTTTGTATTACCTTAAGCCAATCATAGGAACTATGCTTTTACTTAGCCTGCAAAGTGCTAGCATCAAAGCTGGCTCCGTTTTCATTAAGAAAATAGATGTAATCGCCTTCTATCTTTGTTATTGCCGGCACGACCTAATAACCAATGTCATTTTTGTTAGTGATTATAAAAATAAAAAAAATATATATATATATAGTCAGGGGAAAGAGCCTTCACGCCAAAATAAATGAAAATAATATGATATATTGATCATGTTTCCGAACTTATTGATGAGCATCGAAAAGACACTTTTAGAACACCAATAGGCATAAAATAACAGGAAAAAAAAAATCTAGTACTATATTTCACTTTGGTATGGAAACGTAACAATGAGTTTATTGCCTTCATAATATTGGTCTTCATCATATTTTTATCCTTAGATTGGAGATAAGTTCACCAAAAAGAAGACAGACTGAATAAGAGAATTTTACTAAGCAACTTTGCATATTACTAAATCACCATCCTAACCCCTCCCCAGTCAAACCTGGTGCTTCTTGTGCACCAGGTAGCTATATTGCACCAGAGTGCACAGACCTAGTTTGCTTTTAGTGATAATGGAATTTAGAAGCTTTTTCCATTGCCAAACTATCAAAACCTTTGTGCTTGATGAAAAGAATAATTAACTATATATAATCATACATTATATAGGAATATACCTGAATTTCTCCTTCCTTAATCTTCTCTATGGTTCCAACATCAATAACGGGAGATGAACGAGTTACATCTTTAAGATAAAATGGTCAAGACTTATGACCCATAACTAGAAAGATCCCATAAAACCAATTTGGCAGTGACTGTCTACTTATAATCCACAACCTTGCCTGGAATGTATTTCAGCAAAACATTCAAAGTAACACCATTTCCTTTATGCAGCACATGCCTGTATCCGATCCTATAACCATGTAGTTAATTAGTACTGGAGCGAACTATCATGCATATATATACCATACCTCAATCACAGTGAACAATTTAAAGGGTGAAGGAATTCGAGACATCACCGACCGGGTTCGAACAACAATGGAAATGAAATACTGTGATTCCATAAGTCTTATTTATCTCCATGCCAGAATTTCCACATCCAACTACCAAAACTTGTTTGTCACCAAATCTCTTTCCATTCTTATAGTTGGTGCAGTGCATGAACTCCCCTTCAAAACTATCCAAGCCAGATATGTTAGGAATGAGACCCTCACTGTTCTCACCGGTGGCGACCACAAGAAACTTCCCTAGGTACACCTCCGATTTATCAGAGACTGTGTTCTTAGCCACTATGTGCCACTTTTTGTCAACCTTATCATAGGACGCAGACTCTACAAAGCGGTGGTATCGCGGGTTTATCTGGAAGTGAGATACATAGTCCTCCAGGTTACAAGAAAACCAGCCTTGGAGATGAAAGTGGGTGTACCTTCCGGGTAGGCTATGTGGGGAAGTTGGCAAAATTGCTTTCCCAGGTGAAGCTTCAACCGATCGTAAGTCCTTTTCTTCCACAGAGAGGCAAAGCAATCCTCTCTTTCTAGGATTATGTTGGGGATGGACAAAACATTCAGGCATGCCGATGTTGCTAGACCAGAAGGACCAGCTCCTACGATAATCACAACTTCTTCCATCTCTCCTAATGTCTCTCAACTAAACTCTCTCTCCTTTATGCCCTGCTATCTCTGCATGCACTAGGTTCCCTCGCTGTCTTTTAACCACAACAAAAATAAATCTCTTCCATAAATTGTACAGATTTTTCTTCAAAAACATGAAAAGAAAAGAAAGAAAATTATATTGTTCATTTCTTGAATTTTTGTTTATTTTTGTATTTTACCTTTTACACCCCTATTCTTTTTTAAATTTTATCCTTTTGTAACTGTCGCCTTTTATGAAGAAAAATTTATTTCCTGAAAGTTCACAGATTTCAAAGTAAACATAAACCATCCTGGTCTCCATTTAATTTTTAATTTTCTGTTCCTCTTTTCCTAAGTAATAATAATATATTATGATCGGGTCTTCCACACAAATCTGCATATTTGATGTTTCCATATTTTTCTAGTTCGTTTTTAGAACTCCTGGATTGTTGTACTTCACGGTACTACCTGCAACATAAACATGCAAATACTTACAAGTTACAATCCAACAATGCTATTCAATTTACACCTCATCTCTCTCACTTCTTATCTCCTCTGAATCTGAAACACAATTTTTTGAATGGCTCTTTTTTAATTTCTTTTTAAGATGTAATACGAGTTAATGTATAAGATGACTTTATAACTGCTTTTGATAAAAAGAAAACAAAGCTGATATATATTTTAATTAGTCTGGTCTTTTGATTTTGATACAAGGCCTTTTTAGTTTCAGCATATTATCGATGGTGATAGCTACTAGGTGAGTGTTGATAATTCAGTTAATTATTTGATTAGTAAGCGATTGAAGGATTAATTTACATACATGACAAAAAAAAAAAAAAAAAACAATGGATGTATATATAGAAAAGAACAAAAGAAAATACAAGTATAAAAATTTATAACCACAAATAAACAAATGACATAAATTTTATTTAACTATAAATAATATTTTCTTAAATAAGAAATAAATTTATAGTTATAAATTTATAAAATTATATGAATTATTTTGTAGTATTATTAATATAAAGCAGATAAATTTGATTTTTGAAAATAGCAAATGATAAATTGCAACTACTTTACGATTCTGACACCGAAAATTTTTAAAAACGAGGACCTGCGTCATTGGATTCATCTCTGAAATCTAATTACCAGACGAGGAATTTATTAAATCGAGATAATCGAATTTTCATTTTTTAAGGTGACGGTCATGGTGGACCCAAATGAATTTTAAGAAAATCTTGAAGTTGAAATATTTAAGTAAAGTTAAGTATCAAAATAATTTAATTTCCAAAATGGAATGAAAATAAATCACTTGAGTAAAACGGACTAAACGAGTTGTGCACCTGTGGCGTGTGACTTGAGCCAAGTCTTTAAAATTGTGGATAAGGTTAAAGTCATATTTTGGAGAGAAAAGAAGGGATTTTTCTGCTGGAATAAAACGTGGGAGATGAAAAGAGAAGTCTAAGACTTACTTCGACGATCCACAGTTAATCTGTTAGATTAAGTCGATCGATATTAAAGTTCGTAACAAACGAGGGGTTATGCGTGTGTCTGTAGGGAGTTTCAGAAGAATCAAGAGGTTGAAATCAAGGAGTTTTGAGGCAGGAGGTGTTCTTGAGGCCTCCTATATTCCTACTATGCTTCAAAAGGAAGGGATTCTTCCTACTTTGGTTTTACCTCTACTTTTTGAGTTGATTTAAGGGAGGTTGTTGTGTAGATGTCCTAAGGGCCTGTTTGGCTAGTTTTTTATATGGTTTATGGTCGTTTTTGTGAAGCATTTTGTAGCGACTTGTGAGATTTGGTTAGGATAGTTTATGGCATGTTCAAAGGATGTTTTGAAGTACATTTTGGATTAAAAATATAGTTCATGGCATGTTGAAGGAGGTTTTGAGGGTGATCTATTAAGGGGTTGTTTTAGTTGTTTAAGCGAGTTTATGGCGTTTTATTTAGCCGATTGTGTAATTCTAGAAGTGTAGTGTTCATGGCGTATTCAAAAGGATGTTTTAGGGGATGTTTGGATTTAAAAAATATGGTTTATAATTTAGTGAAATTTCATTTGGATAGTTTAAAAACCTTTATGGCCATTTTTATATTTGTTTGGCAGGCAGTTTTGTGAATTTGGTGTGAGTGTTTATGAGTTGTTCAAAGTATTGTTTTAGGAGCTGTTTGGATTAAAAATCTCTAGAAATTGAGACACACTGTTTGGCTAGTTTGTATGCCACATTTAAGGAACTGTTGGGAGCTATTTTTATGGCACGTGGGAAATTTAATTTGAAGTAGGTTTTTATGATCGTTTATGGGGCCGTTTGGGGTTGTTTTATGGCATATTATATGTCACATTTGGCCTTGAGAATTAAGGGTGTTATTACTTGATTTTGTAATAACATGCCTTGTTGTTGTTGTTAGATAAAATGTTGATATATGTATATTAATATATTGACATTGGAATGAGTTTTTATTTGGAGATAATAGCCATGTGATGCCCAGTTGTCCATGATACGCTTGATAAAGATGTATGGTTTAAATTGTCTATGGCATTAGATTACATATATGACGCTGACGATGACGTACATTGGTGCATTCACGTTGCATATGCGAACATCGCATTTCATGGGTGTAGTGAGATGGTTGAAATCAAACACCCTGTTGGTGAGTTTGATAGTGAGCTTAGTACCGTTGGAATGAAGTTAATGATGCGCATAATTGGCATGACATGGAAAACTTGTGTCGGGTAATAATAAGAAGGGCTAGATACTTCCTCGGGTGAAAACCCGGTTACTGGTTCATAGACTTTGACGGTGAAAGTCCAAAAAGTGTAGGTAGGCATGCGGAGCTTGTGGTGTGGTTACAAAAATCCACTATCCACAAAGACACATGTTTTTGTTTAAAAAGTGATCATTTTATCAAATTCATCAATGACGGATTTTATTACACATTAGCGTGCATTGTGATGGGGAGTTAGTAGAACTTCGAGAATTGTAGTGCGTGGTGAGCCTCGTCTCATTTCATGGCATGACATGTGAGTCGACCCGATAATTTGCATGTGCTTCACTTGGAATATTGATATGAATGTGAATTGTCCAGTGTGAACATTGCGTATGCAACAGGTGGGGAGTAACCAGTAGGAATTACCTCTCTGTGGGTGTAGCTCACGCATGTAAAAAAAAACATTTTGTATGCGGGATACACCTTTGGTGGACGATTCTCATCAAAGCGCGAGATAAGAAAGCGGAAGCTTGTGGCTTTTATAATTCTTTTTATAATATCTTTTGAGACAAACTAGTTTTTGGCATGTATTTTTTATAGTAAAGATTGCTAGTGAACTCATATGGACTATTTTTAATATAGTCTTGCACCATTTACATGAATCATGAATAAAATAGACTCGATGTAATTCGATTTTTACTCATAAATGGACTTGGTGTAGTTAATTTTACTCATTAAATGGACTGGTGTGAAAATTAGTTTTGCTCGCTAAATGGACCGGTGTAGTCATTGTGTTATATTAGACCTCTCGGATGGGTAAACATTATTTTATATTGTATGTTAAGTTTGGATAGGCTCCTCGTGCAAAGGAGACTATCGATTTTATTCAAATTACAGATCTCGTTAAATGGGACACAATGTGGTGTGGTATTGAGTGCATGATATCTAAACATTAGTGAGTTGATGGGTAATCTGACAAATCCTGGATTTTGAAATCATGATTTGGTAATACAAGAGCCTAGGTATAAGATGACCTAGGGCTTGATGGGCATGGGTCTAGACCATTGCATTCATTGTGTATTTCATGTTTTATGCTCTAATATGCTACATGATTATGTGCTTTATGTTATGTGAATTATATACATGGTAAAATGTATATAGAAAAAGAGGAACACTAGGGTTAGAAAACATAACATTGGGGGTTCAGAAAAAGAATGAACGGAATGGTTCGAGAGGTTGGTGTCTATTAGTGGTTGGCACATGCGCTACTAGTTAGACAAGGAGAGAATGTCTAGCTGCATTCCATCTATAGGGTGAATCCCTAGTATGGTGGGATTGGGTCAAAGCCTCAAGGAACTTGGAGGCCACATAGGTGAATGGTGTATCTAAAAGACTATGACTTTACTTTGCCTTACCATCTCGATAAGGAAAATGTGGTGGATGATGCTCGGTCGGAAGTCGCGGGAGTGGCTAAATGTGTGGCCCTGTGATGAGTGCTTGGTGCTCGAGGTTGTGGGACGGAGTTCGAAGAATTTTGTCTTCTGAGAGTCGAGACTCAACAAAGTGCTTTGGGGAGTTGGTGGCTATGCCTTCCCTATTAAGCATGGTAGTCGAGTCAGTATTGGGACATAGAGATATTGTCCGTGGACCCAAATATGCGATCGGATATAGGTGATGAAATTTGAGTTATTCATGGATGGTAGTCTTGATTATGGGGAAGGAGTTGTGGTTCCCGGTCGATGGATTGAGAGAGGAGATCCAGGGGAGTTCCATTGTTCCGTTTTCTTTGTCTTGTCAGTGGCGTGAAGATGTACCATGATGCTTCTTCACGATATTCACCCAAGTGGGATGAAGAAGGAAGCGTTAGGGATTTTGTTAGTCGATGTCTCATGTGTCGACAAGTAAAAATTTAAGCACCGAGACCAGCGACTTCTCCGATATGGTGGATTAAGTGGAAGTGGAGCATATGGCGATGGATTTTGTGACTTGCTTGCCCTGAACATCGTGAGCATAGTAGCGGTGTGGAGTGATAGTGGACGACTTTACTAGTAGGCAAACTTTTTGTAGTGTAGATGACCTTCACTCTAGAGGTGAGTTATACATCTGGGAGATTGTTGGTTGCATGGGGTACTAGTCATTTACGCAATGCCATGGAATGGGATCCGAGTTTACAACTCATTTTTAGAAGAGTTTCCAACGAGTCATAGGGACACAGTTGATGATGAGCACTTCTTTTCATCCCTAGATGGATGGCCAGTCAGAGAGGACCATCCAGACTTTAGAAGACATGTTACGGGCATGTGTCCTAGATCTCAAGGGTAGATGGGTAGAGCATTTATCCTTAGTGGAGTCCGCTTATAACAATAGTTATTAGGCGAGGATACAGATGACCTATGAGGTACTATATGGAAGGCCTTGTCGATCTCTAGTTTGTTGGACGTAGGTGGGAGATAGACCTGCGATTTGGTTAGTTGGGGCGTATAAGGAAGGTGGTTGATATGAAAGCATTTTCTCATTTCAGTCCATTAGAAGAGGCTGCGCGTCGACCAGGGCGACCTCACAGAGTTTGAAGTGGGAATCTGTCTTCTTAGTGATGCCTAGAGAGGAGGTGATCAGTTGCGGCGAAGTATTGCCAAGATATATCAGGCCTTGAGGTACTGAGAGAGTAGATACGATTTCTTACGATTGGCGTTACCTTGAGCTTATCGGGTGTTCATGTGGTATTCCATGTCTCTATGGTCCGGAAATACACTCCAGATCCGACTCATGTGGTGGATTGGGGTGAGCTTGTCGTTGATGTGAATGGAACCGCCGAGAGAGGGTTGAGTCGCATTATCATGGATAGTAAGGTCAGGTTTGTGAAGGCGAGACTATGAGGCTAGTAAAGAAAGTGTTAATGGCAGCAAGAGTAGAGAGCAAAGTCAGAGACGAGACACTATAGTGCAAATTATCTTTCTTGTTGATGATATGAAGGTATGTTTTGGTCGATTGATATTATATTGCATTATTTCATGTGCATGTGATTTCTATTATGGCCTTGTGTGTGAATTTAGGGGACAAATTCTTTTAAGGGAAGAATGTAGAACCGGGAGTAAGTTAGTTTTCCAAAAGGGTAAAGTAGAAGTAAATTGCCACTCGATCTGGTTGCAAACTTGAGTTTTCTGAATCTCGGATGAAAAGCGACCTCATCGTTGGATTCGTCTTGAGAAATCCTATTTACCAGGGCAATTTACGTGATTAGAGGAGTAAATCGAAATTTTCACGTTTTTTGGGATGATGAGAATTTTAAGAAAAATCTTGAAATTTGGGAAATAATTTAAGTAAAGTTCATATAAAATAAATTTGAACTTAAACCGGGATGAAATAAATAACCTTGCTGACAAAAGGACCCCGAGCAAGTAGTGAACCTGCGTGGAAGCAGCGTGGGCCAGTATCTTTAAAATTGTGGATTAGGTTAAAGTCGATTTTGAAGAAAATAAAGATTTTCTTTGGAAAAAAGCATTCTGGGAGAGAAAGAGGAAGGTAGGGGAATTCAGACTTCTTTGTGATCACGGGGATTCTATTAATTAGGTCGTCAAGCCAATAACTAAAGTTCCTTGCCTCCACGAGGGCTATGCTTGTGTATTGCAAAGGAAATGAGGAGTTTCATAGAGATATCGAAGGAGGGATTTGAGGGAAATCAAGGTTTCAGGCTTGGGAGGTGTTCTTGAGGGCCTCCTTCCTTTTCTAATACTCTCTTGAGGAGTGAGGATTCTTCTGCTTTGGTTTTACCTCTACTTTTTGGGCTGATTTAAGGGAGGTTGTTGTGTAGATGTCCTAAGGGCTTGTTTGGCTGGGTTTTTTGGACGATTTATGGCCTGTTTGTGGTCGGCTTTGTGAGCTAGTTTGGGATAGTTTATAGCATGTTCAAAGGATGTTTTAAGGGTTGTTTGGATTAAAAATCTGGTTCATGGCATGTTCCAAGGATGTTTTAGGGGTTGTTTGGATTAAAAATATGGTTTATGGCTGTTAAGGGGCTGTTTGGACTATTTAAAAAGCAGTTTATACATTTGTATTAGGCTAAATTGTAGTGTTCATGTATTCGAGGATGTTTTAGGAATACATTTGGATTAAAGAAATATGGTTTATGGATGTTTGACAGGTTTAAAAGCGGTTTATGGCGTTTGCAACTCATTGTGACTAGATTTTATTGAAATTTGAATTGTGAGTGTTAATGGCATGTTTAAAGAATTGTTTGGATTAAAAATTTGGACATTTAAGGGCCTGTTTATGGCTGGTTTGTATACCTTGTTTAAGGGCCGGTTTGGAGCCAGTTTTTATGGCATGTTAAGGGGCTGTTTGGAGCTGGTTTTTATGGCCGTTTGGGGTTGTTTTGTGGGCATATTATATGTCACACATTTGTATATATGAGAATTAAAGTGTTATTACTTGATTTTGTAATAACATGCTTTGTTGCTGTTGCTAAATAAAATGTTGATTTATGTGTATTAATATATTGACATTGGAATGAGTGTTTATTTGGATATGCATAGGATAGATTGTCCATGATACATGATAAAATGTATGATTTAAATTGTCCATATGACATTCATTACATATGTGACATGACATTGACGTGCAATGGTGCATTACTTTGCATATGCATGGAGACATCGCATTTCATGTGTGTGAGTGCATGGTTGAAATCAACACCACAGTGGTAGTTTGTCGTGGAAGCGTGTCACTCGTTGGGCCCCGAAGTTGTGATCATATGATCGCGTGACATGGAAACTTGTATCAGATGACCTGTGAAGGGCTAGAGCGCTCGCAGGGTGACCTTTAGTTCTTGGTGCATCTGTGAACCCGTGATGAGCGTCAAAGTGTAGGTAGGTGTCTTGAGAAACACAGTAATTGTGATTAAGATCGTGTTCACAAAAATACGTGGTTTTGTTTATAAAGTGATGATCCGTGGGTGAAATTCATCAATGTGGAATTTTATTACATTGGGATTGCATTGTGTGATGGGAGTCGAAGTAAAGACTTAAGTGTATGGTGCATAAAGTAGTCTCATCTCATTTCATGCATGGTATCTTAGAATTCAACCAGCCAATTTGCATATTCTTGCTTGGAATGTTGATGAATGTGGTGTAGTGAACATTGCATGTGCTTGGGTGGGGTAGCTGTAGGAATTGCTCTCTTTGGGCATGACTCACCACATGTGGGAAAACATTTGGTGTGGGAAACACTGTAGGTGGATGGCTCCTCATCAGTGCAAGGAGTGAAGTCGACTTGTGGCTTTTATAATTCTTTTATAATATTTTTTTTAGCAAACTAGTTTTGTGTATTTTTATGAAAAGAGTTGTAATTGAACTCATATGGTATTTTTAATATGAGTCTTGCATATTTTTTACATGAATGTGGATAAATGGACCCAATGCTGAATTGATTTTACTCATCGTGGAGGCGAGAGGGGCGGTCGTTGTATTTATATTAGGCCTCGGGATGAGTCATGTTGTTATTATTAATTGTACAGAGTTTGGTTTTGGATAGAGCTCCCATTACAAAGGGGGTGTCAGATTTTGTTAAATTTTGGATCATTAATCACAGGATATATGATTATGTGACATCAAGTTATACGATATACACAGGCATTCCACGGGTTAATGGGTAATCAACGAACCCCCGGATTTTTGGGCGTCACAATTAATACAATAATGAAATAAATTTCATATTTATGGTTATTTTTAATTTCATAAATAAAAAAAAATTTATTTATGGTTATAACCATAAATAATAAATAATAAGATTATTTACAACCATAAAATTATTATTTATTTAATATATTATTTTTTGATGGTGATAAATTTTCCATATTATTTCATATAACCATAAATAAATTTTATAAATTCATAACCATAAAAAGATTATTTTATTTTCCATTATTTATAATTTGGGAATAGTTATATTATTATTTCATGAATAAAAATATATAATTATACAAAATTAACCACAAATGTGATTATTTCATAAAAAGAAATAAATTTATTTATGGTTATAAATTTTTTATGAATATAATATAAAATAAATTTATAACCATAAAAATATTCATATAATTTGTAAAATGTATAAAAATACTAAAATTACGTAAATATGAAGAGAATGATAAAAATGGGAAATTTAATATTTTAATAAGAGCATATCAGAAAAAGCTATGATTTGAAGCTTTTCTTATCATGAGTTGTTTATCCATAATCCACATGGTACTTGTTCAAAACCATAAATGTTGGCTTAGTCTATGAGCGAAGTGATACATGTAATCAGTATGCTCTTGGCTATGTTGATTTAGATTATGCTGGTAACTTAGATAAATGATGATCGACAATCGGTTATATATTTACTCTTACAAGGGCACCAATAAGTTGAAAGTCTACTTTACAATCTACAATTGCTTTGTCGTTCTTTTACAATCCATTTCAATTTTTTTTTTTGCAAATGTCTAATAGTAGCATCTACCAGACAAGAGTCATAATAATTGTAGGGAAAACTATGCTACAAGGTCTCAATATAGAACTATTTCATAAATAAGGCCCAAAAAAAACTTTATTTGAGGCATAGTCCAGGTTTTAAATAACTATTTGATTAAGAAGATTTAATAATTGATAAAGAAGCTTGCATGTGGACTACACATGCAACAACCTTTAAAGACTCCCAAAACACCCTTTTGTTTTCCGAATCAAAAGAGCCCTAAATCAAAATCAAAAACCCTAAAAAACCATCTTCATTTGTTTGAAGTTTCCCTCCAAAAGAACTATTTTCACCAAGAGACGATTGTTCGACCGTGGCAAACTAAGGAGTTATGACTGATAGATAATCGGTTAACCCTACAAACGAAGAGCAAAAGAACCATCTTCAAGGTTAGTTTGATGACACTGTAAGAAAAAAGGCCTTCCATAACAGTTTCTCAACGTCAAGGTAAGATATATATGCCAAGATATGCTAGTTTTTGTATGTCATCTATGATAGTGTCAAGAAAAGTTTAAAGCTAACTTGACATATGTTATGTCAAGATGATGGAATCTTGTTAGTGGTATCATTTGTCAATGTTTCTTAGAAGGATGACTCCTACATATGTTAAGGTTGTTTTGCTTATATCAAATTGCATATGAATATGCTTAACAGCTATCTGATAAAATTTGAATAATACAAGCCCAGGCCTAAATCTAAGACCTAATTGAATTGAATATCAATTTTTACGTCCTTGACAAATTTAAAAATCTAAACCCCTTTTTTGTTGAAATAATTCAAATCAATTTTAACACAATAAATATTTAGATACAAGATATACATATATAATTAATCATTTATACATGATAAAAAAATAGAATCATTATCAGCATCATCTGTATACTCTCTATTATTATTCTAGCATCTTGTACTCTCAAATTATTGTTCTTCCATATGACCCAACCTGTTCCAAGTAGAGCAAAATATTAGTTTATGTTTAAATTTTTATAAGAAAAAATATATCAATAATAAGATTTTACTCCCTAAATATTAAAAAAGAAAATCTACAAAATACAACTCATAAAAATAATCAAGCATTTTATTAAAATAACAAAAAGAAAAATTAAAATACACGTTAAATTTATCTTAATGTGTGATATACACTTCATTAAAATAAACCTTATCTTTACTAATGAGTATAGTTGACAATGTTACAGAATTGAGATACCTATTAAATTAAATGTATATCACTAATTTTAGACAAGAAGTTAAAAATATAGACTACAAAATTATTTCAAAAACAAAATACATGAATAACAATTCAAATTTTTTCTAGCATTTCTCTAAAAGTGGCTATAGTGATAAACATTGGGGACTTTATCAACTATGGATATCCGTGTTTCTTCATAATTTATACGGAGTCAAAAGTCATTTATTCTTTATTTTAGGGCCAATGTTTTTAAAACACGAAATGCCATAATAACCTTTTTTATGTCATACTTACACAAGTACAAGTATAAAAAGTAAATTTATTAATAAAAAATCTTTGAGAAATTAGTTGATCATCAAGGGAAAATCACGATCTATTACCTTTATTATGTAAACCACACTTGTTGCAATGGTATCATCATCTCATATCAAAAGGTCAAGGAAGGATGCAATCCTACTTGTAATAATTTGCAACCTTGCATTGATTCTATAGAACAAAGAAAAAGACCAAAATAATTACATGGAATCTTGAAATTACAAAGAAATATGGAGCAAAAAGAAGCAAGATTAACTATTAATTACGAAATTGTTATAACAAAAGATGCCATAAAAAAAATCACATGATTTAAAAAAATAGAGCAAAATATAACAATCTATTTAGAGCTAGCAATATGGTGAGCCCGATAGACGACCAAACTAACACCAATTTTGGGGAGTTAGGTTGTAAAATTATGCTTGAATAAAAACCGAGACCAATTTAGCTCATTTATTTTGCACTAATGTAGCCCATGTGGGTTAGCTTTGAGTTAATAGGTGCGATCACGGATTTTATTTTGAAACTTAAAGTAAGAAGAATTCAGCCTGAAAGGCATAAATCGGCGTAGTTGCAAAAGGTAATGTTGTGACATTTAGCCCGTGATTTCTAGTGCCGCGCGACGCGTTGTGTGGAAGAAAATCTTGATGCACTGCGGCGATGTGGCGACGCCGGTGAGAAAGGAGCGAATCTGCGATATTTGCAGCATGCGTAAACAGCTTTCCGTGATCAATTGTGGTAGCCATCGATGTGGCGACATCAAACCAACGCGCCAGCTCACGACATTGCTTCTTGATTGGAAGACTGAATTGTTTACGAGTATCCGCGACATCAAACAGTATGCGCGGCATTAGCGAAGCGAACACTAGAACACAAGCATCGATATTTGCGACATGAATAAATGATATCCGCGACATCGATCAAGCGGCTTAGGTGATGGAGATAAGTTAAATGTAGCTACATAGAATAAATGTTGCAACATCAACTAAAAACATTGGCTAAGGATTTCAGAGCAATGATATTCAATGTCACGACATTGAAACAACAATGTCGCGACATCAGTTGAAAAGATCAAACTGTGAGGAACGATATCGCGACGTAAAGTGAGCCGCAGTAGTATGGCGACATCGGGACCGAGCATCGGTTGAAACACTGGAGTAATTAAGCGACGTCGACTCGATTAACCATGACATCAGCTCAGTATCATGACGCGCCGAGGAAAGCGATATTGCGACGCCGAGGTCAAATCTCTGACAGAATCTCGATGTTAGACATCATCCCTACATTGACTTATCACTGAAAATTGAGATTTGCCTAGCAGATTTTCAATGTCGCGACATCATATGCGACCCACGACATTGATAATTCTAATGTTGCAATATCACCTCGACATTAGCAGTTAGGGAAGCAATTTTAGGCTTTTCGAAGTGCATGATTCTCGCCTCATTTTAAGGGCCCAAGACTGGGCATATAAATAGAAGCTCTTGAGGAGTAGTGCGTAGCTTTCGACGGCTTCCATAAAGTCTTTATGCTTTTTGGGAAAGCTGAAGTTTCATTGTATATATTATTTTTCTTTTTATTTTTTTATTTTTATTTTCTTTTGAATTGTTATGGTTGATTTTAGTTTAGGATTGAAACGATGATTGTAGGCTGAATTAAATTTGGTATTCATGTAAATCAAGGTTTCATTTATGTTTGAACTTTAATGAAATACGAGTGTCTAGGTCACATTTTCTTGATTATGATTGCAATCTAAATGAATTTGTTTGATCGGCTAGTCATTTGTGATTTGTGATCGGTTGAAATGCTAAGCTCCCTTTGGGAAGAATATTTTGTTGGGATTATTGATTGTAATAGTTAATGTTGTTTTGGGTAAGAAAATTTGAGTGATTTAACTGGTATTACTCTACATTGAGTTGTTCTGAATATCAATGTTTGGTACTTAGAAAGAGTTGTATCATTATTATGATTTCCAGGAATCCCTCTGAGTGACACAAAGTTGAGACTACTTGAGAGTAATAAGCAGTAACTTATGGGTAAAATTACACTAATATTATTTGAGCTAATGCACTTTTGGGATTACTTTGATATATCACTAGTGATGATCTAACCTTTCTAGCTTTCAGAAGCTCCTCTTGGGTGATAGCGAGTGTCAATGCTTAAGGCATAGATCCACTTACTGATCAGCAACTTAGATTCTAAGAGTTTCACCTCAATTGGGAGAATAAAGATTAAGGGAAGAGGGAAGAGGAATTGTGCTCTGGTGATGGCTGAGATACCTTTTATTTTGGAGAGGAAAAACACGATATCACATCCGTAGAGAGACAACGATTTCGATCTTAAGAAATGATTTGTGAGATTTTGAGAAAGGAAAAATAGTCAAATCTTAAAGATGAACAAATCCTACAAGTAGCTCTTGAGACCCATTGTCTAGAATGAGAAGTGTAGTAAAATTTAGAGAGAGTGAAATGTACTTAGAGTTAGAGATAAATCCATTTCTACACTAGTACGCTCTTAAACGATTCGATTCCATATCCATTACTTTATCTTATTTGGAACTTGCAAAGTAATGGGCACAACACTGTTTTTCTTCCTATGTATTTTTGTAAAACCCCGGAAATTTTAAAATTTTCTAAAAAACAAATAAATAAATAAATAAATTTATAATAAATTGCTTAAATGGCAGGAAACTGAAAATTCCTGAGCTGGATATGTGAATGATTGAGTTAGTCTCACGAAAACAAATGCTTAAGAAAGTTGATTGGTCGTAGGTAATTAGAATTCTTTGTGAATTTTGAAGTTAGGTATCTAGTATCCAAGAAACGAGATTTTCTTAAAAATCTTGAGGAGTTAGAAATGAAACGAGTTAAGTTCATTTAAAATAAATTGAGCGAGATGAAAATAAATTGGCCATTATCGACTTATGCTTAAAGAGACAAAAAAAAAGGAAAAGAAGCTCATTTTTTTTATGGAAAAAAAGCAGTGATCGGGGGAGAAGTAGAGATAGAGGAGAAAATATCATATTCTCTCTGATTCTGAATCGAATTAGTGAATCGTCGAACGAATTAAAGTTCAGCATCTGCACTCGTGAGGGCTCGTGTGGGTGCGAAACGACACGCAGCAGTTTCAATTCCCGGGTTTGGAGAAAATCTAGTGAGGAGAAGCTCTGCATTCTCTCTGAATTCTGGCGATCGTGTTTCGGTTTACGTCGGGCGGGGGCAATGTTGGAGTACTCGTCGACGGCGTGGACAAGTCGAGAATTTTCATCGAAGATTGAGGATCGGGAAGGCTGGTAGGTCTGAGGTCTTTGGGACTCCAAAGTTTCATCTTAAGCTCCAAGAGGTAGGGAACCTTCCTGCTAGGGTTTTTATATTTCATCTAATCTTTGTTTTGAAGTCTTGGATTTGAGCCACAGGAGCTGTTTGATTGTGTTCAGGACCACGAAAACTGAATTTTTCTGGTTTGGAGCTACTGATGTCGAGTTTTTGGGTAGCTTTGAAGCTGATTTTAGGCTAGGTCGGACAGTTTTGTGCCATGTTATGGTGGTGTGGACTCGATTAGGAATGAGTTTATTAGCAAGTGAAAGGTTGTTTAGGATGAGTTGGGTAGGAAAAGTAGCATGTGCGGGCTATAAAGTACGGAAAGCGAGTTTCGTGGGTTTCCGCGTTCTTCACCCTAGGCTGTATTTGTCTGAGCCTTGACTTGGATGACCGTAACTTTCTTAATCTATCTCGTTTTGGGTGTTCTTGGACTCTATGGAAAGATATTTGATCTAGAATCATCCATATTAACCGATAAATTTGAACTCTCATGTTGGTCGAAATAATGAATCGTTAGGCCAACATTGGTTCATGCGTCAGTCACTATTCATACAAGGCCTCCGACTTGAGCTGGCCATATCTTTCCTACGTCAAACTCAGTTTAGGAGTGTTCTTGAGACTCTATGAAATATATCTTTGAGTCTAAAAATCGACCATATTCTTTCAATGAAATTTATTATCAAATCCTTGTTGAAAAATTGATTATTCTGTAATTAATGCTAATTGTTAGTTATGGATGAGGAGTTGTGTCTTCAGTGGCCATTACTGGCAGGTTGTGAATATCTTAGGTGCATGATATGCCATGAATTAGCTAGGAATGAGGTGTGTCATTACTTGTAGGTAGTGACTTGATGAAATATTGGCATTTGTTTGTGTGATTGATTGAAATGGCATTTCTTGGTTAAGAGAGGTGTCATGCTTGAATGCTCCAACGTATGTGGCGAGAACATATTGGAGTTTGGGCATTATGCGCCATGATAACTGGGTTTGATTATGACATTACTTATCTAAGTAGTGATGGCGAGGGGGAGAGAGAGAGAGAGCGTCGGAATAGTGTTGATGCATGCTTGTTGATGTGTTCAGGCATGAATGTGATAAATGTGATAAATGTGAAGTATGGTACATGTATATTAACGTTTAATGAATGTATGGGCTTTTGTGTGCATTAGACATGAGTGTCAGGTACCGCACGGTGGGCAGGTGTATGTCACGGTATAGGAGGGTGTCTATGTGAAGTCTTTATCATTAGAGCATGACTTAGAGTCTGATAACTGGTACATTACTCTTGGTGCCACGAGAACATCGTATGGTGTAGGTGTGAGTGCATAGTCGTTGTCATTCACCATCAACAGTGAATCGAGGGAGGTTTAGACTCGTGCCCGGGCTGAAGTCGATGGGAATCCGCGGTTGCATGGTGTTGCGGGTTAAGAATGGAAATGGCTCATTGCATTTCATGTCGTTGGGGCACCACTAAACGATGAGTAAGTGCATGGTGGTTTCTTGAAATTGTTTGAGTTATTGACAATGTCAATCATTGAAGTATGCCCAATTGATATACATTGGAGGGTTGTCCATAAATGTCAATCGTCGGAGTATGCCCAATTAATATACATCGAAGGGTTGTCCATAAATGTCAATCGTCGGAGTATGCCCAATTAATATACATCGGAGGGTTGTCCATATAATGTCAATCGTCGAAGTATGCCCAATTGATATATCGGAGGAGTTGTCTAAGCCAGATTATTGGAGTGTGTCCACTATTTATATCGGAGGCTTGTCCACAGGTAAACACAAATACCTTTGTTTGAAAATGGATTTCATTCATGGCAAAATGCATGTTTGAAATACGTGAGGACTTGATACATGAGGCATGATGAGTGGCGTCTCATTCATGACAAGTAGGATTACGTACTAAGTTGCATGCTCTGGGTTGGTATGATAACTGGTTGTGTTGATCATTGTGCATTTAGGTGGGAATAAGGACTTATCTCTATTAGCGTTAGCTCACCCACCGCGGACCCCTTTCAGTATAAGACATGTGCAGTGCACGGTGCTTCTGTGAGGCCAACATTATGAAGTCGGATTCGATTGTGACCTTCATCCATGTTTTGTATAATATATTAGAACAAAGAATTTTTAATATAATGTTTTGTATTAAGAGCGATGTAGTAACTCGTGGCTTCTGGTGATATAGATTTGTATTTATATGGATAAATGTCTCTTACGCGGGCCATTTTATTCTATGTGGACCCATGTGGTTGTCAGATAATATCGGGGACAAAGCCTGCTTTGAAATCAAGAGTGGGGAGTCAGATATTTTGGTGAGCCCCCATACAAAGGAGACTCAACACTTTCGCTAACCTCGGTCTTCGGGAAAAGGGGACTTAATGGTATGAGGCTCGTTACCCAATTATCCAGAATCTTCCGCTGTCGATGGGGTTGTCAACTGACCCCAGATCGCATGCCGGCCACCCGGGCCTAGTGAACTCTCTAATCATGTATTTTAGAAATTTCATTATTGTTTTGATTCCTTTTACTTAAGAAGATAAATCTATCCTAAAAATTTGGAAATTCAAATAATAAGGATCTTTAGTAGTGAGGGTAGTTAGTCTTTAAATTTTTTTAATCAATCCTCATGGGAATGATAGTCGACTTAAACTAATTATATATTACTACAAATTCAAAAATTGTAGAGAATTAGACCAATAATAAATTTCATTATTACTTCCACATTAGAAAACATTTTCTTATCATTTTTAGTCAACAAGAAGTTTTTGACATTCCTATTGAGGATTGAATAACCCTTGGTGGTTATGTTAGAATATGGTTGAAATATTATGGTCTACATTAAGAATCAATCAATATCAAGTTTTTTGGAACCATTGCAGGGAACTCAATAGTCTTAGGCAATAGTGATAGAAATTTGCTATAAAGAAAAGGTTTGTCATCAAGTTTTTGGCGCCATTACCGGGGATTGAAATGAAAATAGAGTTTAAAGATTAATATTCTTACCAAAGAGAAAATTGCTAGTTTGAATATTTTTCTTTACTTCGTATCAAAATTTTCAAAATAATTTTAATCAAGGTAAGCTCGACTTAGCTATCGGGATCTTTAATGAAAACACATCATAATATATTTTTATCTACTGATCTATTTGATCTTAATGTGTTTCCATTTCAAGAAGTCCTCATACGCATAGGGATGACCGTAATCGAATTAAAATTATTGGACATTGAATTGGAAAGTACACTGAGAAACCTAAAGAAAGTCAAATTTGCTGAAGTAGTGGTTATGGCAGAGCAGAGGGAGATACAACAGCACAATCTAGATGAGGCAGTTGACAAACCTCAAGGGCAAAGAATTATGGAAGATTTTTGGAAGCCTATTATTAGAGATGATTATTCTGCAGTCAGGCAACCTGCAATTGAAGTAAACAATTTTGAACTTAAGCCTGAACTAATCACCATGGTCCAATAGAATCGCCATCGGTCATCCTAGTGAAGACCCCAAATATACATGGGTAGGTTTCTTAGAATGGCCAACACTGTGAAGTTGAATAAGGTGAGACTCGATGTGATTAAGTTACAGATGTTCCCTTTCGCGGATGCAAATTAAAATGGTTTGGAATCACTCCCCATGGATCGTTGAACACTTAGATGAGCCGCTGAAGCATTCATGGGTAGATTTTTCCATCTTGCTCTTACTTCAGAGAGGAGGGGAGAAATCATTATATTCAAGCAAGGTGAAGATGAAAGTCTTTATAATGCCTAGGAAAGGTATAAGAAGCTGCTTATAAGATGTCCAATGCATGGGATGGATCAGATCACAAAGATGGACATTTTATACCATGCCATGAATTACACATCTAAAGGGATCATAAATGCAGCCTGTTGTAGAGCATTCAAGAGAAAAAGTGTTGAAGAGGCAAACCAGTTAATAGAAGATCTAGAAAAAGCAATCCAGATAGCTCCATCCGAGACCTGGCGAGCAATAGTATCGAGAGGAAGTGTCAGATAGAGTTGAACAAAATTTCAGCTATAGAGGCAAAACTGGATGTACTAATGAACAAAGTTTGCATGCAAGAAAGAAGCAACTGGTCTGCCCATCTAGTTAGAACAGTGGAAGATCAACAAAGAGTTTTGAATGATGAAGGACTTGCTTAAGATGGTCCTTATCAGCAGGAGGAAATTCAGTTTATCAATGGCAATAGGTCGCAACTTAAGCCCAACATAAATCTTCAGCTCACTACACACCAAATTTTAAGAAACCATGAGAATCTCTCATATGACCATAAAGACAACAAGGACAGGGACCTCATAGAGTTATCAAGAATATCACGTGGTTAACATGGTTTCAAAGGGACAAGAGCGCAGAATGCAAAGGTTGAGAATCAAGGCCGTAAAGGTCCTGGCCAAGAACAAATGTTAAGCCTTATGGGAGAAAACAAAAGACTGCTAAATTTACATGAACAAAAGTTTGTTGAGCTAGAAGCATTCCAGGCAAACACAACCGTGTTTCAGGCCAACACTAATGCCTCTAAAAAATCTAGAGACACAAGTAGGGCAGTTGGCCCTAGCAATGCAGAGCCAATCCAAGGATGCCTTCCCTAGTGATACAAAGAAGAATCCTAAGGATTTTATGGTGGTAACTCTGAGGTATGGCAGAGAGTTGGAGAGAAGAAAAGAATAAGAGAATAAAAAGAATAAAAAAAAGGAGCAAGAAGAAACTGGAAAAGAGGAAAAGTTGAGCAGTTCATAATTGCTTAAAAAGACTAAGAAAGAAGATGTGCAGATTAAGCAGCAGATTGACAAGGGAAAACTTAAAAAGAAAGAGGAAATGCAAGCTTACCAGCATGTTGTTCCATTTCCTCAAAGGTTGTAAAAAGCAAAGATGGAAGAACAGTTCTCTAGATTCTTGGAAATAGTCAAGAAGATAGAGATAAATATACCTTTTGCTAAGGCATTGGCTCAGATGCCTAATTACACTAATTTTCTGAAGGATATTTTGAGCAAGAAGAAGAAATTTGCTGAAAAATGAGTGGTGAACTGGACAGCTACTTGCAGTTCAAACATACAGAGAAGCTTACCAATGAAGATGCAGGATCTTGGTAGCTTCACAATCCCCTACATCATTGGGAACACTGAATTGGGCAATGCTATATGTGATTTAGGAGCAAGCATCAAATTGATGCCATTATTAGAGGTAAAGAAATTGAGTTTAAGGGAGCTTACTCCCACAACTATGACTTTGCAAATGGTAGTAGATCAATGGTGCACCCTAAAGGAATTTTGGAAGATGTACTCATAAAGGTAGGAAAATTTATTTTTCCGCAGAGTTTAAAGGATGGAACAATAAGAAGACAAACAAGTCCTATCGCTGGAAGGTTTTCCTAGCCACAAGAGCTGTGGTTTTGATAGGATGTTAAGAAAGGAGAACCCATTCTTAGGAGTGGGAGACAAAGCAAATACATTTCATACCTAATCTCAAAGCATTAAATAATTGGACGATAGATAATGCTGACACAGCAGTAACAAATTTGTTCCATCAAGATCGAACTCGATCTATGATTGTAAAATTTAGAATTCAATGAATGAGAATGAGATGGATTTTTAGTATATCAAGGCTCATGATGTTGAATATTTGAACTCCAGCTTTGAATTTAAAACAACACTCGGTCTAAAAGAAATCCGGCATTTAAAAATCAAGAATGAATAGAGGAACATGAGTAGAAAGAGTTTCTCAAGGGTTAATTCAAGAACCGCCAAACACTTGAAATATGCCTTCTTAGGAGCTGAAAAAGCACAACCTGTAATCATAGCTACTGATTTGACAGAAGAAAAAGAGTTGAAACTATTTAAAATTCTCAAAAAGTATAAAGAAACCATAGCTTGGTCAGTTGAAGATTTGAAAGGGATCAATCCTTTAATTTGCATGCATAAAATCCTCCTAGAGGAGAATGCAAAAACATCAATTGAACATTAAAGAAGATTGAACCCAGTGATGAAAGAAGTTGTTAGAAATGAGGTATTAAAATGGCTGAATGTAGGATTTATCTATGCAATCTCGCATACTGGGTGAGCCTGGCCTATGGGTTCCAAAATGGTGGATTCACAGTCATAAGAAATGAGAAGGATCATAAAGGATCATTATCCTTTACCCTTTATCATCGATGTTGGATGCTATCGACACCTCTACTTATGTTTTTCGATGGTATTCAGTTATAATCAAATTTCCATAGCCCTTGAGGACCAGGCGAAAACTACTTTTACATGTCCTTATGGCACCTTTGCTTTTAAAAGGATGCCATTTGGATGATGTAATGCTCCTTCCACCTTCTAAAAGTGTATGATTTCCATATTCTCAGATTTGGTGGAAGAGGCTATGGAAATTTTTATGGATGAATTCTCAGTGTATGGATCCAATTTTGAGCATTGCCTTTAAAATCTAAATACTATACTACAGAGAAAGCAAAAGAATTGTATTGAATTAGGAAAATGGGTCATTTCATGGTACCGTATGGAATTGTCTTGGGACACAAAATTTCGAGGCCGCTGTGAGCTCACTTCAAGCCAAGGTTTCCTCATAGAAATTCTATTGCCACCTATAGCAAAGAAGGGAATTATAAGTCTTTTGGGGCATGCTGGATTTTATAGAAGATTTATCAAAGACTTCTAAAAAATTTCCAAACCATTATGCAGACTGCTAGAGAAGGATACCAAATTCGAATTTGATAACTCTTGCTTGTCTGCATTTAAAGATATAAAATCCAGATTGGTTATAGCTCCCATCATAGCAACACTAGAATGATACAAAGAGTTTGAAATCATGTGTGATGCCAGTGACTATGAAATGGGAATAGTTTTGGGACAAAGAGCAGAGAAAATTTTTAGAGCAATATACTACGCCAGCAAAACCTTCAATGAGGCACAAGAGAACTACTCAACCATAAAGAAATAGATGTTAGCAATGGTGTGTGCTTGTGAAAAATTTAGGCCATATATATTTGGGTCCCATGTCATCATACACAATCATGCAACAATTAAATATCCAATGGATAAAAAAAAGATGTTAAACCAAGACTGATCAGGTGGGTACTACTACTGCAAGAATTTGATATAGAAATCAAGGACACGAAGGGGAGTGACAATGTGATAGTTGATCACTTGTCAAGAATGGAAAGACCAATTGTAGAGGAAATAGGGATAGAAATAAAAGAAAATTTCCTTGATAGTTTTTTCAAAAAGTCAAAATTAATTACCCCAGAGGTCGATATTGTTAATTTATTTAGCCTGTGGAATCATGCCACTGTGATTTTAATACCAAGAAAAGAAAGCTAAGGACTGATACGAGAGTATATATGTGGGATGACCCACTGTTGTTTAGAAGAGGGGTAGATCAAATTATCAAAACATGTGTACCAGAAGATGATAAATGTTATGGCATCACTACTAATGGCATTACTTTGTAGGAGAAAAATGCCTTAAAATTTCCAATCGTGCTTTTTATTTACCCTACTATTCAAAGACTGTTATGAATGCGAAACATTGTGATAGATGTTATAGAATGGGCAAATATAAGTAAAGAAATGAGATGCCCCTAAGGATCCCGTAGTGATTTTTATGTATGGGGGATATATTTTATGGGACCTTTCTCACCCCCATTTGGAAATCAATACATTTTCCTAGCTGTGGTCTATGTATCTAAATGGGTGGAAGCTATAGCTTTTCCAAGGAATGATGTCAACACTATAATGGGGTTTATTCAGAGAAATATCTTGAGTAGATTTGGAGCCCCAAGGACAATCATCAGACTTAGGGAGTTTCATTTTGCAAACAAGATGTCAAAACTCATGAGTGATATGGAATTAGACATGTTAGGATCGCTTATCACCTCAAATCAAAACGGATGCGTGAATATCCAACAGAGATAAAAGAACATATTAAAGACAAGAAGCAATTAAATCGGAAAGATTGCCAATTAAACTAGAAAATGCACTTTGGGCTTATAGGACTGCCTATAAAACCCCTATTGAGATGTCCCCATACAGGATAGTATTTGGGAAACCTTGCCATCTCCCTCTTGAGCTTGAATATAAAGCTATGTGGGCCATCAATAAAATGAACTATGATTTCAAAGCTGCCAAGGAGAAGAGATTGCTCCAATTGAATAAACTAGAAGAACTAAGAAATGAAGCTTATGATAATGCCAGAATCTACAAAGATAAGACTAAAAAGTGGTATGATCAAAAGATTATGAGGAAAGAGTTCAGAGCAGGAGAGCTAGTCTTATTTGTACACCTGTGCCAAACTTTTTCCAGGAAAGCTTAAGTCAAGGTGGAGTGGTCCATATACAGTAGTTGCAATTACCCCATTCGGCGGAAAACACCTAAAACCACCCCTGAGATGAGCTTAAAGTGAATGATCAAAGGTCGAAACACCATTTCTAGAGGAAGATCCAATGAGGAAGAGTCCTAGATATGAAGAGATGGATAGAATTGTTGAAATGAGAAACACTGCAGCAAATGTCTAGCTAAAGACATAAAACATGAGCAGCCATAATGGGTGCAACTACAATTTTTAATTTTCATAAGAATCCTGGATTTTGTTAAAATTTTGTGTGTTTGAATAGTTTATAAGTAGTTTAGTTTTGTTAGAATTTATTTACAATTTATTTAATTACAATTTTCTGAATGTCAAGATGAAGAATCTACAAGGATATATGAAGGTCAATTTTAAAGCATCTCCAACCAGACTTAATTATGCAGAGTTTGCTACAAAGGGGAATCTACTTATCACTCTTATTCTTTAGAAATGATGCATGACTAAGTTTGGGGGAAGTTTGATTTATCTGAGTTAGAAAATTGCATAGTAGCTTGATTGGCCTTTGCTGAATAGTTGTGTGGAAATTTCTGCAATACAATGAATCAGTGCTTAATTGGTTGAATTGAAAATCTGAGTGTTACTGTTTATGTTTGAATTGGGTATTTTCAACATCTCTAGACTTATATTCACAAGCATGAATTGGAATTGCAAAAAGAAAATAGAGAAAACAAGTACAAATTTTCTACTTAAAAAGGCTAAACTCTCACTCATCGTCGTGATTAACAAAGAATAAAGTCGCTGATATCAGTTCCAAAATTTCCTAATGTCGAACATTATCTAGACATTGCCTTAATGTGGCAACAAATGTCGTGACACGGAAATATATATAAAGGCTTTGCATTAGTCAATCGTGACATCTTCGGCATTTATAAGAAGAGCAAGCGTTGTTAATATGCGCGACATCGTAGCGGAGATACAAAACGACACCAAGGTGACGAAACCGTGTAAGACATCAAAAGTCGATTATCGCGACTTTACATTTTCAATATCCACGACATCGAGGAAAAGCCAATAATATATTTTCTGTTTATTTCATTGGAAAACATTTTCTTATCATTCTTGATCATTATGAGTTTTTGACATTCTGTTGTGGATTGAATAACCGCGGTGGTTATGTTAAGAATGCAGTTAAATCTTATATATGGTCTACATTAAGAATCAATCAATATCAAGTTTTTGGCTCGTGAAAAGGCCCCGAATAGTCTTGAAAGGCAGCAATGTGAAATTTGGTAAACTTGTGTGAGCCTTTTCTTCTTTGTTTCCTGCAATTTGCTCTAAATACAACCTTCTATAACTCCTTAGACACACAAACTTCCAATTCTTTCTATTAAAACCTCCATTCATATCTTAAGGTCTTGGTTTTCAAATCTCTTCAATTTTCTTATTATCCTTCAAATTTCCTCTCATGATATATCATGTGCACTCTTCCTAGTCTTTATCTCCATATTTTCTCTTCTCTTGCATCTCTAAGGAACTTGAAACTAAAACACACTAAAACAAAATCATAAACATAAACATATCTAGGATCCCAAAGAAAAAAATAAGGTCAACAAAAGAAATGAATGAAAAGAAAAAGAAAAGGGATCCTCAAAAGCAGGTTAACCCCAAAACTCCATTTAGTATTTGCTAGCTGTTGTATTTGCATCTTAATAGCACATAAACTGAATCTTTGAAATCTCACTCTTTGAAGTCAATTGCCTCACCTAACTCCACAAAGTGCTTTAGTCATTTATCGTTGACTTTGAATTCTTCACCCGAACTAGATTTCACTCCTATGGCTCCATATGGCATAATGGATATCATAGTATAAGGGTCAAACCATCTTGATTTCAACTTCCCCAAAAAGAGTTTCAATCAAAGTTGTAAAGTAGGAACTGTCACCAATGCCAATTCTCTCCATAATATATTCTTGTCATGCCATTTCTTTGTTCGGTCTTTGTAAATCTGTGAGTTCTCATATGCATCATTTCTCAATTCTTCCTCCTTGAGGTGAAGTGAGCTTTATGTAGCCCTTGCTCGCATGATGCTCTAATTCAATGGAAAATGGAAACTTGAGATCAGTGGGGTTTGTACCTATTAGAGAGTTTTAGGCGATTCTACATAATTAGCATCATCTAATTTTGTTTAATCCTTCCTTGACATGTTGTTGTATCTTCTGTATTGGTTCTTGTTTGAACAGCCTTTCATTTGATGGATGTGGGATATTATAGTTCACCCGCAATGACCGCTCCTAAAATACACCTCTGCCGCTAAATGTGCCAGTTCATTAAGGTGTGTATGTTCTTATGGATGAACTCTGCCACTATTTTGGCATGTTCTTTTTGATGTGGAAATAGCTTCAATCCACTTTGATACATAGTCCACCACTAGCAAGATATACAACTTTATGAAAAGGACCCATGAAATCTATGCCCGTACATCAAATATTTCCATTTCAAGGATATTGGTTAATGGCATCTCATTTCTCCTAGTGATGTTGCCAAGTCTTTGACATCTATCACATTGTTGCACAAATTGATGACAATCTTTGAATAGAGTGGGCCAAAAGAATCCACATTGTAGCACCTTTTGAGTTGTCCTTTCTCCACCAAATTAAATGTCCTCCATAAGGTGAAGAATGACATTTAGTTAGGATCTCATCATACTCTTCTTATGGCACACACCTTCTTATCACTTGATCCATACACCTCCAAACAATAGAGGGTCATCCCATTGGTAAGATTTAACATCACGTAGAATTTTTTTCTTTATTGTGACAAGCTCGAGAGGAAGCACATTGCAAGCCAAATAATTCACCAAAGTAGCATACCAAGGTATTGAACTATTCATGACCATGAGCTACTCATGCGGAAGAATCTCAATGATCTCCTTGGCATTATCTTGAGCCATTCACTCTCAGATAGGATGAGTGATCGGATGCATTCTCACTTCCTTTTCTTATCCTTTATCTAAATCAAATTCTTGGAGAAATAAGACCTATCATATCGAAATGTAGTTTTGCATCATTTTCATCATCAAGTCTTAGAATAGCTACCATGAGTTTGTGTAAGCCAAGGACTTTCTGGCTATAATGTAAAGATGCGAACTTGTCGCATAAAAAAAAAAAAAATCTGTATCTCTTTCTCTGTGGTTGTGTAGTTCTCTTGGACTTTATTCAATGTTTGGCTCTTTATTAATAGATAACCTTGAAAACTTCGTTGTTCTGACCCAAGAAGAACCGTTCAATATGATCCACTTTATCACTACACTTGATCTCAAATGGTTTCATTCAATCGGCTTAGTATCATATGTCGTACTAAAACCAATCTAGATTTGAGCTCTTCAAATGCCTCCATACATGCCTTATCAAAATCAAAAGTGCTATCATTTTCCAATAATCTACACATGGGTCTAGCAATCTTTGAAAAATCCTTTATAAATCTTTCTAGAGCCAACATGTCCAGGCTCGCCTCCCTTTACTATAGTTTGGTGGCACTTAGAGAGTTTGAATAGTAGAAATCTTGGCACTTCAGCCTCACATCCCTCTAAAAATCTGAACACCTTAGTAAAATGGCTTGTTTCTCGATTCAATACAAGGTTTGTCCTTAGCATCTCTTTACCTTCTTCAAATTGTAAGAAAATGACCAAACAAACCTCAAAGACCTAAAAATGATCATGAATCTTCACCAATATCTCTCTGCCAAACCAACAAAAATAGGCATCATGTAGAAATTAAGAGCACTGGCGGGGCATTACGCGAAAAAAGGCATCCTTCGGAAAACAAATGTCCCATATGGACTTGTGAAAATAGTTTTCTCCTAATCTTTCGGAGCAATGATAATATAGTTATATCTCGAGTATCCATCCAAAAAGTAATAGAAAGCATGCCCTGCTAGTCTATCCAACATCTAGTCTAAGAAGGGAAAGGGGAAATGATTCTTCCTTGTGGCCTTATTGAGCTTCCTATTGTCAATGCACACACACCATCCTGTAATAGTGCGGGTTGATATGAGCTTATTCTTATCATTTCTCACCTGATCATGCCGCACTGTGAGCCATACACTAGGCTATTACAAGGTTGACTAGAAATATATAAATCCAACATGTTGTTTAGGGACTTCTTTCTTCTGGAATTCTTTCATAGCGAGTTCAATGCATTTGATGTTCAACTATGAGGCGTGTATTCATTTTCCATAAAATGTATGCACTTCTAGTGAAGAGACTAGTAACAATATCTTGGTTAACCATGAAAAAGCTTCCATGTTCTTTTTAAGTGCCTCTAATAACTTAGTCTCCATATCCTCAATCAAAGCTATAGAGATGATCATGGGTTTTGTGCCATTACACCACCAAGCTGCATGATTCTCAAGCAACTCTTCAGAAAAAACATTGTCATGTGTCTTCTTTTCTTTTCAGCACAGCTTAGTACTTTAATTTTCTATGTAAGAATAGTCTTAGATATTTCTTGAACTATAGATGGAAGCTCAAACTCAGTCTTTAGAGAAGTGGCTTGATCATTGTTCCACAAAGGTCTCTTTCGATCTTTACTCATGCAAAACATCATTAACGGAGAGGATCAAGCTATCAATCCTCATACAAGTCCCTTTATTATCATCAGTGATCTCATATTCTTGTAGGGTTGAACTTCACTTCTTCATCCTACTCTCGGTGATATATCAACTCCGGATTCTTGACATCAATTAAAGAAACCTGTCGATACAGCAGAAATGGTCTTTAAATAATTGGAACTTATATCTTACTATCTCCAAGAGCAACAAGTCTACTAGAAAGATAAACTTATCCAACTTTCACAAGCACATCTTCAATATGTATTGGATAAGTCATTGGTGATGACCATTTAAAGGAGACATAATGTAATGGTGGTGGATTGAGCTCACCTAAATTTAGCTTCTTCTAAGATGAGGCATAAGGTTGATACTAGCTCCCCAAGTCATATAAATCTCTGAAATATGTTCACCACATTACTTTGTGGAATTGCAGAGCTACAGATCATAGCTTTTGTAGGCTTTCTTTTGGTGTGCTTTTTCTACAATTCTTTTGATATTCAGCAGTTCCACATAAGCATCCGAGAAACTTCTTTTTGTTGCTCATAATCTCTTTCATGAAAACATAATTAGGCATTTATGCTAAGGCATCCACAAAGGGTATGTTCACTTCAAACTTCTTGAACATATTTAAGAATTTAGCAAATTGTCCGATGATGATTAAAATATTAAAATTTTAGTCCATTTTGATTGTTCTTATAATATAGTACTTGTTTTATATACCATAAATGTGTACTAATTACCAATTTCTATTTTGAAATAATTGTGAAATGAAAATTCTAGCAATGATCGGAAGTGAAAAGCAGGTTCAATGTGTGTATTGAGAGTCCGATAAAAAATCAAAGGAAATCGCGACGAAGTACTTTCTCTTTGAATGAAAGAAAAGAAAGTTATCGTGACAAAGAGAAGAGGAGAGATTGTTGAAGACGAAAGAAGAGCTTCGGAAGGTTTCATGTCGTGACACCATTCCGGAGTTCTGACACAAGGAGAATCAGAGTGAAGTTCATGATTTTTAAAATTAAGTGACAAGTAATTGGAAATGTCAACCACATCGGATCCGGCAGAATCAGGTCACAACTAGAGGTGATGGTAAGCCAAAAAAAAAGTTGTTCGCGACAGGAAGAAGAGCACTTCTTGGAGGATCAAGAAAGGGACTTCAAAGAAGATGTATCTTCACGACCAGTTTGAGTTCGACACGAAAAAGAAGATATTGTTAGTCCTGGCGGAGAAATAAATGTCGCAACAAGAAAGTAATGTTGAATGGACTTGCAAGTATCTTGCGATGTTTAGGATTACGACAAAGATACTAAGTTGGAGACACGATCAAGGTCGCGACCGGGAATTGGTCGTGACGAGAGGGAACAAGTCGCTACCACCATGAATTGGTCAAACATCAGATTTCATCAAGGAAAAGAATTAGATCCATTCTAAATATTATATATATGTAAGAATAAAGCAAAGACAAACAATTTTGAGTTGCAACATGAAAGGGAGTATGACCAAGGATGGAGTAGTTGAACATGAGTGAGATCACGACATGCGAAGTCGCTACATAGAATGATAGAAAGCAAGAGACCGGTGTGATATGGAGCCCGATCGTGACAAGAATTTATTGAAGGTTAGAAAAACATGGTATAACAAAGATCTTGTGACTAGCAGAAGGGCGATGTCGACATCAACTTGAGGTCTTAGCTATATTCAAACGAAGCAGAACAATTGGAGTTCAAGCTGAGAAATAGAAAAATTGAAGGAAGCGAGGTAGAAATGAGGTTGTGGTAGATACAAGAAGAGGGATGAGTCGCGACATGTAGTGCAACAAGTGATGATTAAAGAAAGAAATGCTGGTGACGAGCCTAATGTCCGCGTCACGACAAAGAAAACAAGCGAGACCGATGTAGTTTTGGAATCGCGACTTGCTTGAAGATCAAGACAACTAAGGATCGCGTAACGCATAGAAAGAAGTTTGCTGTGACTAAAAAACCGAGAGGATGACAAGAGAAATGAGGTCACGTCTAATAGAATTAAATAACGCATAGAAATACGATAAAGGAAAGAGGTAAGTCATGACGCTAAATTGACGCGACACCAATTCCTAGAAACAAGAAAAAGGAGCTCGCAGCTTGAGGTCTCATTCTGCGAAAACTAACATGTAGTCCGACAAAAAGAATTCATACCTAGCGACCACTAATCAAGCGAAGAAACCAGGTCTGGCAAAGAACATCGGTATGATTTGAAGCCAATTATGGAAACAGTGAAAGAAGGTTGCAACGGTTTCCTGAGGTCGCAGCGGACTTGGCGAAGACCAAACCAAGATTCTGTCGCGACAAGCTTTTTGAAATTATGACCTAAAGCGATATTTGGTATTAACCAGTTTTAGGGAAATCCACTTGGAGCGGAATCAGCCCCAATTTAAGAAGTTATAAATAGGCGTACCACCGGTTTAATAAAAACAACTTTCTTTTGGGAACCCGAGCGGGGGAAGAAAACTTCTGCGTATATTTTAGAATAGATTTTTTTTTTCTTTTCATTCATTTCTTTGGATCTGAACCAGCGATCTATTAGAATGTCGAAGCTGGAAGTAATATTTCAATTTACTACCTGAGTTTAAATGAAATCTAGACTATTTTTTGAAATCGTTTCTTCTCAATTTATTACCGCAGTGCCGATGGAGTGTATTTATCAGTGCTCATTATGGAGTTGTAATATAGTTTTGAAGCGACTTCCAATAGTTTAATTTATTGTTAGTTATAGTCTTTCTGCGCCAGTAGGAAAGAAGTACTTGGAATTTAGGGAGGATTTATTTGATGATGTTGCCAACAATTGTTCCCAATAATGAGTTTTGAATACCCATCCAGGATTATCATGCTTTGATTTCCGGGAAGCCCTTTAGGTGACCTTACCGAGAGATCGATTCTGAGAGTTAGGAACATTCTATTGGCGGGTATGTTGGACCATTATTGAGAAGAACTATCGAGCTCACGAGAGTTCACTTAGATAAACTCCCAGTTCACTCATAATTGATATTGGGGGATTATTTATCAATTTAAATCGCTGGAGATTTCATGTCTGTTGGAAAAATCTGCCATACCAAATGATTGTGATCATCCAATGGAAGAGGAATGTTCTAATTAGATTTTTAAAGTTAGTGTGTCGGGTTGTGGAAATCTTGCAACACACCCTAACCAGGAAATGAAATAAAATCTCAAGAAATGGGTATAGTATTGAGAAAGAAAAGCTACCTGAATCTTATGAAGAATGTGCAAAATACGGTAGCTAGTTAGGCCACATCTTCCAAGGAGAAAGCTAGATCCTTCAATTTGTGAAATAAAAGAAGAAATCAATGCAATAGTAGGCCTCTTTGACGACTCCCTACCCAAATTTAGGATGGGGTTTTAAAGTAGGATACAATGCAGAAAATTAAATCTATTCGATCTTTTCTTATTAGATGTCCATTCTCAGAGAATTGAGTTCGGTCAGCTCAGCTATAGTTAAATATAGTTTAATGACTTGGCTTTTAATATCCTAGGAGTGTAGATGTTCTCTTTGAGACCGATTATCCTTAATTTTCCTGTTGATAAATTTTATAATTGAGGCCAAAATATAGTATGGATCTTAGTAGTTAGGGTAGTTGATTTGAGAATCAAGTCGATCATAGGAATAAATGTCTGGACTTACACCAGGTACACTACTTGAATGACAGCATGTGCACTTGCGTGTCATAGACTAAACATTCAGCTAATTCTAGAACATAAAATGGGTTTTATTCATTATCCAGGTAACTCTATTCAACTTGACGCCGTCTGAGGAGAATTGTAAAGGCTCAGTATAGTGTTGAGTCGGGTGGTTTTGAATCTATACTCTCACAGGACAATCATCAATCCAACCCCTCCCTTCTCTGCCCCGGAATCTTTGTGAAATGGAAAAGATTGGGACAAGGAAAGGGTTGTCGTGAAACATAATTCTTCTCGATATGAACTTGTCCTTCTCATTTTTCTCCTCTTTCTTGTCCACCTTTACTTATACTTTCTCATTTTATAGCTCTTCATTCTCAACTTCTTTGGAATCTCCAAGCTCTTTTCCACTCCTAAGAGTGCTAGCCATGCATTCTTTAGGATTATTTTCCATATCACTTGGAAAAGGGTTGATGAACTTTCCTTCATTGAATGGGTTAGCTGCCTTATTTGATTTCCAGTTCTAAATATTCGATGCTTTCATATTAGCTTAGTTAGTTTGGAAATTTGCCATTTTCATATTCATTGTTAGATATCTAATGATCTTGAGTATCACTCTTCTTTTTAGAATCAGTCAACAAAGCTATAACGGAAGGAGTGTCTTTGAAGATGATCCTTTTGCAAAAATTTATGAGTCAAACTCATGTCCCTTGAAATCGATGATGCATATTATGCCAAAATTCTATAGACTTGTGGAAATTCCCTTGATTTGCATAAGATAAATTCTCATGATTTTGGAGTTCCGAATTGTAGTGCGAAGGTAGATTGTTGTTGGGCTTGAACACACATAAACTGCCCCCAGCTCGTTATGCATCTTCTACATAGTATACTTGATGCCTTAGCCTTCTTGGGCTTTGAGTAAAGACCATTGCTAATCTGGAGGATTTTTGGCCTTTGTGACTCAATTGCTTTGATATGAAACATCAGTTTACCACAGAAGAACTGAAAACTGATCAAGTTATAATACTCTTGCTTGTTCTCTTCCCACAAATCTTTCTAATGGGGCCTGATGGTTGTTCTTAGGTTAGTGCCCCCTCTTGCGCCTCTTGACTGTGCTATTTTTCGTGATCGATCCTCCGGATGTTGCATTAATATAATAGTCCTTGATGCATGTTCATCATTCACAGAGATGCAAGACTTTAGATGATAGTTCAAAGAGCACCTTTGTGGAATCTTCTTGATAGTTCCTTGAATATATCATAAGCATCAAATAATGTCTTCAGTCCTCCTTGTCTAAAATGACTAATTTCGGCTCTAGGCTGAGATGTGAAAGTGGAGGAAGGAAGAATTTTGTTAAAATGCTTCCCATGTCTTAATGGATCCTTGGGAAGGCATGGATACCCCACGATCTTGCTTTGTCAGCTAATGAAGGGAAGAAACTCTAGCTTTGATCCATCATGGCACTCTATTAACTTTAGGCGCCTTAGGTGTGGGTGTCCTTTAGGTTAGCTTTTATAGGTGCAAACATAGCATATTTCATGATTTTGAGTGCTAACCAGAAGCACCCTTCCTAAATCATTTCCTTGTAGCCCTAAATTTGTATTTTGGCAGAAGCAGACGAGATGAAAAGTAGCAGATTTGGGCAAGAATTGAAGAGAATCTATGTATGGAAGAAGCGTGAATTCCATGACCATGATACCGTTAATGGTCATGACCATAGAATAAAGAGAACTATTTTACTAAATAAAGTTTCAGTAGTAACGACCACAAAAGGCGAGGAGGCCAATGTTTTGGCAGTGTGGTCGCGATAGATCGCTGACCACAGCTTACCTATTCGACAAGTGAGGTTGTGACCACATAAGATTGTCTTCAACAACCCTTGGTGTGGTCGTGACCAATGGGTTTTTCATGCAGCATTTTTATTTAGATTTTTTTGTGTGGTCGCGGCCATAACTACCTTATGGTCGCGACAACGCGACGTTTTGAGTCCAGAACTTACCATTTTTGGGCCTATTTTTTCCCAGTTTTCAAGGTGTATTTAAGGTTGTTTTCAAGACATTTCTAGGGTTTGAAATTTTAGAGAATGAGGCTCTCCTTGTTCCATATTTTAGATTAGGTTTTCATAAGATTTCTTAGATTTAGGTTTTATTTGTGAAGACTTTGGTTTGTAATCAATTATTGTTGGAAGAACAACCTTATAGAGTGTGGATTTCAACTTGATCCGACTGATGTCATTTTTGCGCTTTAAACCCTATTTTGTATTTTTATCTCTTATCCTTCTTTAATTTCTACAATTTTATGTTTGTCGACAACATGATTTTGTGGGTTTTAATGGCTGAAATGTTAGGCTAATCATTTTATGGGGTTGGTTATCAGATTTGATGTTGGATTTGTCTACTTTTTAGTTAGTTGGTTGTTTTATACTTGATTTGTTGTGTTTGGTGTTAGATCTTTGGAATACTAAGGTTTTGGTTAATTAATTTATGCTAAGAATTGGATCTTCGATCCTTTTACTAGGGTATCCTTGGTGACACTTAGATTAAGCCCTAAAATCTGGTTTTGAGTCTTTTAAGGTGTGAATCAATTAATCGGGATTCGAATTAACCTAGTTAAAGAGGCTTAGGGAATTAGAAAGGTCTTAGTACTGCTTTAAATTCTTCACTATTGTAAAGAAACACCAACCACTTTAAGTGAGGATCATGAAGATATAACAAGAGCAACCGAGCCAGTTCTATTAGCCTTTATTGCAAAGACGTAATTGCGACTCGGCTGAGTTCCCAAGAAAAATTCCTTTCTTTGCAAAAGCACTCACTCATCAATCTAGGTGCTACACATCAGTTAGCCAGTGGTTAAGGCGTGAGAAAACGCAAGCGGGGAACACGAGCGGTCCTCTGCATCAAAGCCCCGATCAACCTTTCAAGTCAATATTCATTCAACTCCAGGCCCCACGGCACACAAATCCTTAGCAACAAATTTCTAGAAGATAACCAACTTCAGCTCCTCTCAAAGTCTTTTTCTTTATTTATTCAATTTATTCCAAAATTTTCTACAAATCATTCCTTATTTCTTTTAGTTTTGTTTCTTTTATTATTTTAACAACTCTTTCAAACCAATTAGATACCTGTGTATAAAGTAACCGAATCTAGCAGCCATACCTTCAATCACCAGAAAACCTACAGTCCTCATGGGAATGATATTGGTTCATAATTGAAAACCATTTTATTACTCGTGCTCATGCACTTGGGGTTAGCAACAAGTTTTTGACGCCGCTATTGGGGACTTAACACAATCTTTGGTGATTGTGCCAATGACTTAACAATGAGCTAGTTCCAAAAAATAGGCTAAGTGTCCATTCGGATCCTTCGATGAATGGCCACCAATTTGATGTTGTTGAACCATATAAATAAGAGCAAGCTTCAATTCAAAATTGTTGACATCAATAGGCTACAATCTCACTCCTAAATAGTTATCATCTATAGCAGGCTCCGAAATTTCAACCAAGGTTCTTTGTTGTGGGTTCCCCTCTTCATTTCTATGAATATAATTTTCAACCATGAATATCCCTGCTACACGCTTTGTCTTCCTCAAACTTCTCAAACTTCTCTTAATTTCAGTATCAAGGGGTAGAAGCTCATAATCAAGCCTTCTATGCATACAATTAAGTACCTATAATCACAAAACAAAATAAACGTACTAAATACACAAAAATAAAAGAAATATGCACAAATATAGAGATTTTGCTAAAAGTAGCAAACTTCTCTTTCACCCAAATATGAATCCATACACCGAACCATAAGGTCCCTTGGCAACGACACCGAAAACTTGTTAGGCTCTTTGCATGTTGTATAAAAATAGTTGCCTAAAATACCGCAAGTGCACAGGCCACAAGTAATAAAGTGCTTATTTAAAACCGAATATCAATCCCATGGGGAAAATGTGGTTTTTGGTGGGCACTAAGTACCCTATCTAATGGAGATTTCACTATTTAAGCGACAAAATGATTTGGAATGGATATTTTAAAAACAAATATAAAATAAAACAAAGCAAAATAGGGGATGATAAATGCTCACTAACAAGGAATGGATTAATTTCAAAGAAAGAACTCAAGAGCGACACTAAGGTTGACTGCTCAACACACTTGATCACATTACATTAGGTTGCCGAAACATGTGGCACCCAAAGATCCGGGCAGGAGTGCAGGAAACACCTCAGACTCATCTCTCTCGGCCACCCAACCTGGCAAGACTCAATGGTTGACCTGGCTCCAGTGGCAACAGAAAGATAACACTTTCTTCGGTGTCTTCCTCACACCTGATTGGTTCCCCGCCAATCCTGATGCAAGAAATCTAACCACCATATGCAAATTCTGCCAATAGTGAACATGTCCTCACATGACAAACACTGATGTTTTTTAATCTATCATAAAACCTGGTCCTTAATATTTAGGTATTTCTACTTCCGCGTTCTCTTTGAGCCTGAAGCTGCTGATCGCTTCACTTCTCTCAAATTCATATAATGAAAACAGATGTCAAAAGCCCTGGTTAAATTCCGGGCTTGTCAATATGCAAACCCTAGAAGATTCATTCACAATTTTGGTCTTAAGAGCACTCTCTAACACAAATCAATTAGAATAAACCAAAATATTCCAATATTTACATCAATCAACATCAACACAAGTATGAATTCACAAAATAGTTCTAAAAATTATATAAATCAACATCAACTTCAGCAATCAACCCAAGAGCGTGATTAACCACTCATTACAACCCTCAAATCCAACATAATCATGTTTAATACAACAATAATAAAGAAGATGAGAAAAAAATAAAAAGTTAGAGATACAAAACATATGAGAAATGAGAAATCCTCCAAATTGCAAGAGATCCTCTAGTGAACTGGATTTTCAAAATCAACTCAAAATCCAAAGTAAAATGCTCAAAATTGAAACTCTAATTTGATTCAAGAAGAAGAGGCAGGAAACCCTAGATTGAGAGTGTTCCTCTTAAATTTCTAAACCTTAATAATGTTTTCAAAAGAATAATTTATATTCCTAGAAAAATGGGTCGAAACTCGAAAAAAATGGAAAGTTTTTAGGCTTCCCGACGTAATCATGTCGTGACATGAAAGGCTATGATATCACGACAAAGGTCGTACGCCGCTCATGCTCGCCTCGCTTGTCAGCGATGTTGTGATTACGGTGGTAGTGATGTCACAACATCACTACATGATGACCTCCAACAGGAAAGGACCCCATGTCGTGACATCAAGTGCTAATGTCACGACATGGAGCCTATAACAACAAATCTTCTTTTTTTCTTCCCCATTTTTGCTCATTTTTATTTCATTTACTACAAAAAAGATAAGCAAGCGTATCTAGCTTTGATTAGAAATGATAGAGGTGTGAATTTAACATCAAGAGCTACTGGCACTATGCTCAAATGCTAACTTTATTCACACCTAAAATGGTTGGAAGGAAATGTTTCAAACATACGAAAGGTTTTTAGGGTTTTTGATTTTCATTTAGGGCTTTTTTTGCATGTATATCAACAAGGTGTTTTAGGAATCAAATAAAGGTGGGTCACGTATTGCCCACATGCAGGTTTCTTTATAAATTATTTAACCTTCTTTATCAAATAGTTATTCAAAAGTTGGATTGGGCCTCAAATAAAATTCTTTGAACCTCATTTCTCAAATAGTTCCATATTGAGACCCCAAAACAGATTTTTCCCATAACTATATAAAGAGTAAAATTTATTATGGGAGTCGCAAATGTTGAAGCAGGTGATAATGCTGCTGCTGCTTCTCAAGACTTGCCGCTTCCTCAAGACACACGACATCCGCCGCATCTCACGCTTTATATGACTATGCCGTTTCACACTCCATCGATTGCACTCTCCTCCGTACTATCGTGCACCACGCTTGCCTCAAGTCACACAATGCATGCCTACCTCAAGTCATGCTCTCCACACCAAATGTCAACCCATCGGTTCTATGGTGCACCTCAAAGCATTGTCTTGTAACTAATGGGTTATAGTATAAAAGTGTTCGGGTCCTTGTCTTTTTCTCTCAGAAGAGAATATTTTTTCAAAAGTTTCGTGATCTCGTTTCTCTCGCTCTCTTTGCTTGATTCAACATGAATATCGTGAGCAGTCTGATATTACTTCATGGCTATCGCTCCTCCTTCCCTTCCTACATCATTTCTCCCGTACCAAGATCTACTATAACAATGGCGACATGCCATCCGGCTCTACCTCTCGTATCAATTAAATCGATCGTACAAATTACTTGTTCGAAGTCACAGATACTTCCGACAAAGTGAGGAGCTCATGATCTTGAGTCTTTCTTCTCAATACAAAAACTCAAACCCGCACAGAGAACATCATCGATCTCCACCGATGTCAGAACATCAATCTCCCACCATCCGCTAAACTTACGCTCTCGAGAAGGATCGACTGGCCGTGCCGAGTCAGGTTTCTTCTATCTCCGAGCAGATGTTAGGCCATGTTCTACACTGTAAATCAGCTTCAGAGGTGTGGATTGTTCTTGAGCAAACTTTTTCTGCCAAGTCCAAGGCTAGAGCTCTTCAGCTACGTCTCTCTCTCCGCACCATGAAGAAGGGAAACAGTTCTGTTGAGGATTACATTCTCAAAATGAAATCCTTAGCAATGTCTTCTCATGGTCGTCAAGAAATCACAGATGATGGAACCTATCCTACATCCTGGAGGACTCGGGATCGTAATTTTGAAGCTGTAATTAAATCGACATCACGTGAATCAATCACTCTTCAAAGCACAAGATATCCTCAACACATGAGACGAGACTCGAGAGTCTCAACAAACAACGGCCGATCTATCCAAATTCTCCTCTATTCACTTTGCTCAACGACACCTTCCGGGAGGTGGACGTGGTGGCAGGTCGTCTTGCTGGTGGTAGAGGCCTGCTTTCCCCAAGTGGCGTAGGATACACCCTTCAACAAACCTCTCTCTGGCTAAATATGTGGAAGAATGGGGACACATACCTCAAATGTTTTTACCGATTGACAAGCTAGGTACCAAATCAATTTAACCGAAGGCCTTGGAGAGTATTCCGCCGACAATCCTCACCCGCCCCTCGCCACAAAGCATATATTGCTTCTCCAACGATCGTGGCCACGATGCTTCATGGTTTCTCGAAGCCGGGCCACACATCATGTCACCCCTCCACGCACTCCATGAACACCAACTCCTCAATAATACCGTGCACGGTGTTTGCACCCTGGTGATGGTTCTAAACTCCCTATCACACATTGGACACATCATTTTACCTACTTCATGCTCTCTACATCTCAAAAATGTTTTGATGGTCTTCTATAACCAAAAATTTAATCAAGATATCCAAGTTTAATATCGAGAATGATGTTATCAGGTTTGATTCTACCCGGCCGCATATCAAGGACAAACCAATCTACTGAAAAATTCTTGCCCAAGGCGCGATGACGGCTTATATCAACTACATCCGCCGCCATTATCTACTCCACTTAGTTCAAGTTTCAGCTCCTAACAAAGGATCACTACACTTTCTCCACAAGGCATTTAAACGACTTACACTCGCCTTTCAATTTAGTTCCCGTCCAAATCTGCAAAGATTGTTTGGAATGCGGAAAGTTTTTTCAACTTCCTCTCGATCGTGGAGATCTTCTGTAATAACCTACTATTGACCTTATGGCATAGTCGATTAGGTCACCCTAATAAAGTGGTTCTAAATAAGATTCTAAACAATCAATACAGCAAAGCCTCGGCATCGAAATGAATTTTTGTGATGCTTGCCAATATGGAAAAATGCACCAGGCTTCTTTTCCTTCAACACCTCTTCACACAACAGCACCATTTCAAATCATCCATTCGGATGTATGGGACCGCCTCATCTCTCACCGGCTACATTCTACATTTCACGATGATTATAGCGTGCATATACATGGATTTTCCTCTTCGCCCAAGTCCGAGGCAGCCTTACCGTGTTCACTCACTTCAATAAAATGATTGAACTAATACCTCGCTTGCAAATTGTCTCCAAAACAGATCGTGGAGGTGTGAATATGGAACTCCGCGGAAACCATTGTTACGTACAACAATTAGGAATTACCTTTCGCCTCATCCTTGTCCTTATATCAACAACAAGGTCGCTACGAGAAAACATCGCAAAGATTGTAGAGATTGGTCTCACTCTTCTCATCAGTTTTCCATGACTTAAAAATTCGGTGGGAGGCATTTTCCTCGTAAACCTACTTTTTATTAAATTATTCTCCCCACTCGTAGTTCTAAATCATCTCCATGCCTCGTCAGTCAAGCTCATGAATCCATTAACCCGATTATACTTCGAAGGTGTTTGCCAAGTCGCTTCATATCTCTCGCCTTTACAAACAAACATAAGCTTTGAAGTTTTTCGATCATCCATAAGTCTCTTCGGTTACGCTTCATAAAGGCTGGCTTCCATGCATGCATCATTCGGGATCGAATTTACATTTTCAAAAGTGTAACATTTGATGAAACAACCTTCCCATATCGGGCCCTTCTTCCTCTTCATAATTCTCACGAGATCAGTACTTTCAAAGACTACTTGTACAAAATTCTTGTGAGCTCCACCTTTACTCCTACGATCAATCTTTCAATTGTGCTCCTTCCAATCTGTTCTCCAACTTTACCCTACCCACATTTCAACACACATTCCCATGTCCTCAAGTCCACATTCCAATACTCCTTTGTCATCCACACAAGAGTCCAACATTCCTCTAATTCCAGTGCCCTTTTTACCTTCTTTATCACCCTCTCCCTCTCATTTAGGCATACCCACTCTAGTGGGTCCTTCTCTCTCACCTCATCATCCTATGATAACTCCTGGCTCTAAGGCCGGTATTTTGCCTAAACTTTTGTTTCATCGTTCATCAAGAACCATCAAGTGTGTCATTAGCCCCAGCTAACTCTCTATGGAAACAAGCTATGACCGATGAGTTTCAAGCTCTCTCCCATTAAAACCTGGAGTCTTGTTCCTCCCTGTGCTCAACGTGTGGTGCAAGTAAAATGGGTATTTCGAACTGTAACTTATGCAATGATGGCTCTTGATAAGTATTAGGCTAGATTGGTAGCCAAAGGATTTCAACAACAAACACCCGGTGTGTGGACTTCTTTGAAACTTCACCGGCTTGTTAAAGCATCGCACTATTCGCATAATTTTTACACTTATCGCTTTCAAGTGGTTGGGACATATCCAACAAATCGATACATAATGCATTTCTTTAAATGAGATTTGCATGAGGAGGTGTTTATGTCACAACCGGATGGTTTTGTAGATCAAGCAAAGCCTACATATGTTTGTAAGTTTCACAAGGCTTTATATGGCCTGAAGCAGGCTCCTAGAGCATGGTTTGAAACACTTAGAGGAGCTCTCTTGACTTGGGGCTTTCATAATTCTGTTTCAGATACCTCCCTCTTCTACTCACACAAACATGGCCGAATGTTGCTGCTTCTGGTATACGTAGATGACATTCTCATCACCGGTGATACCAAACCGATGTTCACCGCTATTGATGCCTTTCACAATTCGGGCCTTGCTCTAAAAACCTTGGTTCAAGACACTACTTTCTGCCTGGTGTCCTTCGACCTCGTCAGACTCAGTCAAGCTGGCATAGCCGACCACGGCGACAAAACAAATATGGCTGCTGCAAAATCTTGCTCTACTCCCATGTGCTTAAGCAACAATCCTGCCTCTATCCGGCCAAATAGCCCTTGATCTGTACTTTTCAACAGAGAAACATAATCAGGTTCTTCTTAATATCTCACTCTAACACGGCCCAGATCTAAATTCAGGTTAACAAGCCAAGTCAATTCTCCTACAAACACCTAATTGCTCAATGGAAATGCTTGCAAACATATTCGAGGTATTAAAGGAACCTTGTCTCATGGCCTCGTTGTTTAAAAACCACTCTTCTTTATTCACTCTGTAGGGTATCCGTAATTCGATCGGGCAACAAACATAGATGATGGAAAAACTATTAGTGGGATATGTGTGTTCTTGAGGAAATTAATTACCCTCGAGCTCCGTAAAAACAAAAGGGCGAGTCTGCCCAAGATCAACCCTGAATACGCCGTGGCCTTGTCTAGTGCTGCCACTGATCTAATGTGGGTTCAACATCTTCTTACTTAGATTTGCATTTCTATTTCTCAACCACTAGTGCGGTGGAGTGATAACTTGGGAGCACAAGCCCTAGCTTGCAATCCAGTTTACCATGCTAGAACAAAACATATTGAGCTTGATGTACATTTATTCCGAAACTTGATTTCTGAACACAAGCTTGAAGTCCGCTATGTTCCGACTGAATCCCAAACCGCTGATGTTCTCACAAAGCCTTTGTCACTTGATCGTTTCCGACTGCTGTGCTCCAAGCTCACCATGTGTGCACCCATGCTAAGCTTGCGGGGCATGCGAAGCAGTGATACGCCGGGCCAAGCCGCTTTCTCAAGACGCTTGCCGCTTCTCAAGACGCTGCCAAGCCCTCAAGACACATCGACACATCAGCCGCATCCGCCGCTGATATGACTATGATGTTCACACTCCATCAGATCGCATTCTCCTCCTCCGCATCAATATCGCGGTACTTCACGCTTGTCTCGTCGCCACAATGCATGCCTACTTGTCAAGGCGCTCTCCACACCAACAGTCAACCTAATGGGTTCTTATGGTGCACCTCTCAAAGCATTGTCTTAAAACTAATGGGTTATGATAAAAGTGTTTTCGTCCTTTGTCTTTTCTCGTAAGAGAATATTTTTTCAAAAGTCGTGATTCGTTTCTCTCTTTCGTTTCTTTGCTTGATTCCTCACCGAAAGAAAAACCATGATATAAACATATAATTATTTGAAAATAATTGTTTTCCAAGTTAGGTTAGATATTTCATCAAATCATTCAAGGAGTTAAAAAGTTATTACTAAAGTCGACATTCTCTTACTCTTGCCTTAGTAATTCTTTTTGCTTCTGCTTTAAAAAAAAAAACAAGAAATTTAGCTAGTGGAAAGCCACAAGAATGTTTGCTTCTGGTGTCTATTCTCTTGTCCCTTTAAATTTCTTACGACTTGAATGTGTCATTCAAGTTGTTAGATGTATTTGTGGTTCTATTACTAAGTTAACATGTTTTATCAATTTTTTATTTATTTTTCTTTCAAAAGAAAAAAAAAATACATTGATTATCACTATGACTTTACAAGTAAACACTAAATATTAAACATTAATATAGAAATGATTGAATTTCAATACTTAAAACTGTATTACATTGTAATTAGCATTAAATGGGATGATTTGGAACAAGCTTAGAACTGCTTAGACATAAAATTGATCAAGTATGTGCCTGTTGCTTTTTTTTTTTCCCCTTTTTTTCGTTTTTCTAAATATAGTAATTTTTAAAATGATCGTATCTTTATTTAGATGTTTATGATTCCTTAAACCATATTTCAAGGAGCTTTTCATAAGAAATTAATCAAATTTTAGTTGAAACAATTAATATTTATTTTATCTATTGTTCATCTGAAATGAATATTGACAATCTCTTAGTTATAATTTTTTTTGCAAATGTGTAATATTAGCATATGTCACACAAGAGTCATAATAATTGTATAAAAATTAAAATTTGTTGTGGAGTAGCAAATCCTAATACAAATATATAATTAGTTCAAAGTGATTGCTTGGTGAAATAGATACTCATAAGTGCTGAATTCAAGTTAAATATTTTATTATAAAATTCAAAGAATTGACGAGACATTGACAATCACTTACTATGATATATTATTTTTACTAAAACGGGTGTAAATTCTCTAGGCTTGATCATCCCTTGGTTGCTTGAAAAAGAACAAGAAATAGTGAGTTACTTTAATCATTTGTTTTATGTCTATTTCTATCCCCTTTAATTTATTTAAACTTTTTTGAAACCATATGTGAGAAATATGAGTCATCGATTGTAATTATCAATGTGACATACTAGTATTTATTAATAATAAAATGATTGAAATATGTAAATGTATTTCAAATCTTGTAGTTTTTCTATCAAGTAGGAAATAAATATGGTTGAAGGAGAAAATCAACTAAAGCAATCGTATAAAAGATACATCATCACCTAATCATTGGAAATATCCAACAGAAATTTATTTCTTTCGTTTACCTTTTGTAGGATGTCTTTGCTTGAGTTTGTAGTTGTACCCACATTAGTCTATCTGCACCATTATGATTCATTATTATACACCCAGATCATATCAATATTCTTGCATATTATGATGTTCTGCATCTCTTGCAATTCCAAATAATCCTCGACTTGCAAATCCAGCACCATAGAGACCATTTTCTCCCATCCAATGATTTAGGAAATTCTTCTTGGGCATTCCATCTTCCTTGAAAAGGTTTTCAACCCCCTATTTAAATTTCATTTATAAAATATCGATTAAAATTTTTTTAAATATATACATATACACACACATATATCAAGATGGTCAATTTTGTATTACATTAAGCCAATGTAGAACTGTGCTTTTGTAACCTGTAGCAAAGATTATAGCATCAAACTGGCTCCTTTTTCCATTAGAAAAATAGATGTAATCGCCTTCTATCTTTGTTATTGCCGGCAAGACCTAATAACCAATGTCATTTTTGTTAGTGATTATAAAAAAAAAAAAAAAAATTTCTAGTCATGGGAAAGAGCCTTCACGCCAAAATAAATTAAAATAATATGATATATCGACCATGTTTCCGAACATGTTGATGAGCATCGAAAAGGCACTTTTAGAACACCAATAGGCATAAAATAACAGAAAAAAAAAATCTAGTACTATATTTCACTTTGGTATGGAAAAGTAACAATGAGTTTATTGCCTTCATAATATTGGCCTTCATCATATTTTTATCCTTAGATTGGATAAGTTCATAAAAGAAGACAGACTGAATAAAGGAAAATTTTTACTAAGCAACTTTGCCGCACACTATTACTAAATCACCATCCTAACCCCTCCCCCCCAGTCAAACTGGTGCTTCTTGTTGCACCAGGTGCTTCTTGTTGCACCAGGTGCTAGGGCCTAGTTTGCTTTTAATTGATAATGGAATTCAAAGCTTTTTTCCATTGCCAAACTATCAAAACCTTTGTGCTTGATGAAAAGATTAATTAACTATATATAATCATACATTGTATAGTAATATCAAAACCTTCCTTAATCTTCTCTATGGTTCCAACATCAATAACGGGAGATGAACGAGTTACATCTTTAAGATAAAATGGTCCAAGGCTTGGCCTTGGAAGCCCATAACTAGAAAGATCCCCATAAACCAATTTGGCGAGTGACACAATAACATAATCCACAACCTTGCGTGGAATGTATTTCAACCAAAACATTCCAAGTAACACCATTTCCTTTGTAAGCACATGTACCTGTATCCGATCATAACCATGTAGTTAATTAGTACTGGAGCGAACTATCATACATATATATATATATCAATCTGGTAAAACAATTAAAAGAGGTGAAGGAATTCAAAGAGACATCACCGACCGGGTTGCGAACAACAATGGAGGTAAATGCACCATGATTCCATAAGTCATAGGCTATCTCCATGCCAGAATTTCCACATCCAACTAGCAAAACTTGTTTGTCACCAAATCTCTTTCCATTCTTATAGTTGGTGCAGTGCATGAACTCCCCTTCAAAACTATCCAAGCCAGAGGCTGTGAATGAGACCCCTCACTGTTCTCAAGCACCGGTGGCGACCACAAGAAACTTCCCTAGGCACACCTCCGATTTATCAGAGACTGTGTTCTTAGCCACTATGTGCCACTTTTTGTCAACCTTATCATAGGACGCAGACTCTACAAAGCGGTGGTATCGCGGGTTTATCTGGAAGTGAGATACATAGTCCTCCAGGTACCGAAGAAAACCAGCCTTGGAGATGAAAGTGGGTGTACCTTCCGGGTAGGCCATGTGGGGAAGTTGGCAAAATTGCTTTCCCAGGTGAAGCTTCAACCGATCGTAAGTCCTTTTCTTCCACAGAGAGTGCTTTCAACTTCTCCCTTCAGGATTATGTTGGGGATGGACAAAACATTCAGGCATGCCGATGTTGCTAGACCAGAAGGACCAGCTCCTACGATAATCACAACTTCTTCCATCTCTCCTAATGTCTCTCAACTAAACTCTCTACTCAACTATGCCTGCTATCTCTGCATGCACTAGGTTCCCTCGCTGTCTTTTTAACAACAAAAATAAAATCTCTTCCATAAATTGTACAGATTTTTTTCTTTAAAAACATGAAAAAGAAAGAAAGTTATATTTGTTCATTTTCTTGAATTTTTTTTATTTATTTTTTGTATTTTTACCTTTTACACCTATTTATTCTTTTTAGAATTTTTATCCTTTTGTAACTGTCGCCTTTTATGAAGAAAGAATTTATTTTCCTGAAAGTTCCACAATTTCCAAAAGTAAACAAACCATCCCTGGTCTCCATTTTATTTTTAATTTTCTGTTCCTCTTTTCCTAAGTAATAATAATATATTATGATCGGGTCTTCCACACAAATCTACATATTTGATGTTTCGATATTTTTCTAGTTCGTTTTTAGAACTCCTGGATTGTTGTACTTCACGGCACTACCTGCAATATAAACATGCATGTACTTACAAGTTACAATCCAACAATGCTATTCAATTTACACCTCATCTCTCTCACTTCTTATCTCCTCTGAATCTGAAACTCAATTTTTTGAATGGCTCTTTTTTAATTTCTTTTTAAGATGTAATACGAGTTAATGTATAAGATGACTTTTCAACTGCTTTTGATAAAAAGAAAACAAAGCTGATATATATTTTAATTAGTCTGGGTCTTGCAATTTTGATACTAAGGGCCTTTTTGGTTCAGCATATTGTCTATAGCTGATAGCTACTAGGTGGTGTTGATAGTTAGGTTAATTATTTGATTAAAGTAGCAGATTGAAGGTTAATTTACATACATGACAAAAAAATAAAATAACAATGGATGTATATATAGAAAAAGAGACAACAAGAAAATGAAATTATAAAAATTTATAACCACAGATAAACAAATGACATAAATTTTTATTTAACTATAAATAATATTATTTCTTAAATAAAAAAATAAATTTATGGTTATAAATTTATGAAAATTGTATGGTTATTTTTTGTAGTATTATTAATGTAAAACCCGGGTAAATTTGATTTTTTTTCTAAAAATGGCAAAGCAGTAAATTGCCACTACTTTACCGGTTGCAAACCTGAAATTTTTCTGAAACGGACCTCATCGTTGGATTCATCTCTCGAAATCTAGTTACCTAAACGACTTCGCCGATTCCAAAAAATAGTCGAATTACTTTTCGTATGCATGTGTGTTCTGGACTCAAAAACGATTTTTAAGAAAAATCTTGAAAGTTGGGAAATAATTTAAGTAAAGTTCATATAAAATAATTTGAACTTAAAACGGGACGAAATAAATCACTTCGGGGCAAAAACGGACTCGAACATGTTGTGGACACATGGCGTGACTTGGGCCAAGTCTTTAAAATTGTTGATAAGGTTAAAAGTCATATTTTGGAGAGAAAAGAAGGGATTTTTCTATTGGAAAACAACGTGGGAGAGGAAAAAAGAAGTCTAAGACTTACTTCGATGATCCACGGAGTTTCGTCGGTCCACATTCGTCAATCCAATAACTAAAGTTCATCGCCTCGACAAGGGTTATGCGTGTGTACCAAAAATGAAGAGTTTCATCGAAGATCCAAAGGAGGAGATTTGGGGAAATTAAAGGTTTTGGGCTTAGGAGGTGTTCTTGAGGCCTCTTATATTCCTACTATGCTTCAAAAGGAAGAGATTCTTCCTACTTTGGTTTTACCTCTACTTTTTGAGTTACTGCTGGAAAGTTGTTGTGTGATGTCCTCCCATGGGCCTGCTTTCGCTAGTGTTTTTAGACGGTTTATGGTCGTTTTTATGTTTTGTTTGTGGCTGGCTTTGTGAGCTGGTTTGGGATAGTTTATGGCATGTTCAAAGGATGTTTTAGGGGCTGTTTTGGATTAAAAATATGGTTCATGGCATGTTCAAAGGATGTTTTAGGGGCTAATCTATTAAGGGGTAGTTTGGACTGTTTAAAAACGATTTATGGTCATTTTGATGGCCTATTTGTGGCCGGTTTTGTGGGCTAAATTGTGAGTGTTCATGGCATGTTCAAAAGATGTTTTAGGGGCTATTTGGATTAAAAAAAAAAATCTGGTTTATGGCTGTGAAGGGGTTGTTTGGACAGTTTAAAAACAATTTATGACCCTTTTTATGGCTTGTTTGTGGTCGGTTTTGTGGGCTGAATTGTGAGTGTTTATGGGTTATTCAAAGAATTGTTTTAGGGGTTGTTTGGATTAAAAATCTGGACATTTAAGGGCCTATTTGGGGCTGGTTTGTATGCCCTGTTTAAGGGCCTATTTGGGGCCAATTTTTATGGCATGTTAAGGAGCTGTTTGGGGCCGTTTTTTATGGCTGCTTAAGGGGCCGTTTGGGGCTGTTTTGTGAGCATATTATATGTCACATTTGGCCTAGAGAATTAAGGGTGTTATTACTTGATTTTGTAATAACATGCTTTGTTGTTGTTGTTAGATAAAATGTTGATATATGTGTATTAATACATTGACATTAGAATGAGTTTTTATTTGGAGATAATATGCATATGATATGATTGTCCATGATACATGATAAAATGTATGGTTTAAATTGTCCATGTGGCATTCATTACATATGTGACATGACATTGACATGCAATGGTGCATTACATTGCATATGCACAAGGACATCGCATTTCATGGGTGTGAGTGCATGGTTGAAATCAAACACCACAACTAGTGGTTGATAAGTGGGCTCAATACCGTTGGACGAAGTTCAATAGAGTCGCACAGTCGCATGACATGGAAAACTTGTGTCGGGTAATAGCAAGAAGGGCTAGACACTCCCTCGAGGGAAAGACTCGGTTACTGATTCATACACTCCGACGGTGAAAGTCCAAAAAGTGTAGGTAGGCATGCGGAGCCTGTGATGTGATTCCAAAAATCCGCTGCCCACAAAGACACATGGTTTTGTTTATAAAGTGATCATTTGATCAAATTCATCAATGACGGATTTTATTACACATTGGCATTGCATTGTGTGATGGGAGTCAATAAAGACTCGGGGTATGGTGCATGAGTAAGTCTCATCTCATTCCATAGCATGGCATGTAGAATTCCAACCTAGAATTGCATATTCTTACTTGGAATGTTGATGTGAATGTGAATTGTCAAGTTTGAACATTGCATGTGCAGTTAGATGGGAAGTAGCCTCTATAGGAATTACTCTACTAGGCGTGCATGGCTCACCCTATATGGGAAAAACATTTCAGGTGTGGGATACACACCGGTGGACGATTCTCATCCTAGGCCACAAGGGTAAAGAAAGTCGACTTGTGGCTTGTATAATTCTTTTTGTAATATCTTTTTGAGCAAACTAGTTTTGGCATGTATTTTTATGTAAAAGAGTTGTAATTGAACTCATATGGACTATATTTAATATAGTCTTGCATGTTTTTACATGAATGTGGATAAATAGACTCGATGTGGTCAATTTTTACTCATAAATGGAACCGGTGCGATCATTGTGTTATATTGGGCCTCAGATGGGTTATGTTATTGTATATTGTACATGTTAGGTTTTGGATGGAGCTCCCCATACAAAGGAGACTCTATCCAATTTTGTTAAATTTTAGATCCCGGTAAATGGGACACAACGGTGTGGTATCGAGTTACATGATATCCATAGGCATTTCGTGGGTTGATAGGTGATCAACGAATCCTCAAATTTTAGGGCATCATAGCTTGGTATCAGAGCCTAGGTATACGATGACCTAGGGCTTGATGGGCATGGGTCTAGACCATTGCATTCATTGTGCATTTCATGTTTTATGCTCTAATATGCTACATAATTATGTGCTTTATGTTATGTGAATTATATACATGGTAAAATGTATATGGAAAAAGAGGAATACTAAGGTTAGAAAACATGGTGGGATTGGGTCAAAGCCTCAAGGAACTTAGAGGCCACGTAGGTGAATGGAGTATCTGAAAGACTATGACTTCATTTTGCATTATCATCTCGATAAGGAAAATGTGGTGGCTGATTCACTCAACTGGAAGTCACGGGGAGTGTTGGCTAGTGTGGCTTCCCAGTAGTGGCAGATGCTCGAGGCATGGGAAAGTTTGGGCTACACTATAGGGGTCAGGCTCAAGTTACTTTAGGGAGTTTAGTGGTTGTGCCTTCCCTATTGAGCATAGTGATCGAGTCCCATGTTAAGGACATGGAGATATTGTCCATTAGGGACAAAGTACGGTCGGATATAGGTGACAAAGGTTGGGCCATTCACACGGATGGTAGTCTTCGATATAGGGGAAGGGTTGTGGTTCCCCGGTTAGTAGATCTGAGATAGGAGATCCCCAAGGAGTTCCATTGTTCCCGTTTTGTTGTGCATCCAAGTAGCATGAAGATGTACCATGATCTTCGTCACCAATATTACTAGAGTAGGATGAAGAAACACGTTGGGGATTTTGTTTGTCTATGTCTCATGTGTCAGCAAGTAAAAGTTGAGCACTAAAGACCAGCGGGATTACTCCAGCCCTTAGAGGTAGTTGAGTGGAAGTGGGAGCATGTCACGATGGATTTTGTGACTCACTTGCCACAAACATCGCGAGGGCATGATGTGGTGTGGTTGATAATGGACCGACTCACTAAGTAGGCACACTTTTTGGTCATGTAGATGACCTTCACTCTAAAGGAATTCTGCAAGTTGTACATATGGGAGATTGTATGGTTACATGGAGTACCAGTGTCTATAGTATTGGATCGGGATCCTAGGTGTACAGCTCATTTTTGGAAGAGTTTCCAATGAGTCATAGGGACATAGTTGATGATGAGCACTTCTTTTCATCCCTAGATGGATGGTCAGTTGGAGAGGACCATCCAAACTTTAGAAGACATGTTATGGGCATGTGTTCTAGATCTCAAGGGTAGCTGGGAAGAGCATTTACCCTTAGTGGAGTCCACCTACAACAATAGTTATCAGGCGAGGATACAGATGACCTATGAGGCACTATATGGAAGGCCTTGTCGATCTCCGGTTTGTTAGACGTAGGTGGGAGATAGACCCTCACGGGTCGAATTTGATTCTGACGGACACACTGAAAAGATTGGTTGATACGAAACATTTTCTCCTGACTCAGCGGGTAGAAGAGCCGTCCTTGGGGCGGCGACCTCTAGAGTTTGAGGTAAGGGATCATGTCTTCTTGAAAGTGATGCCTAAGAGAGGAGGCAAAGTGGGAACATGAAGACACTATAGTACCAATTATCCTTTCTTATTTGAGGATGAAGGTATGTTTTTAGTCAATTGATATTAAATTACTGCTGCATATGCATGTGATTTCTATGTGTTTGTGTGTGAATTTCGAGGACAAAATTCTTTTAAGGGAAAATGTGAGCCAAATTAGGGTGGTGTTTTTTTTTTTTTCGAAAAAGGGGTAAAGGAGTAAATTATACGGTGCGGGTTGCAGACACGAAATTTTTAGATCTCGGTTAATGACGGACCTCGCTGTGGATTACGATCTTGCAAAATCTAGTTATATGAATTTCATCAAAATTTACTGAGTCGGTCGAGAATTTTCACGTTTTGAGGCGACGGTGTCCGATGGATTTCACTTGAGATACAGAAAAAATTACGAAATTTGAGAAATAATTTAAGTAAAGTTCATATAAAATAATTTGAACTTAAACCGGGATGAAATAAATAGCGTTGGAGCAAAAACGGACCCAAACAATCGTGGACACATGGGGCAACGTGGGCCATGTCTTTAAAATTGTGGATAAGGTAAAAAGTGGATTGGAAAATAAAGGGATTTTCTATTGGAAAAAATGTGCAGGGAAGAAAGGAGGTAGAGAGAAGTCCAAGACTTCTTTCGATGATCCACAAAGTTCCTTCGGTCGGAATTCTTCGAGCCAATAATTGAAGTTCCTCACCTCGAAGAGGGCTATGCGTGTGTACAAAAAACGAGGAGTTTCACCGAAGATCCAAAGGAGGAGATTTGGGGAAATCAAAGGTTTTGGGCTCATGAGGTGTTCTTGAGGCCTCCTACCTTTTCTACTACTCTTCAAGAGGTAGATATTCTTCCTACTTTGGTTTTACCTCTACTTTTTGGGTTGATTTAAGGGAGGTTGTTATGTAGATGTCTTAAGGGCCTATTTGGTTGGGTTTTTTAGACGATTTATGGTTGTTTTCATGGCTTGTCTGTGGTCGGCTTTGTGAGCTGGTTTGGGATAGTTTATGGCATGTTCAAAGGATGTTTTAAGGGCTGTTTGGATAAAAAATCTGGTTCATGGCATGTTCCAAGGATGTTTTAGGGGCTGTTTGGATTAAAAATCTTGTCTATGGCTGTTAAGGGGCTGTTTGGACTGTTTAACGGTTTATGGCCCTTTTCATGGCCTGTTTGTAGCCAGTTTTGTGGGGCTAAATTGTGAGTGTTCATTGCATGTTCAAAGGATGTTTTAAGGGCTGTTTGGTTTTAAAAAAAATTGGTTTATGGCTATTTGGATAGTTTAAAAACAGTTTATAGTTGTTTTTATGGTATGTTTGTGGCTGGTTTTGTGGGTTGAATTATGAGTGTTAATGGCATGTTCAAAGAATTGTTTGGATTAAAAATCTGGACATTTAAGGGCCTGTTTGGGGCTGGTTTGTATGCCTTGTTTAAGGGCCCATTTGGAGCCAGTTTCTATGGCATGTTAAGGGCCTTTTTGGGGTTGGTTTTTATGGTCGTTTGGGGTTGTTTTGTGAGCATATTATATGTCACATTTAGCCTTGAGAATTAAGGGTGTTATTGTGATGCCCCAAATCCCAGGGGTCCGTTGACAACCCTTCAATCCGCGAAAAATCTGTATCTCATGTCATGAGACCCATACATGAGTAAAAATGACCACTTAGGCCCATACATCAATACTCACCAAAAATACATCAACTATATTGCAATAGTTCAAGAGTTGATTACATCACTCTTAATAAAAACATATATTAAAAGTTAGAATCCTAATACATGTTTTACAAAAATAATCAATCAAAGAAACCCGCAATCCGACTTTTTTTTCTCAAGCGACCTCTAATAGGCGTCGTCTTCTTAGACACTCAGCTGAAATAATGATCCCTCGACGGGGTGAGCAATGCTGTTAGTTGAATTATCTCGTAGGTTACTCCCGCTAAGTGCACGTGCAATGATACGGCGCTGAAGCAGGGGTCTGGATTACGACCGCGAATCAACTGCGAAGCTTGTGTGTCTTATATCATGAGACCATACATGATAAATGGCCAATAGGGCCCATCATCCATACTGTCATATAGTTACAAAACCGTACATTTACATGGTCAGAGGTTATTACATCACTCTTAATACAAAACATATATTAAAACTAGTTTTTCTAGCCTTACAAAGCATGGTCGAGCCACGATCCGGCCAGCTTCATAATCAGCCTCTAGAACTTATACACTGTACATGTGCACGAAGAGTCCCATGACGGGTGAGCTAATACTTCAATGAGATAATCCTACTGAGCTGCTCCCAGCCCTAGGTGCGTATGCAAATGATCATTTCACGATCCAGCCAGCAATAAATCTGCCATACATGTTGTCCTATCATGAAAAAAAATACTACATGTATGTATGAGATGACCTCTGCAGCTACCCCATGTGCCGGGTCAGCTTCTGACAAACCACTTGATGGGTGCGAGGGAAATCAATACCAAATCGATCCACGACTCTCGTCTCATAACTTGTAGTCTATGTGATATTTATTTAATGATTTTCATGTCTTTTTGGGCAACACAGAACTTTTGGGGTCTCATAGCGGGTCTCTTACCCTCCGACATTTTGGGCTTTCCCGCAGATGGATCTGTTGTCTAACCAAATTTTCGGGTTTTTCACTGAGGGAGTGTCTATCCCTACTTGTTGTATGACGCTATTGTTTTCCATTTCATTAACATTTATTGGAACTCAATTGGACTTCATCCCATTCCTAAGCCCACACGATTCTGCACCAAACGCAATGCCAAACCAGTACCATGTACACACACCCATGTAATGCGATGTTGCTGATACAATGCGAATTTATTGTCACTTTGCCTCAAACCCATGACCAATATTATGAAGACCTCTACATGGACATTACGTACACTATGTGTGTACTGAACACTCATTCCCAATGCACAACATTCACTATATTCAGTTCAACATCAACATACATGCAGTCATGTTAATATTCCATGAAATCAGTACATCATAAGCATACCTTTATATCTTTTTCTATCTATTCGGTTCATTCATATAGCTTACATCATTCAAGCATGTATTAACATAATTCCAACCATTACTTAGGCAATGTGCTATAATTCATATTCGGTGAGGCATAGTGTGTCGGTCATACAGCCAATGCATATAATTATTTCCATCTTTATCACACGTATATCACACAATTTCACATTTTGATTATGTCATTGAATTTATGGCAATAACACACATTAGTCATTCAGGCCATAAATCCGACCATGCTTGGCTTTCGAGAAATATAATATGGACTTAGTCGGAAAAGTCCAGTTTTTATCATTCACAACCGCGAAACATCAACACACTTATTTCCTACTCCAGGCCATATACGGTCCCGACATTTCGGTTACTCATGGGATTCCGTAAAAGTTTCGGAAGTGGAATAGACCATTCCTCAGGTATGCGACCCGGTATTCAGCCTACATTTTGGTGAGCAATCTATCTTATTAAATTGGGCTTCGGCTTGAGCTTTCCGTAGAGTCTAAGAACCTTGAATCAAAGTTCGAACAAGAAGTTATGGTCGATCCCAGTTAGCGCGACGATTCGCGGGTGTCACGGGGTGGGCGCACCTGGATTTTGCTTGGTCACCTTTGAGGTTTTGCCATCCCCCAAAACACCGGTGTTCGACCTCGAACAGTCGAACGCCGTAAAACCCAGTCTTGGCCATCACACAACAACAGCCAAACTACACACATATTAAATTCCTTGAAATGGCGAAACCGTTAAACCGTTACACACACTTCCTAGTGCTTAAAATAACTTGAGTAGGAAACCACCTCTTGCGGTGCGATTACGGGTTCTTTGCCTTAGGAGTCTGCACTACATAACCTCCCTTCCTTTTCCTCTTTCTTTTTCCTCTTCCTCCCCTTTCTTCTTCTCTTTTCTTCCTCCCTTTCTCCTTTCCTTTCCTCACTCTTTCCTTTCCTCACTTTTTACAGCGTCCGCTTCCTCACTCCTTTTCCTTCTTTGCTTCTGAGTGAAGCTTGTGCCACAAAGTGATTGGGACTCCCCTTTTATAGCCTTCAAGGTTGCCATGCATGTTGGTTGACACATGGCATGCCTTTGCCATGCATTGTGACACATGGCTTGCCATGTGTCGCCCACACCCGTGCCTCGAAATACGTGAAATTCCGACTATCTCGGAATTCAACGAAATTCGACTGGGTAGCTAGATTTCATGAGACGATTCGAACGGTGCAATCCATTTTGTCATTCGAGATCTAGAAAATTCCCAACTTTTCTTTGGACTATTTCAATAAATTACCCAGTTTTACCCACTTTTTTAAATTTTCACGGGTTTACACTCTCCCCTTAAAATAATTCGATAAATTTTATAAACATACACATTCAAACACATGCATAATACACTTGATCATTTAAACATTAATGACTAGAAAACGCACCATCCACGTCGAAACAAGAAGGGATAGTTGGTGCGCACGGTGTCCTCGCGCTCCTCTGTCGCCTCCTCGACTCCTCGGTGCTGCCACAACACCTTTAAAGCCTCATGGTCTTGCCACGCAAAACCTGCTCTCGGCTATCCATGATACGCACTGGTCCCTCCTTGAAGGTCCCATGCATCAGCAGCCAGTCTCACTAATCCTTTATATGAGTTGGATGCGGGTGTACTTAGAGCATAGGAGCGTGGAAACACCTCATGAGCGGCTCGACAAACTCGGCGCCCAGTACTTTAGCGATCTGCTTGCGCGCCGCCTCTTGATTTTCAGAGGTCAAGTGCACCTAGTGATGCCTCGTTTGCTGGATCTGATCACTCCTCTCTTGGGTGTCGCCAAAGAAGACATGATCACCGGGCTCTAGGGTCATTAGTCGCATCGGTAGTAACTCTTACGCGGCTTTGAGTAGTAAGGAGGCGGCTTCGGATCCTTTTCTCCGAGGTGTCTAATCATATACGGACAGTGATAGAGCTCTCTCCCGCCTCTGTCCCGCGACATATCGGTTATCGGCAGCCTCCTTAGAGAGCCTCATAGAGCCATCTGAATACTCGCTGATAAATTTGTTATTGGCGAACTCTACCGGGCAAGTGCTCCTCCCAGCTACCCTTGAGATCTAGGACGAATGCTCGAAGCATGTCCTCTAAAATCTGAATAGTCCGCTCTGATTGACCATCCGTTGAGGATGAAAAGCGGTACTCATTGACAGTTATGTCCCCATGGTCTTCTGGAAACTCTTCTAGACTGGTAGTAAATCGATGCTTGATCAGAATCTGCCTAATGAAGGCGGCACTCAATAATGAGTACTATCTCCGTATATACAGCTTTGTAGAATTCCTCGATTATGAAGGAATTAAATTATTGCAATTGCAAAATCGGGCGACTTTCGTGGTGATCCCTTATATACATCATACAGCGATGTCCATGGCAAGTAATTTTAAAGTCCATCGTGATGTGCTCCCACTTCCACTCTGCTATATCCAATATTTGGGTAGCCTGGCGTGTCTTTGGTGCTCGACTGCCTGGCAGCACGTGAGACACCGTGTGCAAAATCAAACATGCCTCTTAAATCATCTAAGTAATATTGGCGATGAAGGGTCATGATACATCTTTATTATACACGGATGCCTGAATGAAGCAATGGAACTCCACGAGGATCTCACTCCCTAAAAATCGTCGGCCCGGGGACCCTGACGAGTCCCATATCGAAGACCACCATGCGTGTGGATCGGCGATACCGTCCGTTGTACCTAGCGTATTCGGTCCCTATGGATACTAGTTTCACGTCACGCTTACAGGACTCTATCACTATGCTCAGTAGAGACGGCAGACCCATCAAACTTCCTAAGGTACCCCAGGCACTGCTCATTATCTTTGCTGATCTTCGCACTTGCGCTGTCTTGAGCATCCGCCGTCTAAGGAAGCTATACTAGCTAGTACTCCCCGTGACTTTCAGCTGAGCGCATCAGCCACCACATTTTCTTTACCGAGATGGTAATGCAAAGTGAAGTCGTAATCTTCCAAAAAAACTCCATGTGACCTCTGACGCCTCATATTTGAGGTCCGGCTGCGTGAAGATGTATTGAGACTTTTGTGGTGCAGCCATAGATACTCCCTATATAAGTAGTGGCACCAAATCTTCAGGGCAAAGTCTACGGCTGCCAACTCCATGTCATGCGTGGGGTAATTCTGCTCATGATTCTTCAAGCTGCTTTGAGACTCGCCTAACTTTCTGGACTACATGGGGAACTTGATTCGGTAGCCCGAGCATAATTTGCTGTGTACCTCATCCCCCTTTCGGGACTATTAGAATGGGAGCTGAAGTAAGCCTCCTCTTCAATTCTTGGGCAGCTCGCTTACAGGTCATCCCACACAAACTTGACCTCCTTAGGGTCAATCTCGTCATAGATCTTTTGCTATTCGGGAGAAATCCTCTATAAACCTCTGTAATACCCCGCAATCCCGAAACTCATTATCTCAAAGTGACCCGGTCTCTCCCAGCTCATCACGGCCTCGACCTTCTCGGGGTCTGTTGACATGCCTGAAGGCGACACACGTATCGAAACCCACCCGATGGCCAAAGCTCACACTTGCGGAGCTTGGCATGGTGATGATCCTCAAAGCTATAGTACGATTCTCAAGTGATCCTCATGCTCCACCTCCAATTGGGAGTAGATCAGGATGTCATCAACAAAGACCACCACAAACTGATCTAAATAGGGTTGGAACACCCTATTCATGAGATCCATGAATGTTGTCGGTGCATTCGTCAATCCAAAGGGCATCACTAAATGCTTCAAGTGCCCAGTACTCGTCTGGTATTTGTCTTAGGGATATGCGCACTAACTCCTCAGGCGATGGTAACTGGTCGTGTATCGCAGCTCTACTGCGTCGTATCGCGAACGCGCTACCTTGTTCCAGCGACCGTGTCATTGTTGTATTGCGACACAAAAGGTCGCCCTCAGCCACGATACAAACCATTGTAATAAAGGCTCACCAGAAGCCTTGGGAGCCATGTGCGCGTGCGTTGCCTTCGCCGGCGCAAGCGGCGCTAATGAGGCCTCTTAGCCGTATCGTGGCCATGTCGGTAGCGCTGCGGGCGTGTCGCGGCTTTAGCGCTCGACCGGCGCTACCTTGTGTCCTGATACAATCTCTGTATCATGACCCGGCTCAAATGGGCGCCGATTCAGCTCACGCACACATTTTTCACTCTTTTTTTCTTCTTTTGTTTTTTATCTGTTTTACTCATTGCAAGATCACAAAATAAAAAAAAAAAAAATATATATATATATATTTCACATCTTGATCAAAATAAAAAATATTTATTTTAAATATTTATTTTTCTTGTTTTACACACTGTAAAACCTCAGAAAAAAAAAAATTTCTCAACATTTTTTTTTAATTCCTCTCCGATAGCCTCCACACTACTCTCTTATGATCTGATAGCCTAGACCCTTTGCTATTTATACAACTCAAATTTTAGGGTTTTAATTACAACTCTTTTGTAATTTCAAAAAGCTGGGATAATTTTGAATTTCACAAAACCCAATCTATTCATGTTCAAAATGGATTCTTGTCCGATTTTTTTTTGTTTATTTCTGGACCATTCTGCCCAAAAATCCTCAAACAAACCTTTTCTCAAACTTAGGGGTTATATTTTTTTTTCTCGACCCTAATGTTCCACCTTTTCTCCTATCTTCTCTGACATACAATCTCGGCTTACTCTGACACCTGATTGATCCACACATCTCCCACATCATTCATCATTTTACAATGGATTCATGATCTAACCCATTTCCCATCAAGTCCTAGGCAAACCGTATACCTAACTTACTAATACTAAGCTATAACTCTAGTATCCAACACCGAGCTATACCAAGCTGTGATGCTCTTACACCTTATGACAAGGTCCTCAAGCTGGGTAATCATTGTACCTAAGCTCTGCGATGCCAGGCGTGAGGCTGGTATCGGGACTAAACATGGATACCTAAACCAGAGCTCCCTAGGTAATCGTTTACCTAAAGCTGTCTGGCTGTGGCCTTTTGAGAATTAAGGTCGAATTTGGCCATTACGTCGGCCGCGGAGAAAATCTGTGTCTCATGTCATGAGACCCATACATGAGTAAAAATGGCCACTTTGGCCCATACATCATTACTCACCAAATATACATCAACTATATTGCAATAGTTCAAGAGTTGATTACATCACTCTTAATACAAACATATATTAAAATTTAGAATCCTAATACATGTTTTACAAAAATAATCAATCAAAGCCACAATCCGGCTTTCTTCTCAAAAGCGACCTCTAATGGGCGTCGTCTTCCTGAACACTCCTTGTACTTGAAATAATGATCCCTCGACAGGGCGAGCAATGCCTAGTCGTTGAATTATCCTACATGGGTTACTCCCCACCTAAGTGCACATGCAATGATTCAACATAAACACATTCAAGCAAATACATGATCCTACTTGAATCACCACATGCCGATCCCGTGTCTGAGTCCTCACCGACTCCTTTGCACATGCTTAAGACAAATGTGAGAAAAACACTGTTTTCAAACAAAAGATTTTTGTTCAGCATTATCTGGGGACCCGGTAAATATATTGTAGGCGAATTGCTGGATCATTTTCCGAAATAGTCATGGGTTATTTCCGAGATGAACTGTTGGTCAGCGATTCTTCAGAAGTATCTTCCCTTGAAATTCCTTTCACAACCATTTTATTTTCATTTCTTTCATGCCATGCACTCCTAATTTTCTAGGTTGCCACGATGCATATGAAATGCATTATACCATTTAAACCACATATGCCAATAAATCATTGTATATATTAACAAAGTGCACACTAATCACATGTTTAATTCATGTCAATAACATCAAAGTGGCTCTTGGGCTAATCAACAGTCATTTCGATGACTCTCTTGCAATTATATTTTATATGATTCAACCTCATGTTAACATTAAATTCCATGCATTAACATTTCTTTCACACAATTCAAGCCATCAATTCAAAGCAATGTTTTGGCACAACACACATGGAGCATTTTTCGGTCGATCAAGCAGAAACCTTAATTTATTTTAGCAGTCCACTAAGCGAGTAATAGAGAACATCGAGTGGATAACCTCTCACTAACATCGGTTTCAATTTTGAAAGCTTAGAAATCATAACCATTTCACCTTGGCAACACCCAAACCACAATTTATTGCATAAATTATCACTGAAATACCCAAGCAGTCCTAAAGCGTCCCAAACGGGTTCCAAAAATTCCAACTAATTTAGTCTGATTTGGGATTGACCAAGCAGCCATTCCGGCCTCGAGCCTCCAAATCATTCACAAAGCTCTTAAAACAAAAATAACCGGTAGGAAGACCCCTACATCTTGGAGTTGTCGAAACTCCCCAAAACAGGTGCCCACACGTAGCCCTTGCCGCATAGAACAACTTTGCTTCTTGGCATTGAGATCGACGGTCAGGGCACTAAAAATCAAAAATGAGTTGCACTTTCTCTCTAAGCCTCATTTCAAAATACTGCTCTCCCCTCTCACCTTTGTCGGATTCAGCAAAAATGGAGAAGAAAAGTCTTCTTTTGTTCCCCTCTTTGCCACATGTCAAGTTCTAATTGGTTGAGAGGATTCCTTATCCACTAAATCCACCTATTTTGGATTTCTATCCAATTAGGAGATGCTACATGTCACCCATGGGCCCCACAATTGAGCTTAAGTTGGCTCATTCTGTACCTAACATGTGGCACACTATGAGGCACTGAAAATGTGCCAAGTGTCCCGCACTACGCTCGTTGCCTTAAAAAACGTGCAAATTTCGATTATCTCATAATTCGACGAAATTCAATGTGGTAGCTAGATTTCACGAGACGATTCCAACGGTGAAGTCTGTTTTGTCATCCAAGATCTAGAAAATTTCCGGATTTTGACCGAAATTACAGTTTTGCCCTTTTTCAGAAAATTAGATTTTCTCGGGGTTTCACAGTTATTACTTGATTTTGTAATAACATGCTTTGTTGTTGCTGTTAAATAAAATGTTGATTTATGTGTATTAATATATTGACATTGGAATGAGTGTTTATTTGGAGATTATATGCATAGGATATGATTGTCCATGATACATGATAAAATGTATGATTTACATTATCCATGTGACATTCATTACATAAGTGATGAAATTGACATGCAATGATGCATTACTTTGTATATGCACGGGGACATCGCATTTCATGGGTGTGAGTGCATGGTTGAAATCAAACACCACAATTGGTGGTTGATAAGTGGGCTCGATACTGTTGGACGAAGTTCAACAGAGTCGCACGATCGCATGACATGGAGAACTTGTGTCGGGTAATAGCAAGAAGGGCTAGACACTCCCTAGGGTGAAAAACCTGGTTAGTGGTTCATACACTCCGACAGTGAAAGTCCAAAAAGTGTAGCTAAGTGTGCGAAGCTTGTGGTGTGATTCAAAAGATCCACTACCCACAAAGACACATGGTTTTGTTTATAAAGTGATCATTGGATGAAATTCATCAGTGACCGATTTTATTACACATTGGCTGTAACGCCCCGTCCCGAGAGGGTGTACGGTACGTGTAACCGTAGGGTCGCATTTGTGCATGAAAAGACTTTCTTCTTTTTTTAAGTGCCACTGTAGTACTCTTGGAAGTTGTTTTTAAGGATGAAGTTGTGAGGCTGATAAATTGATTGAGCCCGGAATGATGTACTAGAACAAAGGTAGATTGTTGCCAAAAAGGATATAGAAAGATATGAGATGATGAGGCCATTATAAAGAAATAACATAAGTTGATTTCCAAATACTTGAGTGATTGAGGACCAAATTGTAATTAAGGCAAAAGGAGGAGAATATAAAGGGGTGAGACAAAACTATTTTTTGGTCTCATACATAGAACTCCACAGTTGGGAGAAGAAAAGGGAGGAAAGGAAGAGAAGGAAGAGAAGAAGAAGAGGAAGAAGAGGAAGGAGAAGAATTTCTGGTATGTTTTGCATGGAATCTTGTGTATTTTGGATTTTTGTATGGATTGGTGGACCTTGGTATGAATTCTTGGAATTTTTACCTAGGGTTTGGTTATAAGAAGTTCTAAACCACCAATACAAGTGTGGTGGAGTTTTTTTTGGGTAAATTCCATGTTGGTTTTGAGGAATGATTGTAAAAAGGAGAATGTTGGGTTTTGAAAGGAAATGCTGTCAAATTTTTTGTAAAACCCCTGTTCTTGTTCTGGCTATAGATTAAGTTATAATAGTCCAAATGAAGTGATTCCAATTGGTAAAGAACCATAAGAGATAGGTCTACAAATTTATATGAGGGACCAAGAGCAAATTGTATCTCTAAGGCTCCCAAATAAGGACTTAAAGGTGAGCTCGTGTAGCTCACAGGTTATGCTCTGTTTTGGGTATTGTTATATTGTTTTGGCCATAAATTGAGTTTCACTCATCCAAATTGAGTGATTCAAAATTATGGGTAAAATAGACTTCTAGGGGAATAATATACTTGAAGAAAGCATAAGCAAATTGTAAACCCAAAGTTCCCAGAAATCTATCAAAGTGGAGTTATGTGTAGATTCTGTTCTGCCAATTTGAGTAATCTAGATGTAAAATACAATAACTTGAGTTTTGGTGATCCAAATTGAGTGATTCCCAATTGGAGAAGAAACCTTAGAACCATAGCTTCAAATGAGTGAAGAAAAAATTTCCAATTTATGGAGTTAAGACCCCAGAAATCAAGGATAACAGTAGGTGATTCAGTGAGCTAACCAATTTGGCATAAAAAATGCTATAACTTGTGTTATGTGGTTGAGGGCCTTAGAGAAGGAATTTTAAAGAGATGTCATTGGATATATAAAGGAATGATCTAGAGAGTTTCATAATTTTTTAAGACCGTTTGAATAATTTTTGGGTAATAAAGTCCAGAGAGTATTGTTGGAAAAAGGTTTGCCGAAATGAGTGGTTTTTTGTTAGGGGCTTTTGGTGCTCAACGTGTTTGCCATTTACATTTATATGAATGTTGTGACACAAAGTGACTTGCGTGAAGCCACGTTAAGTTTTATACGCTATCTTGTAGGCGATTAATGTTTCGCCATGTCGTTGAGTGTGTAGGCTAAAAGCAAAGGCGGGAAAGTTGTGGAGTTGTGCTCAAGTTTTGGTAAACAAAAAGGTGAGTGTTCTAAACCTATTTTTCAATTACTAAGGTATTATTATAAACTTTTTTACGCTGGTATTTAATGGTTTTGATTGTAAACCATATTTTAAAGCAAGCAAGCAATGAGTTTTAGTAAGCAAGCAATGGTTACGGTGTCAAACTATATTTCAAGCAAGCAATGATTTTGGTGTTAAACCATGTTTCAAGCAAGCAAGCAAAAATCTTTTTATAAAACAGGCCCTAACAAAATCCACAGTTTTAAGCAAACATCTAGGTCCATAGGTATTTAAATGCGTGCACAGTGGTGTTAGGACATCATTTCATGCATTTTAGATTTGCTTGGTCGGCAAACTTAGTTCATGCATCATGGCATTTAAAGGAGACCGTGGCATGTACTGGAGTATATAGGGTTAGCGCGCTAGCTATTATATGGTGACGTAGACCCGGAGTCTTTCTACCATATTACGGAAAGGTGATGTGGGCGAAATCCCTTCCACCTAGGTGATGTGGGATGAGATGCTACCCGGCAGTTGAAGCCCTACGTGTTTACTAGGGTATAGTAAGCGAAAGGCCTCCCGGTGGTTGATCTTGATTTATAAGTTTTTCATACGGTTTAAAAATCGACCACTAGTAAGCAGCAAACATTTTATGTAAAGTTTTTGTTAGAAACTTTTCACAGGTAAACAAACAACATAATATAGAAAGTTTAAAAACTTTAAAGCAAAGCAAGCAAGCATATCAAGAAAAGTTTTAGAACTTTTATTGTAAAGCAAGCAAGGGTTCTTGAAAATGTCTTGTAAAAGATAGTTTTACAGTTTTGAGATATTTTCAGAAAAGCAAGCATTTTATAAAGCATACACTCACTGAGCTCGTTTAGCTCATTATTTTCCTATTTTAAAAACTATCTTCCGGTCTGAATCATGGACGTTGGAGCATTTTGAAATTCTCGACTTAGTATAGTCTTTGTGATAAATAACTTTTGTAAGGAAATACTTTGAATTTGTACAGTTGAGCATATGTATCTTGTTTTGTGAAAATGTGATGAGCCTGAGGCTCTTTGAAAGAGTGTGTTGGTTGCCATATTTTGAAAAGTGTAAGCTGTATATGAGTTTTTGGGATATGTATCTTATATGGTACATTATCTTGAGTACAAAATTACAAGTTTAGAAAAGAAAAAAAAATTTTAAAGGATTTTCAGTAAGCAACAAGGCTTCGCTTCACAGGATTCTCTAGTCATTTGAAGCATCGGCTAGGAGTTTCTATGGAGTGGCCGGTCACACCTGCCGCTAGTAGGGGTGGGGGTGTGACATTGGCATTGCATTGTGTGATGGGAGTCGGTAAAGACTCGGGGTATGGTGCATGAGTGAGTCTCATCTCATTTCATAGCATGGTATGTAGAATTCCAACCTATAATTTTCATATTCTTACTTGGAATGTTGATGTGAATGTGAATTGTCAAGTGTGAACATTGCATGTGCACTTAGGTGGGGAGTAGCCTCCATAGGAATTACTCTACTGGGCATGACTCACCCTATATGGAAAAAACATTTCAAGTGTAGGATACACACTGGTGGACGGCTCTCATCCGAGGCAGCAAGGGTGAAGAAAGTCGACTTGTGGCTTTTATAATTCTTTTTGTAATATATTTTTTAGCAAATTAGTTTTGGCATATATTTTTATGTAAAAGAGTTGTAATTGAACTCATATGGACTGTTTTTAATATACTCTTACATGTTTTTACATGAATGTGGATAAATGGACCCGGTGCGGTCATAATGTTATATTAGGCCTCGGATGAGTCATGTTATTATATATTGTACAGGTTGGGTTTTGGATCCGTACAAAGGAGACTGTCCGATTTTGTTAAATTTTGGATCCCGGTAAATGGGACACAACAGTGTGATATCGAGTTATACAATATACATAGGCATTCCGTGGGTTAATGGGTAATCAACGGACCCCCGGATTTTTGGGCTTGACAATTAATACATTTATGAAATAAATTTCATATTTATGGTTATTTTTAATTTCATAAATTTAAAATTTTATTTATGGTTATAACCATAAATAATAAATAATAAGATTATTTATAACCATAAAATTACTATTTATTTAATATATTATTTTTTGATGGTGATAAAGTTTCCATATTATTTCATATAACCATAAATAAATTTTATAAATTCATAGCCATAAAAAAATTATTTTATTTTCCATTATTTATAATTTGGGAATAAATTTATATTATTATTTCATGAATACAAAAAATATGAAATTAGCAAAAATTAACCATAAATATTATTATTTCATAAAAAGAAATAAATTTATTTATGGTTATAAATTTTTATAATTTTATATTATTTTTTGATGAATATAATATGAAATAAATTTATAACCATAAATGTGACGCCCCAAAACCCGAGGGTCCGTTGACAACCCGTCAACCCACGAAATACTCGTGGATGTCAAGTAACTTGGAGCACCACTCATGAAAATCGACGAGTGCTCCAGCATACGGGAGCTCTGCAGTCTGACTGTCCCAATTTTCACAACGACCACAGGGTCCATATGCAATTTAAAATGATTAAAAATGGCCACTTGGGCCCAGCCATCAGTACTCACAAAAATTACCTATTGACTATATACCAATAGTTCAAGAGTTGATGCGATCTATCTGTACAAACATATATTAAAATTAAAGTTTAATACATGTTTCACATAATCCATCAAAGCCACATGTCGACTTTCTTCTCATGACCTCTAATGAGTGCCGCCTTCGATAAACTCATTGTGCCTAAAATGATGATCCCTCACGAACCCAATAGTGATAATTTCCTACATGGGTTACTCCCCACCTAGTACATGCCATGGAAACAATCACATAGCGAATACATGATCATACTTGAATGTCACATGCCCGATCCATGTCTTGAGTCCTCTGACTCCTCACCCATGCCTAAGCCAAATGCGAGTAAAATACAGTTGCAAATCAAAAGCTTTTGTTATTGAAAACTTACTACCAGACCGATGGCCATGATAGACTACCTCCGGCCCGAATATGTTGGATAACCTTCTGAAACAATTCATGGGCCCCTTCGACATGAATTGTTGGACAATCTCCTAACACAATTCTCCGGAAAATCTTCCGTCGAAATTCCTTTCACAAACATTTTTTCCTTTTTATTTTCTTTCATGTCATGCACTCACTCCTAATATTCTAGGGTGCCCCAGTGCATATGGAATGCAATATAAACAATCCCGACAACTCGTACTAATATATAAAACATGTATATATTAACATAATTAGTACATCAATAACACTAAATTGGCTCACATGGGCTAATTAGAAAATACAAACCTTCATTTTGAATCCTCAGCTTAACACAAAAATCACCAAAAATCACGTGAGCAATTAGAAACCCTCGGGTTGGCCTTCATTCCGCAAATTCTGTTAGAGATTTTCTCCACTCTGTTCAAATGTTTTGAGACCAAAATTACGGCTAAATCAAGCCTCAGAATATCCCTAACCATTCACATGGCTCTTAGCCAAAGAATAACACAAGTAGGAGAAGACCCCTACCTCTTAGAGTTGTCGGAACTCCACCAAATCGGTGTCCACACGTAGCCCTCGTTCATGAAATTTGTTTTCTTGGCTCGGGCGAGCAAGCGATTCGAGCAGCGGAAATCTAGAGAGAATTCACACCCTCTCTCTCTAGAATCTACATCCCCAATCTTCTGCACGTTTTCTTCTTCATTTGAAAAGCCTTCCCCCTTTGTCTTACTCATTCAACATTTCAAAAATTCCCAATGTGTCCCTAAGTCTTGGATTTTGACACATGGCATAATTCGCCATTCATTTTCATCATCTCACTAAATCATGCAACATGTGTCGGCACATGTAAGTAGCGACTTCATTACATCACCGCCTCTCACAATCATTTTACTGCAAGACCCGATAACCATGCTCTAAAAAAACGTGAAATTCGACTGCCCCAAAATCCAACGAAATCTGATGTGGCAGCTGTTTACAAGACACTCCAACGGTGAAGTCCGCTTGGCCATCGAGATCTAGAAGGCCTTTCTGGGATTTTGATAGAAATGACCATTTTACCCTTTTTCATAAAATTATAATTTTCCCGGGTTTCACATTCTCCTCTCCTTAAAAGGAATTTTGTCCTGAAATTCTGTACAATCACAACGAATCACATGCATATGCAATGTGCACTATATCATGCTTGTAAACTAGTCATTTAAGTATTAAACGACTAAACCACGTACCGTCATCCCTCAACAAGAAGGACAGCGTCGCAGATCATGTCCTCTCGCTCTCCCACGTTGACTCTCCACCATTCCGCCCCGACAGCGCCTTGCCAAAAGTGCTATTTGGAACCCTATTATAGGTTTTATGCTTTAAGCGCTTAATCATGTCATTTATGCCAATTGAAGTGTTCAAGTCTTCTTAGTATCACTAATGCCGCTAGAGGTTATTCAGGGTTGTTTCGTTGTGTTTGCATTTCGGGAGTTCAATATCGAGACATATGATGAATCATGAAGATTGAACCAATTGTCACCATCAAACACTACAAATCAAAGAAAGAATTAGGCAAAGGATGGAAATCAATGCGTAAAAGGAGCAAGAGGGCAAAGCAAGAAGAAACAAAGAATCTCCGCAATTTCGCAAGATCGCGGTAAAATTCACTGGATCGCGAAAAATTTCGCAACCTTAGCTTAAAATTTCGCATCTTAGTCACCATCCATCGCTTATTCAAAATTTTCGCTGTGTTGACCATTCCTTAGCTGCAATTTTGCATTTTCGCTTTCTACCACAAAAAAATCTTGCTAAGCTAGCTTAGTCTTCGCTAGCCAGCGAAATGCCACTCGCTGTGAAAATTCTGATTTCGCGCCCGGTGATTTTCGCGGCTAGAAGAATTTTCGCTAGCTAGCTAAATTTTCGCGCCACGAAATTTGTAAAGGCTCTTAGCGAAATTCACCGCCTTGTCACTTTGTAATTAATGCAAACCGACTTCAATTTTGGTGTATTACTCCTCGTCCTAAATTTAGCCAAATCGTTAGGCTTTATGGTGTTTTCATGCCACTGGTGCCTATATAAGCCTTTGTAACCCTAAGGAAGAAATCGAGGAAGCAATTTTGGCAAGTTTTTATTTTTGTAAATATCTTTCGAGTTTTTAGTTAGGGTTTGGTGTTTTCTCTTCTCTCTCCTTCCCTTATTTTCGTCAAGAAACACCCCTCTCGGCGATGACAATCCAAGAGATGATCAAGGCCGCTTTTCTTCAAGAAAGAGCAGCCAGCTTTGGTGTGCGCCACAAAGTTGTCCTCTTGTATTAAAAGCCATGTATCGTGTTTGGTCTCTATCTTCTCAAAATAGTTGAATAGCATCAATGTTATCGATTCGCCAATACTTACCATGCTTCTTGTGGATACAGTTGTATACTTATCGCTGATGCACTGTGGTTTTTGGGATGGTCTTTACGGTTAACGAAATGATATTTAATGTTAGGTTTAAACTGTAAAAGGGCCATAGATGCATGTTAATTGTGTTAACTCAAATAGGAGTTGTTTTTAGGGTGAGGTTTTGTTAGTTAAACATAGATCCTGCTATGGCTGGGGACTATAGGTTGTTTCTGTCATAACGCGAGGATAAAACCCGAGGACACTGGTTGTCTCTAGTTACCAAGTTAGTGACCTAAATCTTCAAATTTAACTTCTTTCACACATCACTTTCGCTACAATTCTCAAGAAGTAAACTACTTCCCACCTGCTTTGAAACAAAAATCCAAAAAGTCCAAATAGAAAGCCTTACCTCTACTTTATAAATCATTCTTAGATGAAACCCATCCCCTCCTGTTCGACCTTAGATCATTATGCCCAGAGCTGATCACGCAGAGGAACTTAGGTATATAAATTTTTGCTGATTTTAGCTCAAACACTGCGGTACTTAATCTGTCACACAGCACCTTGACGGGCTCTCTCGGTCTCATACAAAACTGATCCCATATTCATACGCCACCGTCCCCATGTCCCCATCCGTCAACCTCAATCTCTCCTCAATCCATTACATAGCCGGATCCGGGATGTACCTCCTGAGCATAGAGACGTGAAATACCCGCGGACAATTTACGTCGGTAGTAAAGCCAACCGCCATACGCTCACCTCTCGGCGACTTCGGCGGCCCAAGAACTATGATATTTTCGCTTCGCCAAATTCTCGACCACCTTCTAGTACCACCAGACGTGATCACCAACTTCACCTGTGTAACCAGACATTACATAGCTCTTCCGCCGACTCCGAGCCGTGAGAAGACGTCACGCATCAAGCTCACCTCTCAGTGTCTGACCAGATCACCAGCGACGAGCCTCTCTCAACTCCCAACAACATATCGTGATCTCGTATGGCTCCCATACAATGCCCTCAAGGTTCCATCCTCAGATACTCGCCGATAACTCGTTGTTGTAGGCGAATTCCACCATGCGCGCTCTTCCCAGCCTACCCTTACGTCCGTGACGATGCTTCGCAGATGTCTCAACACTCCGTATAGTCCTCTCTCACCATTATCTCGCTTCCATGGGTGAGTTATAATCACACAATCACAGGTTTGGCACTCTTTTGAAACTTCCAAAAGTGGCGTTAAACCCGCCTTTATCCACAATTATGGATACCGGTATCTATGTAGTCGACGATTCTAATATATAACCGCACCCTCCAATGTGAAGGTCATCCACACTGCTGAAAATGCGCTTAATTTGAGCGCCCATCACCCATACCGCGATCGCGCCCCGCGTGTCCAGCGGCGTTACCAAAATTCATCGTAACGCGTTCTACCTCCACCGCCCACCTCCAATGGTCGGTTTACTGGGGCTTCAAAACAATAATTTAATACGAGACATCGTCGGAACAAAGTCCCACTATCTTTATCCCATTCCAAAGAGGTCGCAATCAAGATCAAAAGATCTTTCGTGCCACCTTCGATGCATTCAAAGAAACTAGATGGCCAAAACCCAGAATCTCTCCTCTCTCAAATCTCCACAATCAGAAACCACTACCTGGCCCTTCCGAACATCACATTCGCGGATGGTCCAGCCTCGTCACTGCACCTAATCAGACCAGCCCCGATGGACACTTTCTCTACACCGTCCCTGGGACTCAATCACTCGCTTCAATAGAGATGATGTAATTAAACTCCCAACATACCGATCCTCGTCGCACACCAACCGTCTACAACAATCTCGAAAGATCCGCACTCCCCGAAGCTATACTAGCAAACGCCTCACGACTTCCAATCAGTGGTATCAATACTCTTCATTTGCCTTGCCAAAGGTGGTAATGCAAAGTGAAGTCATAATCATCTAGAACTCTGATCCATCCGTTGCCTCATACGAGGTCCCACCGCGTGAAATGATAGTCTGACTTCGTGTCCAGTACACCTCTAATTGTCATATAAATAGTGGCGCCAAATCTTCGCGCTAAGATCACGTCACAACTCCATCGTGTGTGGGTAATTCTTCCTTATGATCTTCAAACCGATCGGGAACCATAGCTACTACCCTCGGATCGCATCAAACACATCCTACCCGACCGCATCACACATTAATCGTGGTACCCTATCCCCGTCTTCGGGACTCATCGTGATAGATAGTGCCCTTTTCAATCCCCGAATGCCTCGCACGGCCATCCAATAAACTCGACTTTCTAGGTCAATCTCATCATAGGTGCCGCACTCGGGAGAAATCTCAATAGTCTTCCAGAGGCCTAAATGTAATCCCAAGAACATGGTCTCAAGACTCACTTAATCTTCCAAACTACTGCGGCTCGACCTCATGGTCACCCACTGACACTTTAATAGTCAGTACCACGTGTCCTAAAAAATCTCACCTCAACAAGCCAAAATCGAGACTTATCGGGATTCTCGTATACTACTGATGGTCTCTCAACAACTCAGAATACAATCGAATGATACTCATGTCTTCAACTCTGACCTGGAGATCAAAATGTCATCCATGAAGATCACACGTATAACTGATCTTGATGGGCATGGAATAATCACCCTATGCATGAGGTCCATGAATGCAATAATATCTGACGTGAACTCCGAATAATTACTCGACGCAAAACGAGAGCCCCCTTTATGTGGAGTTTCTACCCAAGGTACAACTCCGTCTCCAATTTTCTACAATGACCACACCGGTCCATACACTTTAAAATATAAAAATGTACACTTGGGCCCATGCATCAATACTTCAACAAAATTACTTAGCAACTATATAATTAATAGTTCAAGAGTTGATACACTCTTACTACAAACATATATTACAAAAATTAAGGTTATCACATGTTTCAGAGATCCATGTCAATGTGCCACATGTCACTTTTCTTCTCAAACGGCTTCTAATGAGGTCGCTTTCCCATTCATTCCTCAGACTCGAAATAGTGATCCCTCGACAGGGAGTTCACTATCAACTATAAAAGAGAATGTTGCAAATATAATCTACTTCCAATTAACTGAGACTTTGAGGCTATAAAAGATCAGTGCCCAAAGAAGGCGGCTAAATGTTGCTAAGAAGCTTCATCTTTCCTCTATGGTATAATAACAAAAGAGGAAGAAATACACAGTGTGGTCTGAGCATAACCCACAAAGAACCAAAGCCATGGATGGAAGAACAACCCCAAGGATAAGAAACCTAAAGGAAAGTGTTTCCATTAAGTGGGTCAGGTCAATGAAGAGAAACCAACAAGTATCTTCCAAACTGAAGGACAAAAGAAAGGTAAATATGATTTACCTGCTTTCGCAAGCCTCGCTTTAGTGGAAGATGATTTGTCACCCCGATAGTTGATTCCGTGACATCAACTATGTTTGCTTGTACATGCTAGTCTTCGGTGGAACTGCCAATAGTGGACGTTACAATGAGAGCTGGTAGCGTGTGGGATGAAGGACCCAACTGCTTCTTTCCTGGGACCCCTCTGGTACTCCTAATGATTTTAAAAAAACCTTTTCATTTCTTTTAAACTTATGAACTATGGAGGAACTAATATAGTTGCTTCATCAATTTTTATGAAACAATGGTGACAATTTTTATTTTTTATTTGAACATTAAACTCTTATAGAAAATTCACAGTTTCTCCTCGTTTTTTCTTAATAATGTCCACTTACAACAATTCTGGCTGAAACACTTAATTTACTCCACATCCAATGAGACATCTGTTCAACAATCAATTTCTTTTTTTAAATCAAACTTTAAAATCATTTTCGAATTATAGATATAAACAATCTTTTAAAACTTATATATGTTAAGGTGCCTAAAGGTGCACAAGTAGTTATTTACAACAAAACTATACATTGTCAAAAGGTGGTCGTCACGAGGCGGAGGTCATCGCCGTGAGGATGCTCAACCACGCTACTTCGCTCAAACATTATCATAAAACATTTGGAGGGTTAGTGAGCTTAATATTTCATGAGAGTACGCTTCATAGGAAAATAATGCCTTGATATAGTTCAATAATACAAACATTGTATAGAGGTCTCATTTCCATAAATGATTACTGCATTCTTTTCCTTTCTATTCAAATACAACGTATAAAACAATTGTATAGAGATCTCATTTCTATAAACATTTACTTTGCATTCTTTTCCTTTCTATTCAAATACAATGTGTAAAACAATTGTATAGAGATCTCATTTCTATAAACATTTACTTTGCATTCTTTTCCTTTCTATTCAAATACAACGTGTAAAACAATTGTATCAACATATATTTCAATATACTTTCTTTTCCTTTTGAATCCGTCATATCCCAATGGAACCCGTATACCGTTAATCCACTGTTGGTCCATGAAAGAACCTCCTATAAAGTGGCCTGACATCACTAATTGTCCCCAAAAGGAACCTTCGAGAATTGCCACAATCGTTAACCACCATCGCTCCATGAAAGAACCTATGAGGAAATGAATTACATCACCCACAATCAAAAGGAACCTTCGAGCAATCGTGTCTTTATTTAAATACCATTGTGAATGTGAATAAACTCACATTATATGCTAAAATTTTTCACATTTTTACACGTGTATGGTAATATGCATCACTCTTCCTTTCCCTCATAAAATCCAACTCTTTCCCAATGTACCATGCACGCGTAAAGTAATTTCCTTAGTCGACTTTCCTAACTTTATCTTTGTAAACATAGAGGAATCCATGATTCCAATGATTTCACATAAACATGTATATACAAAATATTATCCATAAATTACTCATTTCATATGGAAACTACAAACCATGCTTTATAAACTATGGAACTACATAATTATCATATTTTCAACATACTAAAAGTCAAGAAAAACCACAATTCTTTTTTCATGGAACATTTATAAATATAGATATGAAACATACATTGCTGTCATTATTATATATATATATATATATATATATATATATATATATATTTTTTTTTTTTTTCATAAACATTTACATTTTCCTCACCTTAGTTACTGCCTTCTCCTTCCTCCTTTTAAAATTTTCCACCTCCACCCCTTGTCCTTTATCACCCCTCCCATGTCACATTTATCCATAAATCCATTAACATCCATACCTTGACTGTTCAATTAAACCATTAACTATATTATACTTTCCAAAGAATCCTTAAGAATTTAATCATTTACCCGATTAAAATCAATGAACCAACTTTTGTTCTCATGATTTTCTTATGCTAACTCATGGCAATTACTACCCCATACAATAGCCTACAACATGTCATGAAATGGTCATGCCAAAACCCGACTATTCACATCGACATAACCAAGCAACCTGGACACTTGGTGCAACCATAAATTTTAAGTCATGTTATGTTCATCCAATATCCTTTACAAGAATATGGTTAGAATCTTGACACAATGGGCTTTCCATAGAGTCCAAGAACACCCAAAACAGAGTTCGGACGAAGAAGTTATGGCCTTCCGAAATAGGAGTCCATGACCATTGTGTCCCCCCGGGAATTAGTGTGCTGGTGCACTTTGAATGAATTTCTGAGTCCCAATGGGTAGGAATTTGGATTGACCTATTTCAATGAGGATTGTTCTCCTATCAGTATAGTTTACTTAGCAATATTAATCACTCAATTCGAATTAGTGATGTCCTAGTTATGGCCAAAATACAGTCATGGAGTCATAAAAACAGAACATAAAAACTGCCTGAACATAACTCCACTTTGAATGCATTTTTGAGTCCAAATGGGTCGGAATTTGATTTGACCGTCAATGAGGATTGTTGTCCATCAGTTCAAAGGTTACTTAGGAAATTTGAATCACTCTACCTGGATGAGTGATGGCTGGTTATAACAAAACATACCATGAGTCGCAAAAACATAATAAAAACTCGCTTGAATATAACTCCACTTTGAATGCATTTTTGAGTCCCCATGGGTCGGACTTTGGATAGACCTATTTCAATGTGTAATGTTCTCCTATCAGTCTAGTTTAATTAGCAATTTGAATCACTCAATTCGGATGAGTGATGGCCAAGTTATGGCCAAAATACATTCATAGGGTTGGAGAAATAAAAACTGAACAAAGACTTCCTCGACACACATATCTTTAATCAAATTAACCCAAGTAGAGAAAAAAATCTACCTCAAATGGCGTGCTTTCCGTGACACCGCCTCTTTCTCAGCTTTTGTGAAAACCCGAACCCACCTTGCAGAATCTTGTGATTCCTGTACCCACACACACCCTCGCCTCTCTCTCTCAGATTAGCTTTAATTCTCGACCTAACGAGATCCGACCAACGAAATCCCGTGAATCGAAGAGAGAATATCGTTGTTCTCTCTCTCTCTCTACTCTCTCTCACGCTGGCTGAGCACTTTTAAATGAGTATTGAGATATTTTTTTAGGATATTTATAGCGGACACGTGGCCCACATCGCGCTCACGTGTCACACTTCTTCTCGTTCCGCTGCGAAACAATTTATTTACCCCGCTTTCGCCCATCTATCTTAAATGGAAATTCTTTAAATATTTGACATTTTTTAGATTTTTCTAAAAATCTCGCTGTCTACTCGACGCCCGTCGCTCGACTTCCTCATGGAAAACTGACCGCTCATCAATCAACACCGGGTAACTATATTTCATGAGATGAATTCAACGGTGAAGTCCGTTTCGTCATCCGAGATCTAGAAAAATTTCATATTTTTCTGTGACAAATTACCGTTTTGCCATTTTTTAGAAAAATTGCATTTTCACCCCTTAATATAATTTTGTTTTAATCTATTTCAGCTTCTTCTGACTCAACAATATTATTAAGAACATTTTTTTTTGGCTCGTGGCTTGTTTTTCAAAATATTATTCATTTGATCAAGTTTCATCAAATGGTTTTAATTTATCAAAACTAAATTTACTATTCATGGAAATCAGAATTCGTGGTCTTACATTTCACCCCTCCTTAAAACTTTGAGTTCTCACTTAAATATCATATCTGATTAAAACAGTGATAATGAGTAGACCGATCTTCACGTTCTATGTTGCTTCCTTCTCTGCTGACTTAATCCCACAATATCTTCACCAAAGGGGAATCACTGTTCAAGAACCTGATCCTTTCATCAACAACAAACCGCCCTTCTTCATAAGTCAAGTCTTCTTTCAATTCAACCAATTGATCTCCTAACACATGTGAAGATCATATACTTCAATGAGAGAAACATGAAAGACATCATAGATTCGGGCAATTCAGTAAGTAACCTCAACCTCCATACACTACCTCTCAATTTTTCCAATCTCATAAGGTCCCATATACGGATCTCCTTCCTCAACGCAACACCCTTTCCAAGGTGATATCCTCTAAATACCCGATCCCCACCCGAATTCCAGATTCTTCTGCTGACAAAGATAATCTTTATGTTGATCTCAGGCGCTTTGATCATCCTCGAGTAACTTTACATTATCCATTTAATCCTTAAACAATTTCCTAGGCTCTATAACAATTTTCTCTCACCTACCTCTATCCCAACATAATGAGTCCCCACTCTTCCAGATATATGGCTCCTGTGAAAAGGCCATTTCAATGCCTACGATAACTATTTGTCAGAGGCAAACTCCATTAATTGTAGATGTCTATCCCAACTTCCTTTGTACCTAAATTACACAAGTATCAGCATATCTTCCAATAACATGTTCTTTCATCATTAATCCGTCCCCGAGGATAAGTCGCATCGAATGAACTACATCTGCAGGTTTCCAGTCACTGTGAATCCAAAGAAATCATGGACTTCACTCACATTACTATGATTACATTCGTGAAGTCTCATAATCTCTTTTACATACAACTCAGTCAACTTTTTTTTTTTTTTTTTTTTTTGGATAAGTAAGAATTTATTTCCAAAAAAGGCCAAAGCCCAACAACAATCAATAATAATATACAGCCACAGCCACGGTATTAACAAAACGGACAGCACCTCCCTAAAAACATAGGAAAGGGCAACAAATTAAACAACTCAACAACTTCAATCAGTCACTATTTTCATAGGTAGGAAATGGGTTGATTTCACAATCTATCAACAATCACTCCATATATTAAGGCCATAACCACTACAAATACTACGTCCTACCACACAAACTGTGATCGTATCTTTTCTCCCATTTCCACCGAGGGACTAAGAGATCAGGGAGAGCCCTCACAGTCTTTGATGTCACTCACTGGTTGACAAATGGAGACATCCGAGACAAACTCTCGTAACATCTTTCTTCACCCTCCACCGCAGTGTTCCCTCAGTATGATACATTTTATTTCCCTGGATGATCGCATATGCAAGAAGAGTGAGCCTTTTCCATAATCTCTTTGGTCTTCTTTCAAGATCCGCATACACACAACCTGGGTGACCCATCATCAATGTACACCATCCGCTAGTAATTGAAAATCCCTTCCAAACATCTAGATTCGCCCCTTTCAACTTAATCACTAGCCTGATCTTGAGTCCCATCCCTCTATCCCTGCCTATTAGCACGGACGAACATGAAACAGCCAAGAAAGCTCCATTATCTCTGTCAATCCTAGTCTCACACCTAAAGACCTCAATTCCATAAAGTTCATGAGGCATAACCTTAAGTGAGATAGAACCCGTAGATTTCCTACTAAGAGCACTCAACTACCACATTAGCCTTCTGATAATTACACAGTACCATGGTCCCAATGAGCTCAACCCATCTCCTCTGCCTCATATTTAACTCCTTCAGGTAGTATAATATTGCGTGCTCTTGTGATCTGCAGTACCATGCATGGAACCCCATATAAGTAATGCTCTCCATATCCGTAGAGCAAAGACTAGCAACCAGCTCTAAGTCGTGTGTCAGATAATTTTGCTTATGCTTCTTCAATTGTCTCGAAGCATATGCTATCACATTTTCATGTTGCATTAACACACACCCTAAGCCCTGCCTGGAAGCATCACAATACACTGTATATCCATCCTGCCCTGATGGAAGTGTAAGAACTGATGCTGAGGTCAATTTCCATTTTAGTTCATCGAATTGATGGTAACCTGACCTCAGATTAATTTCGAAAATACCTTCGCTCCCTGTAATTGATAAAAAAGATCATCAATTCATGGAAGCTTGCATTGATTTCAGATGTCACTATCTCAACTCTCAGAATCAATACACAATCTCATACTTCCATATTTTTTCTTCACAAATGCAATAGAGCTCCCCAAGGTGAAGCACTGCACCCGAAACCCTTACTCACAAGCCTTCCATCCGCATTTCACCTTTCAATCTCAAAGGAGCCATCCCAAGGTGCCTTAGAGCTGGTTCTCATTCCCGTGGCAATCTAACTAAAATCAATTCCTGGTCCGAGGGTACTGGAAAGATCTGAGTAACTTTCACACTGAATGTCTTCCATCGAATCACCACTATCCTCACCTGAACGGTATGTTTAAAAATTTCGATATGACTTCCTGAGCATCTTACTAAAGCCCTTCATATAGCTATCATAATATCGTTAGGTAGTGTCTTCCAATCATAGAACACAACAACCTCTGCCTCCCTAGGTTCCATAACCCAACCTCTTTTTTATAACAATCTAATGTAACATGATGTTTAGATAGCCAATCCATACCTAAGACAACATCAAAGTCATGGATGTCTAATAATATTTGCCCACTTAAACTCCCGTCTCCACCACCACTCCCGCTATCCATATAAGATCTCTCGCCACAAACTCGTGAGGAAGAGAGATACCACTATGTCAGCCTATAGCCGACCTAAGACAACATTTGAAATAAAACCCCATGTAAATAAAAGAATTTACTGTACTCAGTAAGACAGTGGAGCATCACGGTCAAAGACTCGAATCATACCCGGCCACAACATCGAGTGACGCATCCCGTCGGGTAAACCCAAATACCCCGGCCCGGGTCATATCGACCGGAGGTCCTCCGTGATGACTCTCTACCCCAAGACACTAGCCTACTAGAAGGAGTAGAACCCCACTCCGATGCCCTTCTCTCGATCCCCGACTTACTAACTCGAAATGGCCTCAGACCGGTGCCACTATAGCCGACCCACTTCCTCGAGGTTAACGTGGGACATTCCTTGCAAAATGTCCTCGATCGTCCACACACTGTGAACAAACATCGCACCCCATTCACTCTCTATGAAACCTTCCACACTTACTTCGCATTGCTGCTCAGTCAGCGAATCTAGCCTGGTTTTAATTAACTCTCGACCGGGATCACGCCCACCGCCTCCACCACAGCTACCCATGGTGGGTTTTCTCCTTTCTTGATTCTCTTTACCTGATCCACTCGAGTCCAAGCAGATCCATCTCTTGTTCTACAACTCGTGGCAACTGGTGTTTTTAATCCCAAACTCCTTCTCTATCCTCCGATGGCAAATTTCAACCACTTGTCCATACCGAGTAAGGAGAGACTGACACCAAAAATGTTCTTGACCTCTTTTCTCTCGAGCCCACTACAAACCTCTCTACTTTTCAAAAAGTGCACTTCATGGTCACAAAATGGGAGAACATGTCGCACTAGTTCCAAGAACTTCTTTTCATAATTCATTACCACATAATCCTATGTTCGCTTGAAAAATTCTTCCAATTTTTTGATCTTTATAAACCGTAGGGGTAGAATTTCTTAGAAACTCCTCTTAAACTGAGTCCAGACAATTTCTCCTGAAATCGCCTTTGTACTCGCCTTCCACTCCGCCAAGTGCTTTGTCTCTCAATAGGAAAAGTGCATGAGGTCACCATTCCGCTTGAGCTCTGAGCATCCCATCACATTGAACACCCTCTCAGCTACCCCTTCTAGCCACCATGCTCTTTCGTGATCCCCTATTCCGTCAATATAATTCTCTTGCCCCTAATTCTCTCCCTTCAATGGACACCGTTTACCACTCTGGCCGACGAAATGTTGTGGCCAAAACTGAGCCATCCGATCAAACGATATTCACCCGCCGGCTCCAGGATGCGAGGTCCCGCCCCGTGGAAGGCTCAAGGAACATGAGGTGGAATAGGAACACAATGTATTCATCTATACCTCAATTGGAGTAGACAACTCGCAGAACTCTCCTCTCGCCGGACTGTGTCAACGACGCATTTTCTCAACATTTAAACATACTTCATATGTTATAAAGTTCCATATGACGCTTAAATTATTAAAATAAATGTGCACCCTTAAATAAAACATTAAATCTTTTAGGAAGTGGAGACTTTCAAAACACCAAACATTTTCAAACCTGGCTCGATGATGATGTTATGATCCAATCTGTTTTCTAACTCTGGGACCCTCCTAAGACTCCTACGATTTGAAAAATCTTTCATTTCTTTTAAACCTTTTTTGTGAATCCGTGAGGAACCCATTTATAAAGTTATTTTCCATTAAATTCCTTATGAAACATGGTGGGACAAATTTTATTTTTTTAAATATTAAACCCTTTATGTAAAATCGGGCAGAGTTTCTCTATTTTTCGACATGTCCCAATTTACAACACCTGTATTAAACAATTTAATTTACTCCATATCCAACAATGGGACATCAAGTCCACTACAACCAATTCCCAAATCAAATTTAAAATCATTTTCAACACTATAGATATATAAACAATCTTTTAAAACTTATATATCGTTACAAATAAAGGTGCATAAGTAGTTATTTACAAATAATAAAACTATACATTGTCAAAAAGGCCGCTTAAGTGAGGCGGAGTGTCACGTCCGAAGGATGATCAACCCACTTCCGCCGCCCGAAAACATTTATAAAAACATTTGGAAAAAGGGTGAGCTAAAGAGTCAGCCGAGAGGCCAATGGGCTATAGAAAATAATGTCAAGAGAACAAATACTATATGTAAAACAATTCATAGAGATCTCATTTCCATAAACATTTACTTTGCATTCTTTTTCCTTTCTATTCAAATACAACGTGATAAAACAATTGTATAGAGATCTCATTTTTATAAACATTTACTGGTATTCTTTTCCTTCATTCAAACATAATGCATAAACAATTGTATCAACATATATTCAATATACTTTCTTTTCCTTTTGAACCATTATATCCAATGGAACCCTGATACCATTAACCACTGTTGGTCCAGGCGAAAGAACCTCCGAGGAAATGGGGCCTTACGATCACCGATGGCCCTGTGTTGAGTCCCGAGAAATCGTAAGCCACACCACAACCAATCGCTGTCAGCGAAAGACCCACGAGGAGTCAGCTTCATCACCATGGTCTAAAAGGAACCTTCGATAACAGGCCTTCATTTAACACGCACTATGAATAAACTGTTGGTACTGCATTTTACACGTGTATGGAAATATGCATCACTTTTCCTCTTTCCTCTATAAATATATATATATATATATATATATATATATATATATATATATATATATATATATATATATATATATATATATTTTAATAAACATTTACATTTTCCTCACCTTAGTTATTATTTAAGGTTCTTTTTCCTCCTTTAAACAAAACTTTCCACCTCCACCCTTGTCCTTATCACCTTCCTCCTACAACACATTATCTATAAAATCCATTGTAGCATCCATACCTTAATCTTGCCCACTTAAAACCATTGATCATATTATTATACTTCCAAAGAATCCTATGAATTGACCTACTAAATTGATTAAAATCAATTGAACTCAACCCTTTGTTCTCATGATTTTCTTATGTTAACTCATAAGACTTACACCCACATAATACGCTCATGTAACATATAGCATAAATGGACATGTTGAACTCATATTCATATCGACATAACCAAGCAATATATTACTTCAAAAAATCATAATTTTTCATAAATACGTCTGTTCATCCATCATTCCTCACAGAATATGGTTAGAATCTTGACAATGTGGATTTCCATAGAGTCCAAGAATTCAAATTATTCTGAATGGGCAGTTATGATTCAAATAGGAGGCCATGACCATTGTGTCCCCTGAATTAGTGTCATGAAACTGAACGAATCGAGTCCCAAATTGTGCTGGAATTTGACGATCTGGTCTTCAATGAGGATTGTCTCCAATGGGCCCAGTCATTGCCACTGGAATCACTAACGATATAATGCTTGTTATACAACACACAGCCATGAGCCATAAAAACATAACAGTAAATCGCTCAACATAAATCACTTTGAACACTTTTTGAGTCCCCATGAATAAAATTTGTCTGTAATCTATTTCAGCTGAAATGTTCCTCCTATCAGTCTAGTTTAAACAATAATTTAATCATTCAACTGATTAGTAATGACTCCGTTAGGAAAATGCTAAACAGGGCCTGAGAAAGAAAATCGGACAAAGATCTCTCGACACACACATGGCCTTAGACCGAAATTAACCCGAGTAGAGAAAATTCTATCTCAACAATGGCTTCTCGACACCGCTTTTTCTTGCTCGTGGAAACCCGAACCTTGACCTTGAAAATCTCAGATTTCGGTACCCACACGTAGACCTCGCTCAGATCACTTTAATTCTACCAACGAGATCCAATCGACCTAAATCCTGCGTGAATCGCAGGTGAGAAGGGACGCTTTCTCTCTCTCTCTTGCCGTTTGCGGAGACTCAACGATATTACTGATATTTCCCTTTGAGATGATCATAACATGGTCAACTGGTCACAAACACTTCCCTGCCTGTTTCGTCCAAACCAACTCACATCCACTTCCTTCCCCTCCCAAGGCTTCCGCCCTGTCCATCCTTTCGTGTTCAATCTTTGTATTTAATATTGGGATTTTTTCAAAATCTACACTTTTCAAGGGCCCACTCTGACGCCATCATTTCAATCTCATGAAAATCTCGACTGTTTAATTCAACCAAATTAACTGTAACTGATTTACAAAATTCAAAACTTATGAAGTCTGCTTTATCAATCAAGATCAAAAGTAATTTCAGATTTGTGGCAATTACCAAGTCTTTAGAAAATCATATTTCACCCTTTAATTATAATTTCGCTTAATCATTTGTGCTTCTTGATCTAATTATATTATTAGAACATTTTTATTTTCGCCTGTTTTCAAAATTACTATCCATTTGATTGCTTCCGCCAAATACCAATTTGATCAAAACAACTTTATTATTCATGGAACTAAATTGGTGTCTTACAGGAGGTCAGACAAGAAGGCAATAGAGTTTCCATAAATTTTAGGAATAATTTGCTGAACACTGTATTTTTATTCTTGTTTTAGATGAAATGATTTTGCTTTATGTTATTGAAATGAATATTAGTATTTATTTTTATTGATAATGAGATTGTTATTTTAATGAAATGATTTGATATTTGTCATACAAACCTGGAAATGGGCTTTCAATGCCTACAACCAGCTATCAAATAATCTGACTATTCAAAGAGAACATCCCCAATATAATAATTATCAATAATGCAACGATTCATCAATATATAACAACACATCCACAAGATTTATCAAATAATGCAAGATAATTTCTACATATATTTAATATGGCTAAGGCAAGCACGTTATAATCATCACACAATTAGGTTGTTAAAGTTCAAAAAGAAGTTTGCAATGTAATATTTCAACCAAAGAATTTTAAAATTAATAAATACTTTTACGATCCTATGGTACATGGTTTAATCAACAAACAATAAAGAAGAATTACCTCAATCAAATTAAGGATTTTTTCCGCAAGAAATAATAACTAAGTGATCTCTTATTATTATTTATTTTTTTCTGCTTACTACTTCAAGCTCGCCTTTCCCACTCACATGTGGTACGTGGTGGGCGCATGATTAACAGTTTGAGCTTTAGAACTATTATTTCAATGATAGATCAAGAGGTTAGAATGAGGCAAAAGTGAAACTTTTTCCCTTTTTTCTCTAATCTTATCACCTATTGACGCCAGTGGTTTCATTTCTATTTATATTATGTTTGCACGATCCCTAACCATTGATCTATGTTATTATTTAATATTGAATAAAATTAATCAAATGAAGTGACAAAAATAAATAGAGATTTAATTTCTGGAACAAACTATTTTGTCCATATACTGTTATTAATTAATTAATTTAATAATTAACACATTATATTAATTTCAAAATGAAACTGCTTTCATCCATATATAGTAATTACTATTAATTAATAATTAATTCAAGAATTAATTAATTAACATTTAATTATCCAATAATTACTACATAGTTGCTATGAAACAATCTCCTTTACAACTATGTTCCAAGTGGATTTCTTACAATTAACTCATGTTATTTGCTGTAGGCGGTCTGGGGGACCTATGGACCTCGTATCACCCCAAGCTCCAATAAATTTGATAATAAACTCTTTAATCAATTAATCTAATTTATTAGTTTCGATATTATTCACTTAAAAATGCGAAATTGAACTCTTGTAATTATAGAATAATGTGTAGTGATACTCGGCGGTCCATTGATATGATCATTACATGCAATTCAATCCTCAAATTGGTCCATCATTGAGGCTAGGTGAAATTATAGTTTTACCCTCAGTGATATCTTTATCCTTAAGTTCCATTAATTCACTAGTGAGCAGTTAATTTATAAACATTATAAATTAAACTCGAGCATTCGAGTTCAGTATACTTAAGGAGACAATTATCAGCTTCCTGAAGGTTTCAGATTTATATCGTAGGACATGGTCATTACTATCTTAATGGGCCTCCAAGACATAAGTATTGGGCCTGTCTTAGGACAAACCGTAACCTATGAATCAAAAGGCCTTATCGAAATAGACAGGAGTCCATGGTTACTCAAGATTAAGATCAATCTGCATATGATCATCTAGTGACATGGTTTAAACTCTTAACTGTAACGGTATATTATTTAAGAGTTTAATCCATATGCAATTTAATCTATGTAATCGGATTACATAAGCATCTCCGTTTTAATGTCCACTTTACATCAATAATCAGTCAAGATTACTACATTCTTAATGTTCAGTGGACCGTACTAGTAGTATTATAGATCAAAGATCCCTACTTTGATTTACTACGGACAGTTTAGTTTATTATCTATAATCTTGATCATCTCATATATAAATGTTATATGCTAAGATTATAGTTACATTAATAAAGTTGGGATTTTCTAATATTTACTAAATTATACAACACATGTAAAAATAATCAAATATAGAAAATTGTTTTCATGAAGCGGTACAAATTACATGCTTTTAGGGCACCATGCCCAACAAGTTCAACCATTAAATGAAATCTAAACTTGTCAAAGATGCAAGGTAGTATAGTTTGGATTTCTCCATGCACCTTACATTTTACTAATCAAAGATCAATGTTCCTTTCAAATACATGAGTCTAATTAGTTACTTATAGAATAGAAGAATCCTCTTTCTAAGATCTGGGTATTTTTCCTTTTCAATACTTCACACCCAAATCTTAGGACTGAAGTATTCTTGCCCCTATAGATAGGATAATACAAGTCTTCTCCAATCTAATTGATATACCATCCATCGAATCTAATAAAATTCTCTATCTCCTTGATTAGATCTATGCCAACATGGGATCAAGATCTTTTTATTAGATAGAGGAGAAACCTCTAATCAATTAAATTGATACATCATCCAACTATTCTCACACCATGAGTAAATTAGTGATCTATCGAAGTAATCTTTCAGAGTACACTAATTCCATAATATTAGTCTAACACATACCCCAAGCCTTCTCCGTACTCTCGAGTTTCTCCGTCTACATGTCCTTTCAGGGACTGTGGAAATTAGGCAAGATCTGAGTCCTTTTTGGGTACACGCTATTAATATTCTAAACTATTAATTTCAAGAACAACACCAATTAAATAAATTCAAGATTTCGAACTATGACATTCTTTCAAGTTGCGTAGAAATCAATAATTAACATCGATCCATTCCTAGAGGAAGCTTAGTCTTTCGTTTGGACTAAAATAGTGACTAACGGATGGGAAAATTCACTTGAATTTGCAGCGGCCCCGAAATAAATGAACTCTGAAATTCTAAATTTAATTCCAATCGAGCAGAGTAATGAAAAGTAATATTTTACAATAAACCCAATCGAAACTTTGCATCAGATCACTGTTCCATCCCAAGAAAAACTAAGGAAAAAGCTAAGCTAAGACTAAATTGAAGAAAAAGAAAATAAAAGAAAAATAATATACAAGGAGATTCCAGCTACCAAGAAATTCCTGGTTTAGCGAAAGCTACGCACAATGCCCTGGGTGCTTCTATTTATAGATTTTCAAATGATAGGCTGCACTTCAAGGCTGAAATTGTGGATCGCCAAAAATATGGCCTAGTAGGTTGCTTTATGATGACATAGTTGTCATCTTTGTTCTCCAGCTTTTGTCGTGGCTTGCAGTTTTCTGTAGCGACATAGTTTAGTTTTTTCTTCTTGAATTCTTTCGCAACAGAGTTTTGTTGAAGTTGTCTTGTAATTGTCGCGACATAAAAACTTTGTTGCAACATGTTTCATTCTTTGCTGCTCTTGAAATATGTCGAGACATAAAATTTCTTTGTCACGACAAAGCTTCTTACCCTTTAGTTTTGTTTTATGTCGTGACATAATTTTGAAATGTCGTGACATAGAATACTCTTTTGCTCACCTTTGTGTTTACCAACGGTCTTACATTCTCTTCTAGCTATTCTCTCTTTAACTTATGTCGTCTGATAGCTTTTGCGCTGCTCCGAGAAAAATGTTTTGCCTTGACTCTTAAATGCTTTGTCGCGACATAGAATGCGTATGGCGACATTCTTTTTATGGTTCTTCTCAAACTTTGTCGCTACAGTGTTTTCTTTTGTCGTGACATAAAACGTCAATGTCGTGACATAGTCTTGTTGTCTTGCACTGCTGAATCTTAACTTTATGTCGCGACATAAATTTGAATGTTGAGACAAAACTCTACTTCCATTTTCTTGATCATTGTCGGGATAGAGCAAAATAATATTGCGACATCCTTCTTCAAGAACTTCTCAATCAATGTCGCGATACAAAAATCTATTATCGCGACAAAATTCTGTCTTCTGATTACCATTATGTCGCAACATTCATTTCTTTGTTGCAACATTTATCATGCAATCCCTCTCATTTTGTGTCACAACAAAGTTGTGAAATGTTGGGACATTCTTCACTTCTAGCTTGAGTTCAGCTTCATCTTTGTTGTGACATAGTATCTTCTGGTTCCCTTGAAATAATGCTGTGACATTTCTAAATTATGTCGCAACATTTCTGCCTTAGCTAATTTTCCTCTTCCTTTCTTGCTGGATTTTCTTCTTTTGCATTCAAAACCTGCAAAATACAAAGTTGGTGAATATTCCATAATTCAGCATTAAAATGAGTCATAAAATTTTAAAAATGTACCAGAAAAATGGACTAAAAATAGATGAGTTTAGGACTCATCAAAAAGCCTAGTTAGAATTCATATCACAACTGATGTTGAGTGAATTGAATTGATGATGAGGTTGAGAAGATGATTGGAAAGAAAAATGTTCTAGCTTATTTGCGTGAGGATAAGTAAAAATTCTTTTCTTTGCTTGGGGACAAGCAAAACTTTAAGTTTGGGGGAGTTTGATGAGTATGAAACTCATCTAGTTTTAAGCCCATTTTTCATGCATAATTGAGAGCTTAATGTTTATTTTTAACGCAAAATTATGGAGTCTTCACCAAATTTATTGTTTTGTAGGAATTAGGATCAAAGGAAACAAAAAAAGGCAAGCAAAACAGTTGAAAATACCAAAGCAGGGAAAAGTTATCGCGACAATTCCACGATTGTTGCAACAAAATTGAAGAGCAAATGACAAAAAAATTATCGCGAAAAATCAGAAGGCAAACAGAAGAAAAATTTTCACAACAAAATAAAATTTGTCACGACAAAATAAAATTTGTCACAACAAAATAAAATTTGTCACGATAAAATAAAATTTTTCGTAGCAATCAATCAAAAGAGAGCAGTAGCATAGCAAGAAGAAGTTGTCGCAACAACTTGACAACAATGTTGAAGACAAATGCATAGCACATTGTCATGAAAATCTTAAAATATGTCACAACAAATTATCTTAGAAGTGTAACAAATTTTCTAGTGACAACTCCACAACAAAGTTGAGGACAATATGGTGGTAATATTGTCACAACATTTTTACAATTGTTGTGACAATTTACCCAGTTGGGCTTGCATTGAAGTCCACAATTTCTACCTAGAATTCCAACGCAACATCTTTTTGGACTATAAATAGAAAGAGATAGAGCATAGAAAAAAAAAAAAAAGGAGATAGAAGATATAGAAACGAAGGAGGGGAAGAGAGAGAGTGAAGGAAGCTTTAAAAATAAATTTTCATCTTATTATTTTCTTTTATTTTCTTCTTTAATTTTCATTTTATAATTAGAGTAGTTTATCTGAGCTGTAATATTGAGCTTTGATCTTTGAATATAAAGCTCCATTACTGTCTGAACTTGAAGAAATGATAGAAACATTGATGGAAATCATTTTCTTCAGTTTTTGATTACATTTTCAATGAATTTGTTTAAACAACTAGTCATTGTTATGTGTTATCTAGTTATGGAAAGCTAAGCTCCCTCTGAGAAGGGATTGGTGATTTGATTATCATGTTCCTATTATCTTAATGTAAGTTGTGGATTTGAAGACTGAATTTATCTGATTGGTATTGTTCTTGTAATGAATTGTTCTAAGAATAAGTGGAGTATACCCAAAAAAAGAGTTGTATCTGTGCTCTATTTTCAAGGATGCCTCTAAGTGACACAGAAGGATGTTTTTGAGATCAAAGAGTATTAACTTAAGGGTATGATAAATTGATACTCTTGGAACTAAAGAACTCTAACTATTACTATGATAAATCACAGGTGTTGTTCTAACCTCTGACTTCAAGGTTCCCTTTTGAGTGACATAAGGACAACCTGATGAAGTATCAGTTTAATATTTGGAGGTTTCATCTCATTTTGGTAGAATAATCATGTTCCTGCCTTGGAAGAGATTATTCTGATCGAAATCTTGATTGAGGTACCAATTATGAATGGAAAGGCTTGTATTACACTGTCTATGGGGGCAAGTTAGTTTTAATCCTAAGAATTGGTTGATTAGTACTGGTTTAGAAAAGACAACCAAATCTTAGAGGGAATCAGATCCTAAAAGTAGCTATCTAGACACATGTTGTCTTGGTTTAGGAACTTGTTGGCCTAAATGGTGAAATGTATAGTGGTTGAAGGTATTTCAAGACTATACTAATATGCTCTTGGACAAATTCAGGACTTAAGCCCATAACTATGTTGTTTTTCAACAATATGCAAACTGATGATCATGTCACTGATTCCATTCCCAATGTTTATTAAATCTCAGTGAAATTTTTAATTCCTTTAGATTTGAACACTTTTCAAGATAAGAAAATTCTACAAAATTATAGTTATTTCAGTTTTGTTAGTTGGTTTACAATCCATGAAAAGTTAAGTTCAAATAGTGATGTTCTTGAGTAGTTGGGGTACTTGATCTTTAAATCTTCTCATTAATTTATGTGGGAATGATATCTGGACTTAAAAATCCACTTTATTACTTGATAACCTTTGCACTTGCAGTAGAAATGACCAAATTGAAGTATAATTAGTTAAAAATAAGAACACAAGTATCAACTCTGATTTGTATAACATGTTTTTGGAGCTATTACCAAGGATTCAACAAGAAGTTCTTGGTATTAAAATCTAGAAACTTGGATCACACAATATAGTGATCAATCATCAACAAGTCTTTGGTGCAATTACTAGGAGACTATAGCTTAGTCTCTGGTATCAGTATCACAACACTTGTTCCATTTTAGTCATTCATTTAATCAAGTCTTTGGCACCACTACATTAGACCTAATAACAAATCCTTGGTGGCAGTGCTGGAAATTTAGGCAATCAATCATTTTGCCAACAAATTGTTTGCAAAGCTCATGAGTAGATATGGAGTGAGACATGCTATGGGTCTGGCTTATCACCCTCAGTCAATGGACAAACTAAAGTTTCCAATAGAGAGATAAAGAATATCTTAGAGAAAATAGTAAATACAAGTAGGAAAGATTAGGCATTGAAGCTAGATGATGCATTATGGGCTTACAGAACTACTTACAAATCTCCTATTCGTATGTCCCCTTATAAAGTAGTTTTTGGAAGAGCTTGTAATCTAGCCATTGAACTAGAACATAAAGCTATGTGGGCAATTAAAAAGCAGAACTTAGATTGCCAAGCTACTAAGGAAAATAGACTCTAGTTAAATGAATTGGAAGAGATGAGGAAGGAAGCCTATGATAGTGCCATAATTTACAAAGACAAAACCAAAAGGTGGTATGATCAAAAATTTCTTAGAAGAGAATTCAAAATAGGAGAATCTATCTTACTTTACAACTCAAGGCTCAAACTATTTCCAGGAAAACTGAAGTCAAGATGGAGCGGTCCTTTTACAGTCATATCAGTCAGACCATTTAGAGTAGTAACATTGAAGACAAAGTCAAGAAATGAATTTAAGGTGAATGGTCAAAGACTAAAGCATTACATGGGAGGAACTCTGAATGAAGAGAAGTATGGAGATTAGAAGTTTATCGGAAGTCGTTTGCTGAATAGCTAGATCTGCAATAGCTTTGTCTACTAAGGACACTAAACAGAGCAGCTTCTTGGGAGGCAACCCAAGCAAAAATTTTCTTTTAATCTTCCATTTTAGTTTGTTTTAATTAGTTTGGTTTGTTGGATATTTTTTATTTTAGTTTTGATGTTTGTGTTAGTTGATTTTTATGTTTTTTAGGACATGAAAGTTGATTCTTATATGGGACTTATTTTTATTGAGCAAAATTAAGCACTGAATGAAATTCTGCTAGTTGAAGAAGGAATGCATGCTCAAAATTCTTGTGAGGACTTTCCAATTGGCTTTCTTAGTTGTCATCTTCTTATTTATCAATTTCATATATTGCTAAAATTGAAAATATTGAACTTAACTGACATGCTCTAATGGGATTATGAGAATAATTTTACGTTCAAAGCATGATTTTATTGAGTTGATTGATATGAAATGGTGCATGTTGCCTTGCTTGAAAATTTGATAAAATTTGTTCAGAATATTGAATTGTTAAAATTGAAGGGAGCACAAATTATGATGTGACATAATTGAAAAATGTCGTGACATTTTAGCATTCTGGCCTACCCCACATTGTAGAAATTATTTGTCGCGACATAGAAATTTATGTCATGACATTGTTTCAGCCTATGAGAAATCAATAATTTATCGTGACATTAAAATTCTTATTGCAACATTATTTAAGCCTAGATTGACCAATTTTATGTTGCGACACCAAAAATTTTTGTCGCAACAAATTCAATGTTGCAACATAAAAATTATGTCAAGACATACTTTCGAATTTGAAAGTTCAATAAAATGTCGCGACATAAAAAGTCTTGTTGCGAAAAATTAAGTGTCGTAACAAATTCCTTGGCTTTTGAAAGAAAATTTAAACGTTTGGAAGCTCATATTTGAATTTATTATTTTCCAAACTGTAATAACCCTAGAGTCTTTTCTTTCTCTCAGACCCAAACCCTCCTTCGTCAATAATGTCTATGAGGCAGACGCTAGTGCAAAATCGGAATGAAATCATGGAAGAGTATGGAGAAAATACAGAGGAGAAAGAGGAAGAGAAGGGAAAAAGAGGAAGAGAAGGGAGAATGAGGAAGAAGAAGGAAGTAGTGGAAGCAAGGATAAGGATTTCCTCTCCAGTGAGGCATTTGAACTAGTGTAGAAGACATTAATGAAGAAAGGATTGATAGGGGAAAGGGGATTCAAGGAGATAATCCCACCCTTTAAGAAAGTAATCGAAAAGAGAAATTGGACTTCCTATTAGGGCTATATATACTAAAAGCCATTTTATTGTTATGAATGTTTATTTTATTTTAATAAAATTATGTTATTTCATTTGAATGAGAATCTACATGAGCTATCTTTGCATTTAAATATTATGCATGCGTGTCTTTTATTCTACATAGTAGATGATTTGGTGTGTAGAGTTCGGCTTATGCACAGAAGATCAAATCATCGGTTCTTGTGGAATATAAGCTATTAGTTCAAAGTATAAATGGAATTTGACACACCATTGGTAAGATTGTAGCCTGAGACTTGATGAGTGCAATGCTTGACCACGGAGTGGCTTAGTTCGCACTTAACGTCTTCAGTACACTTTCGTGTGTATTGAACGGAACCAACTTGGGGTAATTATTTTATACTGACACATAAAATAATTAATACCTCATGGTTATTATGAATATTATTACTCTTAATATCGAGATAATTAATAGACACGTCCATTTATTGTTGGTTATTTTGATTTATAAATAGGGAGATCTTTATAGATCAATAATCTCGGTGAGTTGGATAAATGCATTAATTGTATAGTGAATATTAATTATTAATGAAATCCACGTCCTGTTAATTAGATTGATGATACCTCCTTTAGGATACTTATAAGTTTTGATTATGTCAAACCTTGCAGGTGGATTTTTAATCCGATATATCAGATAAGTTAAGTGGAAGGTTTCAAGGTGATTATCAGATGTTGATTAAATAAAACTATAAGTAATTTAATTTAATTTTAATCAGCGAATTGTTTGTAATCTTAACGTGGGAGATTAATAAGTATTTAATAACAAAGGGCTCGAATTATACTTTCGAATAAGTGAGGGAGTGCAATTATGATTCTTTAGTGGAGTGAATTATAATTAATGTAAATAAGTTCATATATTTACATTGGGAGCCCGAAATCTTATTTTCCTTTAGGTCCCTACTGCAGCCTATTTATATGCCATGTTGGGCAGCCTCTAAGAAGTGGAGAAAAACCCTAGAGACAGTCATCCAAAGGAGAGCACGAAGAGAGCCACTCCCTTTTCTCGTTCTGGGATTGGGGAATACAATAGAAGACTTGGAGGGTTGAGCAATTTGCTGCGAATCATTTTATTTTTTTATTGAGATCAATCCAGACATATCTCTAGGTATGGATTCGAATTGTATCCTCGTAGCCTTATTCGGATTGGTTTTTTTTTTTTGTAATACATCCTTACTTATCACTATGTTCACGAAATTCGACCCTACACTTCCATCTGCACACATCTACCAGTAGGGCTTGTAGCAATGGTGAGAGAATTTTACACGAATATGAGGGACATGAAGAAGCTATAGTGCTACGTAAGAGGAAAATGGGTGTCCTTTGATAGGCACACCATAAATCATCTATGTAAATTGGGAAAGATAAGTGATAGGGCTAAGTTTAAGAAACTTAAGGAGAATCCCGACTACTAGAAGATTTTAGAAGTATTTACTGATGGAAAGGGGGAGTGGAAAGGAAGTAAAAAGAACCCTTATGCCTCCATAGCTAGAGGACAACTGACTGAGGAAGCCAAAGTCTGGTTCTACTTCCTTAATTTAGTATTGATGCCTTCTAAGCATGCGTTCACAATGAGAGAGGAAGAAGCAGTTCTCTTGTATGCCATTCTGAAAGGTTACAAAACTAGTTTGGGAAAGGTAATTGAATAATCAATTCTCAACTATCAAAGCATCGATTTCCAGGGACACATGCCTCACCCATCAATCATCACTCATTTGTGCATAAAAGGGGAGTAACTTTTAACAAAGATGAAAAAAAGAAATGCCCTGTAGTCTCTCCTCTCACCCTCATCGCTATCACTAAACCTCCAACACAAAAAAGGAAAGGAAAATTGAAAGGAATTGAGAAAAAAAAAGGAGATAAATAAGTTGAATTGAATATTAGTGAGGCAGCCATGCACTAGTGGTGAGCCTGATGAGACAAAGTAGAAAGGAAAGAGAAATTGAAACTCGGAATTGGGTGGTGTTTCCGCAAGCTTCTGACTCATGAAATGAACAATTTGAAAGCTTAGAGTCGACAAGGGAGCATTGCGAGGCGGGTGGAAATGATGTAAAGGTTGGAAAAGGGAATGATTGAGAAAGACATCCAATTGAAGGTCCAACTGAAAGAAAGGGACTAATTTTTTTAAGATGAAATCAGAAGAAGAGATCAATAGATGGATGAAGCAATCAGACAGAGAGATCTATAATGGAAAGAAGAATTAGAAATAAGAGATCAATTGTGGAGAGATGAATTGCAGAAAAGATATGAGGACTACTGGCAGGGGCAGTGCAAGAGAGATGATGATTTAGCCATAATGTTGGAAGGAAGAGACAAAGTAATTAATGATACATTGGTCTCCAGAGACCAATGCGTTCAGAACTCATAGAGCCTTAGGAGAGTCAAAACAAATGAACCCCTCTCTTGTGTATCCTCCTTCATATATGAAAATCCTTTGTAAAATGTTCCCTGAATACAAATGAAATACCTTTGCTGAATTGTGTTAGTTGTGTATAGATTCTGCATATTCTAGCATTTGAGTAAACTTGCTTATAAATGTGATGTTGAATTGTTTGGATGAACTGAATGTGTGTGAGATTACTTATGCTAACATTACTGAACTCATAGTGAATAGTTGATCAAATTGAACTTTTGACTGACCATATGGCACAGTATCTTGTAAAAATACCAAACAATATGAAAAACAAAAGATAAATTTTAGTAGATGAAGTGGGCAAATGGAGCTCAACTGCAATGGGAAAGTTGTGAGGTTAATAATAAATGGTGAGTATAGACTGAATTTAAACAAATGATGGAGCTGATGGGCTTATAATTCTGTTTTGGTTAAACGTTTTAGTTCTAATAAACCCTGAGAACATACACATGGTCACTAGTACCTTTGCAACTGATTGTGCTTAGGTTAGGAACATCTTCAGAGATCCATAATAGTTTTAGTCTCCAAAGGTTCTAGAACTTGTTAGAATATTATTCAAGGCAAAATTATAGGGATCACAACCAATAGGAAATTATTTAAGCCATCCTTAGAAAGTTTGTGCCTTTCAAGCCTACCTTAATGATATGCAAATGCATATACCCTAGTTCCTTGTTTGAGCTAAATGCCCATTTTTGTCATCAAAATCCAAGTGAAAAACCTTAAGCCTCCTTCGATTGTAATCCTTCAGTAAAGAACCCTTAGTTTGCCCAAACTGCACTGTGAGTGCATATGAAATAGACAAAGGGACAAGTTTGGGGGAGTACTATTTTTAATGCAAAGAAGGATAAGATTAGGGGATGTGAAAGAATGATCAATTGAGATGAAGAAATGAAGAAAAGAGTGCACCAATAGATGTGCACAACAGAAAAACTATAAGCAAAAAATAAAAAAATAAAAAATATAAAATATAAAAGTATCAAGGGGGAATGAGTTTTGTCTTGTAGCCTTCCTCCTTTGAGCCATTAATTTCTGAGGGGTGTTTCAACACCTAGTACCTAATACCAGTGTTGTAGGTTACTAACCCCAGCTCTCACGGTGGTAGAAAGGCTAAGAGGCAAAACATTACTTGAATTCACCAAGAAAGCGAGCATGTCAAAGAGTAAAGAGCTTCTAATACCAGGAACTATATTCACAGTTTGAAAGTGGTTAAAAGAAATGCCACAAAGGAAAGTATGCAAATTGATGCACCAAAACAAGTTTGGGGGTGCTTGAAAGTCGATATCATTAGAAAATTGAAGGATGAAGAGTGAGTGCAAAATTTTTTTAGTTGTATGTGTGAGATCCCGGAAAATCCAGATTTCCTAAGGAAGGATAAAATGGTAATTTCGGTCAAAATCCGAAATTTTTCTAGATCTCGGATGACGAAATGGACTTCACCATTGGAATCGTCTCGCGAAATCTAGTGACCCCATCGAATTTCGTTGGATTCCAAGGTGGTCCGGATTTCACGTTTTTCGAGGCGTGGGGTGTCGAATGACACGTAGCAGGAAATGAGGGATGCCAAGTGGCGGGAATAGAGAGTACGCACGTGGCAAGGATAAACCAACATTTAAAGTCTCATGAGGACACATGGCGCGAAGAGATCCATGTAAGCCGTTGAGCACATGTAAATTAGGTTTGAAAAGTCAAACCCTAATGAGAACAAACTTAGTAATTTTGGGGAAGACATCATCTTCTCCATTTTTTCTTCTTGCTTGATTTTGGGCGGCAAGCGGGGGTAAGAGTTTTAGAGAGAGAAAAGTCAGCTTCTCTCTAAGATCCTATGATCGGACCGTCGTTAGCTCATCGCAAAGAAAAGTTGGTCTGGCATCGAGGGCTACGTGTGGGTACCAGATTTGGGGAGTTTTGACAAACTCCAAAAATGTAGGGGTTTTTCTCCTACTTGTTTTACTTTTCGTTTAAGGGCTATGTAATAGATGGGGATTTGTTGAGGCCTGGATGGCCGTGACTTCGGTTCCAAAAGATTTGGACCGAGTGAATAAATCCTTGGTGTGGTTTGGACTGATCCACGAGATTTGTTTGTATGAATGTGTGATGTGTGTTGTTGCCATGGGTGAATAACATTTTGATTGTGAGAAATTAGCAGGCTGTTCCAAGGCGAACCGCCCGGATTATAGCCCATGTGAGCTAAGTTATGTTATTATTATAGTGAATAACATGATGTATAGGGATTTAAATTTGTTAATATATGCATGAGTGATATATTAGCATGTGTAGTATGTTTAGTGTGCCATTGCATTGCACTTAGGTGGGGAGTAATCAAATAGGGAAATTCACTGCCGGGCTTTGCTCACACCAAAGTCGTGGGACCTTTTTCAGATGCTTGACGCGTACTGGGGATAGGGCGCGTCGGGTTTTAGAGAGGCGAGAAGAAAACGGCGAATGGCCCTCTCTTGTATTTTGTAAAATTACGGGCATAAGACCCAGTTTTGTATAAATTGTAATTAAATACAATTATAAATAAATCATTTTGGTATAAAATATACATTTTATGAGTATGATGTGTAGGCCCAAGTGGCTATCTTTGCATATGTATGGGTCTCATGAAGTGAGACATGTAGACTCCATGGGTTGGCGGGTGGTCGCGGACTGGCTGATTTGGGCGTCACGGTATGTACATTAAGGTTAACTAGAACCTTAAATGTCCAGTTATCTACCCAAGTACCTAAGCAACACATTACAAGCCTAAAAAACCTATTTGATCTTGAAGGTGGTGATATGTCTACATTAGTGGGGAATAATATGACCAACAAGCCTATGAGACCTAAATAAGATTAGGGAGACATCTATTATTCTGCATAGTATCTTAGAAGATTAACTAATTGTCAATATGTTAAAGAGGGAAGACCAACACACACTTATGAATTAGGGGTCAAGAACTGAGATGTTCACACTATATGAATTATCTATTTGTTAAGTGAACTTAATTGAAAATATTCTTTATTCTGGAATTGAAGCTTGTTTATAATTAATATGACAACTGACATTTCATTGAAAGCAAGTGCTAACTTATTTGAAAAGGATGATTGAATAGAAAATTGACTTAAAGTCTAGCTGAATTGCTTGAGGACAAGAAGAATTATTTTTTTTACTTAGGGATAAGCAAAACCTTAAGTTTGAGGGAGTTTGATGAGTCTAAAACTGATCTAGTTTTAAGTCCATTTTTGCATGCATATCTAAGACTTTGATGCTTAATTTAGTGCAAAATTATGGAATCTTCACCAAATTATTGTTTTGTAGGAATTATTGTCAAAACAAGCAGAACGAACAACAAAAGATGCTAAAAAAGACTAAGGCATGGAGCATAAAATGTCGCGACGACTAAAGGAACCATGTAGAAAGGAAATAATGTCGTGACATCTCAAATCTTGTCGCGACATAACTTAAGGCAGATGACAGAAAATTGTCGCGACATTCCACTTATGTAGCGATAAAAAAAATAAAGATAAGAGTTCCTAAGAAAGAGGCAGAATGTTGTTTGACATTCCAAATCTTGTCGAGACAACCATCATAAAAGATTGTCAATCAAAAATGTTACGACAAAGTCAAGACATCTTTGAAGACAAGCCAGAAACTCAGTATGTCGCAACAAATTAACTTTTATCATAAGAACATTTCCAAAGATCGATAGTGCACAGTAAAAAGAGATTGTCATGATAATACTGAAGCCACAAGTTGAGAAGACAATGTCGCGACAAATTTGACTATGTCGCAATAATCTTTCCTGAGATCATCGGTGGAACATCACAAGAGCTATGTCTTAACAATCCTAATAATGTCGTGACAAATTTCAATACAATTTTAAAGGCAAAGAACCAGGGGAATGTCGTGACAATCTCACAACAATATTGAAGACACAATATGGAGCAACAATGTCGTGACAGTTGCAACTTTTGTCATGACAAATCATCCAATGGGCTTGCATTGAAGTCCACAAAACCTGCCTCAAATTCTGGTCTAACAATGATTATACTATAAATACAATGAGATAGAGCGCAGAAAAGCATGCAGAGGCAGATGTAGAAAATAGAGAGCAAGAAGGAATATAGTAGGAATTTTTGTAAATAGTTTTCTTTCCTTTATTTTTCTTTTTAGTAATTTTTCATTTTTCTTCTAGAATAGTGGATCTGAGTTGAGTTGTTGTGGAGTGATCATTGAAAATTAAGCTACATCCACTGTTTGAATTTATAGTGAAGCAGAAAACATTATTTGAATTCTTCTTCCTTATTTTCTTGATTATGATCATAATGGACTTGTTTGATCAACTTGTCATTGTTATGTGTAAACCAGTGATGGTAGGCTAAATCCTTTTTAGAAGGGATTGATGATGTGATTGCTACGTTTACAGAGCTTAATGTGGGTTGTTGTGTTGAAGTCTGAATTGACTTAATTTGTTCAGATGTTGATTTTTTTTTTTTTTGGATAATTAAGCGTTTATTTCCAAAAAACAAACCACACAACCAAAGAATACACGAGCCCAAGGCCCAAATGAAAGAAAATGACGTGAACCTCCCAAAACTAAAGGAGAAGGCCACACTCAAACAACCAAACAACAACCATGACAACAAAACAAAAGAACTAAACTCACTTCCACAACCCTAAGTGAGACACCATACCCTTGTAAAGCCCGTTCTTACAGCCCGCAAAGGCAAACTGTGGCCCAAAAGAGACCAGACCCAACCAACAACAAAACCCATCAATCAACCAAGAGAACCATCAAGTCCAAAGATATGAAGCCGAAGGACCATCTCTCACACATAGCCTCGCTCACGTGGATTGTCCACCACCTTCTCGAAACTAAAGATTCTCAACCGAACATCACATGCATCAGATGAAAATAGCATCGGGAGAATAGATGTTCTCAGAGATTCTACTATTCGATGCCTCCATAAATGATAAATGGTAGCACCCCACCTAATCCTCTCGTAATAGAACAAAATGATTTCCTTTAGAAGCACATACCCATAAGAATTCGCCCTCCCAACTTCGCGGCACTCGAATTTCCACATAACTCGAATTCTCAACCAAATACCAGCAGTGAAATGGCACCCAAAAAACAAGTGATTCCTATCTTCAACATTTGCACGACAAAAAACACATGAATTATTGTTAGTCAGACCCCATTTGAGAAGTTTGTCTTGCGTAACTAATCTGTCCTGAATGGTCAACCAAACTATAAAAGCATGTCTCCGATAGCTCGGGAAACTTTTCATATCGTGTAATGCCGCACCACGCATTTTTGATCTAAATTGGTCTGAAAGTGCATCAAACCGCGGAAGATCCCAGATGGAGCAAGAGTCCATGTAACAACATCCTCTCTAGAGACATCTAAATGATAATTGACACAACTGCTCTTGATTTCAATAAGGTCAGCAGAGTTCGCACTAGGCCAATTCCACCTACTCATCCCTCAATAATAAACTTCAATACAAGAGCTGCTATTCTTAATACGTAATCATATACACACGTTCTCCCTTTACCTTTATAAACCTTGGGGATTGAATGGCGGTCTCATCTTATCTTTCAGCTGCAGAATTTTCCGCCAGCTCCACGAACAAAACGAAGGAGTTTTGGCACACCAAAGGCTCTGTAAAAGCAAATACAACCTCTCAGTGACCCACTTTCACCCATAAGGAGTCCTTCCTAAAAACAATGTGTTCCAAATGTGCTTTCATAACACTGTGATCATTCGAGTCTTTGATCCGACGTTGCACTCAAGCCACCCTCCTTCCTAAGACACACACGTGTCTCGCATGTCGATTTTCTTGTGCTTGATATATTAATTCCATGAACCAAACTACATGCTTTGTTTAAACACTTGATTTCCAAGATACGTCCTAGTGACAGCTGGGTGTGTTCCTGAGGCTAGGAATAAATCCCTTGGTTCATAGGACTAATACTTTTAAGAGCTTGTCTTATTTTTAATCACTATATGTCATTTCTGTCAAACGAAATGAGTGTATTGGTTAATATGTAGAGTGATGAACTAATTATTTTGGAGAAAAGCCTATTTGCCCTATCTATAGGGAAAGGCTAAATCCAGTTCTATGAATTGATTTATGGTACTGGTTTAGGAAGTCATCCAAATCTTAAAGGGAAACAGATTCTAAAAGTAGCAATTTAAACACATGTTGTCCTGGTTTAGGAACATGGTGCTCTAAACTATGAAATGTATAGAGGTTGAAGATATTTCAAGACTATACTAACTTACCCTTGAACAAGTTTAGGATTCAACTCAAAACCGATTTTCTTTTATGAACAAGGTGCAAACTAATAGTCACATTGTCAACTCATTTCCAGTGTTTAATCAAGTTAGAGAACCTATTAATTGTTAAATTATAGTTAATCATATTTCAACATTTAAATACAGTTATTATGTTTATTGTGAAATTGACAAAATAGAAATATGAGTTCAAATAGTGAGATTCTTGAGTAGTTTGAGTACTTAATCTTTGAACTTTCCTATAGATCTCAGTGGGTACGATATCTAGACTTAAAAACCACTTTATTACTTGTTGACCTTTGCAATTGTAGTAAAAGAGACCAAGTTGAAATTTCAAATAGTTTAAAGTAAGAAAATAGTAACAAGTTTTTGGCTAAGCTGATGGGGACTGATCAATAGTCTTTAGTAGCTAAGTCAGTCAACAATTTGGTCAACTTTTGTGTAAGAACACCCAACAACAAAGACCTCCCACTTCACACAAATTCTCCTAATTTCATCTAGATTGCAATTGGTTGAATAAGGGTAGGAATACACATACTTACGCGAGGACCTTGGTCTAGGTGCATATAGCTTGTGGTCACCTTGTTATTTTTGTACAACTCTATCTCGAAATATTATTTATGTTGTTGGAAAGCATAATCCCCAAGGCAAAATATCACAAAAGTATACCTCTTCAAATTCACTATTTTTATCCTTTGTTTTCAATAAATTGGAAAATGTGTTTTTGCCTTTGCTTGAGGGCAAGCAAAATAATATGTTTGGGAGTCATTGATAGGTGTGAATCTTCTTAGCATTTTTGGTATTATTTTCATGTGTTTTATGCAACTTAAATGCTAGATTCATACCATTGTCTCTTAGGAAATCTCTAATCCTCCATTTGCTTATGTTTTGCAGGTTTAGAAGGAAAATCAAGCAAAGTGATGGAAGAAATCAAGTTAAGAGGAAGTTGTTGATCTGCAGCAGTTTGTTCACCACGATGAAGCATGTGTTTGTCGCGGTGAAGCTGTTCGCCACTACTAAGGAGTGCTTCACCACGACGAAGGCTACTACTTGCTGCGGTGAAGAGGTTTCCCACAATGAAGAGAAAGATGATTTAAAAGACTAGCCTTGAGTTCGCCATGGTGAAGATGTTGTTCGCCACAATGAAGAGGTTCGCCATAGTGAAGCTACTGATCGCCGCAGCGAAGAGAAGAGACAAGTAGAAGATGACACGGGTGTTCACCATGGCAAAGGACAACGGGCTAAAGCAAAAACATTCCCATTTTTAGCCCATCAGTGACCCATTTTCTAAAGCATATAAATACCATAATTGTAACAATGATAAGGGTTCTAACTAGGAGATAGAATATACACTCCTTGGTTTTTTCTCTCTCTAGGTTTAGAAACTTAGGGTTTTTTATTTTCTTCAGTTTTATTGTGTTTTTAGAGCTGATTTTACTGATCCAGCTTCTAGAGGATCTCTTGCAACCTTAGAGCAAAGTTTGAGATGAATTTCAGGTCATAGTTGTTTTGTATCTCTAAACATTTCTCTTTCTTTTAATCTTTCAACATTATGTTTGTTCTAAACATGGTTTTGTTGGATTTCTTGGTTGTAATGAGTGGCTAAACTTTCCTATAGGGCTGGTTGTTAAAGTTGATGCTTAATTTATATATATATTAGAATGGTTTTGTGAATTTATTCTTGTGTTGATGTTTGTTGGTGTAAAACTTGGATTATTATGGTCCTTGTTAATTGATACATATTGAGAATCGAATATTCGATCCTTTTACTAGGGTATCCTTGGTGACACTTGGATTACACCCTAAAATATGGTTATGATTCTCTTAAGGTGTTAATCAATTAATTGGGATTCAAATTAACCTAATCAAAGAAGTTTATGAAATTAGTAATGGCTAGCACTAAATGGATTTCATTAGGAGAAGCACCTTCCAACTTTATGTGAGGATCGTATGGACCGAGAGGTGATCGATTCAAGCGTAATCAGGGTAGTCTTATTGTATGGACCGAGAGGTGACCAATAGGATTCCTAAGGAAAGATCTGCATTAGAAAAAGTATTGCATTGAATGACCTAAATGGACCGAAAGGAGAATAGGGAGTTAGTGTGATAAATTGAGGGGAGACACGGAAGTGTAAGCCTCATACCTGTTTCCTTAGACAAACACAAGTATATTTTCACTCAACTAGTACTTCAGGAATATAAATCATAATTGCATCAATAGAGACAACGAGCCCTAGTACCTTTTTCTAATTCTTTTCTTTTAAATAAGCTCATTTACTAGTAAGTCTTGAGAATCAATTTTAGTTTAGTTCTTTATTTTAGGCAATCAACATTCCAAATCACTCATTCGCTCAAATAGTGAAAATATTGATTAGTTGGGGTATTTAATCCCCCACTCAAACTTTTCCTCCTTATGGGTTCAATATTTTTGGTTTTAAATTGAAAGCCTTATATTACTTGTATGATCCGTATACTTACGGTGAGTTTTTAGTGCTTGCGAAAAGGGCTTAACATCCACTGGGATGGGTTTTCTCTTTTTAATTGTAATCCTGGGTTAACTACTTCAATCTAATTACTTTACCTAAAACTAAAATTAAAAACAAAATTTAAAAGATTGATTTTTGATTGCTTTTGAAGATAGATGTTTGCTGATTTTTAGAGAAGATATTATACATAAGGTCTCGGGCTTTGGATTCACCAAATCCGGCCTCACCATGGTGATTCAAAGGGGGATTTTATGTGTCCCGGTTGTTTGCCTAAGAAGCCAGCCTATAGTTGATCCCTTGAACTTCACCTAGGTTCCTTTTACATGATATAATGTATTAAGCATAATTTCTAGGTATATGGTTAAGCAATTCTTACCGACTTTTAGAGGGGTTTGACAGGTTCTCAACTCTGTGGTGGTTTCGGACAAGAAACAATCTATTATGCATATTAGGTCAAAGGTGTGCTTCTTAAGCACCCAACATACAATTTAGACGTATCAAAAAGACTAGTAGAAGATAAGAGATACTCCTATACAGATAGTTGGGGGAATCAAGACTATTGCCACCCTATACATGGTGTCCCAAACTGATGTACACATGACCTTCAGGCCTCTAAAATAGTGGAAAAGCTTTACCTTTGGTTTAAAGTGCGGCTGCCCCCTTTGGTCACCATGGTAGAGTGGATTGGATCAACCTCACCCTGAGAGGAAGACTACTCACTCATGGTGCATACTATGAACGCCATGAGTGATGAAGATAGCAAGAAAAATGAAAGAATTCGGACTGAAAGCTTCTATTATTGAAAATGCATAAAGATCTCACAAAAATTACAAGAACTAAACTAAAATAATGAATAATGTCTAAAGAGAATTTTATATTGATTTGATAATCAAATCTCTATTTATAATACATATCTATAGGTTACTTCATGCCCAAGTATGATTACTTTCATATTATAAATCAAACTCCAAGACTTAGGACACAAAACTTTCTATTTTCTGTCTTTCACCAATTTTGCACTGAAACTGGGCAACGGTCTGAAATTTCACATTGTCTTTGGATGCAGTGCAAAATCGCAGGGGTGTAGTGTAAAATACTGTAGAACAGGTTCAAATCCCCCATCTTCTTACTTGATCATTCCTTCAGGTTCCCAACTCGATTGAATTGCTCCCACGGACTTCCAAGCTTACACAAATGATCTTAAGACGTCCTCATTGCTTGACCTCATGATTTCAAAGAGCCGTAAAAGTGTTTAAAAAGGCCTATATGCATACCTTTACTCAATAAAATCATTAGCAGTGGGTTACGGGGCCAACAACGCGCAAAGTTAATAAAGTGTGAGTTTCCACCACAAAAAAAAAAGTTTTATTTAGTGAAAATTAAGTGCTTAAAAATGTACTTTTTGAGTGGTTGTCATCACCCAAGACCTTATGACCTTAGTCAAACAATATCCCTAAGGCTTTCGTAATTGATTAATTTAATTATTTTATTTAGATATCAATCCCGTAAAATCATAAAAATCAAATTTTGTTTTCGTTTTGAATTTTCTCAAGCATAGATTAATAAAAGTCATTAAAAAGATTGAAAACCCGTCATGTGGACAACCCAAGAGCCGCTATAACTTTAGCAGCTATGCAACCACTAGTTAGGTGATTTAGGTATATAAATTTTTACTATCTCAATTACTAAACACCCAATTAAGTAAGATGAATAATTTCTCCTAGCTTTCATTGGAGTTTTGGAGATTTTTTTTCTTCACTAGAGGGGTGCGACTGACAACTATTCTCTTCAAATTTGTCCTAGTTCATCACTTTCAGCCATGCCACGAACTAGAGGAGGTTCTTCATCCAGTTTGCATACCAGGAGCTCTGCTATGGGACGCTCCAACATCCCTAGGCATGAGAGGGATGTCATTCCTTGCACTGAAGTGGGTAGGAATGTTGATTACTCTGCTAGAAAGATGCATGTGGAGAAGTGCTATGACCTTGAGGCCTTTTCAGACTCTCCATTGACTTGTAAGCCCATTCATCTTTGTCAGAGGTACCATATGGACACTTTTATGACTCCTTGTCCATTCTATTACAAGCAGATTGTGCTTGAATTCTTCCATACCATGACCACAGGAAATGATCCCGCTCCAAAGAGTCTTAGATTTTCCATTTATGGTAAGTAGGGTGTGCTTGATGCCCAAGCCATTGATATCCCCTCATAGAGGCTTTCTGGGCTAGATATTCATGTTGGGAAAATGTAGGCCCAAAGTAGAGCATAGAAACTTTTATTGGACTCTAGAGTGGTTGTAAGTTTTTATTTCGTAGGGAGCTACCTAGGACTCTCGATCTTGTGGACCATATGCTTAGGTCCAATGTCTATCCATTTTCACATAAGGTCTAGAGGAGAGACAAGCACCTTAAGTCCAAAGACTACCACATGGGCTCTCCTCTAGATACCCTTAGAATTGCACACCTATTGATTAGCCTTAGTTATTGAATAAAATGTGGGTTTCTAGCCTGCTTTAGTTCATCATTTTCCTTACAAGGTGAGTTGAGTCTGGATAGGGGGGGAGGGGAGATTTGGTTCTATGCCTATGTTTTGGAGATAGTTACATTAACACCAATGTCCATTTGGTAAGATTAAGTGAGGACTTAGGGATGAACATGCCTTGTTCATCATAGCATAGGAGACCTTGTCCATTAGAGGTGGTAAACATCTTGGGATCCCAACAAGGTTGCACTTAGGCAGACCTTTTTCAAAATGCTCATTTTGGTGTCAAAATCCCTTGAAAAGAACTTGAAATCCTCTTCTTCATGAGAATTACTCCCAACCTTCAAAAGAAAAATAGACAAGCATAAAATCCTAAAGAAATCTCGAGAACTTAATATTATTGAGCTCATAGAGTACTTAATTTATGAGCGAGGAATCACTCCTCATTTGGTAGCTTAGGCTTTCATTCTCAATGAATTCTACCAAAAAATAAAAACTCCTTAAAGCTATTAAAGACTTCCAAAGTTTAAAAGACTTATACTCTAAGGGGGGGTGTATTGGATTAGGACTTTTAATAACATTTATAGATTTTTGAAGAGTTTGTAAATGTATAGATGCCTTTCATAAACTTTTATTTTAATAGACTTTTATAGACTTTGATAGAATTTTGTAGATATTGATAGGCTTTTATAGAGTGTGTAAATGTATTGATGACTTTCATAGACTTTATTTTAAAAGACTTTATGACTTTCGACATAATTCTTGTATATTGATATTTTACAAACTTTTATAGATATTGATATATTTTTATAAACTTTAAATAACTAGAATAAATTCATATTTTTAACAAAAATAAATAAAAGTAAAATATCATAATTAAATAATTTTGTCCAAAAATAGTACCAACACTATTTAAAATAATGTTTCCAAGTAAGAGAAAAAAAATCTAATATTTAGTATTCTACATATGCTCAACATTGCTCCACATATCAATAGCTATATCAGTTATCCGTTCATTAGTGATATCTCTTTGTTGCTCTTGGGTATCAACACATGGTTCAAAGTCCTCTTCTTGATTTGTTAGTGCATGTGAAGACGTTGAAATTTTGTTATCATTTTCCAGTGGAAATTCATATGAACAACATTCCTTTCAAATAAAGTTGTGCAATCCTGCACCAAGCTAACACCAACTTTGCTTGTGTGTTATATGAAAACGGAGGAGCTCTTTTGAAAATTGTAAATCGTGACTTAAGTATTCTAAATAATCTGTCAATTGTATTCCTTAATGAGACATGAAGTAGATTAAATAACTCATTTGCATTTTTAGGATGATGGCCTTGGCCATGAAAATCTTGAAGATGATAGCAAACAATTCGAAAAGGAGCCAAAAAATTAGGTCGATTTGGAAATCCACATTCCACCTAAAAATATTTACCAAAAAATAGAAAATAAATAGAAAATATTATAAAATATATTAAAAGAGTAAGAAATAACATAACAATGAGGTGCTAAAAATAATACCTTGTGACACTTTAAGTCCATTGTTCTTTGATAAAGCATCGTTTAACACTTTGAATGGCGTGCGGATCCCTCCCACCCAAGTATATAAGTGAATTCCAAAACAAAGTTACAAGTTACTAAAACATTTTGTGAAACTATTCCATGACGATTACGATAACTACCTGTCTCTTGTCCAGGTACCATTGCTAGACTATAGCTCCAATACAATCCTAAATTATTTTATTGAAAGTTATAGTGAGAATAATGACAACACTGTTAAAATAGTAATAGTATGATAATAATAATAATAATAATTATTATTATTATTATTATAAAAATAAGAATGATAAGGTACTTACTTTGAATTAAGGATAGAACCTTGTACTTTCTCTAATTTTCACTAGCACTAAGGAACTTGATTTAACCATCCAATCTACTATAACTTTGTTCAATGCTCTCAAAATCTTATTGAAACAATGGCTAGTAGTGACATGTGATTAGCCAAATGTTTTACGAAATAAACAGCATATGGAATTTTGACCAACTATGAGTAAAAAATCTACAAGCATTTCCTCAATACAGATAAATCTAGTATCATGTAAAGGTATTGTCTCGCTAAGAATATTTTATAACTTGAGGAACTCATTAGGACACATTCTCTATATTTGTTGAAAGTGTTGTGGATTCTCATTTAGAATTTTACGCGTATATTCCTATCCGCTTGAAGTTATCGGTTGCCTAGATAGGGGACCTTGGACGCATTCTTTGGTGCAAGTCAAGTATAAGCTTATTCAACACACATAAAATTGCTTTAACTGTAACAAACAAATACTTTTTAAATTCATCTACTTTTTCTCCCCTCTCTACTTGTTCCATCTCTTCTTCCTCCACTTCTTGATGTCCTACTTCATCATCTTCCATGTCTTGAAGTTCTACTTCATCATCTCTATGCATATTGTCATATGTAAAAATGAAACCACCTTAGAAAAAAATAAATAAACGTGTGCATGTATTAATTCCTATAAAATTATAGAAAATTATTTATAAAGATTCATTCTTCATTCATAAAAGATTATAAAAAATAAAATAAACATACTCAAACGTCATAAAAGTTCATTCTTCATTCACAAAACATAATAGACAATTAATATAATTAGATATCGTAAAGGTCCAACTTCATTTACAAGCATAATGTAAAAATGTACATTAGTTCTTCAAAATAAAACATAAAAATCTCAGGATTGATAATCCCATAATTTATTGCCCTAATTCATAAGTTATCCATTCATGACATTCCTTGAGAGCCATTTCAGCAAACTCAACCTTTTTCCCTGTAATATTAAGTAACTTAAGTGCTTTGTAAGGTGCCCATTTATCTAAATTTGGTACTTCCTTGATAAGATTCCAGAAACTATGTTCCTTAGAATCCATTGAATAATTGATTGAGCTAACTTGTTAATAGAATGAAACAAGATTGTTTATGATATCTAATTGACTATTACCATTCTCATAGGATGTAGAATTTCCTTCAAGCTTGCTTCTCTTATGTCTTTTAGGTGTTATAGGGACCTCTACAATAAGTGGAGCGTCCGTAAGATGGAGATTGATACAAGAAATCTTGTGTATCACTATGTGTGAATGTTACAATATTAGAATCATAAATCAACTCATCTATAGTATGACCTCTACATTTTGAAAGTATCTGTACTATGACTTTTATGGTTAGGATGAAGTAGTTAAGAATACCAAATAAAAAAGAATGTCAGTATTTGAAACATTCATACAATACATTATATTATGAAAATAAATTTAAACAAAAAAGAAAAAGAATTACCTTGAAGTAGTCCTCCCAAACTTTATCCGAAGTAGCAAATTTTATTTATTTATTTATTTTTATTTTTTTGTAATAAGGTCCCATCCAAACCTAGAGCTAGATCACAAAAGATTACAATAGTTATTGTATCTTTGTTGAAACCATTTGAAACAGCTTAAATATTGTGAATAAGTTCTTTGACACCCAAGTTTTTAATTGAGTGCAAGGAGTATCTTTCTATCAACTGTAACTTTGCTTAACAAGCCATTATTATCACGCTAGCCTCAATTTGCAACATCAACCATGAGTTTGAAAACTAATCGTTTTCTAGGTCCATGTTTTATATTTTTCTCCAATTCTTCCTTTACTTTTGCCATTCCCTTGATTTGAATCTCCCATTATAATACTATTACATAATACAAACAATGCCATAAGCAAATAAAGTAACACAAACAAAAAATAGGCTTCAATAAATAAATTTTCAGAACTTTTGTTTCAAATTTTCATCTAGACACTTGAAAATAATTTTTTAATTATTTGTTGTTATATTTTGTTTCATCTCAAATTTTCTAATTCCTTTCATCACTTCTAAGAGTTTTTTTTTTTTTTAATTTCCAAGAATTACACATTCCTTGTTTTTTTTTCCTTATTTAAATAATCAAAATTCCCAATTTATCAAATTTCAAATTTTAATTCAAAATTTTATCAATTTGAGAAATAGCAAGAAGATGTATTTGATGCATTTAACATTAACATTAATGACGAAAAAAAATATTGGTCTCACATACTTATAAGGAAACTATTAAAAAAATATACATTTTGGGAACAATAAAGAATTATAATTCAAATAAAAAAAATCATATTTTATTTCACCAACTGCAATAGGCATATATGATTTTAAAAATTAGAGAAAATTTTAAAAATCATATTAATCAAATTGCTACAATACGAATAGATTTCAGGTTAAACCCTTACCTCAAAAAAAAATCTATTACTACATGCTGATAATGAATCAAGAAGAAGAAAACAATAAAAAAAACCCTTATAATGAATCAATAAGAAGAAAATTTGTCATATAGGATAAGATGGGATGATTAGAAAGTGGACATAACTTTGTCTTTCTTCCTCAATTGTTCTTCCTTCATGAATGGTGAATGAAAAGCATGGAGAACCATATATTTATATACATTTGGGCTTGAGTGTGTCATATAATTTTGATTTTGATTTTAATTTTTATAATACAAATATATCTAGGGTTAAAACCTTACCTCTAAAAAAATCTGATTGGCTTCACTCACTTAATGAAAAAGTTGTTTCAAAACTTTTGGAAAAGCGCAACAGAATTTTAAAGGGTGGGTATTTATACTTTTACTAAAAAAGTAATTAAAAGTCTAATGTCTATCAATGTCAATGACTTTTCAATACTGGTATACTTTTTAGAGAGTCTATAAAAGTTGTAGTTGAATACACTTTGACTTTTATAGACCTTTTTAAAGTCTTCATCCAATACACCATGACTTTTATAGATTTTTTTACAATCTTAAAAAGTCTTAATCAAATACACCATGACTTTTATAGACTTTTTTAAAGTCTTAAAAAGTCTTAACTGAATACACCATGACTTTTTTAGAGTCTTTAACAGTCGTAATCCAATACACTATGATTTTTATAGACTTCGTAATTCCATTGAAGTCATTAAAAGTCCTAATCCATTACAATCCCCTAACTGTTGTTATGGGTGGTATTTATAGGCATACTACTTGAACAAGTTTCTTAATGTTAAGGCTCCAAATCCAATAGCTTTAAATTCTTAAAAATATCTTTCCTACTATGCAAACTCTTGTTTTTATAGAAGATAAATTTAAATTCTTTCAAAAATAGATACTAATTCTTTTACTACCCCCAAGAAGCATAATTTTCCATAAGTAAAAACTACAAAGATGTACTTTTGACGTTCTTGATGGAAAAACAATAATCTCCGGTCTTCAATGGAGTAAGGCACTACCTAGAGAAAGATTTCCGTGGAGTAATTAGATATATAGTAATGAAATTACTAGCATAAAAGAAAAAAAGACTCAATGTTTATTAAAGAATTTCTCCATCTTAAGAATCTAAGCAATTGTCTCTATTATATATGAAATACTAGAAAAGTAAGGAGGTCACACCTTCTTAAATTAATCAAAGGAGCTACCTATACAAAATGAATATCGTCCTTGAACTTAAGTTTCAATAGCTTTAGCCTAATGATTAACCAAGCAAACCAACATCCTACGATTCCTAGAATGCCTTCTACATTCATAGGAGGTAAACTCTTACATGAAAGTGGTACACCATCACTTGGCTTCATTATTTTTGGAAGATGATGGACTTCTTACTGGTATAGATGTCAAGCATAAGGTGGATTAATTTGAATTTGTCACTAAGAAAACAAATTAATTAGCAATATAAAATCATGACAAAAAATAGAAATTTATAGTAAATGGAATTGAAACTAATACATAACTCATCTATCCCTAAAGTATAAAAAAATCTCCAATAAAATCATAGTACCACTTTGTGATGCCTTAAAACCCATTGCAAGGGTATGATAATAGTTCACACCTCAAGTCTAAAAGTTTAAAGGGAAATGAGACAAACATTAATTTTGTAATGGACGGTTTTCAATTACTAAAATCATTTTCAAAGTAGTAAAATAAATAAATTCTATAATGCTCCATTATCAACTTTAACACTAACACATCATCGAAATGTTATTGTCCAAAACAAAGAGTTTGAATAAATATGATAATGTGATTTACTCTAGTTGTTTTTAGTTTTGACAGTTATGAGTGTGCAATCTAGGTCACAATCCTTATTGTTCGGACTAGACTACTGTGTGTTCGAACTCCCCTTGTGGGACTTAGTGTGTGCAAAACATATATACGTAATTGCAAAGAAGTAATGTCATACACAAACTTTTATGTGGTTCGACAACTGCCTACCTCCACGGGGTTGTGCCCATATGCTATGGTTTCCACTAATTTGGTTCAAGGTTATAATTAGTCTTATGTGGTACAAGACTCTCTTTCTACCCACGACCCTTCTTAACACCTAATTACTCCTAGTGGAATTTAGAATCGACTCCGTCCATTCCCCTCTCAACTGCATCGCACACCCATTCCCATATAACATTAGTAAAAGATGAAGATTGTAAGAACCATAATCTTTCACAAGAGGCAAAAGGATTTTAATGTGCAATACCTCATAGAGTATCTACACTCAGCACTCCTTCAATACATCTGAACTTACTTGTTCTTCTTTCAGCTATGCTCCTCAATTCCGTACTGAGCATCTTCCAAAATCCTAAATATATATCCTTGTATATTCGATCATGGAAGACTAGATAAGGCTGGATTATTATCCTAATATGACTCCAAACCTACCTTGAATTATCCGAACTCTCCTTTAAGCTTATCAACATAGAAATAGGAAACTTTCTGCCTAAGAATCCTCTTCAGAATAAAATCCTTATTTGATTTCAATCTTGATTTGATAGCTTAGAAAATTTGATCTTCTTAATTTGATCCTTATCTTCTTGCCTAACTGATCTTGACTTGATCTTTATCTACTTGCTTAAAAGTTATTAGGCCCATAGGTTACTTGCTCCCCAAGTACCTCGGCCTCCAAGCTAGTAGCTCATGTGCATCCCACGGTTGCTCTGCTTCTAGTCTGAACTTCCCATCACTTGCACGTTCCTACAACATAAGGTTGCCTTAGCCCGAACCACTTCCCGGTCCTACCAGGAACTTCAACACTAATTCTTCAAATCTTCATCAATTATGATCTTCAAAGAAAATTTCTTCTTGTAGAACACTAAGGCCGAAAATATGGACAATCTCAAATCCCAACAAGTTCTATATTCTCAATTTCTTAGTAGGAGGAGAAAATAAAAATCTAATTTTTAATTTATTTAAGATGTGATAGTAAAAACTAGATATGCCACCTTAGAAAGCCAAAAGACATCTATTTGGTAGAAAGAACATTGGTCTAGTTTCCAAATAAAAGCATTTTGAAATATTTCTTGAAAAACACTTTAATGTTTTTTGAAATTATTTCCATCAGAGATCTAAATGAGCTCATCATACCTAGCTCATGTGGTATAGCACTCAATATTTCGCGGGTCATAGGAAGGGGAAAGGTCCTAGGTTCGAATCCTAGTAAGGATAATTTATTACATTGTTACTAAAGTGTTTATCTGTAAAAAAAAAAAAAAAAATCTAAATGATGATTGATATTTTATTACTTCATAATATTTTATTTAAGGGTCTTACTTATTGGAATATATATATATATATATATATATATATATATATATATATATATATATATATATATATATATATATATATATATATATATATATATATATATATATATATATAATAAATTTAACCTGTGAGACATTTTGTAACAATTGTGTGCCCTTTTTCCATGTATTTTAAGGAAGATGTGAACATAGAAAGAAAAAAATGTCATTGTATCCTTATAATTAATATCACATCTTCAAAAGATATTCCTATTTTTACCTAAATATTTTTTAAACCACTCTAAATATTTTTCTATTTTTACCTCTTCTGGGTTCATTTATTTCTTTGAAAAAAAAAGGTTATAAAATCCGGGGAGATACGTTTGGATGTTTGCATGAATCCTAGAATCAAAAAGAGAAATGTGAGAGAAAAGGTCAAATTTCCATTGGTTGATTATTTTATATGTGACGCCCCAATTTTTGGGGGTCTTTTTTTTTTTTGAATAGGGCGCATGAACAATAAGCCAGAACAATGTCCATGCATCAAAGGACTCAAACAAATAAGATGACACAAGAACTATTGCAGACTATCACACACCTACCCGCATTGCGCGTCAGGAGCTCGCCGCCGCCGTTAAAGAGCTCACATGAGTCGCCCTAAATTCTCTAGATCCTATCGCGACACCCGAACTCATTACGCATGGGCCGAGCACACTCAGAGCGACGCAGAAATCTCTATCCCGATAAGGTATCGAGAGCTCATCGACAGAAAACACTACGGTCTATTGCAACAGAATTCCTTTGTCATGATCTAACTCTATCGCGCCGCCCGCTTTGCTCGGTCGCACGCGTAGGCACTAGTCGCACGCCGTCGCGAAAGCACCACGCTATGTTGCATGTGTCGGTAGCGCACTGCGCCCACCCATCGAGACATGAAAACTCACGCAGGCCCAAGAACTCTGTTGATATAGACTTTCTTTGTCGCGACAGAGGACTCAAAACAGGTAGTAGCCTATTCTAGCCTCTTGCACTTCCAGTTCCCCTTTTTCTTTTCTTTTTCCTTTCCTTTCCAAAGCACTCTAAATTCAACATAACTTAGTCTTTTTATTACAAAGACAACCGGAAGCCCGGAAAACTTACCAAAATATATAAATCATACTAAACAAGTTTAATTATGACACTATTCTTCTTACATATACAGAAAACAGGTTTTCTACCCAAAATTTACAAAATACATTACAATGCCAAATCTAGCCCCTTTTTCAACTAATTCCTCAGACGTGTCCACCTCCAGGTGTACCTTCAACACTTGAAAATGTTTTCCATGACTGCGAGCAATGTCCAAAGATAATTCTACAAGGGCTACTACCCACCCAAGTGTCCATATGCAATGACAAACATACACACATTCAAGCAAAGCATGCATATTCCGCCTCAAGGTTCATATGCTATGGATGAAAATGTGACTCACCCTTCCCATGTCCCGAGTCCTCACCAACTCCTCACACGCTTATCAAGCAAGCCGCGAACAACTATCATTTTCCGATGACAACCAAAGATTATTCTTAATCATTTCATATTTTCATTTATAACCATGTGCCTTTTGTGGGTAGTGGATTTTTGGTGTCGCACCGCGGGCTCCACAAACCTAGACACTTTTACGGCCTTTCACCGCTAGGGTCTATGTCTAACCATAATTGATGGGTCTTTCACCCTGGGGGGAATCTATCCCAACTTGTTAATACCCGACACATATTTATTCGTTATCGTTTCCTTAACCCGTGAGATTCATTTTGGACATTGTCCCATTAACCAAGCCCACCCAATCAACACCATACGTAGTGTTGATTAACAATCGTGTACCCATGACACACCATCGAATATCAAAAACAGTGTCGATCTCAACCATGTACTCACACCCATGTCATGCGATGTTCTCGTGCATATGCAATGCAATTTTGCCATTGCCTACTCATACCATGCTACATATATGATGAGCTACACGTATTGCCTTACCATGCATATTCATCCGTGCATCATTTGGACATTTATATAGAGATGAATACAAATTCTAAATAATTCATACCATTCATGCCCACATATCAATTCAATCATACATTGGCATCACAAGTCACTACCATTCAGGTAATGATACACATCAACCTCTAGGACTAGTGGTAACACAATTCATCCACAACTAGCCTACAATGAGCCATGTAATGGCCTGAATCACACACAACTATTTTTCATTCATTTGTCACACAATGACATGCAAACAATTTAATCTCAACCCATTCATGTTAATATATCTCAACATGATTTTTTTTTTCACATAATTGCATGCTATTCAACTACCAAGCAATAACACACAACACAACCCGAGAACATAAGTTCTGGGACCAAAATCCATCTTCACATTCAATCCCGAACTGTCTGAAAATAGTCCCGGAATTTCCAACATTTAATCCCAAATTTTTGGGACTAACCACGGCCACTCACAGCCCCAAAAAAAACCATGCCATTAAATGACTCTTCAACAAGAAATAAACCGTGTAGGAGAGACCCTACCTCTTGGAGTTTGTCGAAACTCCTAGTTTTTGGTCTCAGCTTGAAGATCTCGCTGCAGGGAAACACTTTTCTCTTGCTCCGCCAGAAACCGAAGGTTTGATCGCCGGGAAATTTAGAGAGAAGGTAGAGCTTCTTTTTCTCAATTTCTTCTTCTCCCTCCTTTTCTCTTTCATTCTTCTCCCTCTTTCCTCCTCTCCCATCCCACCGGTTTGGTCCAAGATGGGTCAAATGAGAGTGTCCTCTTTTGTCACGTGTCAACCTCTCATTGGCTCTCTTGGTTTTCCCTTATCCATTTATCTAAAACTTTGGATTTCCAAACCTCTTATGTGGTGAGACATGTCCCACATGGGTCCCATTTGAGCTCTTGTTTGACTTGTTCTCCTTCTGACACGTGGCTTAATGTGAGCCATTTAACATGTGCCAAATGTCCCGTACTATCTCGGTGCTTCGAAAAACGTGAAATTCCGAATGTCTCGGAATTTGACGAAATTTGACGTGGTAGCTAGATTTAATGAAAGGATTCTGACGATGAAGTCCGTTTCATTATCCGAGATCTAAAATTTTTTTTGGATTTTCGACTAAAATTACTGTTTTTGTCAGAAAATTGGATTTTCTCAAGTTTTACATTATAATTTATTTTTTTGGAAATTATTTACTTTGCACATCATAGTACTATTTTGTTACTTACAAATTTGTCCCCAATAGGACTCGAACCCTATTGAAAAACACTTTAATATTTCTTGAAAAGTGTTTTTCAAATATTTCGAACATTTTAATATCGAACCCTATTAAAGGGTTTTTCAAATATTTCTTAAAAAACACTTTAATGTTTTTTAAAGTTATTTCCATCAGATATCTAATTGAGTTTATCATACCTGGCTCATGTGGTAGAGCACTCAATATTTCAAAAAGGCGAGGCATAGGAAGGGGAAAGGTCCTAGTGATGATAATTTATTACATTGTAACTAAAGTGTTTAGTAGTAAAAAAAAAAAAAAAAGATCTAGACGATGATTGACATTTTATTACTTCATAATATTTTATTTAAGGGTCTTACTGATTGGAAAAAAATAAAATATATATAGAATTTAACTTGTGAGACATTTTGTAACAATTGTGTGCCCTTTTTCCATGTATTTTAAGGAAGATGTGAACATAGAAAGAAAAAAATGTCATTGTATCCTTATAATTAATATCACATCTTCAAAAGATATTCCTATTTTTACCTAAATATTTTTTAAACCACTCTAAATATTTTTCTATTTTTACCTCTTCTGGGTTCATTTATTTCTTTGAAAAAAAAAGGTTACAAAATCCGGGGAGATACATTTGGATGTCTGCATGAATCCTAGAATCAATAGAGAAAAAAGTGAGAGAAAAGGTCAAATTTCAATTGGTTGATTATTTTATAATATATATATATATATATATTTGACTATTATTTACTTTGCATTACATCATAGTACTAATCCGTTTCTTACAAATTTGTTCCCAATAAGACTCGAACCCTAGAACACCACCACCCTTCCCCCCTCCCTCTATGCCAGTGTGAGCTCTTACCTACTTGAGCTCAGTCTTATTGACAATATTATTAGTTCATTACATGATTCCATTTAAAATTTTATCATTCTTAAATTGCTAATTGATATTAATTACTTAAAAGATGAGTCATCAACATCTTAAAGAACTTACCCTTTTACTCACTGCTTTATGAGTTTTCTATAAACCAACATGTAAACATAATTTTTAAAAAGATAATATACTGAAAAAATCAAAATAAATATGGGAGGGCATTTAAGAGTGAAATCCAATAGGATGGTGTAGAATCCAAGTGCCTTATGAAAATCAAACAATTCAAGTTCATATATATATATATATGAACCTTTGTTCATGGAGCCACCAACCTAGTGCAGAGATAGCATTAAGATATGGAAGAAGTCGTAATCATCATAGGAGCTGGCCCTTCTGGTCTTGCTACTTCTGCTTGCCTGAATGTTCTCTCCATCCCCAACATTGTCCTTGAAAGAGAGAATTGCTTTGCCTCTCTATGGAGGGACAGGTCTTATGATCGCTTGAAACTTCACCTTGGGAAGCAATTTTGCCAACTTCCTCACATGCCCTACCCCTCTGGTACACCCACATTTATCCCCAAGGACGGTTTTCTTCAGTACCTGGAGGACTATGTATCTCATTTCCAGATAAACCCGCGATACCACCGCTTTGTAGTGTCCGCATCCTATGATAAGGTTGCAGGAAAGTGGCAGGTAGTGGCCAAGAACACACTCTCTGATGAGTCAGAGGTGTACCTGGGGAAGTTTCTTGTGGTTGCCACTGGTGAGAACGATGAGGGTTTCATTCCTAAGATACCTGGCTTGGATAGTTTTGGAGGGAAATTCATGCACTGTAGCAACTATAAGAATGGAAAGCGATTTGCTGAAAAAGAAGTTTTGGTTGTTGGATGTGGGAATTCTGGGATGGAGATAGCCTATGACTTATGGGATCATGGTGCAGTAACCTCTGTTGTTGTTCGCAACCCTGTAATGTCTCTTTTCCTTTACTATTTCCACAATTTGTGAAGGAAATATCCACGTCAAGGCAGGAGGACATTCTTTTTGATAATCAAAACTTGGGATTTTATATATCTTAGAATTTTACTTGATTTCTTCTCTGCATATTTATATTATAGATGATGTTACAGGTACATGTGCTTACAAAGGAAATGGTGTTAATTGGAATGACTTTGTTGAAATACATTCCTCGCAAGGTGGTGGATTGTTTTATTGTGTTTCTCTCCAAATTGAGTTATGGGGATCTTTCTAGCTATGGGCTTCCAAGGCCAAGTGAGGGACCATTTTATCTTAAAGATTTAACTCGTTCCTCTCCGATTATTGATGTTGGAACCATAGAGAAGATTAAGAAAGGAGAAATTCAGGTATATTCCTGTACATAGTTTAATCATAGTTAATTAATTGCTTCATCATCTAGAAAGGCTTTCATAATTTGGCAATGGAAGTATTCAGCTCCCTCATAAATTAAATGAAACTAAATATGTGTACAGATGCTCAGTTTGTTTTCAAATACATCATTTTTCATGGACTCGGTGAAAGCATCTTATTATTTTAATTTATTGTTTAGAGAATATTTTCCCATGAATTGAAATTTCAACATCCCTTGATCACTTGGCCGCACGAGGAGGATGATATACTTTGTGGGCCCGTGTCCTATAATTTTAAGTTTTGACCGTAATTAACCCTCTCATACATGCAATACATTATAAGATTTTTTTTTATAATCACTAATGAAAATGATTGTCTATTAGGTCGTGCCTGCAGTAATGAAGATAGAAGGTGACTATGTCCATTTTTCTAATGAAAAAATGAACCGATTTGATGCTATAATCTTCGCTACAGGTTACAAAACCACTGTTCTAAAATGGCTTAAGGTAAGTTGACTAATTTAACTATCAACATTTGCTTTCTATAAATTCCATACATCTAAAAAAACTTTAACCATTGTGCTTTAAATTCAATGTAAATAGGGTGGTGAAGATCTTTTCAATGATGATGGAATGCCTAAGAGGACAGTCCCAAATCACTGGAATGGTAAAAATGGTCTCTATTGTGTTGGATTTGCAAGTCAAGGGTTATTTGGAATCGCAAGAGATGCAGAATATATAGCCAACCACATCAATGCTATTGTCCAAAGGAAATAATTAGGTGCGGTTTGAGGACGTACGAGAAACTATGGTTTGATGAAAATTTTTGGCTTTGCAACTATTAATGATGTGACATTTTGTTTATACACAATAATTAACATGGTAACATTTATTTCCATGTATCGAAATAAGATGGTTTGAGTTAGACTAAATTTAGCAATGATTGTAAGGGTACTAATGCTTTTGGATCCTCACACTACTGATTATTTTAGCATACACACACAAAAATTCTTTCATCACATCCAATTAATTGTCATCATCATCCTATAATGATGTAAGGACAACTATTGCAAGTAAAACTTCAACTAGAAACAAGGACATCCTACATAGAACAGATATGGATTAAATTGTGACCGAATCTTTTCATTGATTAAGTGGTAATACATTTTTGGTCCTATAGCAAGTTTGATTATAACTATATACCAATTTGCCTGTAGAATCGTGTTTATACCCTACTCGGTAGAAAAGTGATGAAGCTAAAATGCATTTGTTACATTTTGGTCATTTTTTTTATTAATGAATATATAATATTGCATACTTAAGGCAACCCATTGTATAGGCATGTACCAAAATTCACTAAGGTTGCTAAGTTTTCACAAGATAGTTGGGAGCGCATCAGATAGCTTAATGAGGATTTCATGATTTTGACACGCAATTTCAAATATTTTACATATCCTTGTGAAGTGAGGCAAAGAGCGTGATGTAATTGTATAGATTAGCACATTTCAAAGAAACATGTGAATTTTTTTGCAAGTCCTTGCCAGCTTATTTGGACAGCTAAAATTATATTAAGAACCTCGTTTTCTCTTTCAATGTTAGCAAGTGTGTGCTAAACAACATATGACTAGAATTCCTTCAATTTCTGTTGTACACTTCCTGGATTAACTTCGTTCCATATGACTTATAAGGATATAAAAGCATGTGTTAGCTAAGATCAAGCCAAAAGAAAACAATAAAAATCAACCCTAACACAGAATTTTTAAAGAAAATAATAAAAATTTATAAAATTGGGATGTTTAACTTATAAAAAAGACTAAGCCCTGCAAACCTTTGAAACTTACAATGAAAGTTTCAAGGGGGTGAAGCTCCTCTTTCTCATGCATTGAGAGATGATTTTGTCCAATCAAGACATAATTTTCAACCTATACTCACTGAACTAAATAATCAATGTACATTTAAAAGAGTGTATCCAAAGATTACCATATTACAATGGCTTTAGGGTCATTTAAGATGGATATTCTATTTAGTCGAGGTCATGATTAAAATTAGTGAGGAGAGCAATGTGATGAGATAAAATCAATGAATTATGAATTGACAATGTTGGGTTAGACAAAATGAAAAGAAATAATAGATTGGTAATTAGGCTAATGATCCTTAAGCTATGAGAAAAAAATGTATAGAATCATTGGAGGTCAAAGTCACTAGAGATTGGTTCAACAACAAAATAGGGTTTAAAACCCTAATTCATCGTATATGGATGAGAATCCAGATCCTCGCTCATACCCATAGTACGGTTTGAATTCATCTAAATGAGGCAGATTAATTCATCTAAATGAGGTAGATTAATCCCATTCTGTAAACCTTTCATTTATATTTCATTTTCAATGACACATGCATCACAACTTGTCAATCTCATCAAATCTAATAATAAACATTGAGTGAATCATCAGAGATTCCAATATATTGATTACTCTGACAAAACTGGGTAAGGAAAAATATGGGAGAGAATTAAGGAAAAAAATTCAGGTGGACCTTTGAATCAAATTGATATACCTTATCATGAAAACTTGATTGTCCAGTTTGTGATGGACCAATTCTCTAGCTCTTTTTCCTTCCAAGAAGAAGGAGATTAGCCGCTCATGATGGTGATTTTGACCTCACACATCAAGTTTGGTAGGTAGAAGAGAAAGTGTGAGAAACTCATAGATGGAGAGATAAATAACTTTAAGGATCACTAGCAATCCAAGTTATGAAAAAGTTATCCAAAAGTTCTCAAATAAATGTGAGAACACCTATTTAAAGTGTTTATTCATAAGAACGCCGCATGGCAGCTTATTGTTGGCTTAAAATTCAAAAATAAAACTCAGCACTCAAATTCTCACACTTTGGAGGTCATTCCAGTTTGCGCATGGTATTGCGAAATTTCACACAGATATGTGAAATTTTCACAACTCCATGCAAAAATTGACAAAAAACTTATTCTTCCTCTTTTTGATTCCCCTCTCCAAAACTTTCATGTCTTTCTCGATCCTGATCCTTTTGAAGTACGAAGAGCTCCATCCCTTGCTTTCCTAGCATCCTTAGTATGGATTTTCTCGCATTCTTCTCTTTGACAACTAACAACATGTTTTGGCGACTCTCCATGTGAAAATTTTTGTTCTTCCTTTTGAAATCCTCTTTCTTGCTAGATTCAATTCTTTATATTGGAGTAACTTCTTTGGGCATTTTTTATGCTTACAACATCAAAATATACTCCAAAGTGTGTAAATTAGTAGAATTTCATTTCTTTGGAAAACAATGTACTCAATTGATTTGTTTAAGAATAATTACTACTCAAAATGGTCAAAAACCATACAAAAAATAGTTCTATAAATTGCAGCTTTTGAGTAGGAGTCATGCATCATGGGCTCTAAATATGGCTTGAACCTATTTTTGCCTTGAAAGTATACTTATTCTTTGGCTTGTATTCAACCACTCCATTACGATGCACTTCCGAAACTAAATATGGACAATTTCATTTAGGTTTGATATATTTTTTAAAACATGCAACTTGGAACCATAGAGAAGCACCCTTTGTCCTTCTCAGAAAAACTTGCTAAAGGCAGTTTGATCATACTATCATTTGAGTCTCTCTTTAGCATTCTTAGAGTTCATGTAGGCCTTATTTCTGAATTCTTCCAATTTATTTTAGATCAAGAAACATATTCAGCCTAATTTTTGCAAATCAAAATTGAGCGTCTTAATAGCCTACCATGCATTACACTCCATGGTGTAAATGGTGTGCTCTGCCAAAAATTAATTTGTATAAGGACAATTCTAGGATTATTTTAAAAACAATTTTATAAGCCCCAAGTGCTTTGGGTAATCTCAACACCCAATCCTTTTTATAGGCATTCACTTCCTTCATTGAGATGTTTTTAGTCTCTTGATTGGATTTAACTTGTCAACTCATTTGTAGATGATAAGGTATGGTCAATTTATGCCTAAATTCATATCTAGTGAGAAGGTTGTTGAAGTGCTTGTTGCAAAAGTGATATTCACTGTCACTAATAATGCTTTCACATACCTCAAATCTTGTAAGGATATTCTTTATGAGAAATTTCAGCATTATCTTATGATCATTGTGCTTAGAAGCAATTTCCTCTACCCATTTGGACAGATAACCAAACCCTATAAAATGTAGGAGCATCCAAAAGAATTAGGAAATGGCCTCATGATGCCAATACCTTACACATCAAAGATGTATACCACCTAAAGAAGATCAAGTGGCATCATGTGTGTTTAGGCTAACTTCTCAAGTCTTTGGCACTTGCCATAGGGCTTACAAATTATATGAGCATATTTGAATAAGATAGGCTAATGGAAACTTGATTTTGGTACTTTTGAACTTATCTTTTGCATGAAAAATGATATGTGCATGCATAAGTGTCACTTAATGTATTTCAATATACTTTGTTTGTTGAATGTGCCATGTTGCCTTTGGGTATGTTCAAGTAAGCATAAAGGTACTACACTATTACCAACCATAAAAGGAGTACACAAGCATGCAATTTATAAACTTGAGTTGAAGGTACCTAACTGTTACAAAAACTGGTGCTCTATGATAAATCATAAAATGCACCTTGTTCAGTGTCATACAAAATAGCTTATCAACAGTGCCAAGCATGAATGCTTTTCATTTACAATTCCTGCACTTCATTTACAAGTGTGCAATTCAACAGTACCAAAATTCACTTCTCCAAACAGTCGTATTCATCACATGAACCAAAATATGTAGAAAAAAAAGCCAAAAAACCAACTATCAAACACAATTCAGCATGCAATCACATGCTCATTTGGAGGTTGCAAATTTTCAACAACGTATCATTGTGAGCAAAATGGTTGACTACCAAAATTTTCACAGTTTGTAGCATTAAATTGGTCTTGGATAACTAGTTGTGCATTATGGTCTTTTGTTCTCCTTATAGTCTTCCTTCTTATGGGATTGGCTTGAGTGATTTGAACACTTGTTGACATTACCTTCTTTGGTTGTCCTCTTTTCCCTTGTTAAAATTTGTAAGACATTAAAACTTATGTAAATATAAACTATAAAAATTTGTATGACATTAGCATGATTAATACATTTAAAAAATTTTAACAACTGGAATTTTTACTAGTTATATAAAGTTCGAATTATTTTTCTCCTTCCAAGTTTTGATGTTGTGTCCAACTCATTGTATTGAAAAACATTGTCACTATCATCCCTAGGTGTTTCTTTGTTAACTACACCAACAACTAACATACATTTAAAAGTAATATTATAATGTTAAAAATAGTATTAAAGTAATGAAACACACTTACATGAACAATGTACCTTTTGGTGCTTGGCCAAGACTTGCATTATCCTCCCTCCCATGTAATGCTTCTCTTTCACTCTACTTTATATTCCCCGAATATACCCTAGTCATTTTGACATGTTTAAGTGTTTGTATTATTTGAATTTTCTGAATTTAAATACCAAACGTGAAATACAGAAACTTGGAATTTGTACAAGATACAAGAATTAAATTTGTAATTTGTCAAATTGAGACCTGAGATCATAAGATAAAAGATGTGAGGCTATTATAGAATAACATAACATGGAACAACAAATATAAAAGAGTTGAGACCAAAAGTGGGAAATAAAGGAAAACTTATAAGTCAAAAGAATGCATTTTGGTGATAAACAAGGCCTTGTAAATGAGACCAAAATAAGACCAATTTTGATATCTCATTTGGGCCTTTTAGAACAAGCATTAAGAAGGAGAAAAGGAAGAGAGAAAGGAAGAAGAAGAAAGAAGAAGAAGAAGAAAGGTATGGAACTAGGATTTGCATGTGAATATTTGTGTATGGACTCTTGGACCTTTGAGTATGGAATCTATGTTTGGATGCTATATGATTTTATATGGATATAGTTTGCATCCCAATTGCAGGGGTTTAGTTAGAATTCATCTAATCCTAAATTTATTAGAAAGTTGGGTTGGTAAAACCCTAGTTTGTATAAGATGATTATGGATTCTTAGTTATGTTGTTTGGAGACATGTTTGGGTGTTAGGAATTTGACCTAACTTACAAGTGATTAAGTTTGGGTTTGGAACAACCCTAATTCATCTATGTTTACACAGTTTCAGTTGGTTGAGTGTAATTTGAGAGTTGTTTTTGGAGATGCTTTTGGTTTCGTTTGGGATGGTTAGTTGGATTTCTAGAAAAAGGGCTTAAAATAGCAAAATCTGGGATTTTCGGGGGTCCTACACAGCGACGAAGGTCCACGTTGAGACGAATGGGTAGCCACGCCGCAGCGTGGCCGAGAAGGAGAAATGGGCCAGTTTCGGGTTCCGCTACGCCGCGACGAAGCTACTGTTCATAACACAGAAATTTATGTGTTTTGTTTGTTCTGTTTCCATTGCTCCGAGGACTCGTATATTGGATTAATGAGGATCCTATAAGTGTATGAAGGGGTCCATTCATGTTTGTGATGTAAAGGAAAAATTATACCGTACCTTGCCGCCTCGGCGGAGCGAGTTGGATAATGGCAAACTAAATGCCTCTATGATAATATCCTAAGTTCCTGAACACATACAATTGTAGGAATGCCTAAGACCAAATATTGAATGACATGACATACATTCGTGGCGGTAGCGTTACGGTGGTCTTTAGCTCTCACGCTGGTCGCTCGACGACACGTGCCCGGGAACCGCGTTCGATCGGTGCTTTGGCGCTCGCAACAGTGCTCGACGGCACGATGCGTGGGTGAACCGTTCGTCCGGTCTTCAACACTCTGCTAGTCGCTATGGTATACATTGCGTGGGCGAATGGCGTCTACGATCAATGCTCCGGCCTCTGTTTTGACTCTGACACCTGATCTTATCTTGTACCTTCGGGTACTTATTGTGTTGTGTCTATCATTTTCTTATTCTTGGTACAGGTAGTCAAATAGTTATATGATAGAACATGAATATTAATAAGAGTAAAAACACATTGTTCGATATGTATTACCTATGGTACTTTTTTATGCAAACTTATAAGCTCTGTAGTATTCACGAACATCAATATACACTACTAGAAATTTGATATTTAGCGACCCTACGATTATTAATAAAAACAAAATTCAGTCACCAAATAATAATACATAACGAAAAATCTTGGTATGTCGTCGTAGTATGTCGATTAAGGGAATGTTTTGGGCATATTCCTTAACTTTGTAGTACATAATTTGCATTTGTGTGATGGATGATGTGGTCATTAATGTAAATTTTTATGTCCAAGCATCTTGGTGGCGGTTCACTTTCTACCATCGATAGTAATTGTTACATAAATTTATTTTTTGCAATGAAAACATTTGATCGCATTTGAAATGTTTCTACGATGAATTTACATGATCGCAATTTTGTGTTTCTACGATGAATTTACATGGTCATAAATTGGTGTTTCTATGATGAATTTACATGGTTGTAATTTCGTTTTTCTAAAATGAATTTACATGGTCCCAATTGTTTGTTTATATGATGAATTTACATGATCGCAAATTCATGTTTCTATGATGAATTTTCATAATTAGCAATTTTAGTGTTTCTCGATGAATTTACATAGTCCGCGATTTTGTGTTTCTATGATGAATTTATATGGTAGCAATTTCATGGTTTTATGATGAATTTTCATGGTTCTTGATTTCGTGTTTTATGATGAATTAACATGATTGCAATTTAGTATTTCTGATAGTTATGTGGTCACAATTTCATGTTTCTCTGATAAATGTATAGTTTTCAATTTCACGTTTGCACAATCAAGAACTACTGGTCATGGTTTATAATTTTTCATGATGAAAAAAATTACACATAGTTTAAATATATATAGGATGAAATTAAATGGTCACAATTGGTCATTTCCATAGCCAAAAATAAATGGTCTAAAATTAATCTCAACTACGACACGATCTCATATAAGATTTCAAGCATAAGCATAGCGGTTTCCTTCTTCTTAGTAAATGATATAAGAATTCTCTCCATTCTCTAATAGTACATCTAATCCTTTTCACCAGATGGAGCCTCACCTCTTTCTTGTTGTTGATGAACCTCCTATATGACAATAATAGAGATTATATTGATTTAAAACAAGCCTATCATAACAGTACACTTTGATAGTTTTACAAAAATAATACCTTGTGCAATCATATTTGGATCAGATAAACAATGTTAGTGATAGATTGATAAAGCAGGGAGCCATGCAATCTTGCTTTACAAACATAATATGATCTGATAATATGACAACTAGTTGAGATTATAGATTTGAAAATACTCCATATAAATTATTTCAAATGGTGAATAAGTCATGGACATAATATTATTATATAACTCAAATAATATTGAAGTAGTAGGGAAAAATTAATTTAGTATATAAACAACCTAAATAAAGGAAACAAAAAAAACATTTAGGAGTTTTTATAATACATTTAGAAGGATGCTTTTGGGTTACAACTTTCGTTGCTACAAATTTATTCTTGCAGAAAATTACTAAGATAGTTTGTCTCATGTTTCAAAATCCAGAACATCTTTACTAATTATAAGAGGCAAAATATTTTCTAACACTCAAAAGATAAAAGCCAAACAATTAATCATATTCACAACCAAATAAATGCTTCAATGGAGATCAAATTATTGAGGTTGAGTATTATATTGGAGGAAGAAAAAAATAAGTAAGATGATAGAATAGCAAACAAAATTTCTTTCACTACTTATAATGGTTTGGAATTGGAAAAATATTAGCACAACACACTTTTGAATATTCTTTATAGATCAAGAATTTCAATGATCCATTAAATTAGTTAAAATATCCAGAATTTTAGGAAAGGTGAGTAAAATATATTAAAAATTTAAAACCAATTCAAGGTCACCTTGAATCTAATATCGAGTAATAACATCTAAAGATGCATGTGGTTTAAAGGTACTCCTTTTCCAACAAATTATTGCTTCTTTAAGGAATATCTAATGTTTGCCAAGTCAGCCTTACATAATGTTTATCATTTTTTTGCATGTCCATTGTGGCTATTGGTTACAACCATATAACAATCAACAAGAACTCATCCTATCCCCGAGAAGAGCCAAATGACCACCACGATAAACTATAATGATAGCATTTCAAGTAAGCAGAAATTATTTATTAGTATATAAAGTTTTTGGAATACAGGTTAAATAAAGTTTCAACCAGAGTGATAAATAATGATGCTCATCACAAAAACGTAATATAAATATATTAAATAATGATAATTTAATAAGTATCCTCGCATATGTCTTTTATGAAACAATGTTTCACGAAAAGTGCGACAGAATAGACAAAAATAAAAAAAGATAGTGTCTTCATATGTTGATCTGAGGAATTCCAACAGTCTTTTCTAGCTTGTTTCATTTTAATCATGCTACTCTTTTAAACAAAATTTCTTTCAAATCAAACTTCTTTGCGAAAGAGACAATCGCTACAAAGCGAACAAAAAATTAAATAAAACTAACCCCAAAAAAGTTGAGACTTACACTTGCTTCTAGTTTCTAAAAGACCAACACAAATTCTAAATGCGTACTATTTTGGAGAGAGAATGTGAAAAACTAGAGGCTTGTGTCTCTTTATATTTCTTTTAATGATAATAATATTAATAAATTATTAAAGATAATTTACTTTTTTTGAAAAGTGATAATTTAAATATTTAATTTAGAGATAATCTAAACTAGGGCCTTCATTATTACGAATATTTATATTTAAATTTAATTTAATAAAATAAGAATTTAAATTGTTAAGCTTATTCTTAGGATAAATAAGGATTTTTCAAACCGAGAAAATTATAATTTTTAAGAAAAAAGGGTAAAAATGGTAATTTCGATTGAAATCGGAATTTTTACAGATCTCGGATGTAAAACGGACTTCACCGTTGAAATCGTCTCACGAAATCTAGCTACCAAGTCAAATTTCGTCGAATTCCGAGATGGTTAGAATTCACGTTTTTCAAGGCACATACGAGATGGTGCGGGACACGTGTTTCTTCAGTGGCTCAAGGTGAGACACGTGTCGAGGCGTAGGCTAGTCAAATATATGAGCTGAGTGTGGGCCATAGGAGACACAACTCAAACTTCGTGCGGAACAGAAGGAAATCCGTGGGGAAGATAAGGTGATTCTGTGTCTAAGGTGTCTAATGAGAAATAGACACTTGGCATGAGAGGACAAGTCCTCTTGACCAAGTTCTCCCAACTGGTTTGGGGAGAGGAAAAGAGGGGATAGCAAACCGAGAAAAGATGAGAGGTTTTAGAGAGAGAGTGTCTACCTCTCTCTAGAATTCCCGGTGATCGGATCGTCGGTTCTCGTCAGAATAAGAGGAGAAGTTGGTGGCTACTTCAAATTTCTGCGTGGGTACCGATTTTGTGGAGTTTGACAACTACAGGAGGTGAGGTTTTCTCTCTTGTTTTGTCTTTTGGCTAGAATAATTTTAATGGATAGGGATATCTTGAGGCTTGGATAGAAGTGTTTTTTGATTCAGATTTGGGTGGTGAAGAAGTCCACAGAGTGGTTTCTCATAGTCTGAATTGTGGTAATTTATTTGTGTGTGACTTTGTGTGTGGACATGTTGTGCTTGGTTGAATAACATGTTGTGTTATTGTGTGATGCTATGGGCGATCCCAGTGATTTGTTGGATTTTATATTAGCCCATGTGAGCTAATTTTATGTTATTTCTATGTATGAATGAATAACATGATAATTGTGTATAAATTTTGTTAACATATGCATGCTTGATATATTAACATGTGTTGTATGAAGCGGCATATTGCATTCATGTCTGCTGAGCGCCTAGGCGTAAGTGTGAGTGCATGACATAAATCATCGAATGGTTGTCCCAAACAATAAAAATTATATCGGAAAGTTGTCAGAGATTGTGATGGGAATCGTCGACAATTCATTGGAGAGCCCGTGAATTGTTTGGGAGGATTATCGACAAATTCACGTCGAAGGATTGTCCAACGTATTTATATCGGAGGGTTGCCCACATTTAAGGAAACGATTTTCATACATGGTAAGTGCATGTGTGAGGAAGTCGGTGAGGACTCGAGCCATGGACTGCGTAGGCGTTCAGTAGGAGTGGTTGGCAGATAACAATGTGTTTGTTGCATTGCGCAAGTGGGAAGTAACCCATGTAGGATAATTCATTCTTGAGCTTTCTTCCCTTGTCGAGAAAATTATTTCGGGTGCAAGGAGAAATTTAAGAATGGGCAGCGCTCCTTAGAGGCTAAGTTACAAGCGAAATTGGTTGTAGACTTGATTCATGTTTTGTGTATATATTAGAGCAGAACTAGTTTTAATATATGTTTGTATTAAGAGTGATGTAATACTTCTTATTATCGTAATATAGTTGGTTATGTTTTGGTAGTATGGATGTATGGGCAAGTGGCGAATTTTACTCATGTATGGGTCTCATGATATGGAGACACACGAGGTTCAGCAGTTGATGGTGATCAGGCACTTGGGGTCAGGCATCACATTTTCATGTAATTTTTGTTGAATTTTTCTTTGCTTTTAACTTTTATGATTTTACGTTTAAAAAAAGCTTTTATGATTTGCGTGTAACTTAAATGGAAGTAGAAAACCATAAAATTTAAAATATAAAATAATAATATTATATTTAATTAAATATAATATTTTTGTATTTGAAAACAAAATTTACTAATAATAAATTATTATAAGATTTTATTAAATATTTAAAGATAAGAATATTATTATAAAATTTTAATTAAGTATAATATTTTTGTAGTTGAAAAAAATATTAGTTACTCGTAATAATAATATTATAAGATTTTAATTAAATATATATATATTCTAAAAGTTACTGATAATAATAATTTTATAAAGATTTAATTAAATATATATTCTAAAGTTCGTACTAATTACAATTTGAAAAAATTTAAAAAATAAAAATAAAATCATAAGGACCAATACAATACTCCTCGTCATTGTTATGTTAAAAATCTGAAATAGTATTGAATTTTAGGAAAGTGAATAAAACTTCCAAAATCATGTTGCTATCCTTAAAATCCAATTAGTAATTACCAATATATTTTGAATTTATTAATACTTTCAAATCCAACCATATTTATATCAATGCACTTAAAATTGATGTTTATCCAGCTTAAAACATACACTCTTTTACATGTCTGATATGAAAAAATAGTTACTAAACTATTTTAATATAATATAATTTTCTAATCATTATCTATGTGTTCTCTTTGCTTATCATTGAATAATTTTAAATTATCTTATAAATAAAAAATATTAATGAAACGCGAATATGATTTAAGGAGTTTAAGATGGTTTAAAAAGGTGTTAATATAAACTTTCATAAAAATTTTAAAACCCAATTTTATATCATTGTCTAACTAAAATAAATAAATATTTTATAGATTTTTATCAAAATAATTTGGTAATATATATATAAAATTATTTATATAATAAATACTGGTTTGTAAAAAATCAGTATCTCTTACATGTTTTTCTTTTGTAAATATTTGGATATTTCAAAATATCTTATAATGAAAGATTAATAAACTGCTTCTGATATCTGATTGAAAGACTTTAAAGATAGTTTGCAAAGTTCTTTCTGAAACTATATTTTCTTTGAATTTAAAAACCAATTATATCTTCTATTAATAACAATATTTTAGTTTTATCAGATGTTGTTAGCTCATTTATGGTTTTGTGTCATGTATACCTTTCTTTCATGCCATGCGCCTTTATATCATCATAACACATTATCCCGCATTCTATTGTAATAATGGATATTTGAATACTATCTTTGAATGAAAATAATAACCTCTAACGTGGATTAGTTATTGATGGTTTAAATATTAATATCGCTTGTATAAAAATTTAAGAAACTAATTTGTATGGACATTTGAAAGCAGTGGCGAATGTTTTATAATTTTTATCAAAATAATTGATAATATATTTATTGATTTAATTGTACAATGGGTCCAAAAGCTAAAAAAATTGAATTTTTAAAAGATATTTTGTATTTATTTTATATAAGTACATGAAAAAACATATAATTAATTGAAAAATTATAGAAATAATTTTTATAAATAATTTTTAACAAATTGGTTTATATTGAGAGTAATATTTTAATGTGTTTAAAAAGCCTCATGAAATGTGTATTTTAAGAAGGTAACTTTTAATAATAATATAAAATTGTTTAAACTAGAAAGTGTATTTTGAAAAGTCACAAAATAGTGATCCTAAATTATCAGACATTTGCAACTGCTAAATTATCGCCTCAAAATACTAAAATTTCAAAGGTGAATTAATTATGAATTTTCTCACATGTTAAAATCTTCATGTGATCAACAAAAAAGTTGCTGCAAATAATAAAGATTTTTTAGGCCAACCAATGACCAATAGCAAATAATATAACATTTTGCCACTATCTTTCATTCCTTATAATATATCAAACTTTTGATTAGTTAAATTATTTCTCGTGAGAATATATAAGTTTTTAACTAACATAAGGTGTGGCTGTAAATAATACACCTTCTATAATAACAACAGTGATCATAGATCATGTGGTATCTTATGTACCAATTTTACTTTCTCACAAAAAATATCATACTCTTTGGGAGACATGTTATGAGAGTTCCTCACTCTTCGTTCGCTGGGTACCCTTCAGTGGAAAGCCACCACAGACATCCTCTCCATCGAAATTTTTCGTTTTCCTTCAGAGGGCCCAGACCTAGGTCTTTAGTTCCACGGGAAGCATTCGGTACCAACCGCCTACAACAATGGCACTGCAGATGCCTCCCACGACCAAAGCACCCTAGTCCTCAAGTTCAATCTCTGGGAGGCGAAAGGAACTCAGTGGGAATGAGGATATCCTACGAAAGTGAGCTCTCCACTCGAAGGGTACCCATGAGGTGGTCACGGCGATGGGTCTCACAACAGGCGCGCCCTTTTATCGGAGACCCTTACTGTGATCATTCATGGGCACCCTTCAAAGTGGAAGCCTCACTCACAGGATATCCTCATTCCCACCACTTTCGCTAGTTTCAACTCAGACCTGGGTCTTAGTCCAACGGAAGCATCTTCGTACCAACCGAGCTACTTAGTCAGCTTGGTAGTAGAGATGCCCCCATCGACCTTAAGCCCCCGGGTCCCGGTTCGAGTCTCTACGAGCGGTTAAAACGCCTAGTAGAGGGCATGATATTCCCCGTGAGTGGACCCACCTCGAAGGGCAATCTGGTTACAAAGGGTGTGGACCCCACAGTGGGCCACCTGAAGGGCACCCCGTGGTCACGAAGGGTGTGGACCCCACAATAAAAAGGCGCTTTATTAGGAGACTTCACGTGATCACCAGGTGTTCTTCAGCCACTCATGGGATACCACCCACGAGTTTTTCGCTTTCCTCACATCCCGTGACCTGTGAGTCTTAGTCCAATCGGTTACTTCCTGGTACCAACCAAGCCAGTAGCTCCGCTGGTACCGCAGATGCTTCCCATTGACCAAAGACCCAGTCCCGGGTCTCGAATCTCTGGGGAGGCGAAAGGAACTCAGTGGGAATGAGGATATCCTATGAGTGAGCTTCCACCTGAAGGGTACCCATGAGGTGGTCACGAAGGGTGGGGGTCTCACATGTTATAATATTTCTCATTTATTATATATTCATTTTAGACTAACATAAGTTTCATCACAATTAATATACTTTTCTACGACTAATTAATAAGTAGTCATAGATCGGAGGGTATCTTATGACCACTTTTACTTCTCCTCACAAAATGTCATACTTTTAGAGATGTGTTATAATATTTCTCATAGATTATATTTTTTTTGAGACTAACATAAGTTTCGTCACAATTATTATACTCGTCTACGACCAATCAATGAGTGATAATAGATCATAGGACATTTTGTGACCACTTTTACCGCTCCTCACAAAATATCATACTTTTAGAGATGTGTTACAATATTTCTCATAAATTATAATTTTTTTGAGACTAACATAAAGTTCGTCATAATTAATATACTGCGATTTAATCCAATCAATAAGTGGTCACATTATAAGATGTTTTGAGAATAAAATAACTAGTCCCTCACAAATATCAAACTTCCAAGGACGAGATATAATATTTTTTATATATCTTGTATTTTTGTGACCAATATAAGATTTATCATAAATACTAATACATTTTACAACCAATCAATAATCGGTCACAGTTATAATATCTATGACTGGAGCAAATGGTTGCTATAAATAAAATTATCGGTCGAAACAAATAAAATATTTAAATTGTTTATCTATTAAAATTAATAATCCATTGTCAAAGTTCATCGAAAATTGGAATCAATGACTAAGATAGCTGATCGTAAAACTTTGGACGAGAAAACCAAATTTCAGAGGATACATAAGCCCCATAACTCATACGTGAGATCTAAATAAGTATAAATATGCTATAAGTACAAGTATATGTGTAATAAGTGTTTGTTATATGAATCTATAAAGAACTTTATATCTGCATTATTATATGTTTACTTAAAAGAGAATGCATGTGTATATGTATAAGTTATATGTTCCTACTTAAACGTAAAGCTTAGCACGTTTTTAATCCATGTGGTGGTATGCAGGAGGACGTCCGCGATCTTCGCACACCGCGTCAAGACACTTCGTGAGGAGTACTTCACTGTGAGGTTTTGGCGCCTGATTATGTAAATGTAAATGTACAGCTTTTTGTATATGTATATAAATAGACTCATGATTGTATATTGATATCAGAACAATTCACTACGGTGTAGTTTTATTTTGTATATGTTATTGTGATTCAGCTATAAGACTCAAATTCCACCAATGTTTGAAAATCAGTAAAGAGTCCCAAGATACTCGTGACTCTTCGTCCCTAAAGTGAATCGGGTCACAACTTCTCTCTTTCAGATTCAAGCAAGTATTCCTCATCTAATCTATCATTATCTAAACCTAACTAATTTAGTAAGGGATCAACTCCACCAACAACACTATTCTCACAATCCATATGTGCACTTTCACCTAAACTTTCTTCCACCGCATTCATATTGTCATTGGCTTTCTCTATAATACATTTACAATACACATCAATTTGACCTTCCCTCATCCATGATAACATCTCCCATTATCCATTGTCATTAGAAAAAATGCCAAGCCTTCACTAAAACCCATTCCCGGTGTTAGGTGGGAATTATATATTGTTTTGAGCATTCATTTCTTACAATTATTTAGTTCATGGTGCTAATTCACAGCCATATAATTCAAATATAAGCTAAATCCCTCTCTTACATTGGTTTTGCATATAAGGAAGAAAACTTGAGCAAAAGAGGCATGAATGAGGAAGAAATGCTATCGTAGTTGTTGTTGAAGTGCCTATGTTTCACATGTCTCTCAGTCTGAAGGTCACTTACTACCATGTCGCGGACATCAACCCTGGCGATGTTGAGACATCGTCACGCGAAGACCAAGGCAGAAGAAAGCAACCACTAACATGTCAGCGAAGACAAGTCCGCGATGTCGACATCGCCATTTCAAGATCAGGTCCTAAAGCACATCCACTACCATGTCGCGACATCAAAGATGTTGAAGTCACGACATCAACTCATATGCAGCCAAGACTTGAAGAGTGGTCATTGCCATGTCGTGACATCATCATGTCGCGACATCATCTCACAAGCAAACTAAGTCTTGAAGCCCATTTACTGTCATGTCGCAACATCAAAGTTGTTGATGTCGCGACATCAAAGGAATTTCTAGAGCTCAACTACTGTCATGTCACGACATCGTGACGATGACCACTTTACAACAGTTATTTTTGGCCCATTTTTCGAGGGTATATAAGCTATAATTTGTACAAATGATGAGAGGAGACATTTTGAGGGTTAGGGCACGAACTTTAAGAGGCTTCTTCTTCTCCTTAGGTGATAGGCTGAAAGCGTGGTGTATATATATGTATGCCTATGTGCGCAAGTGCACGCGTCGCCTCAAGTAATATAATGATAAGTGAGTATCGTTCCCACGGAGAATTGGGTTACTAAGTACCGACTCTAATCTAGCCTAAGCTTTGCCTGACGTTGGAAAATCAGAAAATCAGAATTAATCTGTGCATGCAAGAATGATCAGAGAAGACTAAAAAGCCTTAAGGTATAGATTTCATCTAAACAATGATGTATGAACCTCCAACCCAATTAATCGATGGTCAATTTCATCATGAAGATGGCGATTTAACTAACGTATATTCAATTCCCTCTCGAGCATTCACACACTACCCTTAGAAAAGGTTATACTCAGATCTCTCGCTCAAACCATCATAAACTAAGGATGCATTGAACCCTATAAATCTTTAATACTCCACACCTAATCTCACTTATATCTCTATCTCATGATAATTAGATGGTAAATCATCCATGGTCTAATTTAACTCACTTCTCGATTTTGAATCAAAAACCACAATTCATGCAAATATTGGCCAAATATCCACAAGCATTAAGATCCAAATGAAATACTCAACATAAATATGAAATAAAACACTAATCAATATAAATTAGGAGAGATTCATACAAACATGTCTTTGGCTACATCTAAACCCTAAGAAAACTAACTAAACCATAAGGGGAAAAGTAAATACAACCATCAAAAGAAAGAAAACTAAAAAGGAAAGAGAGAGAAAACAAATTTACGCCAAGCTCTTTTCTCTCCTCCATTATCTTCTTCTTTCTCAAGTGTTCTTCCTCTTCCAAGAACGAACCTAGAAATCTCTCCAAGAACAAGCCCTAGGTGTTTCCCACTCAAAAGGAGCTTGTCTCCTCAAAACGTCCAAAAACCGTTCCCAATCAGTCTCCCTCTCTCGATCCCTACGATTTGAGCTTTAAAATCCTTCATTATGGGCTCAAATGGCTAAAATCCATCCGTACCGACTTCCTAACGTCGCGACCGTCGTTTAAGCAACGTCGCGACCGATGCTGCAGCCAGAGCCCCTCGCAACGTCGCGACGTTTGCACTCTTTCTCGCTGGGCTCCAACTTCGTAAGACCATAACTTTGTCATCCGAACTCCGATTTGGGTGTTCTTGGTACCGTTGGAAAGCTATTGAAGTGTAGAATCCATCCATGTATGTATTGATGCAATAGGAGCTCATGTTATGTCTAAAAATGTCAAAATACAGTAGCCTCTCCTGCTGAAGGTGCTGCAATGTTTGCTGATTTTCTTCAAGTTTTGGAACTTACATAACTTCTTTGTTCGAACTCCACTTGTGTTCTCGTATCCCTGGAAAGATCTTTGAAGTTTAGAATTCATACACACTATAAAGCTTGCCTAATTGGAGCTCATATGATATCTGGAAATAAAATACAGTAGCTGTTTCTGTAGTAGTTTTTCCACCACACTTGCACAATTCCATCAAATGGATGACCCGATCATAAGTATGAACTTTTATATTAGGCACTTATTTAACATAAAAACACTAGAAAAACTAACTAAAGCATAGGGATAATATGAGTATTTAAGATACTCATCATTAGGTTTTTTCTTTTCTTAGAGTTTCTACACCCTTGACCTAGGGTTTTTCCGATTTTGTTGTTGAATATTTCTTTTGGATCTGAGTCTTTTAGGAGACGAAAATTTGAGAGAAAATTACCTTCAAAGAGCTCTACAAAGGAAAGATTCTTGCAAACAAGAAATTTGAAGGAAAAGCTTAAAGATTTGAGGATCAAGAGAAGAAGAACTGGTCTCTAATCATTTGTTTCTCAGAACGCCTCACTCTTAGCTTTTGAATTCATGTTGATTTTTTTTATTTGTATTATGTATTTCCCAATGTTAGGCTAAATTTTGTATCTAGGGTTAGTTTATGGATTCATGTGTGAAGATTTATTTTATGTGATGTTATGAACTATATTGGATTATAATCTATGAGATTATTGATGCTTTTGGGTTATTATATGTGTCATCTTGATTGTGGCTAGGATTGAGATAGCTTATTGACATGCTTCAATTATGTGTGATAGCATTAATTGAATGTTAGGTCACCCTTGGCATTGTGTGAATCTTAGATTGACTGTGATAGGTGAATAAGTTCACATAGTTGAGGCACTCATCGTATGGACTATGAAAGGTGACCGTTGAAATGTCTCAAAGGGATAAATTGCCTTTTTATCATTCTTGTTGCCTACATGAACTAATGCCGGAGACTAGGTGATGAGCTTGAGAAAGGCCAACATGTGCAAGTAGAGGTCACACACTTCATTGCCCCTTTGACCAACAATCCATAAATTATGCACCCAATTACCCTTTTGTAGAGGAAATCCCACATACATGATAAAGTAGACCAACCCTAGGATCCATTTCCATTGAGTAATCTCTAGAAGTTGTTTCATTCAAGTTTTGAGCCTCCCTAAAATCTAATCATTTTCCTTTATCTTTGTTAGCTGTTTTTCTTTACATCTATTTACACAAATTGAACGCTTAGATAGTGAAAGTCTCATTAGCCTTGATACTTAGTTAATCTAATTAAACAGTCTTTGTGGGATGATAATTTGGACTTGAAGATCCACTATATTACTTGTTGGCCCATATACTTGCGGATAATTGTGCACACACTTGGGCACGCAACACCTGACTTCAAATACGCTATCCTCTTTATACCACCATATATAATCCTCACATCTTGTTCTAACTCATAATATGAAAACGTGTCCAAACTGTAAATGTCTAGGTATTCAATACTTCCCCCAATGTATGACTAATAGCCCCTATTCTGTATAAACTTGCCACCATGGTGGAAGTTTATGGTAAATGGATCCATTCACAATGACCTGTTACACCAGACAATAACAAAAAAAATTGACTTATTCATAGCGGCAACTCAAATAACACCTTAGAAGAAGAATAACCCAAACAGTAATTGGAACCTTACATCAAATATTACTAAATCATATTTGTTGGGTTTAAATTGTCTATATCTTCGTCCCTAGTATTCTACAAGAAGATGGCTACTCAGAAGATCAAAGTTTGATGAAGATTTAATGAAATAGATGTGAGTCCCTAGGAGAACTAGGAAGTAGTTCGGAATAGGGCAGTCTTCCTAGTGTAGGGACATGCCAAACTCGAACAGTCTAGACTAGAATCAAAGCTGATGTCGGACGCAAATCAGTTTTGGAATTATGGAGGCCAAGGTACTTGGGGAGCAAGGTATCGATGGGCTTAGGATCGTTTTAACAAGTAGATAAAGATCAAATCAAGAAGATCCGTTCATCTAAGCTATCAAACTAGATTTAGAAACAAATCAAGTTTCTATTCTAAAGAGGATACTTGAGCAACAAGTTTCCTAATTCCGTTGTGGTAGCTTAAAGGGAAGTTGAGAAAATAGAAGGTAGGATCTCGAGTCATGTTAGGATAATGATCCAGTCTTATCAAGACTTCCAAGACTGGATTACAAGTGCTATAAATTCAAGGCTTTGAAAGTTCTCGTCACATATTTCAAGAGCAGAGCTTGAGGAAGAACAAGAGAAGTTTGGATGTGTTGAAGAGTGTGAAATGCAGATACTCGGTAGAGGTATTGCACATTAAAAGCCTTTCACTTTGGGTGAAAGACGATGTTCTTTTTAATCATCATCTTATATTAATGTAATGTGGGTTATGGGTATGTGATGTTATTAAGAGGGGAATGGAGGGAGTTCATTCTGAATTCCACTATGAGTGATTAGGTTTCAAGAAGAGCCGTGAGTAGAAAGGGAGTCTCGTACCAAATAAGACTAATTGTAACCTTGAATTAGATCAGTAGAAATCCTTGCATCTAGGCATAGCCTTATGGACTTAGGCAGTTTCTAAACCATGTAAAAAAAGTGTGTGCTTATGTCTGTTTATATACGTCTTATATCTGTTTTGCACAGACTCGGTCCCATAGGGGGTGTTCGGGTGTTCTGTACTAAACCCCGAACTTCCACACATCCCAACATCAGGAATTGTAATCGAGAACACTCACCTATTTCTGACAATTGGTATCAGAGTGTGTCACTCTAAGTTGCTAAGTAAGATCCATGTTTACTCTAACTATTTGTGTTTGAGTATCAGATGAATTTGATGAAAGAAGACAAATCTACAAGTTATCCCCCTCTTCTTGATGGGACGAACTATGGCTACTGGAAAGCAAGAATGCGATCCTTCATGAAATCTATTAATGAAAAGGCATGGAGATCAGTTCTACAAAGATGGAAGCCAAGACTGATGCTGATGGAAAACAATTATTCCTAAAAGTGAAGAAGAGTGGACACTTGAAAAATATGCCCTATCCACCCAAAACTCACGTGCCGAAAAGTAATCTTCCATTGTTTTGATCCCATTAAAGGGAACAACAATATGAGAGGCAAAAGACTTAAAAATGATGAGACTTGAATAACTCATGGGGTCTCTATGAACTTTTGAAATAGAACTGAGTGAAGAGTCCAAGGAAAGGAAAAAACTAATGGGACTAAGGGCTGAGTCCGAACTACCCAATGACGAAGGTAATGAGTTCTCAATATCAGTGGCCTTGCTATCTAAGAATTTTGAAAGAGCCCTAATGTTAGCGATTTTCGCAAGCGCATAGGTCGTACAAGTAATGTAGTGGACCAAAAGTCCATATATCGATCCCATAGGGAAAGGTGTGGTTTTAGCGAGGATTGAGTACCCTGGCTACTAAAGTCGTTCACTATTTGAGCAACTCGATGACTTGGGGAGAATGTTTTCTAATCTAAAATAAGAAAAAAATAAAGCAAAAGAAAACAAGGTGTGATCAATATCCACTCTCAAGGAATGGGATAATATCGGAGATATAACTCAAGGAAAGAGACCACAGTTGATTGTTTCCATTGATGCATTTATGGTTTATATTCATTAAGCATTGATTAAGTGAACGTACACTTATGCATGTCCAAGGAATCCGACATGAGGTTTACACTTTCGTGTCTCCCCACAATTTCTCACACCCATTCCCTATTCTCCTTTCGGTCCATCTAGGTAATGAAGTATGGTACTTTTATAAGGCAGTGCTTTCCTTGGGAATCCTATTGATCACCTCTCGATCCATATAATAGGACTACCCAAACTACACTCGAATTAATCACCTCTCGGTCCATACGATCCTCACATAATGCTAAGATGAGGCTACCCCTAATGAAATCCATCTAATACTAGGCATTCATAATTCCCTAGACTTCTTTGATTAGGTTAGATTGATTTCTTTAATTGAGACACAATTGGGGATAAAGGTCAAGGCCTAAGGGTATACCTCCAACTGTCACTATGGAAACCCTTGGTGCACTAGGTCTTAAACTCACTTCCCAACATAAATCAATTAGGAAAAACCATAATAATCCTAAAAACTACACCAACTAACATCCACACAAACATGAGTTCACAAAATCATCATAAAATATATAAACCAAACATCAACTTCCACAATCAGCCCTAGAGGGAAGTTCAACTACTCATTGCAGCCAAGTAATCCAAAAAAAATCATATTTAAGATAAACATAATATGGAAAGATTAACAAATAGAGTAGAGTTTAGAGATACAAAACATATTAGATTTGGAAATTAGCTCAAACTCTACACCACAGCTGTGGGAGCTCCTCTAATGAGCTGAATCTTCAATATTACACCAAATCCAAAGTAGAAATGAACAAAAACTCAAACCTTAAAAATGGTAGTTCAAGAAGAAGAGAATAGAAACCCTAAGGAAGGTGTTCTCCCTGAAAATCAGAACCCTAAACAAGTTTAAAAGACTACTATTTATATGCATTGGAAAATGGGCCAATGATGGGCTCAAAACTCGAGTTTGCTATTCCTGCCCGTCATCCTTCACCGTAGAGAAAGCTTTTTCGCCTTGGCAAACCCAAGAGTTGTCTTTTGATTTATGCTCCCTTCGTCGCGACGAAGGATAGCTTCATTATGGCGAAGGGTATCTTCACTAGGGCGAACCCAAGGCATCATCTTTGCTTTCTTGGGCTTCACAGCGGCGAACCTCTTCACCGCAGCGAAGCCTAGTGAGCAACCTGCTGCAACTCAAAAACTTCCTCTTCACTTGATTTCTTCCATCACTTTACTTGATTTTCCTTCTAATCCTGCAAAACATAAGAAAATGGGAAATTAGAGCTTTCTTATAAGGTATTAGTGCGAATCTAGCATTTATGTTGCATAAAACACATGAAAATCATACTATAAATGCTAACAAGATTCACTCGTATCAAATACCCCCAAACTTAACATTTTTCTTATCCTCAAGCAAAGAAACAACTCATTTTCCTTATTCAAAACTAACAAAAATGTTAAGCATGAAATTAGGATAATATTTGATAAGATGCCTTAAGGATCTAACCTTCATACAACACAAAGAAAACTTTGATATAACCTTTTTAAAAAATAATAGATTGACCATAAGTTGAACAACCTAAACCAAAGTTCTCAAGTGTGTGAGTGTATGTAGTCTTCCCCTCTCTGGTCAATTGTAGCTCGGATGGAATTAGATGAGCATGAGTGGAATGGGGATCTCTTACTCACATGGTGAGTGTGTAAGACTCCATATGCTTATTGGGCATATCACTCTCCACTAATGTAGGCTATACACAACTCTTAGGATCAGTTAGGTCTTTATATAGCTTGTAGTGTATGGCTTAGGTAAGGGTAGTTAAATAAATCATTTAGGCTTTAGTTTACCTAAAACATAAACATTTTCTTTTTTTCTACACTAATTGTTCATCCTTTTGCATATTGCCTTCTTTTTAATTGGCCTCCTAAGCTTTCCCCCCAAACTTAACTTATTGCATCTTTTTATGTCATAGCTCCCCCAAACTTACATGATTTTCTCCATTAAGCTTTCTACCTACCCTATGTAACGAGCTTTAGGTTAGTAACCTGCATCTACTGAATTTAGGGTACTAGGGTGTAATCACCCTAAGAACTTACTGCCATAGGAAGGCTACAAGGCCAAACTTACTCCTCCTTGCTTTATTCTTTCATTTTCTTTCATTTTCTCTCTTATTCTACCCTTTTCTTTCTTTTTTTACCCCAAACCTCTTTTGATTTCCATTCAAAGCACACTTACTCCAACCAAACTCCCAATTCACACTACATGCTTTCACTAGATAGTGCATTGAAAGTAACATGTAAGGGTAAACAAGGGACTGAAATATATTCAACAAAAAGGGACAAGGGGTTCATTCTTGGCTTTTCTTGAAATAAAATGGCTAATAGGGCTCAAATTGGGTGACTATGGATATATGCACAAAAAGGTTAGCTAGAAAGGCTCAACAGGTCCAAGGATGGCCTATATCATTTCCTAATTGTCGACAAGCTCAGATTTTTCTCGAGCGATAATTGACAAGTTCTGTGAGTCCCAAGATCACGGCGAAATGATCACCTAATTCTTCACTAAACCAAGAAAAATTGACCAAAAGGGTACACGACTTGTGCTAAAGATTCTAAGGACAAGTGGTTAAGTCTACAACTATGTGGTCAAACCATTATGTTTTATGTTCAACATTTATTTTTCATAAAGAAAGTTCATGCTTATCATAGGCATCATAATTATCCCAAAACAACGACAACACCACACTAAAAATGAAAAAACTAACCTAAAAATTGAAAACATATACGCAACTAAAACACATAAGCAACTAAAAGAAAACACTAAAAACAAGATACTTGAAGCTGTTGGAAAAGTTTTAAACAAAGGGAAATTCCCCTAATACCCTAAACTTAAAGTATGTATTGTCCTTAATGTATGAAATATGAAAGAATGAGAATAGAGGACTCCACTAGATGAGCAAGTGTGACCATTGGGGTCGAGTGTGGCGGGTCTTGATGGAACTTCATCAATAAGATTCAGCTTCAATGTCCTGAAAAGGAAAAACCAAATAAACGCTTAAAAAAAAAATAAACATGCAACACATACTAAAAATAACTAAAAACAAACAACCAAAGTACTAAATGGATAAAAAAAATCCTTATTTTTGCTTAGGGTGCCTCCTAAGAGCTGCTCCATTTTTAGAGTCTAGCTAGACTCATTGAGGAAGTCCACATCTTCACTTCGCCCTTTATCTATCGTGTCAATACTCCCTTTCATCCTCATCACTCGTGGAGATGATCCACCTTCGACAGGCAATAGCTCAATTGCCAACTCTTTGGTGGGGAAAGAGTTGGCTTCAAATTTAAGTCCTTTAAGAGTGTCCTCTTGAAGGAACTTAGGTGATAGCTCCTCCATGGGCGAAAATGAGTTGTCTAACTTCTTGCACGCCCGTCTTTCTTCATCCATTAATAGTGTGCTTTGATAGAGGTCAAACTTCATTTTTCTCCTTACCAACAAGGAGTGTCATTTCCCGATTTTCAACGTTAATCCACATTGACTTGTGGCAATGGAAGGTCTTTCTACAAATAAAACTTGTCAGTCATCTTCTATGCCAAAAGTCAGAACCTCTGGGGAAATGGAAGTCTTCAACCCCAACTAAGACATTTTCAACTATTAGCTCAGGATGTTCCTTTTCAACTTGCTTCTCTTTCAATGACAGCTCTTCATCAATAGCAAGCTCATTCTTCTCAACCAATGTCAGGTTTTGAAACTCTTCCTCAAAGACCAAAGTCATGTTATCACATTCCATTATGTCCTTGTCTTCTTCAAATGTTGGGCTCAAAGATTCATCTTCAAGGCTTAAGGTTACATTTTCACTCTCCCATATGTCATCATTCTTTATGTCGCCTAGAGTTGCCTCAAGATTGATCCTTAGAGTTTTTCCTCCCACTCGACTTCGTTCTTCCGTTTCTCTTCCATGATAGCATACATTTCTCTACTAAGGTTTGTACAATTGGTTCTAATGTTGGCTATCATGTTGGCATCCACCTTGGTTTCCATAATTGGCAACCGCATTTGTAAAGCCTCCTTATCCCTCTTAATTTCATTCTTCAATGTAAGGAATAACTCTTCATCAAATGGTTGCCATAATTGCTCTTGCTATTAGGAACTTGAACCTTCTTGTGGCTGCAAACTTGGATGTCCATAGGAGATATTGCCATAAGTACCCCAACACGAATGAGTGTAGCTTGGCATATAGCTTTGGGGTTGAGAGAAGTAACCGACATTGTTGAAAGAATTCACCCCTCCAAAATGATAGGTTTGTTGGCTCATGGAGGCTTGTGATTGCCTTGCGTTGATTTCCTCCCATGTTGGTTCTCTTTGGGACGTGTGAGAAGTAAATTATTTCAGAGGATGTAGAAAAACTCATTTATCGCTTTGTCCAACATTATGCTCAACACCTAGAAGAAAAATACAAAATAAAAAGAAAAATGAAGGATATAAAATTCAAATAAGCAACAAATAAAAACAAGAAAAGAAAATAAATTTTTTGCTCAAATTAGAAAACTTCTCTTTTGCCAAAATATCAATCCAAACACTAATTGTACTAAAATAAATTGAATAAAAAGATAAAGAAAGTCTAAAAATACATAAATTATAGAGTTTACTGGACTGAAATAACATTGGGAATTTGTGGCCAATAATCGGCAATCTTCAAATAAATATAAAGCATGGACATGAACTTTGGAATTGTCCAAGAGCAAGATAGTGTAGCATTGGATTTCTTCTCATACCACACATTTCACTCTCCAACTTACCACATTTCTATCTCTAGACAATGGGTCTGAAAAGCTACTTGTAGGACTTAATTCTCTTTAAGATCTGACTATTTTTCCTTCTTAGTACTTCACAACCATCTCTTAGGACTGGAAATTTCTTGCCCCCATAGACAAGGTAATCTAAGCCATTTCCAAATTAATTGGTGCCTTGGCCATCAATTAGACAAGAATTCCCTCTCTCTTTGATTAGAATCTCAGCTAACATAGGATTGAGATTATTCTTCCCAATTGAGGTGAAACCTCTCAGAATTAAACTGCTAAATCAGTGGGTGGATCTTATTCCTCGGAAACACACTCCTGTTGTGTCACATATGAGGGAACCTTGAAGTCAGAGGTTAGAACTTCACCAGTAATGTATCAAAGTAATCCTAAAAATGTATTAGTTCAAATAATATCAATGTAATTTACCCCTAAGTGACTGCTCTTTGCTCTTAGGTATTCCATCTCTGTGTCACTCAAAGGGAGTCCTAGAAATCAGAGCAATGATACGCCTCAGGGTACCAACACTAATATTCGTGAATAAACAATGCAGGAGTAATACCGCTAAATCAATTCCATTTTTCATACCTAAAACAAGATTAAAATATTACAAACAATAATCTCAACATCATATTCTTCGCATAGGGAGCTTAGCCTTCCATTACTGGATTACAAATGACAATGACTAGTTGGTCAAACAAATTCACCAAAATTGCAACCAAAAACTGAAGAGAAATGAATCTAGAAAAATTCCCAAATTCCATTAAAGTTCAGACATATATGAAGCTTTGATTTACATTCATTCCAGCTCGGAATCCCAGTTCAGATCACTACTCTTAATCTATGATAAAGAAAACTTTAATCTAGAAAAGGAAATAAAATAAAAAATAAAAAGATAAAAAAAAAATAAAGGAAAAATATATACAAAGGAGATTTCAACTCCTCCTAAAAGCGCAAAAACTTCTAAGATTGACCAAAAGCTACGCATTGGTTCCTAGGAGCTTCTATTTATAGGCTTCATATATTGGGCCCGAAAAACAAGGCGAAATCACGACCTTAGAAAAGCCTAGAAATTCTGCCTTAGCTGCTGATGTCGTGATGATGTCACGACATTGAAGTTGTCAATGTCGTGGATCTAATTTGATGTTGCGACATTGAAAGTCTACTAGGCAATTCTAAATTTTCAATGATCAGTCAATGTCGTGGCTATATCGTGATGATGTCGCGACATTTGAGATGGAGTATTGTAGATCAACTATGATATCGTGACATTGCTCTTCTTATGTTGCGACATTGAGTTGATGTAGCGACACTGAGTTGATGTCGCGACATTGCTCTTGAATGTTGAGGTTACTTTCTGATGTCGTAACATTGCTTTGATGTCGCGACATTTGCTTTTTAGCTCTACTCATTTCAGTTGATGTCTCGACATTGAGTTAATGTCATGACATTGCAATAATTCTCTGTTCTAATGTTGCGACATTGCTTTGATGTCACGACATTCATGACTAATGTTTTAGCTCTTATAGCCTTGCCCTAATGTCCCGACATTGCTTGTAAGTCATTTGTTGATGTCGTGACATTCTTCGCATGATGTCTTCAACGATGAGGCTTTATCCCGATGTTGTGGAAATGTCGCGACATTGCATTCTTCTGCTCTTCTTTGTCTAAGTCATTTCTAATTTCACAACATTGCTCTTCTGAAGTCGCGACATTGAGTTCTGATGCCTTGAGAGATATCACGTTCTATGCTCGTGGCGGCGCTCGACATTCAAAGCAATTGGTCCAAACTTCCACACGATGTCGCCATACTGCTCTTTGATGTCAGAATACTGCTTTGATGTTTTATACGTCTTACGTCGCGTCGCCGGTAATGTCACAAGAGTGTCAATGGCATTGAAGAATTTCGATTCATCTATTTCCACCGATGTCGCGGCGATGTCGAGACATTAGTGTAACTAGAATGACACTCTCCATACGATGTCACGACATTGCTCTTCCAGTGTCGTGACATTACTGCATTTGCTTCCCTTTTTTATGTTTTTGTTGCTTTTCTGCTTCTTTTCATCAAATTTCTATAAAACATAAATTTGGGTGAAAATTCCATAAGACCCATGAAATTGGACCCTTTAATTTAAGCTTTGAAATATAATTTCAAAATGGTTAAAAATATGAGTTTAGACTATCAACAAACTCCTAAACTTAAAAAGTTTTGCCCTCAAGCAAAGAAAGATTATTTGTTTGTCTCTCAAACAATAAAATCACTAAGATATTTTCAATTAAATCATTTTTCAGTAAACAAAGAATTTGGGCCTTCGCAGGCTTCGCTGGTGGCATTTATTCTAATTAAGCCTACTTTCTAATCCTAAAAATATTCAATTTGATCATTCAACACAACATGGAATTCATAGTTAGCAAACAGATATACTCTTAACTCTATGGCGTGTGTCGTCTTCCTTTATGACTAATTTGCAGATTAGGTAGCCTTATGAGAGTCACTATGTAGAATGGTATTCTTTCAGAGTAATTTAGGTTCCATAGGCTTGTTGGTCATATTATTCTCCCCTAATGTAGGCAGAACATAACCCTCATAATCAAATAGGTCTATTGAGCTTGTAATGTATGGCTAGGGTACTTAGGTAGATAACTAGACATTTTAGGTTAAAATTTACCCAAACTACATACATTTTCTTAGCATTTTGTCTTCTAACTTCTCCTCATTTCATGTCTAATCAAAAATTTCGTGAGCACCCAAAACGATTTAAAATCTTTCTTCATGTTTCATTCTCCGCTTAAAATTGTAGCATGCATTAGTGGTAGAGATTTGATGCTCGGAATAAAAAATATTTATAAACTTAAACCTCTTACTGCCATAGCATAGCTAATGCAGTATAGTGGCTCTAGGTCAATTACTGTAGGATGGGTTTTCTCTCAAGTAACTAACAATTTGATTCAAAATGGTGATTTCACTTGATTTTTAGATTTTCATAAAACAAAGGTCAGGATTCAAGATCGCAACTAAAATGTAGTAAAATGTAAAGAAACTCAAGCTTCCTCGGGCCATCAACGAGGTTCCAGGCAACCGGGAGGTCCTCGTTCTTTCCTCACGTTGGAGAGAATACCTTACTACTCGAACCTGGATCTTCGCTTAGCTATAAACCAAACCCTAATAGTTTCCTTCGAGATATAGTACTTATTGGTCATTAATGTTTCAAGACAAAGGGGTTCGATCCTTTGATCTACCCTATAGTGACAAATAAATGGCAACTAAATGAGTCTCAGTGGATCTAGCAATAAGCATCCATTGAACCCTAAAAGCTTGCTAAGTAATCAACAGATATCATGGATTTAAACCAAGAGAGAGATTTAAGACATAAATGACAACACCTGCTATGCTTAAAAACAAGATATCTAGCTTACCTTTAAACCCTTGCCCAATAGCCTGCTCTTCAAGGATGGCTGAATAACCATCTTCTGAGTTGCCTTCAAGGGGTGTTTGGCAAGAGAAAAGTGAGAGAAATGAGAAAGAAAACAGCGAGAGCCGGGAAAGTTTTGAGCCCAAAAATTCATCCAGTGATCCAGAAAAACCTCATGAGTTTAGCTGCATAAACTACAAAAATAAATTTACAAATGCTATTATATAAAGCCGGACCTTACTGTGCTAATTAGGTTAATTAGTACAAAAGGTCAAACTTTAACAAGAGGTCAAAGAACTATTTGGGCAATCTAATCATTCCCTCTGAACCCACACACTGTTAAATTTTTAGCACATAGAAGAAGAGAGAGCAGACAAATTATGTCTCATGCAAACAGTACTTTCAAAAGAGCTGTAATGAGTAATGCCTAATCCTCAGTATTAATCACCAAGACCCTGCCCAATTACCATCTTGAGAGAATGAATTCCATACAGAATCAGGCTTCAAAGGAGCATCCAACTCAAGAGAATCAACCTAAAACTTCCACCAAAATCTAAGTGTTTATGTGATTAGTTTTCAACAATGAACTGCCAAACTGCACTCTCCCAACCAAGCTTACCACATAATCCTAGAATATCGATCGACCAACAAATGGGATCCACTCTTATTCCATAAATTTTCAGGTTGTAATGGTACGGCCGAGGAATCACTTCATCAAAGTCCATAACGGTGGATCCACCGATGACTCCCAACCAATTAAGGCTTAGGCATCAAGTCATAAGGGTCTTTTCTAACCACTAACTTCAGTTTCACCCCTTCGACTCAAATGACTTCGAACTCCAAATACCGCTAACTCACAAACCTCACCCATCCACCCATGCAAATGAAAGCACTAATTCGTGACTTCTAACCTGCTTGTGGCACCAGTTATCAAGACTTTCGCCAGATACCCTCCAGGACCGTGCCTGGTTTCAAGGGGCAAGCTGCGACGCTTCTTTCTTTTTCTTTTCTTTTTGTTTTCTTTTCACTTCCTTTTATTTTTGAAACTTACTGGGTCTTCTTTCACGGGATCCTTAACCTATTCAAGGTAATGAACTAAACTAGATCAAGTTTTGCAAGGCTTAGAGGTTAGGCAAGCCAAAAGTTATTGTTGAAACCTAATGTGCACTGTGTGTGGTTAGCTAAAGGTGGAAGAAAAATGTTGAAAACACTGAGACTTCAACTGGTCATTTACTCAATCATGGCGGAACTCGGGGTCTAGCCAGTCTCGTATGAGGCGCTACTTAACCGGGTCTAGCCAAGTCCGTATGAGCTGTGGTACTATGGGAGCCGAGGCTCCGGAGGCACAAAGGATGCAGTGAGATTCGGGGTAATGAGTGGCAACCGATTGGAACCGATGATGCCGGAATATAAGGCCTTCCAGCACCACCGGGAGCTAGCCGCCTCCTCCGCAGGAAGGCTAATCATCATTGGCCCTCGCTAGATCCCGAGGTAGGTGATAAGAACCTGGTATAATCTGCCACTTGTCGCAGATTCGCTCACCCTGGCGTCGATCCCGGGGCTAATCAGAAAACCGATATGCTCTAATACCCGACATAAGAGTCTCAGAATCAGAGGAGGACTCACTCGGGTCGATTCCTCGCGGTGGACCTTATCCCAAATGGAACAAGGAGGTCATGATGAGCCGCAAGGCTAAACCAAAACTCGAAGATGCTGTGATAGAGCCTCTGAAGGCCTCTCCTGCACATGCCGGAGCCGGAAACATACTGGACCGAAAATATGATCAATAAGGAGCATAATACAGGGAAGTCGCCCTTAATAAGATAACGCCATTTTGTCCCCGGATAATAAACGAACCATCTCCCTGGTAGAGGGATGGGGCCATTGTTCCAGAACGGTCGGTCATGGCGGACCACCTGTGATTGAACGTAAATGCGAATGTCCAGGGCCTGCGTATCCCGTCGGCCATCATTAGAAAAGGAATAGCCGCTCTGATTGCCTCTCGCTTGAGGTCATGGTGGTAGGAACTCGATGACCACCTGGGGGTAGAAAAACCGACATGGGGTCATAAATGGCTCAAGGGAGTACCTCTGCACTAGCCGCATAAAGTCGATGAGCTTTGGATTTGCAGTAAAGGTCAGAAGATCATAATAAACTTTGCTATGTAGGTCCATAGTACTTAACCTAATTTCTGCAATAGGGCTCATAGCAACAGGTCCTCGATGATCGGCTAGGGACATCTAGAGGAGATCTCGCAGGCCTTGAGTAGGTGGTGAATGGGGACTCCCGCCTTAACTAGACGACTCCCCAGCTAGAGGTCCAGCCCTTGAGGGGCGGCCCTCCGCTGCCTCGGATGGAGAGGAGATGGTGGAGTGGGCCAACCTAAGTAGTACATCGGGAGCAGGCAGCAGAACCGTAGAAGCACAACGGTTGCAAGAATAGAGGCATGGGTAGGAGCACTCCGGCTAGCGGCTGTGGGCGGCAGCGCTGGCTGGCAAGTGTGGATCGTGGCCTAGGGTCGGGACCCACTCAACAGGGAAGGAGAAGAGTGGCGCACCCAGTGGCCTGTTTGTCCTCCTAATAATGTCTTGAACCATGGCAATGGAGAAGGAAGGTGATGGGAGGGAATGGGGAGAGGAGATCTCTTTGCAAGGAGGAGAAAGGATTTTGAAATGAAAATGAAAGGAGGGGGAGGGGGTGTTTAAAATAGACGGTTGGTGGTGGCTTGAAGGTTTAACCATTTAATGTTCATAAATGGGTGTTGTGCTAGGGGCTCAAAAATCTAGAAAATTAATGTATTGCGCAGACACTCAAAAGGTTGCGTACATTAAAGAGGGAGGAAGATGAACAAGGCGCTTGAAAAGAAATTCTTTAAAACTCTGAATACACTCAAGGTAAAACTAAACTCGTTTCTCCTACACCTACAAAACAGATAACAAAATGCATTAAAATATGCAAATGAAAAGCAAAGAAACACATTACGAAAACTAAACTAAAAATAAAGGAATTATGCAAAACCACAATTAAAACCGAAATTAATAAACAAATGCTCAACAAAAATTTTGGGTGGCCTATAAGTCTCTACAGCACCACACCTCTTAATAGGTAGCTGGACTATGGGGGTCATGATGTGAACCCCCTCCTCGTCTGTTGTGTGTCGCATCGCATAGGGCTCTGGCCTTGCCCATTGACCTTGAACACCCTATTGTCCTTAGAATTAAGAAGGTCCACTGATCCATCGAGGTAGACTCGACACGATGAAACGGACTCGGTCCACCTCGACTCGAGTCACTCCTAAAGCAGGGAGCTTCGGAGTCACAGAGTAGCACTGTCTCCTTGTTTGAAATTTTACTGCCATTATTGATCATGCTAATTTAAGTCCTCAGTTTTAAAATTTTTGAGTTGAAGTAGGCATCATTCCTCGCCTCTTTCTAGCTCATCATGCATGGCTTTAAGGCCGCCCCCATGTCCGTGTTCATCTTTTGACTACCCACCATGCCTTATATTCACTCTTACAAAGTGCTGGATTCGTGCCACGGTAGGTGAGCGGAATCAACAAAATTTGTTTCCATAGCCTCCCATCGTCAGAGTCAAGCTACTCACGAAGATAGCGGTCTGGTGGCCTAACATCGGGACGGGTTTCATCCCACGAATGATCAGACAAGGTTTGAAAATCGTGAGGCTTTTAGTTTGGATTTTGGATTTTGTTAAAAATGTGGAGGTCAGATGTTCACCACCGACCGAAATGGTTAAAGTGAAGTGTAAATGGTAACCTTGGAAGGCTTAGGTCACTAGCTTGATAATAACATGGGGCTAACAAGGCTCCTAAGTCATATCCTCGTGCTGGCGGCAAGTGACATATAGTCAAAGCCATAACCGGATCTTTGTTAACTATAAAACTCCAACCCTAGAACCACTTATTTGAGTCAACACATGTAACATGCATTCACAAATTCTTTCGCTTTAAAACCCTAACACTAACCTCATTTCAATGCACTGTAAAGCGCCATCTAAAGAATATCAGTGCATCTAACAATAAGTATGCACTGTACCCTAAAGCATGGCAAGTATTGACCAAAGTAATGACATTAAATGGCATTAAACCCTAGTTTGAAAAGCTGGGAGCCATAAATACAGTACCTGTAGCATTTAAAACATGAGGGATCTCACCTTAACCGCCCCAAAACCAAGCTACCACCTTCCTCCTTCAAGGCTATAAGGCTTAGCTGTCCTTGAGTTATCATCCTTAAGGGGGTGTTCGCAGCCTAGGAAAATGAAAGAAAGAGGAGAGAGAAGAGAGAAAAGAAAACCCAAAACAGAAAGTCGAATATTTTGAAATCAAAAGTTGCTTAGGGTTACAAAATTATGGGGGTTTATATAGTCCACCCAAAAGTGTGAAAATACAAGAATGCCTAAAACATTGGCTGATACAAGGGACAAGGTGGTAATACACCAAAACGTAGTCGTTTAGGAACAAATACACAAAATTAATATAGAATTTCATATGCAGAGAATTTCGTTAGATAGCGTACTAAGATTTAGCGAAATTTCTCTAGCCTAGCTAACAGACAGATAGCGAAACTGGAAATTTCGCTATCTACGCGGGAATTTCGCTAGCTAGCGGTAAATTCGCTAGCCCAGAGAAAAATATGAGAGATAGCTTAAATTGGTTAATTTCACAGGCACAAAGGAATTTCGCTAGATACTAAATTTCATAGCTTAGCGAAATTTTCCAATTTCGTTAGATCGCAATTCGCTATGGTCATAAATTTTCAATCCCACTAAATTTTCGCAATCAGTAGCAAAATTTCCCGGGTTGCCTATTTGCTTCACGCACCATACTTCTTCTACTCGCATCCCTTTTCATCACTTTGCCTTCATTCCTTGAATCTTGATATTTTTATGGTCGAAAATAGTTTCACCTTCACGGTTCAGCCCATATCTCGATATCGAACTCAACTTTAGTGGCCAAGGCATGCAAAACCCGTAAAATAACAAAAATAACCTCGCAATGGCATAAGTGATACTATGGACCCGAACACCCCAATCGTTTAACTGACATGATTGGGGCAAGAAAAGTACTCAAAACCTATCTCGAATAGGGCTCAAAATAACACTTTTTTGGCACTAATCACACCCCCCAACCGACACGTTGCTAGTCCCTTAGCAATGCAAAAACAATAAGGACATGCATGAAGTGCTTTCTCAAAAAGTTTATGGTTCAAAAAGGGTATGTGGCAAATAGGTATTACCTTAAAATGAATAATTGGATACATTGTTCAAAAAACCATGACGAGAAAAGAAACCATATAAGATCAAGTTTTAGTCAACATCGAATCCATGGTTCTCAACCTCACTTCACCAAAGTCTAATGGTTCCTAATGTAACCGATCGAGCCAATAAATTGCAAATTATTCCCTCCCCAACCTAGCTACTGCATGGCCTAAGTCGTCACCACCTAGATAGGAAAAGCTATACTCTTCTTCTTTATTTGACTTCATTGTAGGGTGCAATGCTGAAAACTCACTTCACCAAAGTCCGTAACGGGGTCCAAATTAACATTCCCAACCACTAAGGTTTAGGGCATCAAGCTAAAAGGATCACTTGACCACAAACTCTACAGTGTTTGTTCTGACTCTCAATGACTTCAGAATCAAGCACCTACAACACGCTTAAACTCCACCTTATCCACCCATGTAGCTAACACTAAGTCAGATGACTCCAACCACTTAAGGCTTGCGGGCATCGGGGTTTAAAGGCTTTCGCTTTATATACCCTCGGACCAAAGTCTGCCAAGGCAAAGAGTCGACTTCTTTATTTTTCTTTTTCTTTTTCTTTCTTTCTTTTTCTTTTTGCTTTTTCTTTCCTTTTGGAAGACTATTACATTGGTCTTCAAATATGGGTAACCACAAACCTATTATGGGTCATCAACATGCCTAAGGCCAAGCTTGCAAAGTGAAAGGAGGTGCCATAATTTCACACCCATTGCCAACTCAAAAGCAAAGGTGTGAATTAGCCAAAGGGGAACACCATGTCGAGCATGTCAGAACTTCATAATTCACCAAAACCGAATCATATGGATTGTTCAGAATATTTATAATATTGTACTTCACCTCCAATTAAAGGCAATTCAATTGTTCAATTAAAAGCAATTCAATGTCCAATTGAAAGAAAAGTAGATACAAAATGGTAATGTGCCTTTACTGGTAAAAGTGTAGTAGATCAGAAATAACACCGTAAAACGTTTTGATATAACCACATGTATTAAAACATGCCAATATAGTCAATAATAACATACAAAAGTATCACCGCTACTATCGCTAATACATGAACTTATACAAAATTAGTAGGCATGAAACAAAACTATACAAAAACATAAAAGGAGCATAACCACCAATGTTGTAGCGGCGGTGGGTCTCAGAGTCAGCCGCTGCCGCCGCTAATAACACATCCAATGAGGCCGCCGCTGCGCGGCTCCATCTCGCCGTGCGTAGATCGCATAAGACCCAAGTGTGAGCCGCGATCTCGCTGGAGCATGGAGGACAAAGGACCTAAAGTGGCCTCGGCTGAAGCCAACCTTTCCGATCTCAGGTTGCCCTGGGGAAGGGCGAATATATGAAGATTCATAACTCTGCTAGCCTCGTACCGACATGAACATACCCGCGACGCGTGGCCGTATAAGATGGGCCCGAGTATCATCAGGGGCTGCAGCCGGGCGCAGGCAGGAGGATATGGAGGAGATATGTCCGCATCGCTCAATTTCCATCTCGACCTTCGTGAGCATGCACATCTTCTCCTTCCGAGAGTCCTTCGCTCGCTCGCACCTCTCCCGGTCCTCGCTGAGGAGAAAAGATATCGCAGATCACCATCGCCGTCATCGGCTGTGACCAGGAGGGCCTAACTCTCTCTATCCGAGGTGCTCCGAAAGCCCAAGCGCCCAGACCGCTCAGAGTCACGGCATCGCGGTAGACTCTCCGCCGAGCCAAAGCCCTCGCGGTGGACCTTGTCTTCAAATGCAGCAGGAGTGTCATCACCAACTCGTAGGACCGGAACCGTAATCCTCTGAGATCCTGCATGTAGCCTCGAGGGACGCCCCCTACGCTATACGCAAGGTTGAAGCCGAATAGGCCGTCCGCAGCAGTGATACGAGGAGACCGAGGTGCGAGTTGCCTCCCGACAGTACAGTCTCGGCTGCGGGTGTCTTGTTGACTACGGACCATCTGGCCGATCCTCGATATCTCAGTGGCTGCTGTCTCTGGCCCAATGGCCGATGTAAGTGCTCCGAGGAGCACCTCACTAATTCGATCATCTATGTGAGCGAGGAGCTCGAGTGGACTAGCTCCCCGGGAGGTCATAAGATGGTAGAAGCTGGAGCTCACAGGGTAATGGGGCACCTGGCGTCATGATTCATGTGAGGAGTAGTAGCAGTGGGTGTATGGTCCATGATCATGGGATCATTGTTGTTTATGCGTTTAACAGTACGACTCTATGAAATCTCGAGTGAAGCCATTTCAGGGATAGGGTGCAGACGAATAAGGGCCTCCGATCTGAGGCTAGGGATAGCTGTGGCGAGGTCGCCTCTAGCTGATGACATTAGAAGATTGTGGCTGTGGCCTAGAGAGGATGAGGACCCTCGGACCTGATGTGGGCACTCTTGGGGCGGGCCTCTGATCCACCGTGCCAGCCTTAGCCAGAAGGGCAGGGATCCATTATTGTCTGGTACCTCTGAACCACTGGCTCACTCGGGGACTGCCTCGGGGGCTGAGTGAGTTTGGATCAGGATGGGCTGGGCACCTCTTCCCTCTAAAGTCACCCAGACGACCAGGAGGCTTGAGGGACCCGCCTGCGGTGCGAACCATGGCTGTAGTCGGAAAGGACCTTTGGGTAGGGGTTGGTTAGGCGAAAATGGAACAGAGACCTTCACAGGCGATCAGGCTCCTTCATGAGGCTGAAATGGACAGGGCTTTGGTTTCAGTATATGATGGGCGTGGCCTTCTTGGCGTAAGCCGGAATCTGAGTAGCGGTGTCTGGTGTCAATCAGGGCTGGCGTGGATTGGCGGGAGGCGGTGGCGTAGTAGAATGACTGGAAAGCGAGCTCAAGAAAGCGGCGCAGGCAGCGGGGCAGCGAGCTGAGGTGGCAGTAGCTCAGGCCAGGCTGCAGAGGGCAGGAGGAATTTGGGAGGAGAATGATGTAATTTGAAAGGCTTCCCCCTTCCTCCTTTTGTAAAGGTGCTGGTAGCCGAAGGAGTCACCATTTCGCTATTGGTGTGGAAGGCCAAAACCGGCTTCTGCAGTTAAATTTCCAGCTTTAAAATTCAATATTATATTAAAATAAAAATTATCATATTAAACTATACTTCAAAATTTTAATATAAGATACTATAAAATAATTACCAATTTGCTTAAAGGAAAGCTACTAAATTAAACATTAAAATGCTTGAAATTGAAATTATTAAATTAAATAAAAGTAAAAATTATTCTGTTGTGGAGTTTGGTTTTTAGACTGAGCAGTGAGGTCGACTTTGCTCTGTGGAGTCAGGAGGAGGATCTCACTCGGCCGGTGTGGCTGGTGATACCTTGATGTTTGATTTCACATTGTTGAGCAGTTCTCAACGATTAGTTTGGGCGACAAATTTCTGCTGATCTGGTGGCAATACCAAAACTGTTTCATCTGGTGGAGACCATTCTGCTGATTCTTGGGCCTTATTCCTGTTCTGACCCTTCAGGCAAACCTCATCAATCTTGATTTTAGTTTCTGACTTGTGCTTGTTATTAAGTGAAATCATGTTTGGTTCAATGTCATGTTGCCCAATGTTCGCATCCTCCATTTCGGCAATTGATGATTGCATTAGCGATGTAGAAATGGTCTTCGAGATGATTAACATGATTGGGCCCATTTATATGGCTCGGTATCATTTTACAAGTCTGCAGACAGTACCCATCTACCTTAACCAACATCCTCAACTATCCCTTGGGGTCTTCCGTCGATCGTGTAGTGATGGTGTTGGTAGGTTTAAAACATAATTCTTTGCCTACGAGTATGGCGTGGTTTACAACATCTAGATCGGTGCTTTATCTATGCGAGTCAGCGATGTTGAAGGCGATATTGTGGAATCCACGAGATCCTTGTATTTGGTAGGTTCTTGCTTTGGATTATGTGTGACATAGGTCAAGTACTTTTTCTCGTGCAATCCTTCTTGATTATGCCTGGGAATCCTTTAAAAACTTTGCATAAGCGGGGACTTGTTGATGATGTCAGGGTATGTTGTGTCACACCTTAGGACTTCTAGGATGCACTTGGGATGCCTTCTTCTTACTCTGAGTGGGGGAAATGGGGTGGCACAGGTGCTTCATTGAGTCACGGCACAGTGCTCACTCTCTCGGGCTCGGCTTCACATTTGCATGTTTCTTGATGGCTTTGAGCCTTGGTTTGCTCTATTTCTCTTCCACTCCTGGAGTGTTCAGCCTTCACCTCATCCATTCACAAGTTGTTTGAGATCTGACCTACTCCTTTGGACTCTTACTGGGTTTGGCAGAAATGTTTGGGAGAGGAACCTCTCTCATGCTCAGGAATATTGTTGATCTTTGTGATTGAATCTTAGTAAAGTTATTCGATTAAAGTTTCTATAAAGCCCATCTATTCCTCCTTGTTGTTGTTATCTCTGCAATTATCAATCCTTTGTATGATTGTACATTAGATATGCACTATACCACAGGTTGCCTACCGCATAAATTGGTGTAAGCTTGTTCAAGCTGGAGAGTGGTTGATGGTGAGTGTGGTTGGAATGAGACCAAGCGTGGTTTGGCACAGAGCACATGGCGAGGATTAGGTTCCGGGAGAGGTTGGGGGTGATTCCTCCAATTGGAGTTGTGAATTACCATATGGGCAGTGGGTTGTAGGCTTATAGTGAGCCCTACGGCATTTGCATGTTCGCATCACGTCCTTCACTTTGAAGGGCCATGGGATCTGTTCTTGCGGTGGAGCGATGGATTTAAATTGGTGCATGGATTGGCTTGTGCAGGATTTTGATCCTTGCACACTTCGTAGGTCGTTTGCCTTAACTCCCTCCACCTTCCTAGTAGTTGAGATTTTGGCTGTTTCTTATATAGAAGTGTAAAATCCCTCCTTTGGTGTCTTGAGGGCCTCATTTTCTCCACCTCTCTTGGGGTTTGGCTCAGTCAGGCCTTGGAGTTACTGCCTGCTTCCGAGAAATCCATGGCTCGTGGGTTTTGCTCAGGAGAAAATCCTCCACACATGGTTCTAGCGAGTTTGCTTCCTTGGTGGAGACATACCATTAAAATAGGTTCATTATCCATGTATCAAAACCATAGTGTGGACATGCATTGATTGGTCTCATGAATCGCCTCCCAACACCGGGTAGAACTTTTCATTGTCATAGGCCGAGCAGTGCAGATCCGCCTCTTCAAACCGGCTTCGGGTTCAGGGCAATCAAGAATTTCTTCAAAATTAGCTCTGGAAGACGCGTTTCAATCCCTAATCAAGCATCTACTAAGCGAAGTCGAAAGCCATATTTCTGGCTGGCCCCGAGGGAACTTTAAAATGCCTCTAACTCGAGTAACTCCATGCCTGCTATACCTTCCTTAAAAGTATGGCACACCTCCTCAAAACCTCTTATATGCGAACATGGATTTTCTCATTCCATACCGTGAAAAGGGGGTAGCTGTGGGCACTAGGTAGGTTCACCGCCACATCCCCGCCAGAGGTACATGATGTGAGGGCACCAACTTTGGGAGGTGTATATGATCCCTCATCGACTCAGACATGTCAGTTGATTCATGTGGGTGCTTGTCGACTTTGCCGTTCTCGTGCGAGGATCCATTTGGTCATCAGGCACACCGATTTCACAACCTCGTTCAATCGCGCACTCACCTATGCAATCTACTCCGATATCCTCGTCCCAAGCACGTGATAAACACCCGTTACTAATAAAAATTAGACACAACAAAGAACAAAAGTAAACTTGCCCAATGGTCAATGTTAGTTAAAAACAAAACTCGACCAGAATAAAAACAAACAAAGGTGTGCTGGATCGCGAAAAGTAGTGAAACTTGCGCTACAAGAACTGAAATTCAAAATGGTCTAAAGTAGTCACCGGCACTTGTAACGGTAGGATTACAAGTACACTTCAACTCATCATACTTAGGTTCGCATTCATCCATCAAGAACGCGACATTTGGATTCGTGCCACTACAGGTAAGTGAGCTTTAATCAACAAAATTTGTTTCCTATGTTCTCCTACCGCCGTAGTCAAGTTACCGCAAAGATACTGGGCTTCAGTATCGAACACGGATTTAGTTTTCATCCCACGAATGATTTGCATTAGTGTTTGAAAAATCGGGTGAGGCTTTTTGTTTGGATTTTGATTTTGTTAAAAAACAGGAGGTCAGGAGTGTTCACCGACCGAACAAATGGTTAAAGTGAAGTGTAAAATGGTAACCTTGAAGCGTTTAGGGTCACCACATTTGATAAATTAATGGGCCAACAAAGTGTCCCTGTCATATCCTCGTGCTATGGCATGACATACAGTCAAGCCACAACCTGGATCTTTTGCTTAACTATAAAACCTAACCCCTAGAACGACTATCAGTCAACACAGTAACATGCATTCACAAACTCTCGCTTAAAACCCTAACACTCAACCTCATTTCTACCAGAAAGCCATCTAATATCAAAGGCATCTAACAATAAGTATGCATCGTAATTCTAAAGCATGGCAAGTATCACAAAGTAATGACACATTAAATGGCATTAAACCCTAGTTTGAAAAGTCGGGAGCCATAAATACGCACTGTAGCATTTAAAACATGAGGACCACCTCAAGAATCGCCTCAAAACTTAAAGTTGCCACCTTCCTCTTCAAGGCTATAAGGCTAGCCAAGCATCCTTGAGTTGTCATTCCAAGTGCGCCTGGGCAGCCTAAAACGAAAGAAAGAGAGAGAAGAGAGAAAAGCAAACCCCTAAAATGAAAGCGCGGGCTTTGAAATCAAAAGTCGCTTAGGGTTACAAAATTACTAGGGGTTTATATACCCAATCTAAAAAGTGTGTGAAAATACAAGAATGCCTAAACATTTCGATACAAGGGACAAGCAGGTGGTAATACACCAAAACGTAGTCGCTGAAACAATACACAAAATTAACAAGGGGCGTATTTACGTGTAAGAATTTCGCTTAGATAGTGAGGCTCGCACTTCAGCGAAATTCACAAATTTCAGCGAAAAATACATGAGATAGCTAAATTGGTTAATTTTTGTTAGGTCGTGCTGAATTCGCTAGATAGCAAATTTCTCGGCTTAGCCTAGCGAATATCTTTCTCCACTTCGCTGGGGATTGAAATTTTCGCTATGGTCATGAATTCTTTCGCAATCCCAAATGTAAATTTTCAATCATAGCGAAATTTCCTGGGTTGCCTGTTTTGCTTCACTGCACCATACTTCTTCATCGCATCCATTTTTCATCACTTTTGCCTTCTATTTCTTCCTTGAATCTTGATATTTTTTTATGGTCAAAATAGTTTCTAATCTTCATGGTTCAAAGACATCTCGATATCGAACCGAACCAAGTGGGCCAAGGCATGCAAAACCTACAAAATAACCAAAAATAACCTCGCAATGGCATAAGTGATACTATGGGACCTCGAACACCTCAATTGGCGACTGATACATAATTAGTGCGCAAAAAGTACTCAAAACCCATCTCTCGAATGGGCCTCGGGCCATTGGGCACTAATCACGTGACACGCCCGTCATAAACTAGGCGACAAGGACATGTTAAGGATGGTTTTTGTATGTTATTCAGAGTGCCCACAAGGAATCCAAAGCATGAGAGACCCACATTTTTTCTCATTGAGTTCACCACTTTCATTAGTATTGTTTTAATTTCTCTGCATGGGCAGCTCCAACTCTCGAATTAATTAGTTTGAGGATGGTGAGGGGGTGGCCACTTGTTTTACGACCCCGCACTCTACTAGGGAGATTCCTAAAAGGCTTGCCGCGTATGTGAACCTCCATCACTCACTGGCGGCCTTATGACCCCTAAACTTCTGAAGAAGATGTTCTCCTTCAGGAATTTCAACACCACCCCGGTGGTCGGCCGCTTCCGCAAGGCACCGCCTCAACCACCTCCCGACACATACGACCCCACCAAAATGTAAACATATCCAAAGGAAGAAGGGAATGGTCCCATGAAGTCAATGCCCCAAACATCAAACAGATCAACTACCAATATTCAGCAGAGGTATCATGCATTACGAGAGATCTTCCAAATCTTTTTGACATTTTTCGCATCCACGCACTACACATGAAAGGGCATCCTAGAAAAGTGAAGGCCGTAAATAGAACCCGTATCAGAGCACCTTCATGGTAGTTTTGGGAAGCAAAATGGCCTCTCACATGCACGGCAATGGTTGAGTATCCCTCAATGCTCTCCCCGAGGGACGCATCTTCCTCGATTATTCATCAACATAGTATTTGTACAATAGTTCTCCTAATAGCAGAGGAATTTGTGGAAGAAAAACTGGCTCTCAGGCCTCTCTAGTCCGCCGATAGCTCTCCTGTTGCCAAGAAATTGGCAATGGGCATACCTGGGGTATTTCCTCAGAGTAGATTCTCAAGAAAATCATCGTTGATTGGAGGATTGTGAGTGTTGTGTGCTATTGTTAGTCTCGAGAGATGGTCTTGATTCGTGCCACGGTAGGGTGAGCGAAAGCAACAAAATTTGTTTCCTATAGCTCCCATCATTAGTGAAGCTATCAAGAAGATAGTGGTCTGGGGGTCTTAACTGACGGATGGGTTTTCATCCCATGAATGACTCGCACGTTGTCGTAAAATGGTGAGACTCTCATTGATTGGATTTCGCTTTCAAAAACAAGCAAGGTGAGTCGCTTTGACCGCCGATCAATTGTAAAAACTGAAAAGTGGAGTGTGAAAAGTTAACTTTCAAGATTTAGGTCACTAACTTGATAACATGTAAGGAAAACAAGTGTCCCTGTTTATCCTCGCATTATGACAAAGCAACCTATAGTCCGAGCCATAACCGGATTCTTTGCTTAACTAGCAAACCTAACCCTAGAATCACCTCTATTTGAGTCAACACGTGTGTAATATGCATCTACAAATTCTCCTTTCTCGCTTGAACCCTAACATTCAACTTCACTGGCTCAGAAGGCTATCTAAAGAACAACAAGACATCTAGCACTAAGTATGCACTGTATCCTAAAGCATGGTAAGTATTGGCCAAAGCAATGACATTAAATGATATTCAACCCTAGTTAGAAAATAGGGGAGCCATAAATACAACCTGCAACTGCCCCACAACCAAGCTAGTTACCTTCCTCTTCAAAGCTATGAGGCTTAGCCAAGCATCCCTTTAGTTGTCATCCTAAAGGGGGTTGTTTGGCTGCCTAGAAAGTGAAAGAAAGAGGAGAGAGAAGAGAGAAAACCAAACCCTAAAATGAAAGCTGTAGGAGATATTTACATAAATGAAAAGTTGCCAAAAGATTGCTTCTTTTTTTACAATTTGGGGGGGCTTATATAGGCCACCCAATGTATGAAAATACAAGAAAGCCTAATATATTGGCTAATACAAGGGACAAGGAGGTAATACACCAAAATGAAGCCTGGCTGGCACACTACAAAAATATGACAAAGCCAAGAGATTTCGCCAAGAGTGTAGAAATTTCGCTGTGTAGCTACCCTCGCTAGTAGGGCGAAACCCTCGCTAGCCTAGCCGAAATCGGGACGGCAGATAGCTTAGTCCAAAAAATTCACATGCACAAATAATTTCATTATTAGCGAAATTTCGCTTAGCCTACGGGAATATTTAGAGATACCGAAATTAAAGAATTTCTCACAGGGCACAGCTGATCGCCACATAGCGAAATTTCGCTAGCCTAGCGAAATTCTCATTACTACAGATTGGCGAAATTTTCGGGCTATGACTCGCGAAATTTTCATAATCCTGAAATAAATTTTCGCAATCATAGCGAAAATCTCTCGGGTTTCCCCTCGTTTTTCACTCCGCACCGTGATCCTAACCTCCACCGCACGTTTCTTCTTCACTTTGGCCTATCTCTTCACTCGAATTCTCGACATGTTTGATGGTGGAAAATAGCGCTTCGGACTTCATTATTCAACACATCTCGATATCGAATCCCCAAGGTATGCAAAAACCTGCAAAATAACCCAAAATAACTCCTAAACTACATAAGCAGATACTAAGATCCGAACACTCAATCGTTTAATCGACATGATTAGCGCAAGAAAGCACTCAAACTCCATCTCGAATGTGTGGCTCAAAATAGCACTATTTGGGCACTAATCAGGTCTACAACAACATTCTCCACACCCTTTTTATCCTTGATTTGGTAAGTTGACAACTTCTCGGAAAGTGTGAGAACCCATCCGATAAAGTTTCCAGCTCTCGCATTTTGCTTTCGTGAGCAAGTACTCTCAAAGCCGAATGATTCGCGGAAGATGATTATGTCCGACCCAACCGGCAAGCATGGAACTTGTCCGTGAGCATGACTACCGCCATCGCCTCTTCTTGCGGTGGTGTAATTCCTCCTGCGTCTGCTCAACATTTTTCTTGTATAGCACCATAAGGTTTCTTCGCCTCTCCGCGCGAGAATCGCTCCAATGGCGCAGGTCGCTTTGGCATCGCATAACCTCGAAAGATAACTTCCAGTCAGCTCTTCACCGGGTGCAAGGTCGGGCAGCCTCGAGTTCCTCACGCTCTTCCTCTCGCGCCTTCATCCTAAATGAATTTGGCATCTTTCTTCAATAGCTTATATAGAGGCTTGGAAATTTTTGAAAAATCCTTGATGAACCACCTGTAAAAGCCTACATGCCCTAAGAATTTCCTTAGTCTTCACATTCAGGGGAGAAGGCAGTTTGGAAATCAATTCAATTTTTGCCTTATCAACCTCAATTCCTTTGTTGGAAATAATGTGTCCCAGTACAATTCCTTAGTTGACAATAAATGGCATTCCTAGTTCAAGACTCAAGTTCCTTTTCTCGACACCTATGCAAGACGCCTAAGTTGATCAAGTACTCTTCAAACGATTAAGGCCCAAAAAGTTCTATTTCTGAACCTATTTATTATAAAGTCGAAAGTGCTTTTTGTGTACTAATCATTCTAATTAACCCGACTACACATTTTGCTGTCCCTACTTCATTCTACCGACGCATTTGGGCTATTTTTTTAGCTGCTGCGCAGAACTGGGAACCAACCGCGTGTCAATCCAATCATAACAAAGTCGGGTTGATTTCCATCAATTTCATATGGTTTTCTATCAATTTCAACAAGACGGGAATGAAGAATATCAAAGCAAGAAGAAATGGAATAGTGCAATGTGAATAGTAGTAGCAAGGAGCAATGGAACAGTGCCTGAATATCAAAATTTCGCTACAAGCTTGCACTATATAGCAGGGCCCTTCGCTAGCGAAATTTCGCTACATAGCGAAAATTTCACCTGTAACGAAATCCTCTTCTCCTGTTTTTGTGTTTAAACGACTCCGTTTTGGTTTTTCTCCTACCCCTTGTAATAGCTTTTGTTTTGGTTTGTTTTTGTAATTTCCCTCGCTTCTCTCGAGCCGTATATAGCTAGAGTCAAGGTTTGTAACAATCAATCACCTCGCACTTTGGGGGAGCTTAGCTCCCCCGCTGGGTTTTCCTCAAGCCCCTTTTCTCTCATTTTCGCACTTTCCCGGGCGCCAAACACCCTCCAAGGATGACAACCTCAAGGATGAGCTTACAAATCCCTTCCTCCTTGAAGCGTATATTGTCAGGTACAAGATCCAAGGTCGAGGTTCCCCCGCTTACGCGGGTAACAGATCGCGCTTGTGTTTCTTTTGAACCATGTTTAAATCCCCTGGGATTCACCTTGAATAACCTTTATTTGGTAATCTTGTTCAAGTGGATCTATTACTAGATCCACCGAGATTCATTAGTTACCTTTCTATTAATCATTGTACTGAGTCGTGGAGAATCGTTCTTCACTGTTTGCGACCACGCCGGCTCGCAAACACCATCTTTCAAAAGGATAATTATTTTCAGGTTAGGTTTTATAACTAATGAAGATCCTGCTCGGGGAGATGACTATAGGTCATCCTCTCCCCAACGCGAGGAAATAACCCCAAGGACCTCTCAGACCCGTATAGCAAACCCTGCTGACTCCAACACTTCGCGAGTTCTATTTTACATTTTAACTTGTTTTTATTTTTAGTTTTAAACCCCAAAAACCTCTCACTGCTTTTATCACCACCTTAAAACTAAATTTAAATTCACCATTTTGAGCCTACTGGGTGAGTCATTTGTAAATGAAGAAACTCCATCCCCGAGTTCGAATTCTAGACCACATGATCGCAAAGAGAGCTTTGCGCCTGGGGAGCTTTTCTTAGATATAAATTTTGTTGATTCCGTGATACCTGTCGGTGGAATCAAAAGCTCCCTCCATAAACTGTAATATCATCCATGTAGACCTCTATAATGCACTCCACCAAATCACTAAAGATGTTGAGCATGCATTGCTGGAATGTGGCAGGGGCATTACACAAGCCGAAGGGCATCCTCCTGTAGGCATATGTGCCAAATGGGTAGGTGAAGGTGGTCTTCCGATCTTCTCGCAGTTAATTCACATGGAAAATGCAACCTAAATAGCCATCTAGAAAGTAGTAGGGCGTAGGCTAGAAATTCTTTCAAGAAGTCGGTCCATGAAGGGCGTAGGAAGTGATCTTTCCTTGTCACCTCATTTAATCTTCTCAGAATCGATACATACTTCAACCTCGTGGTAAGGCTGTGGGTATTTCTCTCCCTTTTCCTTATGTACGTGAGTTACCCTTATTTTTTGGCACAACCCCGGGTTAGACTCACCCAAGCAAGTATCGATATGGGGGTAAATAATACCAACTTGTAGCAATTTTAGGACTTTTACACGTACCACCTCCTGCATCTGATGATTCAATCTCATCTGCGGCTGCCTTACCGATTTTTCTTCCTCCTCTAAGTAGATATGATGGGTGTAAACTACTGGGCTAATTCCCTTTAGGTCCGTGATTTTCCAGCCAATAGCCTGCTTGTTCTCCTTGAGGAGGTCCATCAGGTTGTTTTCCTGTGAAGCACTAAGTAGGGAGGATATGACAACTGGGCACTGCTCATGTTTTTCTAAGTATGCATATTTCGCAGGCAGGGGCTTGAGATCCACCTTTTGAGGTTCGTTGTTTCCTTCCTCAATCAACAATGGTAGAATTTCTCCTTTTTTTCTCCATTGCCCATGTATAGTATTCAAGTCTTGGACTTCCTGCAGCTCTTTAGAATAGTTAGACAGCTCCTCAATTAGCACATCCTGCATTTGTTGCTAATCAACTTGTTCCTCCAGAATTGTATCAACACCATGCGCACTTCCTCCGGCTCTCTTCCACCTGCAGAATATGCTTTTTACTTAAGCGGAAGATGTTAAGTTCCATAGTCATGTTCCCAAATGTAAGCTTCGCATAACTCCATTTCTCGAAAATTGATGATTGTATCGAGGTGGCTAAGAATGGTCTTCCGAGGATGATAGGCACATAATTAGTCCCCACCGCACCTGCTCTCGTATCGTAAGCACAACAAAGTCTACGTGATGTGTAATTTGTCCACTCAGAGCAAAACATCCTCCACAAAGGTTCCTTTTTGGTATTTCTTTATGGATCTATCTCGCGCGGGACAATGTGATGGTGGCTTGAAAGCCCCAAACCTAATCGCTATACATTGAATAAGGCGTTAGGTTGACACTGGCTTCCCGCCTAGCAAAGGTTTTCTTTTCTTACACAAGTGCCTCCGATATTCACCGATGGTAAAAATCTGATCTTTGCGACATTTCACTGTAGTCTCAAGACCGAATGATGGCATCACTTGTTTTTATCAAGAAGGCCTTTGGCCAACATTTAGTCCTCTCTTTCACCGTGCACAGCCTCCCTTAAAAACTTGGCATATGTTGGGACCGCTTAATCATGTCGCTGTGGGGGTGTCAATTTCACATGCCTTAGGACTTCTAACATTTCTGGCCGGTTGATGGCCTTTTCTCGGGATTTTGGGTCGCGCAGAAAGGCGGGGGTGTGCTCTTTCACTCCGCATTTTCTTTTATCGCTCCCTCATTCGCCCTCGCTTCTTTTGCCTCTCGGGCCTTCTCCCCGATGGCTCGAGGATCGGGCCGCTCAACCCCTACCACTTCTCAAAGTGATAACCCACCTTGACTCTAGTCCCATTCCTGGGTAGTGTCTTAATAGCTTACTTCCTCACGCGGCACCCCCTCAGATCGGGCCAGGTGAGAGAGTGGAATTTTTCGGGACTCGATGTTGGTCGTCAACCTTGAAATTGAGTATTGCGGGTTTTAAATTTTTTGGGAAATTTCAGACTACAAGTTCTCTATTTTCTCGTTCAATGCGGCCTTTACCGTATCAATCCTCTCGCCACCGCATTCACCGCTCTTTGTTCTTCCACAAAATTTTCCACCACTCTCGCTAAGTTCATGATGGGCTGTTCAATCGGGACGGAGGATGGTGGTGGTTATGGTCGAAGAGGAACTACATCAAGTTATGCACAGGTGGCACATACATGGCGCTGGCTTCCGTGCGGTGTTGCAGGTGGTTCTCCACCAGGTTATCAGTCGCCAGAAGGGAGCGTGGATGGTGGCTTCCATGTCCACGATTGGCTTCAGTCTCACCACCATATCTCTTATCCGAAGGAACGCTTGCCAATGCTCCCCTTGGTGCTCTGTGGACTAACAAATGAAGCAAGGTCAAGCCAGTACGGTGCCCCTCAAATCCACTCACCCGCACCTCATGTCAAGCTTCGCATTTCAAGCTCCTCCAACCTTCTAGCCAAGGTGGATACTTTTGCTTTCATCCTCGATGTCCTCCTCGGAGTGAGTACATGCCCTCCCCCTTGAATTAGCCGTTGTGTCTCATCCTCTCTCGCTCTACGGGTCGGGTTCACTTATGTTGATGTCTCAATGCACATAATTCAAGAAATCCATGGCTTCCGGATGTTTGCTCATGAAGTCCCTCCACACACGCTTCCAACAACTCCGTCATAGTGGGGACATTCCATTATAAAAGTGATTAACCAAGATCCAAGTATTAAAGCCATAAGTAGGCGTGCACCGATGGCTTCAAGGTAATTTTTCCGAAGACTGCAGAATTTCTCATTTTCGCCCGCAAAGGTGTAAATCAGCTTCTCTTCATTATTTCGGTGTCAATACTTTTAAAAATCCAAACAGATATCTCCCAATCCCTAATAGTTCTTAGCCTCAGTGAGTTGAGCCAGATTTTAGCCTCTGGCTCCCGCAGTAAGAGGAAAGAACTTCGTCTCATCAGGTCCACATTAGAGATGTCCTCTTTAAAGGTATTGCATACTTCCTTGAATTCCCGAATGTGTGAGTATGGATTTTTACTCTCCATTCCATGGAAAGTGGGGAGCAGGGACACAATGTAGGGCTTGATAATAATGTTCTCTGAAGGGGGGACAATGCAGGAGGGTGCACTTACCCTTACAGGATTTATATGATCCCTCATTGATCTATATGCATTGGGATTTCCTCTATGAACCCCGTTGGCTCGTTGTTCGGAGGCTCCATCGACCACCATGTATGCTCAATATTATACGTACCGTTTCAGGAGCACCGCTTCCTAATCGGGCTCATGTTCCTATCCCTATCGCTGCATAAACTCCTAATTTAAAAGAGCATGAAAACACAACAAGAGACAAAACAAAACAAAGCTACCAAAAGGTTAATGTTAGCAAAACAAACGGCGATAGAAATTGTATAATGGATAGTATAAAATTAAATCACCTAACAATGAACTACTGGGTGGTAAATAACAAGAAGAACAAAGGTTGAAAATTCACCAACACTTCGTGATGCTGGATCACAATAACAACTCACACTTGCACTTACAATCATCCCCGCCACAATGGCCATTTCGATTCTATAAATTGTAGCATGCACAGAATAGATTTATTTTAACAAAATATAAACCTTAAACCTCTTACCGCTATAGCATAACTATCATAGTGATAATGGTTTCAAAGTTCAAACACAGAATGAGTTTTCTTCGTGATGTAACTAACAACAGCTGATTCAAAATGCAGGATTTCACTTTGATTTTTTAGGTTTTCAAAAAACAGCGGTTATGATTCAAGACTACAACTAAATGTAGTAAATGTAAAAGTATCCTTGAAGCTCCTAGCCATCGGGTTTAAGGTTCTGTAAGGAACCGGGAGGTCCCTGCTCTTTCCTCGTGTCGGAGAATTACCTATCATCATTTCCTCGAACCGCACTGCTTACTTATAAAACCAAACCATGATAGTTTTCCTCTTGAGATATAGCATTTATTGTTCATTAATGTTTCAAGACAGTGAAAACTGATCCTTTGATCTACCCTATAGTGACAAATAAATGGCAACTTAATGAGTCTCAGTGGATCTAGCAATAAGCATCCACCTAACCCTGCAAGCTGTTGGCACTGGTCACCAAGATATATCAAAGGGATTTAAACCTACAAGGGAGAGAGATGGAGACATAAATGACAATAACCGGCTGTGCTGCTAAAAAACAAGAGGACCAAATAGCTTACTCCAAAACCCTAGCCCAAGAGTCTTACTCTTCAAGGATGTTAGGGTTAACGCAACCATCCTCCTCGAGTTTGCCTTCTCGTGGAGGTGCTCGCAAAGCGAGAAAGTGAGAGAAAATGAGAGAAAGAAAAATAGGCGGGAGAGCTGAAAGCTTTCGCGCCCAAAAATTATTGCATCCAATGATCCTTTGTACAAAACCTTGACTGAACCTTATATACTGCTTAGAACAAGGGAAATTACAAAAATGTATGAACTACCAAAAATACATAGAGGGTAGTTTAGGAAAAAGTTACAAAAAGATGGTCAAAAAATGGGGTCAAACAAGACATAGAGATAGTTGCGAAAATTTCGCAACCGCGAAATCGCGAAATTCTACACAGTTGTAAATTTCTCAATAAATCCAGAAAATTCCTACAGGGACACAATTCTTTCTATTTTCAGCTCCATTTTCCTTCTTGCTTTTGACCTGTAACTTCTAAGTTCGGCTTAGATTCTTCGTGGTTTGAGCACTAACAATTTACAGTTTAGCTTGCATAACCACAAAAATAGCCACAAAATGCATTAGTAGTGTAAGTCTTGTCTAATAAAGCCAACAGGTTATTGATTAGGTACACAAAAAGTGCTCAAAACCTGAAATAAACAGGGCTTAAAATAGCACTATTTTGGCACTAATAAGTTTCCCCTTGTGGCCTTTTCTTTTTCTATTTTTTTATATCTATTTTAGTTTCTTAGTTTAGAAGTTATTTCCTGTTATTTTGTTTCAGGTTTGGAATAATACAATGTTTTACCTTTTTAAGCTTTCTACTACCCCCTTAATAAGTTTAGTCAACAACTCTCATGTTCACTTAAAGATATTGTGGTGCTAGGTGTAGAACATTCCCCAAGATCAGAATACCGAGGTGCTGTGCCAAGGTAAAACTCACTCCCTCCTTGCACCTCTACATATTCTTCTCATTTTCTCATTTTCCTCTATTGCGGTACAACTTTTTTTTCAATTGTTTTCCCTTCTCACATCCTTAATTTCTCCTCATCACTAATTTTGTACTCTCAAACTTATCATCTTGATTATTTTTGCCGCATCGATTTTGTAGTTTTTGGGGTAAATCTGTGGTTCTTTTTAGTGCGTAAGACCTAAGGAAGGTTTAAGGCTCTTCTTTGTGGCTTTGATGATGAAAATGGCATTTAGGCTCAATCTGTGTACTAAGGTGTATGCTTAATATCATATCAAAGGGTAGGCTTTTGTAAGGTCCAAACTGTCCAAGGATGGCCTAAATCATTTCATGATGGTTGTAATGCCTAGGATTTCACCTTGAATAATAATGCATCAAGTTCTAAGACCTTTTGAGATTTACTGATAGTAAGTCCAATAAAGTGTTCCTAACCTAAGCAATACCCGCTTTAAGGTACCTTATGACCAATGTGTTAGTTTAGCTTTTATTCAATCGTATTCAACTTAATTAGAATTAATAATTTCATCAACCTGCTCTCACTCAGCCAATCTAAAAATTTTTAGCTTATCTATCCCCGACATCACAACTTAAAACTCTTGTTTCAAATATATTCAAATTCCATTCAGATTTCGGAAGTTTTACCTTTGTTATCTTATCTTCAACAATATAATATCTTAAGGCAACTAAAATCCCACTATTCTCAAATCACAAACTTCATATTTATTATAGATCTCAGATATGTAAAATTAAAGGAAAATAAGAAGAATAAGACAATTTGCACACAAAACTTAGAAATTGCTTTTTTATTCAAAAAGAACATAATTACAATGATGGGATTCCAAGATAGAGTAAGATAGAGAGAGAGAGAGAGAGAGAGAGAGAGAGAGAGAGAGAGAAATAGAGAGAGATAGAGTTTATTTCTTCTTTCTCGGGATTTCGAGGGCTTCGACCTCATCGGGTTCAAATTTATACCGGCTCGAGGAGGAGGAATTCGGATTGAAGATTATGGTTTTCCGCCTAACTATTTCTCCCTGTTGAGAGATACACTTTAGGTTAGAAGATGTTGCCTAATTAGCTCATTCCCGCCTCCCAATGGGAAGTTCGTAGAGATCCTTCAAATTCACCCGGCTTTATACATTTTTGTCATGTTTGTGTCTACTAAATAATGCTCTCAGCCCGCGCTCCCCTCGTAGTCTCGGGTGGACTCAGTTCTTTATCCCCCTTCTGGATGGTCACTTTGATTTCCTTCTAGTGTTCTTTATATAGGTACCCAAAGGCTTCTGCCTTCTGGAGTAGATTTTTTTCCATCTCTTTTTCCCTTATTTCCATAATTTTAATCAACTTCTGATCTCTCTTCAGTTGATCAGTAACAAAAGCCCTTTCCCTCTCTATTAGCTTTGCTCTTAATGCTCTATTCCTCTATGCTAACTTTTCTCTCCACTTCTCATCTCTTTGCTGGAGAAGTGCTGGTAAGTTCTCTTCTTTTCTCTTGCTTTCTGCAGCCTGATTTTCGTCTCTCCACCTCAACTCTTCCCTGAGCTGCTCATACCTTCTTCTCATTTCTTCTCACATCTTCTTCATCAAAACTAGCATATCATAACTGCTGCTTTCTTCGGCTTCAGCTCTCTACTTACCCTTATTTTTCAGTTCGATAGGTGAGTTGCTCGGGGTTTCTTCGCAATGTGGAAGAGCAAAAGTCGCTTCCATGTAATCTTTAAAACCCCTTCTTCATTTTCCAAATTCTCCCCCCAAATTTCACTGTAGGAACCTAAGCTTCCCCAGTTGTTCCTCCTGCTCTTCTTTTCTAATTCTCTCTACCTCTTCACCCTCTACTAGAGTTTTGAGGACCCCAGTGAGATTGAGATGAGAGGCTTTCGGGCTCTTCTCTTCATCTTCTGCCACTTTTATTCCCCCCTTGATACATAACAGGGTGATCAAGGCAAGGTGGGGGATGTTGCCTAAGAAACTGTTTCAAAGATACCAAAATGGACGGATAATTCTCCCCACATCAAGTTCAAAGCCTCTGACCAACGCATACAGTAGTAATGTGTGGTCCTGTCTCACAGTTGAGACATGCTTTGAAGGCTTAAACACTGAATTAATAAGGTAGAACCATACCTTGTTAGTTTCAGTAAGATCACCTCTATCGATGTAGGCATTTCAAATGGTCCTTTGCCACTGTCCTAGACCATTCGTCATCTCTCTAGCAATCTCTTCAAAGCTTGGGCTCTTTTGGAGCTACTCATACTCTATGCACTCCCCCACTTGTCTGAGCCCCAAGATTTGGGAGATGGCCCTTTCCCCAAAAGGGATCCATCTCCCCCTGACGTGGCACGTCAAGTCTTTCCTCTCTCCCAGGTTCACTTAAAACTCTTTGACTAGCGCCCTCCTTCATGGTTCCATGTGTTGGATTACTTTCTCCCAACCTTTTCGTGCCACTTCCTCCTTGAATGGCAATACGAGCTATTTGAAGCCTCTCTCTTCCACATACCCTTGCTTGGCGAGATGCTTCTTCAAAGCCTCTTCTCCTTTGTTAAGTAGAAGGCCTTGACCTCTCCTTCTTCCACCATAACCTCTATTTCTATAGGAACTACCTCGTGAGTAGTTTCTTGGTTCCCTTCCTCTACCCTCTCTCTTAGAACTTCTTCTACCACATTTCCTATCACTTCGTCAAGGGTCGGAGAGCTAGGGTTCGACATTGCTTGTCACACCCCGATTCCCGGTCCGACTCGATTGGCGGATCCGAACCGGGTTCAGGGCGCGAGACTATATACTGGGACTCTTTACCTGATTTTTTTTTTATAACAGAATCAAAATATCATATACATATCAATAGAACTACCACCGGAGTGGTGTCCATCAAAATCTATACAAATATACCGAGTCCCATTTACAAATACAAAACTGTACTTTTACATTTACAATCAGAGCGCGAACCTACATGTAGTGAACCCTCACTTCAGCGCGGCCGCCCAGCGTGATGCGTGCTTCGGGACGTCTTCTCCCGCACCTACACCTGACAAACCCGCGTGCTGTTTTTACGCTTAGTGGGAAACATATCTTATAACTTATACTAATACACATGCATTTATAATTCGAATCATAATAAACATATAATAAACAAATATCAAAAAATTTCATGAATTCATATAACACATTTACATACATAATTATCCTCGTAGAACAAACTTTACGCTTGGTCTCGTGATCTTTCAGATCCCAGACCTAACTTATTATACATATACTTAGGACGGAGGTACTTATCCACATACCATACATTATCTCTCTTATACTCATTCTCCCGGTGAGTTATTTGTGCTTATGCTTATATTGCAGGTACCCCTTTAGGTACTCACAAGGTTTTATACTTATACCATATAGGGCTTATACTCTTATAATAGATTACACTTGCTCGGGAGGTACTGTAGGTGGTACCTTCATGTAGATATTACTTTAACGTATATAATGGTATTGCTAATCCATCTTTTTTATAATGAAATCAAGCCACAAAACTTATAATCGGGTACTTCCTCAGATTCATACTTGTACTCACGGCATATCCCGGGTCTTACTAACTTATCACTCTCAGACATCGAACTTATTCTGTATTTCGCATCTTATATCAGACATGCTAACTTATACATGTATTTCGTATCTTATACTTGTCTTACGTATATATACTCTTATCTTATACTCTGCAAGCATGTGTTCTTATTCTGTATTATCTTATTCTCAGATATTTCGATCTTATACTTGTATTATTATCATGTACTTGTCTTACTTGGGATCTTAAACTTGTGTTACGTAACTTATTCTTGTATTTCTGATCATACTGTGTTACGTAACTGATTCTTGTCTTACTCGGGATCTTATACTTGTGTTACAAACCGATTCTCACTGGATCTTATCTCAGGCGGTTGTACCAGAGGGTATGATGTTAGGAACATATCAAAATCATAATACATGGGTCGATCGCACTTATGCAAGATACGGACATTAGTCCGTAGTAGGTACAGATCACATCAAATACATATACCAGGTTCATACAGATTTAGAACATATCCCAAAACAAACAGTTGCCGGGCTTATATCGATTCATCTCCAGACTTACACAATTTATGCTTATAAATCGCATCGCGTGATGCTTATTCTGATTTTTCTCCGTAGGACCTCAAACTCTGTACTTATAGAAACTTTATGCTTGTTCATATCTCTCAGGAGTTGTGGCTTATTCCTTGTAATTTTGGATCTTATAATTTAGATACGAAACCATACTAGTATTTCTAACTTATTCTTATACTCCGGGAGGTACCCGAAAGTACTACTTGTTCAACTCTCCCAAAAAAAGACACATAATTTCTATGCTTCAGATTAAACTTATATTTATTTAATAGTACTCTTTGTGGTACTACTAACTTTACCTCGCTGAGGTACCTATAGGTACTACGGAGATTCATTATGCGGAGGTACCCATAGTACTAATTGACTTCTTTACTTCTATAGCAAAACTTATAATTTATTTTACCGATACGTAAGTACCCATAGGTACTACGTAGATTTTAGATTGCACAAAAGTACCCATAGGGTACTCACATACTGCATAATGTAGGTGGCCTCCAGATAGTAATATCTCGCATCTTTACCATATTCATTCTTTACTCTTATTCTTTATTCAGAGTCTTATCATATAACTATTTGACTACCAGACCAAACATAAGAAATGAGTAGGACGCAGCACAATAAGTACCCGAAGGTACAATACACACCGAAAAGCAGAAGACGGGCAAGAGTGCCGGCATCAACAAAGAGTGCCGGGTACACTAAATCGAGTACCGGGCACCGAGCAGAGTGTAATAGAAATCAATCAGAGTACCGGCATCAACAGAGTGTCAGAAGACTAACGTGAGCACCGGCTACTAAACGTAATGTGCTCGCCCAACAGAGCGTCAGAGCACCACCGTGAGTGCCGGGCACTCACCGTGAGTGCTAAAGCACCGCATCAAAACGCCTACTCATTCATTTTCTATCCCAGGTAGTCATACTATCATATGTCTTTCAGAACTCATAACCTATCTTTATCATGTTCTGTGTTCATGCCATATTTCTTTTCATGTTCATGTTCATGTTTCAGTTCGTTTTCATATTTCATATTTCATGAACACAATATACATAATAAGATTTCCTATATTTTTTTCCTGCTACTATTACATATGGAATTTCATATACTTGCATGCATGATGCCTATGTATTCACACATCATTCATGTATTTCATTCCTCTATGAATCTATTTTACTTAGAAATCGAATCATTCCAATCGGGATCATCCGCTAAAGTTATGGCATTTTCATGCCAAACTAGTCAATTTACCAATATTACACTAGGGATAGTTTGTAATACTCATTTTTCCGGGGTCTCAACTCCATACCCGATTAATCGGTTCTTTGTATGCATTTGAATCTAAGGTGCTAAGGGTTCTTTCCTCCCAACCGGAATCACCCAAATCTGAGCACCAAACTCTCGAGTTATGTCCTGAAATCAACCCTGACTATTCTATGATCAAAACTAAAGCATAAATTTTGGCTTGCACATACGCCCTCTTCGGAAAGTGAATTTTTCTACCACATAGAGTCGTATCGAGGGTGTACTCTATTTCAGGATGTTTGGTTCCTCTTGAAGTATAGTTTAACCATAAACTTGAATCACCCAACCTGATAAAGAATGAGCAAGCTTTATGTCGAAAATACAAACACCGGGTCAAACAGCATCGGGTACCGAGATCGCTCTCGTTTCTGGCACGGTACCACCCTTCGAAATTAGACAAAGGTGGTTTTTCACCCATTTTCCCTTACTATCCAAATCAACTCAATAATCAAGATACACATCAAAACCACTCCATATTCATCTTGTAATCTCTATTTTTCTCAAATCATCTTTCAATACTTATCTTTCTTCAAAAACCTTTCATGAATTACTCCCAAAACCACTCTAAAATGGGTCATAACCCATACATAAACCAATACATAAAGATTAGTTAGGGTTTGTTCTAAACCCTAGCTCAATTACTTGTAATTAACCATGAATCCAACCTCAAAGCAAGATTTCATACTCATTCAGACCATTTAGGTTTTACTAACCCTACTTTCAAGAAATCTTTGGTTAGGATGAAATCCTAATTAAAACCCTAGCTGTAGTGCTACCAACCATCCAATTGCATGGAAATTTATATACAAACTTGAATTCCATACAAAAATGCATAGCTCCATACCTTTTGTTCTTCCCTTTCCTCTCTTCTCTTTCTCTCTCTTCTCTTTCTTCTTCTCTCTTTCCTCTTTCCTCTCTTTCTTCCCTCTCTTCTCTCTCTACGGTTTTAGAGTCCTCAAAATTGAGACCAAATTTGCTCTTATCCGTATTTTTTACTTAAGGCCATGTTTCAGCCTCCTCAAAAACCCATATTTTTTTGGTTAAGTCTCTTAATTGCGTTTTAGTCCTCCCTCTTTCTATTAATCGTGACTATACTTTATGTTATTTCCTTACCTCGCCTATCATCTTATCAACTTATAACTTTTAAGCTCCTTTTTGACAAATTATAATTTTGTCCTTATGTCTTGTATAATTTCTGGGTTTCTCGTTTTATTTCCCGAAAATTCATATTTAACTTTTATTAAACCCTAAACATGTCCAAAACTGCTAGGGTATATTTTGGGGTGTTACATTGCTTGGTTTTAGGGAGATTTGGAGAAAGCTAGGGTTAGAAAGCTTGAGAAATTTGATTTGAATTTGAAAATCTCCACTAAGTGTATCCTTATATAGGTAGGCTGCCTTAATTGTGATGTCACGACATTAACTTGATTTTCTAAGTGACTTAGTGCAATTTCGCGACATTGGAGTTGTGATATCACGACATTGACTTGATGTTGTGACATTAGAGATTTAATGTCATGACATTGTGTTTGCTTTCTTTTTAACTTAAATTAATGTCGCGACATTGGAATTTCGATGCCGTGACATTAAATTTTGATGTCGCGACTTTTCCAGAATGTTAATCTTGATGTCTCTCTTTATAACTGCAATGTCACGACATTATCATGTCAATGTCGCGACATTGGGGAAATTTTTGGAACCGGTGTCGTGACATTGCTATCGATGCCGCGACATTGATAAGGAGTTTTCTTCTTTCATAATTTTTTTTACTTGTTTACTCCATTTTATTTCTGCAAATTCAATTCACGCTTGTGAATTTAAGTCTATCAATATTGAGGAATCTCAATTCAAGAACGAACAGTAACACTCAAAGTTTCAATTCAGTCAACTTAGCATATTTTCATTGTATTGCAGAAATTATCACACAACTATGCAACAAGGGAACAATGAAGCTACTATGTAATTTATAACTCAAATAAATTACACTCCCCTAAACTTAGTATATGCATCATTTTCAAAGAATAAGTAATGGAACTAGTCTCCCCTTTGTAGTCAACTCTGCATAACTCAATTTGGTTGGAAGTGCTTCAAAAATGACTTTTACATCTCCTAGCAGCTTCATTATCTTGAAATTTAACAAAATTTGATTACATAGGTTGCAAATAAATTCCAATAAAACTACTCTACCAAATAAACTATTCAAAACAAAATCACACTAAAAGAAAATGAAAATAGCTTGGGCTGCCTCCCAAGTAGCTGCTCATTTTTATGTCTTTAGTTTAACTTCGCTGCAATGTGTTCTCTTTTCAGCAATTCTTTTCAAATCTGGGACTGTTCTTCATTTTGTCTTCCTCCCAAGTAAGTTTCAGCCTCTGACCATTCACCTTGAATTCTTCTCCGTAATTGGTATTTAATGTTACTGCTCCAAAAGGGGTAACTGCTACTACTGTATAAGGACCACTCCACCTTGACTTGAGTTTTCTTGGAAAAAGTTTGAGCCTAGAATTATACAGTAGGACTAGCTCTCCTACTTTGAACTCTTTCCTCATAATCTTCTGATCATGCCACTTTTTAGTCTTATCTTTGTAGATTATGGCATTGTCATAAGCTTCCTTTCTCAGCTCTTCTAGTTCATTCATTTGAAGTAGTCTCTTCTCTTTAGCAGCTTTGAAATCACAATTCAGTTTCTTGATTGCCCACATAGCTTTATATTCAAGTTCAAGGGGGAGATGGCAAGGTTTTCCAAATGCTAACCTGTATGGGAACATTCCAATAGGAGATTTATAAGCAGTCTTGTAAGCCCACAAAGGCATCATCTAACTGGATCGACTGCCTTTTCCTGCCGGTGTTATCGGTTTTTCCAATATGTTATTTATCTCCCTATTGGATATTTCTGCTTATCCATTTAATTGAGGGTGATAAGTCAATCCAATAACATGTGTGATTCCAAATCTGCTTATTAGTTTTGCAAACGGTTTGTTTGCAAAATTACTTCCCTCATCACTAATGATTATCCTTGGGGCTCCAAATCTACTCAAGATATTTCTTTGAATAAACCCTACCACTATGTTGACATCATTTCTTGGACAGACTATAGCTTCCACCAATTTGGATACATAATCAACGACTAAGAGAATGTACTGATTTTCAAATGATGGTGGGAAAGGTTCTATAAAATCTATCCCTCATATATCAAAAATTTGCACCACCAGGATCCCTTGTAAAGGCATTTCATTTCTTCTATTTATATTGCACATTCTTTAACATCTATCACAATGTTTAACCCATTCAGAACAATCTCTGATTAGAGTGGGCCAGTAAAAACCTAATTGGAGAATTTTCAAGGTTGTTTTGTCTCCTGTAAAGTGCCCTCCATATGGTGATGCATGACACTTATCAATAATTCCACCTTGCTCATCTTCTGGAACACATCTTCTGTAACACATCTTCTAATGATCTGATCTGCCCCTCTTCTAAACAACAGTGGGTCATCCCATATATATACTCTAGTATCAATTCTTAGCTTTCTTTTCTGCTGGTAGCTGAAATTTGGTGGCATTATCCCACAAGATAAGTAATTAACAATATCAGCATACAAGGGTGATTGTAACACCCCGAAATATACCCTAGTCATTTTCGACATGTGTAGGGTATTTTGTAGGCATAATTTGCATATTTCATGATTTAAATGCGAAACATGGAAATTGAGAAACCCGAAAAGTTTACAAGACACAAGGACAAATTTGTAATTTGGAAAAAAGGATATGAAAGTCATAAGATAAGAAGAGTGTGGGCTAAATTAGAATAGAGCATAAGTTGATTTGCAAAAGTAAAGAAATTGGAGGACTAATGTGCAAATAAAAGGAAATTAGGTATAAAAAGAGGTGAAGACCAAGTTTGGTCTCATTTTTGGGATAGGGCAAACCATGAAGGCTAAGAGAAGAAGAGAAGAGAAGAGGAAGAACAGGGAGAAACCAAGAAAGGTAAGGATTTCTATGATTTTTTACTTTGAATATGGAATCATGTGTATTTTAGACTTTGGTAGGGGTTTTTATGGGTTCCAAACCTAGGGTTTAGTTAAGAATTGATCCTAACCCTAGATTTGAATGAAATTGAGTTGTAAAACTCTAGCTTGGTTAATATAAGCATGGAATCCCCCTTAATTCTATGTTTTTGTATAAAGATGGTGGACTTTGGTATGGGTTCCTGGACTTTTACCTAGGGTTTAGGTATGTGAAGTTCTAAACCCCATTACAAGATGAATATGGAGTGGTTTTGATGTGTGTATTGAGTATTGAGTTGGTTTGGGTAGAAATATATGAAAAAATGGGAGAAAAACCACAATTTCTAGGCATTTTCGAGGGTTGGCACTGCACCATAAGTGCCCCTATTAACTAGTACCCAGACCGACCTCCTTTCTGCACTGGCACCAAATGTTCCGTTTTTAGACTAGTGTTAGTATTTTGGCCATAACTTGGTCATTTCTTATCAGAATTGAGTGATTCAAGTGACCAGTTAAACTAGACTTCAAGGATAACAAAACTCCCTGAAATAGGTACCTTCAAATTCGGACTCTAGGTAGCCCAGAAATTCACTTAAAGTGGGACTATGTTCAAGCCAATTTCTGGTTTTGTCTTGAACATAGAGTAGTCCCGGTTGTTTAGGACATATCTTGAGTTGTGGTTATCCGATTTGGGTGATTCCAGTTTGAGAAGAACCCTTAACACCTTAGCTTCAAAGTAGTATAAAGAACCAGTGTCAAATATGGAGTTAAGACCCCTGAAAATAGGTATTACCGACTGTCCCTAGTGTGATATGGGCAAACTGACTAGTTTGGCATGAAAATGCCATAACTTGAGTTTGGATGATTCAATTGGAATGATTCCAATTTCTAAGTAAAGTAGATTCATAGAGGAACAAGAATACATGAATTATGTGGGAATACATAGGTTTTATACCGTACAAGTATATGAAATGCCATATGTTATAGGCATGAAACAGGAAAAATATAGGAAATGCAATATGTATAGATGTGTCATGGAACATGAATATGATATGAAACATGAAAACGAACTGAAACATGAACATGAACATGAAAGGCAATATGTCATGAACACATAATGTGGCTAAGAATGCCCTAATTATTATGTACGAATAAAAATAGATTATATATGATTATTATCACATATAATTGTAGAATCGCCAAGACCGCATATGGGACGACACTCAAGACCTCCAAGCACGCTGCAGGCACATATAGTACTTCGGTACTCTCTGATTAGTGCGACGGCACTCTCTGACCGTGCTTCGGCACATTAGTACTTCGGTACTCTCTGATTAGTGCGACGTCACTCTCTGACCGTGCTTCGGCACAATAGTACTTCTGCACTGATTAGCAATTTCCTGCAGACTCCGATTAGTGCGACAACACCATCCGTCGCTGCTTCGCACTCCCGTCAGGCACGACACCAAGATCGTGACCGCACCTCTCGTGCAATTCTATTGTGCTATGTCCTACTCATTCCGTATTACTGGTCTAGGCAATCCAACAGTTATATGATAAGAATCTGAATAAAGAATAAGAGTAAAGAAATAAATATGGTAAAGATTTGAATGTACCTACGGGTACCTCTGTATATGTTCTGTAATACCTACGGGTACTTTTGTACAAGTAAAATCTCTGTAGTACCTATGGGTACTTCCGTATCCGTAATACAAGTATAAGATCCGTAAGACAAGTATATGCTCCGTAATACAAGAATAAGATCAGTAAGACAAGTATATGCTCCGTAATACAAGTATAAGATCCGAAATACAAGAATAAGCTCTGTAATACAAGTATAAGATCCGTAAGACAAGTATATGCTCCGTAATACAAGTATAAGATCAGAAATACAAGAATAAGCTTCGTAATACAAGTATAAGATCCGAAATACAAGAATAAACTTCGTAATACAAGTATAAGATCCGTAATACAAGTATATGCTCCGTAATACAAGTATAAGATCCAAAATACAAGAATAAGATCCGAAATACAAGAATAAGCTCTGTAATACAAGAATAAGATCCGTAAAACAAGGATATGCTCCGTAGTACAAGTATAAGATACGAAGTACAAGTATAAGTTCTGTAGTACCTACGGGTACCTTAGTAAAGGTCTAAGCTCTGTAACTCCTACGAGAGATCTGGATAAGTATTAGTCTGACAGAAGTTCAAGTAGATGTCCTTTGGGAGATCTAAATACGTAAACGTCTGATGCAAGTACAAGTATGTGTCCTGTGAGAGACTTGAACAAGCATAAAGTTGCTATAAGTACAAGTATAAGTTCTATGGGAGATCTGAATAAGCATAAGTTTGTTATAAGCATAAGTAATTATATAAGTTCATTTTATGAATGCATGAAAATTCTGATATATATACTGCATATTTACTGTCATATGCTCCCTCTAAATGAGTAATAGTGCATGTGTTTCTGTATAAGTCATATGTTTCCCACTAAGCGTAAAGCTTAGCACGGGTTTTTAATCCGTGTAGGTACAGGAGAAGACATTCTAAAATCCTCTTTGATACCGTCGGCCAACACACTAGTAAGGGTTCACTACATGTAGGTTCCGTGCTCTGATTTGTAAATGTAAAAGTAAAGTTTTTGTATATGTAAATGGGACTCAGTATATGTGTATAGATTTTGATGGACACCACTCCAGTGGTAGTTCTTTTGTATATTTAAATGATTTTTGTTATTATAGAAATTGTTTGTACACCCACAGGTACAAGTTCAACTCTGAGAAAAAAAAAAAAAAAAAGGTAAAGAGTCCCAGTATATAGTCTCGTGCTTCCGGGAGTGATAGTGATTGTATTGACACCTGAAAAAGTTGTTCATCAGGGAAATTTTCTTCAATTTATGTCACTCTTTCCTCCTCAGAGTAGCTTTATAATCTGACAAGTGATCAACCATCACATCATCACCGTTAGTGGATAGTGCCCCAGGAAGCATGAATTTGAATTTATGTTTTATGAAATTAATAAAAGGTCATATTTATTACATTTAGCTATTTTTGTGCATAATGTATGAATGAAACGCCGAAAATCCTGCAGATGAGTTAATGTAACCATAACCTCAATGTATAAATACAGCTTATACACGAGGATCGAGGTTATGGATTATAAATCATATCAGTCTCGTAATAAATTAATTGAAGTTTGGGATCTTCAAATTCAAATATTACTCGGGCGGTCCGCTATCATTGAGAATGAAGTGACTCCTAATCCGGTCACTAATGTGGCGACATTAAAGTGGGAGGCTCCATATATAATAAGATTATAGATAGACTTGGGCTAGCCACTTTTTAAATACCGCTTGTCTCAAGAATTCAAACAAATCGCTAGATGATTATATGCAGATCAGTCTCAACTCAGCAGTCATAGACTGCTTATGCCAATCGGGCCTTTGAGTCACGGGTTGGGTCGTTATGAAATGGGCCCAATACTGCGGTCTTCGAGGCCCATTGATGTGGCGTGCAAATGAGAATGTGAACTATGGACATGGAATCCAACCTTCCTATGGAAGTCGGACAGCTTGGTTCCTTGCGTTGGGTTCCCGAACTCAACGCTTTGAGCGCTCTAATTTATAAACAAGTTTATAAATTAACTGCTCACCAGCGTGATTAATGGAACTTAAGGATCAAGATATAATTAGAGGCAAAACTAATTTCACCCGACTCTAGTTATGAACCAATTTCTGAGGATAGAACCGCATGTAATGATTAAATCAATGGACACTCTAAATTTCCGAGCAAAATCGAGCATCGTAGCGACAAGAGTTCAATTTCAAGTTTTTAGTGGAATAACTCTTAAATTAATAAATTAAAATAATTGATTAAAGAGTTTAATTAATTATTGAATTTATTGGAGCTTGAAATTACAGGTCCATGGGTCCCAATTCCACCTCCTATATTACTACAATGAACGATTCATGATTTGGAATAAATTGCACTCTCTATAGTAATTTAAAATGATGAGATTATTTTAAATTACAAATAAATAATTGGGCTTGTTATTTAAATTCGAATTTAATTCGTTTGCTCTCATTGAATAAGGAAATAATCAGAAAGGTAATAATATTTGAATTGTTATTATATACTAATTCGCTTCTTATCTCGATAAGGATTACTCAATTTTAAATATTATTAATTCATTTCCTTATCTCGATAAGGATTTGAATTCTAAGAATATTAAATATTATTAATTCGCTTTCTTATCCGATAATGATTCAATTTAAGAATATTAAATATAATTAATTCGCTTCTTTTATCCATAAGGATTTGAAACGTCTATAAAAACCCTGAAAGCATGGGGCTATATATTTCCGGTGGTCAGCTTCGAGAGAAGCAGAAACAAAAGAAAAAGAAAAAAAAGGAGGTTTTTCCAACCCCTCGGTCTCCTGTAGAGTCTCTTCCCTTCTCGTAGATCCCTCGCCCTCATGTGTTGAGTACGCAAGGTAGATCTAGGCAGAAAACTAGAGTGTATCAAGCTCGGGTCCGACCAAGCCGGGTGCCCGCACACCTAAGTAAGGAGGTTTGAATTGAAAGACCTCCCGGCGTGGAGTCTTTCAACCTCTACTAGCCAACAAATCTCCTATAACAAAGAATGTGCATAGATCTCGATCTTCACCTTTTGATATTAATATGTGTGATGGGAAGTTCCTCGCAAAATAAGATTTTCTGAAAAATTTAAAACCTAATTCCGCCGCGTTTTGATTTTATTTTTATTTCCAAATAAATACTCCCTTTCGTTCTGATTTCTAAATCAAATTTCGCAGTGAGTACACTCCACTGATCAATCTTGGTTTGGCATCTTTCTTTGCCATTAGATACTTAATTGTTGCATGATCAGTGTGTATGATAACATGGGACCCCAATATATATGGTCGAAATTTTTCTCAAGCAAACACCATTTAGCATCTCATTTTCTCTAATTGAGTAGTTTTCTTGTGCTTCATTGAAGGTTTTGCTGGCATAACATATTGCTCTGAAAATTTTCTCTGTTCTTTGTCCCAAAACTACTCCCATTGCATAGTCACTAGCATCACACATGATTTCAAACTCTTTGTTCCAGTATGGTGTTGTCATGATGGGAGCTTTAACTAATATGGATTTTATTTCTTCAAATGCAAACAAGCAAGAGTCATCAAATTCAAACTTGGCATCTTTCTCCAGCAATCTGCATAATGGTCTGGAATTTTTGAAAAGTCTTTGATAAATCTTCTATAAAATCCAACATGTCCCAAAAAAATTCTAGTCCCTTTAACTGAATTTGGTGGCATTAGAGTTTAAATTATAGAAACCTTAGCTTGATCAACTTCTAGTCCAGTTGCATAAATTTTATGTACTAAGACAATTCCTTCTGTTACCATGAAATGACATTGTTCCCAATTCAGAGCTAAATTCTTGTCTTGGCACCTTTAAAGTATAGTCTCTAAATTTTTCAGGCAATGCTCAAAACTGGATCCATAAATTGAGAAGTCATCCATAAAAATTTCCATAGCCTCTTCCACCAAATCTGAGAACATAGACATCATACACCTTTGGAAGGTAGCAGGAGCATTACATAATCCAAATGGCATCCTTCTAAAAGCAAAGGTGCCATAAGGACATGTAAAATTAGTCTTCTCCTGGTCCTCAAGGGCAATGGAAATTTGATTTTAACCAGAATATCCATCAAGAAAACATAAATAAGGGTGCCTAAACAACCTAGCATTTGATCTATAAAGGGCAAAGAATAGTGATCCTTATTTGTTGTTGTGTTCAATTTTTTGTAATCAATGCACACCTTCCATCCTGTCATAGTTCATGTTGGAATCAGTTCATTACTCTCTTTTTCTCGATGACTGAATCCACCCAAAGGGAACCATCCAGCTCACCTAAGGGTCACTGATTGCAAATAAAACCCCATTCAGCCCTTTCAATACCTATTTTCTGATAACTTCTTTCATCACTGGGTTCAGTCTTCTTTGATGTTCAATCGAAGTTTTTGCATTCTTCTTCAAGAGGATTTTATGCATGAAAATTGAAGGACTGCTTCCTTTCAAGTCTTCTACTAACCAAGCTATGACTTTTTTATATTTTCTGAGAATTCTAATCAGTTTATGCTCTTTTTCTAATACCAAGTCAGCTGCTATGATTACAGGTTGTGCTCTTTCAGCTCCTAAGAAGGAATATTTAGATGTTTGGGTAATTCTTTAAGAATTAACTCTTCAGAACTTTTTTCCACTTCTTGTCCCTTATCTTCACTGATGCTTAACTTTTATGCACTTATTTCTTTTAGACTGAGTACTGTTTCTTTAAATTCAAGACTAGAATTCAGATATTCAAAATCAAGAGCCTCAATATACTAGAAATTCATCTCATTCTCATTCATTGAATTCTGAATTTTACAATCATAGATCAATTCAAAATTGATGGTAACTACTTGTTCTACATTCTTACATTCAGCATTGTCAAAATCAGGCTGTTTCAAGCTCTGATTCAAATTGAAGTGTACTTTTTCTTCCCCTACTCTGAGAGTGAGTACTTCTTTCTTCACATCTATCAAGATTGCTCCTGTGGTAAGGAATGGTCTTCCTAGTATCAGTGGAATCTGTTTATCTTCCTCCATATCAATCACCATAAAATCCACAGGGAAAATAAACTTCCCTACCTTGATTAGTACATCTTCAAGGATCCCCTATGGCTGGGCCATAGTTCTATTTTCCATCTAAAGTGTCATGGTTATAGGAGTAAGCTCCCCTAAACTTAGCCTCTTCACAACAGATAGTGGCCTCAGGTTGATACTTGTTCTATAGTCACACAATTCACTTCTAAATTCATAATTCCCTATGGTGCAGGGAATGGTGAAGCTGCCTGGATCCTACATCTTCATTGGCAAACTCTTCTGGATAACAACATTGCAAGTGGCTGATAGGCACACCACTCCTTCTTCATCAATTTTCCTCTTCTTGCTCAAAATATCTTTCATGAACTTGGCATAATTAGGCATTTAAGTCAATGCCTCAGCATAAAGAATATTCACCTCCATCTTCTTAAACAGATCCAAGAATTTAGAGAATTGATCATCTATCTGTGATTTCTTCAGCCTCTGAGGGAATGGAACAATTGGCACATAGACTCTCACCTCCTTTTTCTTTTGCAGTTTTCCTTACTCTATTGGTTGCTCCTGTTGCACCATAGATTTTCTTATTTCTTCAGTCAATTCTGAACTATTCTGCTCACTTTCTTTTCCAGCTTCTATTTTATCTTCCTTCTCAATCATTTCATTCTCGTCTCCTCTTATTTTTCAGAGTTCTTGGCCACTTATAAGAGTAACTTTCATATAGTCTTTTGGATTCTTCTTTGTGTCACATGGGAAGGAATCCCTAGATTGATTTTACTGATAGTGGCCAAATTCGCCCCACTTGAGTCTCTAGATTCTGTAGAGATGCATTGACACTAGCCTAAAAACACATTTATGTTTGTCTGGAATGCTACTAGCTCAGCAAACTTTTGTTCATGAATGTTCAGTAGTCTTTTGTTCTCTCCTATGAAGCTCAACATTTGATCCTCAAAAGACTATGACCTTCTTTGGCCCTAGTTCTCAGCACTTTGGCTACTTTGCTATTGTTGTCCTTGGAAACCTTATGAAGCATACTACTGATGAAAATTTTGCACTGGTCTTAGACCATGTTGTAATCGACTTCCATAGGAAAAAATTTCATGGTTTCTCAATGTAGGAGTGTAATGGGTTGGAAGGCTGTTGTTGGGCTTGAAATTGTAGCTTCTGTTGCCACTCATAAACTGAGCCTCCTCCACTTAATAGGGACCCTCATGAGCAAGTCCCTCATTAGTTATGCATTTCTGATATCCTCTTTTCTTTGTTCCCACTGCATTTGTTGAATAGATTCTCCTTTCTTGAGTATTCATCTTACTCTTCAGTACATCTAGCTTTGCCTCTATAGCAGTCATCTTGTTCAACTCTAGCATACCTCCTCCTTTCAATCTACTACTGCTCCCTGAAGTCTCAGCTGGAGCTCTATAGTTGCTATTGGCCAAATCCTCAATGAGTTGGTTTGCCTCTTTAGGACTCTTCCTCTTGAATGCTCCATAACAGGCTGCATCTATGATTCCCTTTGAAGAGTAATTCATTACATGATAGAAAATGTCCATTTGGGTGATTTGATCAATCCCATGCATTGGACATCTCTTCAACAATTTCTTGTACCTCTCCTAAACATTGTACAGGCTCTCTTCTTCTCCTTGCTTGAAGACTATAATCTCTCTTCTTCTCTCTGAGGTGAGGGCTGGTGGGAAAAATCTCTCTACAAAAGCCTCAACCAACTCCTCCCAGTTGTCAACTGATTCGTATGGAATTGACTCAAACCAACTGGATGCTATATCTCTCAAGGAGAATGGGAATAACTGGAGCTTGATAACATCTGGATTAACCCCATTCAGTTTGACAGTATTTGTCATCCTTAGAAATCTCCCCAAGTGCTCATTGGGATCCTCACTGGGATGCCCTGTAAATTGATGTTGCTACACCATGGTGATCAGAGCAGGCTTCAACTCAAAGTTATTTGCCTGAATGGGTAGTTTCCTTATAGTTGAGTAATCATTTCTGATGAATGGCCTCCAAAAAATCTCCATAACCTTCGTCTCGTGAGGCCCCTTCTGCTGTTACCTCGTTTGGTACATGCTGATCAATTCCCTTCTACCGCCATAGCTATTGCTTCAAAGAACTCTCACTTTCTTCGTGCTTCGTTGTTATTTCCAACTCAAAGGTCCAAAGGGCAACACCTCGCTTCTAGTCGTCTGTGTATGTGATAACTTCCTGAAATGGAAATATACTGAGATCAAGTAAGATCAATAGATAACATAAATATACTATGTTATTCTCTCTTAAAAGATCAGTAGCTAAGTCGACTACTACAGTTAAAACTATTTTTGAAAACCTTTAATAAATGATAAAAGAAAAATGTCCAAACTAGCAATTTTCTTTTTGGTAAGAGTATTAATCTTTAAACTTTACTTCAATTCAATCCTTAGCAACGACGCCAAAAACTTGTTGCTGAGACGAGATTGGACAAAGTTATCAGCACTGCCACCAAAGACTTTTCAGTCCCCAACAACAATGCCAAAAACCTGTTTAAGTTAATATATATAATCAGTTTTCTGTTGTGTAAGTAATAATTTGCAATTAAAATTAGTTTTGGTCTAAATCACTGCAAGTGCACAGGTCATACAAGTAATAAAGTAGATTTTCAAGTCTAGATATCATGCCCACGAGGATTGATTTTGAAAATCTAAAGATTAACTACTCTCACTACTCAAGATCATCACTATTTAAACCTCTAATTTCATGTAGATAATTATCTTTCTAAAATAAATTGAATAAAAAGATAAATAAAGTCTAAAAATACATAAATTAGAAAGTTTACTAGAATGAAATAACATTGGGAATGAAATCAATGCTGTGACCATCAATTTGCAAGTTTCCAAATAAAATATAAAGTATGGGACATGAACTTTGGAATTGTCCAAGAGAAAGATAGTGTAGCATTGGATTTCTCCTCACACCACACATTTCACTCTCCAGCTTACTACATTTCTATCTCTAGACAATGGGTCTAAAAAGCTACTTGTAGGACTTAATTCTCTTTAAGATCTGACTGTTTTTCCTTCTCAGTACTTCACAACCATCTCTTAGGACTGGAAATTTCTTGCCCCCATAAACAAGGTAATGCAAGCCATTTCCAAATTAATTGGTACCTCGGCCACCAATTAGACAAGAATTCCCTCTCTCCTTGATTAGAATCTCAACTAACATAGGATTGAGATTATTCTTCTCAATTGAGGTGAAACTTCTCAAAATTAAACTGCTAGATCAGTGGTGGATCTTATTCCTCGGAAACACACTCCTGTTGTATCACATATGAGGGAACCTTGAAGTCAGAGGTTAGAACTTCACCAGTAATGTATCAAAGTAATCCTAAAAATGTATTAGTTCAAATAATATCAATGTAATTTACCCCTAAGTGACTGCACTTTGCTCTCAGGTATTCCATCTCTATGTCACTCAAAGGGATTCCTGGAAATCAGAGTAATGATACAGCTCTTTCTGGGTACCAAACACTGATATTTAGAACAGTTCAATGTAGGAGTAATACCAGTTAAATCACTCCATTTTTCATACCCAAAACAAGATTAAAATATTACAAACAATAATCTCAACATCATATTCTTCCCATAGGGAGCTTAGCCTTTCATTACTGGATTACAAATGACAATGACTAGTTGATCAAACAAATTCACTGAAATTGCAACAAAAACTGAAGATAAATGAATTCCAAAAAAATTCCTCGGTTCCAATAAAGTTCAAACATAAATGAAGCTTTGATTTACATTCATTCTAGCTGAGAATCCTAGTTCAAATCACTACTTTTAATATAAAATAAAGAAAACTTTAATCTAGAAAAGGAAATAAAATAAAAAATAAAAAGATAAAAAAATAAAGGAAAAATATATACAAAGGAGATTTCAACTCCTCTCAAAAGTGTAAAAACTTCTAAGATCGGCCAAAAGCTGCACATTGGTTATTAGGAGCTTTTATTTATAGGCTTCATATATTGGGCTCTAAAATCGAGGCAAAAACCATCCACTTCGAAAATCCTAGAAATTTACCTCAGTCAGCCGATGTCGCGGATGATGTCACGACATCGAGTCATTAAATGTCAGGATCGAATTTGATGTGAGAAATCACGCTAGATAATTCTAAATTTTCAGTGATCAGTCAATGTAAGGGTTATGTTGTGATGATATCATGACATTTAAGATGCAGTATTGTAGATTAACTTTGATGTCTCGACATTGCTCTTCTGGTATTGCAACATTGAGTTGATGTCGTGACATTGCTCTTGAATGTTCAGGTTACTTTATGATGTCATGACACTGCTTTGATGTCGCGACATTTTCTTTTCAACTGTACTAACTTCAGTTGATATCGCGACATTGAGTTGATGTCGCGACATTGGCTCTTTAGTGTTTCAACTTAGGTGCTCGGGTCTGATGTCGTGACATTGTAATAATTATCTATTCTGATGTCGTGACACTGCTTTCATGTTGCGACATTGCTGACTGATGTTTTTACTCTTACAGCCTTGCCCTGATGTTTGGACATTGCTTGTAAGTCATTTGTTGATGTTGTAACATTCTTATCATGATGTCTTCAATGATGAGGATTTATCCTGATGTTGTGGAAATGTCGCGACGTTGCATTCTTCTACTCTTCTTTATCTAAGCCATTTCTGATGTCACGACATTGCTCTTCTGGTGTCGCGACATTGAGTTCTAATGCCTTGAGAGATATCGCAGCCTATGTCGTGGCGATGTTGCAACCTTAAAGTAACTGGTCTGAAACTCTCCACACGATGTCGCGAAATTGCTTTGATTTTTTATGTCTTGATGTTAGTGTCGTGGCAATGTCGCAGTAGTGTCTTGACATTGAAGAATTTTGATCTATCTATTTCCACCAATATCGCGGCGATGTCACGACATTGGATTGACTAGCATGACACTTGTGGACCCTTACCCGATCCACGGGCCGGCGCGACTCGCTTTTAAAATGAAAAGAAAATGTGGTTTGATTTTCGAATTTTAGAAAATCCGTCCCCGAGGATGATGAGAATCAAAGCACAAAGGATCCGTGATGCAAGAGTTTCTAGAAGATTCATAAGGAATTCAATCTTAATTATGGAAAATTCAGATTCGGGAGGCTGTGAACCTTGGAGACGCCGAATATATTTATGTTTCAAGTGTTTTGAGTTTTATTACTATTTTGATTTGGAGTTGTTTTATTTTAGAAGATTTATTTCTCAGTCAAAGTAGAAGTTACTTTATTTAATTGAAAGTGTGTTTCTTCCAGGAAAATAGATTATTTCTTTTAGAAAAAGATTTGCTTGATTTGGTGTTGATTTGTTTGCTATTTTGGGTGGTTGTTCACGATTTGTCTTCTTTATTTTGGAGAGATGATTTGTTCTGATTTGTTGCTATTTTGGAGAGATGATTTGTTCTTTGATTTCTTTGCTATTTTGGAAATGATTTGTTCTGATTCTTTGTGATTTGTTATCACCAAGTCTTGTCACAAAAGTTATCTAGTTTCTTTTTTGTTTTTGGCAATTTACTTTCCTTATGGTAGGAATATTTAGTTTCTGTTCTTCACATTGTTTTGGCCTATTTAAAGGCTTGTTATCCTGTATTCTTTGTTTTAAGCATTAATAAAATTAGGAAGTTTCAATTTCTCTTTGGTTCTTTGAAGAACTCATGAACTTTCTCGGTTATTAGTAGGCGTTCATCAAGACTTATCAATCGGATCTCCATCACTTGGGTGTGGCGATCCTCCATATACCAAGGTTCTTGCTTCCATATAAGCAGATGATCATCCATCAGCCCGAATACTAGTAGTTCTTAGAGGTAACTAATTCGATCCAGGTCTCCTCAAAGTTGGCGGAGGTTCGTATCATTTTGGTATCGAGCAACAGTTCATTTTAGTTTGCCTATCTTTTATTATTATTATTATTATTTTCTTTATCAGAGACCATCTTGATCACAGCTTTCCTTATTGCCTTCTAAGAATTCAGATTTTCAATCCCGATTTCATTCCCAACCTATTATCTATATCGGTAGATTTTCTTCATTCTTGATTGGATATAATTTTTATTGTTTCTTTTTTTTTAGTAGACCATCATCCCAAGTAAAAAAAAAAAAAAAAAAAGGAAGTAAAGAAAGAATCCGGTTGAAAAAAAATTAAAAGTAGAAAAAAAAAAAAAAGGTCGAAAAAGTCGAAAAAAGGAAAAAATATATAATTTTTTTTTTTAAGTATAATATCATTCAAGTTGTTGAAATCAAGTCCCCACCGTAGTATAAAAAAATAAATAAATAAAGCTTGAATATTTTTATATGTGTTTTGAGATGAATTTTTAGGAAAAATCGATTTGTTTGATTAGTTCGAAAAATTTAGAAGAGAAATTCTAAGTGAAAAAGGCAAGAGTGAATTCGATTATTAGAGTGAGAAAAAGCCAAATATATTGTGTGTGGCTCCACGACCCGAGTAGTGAATCATTCTTCGGTGAAAACGTGGCGAGTGATTTGTAGATCCTACTTTTTTCCTAACCTTGTTTTGCGACAGCATGTCAAACAACGGGCGCATCGAAGGTGTGGCGGGAAGTTGACATGAAGTTCGGCCCTCACGGAGGGCTACAGTAACTAGCGAAGTCGGAGAATGTTTAGGGGCTGGTGGAACATAATTCCATGAGAGGGTGGAGAGCTTCGAGCACTTGAAACCCTCCAGTAGAAGGGAGGAATTTTACTTGAGAAGAGGGCGCGGAGTGGGCAGAAGAAGAGTATGCGGAGGAGACTTTGAAGGCGAGAATGGTTATGATTCGGGTGTTAATGCTAGGGAGGTATAGGGGAGACATAGGAAGTAAGGTGGGAAGATAATAATTTAGAAACATTAAGATGGGAATTCCATCTTTTCGAGGAAAGAATGATACTGAGAGGCGTATCTTGAGTGGGAGAGGAAGGTGGAGTTAGTTTTTGATTGTCACAATTATTAAAAGCAGAAAGGTGGCTTTTGCTGCCATAGGGTTCTCGGACTATACAACGGTGTGGTGGGACAATTAGTTTTAATGAGGCGGAATGGGGAGCCGCGGTGGAAACATGGGAAAGAGATGAGGGTGATGAAGATTTGAGCAACACTACTAAGAGTTGTACAACAAGTTGCAAAACTGAGACGAGGCAATCGTGTGAAGTGTAAAAGGAGTATTATAAATAGATGGAAGTTGCAATGGCTAAACCAAATATTGAAGAAGATCGAGAGGCTACAGTAGAGGTTTTGGCGGAGTTTAAGCAGACGAATTCAAAATGTGGTGGAATTGCAACATTACGTAGAGTTGGAGGATATGGGTGCATATAGTTTGTCGAATCGAGAATCAAGTCAATGAGAGGGACGATTACGACACACGTTACGAGATTTGTTCAATTTCATCCACTTGAGTCGAATCGATGGAGGGACGGAAGATAAGCCACCGGCCTTGACCGAATAGAGCGAGAACAAGAATTGTGAGACGAAAGAAATAAAGACCGTGAATCAAGGTGTGATTCTAGGCCGCATCCTTGGAGGATGTCGATTATGAGAATATCTTTGGCGAAGAATTGTTGGTTGCGAGAGGGCTTAAGTGTGCAAACCAAGGAAAAGGACGAGATCTGGCGGAGAATTTTTTCACACTAGTTGCCATGTCGAAACAAGAAGTTTGAAGATCTTTAGGAGGAAATTAGAAAGGATTTACCTCTATCCCAGGGATCGAACATCAAATTGATTTTGTGCTGGTGCTACCGTTACGAATCGACCCAGCTTATAGGGGGTAATCCAGGAGACAAAGGAACTCAAAGCAAGTTGGTGAATTGATGGGAAAGGGATATATCGAGGAAGGCTTGAGTCCATCTTTGTTAGTTCCGTTGATTTTAGTTCCATAAGGATGGGCAGTGGAGGTTGTATTTATTGTCATGCCATCCACAACATTATGGTTAAGATTAGGGACGAATCTTTTCGAGGAATAAGGGAATGATGAGAATCAAAGCACAAAGGATCATTACAAGAGTTTCTAGAAGATTCATTAGAATTCAATCTTAATTATGGAAAATTCAGATTCGAGAACATGGCAGAACCTTGAGCCGCAAGATATTTATGTTCCAAGTGTTTTGAGTTTTATTGTATTTTGATTTGGAGTTGTTTTATTTTAGAAAGATTTATTCTCAGTCAAGTAAGTTACTTTGTTAATTTAGAAAGTGTGTGTTTTGCTAGGAAAATAAGTTTCTGTTCTTTTTAGAAAGATTTGCTTGATTTGGTGTTGATTTCTTTACTATTTTTGGAGCTGATTTGTTCTGATTCTTTGCTATTTTGGAGAGATGATTTGTTCTGATTTGTTGCTATTTTGGAGAATGATTTGTTCTGATTTCTTTGCTATTTTGGAGAGGCGATTTGTTCTGATTTCTTCTTGGTTGTTATCACCAAGTCTTGTCCTAAAAAGTTATCTAGTTTCTTTTTTTTTGTTTTTTATTTGAATATTTACTTTCCTTATGGCCGAATATTTAGTTTCTATTCTTCACATTGTTTTGGCTCTATTTAAAGGCTCGTTATCCCCGTATTCTTCAAGTTTTAAGCATTACTAAAATTGAGAGTTTCCAATTTCTCTTTGGTTCAAGAACCTCGAACTTACCTGCTATTCCGCGCTCATCAAGACTTATCACTGACTTCCATCACCGACAGGGCGTCCTCACATATACCAAGGTTCTGCTCCATATACAACTGGCTCGCTGGCCATCCATCCAAGCCGAATACTAGGGCGCTTCTTCGAGCTTAATTCGATCACCTGGCCCCCACAAGTCGATCGGTTCAGATCGAGGAGAGGAACACTTTTTTCTTTGAGTCTAATTTACTTTTGTTGTTATTTTATAAAGGGAAAACCAAGTAAGAAACAAAAACCCCCAATGACTCCAATATGGAAAACTGGCTCAGCGAAAAACAAGATTTTTGGGTCCGGATCGATACCTATCGGGAAGGTACCCTATACGAGGTAGCACCTCTAGGCCCGAACTCCTGGCCTCTACTAGTGAATTGCATGTGGGAGCATATGAGTCGAGATCGATACGCCTGTGCTCAACATATAACTTGGATCACACCCACCTAATTCGTATCTAACATGCTTAAGAACACCTAACAAAAAGAAAAAAAATGGCGCGCACGCAGGGTCCTTGTTGCCGCAAGGGAAAGTTAGTCGCATTCTCGAGCATACAATCTCTCAAAATTAGATATCAAAAGCAAAGGGAATCCAGAGAAACCATACATGGCATCTCAACCACTCATTGATGAGGGTTCAATTTGTGCAACCATATCTATCCCGAAGAAACGCTCAACAAACACTAGGGATTATCGTGCTTAACTAATCACCCTTGGACTCGCATAGATCCTGATTCTTAAGAATACAAAATTGAACCACATTAACCTGAAATAAACCCCATTTCAGACCCTAAACATAGCCCTACACTGATCTGGAGCGAAAGGACTGGACTCACAAAGGTCATGGGCTTCAATTAAACTGAAATCGGACGACCCTTACAAAACCCGAAAAATGGTTGGATTCAGCTCCTCAACCTACGACCGCTGAGAACAATTTGAAAAATTTTAAGAACATTCTCAAGAGTAAGGAAACCAAAAAACAAACTTATGTACCATTCCGACAATCGAATGACTAAGAACCGACACAAACAAACAAAGTACCTAAACTTCCATTCCGGAAAACTGAACCCAATGAATCGGCCGATCCGGCTTCCCAACCAGTTCTCACCCTATTGAGAGAGGCCTAAAATTTGTCAGAACCTTCCTCAAAGAGTTAGGAATCCAAAAAAACAAATCAATTAGAAAACCGACTCCGAATGATTGAGAACCAACACAAAAGGCGCCAAAGACCCAAACTGTTGTTTCAGCAAATTGAATTCAGTGAACCGGCTGATCTGGTTTCCCAACCAGTTCATCCGGTTGAGAGAGGCTCTCAAAATTTTCCAGAACCTTCCTTAAAGAGTCAGGAATCCAAAAAACCAAACCAAGTAGAAAACCGACTCCGAATGACTGAGAACCGACACAAACAACGCCAAAGACCCAAACTGCTTTCATGAACTGACATGAACCTACTGACGCTTCCAACTGCCAAATTGGCCGAGAGAGGCTCTCACAATTTTTTGGAACCTTCCTCAAAGAGTCAAGAATCTAACAAAACAAATGGTGATTGATTCTCAGCTCAGATGAGTGAGAACCAACCAAAACAAACCGTTGTTCTCTAAACCGAGATCGCCTAAATAGAATAAGCTGAACGCCACGATGAGCGTGAAAACCGGTTCGAATGGTTGAGGAAAAACCTCAAATTTGGTCAGAATGTCCATTAAAGAATAGACTGGAGCCAGGGTCTATTTCTTACCTCTTCCACAAAACACAGAAAAGAAACCAAGCTAAGCATCCGAGCAAAATCAGCAAATGTGCGTCCGAGCCTGGAAAAGTGCCCCTCCAAAGGTCCCTTCAACTTTGATCTTTCTCTCCTTTTATATTGATTCCCACCTCAGCCTTTGAGCCTACCTGGTGTTTTCCCACCTTCAAGCTTTGGAGCCCAATCGCCTTGGAACCGCCTTCCCCATTAACTCTCCTCATTTTCCATGCAAGCCGAATATCTTAAGTTTTCGCTGTTTCACCACCGTCGATCCACATGGATTCATGGTGGGCTGTATGTAACTTAAGCCAAGGCCCAAATGGACCCAATAATACTGCTCGAGGTCGAGCCGGAGCTATGGGCCCGAACCATATAGTATCTGGGGCTCCAAAATCACAAAACAACGCTTTCACACAAGCCGGTTTGGATTAACCGGCTGAACCCAGATGCCAAATCCGCCGATCCAATGAGGAAAATTACGAATTTTGACGCATCGTTCCTCGAAGAATAAGGGAGGACCAACAAAAAAATGGTGCACCATCTCCAAGTCCGGATAGGGACATATGATTGGCAAGGAGTAGTGCTCACCAAAATCACCCAAAAAACAATGTCAGAGCACAGATCACCCGCATGAACCAGTCAAACCGACATCAAACGGTTGACAAAAATTATGAATTTTTAACATAAACCTCCTTGACGAATAAGTAAGGAATCCAACAAAATAAACAAAGGAACGATTCCGAACTCTGACAAGGGAGATAATGATTAAAATAATCTGCGTTCGAATTTGACATACTCTAATAAACTTTGATTGAGCTTAAAACCCTCAGGGGGCCCCACTTGCTTCCTATAGCACGATGCCAATAACTAAAAAAATAAGCCATGATGACACTCTAAAGTGAACTACATACGCACTCAATGGACCACATACAAGCCCACCCGAGGCTCGTAGAAAGACTAAGCCTAAAAGGGCCCTAATGGTGTTATATGAGAACGATGGGTGAGTGTGACACCCATAGGATAAATGCAAGTGTTGAGGGGCAAAATTGAGGGTCTACGAATATGCCCCTCTTCAGTAGAGTGAATGAACGAGTGAATCGGTGGGTGCTAAGTGCAAGCGATGCAAGAATGAAATGAACTCTAGTGCGTAAACTGATTTAATTCAACAATTTTGTCCTCATTTTTAAAGACTGGCTACTAACTAACAAAGTCACTCTGATTGAAGGACTTAAAGAAAACCAGGCACGATGCCTGGGAAGATGAGTGATCCGGGCATAATGCCAGAAAAGATAATGAAATCCGGGGGTGATGCTGAAGAAGATGAGGAAATCCAGGCAAACTCCGGAGAAAGGTCCGGGCAAGCACCGGAAAAGGTTGGACCCGGGTGAGTACCGAAAAAGGTAGAATCCCAACTAGTGCCGAAAAGGTGGAATCTGGGTGAGTTCCGAAGAAGGGTTCGGGTGAGTACCGGGAAATGGTAGAATTGGCGAAAATCAAAATAGAAATCTGTGCGAAAATCTAAAGGTAACTGGTGAGTATCGTAGCGTAAAATCCGTGAGTACCGAAAGGAATTCGGGCGAGCAATTCGGTAATGTGGGATTTGGCAGTACCGGCGAAGGGTCCTGTGAGTACTGAAATGAATCCGTGTATATCAAAAGAAACTGTGCGAAAAATCTAAAGGTAGAATCCGCGAGTACCGGAGCAAAATCCGGGTGAGTACCGGAAAAGGTAGGACTCGGGCAAGTACCAGAAAGGTGGGATCCGGACGAGTACCGGAGATGTGGGATCCGGGCGAGTACCGAGAAGGTAAAATCCGGGTGAGTGCCGGAAAAGGTAGGATCCGGGCGAAAATTCCAAAGTCGGACGGCAAGTATCGAGAAAGGGATCCGTGGAGAGTACTGAAGGTAGAAACCGGCGAAAACGGAAAAGGTAGGATCCGAAAGAAAATCGAAATGGGGGGAATCCGGCGAAAATTTTCAGGAAGGTAGAAATTCGGGCGAGTACCGGAAATGGGGAATCCGGGCGAGTACAGAAAATGTGGGATCCGGCAAGTACCGGGAAGGTAAAATCCAGGTGAGTACCGAAAAAGGTAGATCTACGAGCACCGAAATGGGGGATCCAGGCACGGAAGTGGGGATCCCGGCGAGTACCGAAGGTACAATCCGTGGAAATCTAAAAGGTGGGATCCGTGCAAGTACCCGAAACTGGGAATCGGTGAGTTCTGGAAAACCCGAAACAAGCTAATCAATGTAAACAAACTCAGGGAAAAGGGGTAGGCCCTAGTATGACGTCCAGGGTCTGCCAACAAATGACTCGAATAAGCTAGAAATCAAACACAATCGTGACAAAAGAATGGGGGATACCCTAGTATGACAAATGTGAAAATGCCAATAAATGATAAGCGAAACCAAGAACTTAATAACAAGACTAAATAAGGGGTATGTCTCTCAGAGGACAATCTCGCACAAATGTGACCAAAGGTGAAAGAAAGTGCTGGTGCCCCGCCTAGTGGTATCAACGCCATGTCAAAATCCCATACTCGTACATGTGGTCAAAGTCGAGAACAAAATACCACAATCATTCATTCATGAAAAATCATCCATTTCATTCCATAAACTGATATAGTATTCCTAGTGTGCACATCCGATATGCAAGTGCCTCGATGAAAGAGACTCTTTGAAATTAAATTTCCTCAAGACCTAATCGGCCCTCAACAAGAGAACAAGACAACATATGAGGCGCGCCGGGGACGCACTCTATTAAGTTGATCAACATTCGTAATCCGACCCCCGTGCCAGCCATTGTAAGCACCCCACCGTATGAAGAAACCCGCGCATGTGGAGCATACCTCAAACTTTGATGCCAAAACATTCTAAAGTGAATACCGCTGTACATGTGTTGGGTGCCAATGCGCCAATATGAAAGGATGGAGATATGCCCTGGGCAGGAATGTCAAAGCATCAAGCTAAGGCGCTATCACCAGTCCCAAGTCTCTGTATCATCTATATTTGATCATGGACCTGAGGCAAGAAAACTTAATGGAGAAGCAATATGTGACCCTCGATACTCCCCAAGAACAGAGACTTGTCGACATCCCGTACTCAATCAGTAGACAGAACCCCGTCGCATAAAATGCTTCAAGCAAACACGATCTCATGGTCTCGTGTGTCTTTACGACTCAGATCGTAATGTAGGCCAGGGGTGAAAGGTGAATGACATGATGGGAAACAAAGGCCCAAATACCCAATAAATACTGCAAAACCCCTGTACGCGCAATGTCAAATGTCAAGGAATCATGCGGGCAAGGTGACAATGTGTGACAACGACGAATAACTCATCCCAGGAAAGTCAAGTCGAAGCAAGTCACTATAAGATGGGAGTGGTGATGCAGGTAATGATCCAAGGACCTAGTGCGGAGCAACCCAAACCTCATTCCCAATGTATTACCCAGATCCATGGAGAAAGATCGTACAATGCTCTCACTTAACTCTCAGAGGAATAATAAATCTCTCAAACCTAAATGACCTTTGATGATCCCAAGTATATAAATGAATATAAAACAAACACAATAATTTATTATTATTTATTTTTCTTTATGTAGAACAACCAACAGGTCGAATGCCACACTCAAGACAATTCAACCGAAGAACCTCAAACCCCAAGCCCAAATGGAACCCTCAACCTAAGAATCCCGCATCAAACCTATAGCTGAATGTAAGGGTGTGACAAACCCGATCAGCCTGGATGAGAGCACGCCATCATCACAAAGGAGATAAAAGTGAAATGAATAGAGATGATAGAAACTAGACTCAAAGGCAACCAGGATGTGCAAAATGGAGAAGAAAAGAAACAATGATGCGAGAAAGAACAAACGAAGAATGACACAATGCTCATAATGCCTACGCATCCACTAATAAATAAAGCGATAGGCGCCCCCAATGCAGGTCAGAAAAATTATGCATGGCTGAATGAAAGAATAGGCCATAATAAACCGCATGAGGCTCAAAAGGCTAGCAATAGGATATATATCAATGTATGTGTGCACAAGGAGTGGCTATCAAAATGATGGCCACCATCCTTCTAACCATGATCTCAAGCCAGAACCTCTTCTCGCTGATCCACATCACTGGCTCCGTGGAATCGACATTTCCCCTCCAAGTCTCAAGTTAACCAGTTACTCCTCTTGAGTCGACTGATGACATAAGGTTCGATCCAACTGGGTTTAAACTTACCTCTTAGTGGTCAGCTGATCAACCCCCGAGACCTTTAAATTAGGGTCGCCTTTTGAAACTTCCTGTGTCACCCTTCTAAATGCACTACCATTTTCATCCGATGTTTGAACATGATCTCGTTGCCCTTAATCTCTCATCTAAAAGGCCGAGCCGACATAACGGACCGAGCCCACTCGCCCGTATATTCGACATGCTCTAATGCTACCTCCTCAAGGATCCCATCTCAATTTCAACAAGCAGCACTGCCTCTATGTCATATACCAAAGAGTAAGGTGTAGCCCCAGTTGAGGTATGAAAAGATGTACGATAAGCCCACAATGCGAAAGGGAGCTTCTCTGACCAATCCCTAGAATTCTCAACCATCTTTCTCAAAATCCTCTTGATATTCTTATTCGCGGCCTCAACTGCCCCATTAGTCTACGGCTATATGCAAATGATCGATGATGCTGAATACCATACTCTTGGACTAGTGTATCCACTTCGCCTCTAAAGTGCACTCCTTTATCTGAGATCAACCTACGAGGACCCCAAATCTAAGGGATAACGCGGCGATTGGATGAATTTCACCGTCATTGCCAATCCAAAGATAAGAAGTAGCTTCCACCCACTTAGTGAAATAATCACAGCAACCAGATGTACTCATGCCCACCGGAAGACTTGGTGAGATCTTTCCATTAATATCAATACCCCATAATCGAAACACTCAAGGGATGTGGTGCATGCAACTCGTAATGTGGCATCGTGTATCAAGTCCCCGTGCATTTGACACTCCAAACATCTTCTGTACAAATCGCAACAATCACTCTCATATTCAACCAAAAGTAACCGCCCTCATGATCTAAGCGCGTGGCTCCTATGTGGGCCAAAGACTCCTATGATGAACCTCTCACTGATGATAAGAGGCGCTGTCCAGACATAATAATAGGCCATCGAGCGATCTCCTATAAAGGGCATCCACAAATAACAAACTGTGGCCAACTGCCTCAATGCTCTCCATCCTGATACGCCCCACTCGCCACATGACAGAAACTGATAAATATCATGATACCATGGTAGCTCATCCTGATTCTCAATATCTCCAATTAAACAACAGTAAGCGGGTATGGACCTGGTCTCAATTAGCAATGGTCGCACAATCACTCCCGTAGGAATCTCAACCATAGAATCTAAGGTGGCTAACACATCAGCAAACTAATTCTCTGCCCTAGGAAGATGTATATATCTCAACTCGTCAAATATGGCAACCAGTAGGTCTAAGTAAGCATGGTAGGTCACCTTTCATCTCGAGTCCCTCCGCATACCTCGGGTCTCGCTTATATAACTAAGTTAGAATCCCCATGGATCTCTAACTGTCTAATGCCAAGATTTAGCGGCCTCTAGGGCCTCAAGGTGCTCTCCCAACCCAACCATATTATTCACAATTGGCATGATCAGAAATACTAATCAACTGACTGGAATGTGATCACCCTGGGTGGTGATATCACAAGATACCAATATTAAACCCCGACCGATTACAAGACTATCGAAGTACAACTACCATCCTGTAATGCTGGTCATTGAAACAAATTGCTTATCAAGGAAATCATCGTCAATTGGTCTATCGTCGGATACTAGCAAAGAAGCCAAATGATCTGCAACAATGCTTCCCTTTATCGATTTCTGTGTCATATACTGAATATCAAACTCTGTCAATAGAACCAACCATCTCATGAGCCTACCAGTTAGAACAGGCCTATCGAATAGATACCTCAACGGATCCAATCGTGAGACTAAAAGTATGGAATACTCTATCACATAGTGCCTAAGTCCCTACAGAGCCCAAATATTAACACTAAACGTATAAGGCTTTAATCATAATGTATTTGCACTCGTATTTCAAAGATCCTCTACTCGGGATAATAAATGGTATTATCTCCTTTCCCGAATCATCGAAATGAGCCAACATGCATCCCAAAGCTATGTCCGAAACCCGAAAATATAGAAGGGGGCCCCACTGGAGGCACTAAATCGTGAGAAAGTAAACACTCCTTAATCTTCTCAAAAGCACGCTGGCAATCATCATTCCAAACCATAGGCTGGTTCTTCCTCAGAAGACGAAAGATAGGCTCTCATATGTTTGTTAGTATAGCAATGAAACGACTGATGTATTATAGTTTGCCTAAAAAGTCTCTGATCTCTTTCTCATTCCTTGGAGCGGGCATGTCAAGTATGGCCTTGATCTTTTCTGGATCAACCTCTATATTGCGCTTAGTAACAATGTGACCCAGCAATTTCCCAGAAGTTACCCTAAAGGTGCACTTCTTGGGATTCAATCTCAATCTAACCGCCTGACCGGCCAAAGAATCTCTCTTGTAATGCCAAGCATGTCTTCCCGTTCTCAGACTTCACTATCATGTCATCCACATATAATTTCAACATTTAAGCATTATATCATGGAATAAAGGTAGCAGTTTTCTTCTCGATAAGTGGCTCCGCATTCTTTAACCCAAAATGGCATGACCCATATACCCCACTCGCGATGAGTTAAGTCTTCCATATCCTCTAGAGCCATCAAAATCTTATTATACCCGAAAAACCCATCCATGAAGCACAACATAGTGTGCCCTACAGTGCTGTCAACTAACATATCAATGTGTGGGAAGGGAAAATCATCCTTAGGGTTGGCCTTATTCAAATCTTGAAAGTCAACACAAACTCTAACCTTGCCGCCCTTTTTAGGAACAGGGACAACATTAGCCAACCACTCAGGATACTCAACCACTGACAGGAAGCCAACACTGAGTTACTTCTGAATCTCCTCCTTAACCTGCAAACTCAATCGAGGATGTAGTCTCCCAATTTCCTCGCTTTAACCGGCCCAGCATGTGGCAGAATGGGTAGTACGCCAACTATAGTTTGTCAAGGCCTCGGCATGTCCTCATACGACCATGCAAATACATCCAAGTATGACCCGAGTCAACTAATCCACTTCTCTCATCGGGAGGTAGGAAGAGCCAATCCTAATCTCCCTGGGCTGATCTGGTACACAAAATCTATCAACTCCGTATACCGTAGTCTAGTGTAACTTTCCCTATCCTCTCGTATCGTAATTGGGACTCGACTACCACACAAGAGGTCATCTCTGTCTCCACATCATTAACATCGCATACATGTGCTATGGGTGCTAATGGTGCAATCAAAAGGAAAATACCAGGACACAAGCAAATAATCAAAATACCATGTCATTATTACCATCGAAATGTCATCAAAGCGGTGATAAACTCTATTATTGTCAAAAGAAAGAGTGTGGGTCCACGTAGCCTGACGCCCTCAATGTAAATGCATCATGGGTGGCTATCAATAGCAAACAAGTCCATCACCATCAAACTCACATAGAAATCCCAAACACATCAAAAGCGCATCGCCTGTGGGGAAGCATCTAGACGCGCGCCGATCATGTCCATCGCGCCGAAGGCAAGCGCTATAAAGTGTCACATCATCAAGATAATCATAGAAACCCAAACATGTCAAAAGTATAATGGGCCCACGCGAGGTCATGTTTAAGATACAACCAATGCCTATCATATCCATATAAGTATCGATAAAAATCACACTGATCGGACCATCTCCCAACCATAGGCAAGGACCCTCAAGAAAGCACATGGAAAAACACACCGCTCGATCCTAAGTGACGGGGTGCAACTATTATCATGGCCTCTGAAAGTGGCCTTGTGTCTTAGAACTCAAACGCATCTGTCTTAGGGCCTATTGAATGCCTTGAATCTCAGCGATCTTCGAAACATGGTCAACCTTCCAGGTGGTGGAAGTGCCCCGATCCTCTGTAAAATACGTTTAACCGAAAGTGTAATGGGCGGTGGGTAATCGAATGGAACCCCTGACAAACGAGCCTACCCTATTCGCGCAGCATTGCCATGTGTCGTGCATCATCCCCGTAAGGAGGTAACCTAACCATATGGCATACGTTATGATCAACTGTAATAGTAAAACTCAAGGCCCCTAAGGATGACCCATCCAAGCCGTGCATATAAGACATGCCTTCATCATACCGAAAGTACCAGCAGTTGTTGTGCCTTAATCTGTTATATATACCATGTCTCTGATACATCCAACCGACAACCCGACTCAAAAACAAACTCGGCTGCGTGTCATCTCTCATCAGGATCATTTGTAACACCGCTCAAAAGAGGTGAAGAATATCTTTCGCCGTGATCGTATCGGATAATGCGCCGTATGAACTTCACCTTCATGGTGAAGATATAGCACCGCCAGAATCCGTGCGCCCAAAAGGTGTTAAAGTTGGGATGACCGATCCTCAAAACCCTAAAGAGGTATGGAGACCGAATCGGACTACCGCTTACATGTAGCGAGCGCCCATAACCGCCCCTCTCGAGTCTCGCCATAAGCTCAACCCGCCCTGTATGGATGGCCCAAATCGGATGGTGAAAACCCAGCAATGGCGCAAAGAACTGACAAACATTAAGGGCGAAGTCGTTATCTAGCGTAATTAACGCACCCCACGACCGAACAAGCAATGATTTACGAACAAAGGACGAACATGGTCTAATCCCTCAGGTGGTAAATCATCATCAGAAAACACTATGCATGTAGCCCTATCCGCTGTCAAAAAGTGGATCAGTCTCCCTAGGGTGGTAGCAGTATCAACTCTAATTTGACTAAGAGCTCTGATCAATGCGTCTCTATGTGTGCTGGATGAGGCCAATAAGCTCCAAATGGAAATGTGTGCTTGAGTGGAGGCGCACTACGAAAATCTCATCATCATCTTCCCTTTGAATCTCATCTCTAGCATCAATGCTAAATGTATATCAATGTGGGGTCAAGCACCCCACCCTCAGAACTGACATCTCATGCACCACCCATACCCTCCGGTCTGCAATATGGGTGCCATGGAAGGAACATGTTGCAAGTATACTGGCGATACTGTTGTCTGTCGAGGAACATCATCTGAACTCACCTGTTCTGCCTGAGACCTATTGACCAAGGCGGGTGTATCCACTAAAGCCTCGGGAGTCCCGCATACAAAAAGATCACTGAGAGCCTCCATCCCATCCTGATCATGAATATCTCATCTCCCAAAACCACCAAATGTATACCACCCGGGCGAGGTACAACTCTAGTGTCATGGAGGGAGGGTCTCAGAGTCACCTGTGGCACGAAATCAACCAAACCCCGATCAATCAAGTCCTCGAATACATGCCTCAATGTCGAGACAACTATTTCGTATCATGACCCGCTCTCTAATGATAAAGTACAAGTGAAGATCTACCCTGAATCAAAGCGGGTAGGTCGGGTGGTGGTCTAGGTGGTAAAGCGTGGAACAATCAATCCCCTTTACTACCCGAAATGCTCGCCTGGCATCCCGAGTCAGGTAACCGCCCGCCATTCGATGGAGGCGCGTGCTCTATACCGCCATGGTACCGGGTATATGGCTCGAGGCGCCCTATGTAGCATATACCGGGCCGTGGCGGCGATGTAGATAAGCAGCTCCACCGCTTGAAAAGAGTAGCAGGTCCGCATCGATCCCACAGATCATCTAGTAAGGAGGTCTCGAACCGCCTTTGAAACAAGGTGACGGGGACCTCAGCTCACATGCCAATGGCACCAACATCCGATGGCCCAGTCCCGATCCCGCTTCTTTCCTAGAGTCTCGGCGGGAAGAGTCCGCCCATAATCCCCAGATATGCCTCCCACGCTAGAGGCTTGAACCAACATCCAAAGTCCTGCCCGTGGAAGCCCAGAGATGCCTAGCAAAGCTGGAGTTGAAGACCGCGCATAATCATGCCGATCTCGATCGCGCCTAAGTGGTCTATCTATAATATGTGCAATCTTCTCTCTCCAATCCTGAGATAAAATATGACCGACTATCAAGCCTCCGCCGAGGGGCCTCTAACTCTCTCCTCCGGGATACTCACTATAGTATTAAAGAATATTGTCCGATAAACTCCACCCCAAATCACCCCATGTCTTACGCCCGGCGGTCCAATGATGCAGAAACCAACACCGAAGCAAGACCACTCAACATAGGAAAAAGCATGATCATCTGTGCCTCATCCAATCTATGCCCTCACATAACAGCGGTGTACAACTATAAGTGAATACGGGGGCACCCTATCCCAATAAAAATTCTCTCAATCCCATGCAACCCAACCAAGAAGGCTACCACTGGGCGTCATCTTATCCGTCCCAAACCTATAACCCACAAACATGCAGAGGACTCCATCCTCTACTAATCCCATCGATACGAGCCTGCGGTCACCAATAATTGCGGGCCACAAACAGAATGTGGCGTGGCCCCACCGACCATGCAAGACAAATGCTCCCAGCCTGGGGTCGATTGAACAGTGGTGATGGAACCTCAGAGATAGTCCTCGCGCCAGAGTGAGTCCAAATGGTGGTGGTGGTGGTGGTGGTGGTTGTGGAGGTGCAGTAGAGTCATGCGGTGTGCTCCCCAAAATTGGCAATGGTCAGCCCGACGCCCATCATCCTCCGTCCTGCTCCCAATATAAGATCCCTGATGCCGTACTCTGTGAATTTCACCCAATCAATGATGAGCGCATCGAGGGTCCATATCTCTATGATTTCATGTCTGCTCTAACTGACTGTGTGAATCTGATCCTTTAACAAGTCTACCTTCGATTCGGATCCAAGCTCAAGAACCAAGGTTGGTCTCAATTAACAATCCTACAAAAGGAAAGGGGTAATTCAGTCCCTGTGACTATCAATCCAGAAATCAATCCAGTAATGCAATCCCACAATGAAATCCTATAAGGGAATGAGTTGACATGTGACATCAACAGCTAATCTGATATGTGGCTCCACATGCAAGAGCGGGATTCTAACATGTTAATACCTTAGGAGGAAGGTGGCTCAAAAGCTAACAAAGAGAAAAGGCAAGTCCTAAAAGGCTAGATGACTGTACCCACAAGGATACACAATCTAAGATCCTAATCAACAATCAATCAACAATCAAAGTGACACACTAGCCACGCAGGTATCCATGAAATCTAGCTCAGGGCTATACAGGTCTTCATTGTTCAGATATCCATCATCTCCATAGTGCTCCTAAACATCGATATAGCCCCTACGCTAGACCCTACTCCAAACTCCTAGCTTGGTCGAAGGCAAACAATTGGGAATGACTCCCAAGCAACTCAAGCAATCAATGAGGAATAATTGACCAAGACTAATGATTTGGAAACAAGGGGATACAAGCGTGCTCCACAAACACAAACAAATCAAGCAACCATGAAAGAGAAAGGGTAGTCATGCAACAATTAGTCATGCACAAAGAGCAAGCTTATCACAAAATCTACACCCAATCTGATCCTCTAAGCCTACTCCCAAATGTTATAGCTATATACTAATCAATAATGAGAAAGCATGTTATAATCCTACAGTGAACACACAAGCATCAACAAATCACAAATGCAAGCCATATACCAATCAAGTGTATGATCATCAGTCATCTATGTAGCCCAAGAGCCTCCTGATCAGAGAACCATGTGCTCCAATATACACAACTCAAGTTCAGTTTCTTGATCCTTATGAAACCGTAGATTCCGGGTTCGATCCCTGAGTCGCTAATTTGTGGACCCCACCATCCACGTGCCTACATCGACTCGCTTTTAAAATGAAAAGAAAATGTGGTTGATTAATTTTAGAAAATCCGTCCCCGAGGAGGAACGCTTTTCTTTGAGTCGCCACTTACTTTGTCATATTTTATAAAGGGGAAAACCAAGTAAGAAACAAACCCCAATGACTCCAAGAGATGGAAAAAAGCGGTCCGCGAAAACTAGATTTCTCGGGAGTCCTGTGACATCGTAGGATTACCTATCTGAAGGTACCTCATATGAGGTAGCACCCCTCTAGGCCCGGAACTTGGTCTCTACTTGTGAATTGGGTATGTGGGAGCATATGGGTAAGAGATCATACAGTCTCCTAGGCTAAACATATAACTTGGATCACACCCACCTAATTGGTATCTAACATGCTTAAGAACACTCAACAAAAAAAGAAAAAACCAAATGGCGCGTACTTGTGGTCCCTAGCCAAGCGCTGCAAGGGAAAGTTAGTTGCACATTTTGAGCATACAATAATCTCTCAAAATAAGATATTAAAAGCAAAGGAAGCCAAGAGAAACCATACATGGCATCTCAACCACTCATTAATGCTACCACTCTTGTGCAACCATATCTATTCATCCCGAAGAAACTGCTCAACAAACACTAGATTATCGGTGCTTAACTAATCACCCTTGACCTCGCATAGATCCTAATTCTAAGAATCCAAAATTGAACAACATTAACCTGAACTAAACCCCATTTTGTATCTCTAAACTGCCCTACACTGATCCGGGAGTTTAATGGGCTCTGACTCAAAGGTCACGGGCTTCAATTAAACTGAAATCGGACGACCCTTACAAAACCCGAAAAAATGGATGATCTAGTTCCCCAACCAGTCAATCCGGTTGAGAAAAATTTTCAGAACATTCCTTACAGAGTAAGGAAACCAAAAAAACAAACGGTGTACCATTCCGACACTGAATGACTAAGAACCGACACAAACAAACAAAGTACCCAAACTTTCGTTTCGGAAAACTGAACCCAATGAACTGGCTGATTAGGTTTCCCAACCAGTTCATCTAGTTGAGAGAGGCTCTCAAAATTTGTCAGAACCTTCCTCAAAGAGTCAGGAATCCAAAAAAACAAATCAAGTATAAAACCGACTCCGAATGACTGAGAACCGACACAAACGGCGCCAAAGACCCAAACTATTGTTTCAGCAAACTGAATTTAGTGAACCGGCTGATTTGGTTTCCCAACTAGTTCAGCCGGTTGAGAGAGGCTCTCAAAATTTTCCAGAACCTTCTCAAAGAGTCAGGAATCCAAAAAAACAAACCAAGTAGAAAACTAACTCCGAATGACTGAGAACCGACATAAACGACGCCAAAGACCCAAACTGCTGTTTCAGCACATTGAATTCAGTGAACCTGCTGATCTAGTTTCCCAACCAGTTCAGTCGGGTTAAGAGAGGCTCTCAAAATTTGTTAGAACCTTCCTCAAAGAGCCAGGAATCCAAAAAAATAAACCAAGTAGAAAACCAACTCCGAATGACTGAGAACCGACACAAACGGCGCCAAAGACCCAACCGCCGTTTTCAAAGAACCGAATTCCGTGAATCACCTGACTGGGTTTCCCAACCAGTTCGGCCTAGCTGAGAGGCGCTGTGTTTGGAACCTTCCCTCAAAGAGTCAGGAATCTAAAAATGAACGGTGATTGATTCTCAGTTTCATGAGTGAGAACCAACCAAACAAACCGCTGCTTCTTAAAAACCCAGATCGTCTGGAAGAGAACCAAGCGGAACCGCCCTCACGTATGAGCTTGAAAACCGGTTCGAATGGTTGAGGAAAAACCTCAAATTTTGTCAGAATGTCCCTTAAAGAATAGAGTGGATCTAGGGTCTATTTCTTACCTCTTCCACAAAACGCAAAAAAAATACCAAACTAAGCATCCGAGCAAAATCAGCAAATGTGCGTACGAGCCCGGAAAAGTGCCCCTCCAAAGGTCCCTTCCACTTTGATCTTTCTCTCCTTTTATACTGATTCCCACCTCAGCCTCTGAGCCTACCTGGTGTTTTCCACCTTCAAGCTTTGGAAAGAGCCCAATCAGTCTCGGAATTAGCTTCCCTATTAACTCCCTTCCTCGTTTTCCATGCAAGTTGAATATCTTTAGTTTTCAGCTTGCTTCACCACCAATGATCCACATGGATTCATGGTGGGCTGCATGTAACTTAGGCCAAGGCCCAAAATGGACCCACAATACTGCCCAAGGTTGAGCTAGAGCTTATGGGCCCGAACCATATAGGATTTGGGATCCAAAATCACAAAAAACAGCGCTCCACATAAGATGGCTCGAATTAACCTATTGAACTAGATAAACTACCGAGCCGGTTGAGGAAAATTATGAAATTTTTACGTATCGTTCCCCCAAGAATAAGGAGAATCAAAAACGGTGCACCATTCCAAGTCCGAATGGGGAGATATGATAGGAACCAAAGGAGGAGTGCTTCACCAAAATCACCCAAAAAACAATGTTGTTTTCAGACTGCCTGATGAACCAAATAAACCGATTAATAAACTACTGAAAAATTATGAATTTTTAACATAAACCCTGGCGAATAAGGAATCCAAAAAATAAATGTTGAATGATTCTCGCCGACAAGGAGATAATGATCAAAACAGTCTAAGTGTCTCGAATTTGACATACCTCTAATAAACTTTGATTAAGCTAAACCCTGGGGGCCCACTTGCTTCCTATAGCACGATGCCAATAACTAAAAATAAGCCATGATGACACTCTAAAGTGAACTACATACGACCAATGGACCACATACTCACCCCGAGTGCAATAAACGTACTCAAGTTCCTAAAAGTATCCTAATTACAAGAGATGAAACCAATGAGCGCGACACCCATAAGATAAATGCAAGTGTTGAGGGGAAAAATTGAGGGTCTACAACACTCTCCATATGATGTCACGACATTGCTCTTTTGGTGTCAAGACATTGCTACCTTTGCTTCCTTTTTTTTCTGTTTTTGCTACTTTTCTACTTCTTTTCTTCAAATTTTTGCAAAATATAAATATGGGTGAAAATTCCATAATCTTACATTAAATTAGACTTTTAAGCCTAAAATATACTTGAAAAATGGGCTTAAAATAGATGATTTTTAGACTCATCACCATCTACTAAGCCTAAGATTTCTAATTTGTCATCCCTTTTACCTTCCTCCCTCTTGACATCCCCTACCCCGAGGAAGAAATGATTGCTCATGCTAGATCTTCATGTTATCTCATAAATACAAACTACATAGCCTAATGAGTTTTTCTTCAAGACTTTTTAAGATCGAGAGCTCAAGATGGTGGTGTCTTTTAATGGCTAGCGTCATAGGTGTATTAGGGAGGGCAAGGAGAATATTATTTCATGTAAAGCATCTAAAACGGGAGATCTTTGGCCAAGTCTCTCACTGTTGCTCTCGCCTCAGCCTTCCTCATCTTTCTTGATGTAAGTGTGGCACTCCACTTCTCAATCTAGGGTGAGGTTTATTTATCTCTTTTAACTAGCATGGAAAGAAGTTGGGGAAAGAATCTCACCAATGATTAGCTTATGCAAAGGGGTGGGACTGTGATTAGCTTGTGTTATCATTATTATGAAAAAAGAAAACTTACTTCAAATTGTTGAGGATTACCTCTACGAAAAAGCTCAAGACCTTGGGCTAAATATGGAGGCCGAACATGAGAAGGGGAAAGAAGAGAAGCCAAAAGAGCTCGTAAGACTGCAAGCTGGAAATATACCGTAGTTGAGGTTGCTTCACTGGGCAGGGAAATGCCCTTGAAATCTATATATTATATAGTCTTTCACAAAGCTTGGAATGTTACAACCATTTGGCTTTTGGTTGTTTGATATATGATTATGATATTTTCCACCATTTTCTCATAAACCAAATGGATCTTCACCAAAGTTTCTTTCCTTTTCTTTGATGAAACAGACAACTATAGCATAATGACTTTTACTGATGCTTGTCAATAGGTGGCCACACAATGGGAAAGGCAACGTGTGTAACTTTAGGTAGAGAATCTATGACAAGAGCATAGAAGAAAACTTTGATCATTACAAGAGATACAATACATATAGAAGGATCTTACAGTCCATATGCCAGGATCAGGGAGAGACAATGCACGAGGAGCACTTGATTTCAAAACTCCGACAAGATTTGATAATTTATACTTCCAAAATATTATTGAAGGAAAAAGATTGTTGGACTCGGATAATGTGTGGGTGAATGAAGATCTTGAAGGGGAGATAAGGGAACGGATGTGGGCATATGCTTTTGATCAACAACTTTTCTTTGATTCATTTGTGAATTCAATATTGAAGATGGGAAACATCAATGTACTTGCAAGAAGTGAAGGAGATATTAGAAAAAACTACAAGTTTGTGAATCCTTAGATGGGGAGTACTGAAATCTAACCAGTGAATACTAAAATTGTTGACCCATTAATTGTAGGTTGCCCAAGAAGAAATTAATATATATTATTCAAATCTGCCCACTTAATTGGTTGGTAAGAAATTTATTAATGTGTAATATGTCTTTTTTAAAGAAAGAAAGTCATTCGCAAAGATATAATTGTTCTGTATTTTAAGAAATATAATTGGTTGTCCCTTGGATGCTCTTCTACTATTGCTATATTATAGGCATCTCCAAAAAGCCCATGGTCCATTTCAAGTCCAGTCTAAATCGATCAAGCTCGATTCAATATTTTTAGAAGAGCCAGACTGAGATCTTCATTTTAGGCTCAAATAATGTTTTCAAATTTGTTTTTCTCAAGCCCTAATCCAGAAATCCCCTGTTTTTTTTTTTTTTTTTTAAAGAAGAAAACTCTCCTCTTTTCCTTTTTCAAACATGAACGATTTACTAAAATTCCCCATGTGACCATGTCTTTAATTCCTGGACAATGAAATCCCCCACTTTACACCCTGTAAATATATTCTTAATAGGTAAGTTAATGCCAAATACTTTAAATTCATGATCATCTCCTTTTATCACCCCATCAAATTCTTGTGCTTTAACTATTGAAATTAACTTCACATTATGAATGCTAAGAAATTAATTAACCAATAGTAAAAATACAAACAAACTCAAGAGTTCTCATTCAATATTGACAGCCTTTGTTTTAACAATTAGACATTAGGGATGTTCACTAAATCTCTACTGGTTATAGTTCTAAACATTCCACAGTAATTTTCAACAAACTTTGGAACACAGTCCTAGAACATACAAATAGAAGTGCCATATATTATTAAGGCTACGTTTGATTCAAAATTTCAGATGAATCCACTAAACATTGACCTGAAAAAGCAATTTCTGTCAGCAGTCACCTCGATAATTTTCAAGCCTAAAGCATTAAGCTGAGCTCGGAACTCCTAAATGTCAGTCTGGTTCCCTTGCTTTGTTATCTGCCCATCGGACAAACTCACATTCAGTAATCCTTATCGGAACCAGAAAGCAGCTTTCAACAAAACATATAGACATTGATAAGAGAAGTCATCGATATTACAGAATGGCAAAAAGAATGTGATAACTAGTAAGCGAAAATATAGCTTGATAGGAAAACTTAGACTATATAATAAGTTGTGTAAAATAGTAAGAAAATACCTGAAGATCTTTGAATTGCAGAGAGAAAGTTATGAGCAACTTCAAAATCTAAGTTTCCAGGGTTTCGAAACCTTAAAGTTAGAGAGAGAGAAAAAAAGCTTCTTGGTTTGGTTTGGTAATAGAAGAGGAGAGAAAAAAAAAAGCTCTGGTGACGCGCGCTGTTTGAGGGGAGTGGGACTGAGGGAGAACCATACAGCATTGATATCATACACGTGGACGAGTAGATGCGTGGGAGTGGAAGATGGAACGTTTTGAAGGAAATGTCAAACTTCCTGCTTTCTTTAGTTCCTTTTCCGTTACGGTTACATCCGTTTCTCAGAAATTACAATTCCAGTTTTTTTTTTTTTTACCTTTTCCAGTTTTAAGATAATGTTTTTCTTTTAAAGTGGTTATATGTATGATAATAAAAAATAAACTCATGTTTCAATAATCATTTTGGATGTTTTATGTTCTTTAAAATAAAAAATAATAATGATTTTTATATAAAATATAGTAATCCCACATCTAAAAAAACAATTCATTATGTGAAAACTCGGGTAAATTTGAAATTTTTCGCAAAATGATGATTCTAGATCATGATACGAGGTTGCAAGCGCGAAAATACTCTACAGATCTCGAGATAATGAAAACGGTATAAATCGTTGAAATCGGGTTTGCGTTTTTCGAGGAACGATTAGGGTCGAGCGACACATTATTGAGGATGACATAGGCCATACCAAAGTGACACTTGGCATCATTAGAGCCAAGTGTCCCACTAGGAGAAGGGGTGAAGAGGACACATGGCTTAGTAAAGTAAGTATTGTGTGGCCTTGATTTCGAGGATTTTTGTTGATTTCGTCAACCCTTGAGAATTTCTATCTTAGGTCATTTCGCACCTAAGTCTTGTACGAGCAATGTGCATTTACGCGTGGACGAGTTACTCGGCACCACCTCGATCGCCCCTTCATGACCCGTTTCATTCATATTTAAATCTAAAATATAAAACAAGACCTTAATTACGGTGTAAGAGTCCGTCCGACCCTCTTACCGCAATTACATCACCCTACTATTTATACAATAATAAAAAGAATTTAATTACAATTCTTTTATACAAACACTTTTACGAAAGTTTCTTAGGCGCGAGTCGGCTCAGCCATCAATCACGGTATCGTCGGGCGCTAACTACTCTCTGTACACTCACACTTGAAAGGAGTCCACGGCGAGGTAGGCAAAACCCAATAGAGAACAATTCCTACAAGGGCTACTCCCCACCTAAGTGCACATGCAATGGTACGTTGTCCCCTAATGCAGTGGCAGTGAAGCACTTGAAAGCGATGTCGATCAACCATGTCCCCATGACATCCCATCAAACACCAAACATAGTGTCGATTTACCATGTACCCATGACATCCCATTGAACACCAAACACAGTGTCGATTTTTACCTTGCACTCACACCCATGCCATGCGATGTTTTAGTGCATAATGCAATGCAATCATACCATTGCCTATTCATACCATGCTACATATATAATGAGAGTTATATGTGCATGCCTACTCATGCCTAATTATCTATGCAGCATTTGGACATTCATATCAAAAGCATAAAAATTCCAAATGCATTATACATTTCATGCCAACATATCAATACACGAATACAATGACATCACAAGTCACTACCACTCGAGTAGAAATGTACATTAACCTCTAGGCCTAGTGGTGACACGACATGTCCTGACATTCTGACAAACCATCTGATGGCCTTGTTCATACACAAACAACGTGTCACTCAATCACCACGCAATGGCATGCAAACACTTCAATCTCAATCCAACATGTATAGGCATACATATTTCCATTTTAAATCAATCCATATAATAGGCCTCTGAAACACACCTTAATCAATCGCAACTAGGCCATGAAATCGACCTTAAACAGTTGCACAAACCAGGCTTCGAACTAGCCCCGAAACAGGTCTTAAAGGACACTGCTCACTAAATTGGTCGACTAACTAGTCAACCGTTTGTCCTAATCGGTCGATCGATTCGGCTAACCGATCGATTAGGCTAACTCTGACCACCGTCGAATTAACCGTCGCAATTCACTTCGCCAACCAATCGACGCTCTAGTCAGATAGTAGTCGCGCTTATCAGATTCTACCACAACCGGCCGATCAACCAATTGATCGCTCCTCGCGGCACATTGCAGCTAATGATCTAACCAGAGCTCAAATGACCAACCGGCCTCACAAATGCAAACGATCCCGGAAGGTGGAACGCCACCACACTTAATTCTTCACGATCAAATCATCCCACACAACCACACCCGCCATGACATCAACAACTGATTCCACACCCAATCAAACGACCCCGAGGTGGAAACACAACCAAGATGGCACTATATGACCAAAGATCCACAAGGGCCACACGCCCAACCCGGTCCCCACACACCTGGCCAGACGAATTCATAGGTGGGAACTATCACACCAGCCCCATGGCACTTTGGCAGAAACACAACTGCAGCAGTAAAAATCCCTACCTCTTGAGCGGCTTCTACTTTAACTCTAGGCCTAACATACTCTAACAATCGCATCGTCGGAATTCGTATGGTAGCCAGCCACTGGCATCTTCCTTCCTCCCCTCTTTCTCTCCCTTTCATTTTCCTTTCTTCCCTTCCTCCAATGCCGCTTATAAACTGACAAGTATGCCATGTGTCACCTACAAAGCATGCATGTATCATGCCATGTGTCACCAATTTCGCCTTACCCCGAATTGGTGAAAATCTTACCATCCTGTGAATTTTATAAAATTGCCTGCAACTAGATTTTCAGGAGACGAATCAAACTAAGTGTTGTCCGTCGTGATCTAGAAAATTTCTAGGCTTCAACCTCGTATCAGAGTGGGACTTACTGTTTTTCCATTTTTCAAGAAAATTTTATTTTTCTCGGGTTTTACATTCTTCCCTCCTTAAAAGAATTTCGTCTCGAAATTCACACACACATAGACATACAATCACGTGCATATGCTATAGTCATTTTATTATCCAATGACTAGACAATGTACCTTCGTCCTCAATAAAACAAGGATAATTGGTACGCATCGTGCCTCGCATTCCCATGTTGCCTCCTCCATTCCTCGTGCTGTCATACACACCTTAGAACTAAATTTCACCTGGCCTTAAGGTCAGAAAACCCTGATCCCGCCATCCATGATACGCATGATCCCTCCTCAAGGTCCCATATGCATCAACAACAAGCTTCCGCCTGCCCACTGGCACAGCCTGATCCGATGCATCAGCTGAGACAAGAAACACTATATGAACATCCACAATTCGTGGTAAAGCCAACCTCAGAAGTTAACAAAGACTCCACCCCCGAAAATTTCGAAGGCCCGATATACTTAGCCAAGTAGTTTCTCTCTTACAAATCGACGATCACCTCCCTAAGTATCACCCCAAGAAGACATGATCCCCCACCTCAAACTCTATATGTTGTCGCCGTCTGTCAACGTATCTCTTCTGCCGGCTCTGAGCTATGAGAAAATGCTTTTGTATCAAATCCACCTTCTCGGAGGTGTCTCTAACCAATCGGACCTCGTGGAGAGTTCTCCCTACTCCAGCCCAACAAAGGTGAGATTAATACTGGCCTCCCCGTTATAGTGCCCCAGTAGGGTGCCAATCCATATTTCCTTGATAACTCCGTTGTTCTGCAGCGACCCACTCAAGGGTAAAATGCCTTCCCAACACCCCAGATCAAGGACGCATGCCCTTAGCATTTCCTCTGAAGTCTGGATAGTCCTCTCTAACTGACCGTCCGTTTGGGGATGACAAGTTGTGCTCATCATCAATTGTGTCCCCATGGCTCTTTGGAAACTCTCCCAAAAATGAGTCGTAAACCTGGGATCCCGGTCCAATACAATAAATACTAACATTCCATGTAATCAGACAATCTCCTACATGTACAGCCTGCAGAATTCCTCTAGTGTGAATGTTATCTACACGGCTAAAAAGTGTGCCGACTTAGTAAGCCGATCCCCAATCACCCACACAGCGTCATGCTCTCGCGATGTCCACGGAAAGTGAGTCCCAAAATCCATCGTGACATGCTCCTACTTCCACTCTGCTACCTCCAAAGGCTGGAGTAATCCCTCTAGCCTTTGGTGCTCAGCTTTACATAGCACTGGAGCGCCCTAAGGTGAGGTGCTCAGTCTAATAAAACCCTTATCCAACAATTCTTTCAATTGGACCTTGAGTTCCTACAACTCAACAGGTGCCATCTTATGCGGAGTCATAAAAATGGGCGACGACCAAGGTGTAACTCAATACATAAGATTCAAGATCCCTCCGCGGAAGGAAATCCTTCCTGCAGGTCTGTATCTAGAAAACATCCTCATACTCATTAAACTACTCGAGGCGCATCCAAACTTATCTCACGCCCTGCCAGGTAAAGTGCCATAGCCAACCTATCAACTCCGCCGCGCTTACTGGGAGTCGTGAGACACTACTGGGGTAAAGATTCGGCCCCCCGGCAACGTAACACCTAATATCGGCCCCGCGGTAGGCGGTAAACTCTCCTACGCTCATAATCAATGAATGACCATGTACTGGCCAACCAATCCATCCCAAGGATGACATCAAAGTCCGACATGTACATGACCTCAGTCCATAGGAGTAGAACTCCTGAGACCCCCAACTCAACCCTAATATCATATCCACACTCACCCTAGTCCCTAGGGGAGAGCTCAAATACAACGGCTTTTCCAAGTTCTCAACCTTTGAGCCCAATTCTCTCACACATGATGCAGCAATGAATGAATGCAATGCACCAGAATCAAAAAGTATCCTTACCCATAGGCGAGATAGTAGAAACATACCTTATATAATTCAATCAATCTACTTGGTCGGGCAGACAGTACAACTCCTCAGAATACGCCCCTCAAGTCTCTTAAAAAGTCCTTGCATCAGAAGCCCCGGCCCCAAATGAGACCCATACTCCGTCTCAGCCCGGCTCACGTATAAAAGAGGGAGCCAAAGCACCCCGATTCACATCGGCTCCCCGCCCACGCTGCAAGGGAGGAACAAATCGTAGCCTATGCATGTCCTACTGACGATCGGGATCGTAGTGTCTCAACTCCTTTGGAATCCTCGCTTGCAGGCAACCTACTCAGTATATGTCTAGGTCGATTGTAGTAATGGCCATGTCGTCACCCCCACATAGTAGCTCCCGCCCGGCCTCGCCCCCAATAACTCCACACCTTGTCCCTAAAACTCTCATGGAAGGAAAGTCCTATGCTTCTTCCCCGAGCTAGAAGAAGGCTGACTCTCTTTCCTCTTCTTACTAGTACCCAAATAGTGCTATTTTGAGCCCTGTATAATGTAGGTTTTAAGCACTTTTTGTGCACTAATCAACTTTATAACTCACCCGATACATCGAGGTCCCGCTTTGCTACACCATCACATTTCAGAGCTCTATTCTTGTAGTTTTCAGACAAATACCCTATTATCTTCAATCCAATTCAAACACGGTGAACCCGAGTCAATTCAAGATGCATGATCAAAACTGGTAGTAGCCTTGGAGCAAAAATGCTGAAGAACAGGCGATCGTTGAAAAGTTCTTGGTAAGGTTGTAAAGTTCCGCAACCTCGCAAATTTCGCAACACCGCTTCCCACTCGCTGGATCGCTAATTCGCTTTTGTCTCCGCTTTGTACAATCCTCATTTTTAATGTAATTTTGGTTCCTTTATACATTTTGTAATTTTTATATCAGCACTCTATATAGCTTAGTCTTGCTTGTAATCAATCAATCTCATCTATCAATCTACCAATAAAATCGTACTGTTTCCTCTCCTCTTATTTAGTTTGAGATTTTCTCTCCCTTTCCTTCATTTTCTTGCATTTTCTCACTAGCCAAACACCCCTTGATGATGACAAATCAAGGGATGCTCAGCTAAAACCCTCTCATCCTTGAAGGGGAAGGCCACTGGTTGTTGGTTTTGAGGCAAGCTGCATGTTCTCATGCTTTTCGTGTATACATTTTTTTGGGTATTTGTGTTCCTGCTTCTCACCTTAGGTTAAATCTCTTAGGCATGCTCTCCTAACGCGGTAGAGCTTATGGTGTTTTTGGGTTCAATGGATACTTATCACTAGATCCAACGATGCCCAAACTAGTTGTCTCCCTATTAGTTAATGGGCGTAGGTTTCGCAGGTGTACTCATCAGGTTGGGGAGCATTTATGCTCATTAAATGCCATCTTTCAAGAGGGAAACTTTAGGGTTTAGGGCTTGTGCTAATGAAGATCCGGTTCCTCGGGAAATGACTTATGTCATGCTCCCAACGCGAGGAAAAAGATACGGTGGTTGTCGGTTAACTTAGAACCGTAGTTTTTAGTGGGCCCGAGACTTCAAGGAATTCCTCTTTACTCTTTTACTAATTTATTTCAAGTTTTCAACCATCTACCCATACCGCTTTTCAAACCCTAAAATCCAACGAAAACACCATTTTCAAAATAATGCAACTCTTCTCTCTCAAGAAGAAAACTCATCCCCGTGTCTTAATCCTCTAGAGCCACTATATTGCGTAGCTTTGCTACAAGAGAGTAAGGAATCCTATGATATAAATTGCTTGATTCCGAACACCTACTGGGCTTAAACGAATCAAATGGCCGTTGCTCCGGGATGTTTTCTCCCAGTGAGAAAGAGAAGTAGTGAACTTATGATCCAAATCACAAGTATTGGTGAATTCTCATATCTTTTTTATTTTACCATTTTCCCCACTTTTCTGCGTCACCAAGGGAGCTCAAACTTCACCGTGCAGGGAATTGTGAAAATTTCATCAAAGTGCATCGTTTTCCTCGTTTTGATTTTAGCTAATATCAACCTTTTGGTAGTCTTGTTTTTGCTGGCTTCGTTTGTTGTGTGTCTACAACAGCTATGCAAAGGGGACAGAACACCGCAGGGAGTATTGGAAAGGCTATGCTCCAATGAACAAGGGTCCGAATCACTTACACACCAACCGGATGGAGACCCCACCTGAAGAGCAGTAGAGCCAACAGGGGGTTCAAAGGGAGCCCAATGCCTACAGGTCAATAAGGGATCACATACACCCACCAAGGGTGAGTGCACCCTCATGCATTATAGCCTCTGCAGATGGCAAAGAGGCCCCATCTGGCCCTCGCCTCCCGATTTTCACAGGAAAATGAAAATCCATACACACACATCCGGATTCTGAGGAAGTCTCGCATGTTCCTCAAAGTGCAATCACATGAGATAAAAAAGCAAATGGAAAAGCTTCTCCCATCACCTTGAAAGATAGCCAAAATTGGCAGAATCCATTGGCGCTGCTACGACCATCGTGAATCAGCAAAGTCACAGCACTTTGAAGAAGTTCTTCGCGCCGCCACAAGACCACCCGAGCAAATCTACACCTTCGCAGCCTCTTCATGTAGAGGAGATTTTATCAATGGTCGAAAGGCATATGGAGACCATCGTCTACCCTCACCACGGTTTTGACATGGATGTCGCGCAAAACCACTCACGTGAATGTCTCGCCATGAAACAACTCTCGAGACCATGTGGAGGGGACTTCAAGAAGAATCCCGACAGCTATGGACTTCCCTACACTATATTAAACCTCCAAGGGATGGGATGAGCGAACCTAAGGGAGGTAGAGAGAGAATTGGGTTACGTTAGTAAACCCAAGGGAGGCACGATTCAATCGATCGAGGACGCCGGAACTAAAGTTACTGTTGTCCACCCCTAACAAGAACATGGAAGAACTTGAACAGAAACCAGCATGAGGTACGGTTGACAGAGATATCTATGCCTAGCCAACTGTCAATTGTCAATCTACCAATCATCAAGGAAAATATCATTCAATTTCTCCTCAAGAAGGGATTTGATGGTTGAAAATGAAAATGTCAGGCCAAAATAGGCCACCAACCGATGCCCGGGGCCAGCAACACCCAAGAACCCAACCTGAAGAACCACTCCCACCCTAGCCTCAAGCCTAAACCTCCAAAGATATGCTCTGCAGTACATCAAGAAGAATGCAAGATGTGGGTCCGCCTCTCAAAGAAGCAGTCAAATACCAACCTCATCACCTATCGGTGTTATCAAGAATTTGAGCAAGGTGGTGGGGAATTTTGTAGAGGAGCAGAAAACTATTAATGCTCAAATTAATCAAAGAATGTAAAATTTAGAAAGCTCCACTGTATTAAAAAGAATTACAGTCTTACAAAAGCCTCAATCGTAAAATCGATACCTCAGAGTCATCCATCGCAGTCTCAATTAAATCAAAGAATAGGTGCGTGGAGCAAGGGAGATTCCTTCCCAGACACTGCCCCAATTCTGTGGGAGTATGAACTAAGCTATGCTGAGCTCGCAGACAAAAATGGATTTAAGTCCAGCCATTATCACCTTATAGAGATGGTAAGGGAATGAGCAAATGGTGGCCTAAAACTCCAAAGGAAAGACCAAAGAATAAAAGAGGCGGAGCCGTAAATACACATTCATTAAAGAGGATCTGATGAAGAAAAGCATGCCTCCTCTATTTCCCTAAGCACTGAGAGGCAAAAAGAAGGCCTCTAAGCAAGAAGCAGATCCTCATACCGAGGTAGGTAAAGGTGAACATCCCATCGCTTGATAGCGACTAAACAGGTTCACCTATGCTAGTTTCTAAAGGACTTGTGGCCACAAATAAGAAAGGGTTGGGCATTGACAAGAAAAGCCTTCCCGACGAACAAGTCACTTATTATCCAAAGGTAAACCTTAATGATACAAAGATCCGTGATCCCCACCATCTCACTTTCAACATCGAGGGATATGCAGACAAGGCAATCGCTAGATCTGGAGTTGCTATCAACCACCATACCTGGGGGCAGATACAGCTAGGTTTGGGGAGTCAAGCCTACTAACATCACCTCTATCCTACGGACGATCGTTGAAAACAAACAAAAGAAGAGTTTGAGGATGTTCAGAAGGTAGACAACTCTACTATCCTGGATTTTGTGGTTCTTGATACACGGAGCTAAGGCGCAGGGCACTAATCAAGTGCCCATCATACTCTGGGAGGCCATTCGCCACATCTAATGCCATAATCAATCTGCCTTTAATGTGAATCATGCAACTCACTTCAGAATATGACCTCGGAACTCAACATTTTTCACCCGAGTGTCAAGCATAAGTCACAGGGATGAGGAGTTGCACCAGATGAAGTATGCCTGAGTGGTGCAAATGGGAAAATACAGTGCACAAGAACTGCAGGAAGAATTAACAAAGAACAAAGAAGCAGCTTAACAAAGAATTTTTATAAGATCACCATCCCACCGGAAGACCACCGCCAGAGAGCATGATGCTTTCTAAACAGCTGGCAAAAGTCGAACTCAACTCGGCAGACACCTCACCGCAAAGTGGAGCGCTTTCTCCCTCCCCGGGACCCCAGGCGAAACCTCTGTCGCGCAACCTGAGTGGTTCCCTTACTGACCAGAAACCACTCCAAATTTTCACGGAATTTTTTCTTTTATATTATTTCAAGTTTTAAAATAGGTTTTTTATTAATATCCTTTAATTTCAAATTGTAAATTTCCCTCATTTTCAAGCTTATCTTCATAATTTTTGTTATCTCAGGTTGTTGCAGTGTGTTCTAGCGGCCGGGTGGAACCAATTTACCTCGAATTTCCCAGTTGTTAACCCCGTGAAATTTCGCAAAGGTGAAATTCGGGTATTCGCAACACTGCTTCATCGTCACCCACCTCGCAGAATCGTTTCCTGCAACTCTTCGTTTCACGCTCCTACAATAAATTTCTATAATTTTTTGAACCATCCAATTAATGGTCACTAATGACATTAATTATCCATGTCTTCCCACCTACCCCCCAAGCCCTATATAAACCCCTTTTTCCCTTTCATTTTCATTTCACCTTTCACCCTCCCAGTTTCTGAAACTCCCTTCTCCTCTCAAATTTAATCTCCTCCAAGCCCAACAATGGCGAAGACTCAGGCCTGGCCCTTCCGCCGCGGCAAGTAGATTTCTCGTCTAAGACATCTACTCCAGAGCCGTCTTCTACCTGGGCCAAGAACCGCTGCACCCTTCCGCCATCACCGCCTCCTACCGCAAATGCCGCACGCCACTCAACCGCCGTCGCGCCCCTCCCCGCCCCTGAGCCGCCGATCTGTGGCACTCCTACCGATGGCCGAGGGCTCACCTTGCGGCCCCGCCCCGTGAGTAGGAGATATCATACCTGTGCTGGCCCGACCCATCCGGCCTTCCATCGCATCCCAAACCACCGAGGGCCCCACAGCCCCAAGAGGCCCCTGACTTCAGGCCTGGGAGTCATTCCAATCTCAAGACACCCCGAGCGCCACCCTCACCACTTTATCGTGGCATCGCTGATCCCCTGCACCATCCCCATCCATTATCAGCGGCCTTATTTCCTCACATGTACCCCATCCCTGAATGTTGGATCAGCAGAGGGAGAGATTTCAGTGGGGAGGTTTACTACGATCTCCAGGCATTTTCCGAGGACCCGAAGCTCCGAGACTCCATGCTCCTCGTGCGGAGATACCATCTGGAGCCGTTCATGACACCGCGTCGATATTTTTATCCTTGGGTAGTCATCGAGTTTTATCATACGATGACATCTAGGCGAGAGGCTAACCCGACTGCTCTGCATTTTTCCATTGACGGCCGGCCAGGGATACTTCGAGCCTCCGACATCACAGATGCTCTTCATTTGCCAATGGTCCTCGCCAACGCAGCCGACTATAGACAGTGGCCCCATCCCTCGACTAGGGAGATGGTCCTGCTTCTTTCCATGTTTAATGTTAGTGGACTATATTATCTTCCAGCGCATTCTCTCGCAGCGATGCTTTCAAGTATACCACATTTTGAGGTCTAATATGTTTCTGCTCTAGCATATCGTTTAGAGAAGAGGAGCTATTTTGGAGGCTTGGCATCGCATTTCGTAGGGCTTTAGTTCAAATTTCGACAGAGCCGGGATTATGACGTCTTTGTTCCAGTTTGAGGACACGGTCCACCGCCGGAGTCTGCCCCGCATCGAGTCCATGCCTCTCCGTATTTCCATCGACTCTTATGCCAGTGTGCTAAAGCACATCAATTCCTACGAGCCCCGATTGAGCTGGGCCGACGCTGCTGTGAGGCCACCCTATCAGATCGGCATGAGCCAAGCCCACGCTCTTTCATCCCCGGCAACCAGGATGAGCCGATCAATGATAGTCCACTAGAGGACTCATTCCATAGCCGAAGACACCAGGAGCCTCCCGCTCAAGCTCCACTGGCCCCTTTATCATTCCTCCCACCTCCACCTACCATACCAAAGATCGACCTGGTCTCTATCCCTCCAAAGCCTCACTATGCCCACGCTTCTGTCAATATAGCCGAGTCGAGCACTCGCACCGCCTCTGGCCAGCCATTCTACCATCTCTACTAAGGACTTTCTGACTATCATGGAGGCAGTCCGCACATTCTCCGCCACTGCGGCTTCATTTGCAGCCTCCTATGCCACCCTCGCAGATAGGATGACTCGTACTAAGGCAGCCATGGCTCAAACCAGCGCCATTCTAACACAGAATCAGGTTATCCTCATGCAACTCCAGAGTCACCAGGGCCTCCCTGCAATTTCCCCTTATGTCCCTACTCAAAGTCGTAGGCTACCCCCTCCCCGACAGATCACACCCTCCACCATCACCCTACGTATCCCCTGATGGGTCAGCAAACGCAGCAGCATCATCATCCACTCCATCAAAGAAAGACTCAACCCGTCTTCCAGCGCTGAGACGATCTCTTCCAGCCACCGGATTGAGGTACCACTTCCACTAACTTTCGTCTCCGTTGTTAGAGAGCTAGTTGTCGAAGTGATGTCTATACTTATCGACTTTAGTTTTGTTTGTTCATACGTTTTTAAAAGCCCATTTCGTATGTTAATGGCTTGTCAGATAATTTCATTTGAAAAGCTGAAAATTTTGTGAACTACACCTTTATATATAATACAACTCTATTTTTCTGTATACACTTTTGCAAATCATTTTGCATGTACTCGCCTTCCCATAAGTTGAAAAGTCAAGACCGTATGCTACCATCAATGCTAGAATAGTTCCATGCATGATTGAGTTGTTGGTCACTTGTAGACTCCTGCACCAACCTTTTGCCTTCCACCATTATCTAGCCACACATGCTGGCACATCAATTTTCGTCCATACGAGAAGTCGCATACTTGCTTTGTAAATCGACCTTAGCTTCGCTGCTTGACGCCCTATACAGGTTAGGTTCCCCAAGAATGAAGGCCAAATGTGTCCAAAAGAAAAAGAGTAAACATAAAGAAAAGAAAAAGAAAAGAGAATATAAAAGTCACGATGCTTTCATTATTTCTTGAAACCCAAGCATCCAAGGGGGTCCACTAGCGAAAGCCTTTAAAGCCCGGTGTGTCAGAATCATCTGGTCAGGGAGCCGACCTAATGCCGCACGGGTGGATGGTGGAGTTTCACGAAATGTAGTGCTGGATTCTCAAAATCATTCGAAGTCCGGGGTGAAACCTGTAGAGTTTGTGGTCAAAAGATCCTTTTGACTTGATGCCCTAAACCTTAGTTGGTTAGGAGGTATCGGTGGATCCCCGTTGCACGGACTTTGATGAAGTCGAGTTTTCAGCATTGCACCTTACAATACAATAGAAGTGTGAAATAAGAGTGGAAATGAATCTATTTAGGTTGGTCAACTGTTCAAGGGGGAGGGGGAGCAAAATGAGCCTTATTGGTAAAATTGATCACCTAAAAACACTTAGATTTTGGTGGAAGTTCAAAGCTGATTTGAATAGATACTCGCTCAAACTTGCTCCTGATGGGCATTTATTATCCCAAGTTAGTTTTATGCAGAGTCCTACACTCTGTAATACACTGGGAGGGTAGGCATTATTTAAACACACACTTTTGAAATGTATGATCCCTTTAAAAACATAGCCTCGCATGATCTTCCTTCTTTTATCATTGCTATGGACTAGCAATGCCTGCTAGTGGAGTGATTGGGCACTCAAATAATGCTATTTCGAGCCCCCGTATAATGCAGGTTTTAAGCACTTTGTGTACTAATCGACTTTAATAACTCAATTGATACATCGAAGTCCGAGCTTGCTAATGATCACATTTTCAGAGCTCTATTATTGTAGTTTTTGCAGGATTAAAATACCTTATTATCTTCTAATCCGATTCAAACACAATGAACCCGAGAGCCGAATTAAGATGCATGATCAAACCAGAGGAAATTTATAAAATGCTAAAGAACATGAAGATCAAGTGAAAGTTTGTGGTTGCAAAGTTCGTAACTCAGAATTTGCGTAAATTTCGCAACACCAAGCCCCACCGTTGTTGGATCGCTTGACTCGCTTTGTTTGGCTTTTGTACAACTTTGCCCTTAATGTAATTTTGGTTCATTTATACATTTTTGTAATTTTTATACTGAGCACCTATATGTTTAGTCTTGCTTGTAAATCAATCAACTTCACTCCATCAATCACCAATAAATCGGGCACTGCTTCTCTCCTACCGGGTTTAAGATTTTCTCTCCCTTTCCTTCATTTTCTTGCATTTTCTCACTAGCCAAACACCCCTTGATGATGACAAATCAAGGGATGCTTAGCTAAAACCCTCTCATCCTTGAAGGGGAAGGCCACTGGTTGTTGGTTTTGAGGCAAGCTGCATGTTCTCATGCTTTTCGTGTATACATTTTTTTGGGTATTTGTGTTCCTGCTTCTCACCTTAGGTTAAATCTCTTTAGGCATGCTCTCCTAATGTATTTGGTGTTTTTGGGTTCAAAGGATACTTATCACTAGATCCACCGATGCCCGCTTAGTTGTCTCCTATTAGTTATTGAAGTAAGAGGTTTCAGGTGCGTTCTCATCGTCATTTACGCCGCCAATGCCATCTTTAAGAGGAAAACTTTTAAAGGTTTAGGTTTTAAAGATAATGAAGATCCTATTGAAATTACTATATGTCATGCTCCCCAACGCGAGGAAAAAGACCCGAGGACATGCCTGTTAATCCTAGAAACTAAGTCTAAGGGCCCGAGACTTCAAGGAATTCTCTTTTAACTTTTACTTCAATTTATATCAAGTTTTCAACCATTCACCCACACTATTTTTCACAAACCCTAAAAATCCAATGAGAAAACACCATTTTCAAAACACTGCAACTCTTCTCTCATGAAGAAAACCCATCCCCGTGTTCGACCCTAAAGCACTGGCACGCAGTGCAGCTTCTGCATTTACGTAGTAGGAATTCGAGGATATAAATTTTGTTGATTCCGAAAACCTACTTGGCTTAAACGAATCACCCGCATCCTGGATACTCCATGCATCATGAATCTCCCTATATATGGCCATAGCTGTCCTGACTATAAAATCCATATCTTGTAGGAGAAATCCCAAAATCTTGCCCCGGATGGACAACTTCGAACCATCCTCAAACTTCCTCACCTTGGCCATGTCTTTGGCCACATAATCGACAACAAAACGGGCTAACTCTGTGAACTTAGCCACGTATTCCATCACTATCATCATTCTTTGCTTTAGCTCTAGGAACTCCCGGGCCTTTGCATGTCTAGTAGTCGCCGGAAAATATTTGCTCATGAAGATCTCATGGAACTTTGCCCAAGTCATTACCTCTAAGTTCGTTGAGGTCTTTACCTAATCCCACCATACTTGGGATTCACCCTCTGGCAGGAATGCCGCTAGTTTGATCTTTATCGCATCGTAGGTGATTTCCATAACCTCCAATATCTTCTCAATCTATCGGAACCAATGGTCAGCCACCATCGGGTCCCCTCCTCCCATGAATGTTGGAGGATGATGTGCCTTAAACCTCTAGAGGTTACTTGACCCTCCCTGACCCCTAGCTTCACTAGTTTGTGCAATGGTGGTAAACACAGAGCCCATTGCCTTTATAAAGGCCTACTAATCAAAACCAGGTGGTGCCTGGCTAGTGCCCCGTTAACGACCTCTACATTCTCGTCCTCGACTTGCCATCCACACATGTCAAATAGAAAATTGAGTTATTAAGTTTCTATCTCAGTTTAACTAGTAGTGCACATGCCAACTAATAGACTTTAGCATCATAGGCTACACCATTCATCCCCATTTTCTTTAGCGGTGCATAATGCCAAATGCTAATACAATTCAATTTAATTCCTGAACTGTCATGTTCAGTTTGTTTTTCCGAACCCCTAAGGTTATGTTTTATAACCCTAGTGTTCCATATACAATCTACCATGTATACTATTCACACAAATCATCACACATATCACACAGCATGTTAAGCAAAAAACACGCAACACACAACAATGCATGATCTAGACCCATGCCCGTCAATCCTTAGGCAATCACATACCTATGTTCTGATGTACAAACTACGACACCAGAACTCAATGAATCTAACCACCTAGACCTATACCATTAGCCTCTGAGGTATCTCAATGATACCTAAGCTCGATACTGCCGTGATGCCCCACTCTCCTGGTCCAAGTATAACCCACAACTCATAGAATTTCTATCTTAGGTCATTTCACACCTAATTCTTAGCACCAAACCATCACCAACTACACGTGGACATCGAGTTACTCGATTACCACTCCTTGAATATCGCCTTCACCGAGACTGACTCCATTCATTCATATTTTAAATCTAAAAATAAGGAAAATAGGACACTTAATTACAAATCCCGTAGAGTCCGACATATCTCTTACGATAATTACATGCTCGACTATTTATACAATATCCAAAAAGAATTTTAATTACAATTCTTTATACCAAAAACACTCTTTACAAAGGTTTCAGAAGGGCCACATGTCGGCCTCCTTCATAATCACGCTGGCCCCGCTTAGCGACCGTCTCCGTACACTCCTCAAGACCTAAAGGATCCCACAACGCAAGTGAATAACAAAGCCCAGCGTAGAATAAATTCTATAAGGGCTTACTCTAACGGGCGCATATAATATATACACCACAACATCATAAAAACATGCACGCTCCTATTCAAATGTCTATGTCATGGAGAGAATGCATCGCACCATTCCATGTCTCAGTCCTCACCGACTTCACATATGCTGAAAGTATGAAACAAAACCGCCATTATGTTCCATAAATGACTCATTTTTCAAAATAAAAAAGCTTTGTTTTATAAATCAAATCCATCGATCTGCTCCCAATATCAACTCAGAATTCTAAGTTACGTATGTTTCATGCATTTGTGGGCCACTGATTTGTAGTTTATACCGTAGGATCACGCACGCTTCCAATGACATTTTTACTGCAGATTTCCACCACCGGATCATGTCTAACGCGGAATGCAAGGGTGGTCTTTCACCTCGTGGGATCTACCTTCTAACTCGCTATACCCAACGGTTATTTTTCATTTTCAAAACTGGCGGCGAGACCCATTTCGACGCTATCCCCGTTATCGAGTCCACCATCGAACACCAAACACAGTGTCGATCAACCATGTCCCCATGACATCCCATCAAACACCAAACACAGTGTCGATTTACCATGTACCCATGACATCCCATCAAACACCAAACACAGTGTCAATTTTTACCTTGCACTCACACCCATGCCATGCGATGTTTTAGTGCATAATGCAATGCAATCATACCATTGCCTATTCATACCATGCTACATATGAGAGCAATATGTGCATGCCTACTCAAGCATAATTATCCATGCAGCATTTGGACATTCATATCAAAAGCATAAAAATTCCAAATGCATCATACATTTCAAGCCAACATATCAATACACGAATACATTGACATCACCAATCACTACCACTCGAGTAGAAATGTGTATGACAACTTGAAGCCTAGTAGCTGACACGACATGTCCACAACTCAAATTTACAATGTCAAGCCATGCAAAGGGACTTGTTCATACAATAAACAACGTGCCACTGGAATCATCACGCACGGCAGCACACAAACACTTCAATTCAATCCAAAGCGTATTAGCATACATATTGCCATTTAACATGTCATCCTGTCCACACATCAACTAATCAATATAATAGAGCTCCAAGCAATGCCTTGAACTCCAACTGGTCTGAGGCCATGAACGCCTAGTCAGCTAAAATAAACCAGCCTCAACAAACATCCCAACATCCCCAAATAAAGATAGATCTACTACATTGAATCCTGTCATCTGCTGTCCAACCAACATCACAACTTTGTTGTATAGTAGTTGGCAAAATGGCCATCCAACTAGACGACATCCGATCGACGGCTCTCGTACAAGAGGGCCGGGCACACAGATCCAACCGAAAGACTAAATGACCAACTAAATTCACCCGCCAAACGACTCGAGGTGGAAAACACAGCCCATACGCTCTACATGGCTAAACGGTCCCACACACCACACATCCCCACACGTACCAAACTGTCCCACACACCTACGTATACCAGATGGAAACACAATCAGACCGGCTTCCATACGACCAAACGGCCCCACAAGAAGCCACACATTACACGACCAACCCAATCCTGACACTCACCGCATCAATTTAAAGGTGAGCAGAACTTAGTCGCACGTACTCCTACACAAAGACTTGTTAAATTAACCAGAGTAGGAAAAATATCCCTACCTCTTGGAGCGTAGCCAACTTTAACTCGGGCCGACGTGATTCGACCGGGTTTAATATGTGAATTTAGATAAGGTCACAACCTTCTTCCTCCCTTTCTCTATCCCTTTCTTCTTCTTTCCCTTCTTCCCTCTCTTTTCCTCCATCGGTCCATTTCTATAGACTGGACAAATCTACATGGCATGCATGCATGCATGCCATGTGTCACCCACCCATTTGGGTTCCTTTTTACCCCGAAATTAGTAAAAAATCTTGCCATCCCGGAATTTAACGAAATTCGTCTTGGAAACTAGATTTCACGAGACGAATCCAACAAGATCAAGCTCGCTTTATTATCCAAAATCTAGAAAAAAAAATTTCTGTGCTTTAACCTATACAGCAATGACAATTGCTTTGCCATTTTTCAAGAAAATTCAATTTTTCTGTGTTTTACTAATTGATACATGAACATGGCAAGGCATAGTAAAGCTATGTCAAGTCTTCATGTCAAGTGCATGCCTTTGCATCAAATTGAGAAGAGTTAGGAATGGAGTGGGAAATCATTTCGGTGGAGGAAGGGAACATAACAGAAAATAAAAGAAAGAGAGAGAAAAGAAAGAAAATAAAAAGAAAGGAAAAGAAGATGAGGAGAAGGATTTACCGCTTCCTCCCTCCATTTTTCCGATTGCTCACACCAAGGAGTAGGCAAAGGTTTTATGCTCAAAGAGGGTAAGGGTTTCTCCTACTCTAGTTATTTCATACTTAAGGGTTATTCAATGGCCATTGGGTTCGGCCCTAACTGTAGGGCTAGTTCATGACAATTTGGACCGAATTGCTGGTAGTCTAGAACCGTTTTCAATGAGGGCCAAGCTAAACAAGCTAGACTGGTTTTTTTTTTTTTTTTTTTTTGCGCTTAGGGTCATCGGGTGTTAACCGTGAGGAGGTAGCCTTAACTGTGCCAATTAAGGTTGGAGTTTGGGATCAAGTGAGACACCATAGTCGCTTATGACATCTTAAGATTGTTTTAACACCGAATGGGACTCAAATTTCTCGACTCAGTTCGAATCGTCTCAAGTACGAGAGCAGCTTCTGATGTGTGGCCTACGTGGTCATGTGGGTTTTTCTTTTTTACGCATTACTTATGCCACAATTGGTCAGAAGTACCAAGTTTTCCTTGCTTGTTTTGATTGATATACTAGGGGTTGAGTGATGAATCACAGACATTGATTTGAATGACAAATTATATGTGTTAGATATAATTTATCCATGATACTGTATAAGTATGGTCAAAATCGTTCCAAGTAGGCACTGGTTTTAAGCAAATATGTATAAATACTCATTTTATATTATTGTATAAACAAAGATAAGATCAACCTATTGAAATTCTTATCCTAATACCTCCTGCTGAATCCAGATACCGCATTGATCGGGTTATTTTGATATTTTTTTACGGCTTTCGTTGGATCGCCATTAAGCCTGATGAGGTAATGGTCGGTTACATCACATTTGTGATTGTTATAGTTCTGAAATTTAAAATACATTGATTTGATATTGTTGCTCATGGTGAATGCTTTGTGCGTATCCGCTTAATGAGCGCTTGTGTAGACACTAAAACTAAAGTTCCATGAAGTCAGAGACTGATATACGTCATTTCTCGTGTTTCTAGACTCCCCCAGATTTTGCTCCAAGGATTCATATTCTCATATTTTATATGATAACAACCAAGAGACTCCGCTTTGAAACATATGGTCTAATATAGAGCCGAGCTCAATCAGCCCACATCTTAAGCCTGAGTTTGAGTTCAGTCTCAGTGCCCGAGTCGAGTTTGAGTTCAAGCCCGAGCCGTAGTCTGCTCAGTTGAATTCAAGCTCAAGTCAAGTTCGAGCTCGAGCCAAGTTTGAGTTTTACGTTTTCAATTTCTATTTGAGCTTCATGTTTCAATCTCTCAAGTTTTCGAGCTCAAGTCGAGTTCGAGCTCAACTGAACTCGAGCTCGACTCACATAATTAGCACGCCTACCTAAGAATGTTGTGGTAGAGTTTTACAATCCTTGTGGTCTCTACCAGCTCATATGAGGATTAGTCTAGGTGTGATATGGCTTAAAGGCACCTTCCGTGTGTGCACAGGCCCACTCAGGACACCTCATGGTCTGACAAAAAAATTCCAATTTTGTCCATATGCCAAGCTCAATTGGAAGAGCATTCAATGCTTAGAAAATACAGGATATCCAAAAGAGATGTGGGATGGGCCTGTGGAGGATGGGCCATAATGTAAAAGAGTGCTTAGTCATTAACAAATAAATCACTTTTTACAAAACAACAGAGATATATTAATGTCATTCAATTTAAATTTCATTTGTATGAAAAAAAATCAATTATTATTTTAGTTATTTATTATTATTATTTTGAGACATCCAGTTTTATTGTTATGAAATACACATCCAGTTTTATTGTTATGAAATACTAGTAGGCTATTGGTAAAATATTTACTACTCAACACGTTCCCTATCATTTGTCATTCCTAACTTCTCTTTCAGTTTTATTGTTATGAAATACTAGTAGGGTATTGGTAAAATATTTACTACTCAACACGTTCCCTATCATTCGTCATTCCTAACTTCTCTTTCTTATGACAGCAAATACTTAAGTAGTCGACAGGAGTGTATAGCGATTTATAGTTTCAACAACACTTATGTAGATGATTAACAACTAATGATCTCCCATATCTTTCAACTGAAATATAATGCTTGAAGTAATAGCTACACAAAAGGCTACCATTCTATTAGATTGGTGAAATTATCAAAGATTTCAAAAAATCTCTACAAGGAGTATGTGAAATAAGGATCGACAATCTCTCTTGCCTAAGAGATTCAAACCCGTATCCTGTTAAGGTGACGTTCTTTTACAGGAGCAGTGGGTGGGAAATTATCATTCTTTTTTTTCTTTTTCTTTTTTTGAGAATTTTCTTTTAGTTTGTTAGGAAAGCTAAATTTTTATGTGATTTTGGAATTCTGGAATTACTTTTCCTACTATTTAAGAGTTATAGCATATGTGATTTATGCTTCAAAATTCTAGAAAAGTACTATGCATTTTTGCTAGGTATATGATGCATTATAAGTCCTTACATGTTAGTAATTTCTTTGTATAAAGTTTTGAGGTAGTTGTTGATAGATTCGACCCTGATACCCCCTCCGTGGTTCCCCGTGAACCTACCAGTGGAGTTTGTGCATTGTACAATTCCTAGGGAAATGCAATAAAGGGACCCCACCTAAAAAAGAAGTAAAACACATGCAACACCACAATACCTAAATTATATATAAAAGTCCCACCACATATATAGATATGGACCCATAAACGTTCAATACGAATATCAGAGCATTCTAAGAGTAGTCATGAATTTAAAGGGTTACATATGAGATTGGAAGATCCCACAAAACAAAGACATATAGGTGGGATAGAGTACTGCAGTTGTCGCAGAAAGAGCGGTGTTGAATCTTGCGCGAGGTAGGCCCTACGAACCCATTGACGGAAACAAATTTAAACAATAAACGTGAGAAATAAATCCTTGTGAGTGATATAATTATAAGGAAAATAATGCTTTTATTATCAAAATTTCTTCTCAAGACCTCACATTCGCTCTTTATAAGGTTCCCCGCTGAAAGACACAGAAACCCATCATTACCCAAGTCCAACAATATGAAATTTATAAAATCTAACCGATATGATTTTTAAGAACCTTAAACCCGAATCCGTTTACCAACATACAATCGTTACAAAAGGACATAAACCTCATATGTACAAATAATCATGAAAACACGATAACCACATATTGAAATGTGCTTATACTTAAATCAGAGACCAACAACGCACTGCATATTATATCCTTTATAAACCGTGACATACCCATTTATATACCACTTCCGTAAACTCGACCACGTCACCGTGCAATATTATGTAACCGCTGGATGGAACCGCTAACCTCACGACATCGTGGCAAACCACCGCCAGAACCCGACCACCACCGCGGGAACATTATATGTCCAATCACGCATATCGCGGCATACCACCGTCGGCAGAATCCGACCTCACGACCGCGGGAAATAATATCTAACTAAACTTCACTACATCGCAGCATACCAATCGCCAGAATCCGACTTCACGACCGCGGAAACATTATAGGAAAATTAAACTCACGATATCGCGGCATACCACCGCTTCAGAATCCACCTCACGACCGTGGGAAATAATATATGCGCAACCAAATTTTTACTCACAAGTGCTTTTTCAAACCCATCATCAGATCACAATCATTTCCACCAAATCTCAAAATCTCTTTCTTAAAACAATAAGTTTCCAAAGCCATTTAAAACCTCAATCCACGTACTCCAACATATTTAAAAATACCTGTACTCATCCAGAACCTAGTTAAAACTTCCAAATATTTAAAATGTCGGGATAAAACTTACATGAAATGATAACTTGTTTCTATAAAAACCGACATTTCACGCCTATTTAATAAACCAACCGTCCGATCAAATAAGTTATATATGAAATAACTAAACGTTGAAAATATATATCATAATAATACCCCAAAACATTCTAAAAACAAGTAAACCAATTACGTATCATAGACGCCTCACCTCGGGCTCCCCCATAAGATCGTCCCTACCGACGGAGCCCTCGTAATATAAATAAAATATCACTTAGGCTCCAATAACTGAACCAACAACATTGGAATGCCCCTAAGGTCTTAGAATAATTTTTAGAACTATGAATCATCCTAATTTGGATTCGACAATCCACTATACAATAGCCTTTATGAGTCTCTGTGACCTAAAATTGGGGCTTTTCACCCGGGAGCTAATTCCTCGAAATTGAACAGTCCAATAATTCCTAAAAACATCCAATTTCACTAATACAACATCAATTTTTCCAAATTTGACCAATCGATACTCTATTTCAAACTCCGACTTCTGTAATTACTCGAAACAACCTAAAATGGAAACCTAACCAAACGATGTCCAAAATTTGCAAACTACATATCAATGGAAAGCCCAAGAGACTAGGAACTCATTGGTACCATTACCTGTCCAACAAATGGTGGCCGGAAAACCCGATCTAAGCTTTGGCCGATTTCGTTTTGGTTGTAACTTCCAAACGGTGCGAAATCTGCAAAAAGGGACCACGTAGATGAGTTCAGAAGGTCCAAAAATGGTGGAAAGGAACTAAGTGGATAGCCTAGTGGCCGAAAATTGCCGGAAATCACAAACCCTGTGTGCAAAATCGGCAAGCAGCCGGCTGCGGTTCGCCGGCAGCCAGATCCCGGGCGCCCGGCCGGCGGCACAGAATTTTATGGCCAGACTGCCCGGCTAATGCATCTGGTGGTCCGGAGCGTGTACAAGAACTCCAAATGGCAGACTCACCTGTCCGATTCACGGCTGGCCATAGATGGCTACTTCCTACCAAAAGGTGTTCCCCATTGGTATTTCTTAGGTTTTGGGAGCCTGGGCGGTTGTTTTGGGCTGCCAGGTTTCTAGCCTGTATCATGTTTATGTTTATAGGGTCTAGGTCGTCAAAAACTTTATTAACTCACACTATAGCCGCTACTATCGAATCCTCTAATTCGCCATAACTTTTTATCCGTAAGTCGGATTGCATGCTCCGCCTGTCTATGAACTCGACGTGACGAGGCCTACGTAAATGGTACGTCTTGGGGCTTTAATCCAAAACCATTCTCCTAAAAAAGTCAAACCCTATCAACTTGGTCAAACTTTAATAAACTCAGATATTTGGTACGGTCATACAACCTAGCTCCCTTAAAGCAGCAAAATTTCGCCTCTAAATTGCACTGCGTCATGGAAGAGGTGAGGATACCGGCTCCGCACTGGGTCTCTCCCGCTCCCAAGTCACTCTCGACTAGGTGAGTTCCTCCAAAGGACCCTTCACTAAGGATATTGTCTCATGCGTAAGCTCCTTCTTTCTACTCGTAATCGCACCGGCCGGCTCCTCGCAGGATAAGTCATCCCCGTTAATCTCCGTGTCTCCAACACATGAGGGATCCGAATATACTCTGCGTAGCATGAGATGTGAGTTCACATTATGGACTCGAGAAAGCTCCTCCGGTAAGTCTAATCTATAAGCCACTTGACCTACCCTCTCAACAATCTCAAAAGGTCCAATGTAGCGAGGACTTAATTTCCCTCGCTTCAAACGCACGACGCCTTCCAAGAGAGAGTTTTAAGAATACTGATCCTCGACCTCAACCAAGATCCCCTTAGAATATCCATAACCCTAAATATTCATCAAAACGTATGTCAAACTACCAACAAGCTAAGGTTGGCATAAAATCTTCCTGTATACCAAAACCCTATAGGTCTAACTTTCAGCGTCACTAGCTTGGTCTCTTACCTACATCTAAGGTGGAGGGAAACAATTAGATGAGCTTTGGCTGTACCAAGAGTGAATCCCCTAACAAGCCATGCTCATAAAAACATTTCAATTATACATAATTCAAGATATCTCAAAACATGAGCATTTTACAGATAATAGGTTGATGATGGAAACACATGAATGCAATACTACCACCATCACAACCCCTCATCAGTGACTCTTTAGTTTTCACCAAGGACTGTATTAATCATCCTGAGAGTTAACACAAATTGTCAGACTTACTGTCACTGTATGATGTGTCTCATTCCGCATGAACTGTGATCTTTCCATTGCAACCCAAGACTTAAGGTCATCGCCCGCATTCATTTCAGTCTGTAATTCGCCACACAAAAGCAATTTTGAATGGTACAGACTCCCACAACATCAAACTACAGCATAAGGTGGAGAAGGCTTATAAGATCCCCTACTTCTTATCCAAATGTCCGCAAGTCTCCTAAGGAAGTCAAAACCCGAGGCTAATTGGTGGTCCAACAAATGTCATAAGATTTTAGCCTCTCACAATCCGATTGCGGTGTCATAAAATTACTCAAGGGTCTCATTACTTATCACCATCGACTCATATATATATCCTTATACCTTCCATCATAAACCTGATCCCAAGTACCCTCTACACTGTTGCATCAATATCAACACCGTTGTTGCAATACACAAACAATTCACCTGTAAGATAAACTGCCTCTGTACTCCCATTCCATATTACTCATTTGAAGATAAAGTGCTAAGGGTTCTTTTTCAACTGGGATCACCCAGTTTGGAGCAAAAATGATCAAGTTATGGCAAAAAAAAAAAAAAAAAATAACACTGCCTGGCTAAGTACACAGAAAAAAAAAAAAAAAAAAAAAAATCCATCCCACAAAAATGCAAGAATTTATGATTTTCCCACTTTTCCATAAGTTTCAATCCAAATCTCACAATCCTCCTAATACTCAAAACACATCAAAGCCACTCTATCTAACCCGAACATCTTCCAAAACATATCTTAAATAAGGAATCTGCATTGCCAACTCAATTAACTAATCTAAGGTTAGATGAAACTTAACTTCCAAAAAGAGAGTAATCCATGAATCGTATCCTCTATAAAAATCCCCTCAAATCCTTACACACCAAGTGGATTAGGGTCTTACCTCCTCATATCCTTTCAAATATAGGGTTAGGAGAAATTCCCCCCAACCAAAACTCCTAGAAAAAGAACCATTTTATAAGAATCAAAAACCAACAACCTTTACCTTTTCGCTCAATCTCCTTTCCTACTAAACAATGAAGTGGTCTCTTGCTATTCTCGAGAACCCTTCAAGTGAACCTCGCAGATGCCACCCCGCTCATCCTAGTGGAACTCCGCACTCTCACATCGAGTTGGTTGCTCCCAATTCCAGTAACTCCAAGCTTACTTTCTCGAGGATCCCACATGAGCCCACGCAGAGTTCATACAACCGAGAACCCCACGCCTAACCAAATTTTTACTCATTAACTCAGATAACCTGTATTGCCTTAAAGTCTCGCAAACACCAAAACCCAAATGTCTCTTTATGTTCCAACTCGCTTCTCGAGTACACCAGGGATATCGTCATTTAAGACAATGACAATCCGATTCTGAAGCATGGAATTAAGACCCGGGTTCATTAAATCCATGAAAGCCGGCCAAGTACTGTGAGTCCAAAGACATCACTAGAAACTCATAACGCCATATCTCCCATCTTGAATCCCGCCTTGGGAATGTCCGATTCCCTAATCCCACTGATGGTACTCGACCTCAAGCCAATCTTCTTGCACCACAGGAGCTGATCAAATAGGTCATCAACGAGGCAAAGGATATTAGTTCACGAATGGTGACCTTATTCAGCTGTCTACCTTAGTCTATACACAACCTCTAAGTGCCATCGGGAAGAAGAACTATATTCGAATAAATGAAACAAATTCGATTCCAAAGGATAAGGTTAGGAAGGTATACAAAACCTTGGATGAGTTGCACGTGATAGCACAACCCAAGGAATTTAGAAACCTAGGCTCGATACAGTGACGGGACCCAGGCCGGATACCTCCGGGGTTCCCAGGGTGGTCTAGCTAGTGAGTTCCATTGTACAATTCACAGAGATGCCTGAAAGGACCCACCTAAAGAAAGTAAAACACATGCAACACCCACATGATACACAGAATTATATATAAAAAAGTCCCACCACATATATAGATATGGACCCATAAACGTTGTCTGAGATATCAGAGCATTCTAAGAGTAGTTCTTGAATTTAGGGTTACATATGAGATTAAATAGATCCCACAAAACAAAGACATATAGGTGGGATAGAGTACTGCAGTTGTCGTAGATAAAGCGGTGTTGAATCGTGTAGTGGAAGCCTACGAAATTTGCCGGGACCTAGGAACAAATTTAAAACAATAAACGTGAGAAATAAATCTCAGTGAGTGACATAATTATAAGGAAAATAATGCTTTTATTATCAAAATTTCTTCTCTCAAGACCTCACGTTCGCTCTTTATAAGGTTCCCCATTTAGAAACATTTCTGAAACCCATCTCATTACCCAAGTCCAACAATATGAAATTTATGCTCAAAAATCTAACCGACATGATTTTTAAGAACCTTAAAACCTGAATCTGTTTCACAACATACAATTGAGCATAAAGTGTATAAACCTCATATTGTACAAATAATCATGAAAACACGATAACCAAAATTATTGAAATGCTTATACTTAAATCAGAGACCAACAACGTACCGTACATATATCCTTTATAAACCGTATTATATACCCATCATATATCATCGGGTAAACCCGAGCCTCACGTCACCCGTGCAATATTATGTAGTTGGATGGAGACCAACCTCATGACATCGTGGCAAACCACTTGAAACCAGTGGCTTGAGCCTCACGACCGTGGAAACATTATATAACTAACTCACGACATCGTGGCATACCACCGTCGGTAATCCGACCTCACGACCGTGGAAATAATATCTAACTAAACTCACGACATCGTGGCATACCACCGTCGGTAATCCGACCTCACGACCGTGGAAATAATATCTAACTAAACTCACGACATCGTGGCATACCAGTCGATGTCCAGGCCTCACGGCTAGTGGAATAATATCTAACTAAACTCACGACATCGTGGTATACCACCGTCGGTAATCCGACCTCCGCGACCCGTGGAAGCATTATATAATTAAACTCCCGACATGGTGGCATACCCGCCGTCGGTAATCGACCTCACGTGAGTGGAAATAATATATAACAATTTTTACTCACAAGTGCTTTCCAAGCGATCATTATCATAATCATTTCACCAAATCTCAAAATTTCTTTCTTAAAACAATAAGTTTCCAAAGCGGTTTAAAACCTCAATCCACGTACCCAACATATTTAAAATACCACAGACTCATCCAGGAACTCATTAAAACTTCCAAATATTTAAAATGTTGACAAAACTTACATGAAATGATAACTTGTTTTTATAAAAACTGACATTTTCATTTATGCACAACCAATAGTCCATTCGAATAAGTTATATATGAAATAACTAACCGCAAAATATATATCATAATAATACCCCAAAACATTCTAAAAACAAGTAAACCACTCACAGACTATAGACGCTCAATTTTGTTCCTAGCAGGGATCGTCTCAGGCGACGTGAGTGCTGTAATATAAATAAAATATCACTTAGAGCTCGATAACAAACTGACAACATTGGAATGCCCCCTAGGTCTTAGAATAATTTTTAGAACTGAAATCATCCTAATTGGACTCAGACGGAGTCCAGTTACCTGATAATGCCCTATGGGCCGTACCCAAAATTGGGGCTTTTTACTCGGGAGCTAATTCCTCGAAATTGAGCAGATCGATATTCCTAAAAACATCGATTTCACTAATACAACATCGATTTTGCCAAATTTGACCAATCGATACTCTATTTCGGTCCAGGCTTCTTGGTAATTACGAACAACCTAAAAATGGAAACCCTAACCAAGCGATGTCCAAAATTTACAAACCACATATCAATGGAAGCCCGAGACCAGGAACTCATTGGTACACCATTACCTTGGTCCCGATAGTCGCTGTGGTGGCGGGCCCGATCCTAGCCGGCCCGATTTCGTTTTGTTGTAGCTTTCAAGCGTGCGAAATGCAAGGGACCACGTAGATGAGTTCAGAAGGTCCAAAAATGGTGGAAAGGAGCTATGGGATGGCCTGAAGTGGCCGGAAAATGGCCGGAAATCCTGAAAACTTCGGTCTGAAATCGGTGCGACCATGTCGGGTTATGAAGCCAGATCGGCAGCGTCCGTGGCGGTTGGCCCGTAAAATTTTGCACGGCCGGCATGGGATCAGCGGTGGCGCACACAGTGGTCGGCAGCACGTTAATACGATAACTCCGGCCCGGTGGTGCCTCGATGCAGTCAGATTTCTCCGCATTGTAGCGGTGGCTACCAGCCCCCGAGTGCTTCCCTGGTGGAGGATTTTCTCTTAGGGTTTGGGAGCTCGAGTGTTGTTTTGGGCTAGAGGTTTTCATTTGATATCACAAGCTATGTTTATATAGGGTCTAGGGTGTTTAGGGTAAAAATCAGACGAACTTGGACAACGATAAAGTGCTCTTGTTGAACTTCTAATGGTAGTAACTTATCGAGTAAGTCGGTTGTGATTAGCCGTCCTATGAGCTTCGTATCGGCGAAGGCCTCTGAGAAATGGTGTCTTAGTTAACCTAAAAATATTCCTCCTCGAAAAGTCAAACTTAGTCAGCTTGGTCAAAGCTTGGTCAACGGTCAAACTTGGTCAAACTCGTATTATTTAGTGCAGTCGATTACTTTTTTGTGGGCCCACCCCTGGCCTTTCAGACGAGGGGTGGTCCCACTCTGTTATCCTAGTTCACAGGGGTTTCTTTGTACTCCGTGGGCTCGAACTTTGGGACCATGAGCTTAGATCTGTATTCGGTAGTGGGAACTGCCTCGAATGGGTGTCTGCTCATGGTCCCGAGTGCAGGCGAGGCTGAGCTAGGGGATAGCTGTGGTGGGACCACCTCGATCAGTGGGCTTGAAAGTGGGCTCACCTAAAGGAGTAACCCCGAGTTAGTGAGTGGGAACACTACCTCCCGGTGGGTATCTAGGCTCATGGTCCCCGGGTTCAGGCCCGCGGTAGAAAAGAAACCCTTGTGAGCTAGGGGGATAGCCTGTGAGTGGGACCACCCCTCGTCGGAGTGGGCCAGGGGGTGGGGCCCTTACATTAGTCTCATGGTGTGTTTTTATGTAATTCTTTTTAGTATTGTTTGTCATTCATTTTATCATTCACTCATTCTCAATTTAGTAATCCCTAGAAATCCCATTCAAGCATCCTTGTATGGCAGTTGTCTCTTTAATCATATATTGAAAACATATAAGTTGAAAAAGTATGGATATGATTATTTATTGTGGTCATACTCAAGTTTTCAACTTAAATGTTTTGCATATGATTGGTGAAATTGTCTACAAATGATGCTTCAATTGTTCGTTTGGACAATTTAGAAATACATAACATCTATGAAATCACACACTTATGCTTTATCGTTTTGATAAATTTTAAAAGTAATTTCCTTGTTCTTTGGTCTCTTGGTGCATATTTGGACAAGGTGACATATTGTTAGCAGATTAGTTAAGCTAACTAATAATATGTTTATACCTTGGCCATTTCATGTACTTGAAGAACTATAGGGAAATGCTGCCGAAATTTATTCAAAATGAAACTAAGCATGTTGGTGATTGATTCATATGAATTATGTATTTCTAAATGGGATAGGAACTACTACCTGATATAAGAGTTTGAGATGATACAAAACATATCACATTCATTATAAGTCGATAGGAAGATTCATTGTTATGTGAGTGAAGGATTTAATTTGCAGAGGTACAAGAAAAATGCTAATGGATAAGAGTTGGATGCAAAAGTCAGAGGAGTAAGCAATGAATATCAACTAGGAGTCTCATAGTTCTTAGACTTTGCCTTTAACAATGCATCGGGAAAAGAAATGCTCCCATGTCCTTACATTCATTGCAATAATTTTCTACAACAAAAAAGCGAGAAACTATGTATGACCATTTGTTAGACAATGGGATAGCTAGAAATTATGTGCGATGGTTAATGCATGGGGAATATGAGTTTTTTGAACCTACAAATACTAGAAATAGTGGCACTAGTGGGTCTAATATGCATGATGAAATGGAAGAAATATTAAATGATGCATTCGGAATGTCAATGCCAAATGAGGAATCTAAAAGAAGTGCACATGTTCATGAGGAGTTTGAAATACTGAATAAGAATGCAAACAAATTTTATAATTTGTTGAGGGAAGCTGAGCATGAATTATATCCAGGGTGTAAAAAATTTACAAAGTCGTCTTGTGATGCCCCAAAACCCGGGGGTTCGTTGACAACCCGTCAACCCGCGGAAAACCTGTCTCATGTCATGAGACCCATACATGAGTAAAATGGCCACTTTGTCCCATACATCAATACTCACCAAAAATCTAACCAACTATATTACAATAGTTCAAGAGTTGATACATCACTCTTAATACAAACATATATTAAGATTTAAAGTTTTAATACATGTTATACCAAATGAATACCAAAGCCACATGTCGACTTTATTCTGGCGGTATAATGAGCGTCGTCTCATTACACTCCTTGTCTGTAAATAATGATCTCGACGGGTGAGCAATGCTGTAGTGATAATCTCCTACACGGGTTACTCCCCACCTAAGTGCACATGTCATGGCAACCAAACACACTCAAGAGAATACATGATCCTACTTGAATGTCTACATGCCCAATCCCATGTCTCGAGTCCTCACCGACTCCCTCGCACATGCCTAATCCAAATGTGAGAAAAATAAAGTTTTCAAAACAAAAGGTTTCTGTTCTCGAAAACAACTACCAAGTTTCGGTAAAATCTATTAGACACAACCCTCAGGGGCGGTGCTGAGTGGTCTCCAAGCAGTCAATAGGTCCGCCTCGAGATGAAGCTTGGACAACTCTCGAGAATTCTTGAAAAATCTTCCTCGAAATTCCTTTCACAATCATTTTCACTTTTCTTTCATTTTCGTGTCATGCACTCACACCTATCGTTATAGGGTGCCTCGGTGCATATGGAATGCATTATGTCAATTCCAAACAATTCATGCTAATATATTTACATGCATATATTAACAAAATTAACTCACATAAATCATGTTATTCAATTTACAACAATAACACCAAAATTAGCTCACATGGGCTAATTAACAATCTAAGCAATTCATTTTGAATCTTGACAACAAAATCACACAACATATCGTGAGCAGTAGAACCTAAGTCGACCTTTGCTCATGGCCACATAAGTAGGGATTTTCTTAACTCTGTTCAAAGATTTTGAAATTTGAAAACATGGCCGTCAGATTCGACAAATCCCGAAGTAAATTCTGGAATGGTATAACGGTAAAGAATAAGCCAAAGTAGGAAAGATCCACACTCTTTAGAGTTGTCGGACTTCCTGAATCGGTGCTTACCGCATTAGCCCTTGCCGCTTAGAACAACTTTGCTTCTTGCTCAACGAGTAGATGATCAAGTAGGAAATCACAGAGAGAGTCGTTTTCTACTCTCTAAAACCAGTCTCTCACCCTCACTGCACGATTTCCAGCAGCCCAATGGAGAAGAAGGTGCCTTTTTGTCTTATTCACTTATTCTTTTCACTTAATTCTCATTTTGTCCTTTAGTTTGATTTTGACATATGGGCACAATCTAAGCCATTAAATCTCCAAATCCTCTCGCTAATCGTGCGACATGTGTCACATGGAGTACGTGTAGTAGGTGAATTTTATGCTCGCATAACCATGAGCCGTTTATGACACACACCCAGGCCTTTCGGTGCCTCGAAAAACTTAAAATTCCGACTATCTCGAAATTCGACGAAATGCGACGTGGTAGCTAGATTTCGCGAGACAATTCCAACGGTGAAGTCTATTTCGTCATCTGAGATCTAGAAAAATTTCGGATTTTGTCCGAAATTACCATTTTACCATTTTTCAGAAAATTAGAATTTTCCCGGGTTTTACACGTCTTTTATCATAAGACTATTTCATATGAAGTGTATTAATGGATGGAGCAATAAGCCATTTACAATGTTACTTGAATTGTTAAAGGAGGCACTTCCTAAGGGTAAGACATTGCCAAGCAATTATTACCAAACAAAAAAAGTACTCCGTGACCATGGCCTCCATTATATTAAGATTGATGTCTACCCCTCATATTGTATGTGGTATTCAAAAGAGCATGCAAATTTGAATGAGTGTATTGTGTGTGGTGTCTCTAGATGGAAATCAAGTGATGTTCATCCTACAGATGAGTTTAATCAGTCATCAAAGAAAAAAAAATTCTGCTAAGGTATTGCGTTATTTTCCCTTAAAACCAAGACTTCAAAGGTTACATATGTCATCGAAGACAGCTTCTCACATGAAATAGCATGTTGATGGTTGAATGAGAGGTGAGATGATGAGGCATCCAATAAACTCTTTAGCTTGGAAAAACTTCGATAAGATACACCCTTCATTTACACAACAACCTCGAAATGTTAGGCTTGGTTTAACAAGTAATGGGTTCAATCCTTTTAGAAATATGTCAATTTCATATAGCATGTGGCTCGTGTTTCTTATTTCATATAACTTACCACCTTGGATGTGTATGAAACAAACATTCTTCATGTTGTCACTACTTATTCTTGGTCCAACTGCACCTGGGAATGACATTGATATATACTTACAACCATTAATGGATGAGTTGAATGAGTTATGGGAGGTTGGAGTTGTAAAACCATAGAAAATTCTAATTTTATGAAAAATGGTAAAATGGTAATTTCTGTCAAAAATCTTGAATTTTTCTAGATCTTGGATGACGAAACGGACTCCACCGTTGGAATCGTCTCGCGGAATATAGCTACCACATCGAATTTCGTCGAATTTCATCAAATTCCGAGACAATCATAATTTGCACGTTTTTCGAGGCAACGAGCATAGTGCGGGACACTTGGCACATTTTGAGTGGCTCACAGTGTGCCACGTGTCAGGTGCAGAATGAGTCAACTTGAGCTCAAGTGTGGGGCCCATGTGGACATGTGGCATCTCCTAATTTGAGGAAAATCCAAAGTGGGTGGATAAAGTGGATAAGGTAATCCTATCAACCAATGACAATTGGACATGTGGCTTGAGGGACAAAAGAGGAATAAAATAAAAAGAAAAAGAGCTTTCTTCTCCATTTTTTTGGGCTGTACGTGCAGGGGAGGGAAAATCATATTTTTAGAGAGAGAAAGTCCAACTTCTCTCTAGATTTCCCGGCTTTCGGACTGTCAGTTCACGTCGAGCCAAGAAGCAAAGTTGTTCTACGTGGCAAGGGCTACGCATGGGCACCGGTTTTTGGGAGTTTTGACAACTCCGGGAGGTAGGGGTTTTCTCCTACTTGATTTAATCCTTGTTTAAGAATCTTGTTAATGATTTGGAGTGTTTGAGGCCGTGAATGGCAGTTTGGTTGGTCCCAAAACATGGGACTGAATTGTTGAAATTTTTGGGACCCGTTTTGGACAGTCCTGAACTAATCCCGGGCTAGAAATGGTCCCCTTATGTTATAATTGTGTGTTAAATTATGGTTTGGGTGTTGTTGGGCTAGAAATCGCCATGGATTTCGGTTCCACAAAGTGGAATCGATGCTCGGTGAGAGGGTCACGGACGGTAGCGCTCGTTTGGGGACTATTAAAAAGCGATTCTCGGTTTTGCTTGTTGGACCCGAGAATGGTCCATAATGTTGTAAGTAAAATATTGCTCAAGATGAATGGCTTGGAGCATGCATAGAATGAAATTGTTAATGCATGAAAATTTAATGTGTTGACATGAGGTTGAATTATATAAAAATATAATTGTGTGTGAGCCATTGGAATTGGATTGTTAATTAGCCCATGTAAGCTAATTTTGATGTTATTGCCATGAATAAATAACATGTGGTATGTATGTGAATTTTGTCGATATAAGCATGATGATATATTGGCATGTGTTGAATGAAAATGGCATAATGCATTTCATATGAACTGGGGCAACATAGATAAATAGGTGTGAGTGCATGACATGAAAGAAAAACGAAAATGGTTGTGAAAGGAATTTCAAGGAAGATTTTCTGAATAATTGCCTTGGAGAGTTGTCCAACAGTTCATCTCGGAGCGGACCCGCGTATTTCAAAATTACCCATCAATTACGCCTCGGAGGGTTGTCGATATATTTCTTAGAAACTCGGTAGTGTGTTTTCGAGAAAAAAACCCTTTGTTTTGAAAACAATATTTTCTCACACTTGGCTTAGGCATGCGTGAGGGAGTTAGTGAGGGCTCGAGAAGTGGGAAAGGGTGAGTCACATTCTCATCCATATCATGTAGACATTCAAGTAGGATCATGTATTTGCTTAAATGTGTTTGTGTTGAATCATTGCATATGCACTTAGGTGGGGAGTAACCCATGTAGAAGATTATCACTACTGGGCATTGCTCACCCTATCGAGGGATCATTATTTTAGGTACAGGGGGTGTTCAGGAGGACGGCGCTCACTAGAGGCCTCTTTTTAGAAGAAAGCCGACATGTGGCTTTGGTAGATACTTTTTGTATAACATGTATTAAAATTTTAAATCTTGATATATGTTTGTATTAAGAGTGATGTATCAACTCTTGAACTATGGTAACATAGTTGATGTATTTTTTGGTGAGTATTGATCTATGGGCCTAAGTCGCCATTTTTACTCATGTATGGGTCTCATAATATAAGACACATAGGTTTTCCACGGGTTGATGGGTTGTCAACGGACCCCCGAGATCGGGTTATCACAACTTGGTATCAGAGCTTAGGTATACGAATACCTAAGGCTTGAGGGACTTGGGCTTAGGCCATGGTCATTAAGGTATATGAGCATCACAGCTCGATGTTAGGGTTTAGGTATGTGATTACCTAGGCAGTCACGAGACAGGATTAGAACACTTCATGCATTGTGTTTCATGTGTGCTTGGGTGTATAACATGATGTGTTGTATGTGTTGTGTGAAATTGTGTGCTTGGTAAATAGCACATAGGAAAGATGTTGAACACTAGGGTTGAGAAAATAAAACCTTAGGAGGTTGAGAAATTTTGGGCAAAATAGTCCAGAATTAAATGAAAAAAAATGTTGAGGAAAATTTTTTTTTTTTTTTTTTTCTTTGAGGAGTTTCTGAGGAGTGTAAAACGGGAAAAACATAATAAATAAAATAAATTATAATAAATTTGTTGGTTCTACGAAGATATGAAAAAAAAAAAAAAAATATATATATATATATATATATATATATATATATATATATATATTTTTTTTTTTTTTTTTGATCTTGTAGTAAGTAGAACAGATGAAAAATAAATGAGGAAAAAAAAAAGGTTGAAGGAGACTGGATGGGCTACTGCCCATTTTCCAGTTTGGGTCACGATACAACATATTGTATCGTGACAAGGAACAAGAGCGCTGGGGCACGCGGCAAACATTGCGGCACGAGGACGGCGCCACTGAATCACGACTAATGGAGCCGCGACACGGCCCGATGGCTACGATACGGTCGGCGCATGCGGGTCTAGCGGCGATGCGGCTATGGCACGGCCATTGGAGTCTTGTCGAGATACAAAATTTTGTATCGTGACAAGGGGAGCGTCTGTGTGCGACACGTGCTTCTGTCTGACGGCTCGCGCACGACCACGTGGCGGTAGCGTCAGGCGCCGCAACCCCGGTAGCGCGGCATGGGTTGTGGTCATGTTACGATTTTGTATCGTTATGGGCGACCATTAATGTCGCGTCTGGTAGCGGCAAAGGGTACGCGATCTGGCCTTAGCGGCTGCGATCACGGTCGCGATGGTGCCTGCGATACGGCGCGGCGGCCTTCGACACTTCCTTGATAAGCCTTGGCAGCCAGCGGCGGTGTCGCGTGATAGGGGTTTGGGTCGCGTCTGATTTTGTATCGTGGTAGGGGGCTGCGACCTGACGCCCAACCTGGCCATGACATGGCCACAACACGGGCGCCCGGGCATACGTCTGGCGCCATGCGCCTGACACGCGCTATACCTGTGACAAAGTGCGATGTCTTCTTTGATCTGCGCGACTGGGCCTTGGGTGTGCACCTTTGTGCACGACCCATTTTCGATGCACCGTTTACAACCACTGTTTGGATCACTGTTCATGGACACTATTCACGAACACTGTTCACGGGGTTTTTCAAAAAAATCAAAAATCAAAAATCAAATCAAATCAAATCAAATAAGATAAAATGAAATAAAATAAAATAAAATTTTTGTTGCGTATGATTTAAAGTATGGAAAATTTTTTGGCATGTGAATAGTGTCTCAAGGTTGTGTTTACACCTTAGAGATGCTGCATTAAAACTTAACTTACCATTGAACATGTGTAGATGGCTAGTCATAGGAGAGGACATAGAGGTCGTCCGCAGTGCGAAATTCGAAGCACCGCGATATTTGACCCGACCAAGCCTTTGTTGAAATTTGTGAGGTTGCATTTCTTGCCATTACTGGTAGTGCGGCCCGGTACCCGAGGAGATCGAGTAACCTCTAGAGGTTCAGAGCGCATCATCCTCTAATATTCACAGGGGGAGGAGATCCGATGGTGGCAGACCATTGGTTTATGCAAGTGGAGAAGGTATTAGAGGCTATGGAGATTACCTCCGATACGACCAAGATTAAACTAGCTGCATTCCAACTAAAGGGTGAGGCCCAAGTGTGGTGGAACTGGGAGAAGACCTCTAGGGACCTAGAGGCAATGACATGGGCAGAGTTCCAGGAGCTGTTCATGGGAGGGTATTTTCCGGCCACTACGAGACATGCAAAGGCTCAGGAGTTCCTAGAGCTAAAGTAGGGGGCCATGACTGTGATTGAGTATATGGCTAGGTTCACGGAGTTAGCTCACTTTGCTGACGATTATGTAGCCACAAACAGGTGTCTCGAGAATGGAATCATTGTCCATTCGAGCAGGGATTGTAGACTTCGCCTAAGAAGACATGACTCCATGTCGGGACTACCACACCATGTGAGAGAGAGATGAGTAGATGCTAAGCAATTCTCGACAAAAAGGCTACGTACAAGGGTGTGGAGGAGAGAGCTCGGCCTTTCCGGCCTCGGCATGGCTTTTGGCCAGGCAAGGATTTCGTGAATGTCCGAGGTTATCAAAGGCTGCCAAGATGGGCATTGCCCAAAAAGATAGAGGATATGTTATTTTCGCCGATACTGGACATATGAGAGATCTGACGTTTCCAGAGATTGTGATCCTGATTTTGGGACAGCATTATAATCCATTTAGCTGCAGGACAGAGAGGGATACAAATATTCCGGTGGACGCCCCAATTCCTGAGGGTCCGTTAACAACCCGTCAACTCGCTTAATATCGCGGATGCTAACCCCGACACCACCATTGAGTCTCGTGACTCGGGACTTAACGAAATCCGCGTAGCTCTCAGACGGAGTTTGCATCAAGATGCAACTGCCCTAACATTTTGCCAACTGTACCACACGGTCCACGTGCGAATAAAAATGGCCATCAGTCTCCATGCATCAATATCACCAAAATCTAACCAATTATTACTACAGTCTAAGAGTTACTACATTTACTCTTAACCAAAACATATAATACAAACAATTTAGAGTTCTAATACATGTTTTACAAAGAAATGTCAAAGCCATAATCTCTGGGCTTTCTTCTAAAAGCTACTAAAGGATTTTAGTCCTCCACTCTCTATAAATCTGAAATAATAATCTCACTGTAAGGAGCAATGCCTAAGAGTGATAATCTCCCTACATACTCTCACCTAAGTGCACATGTAATGACAAACTCAAAACACACCAAGCAAACATATGATCCACTTGAACGCCTACATGCCTAATCCCATGCCCCAGTCCTCACCGACTTCACATGCCTGAAGCCAAATGTGAGAAAATACAGCTTTCAAAACAAAAGGTTTCTGATCTCGAAAAACGTACCACCGATTTTTAAAATCTATCGACAACCCTCCGCCAATCGAAATTTCCAAAATCTTCCTGAAATTCCTTTCACAACCATTTTCATTTTCATTTTCTTTCATGTCATGCACTACACCAACATTCAGCCTCGATGCATATGTGTTTAGCCATGTCATTTCCAAAAATTGATATCAATATATTTTACATGGCTATATTAAACAAATTAACTCACATAAATCATGTTATTTTATCCATGGCAATAACATCAAAATTAGCTCCAGTAATGGATAATAACAATTTAAGTAATTATTCTAAACACCCAACAACATAAAATTCACACACAACTCCACGGAATGCAGAACTTAGGGTCTGCATGACCTGTTTTCACTTTCACACAATGTGGATTTTCTCACTGTCTAAATTTTTTGAGACTAAACACTCGGCCATCCGTGCCTCAACAACCCCCATCCATTAAAATGTTCCTTTAGCCAAAGAATGAAACCATAGAGAAGACCTCACTGAGCTGTCAAACTCCATAAAATTCAAGGTCACTGCAGCTCTCGTAGTTAGATCAACTTCTTGGCCGTCTCCACTTAGAACCGGCTCATCCGAAAGACAGAAATTCAAAAGAAGTAACACTTTCTCACTCTAAAACCAGTCTTGCACCCTCACTCCGCCTGCTTCCAAAGAAATGGAGGAAGCATGAGGTCTGGTTGCCTTTATTCTTAATCTTTTCACTTAATCTCCATTTGTCCTTGGGCTTTGATTTAAAGCTTGATTACAGCTTAATCTAAGACATTCATCTTCATCCTCTCACTAATCATGAAACATGTGTTACATGGGGACATGTAGTAGGTGACTTTTGTTACATCACATGTCTCTCACAAGCCGCTTCATACTCAAGACGGCGGTCGAACATGAAATTCGACCGTCTCTATCTTCGAATTAATCTTACGGTAACTAGATTTCAAGAGACGATTCTAACGGTGAAGTCCGTTTCTTCATCTGAGATCTAGAAAAATTTCGAATTTTGACCAAAAATACCATTTTACCATGTTTCAAAAAATTAGAATTTTCTTGGGTTTTACAATTCCTCCACACACCCTACGGGTCGAGGAACCAGCTACCAAGTATGTTGCTATACACAAGCACCTTCGACAAAGATGATGGGCCAGAGCCAGAGTGTGGGTCGAGGCTCAGCACGTAACCCTGTGTCAAGACTTCAAGGACCCAGGGCATGTCTATGTCACAGGCTAGAGGGTCGAAAGACAGTATCACCTGACATGCAGTGGGTAACATTTATAATTGAGATTTTTCTTTCCGATGCATCATGTTCTATTAAATATTTCAGGTGATAGGTCTGGGCGAGGTCGAGGCTGAGAAGCCATGTGTGGATGTTCTTCCCTAACCTGGGGAGAGTCAATCATAGTCAGATTATGAGTCGAGGTCTCCGAGATTCTCGTCATGGTACCCTGGGATCGATCGAGCCTGCGTAGTGCAATTGCGCGATTAGTCGCACGAGTCAGTGGTGCACAGATGGTCATTCACTACTCTCGTGAGCGAGGGCTTCTGAGTTTGCTTAGACTACGTCCAATGAAGACTCATAGTTCAAATCAGAAATGAAAATTAATTCAATGTGTGTTGGGACGAAGCAAGAAGGGGGTCATAGCCCTCGTGAAAAGCCCGGAATGTGGGGTGTAAGAGACCCGCGGAGATATCCACTGTGTAAAAGATCCTACAAGAGATATCCAAATTTCAAAAGGGTAAGAGACCCAGCTGAGATATCCCAAATTTGGTACAAAGCAGAGATCCATGAGATGTCCAAAGTTAAGGTTCAAAAGACACATATCGGCCATGGTTATCACTTAAACCTAACATCATGTGCTGGGATGCAACAGACCACTGACACACCCATCATGAAGTTGTGTTTGTATCAGAGCCGACAAGGGCTCAGATACGGATGTCATTCATGACATGGATTAAAGTGACTACTCACGGTTATCGTTGATCGCGACCTTGGGGAAGTTACCGCGTCGCACACCAAGCTAGCTGAACAAGGTAGGTTACATATGCAATACTATCGGACGCAGATACGCGAACTCCTGATCAAATCTCTTTAAGGAGTGAGAAACGTGAAACCCAAATAAAAATTCTAATTTTCCTCAAAATTAAAGAAATGGTACTGGGTCAAAATACGTAATCTTTTCTAGATCCTTATGATCTAAACGCACTCACCGTCAACTAACTCGCGAACTAGCCATCAATGCAATGACCACGACCGGTGACAAATTAATTTTGCACGCCGAGGCAACGAGCATAAGATTTGACACTCGCACATTCGAGTGGCCCACAGCAGCCACATGTCAGGCAGAACGAGTCAACTTGAGGTCAAGTGTGGGGCCCATGTGGACATGTGGCATCTCCTAATTTGAGGAAAATCCAAAGTCGCGGATAAAGTGATATGTAATCCATCAACCAATGACAATCGATACGTGGCGCTTTAGGACAAAAGATATTAAAATAAAAAGAAAAAGTGTTTCTTCTCCCATTTTTTTTGGTCAGAATGCGGCAGGGGAGGGAAAATCATATTTTTAAAGAGAGAAAGTCCAACTTCTCTCTAAATTTCCCTGGCCGATCGTCGTTGTCGCCAAGCAAGAAAGCTGTTTACGCAACAAAGTTACGCGCAAGATCAGATTTTAGCTTCGACAACTCCGGAGGTAGGGTTTTCTCCTACTGGGATGAATCTCAAGTAATGATTTGAGTGTTTCGAGGCCATGAATGTGATTGTCGGTCCTAAAACTGGGACTGATCATGAAATTTTTAGACCTGCTTAATACCTAATCGATCCTGTGCTGGAAATGGTCCCTTGTGTTATAATCGTGTTAAATTATTATTGTCATTTTTAAATGCACAGATTTCAGTTCCACAAAGTAACCGACGTTATGGTATACCGCCCACTGACAACATCGTCATTTTAGTGGACTGTTAAAACAGTCTCGGTTGCTTGTCGGACCGAGAATGGTCCAGCATGTGCTAGGCAAAGTATCGCTTCAAGATGAATGGCTGGAGCACATGAATCGAATTGGTTAATGCATGGTAAATTTAACGGTTAATACGAGGTCAATTATATAAAAATATAATCAAAGTAACACCGACGTTAATTAAATTTTACGCGAGTTTTTAATTTCATGTTATCACATGAACAACAACAACGGTATGTGACATAATCGGTTGATATACTTAATGACTTATATATCGGGTACGCTATTAAATGAAATGGCATAACGATCATATGCACAGCAAATTCCAGATAAACAAACAGTATGGCTCACATGAAAGAAAACCAAAATGGTCATGACGCAGAATCTAAAAGAAGATTTTCAAAGAATCCGGCCTCTGAGAGTCATCCAACGCCCATCTCTAGGACCCATGACTATTTTGGAAAAATTACCCAAATATTCTACTTTGAGGGCTCGGTCTAATATATTTACTAAAATCCCTAGTGTTTCTTATGAACAAAAACCCTTTTGTTTCGGAAAAACAAGATTTTTCTCACACTGCTTAAAGATACGAGGAGCCATGAGGCTCGGAGAAGGCTGGGAAACTAAGTGAGTCACATTCTCATCCATACCGCGACATTCAGATCATACTCGTCAGCGTCGTGTCAGTATCACCGCATGTGCACTTAAAGGAGTAAACCCAATAGATTATCACCATCGGGCATCAAGCCACCTCGTCATGATTATTATTTGCAGACAGGGGTGTCTAAGAGACACGTCAATAGAGGCCCTTTTTTGTACAGTTTAATATGTGTGCTTTGGTATATACTTTTTTCAGATAACATGTATTAAAATTTTAAATCTGATATATGTCAGATATGATGTATCAACTCTTGAACTATGGTAATATACTGATGTATTTTTTGGTAGAGTATTGATACTTGGCCCAAGTGGCCATTTTACTATGTAATGGGTTCATAATATGAGACACAAGGTGTTTTCCGCGAGTCGACGGTTGTCAACTTAATCCCTAGGATCGAGGTGTCACAAGAGTTGAAACATATGATGCTTCAACAAAACAAAATATTTGTATGCGTGCAGCTATATTATGAACCATCAATTATTTTCCTGCATATGCAAATCTTTCTGGTTGGAGTACTAAAGGGAAATTTTTTTGTCCTATTTGTAATAAGGATTGCTCATTACATCGACATAAAAGGGACGAAATGGTGTTACATGGGGTCATCGTTTGATCTTTACCAACCGATCATAGATTCATTACTCCATGTTATCATTCATGGAAGTTTCATAGCGATAGAGTAACATTCTACCAATTTTCGCGAAAGATTTTCATATCAACTACAGGAATGGAAACATATTATTTTGTGTGAAGGCACAAAAAACAAGATGTCAAATAAATGAAAAAGGATAATATGCTATAATCAGAGTTACCAACCGAAAAAAGAAAAGATTTTTTTCCATCACATTTTGAAAACTCCTTATTGCAAATATAACATGTAATATAATAAAAGAATATATGTATATTATAGTTTAAAAACTGTCGAAAGTATTGATAGCAAAATCGAAGACAACATGAATAGTCATTCGATCATAAGCTACAGGGTATTAGAGATCAACTTCACCCCATAGAAAGAGAATAGGTTATACCAGACGTCAGATGCTATTCACTCACCAAACAAAAAAATGAATTTCAGAATTTTTAAAGAAGTAAAGGTCTAGATGGTTATGCTTCTAACATCTCATGTACAAGGAATGAAAGAAAGATTTTCGATTAAAGTCTCACATTTTCATGTTCTCATGCAGCCAAGTCTTCCTCAAGGGACATTCGCGGGAATTCTATATAAGAATGTTTGTGCTGCTATAATTGAATTATCTAGTTTATTCAAACAATTGTGTTCTAAAGTATTAAAGATTGATCAATTAGAGCACCTTCATAATGACATAATAGTCACACTTTAAAAATTGGAAAGAATATTTCCTCCATTATTTTTTGATGTTATGGTACATTTACCTGTTCATCTTGCAAATGAGGCAAAGGTCGCTGACCAAGCAGGCAAAGATTTGGCATGTATCCTATCGAGCAAGATATGTTCCTCATTCAATTAATTAATTAATTTTATATATATATATATTAGGTTTCATATAGTGCATGAAACAAATCTATTGTGTTATGGATTGACAGGCATTTACACACATTAAAATCTTATGTGCTCAATAAGAGTTGTCTAGAAGGTTCTATTACAAAGGGGTACATAGCAGAAGAATGTAAAACCTTTTGTTCAAGATATTTGCATGATGTTGAAATAAAACATGATCGTGAAGAAAGGAATTATGACATTGCAAATAAATATAACAAATGTAGCGGTTAAGCATTTTCAAATACATGGGACGATGTCAGAAAATCAACATCTATTCTTAAGACGTAGTAGTGTCCAAGCACATTTATATGTGCCAAGCAATTGTGAGAAAGTGATGTCATTTATCGAGTAAGATGCTTGTTTGAATAAACCCTTCAATTTTCACGTGCAAATGCAATTTCGTCTAATATACTATAATTACAAATCTTTATTTTTCTTTGAGAGCACAAACAATCTATAAGGGCTAAGTCTGATTCGGCACGCATATGTAGATTTGATTCACAAAGAATCATTAGTCAGGGTTTGAAGAACATGTGAGTACATTCACTATATACATTTTCATATTATCTAATAAATATGTATGTTTTATCATCTTATAATTGAATCGATAAGTTATACAAATGCGACATGAAGGTACCGTTTCTAAACATATTACCACTGCCTCGTGAATTGGCACATAAGTTACATGTTATAAAGTGATACTTACGGTCGGGGGTTCAAATTTACTACTAAAGAGAATAAGAAAAAGGAAAACTCAAATAGAGTTATCAGAACTCAGGGGTATCAGCCATGCAAGAGATACTAACCTAATTTCCGGTCGTTTCACTACTTGCAGTTAAAATGACATAGTTTGAAGTTACATTACCTTAGTGGAAATAGAGTTATTTTATTTAAGTGACTGTGGGATGTAATCAAAATTGGAAAGGATAAAGAATGATGAATACGGGATTCACGTGGTTTGAATTTCGAACGCATTCATATGCACAACGAACCATTCAGACTTGCATCTCATACAAAACAAGTCTTTTATATTGAAAATTCAAGTGACGAAAATTGGCACACTATTATAGAAATACAAACTCAAGGGGTTTATGATATGAATCAAGAAGTATCTACTAATGATCCAAAGCCATATCAATGTACTCTATAACACTTCATACTAACATGATGTGAATTAGTTGATAATGACTTAATCATTTGGAAACAAATGATATTGTAGAGAAACTGGCCCAAATATGGTCATTTATGTGACACTCCAAACTCGGGGGTTCCGCTGACCAACCATCACCCATGGACACGCATGGTATCGTATATCTCGGGACACCACAATATCGTGTCTCATCCACCGGGACTCATTTATTAGTAAAAGTAGCCCCACCGAGCCCTTTCAACCATACTCAAAATATTACCCAAGACTATGTCACAATAGTCCTTAAGAGTTTATTACAACACTCTTATACAAAATCATACATTAAAACTATTTTGTTCTAATCTATTTTACAAATGAAATATTCAGCTAATATGTCTCTGTTTTCTTCACATTTATGCTGATGAGAATCAGAAACCCAAGAAAAAGTAAATTTTAAATTTAGCTGGGAAGTATAAAATGGTATTTGTAAGAATTGACAAAGAAACTTATAATTTTTCAGATGATGAAATCTGACCAACCATTGAAATCGTTCTCGCAAAATCTAAATACCCAGACAAATTTTGTCAATTCCCGAGACCTGGGTTTGATTTTCCTAAATTTCGAGATGATACATGCCGAGCGATCCTTGTAAATTAGATTTTAAAAATCCCAAAAAAATGTCAAATACTGGGGAAAGAATCCATTTCAAAAGTTGAAATTCTTAACCTGACAAAATAAATTTGTTTCCGCTAAAATACATCAGGAAGCATGATACGTAAGTACAACGTGAGAAACTGTCTCATATAATATCAAGAAAATATCTAAAATAAAAATATCTTACAATTGGTCTAGAACAAAATGTTAGAGAGGAGTATATAGAGAGAAAAAAAAGCAGCTTCTCCTAAGATTTTACGAGGTTTCGTTTCTAAGTAGGAACCCCTGACGTGAGCCAAAGTCAGTTTACGTGACTGTAGCTACGCCGCATGCATTCCGGACCGCCAAGACACCTTGCCAAGGTTCGAGTTTTCATGGAAACCGAGAAAAGGCAAGGTTACATAGGTAGGGTTTTCTCCTATCGATCATTTCCTTGTCTATACTGTGTGTGTGTCCAGAGGTAGTCATTCAGCCTTCCCTTCGACCAATACTTGTTTTTTGACATAACTCGACACATCAATCCGACCGAATGACCAAATTCGGTAAAACTAGAGCCTTATAGAGAACATATCTCCTGAAAGTCAGCATATCCAAATTTGACATTTTGGACTCATAAATTACTAAAGTGGAGCAAAGATGCGGTGCAACAGAAATTCATCAAAGTGGGAGCCGCCACTGTCATTTTTCACCAGCCGGGTTCTCCAACTTTCAACAGCTATAACTTTTTTCTCGCCCAACTCCTCGCTGTGTAGCTTCGCTTATGGAAAGCTCCATTAAATCAAGATTCCACCATGTGCGGCGACGCTATCATAAATATTAAATATATGTTTGCATCAGCGCGCAGTTGCTAAATGTAATACGCTAAGTTGGCTGTATTTGATATGCTCATCGATATTATACTGGTGGTTACCAGATGATTGAAATTTTCATAGAGTTAGCTTCAGAAAGGTTTATGATTATTGGTTTGTTTAGTCATGATCGATGGCAGCAATAGCATACGCATATTCATATATATCGTTATTTAGTTGCATGGTCTTGGTATGCTGGCGAGCACGTTGAGATAGAATCGACACGAAAGTACATCATGAAAATGGCTACGAGGCGATCATACATGTAACGTGAGAAATCGGCAGCGACATTAGTATCGTATATGAACAGGACATTAGCATATCGTGTGTGCATGGTATTACCATCCATCAATGTTGATGAACAGAATGAAGCTGCATTTTTGACAACGTCCACAATGACTACGCTTCAAAGCATAAAGTAAAATATAATTAATGCTTGACGGCCGAGCAAGAAGGGCCAGGACAACCCTATACCGGTCCTGCACAACCCGTCAACCTCGTGGAACCGATGGGCGTGCAACCCGACGCCACACCATCATGTCCCGATTTATCGAAATCCACACTTAACAAAAACTACGAGCCCCCTGCACGGAAGCTCTATCCAAAATACAACATGTATAACAATACATCACATGAGCTATCCGGGCTCAATATACCACACCGAGTCATTCTTGAGTCATAACGATCACTTGGCCCCATTCAACCATACTCTGAATACTATACATGCAACTATGTATTGATATGTTTACAAGAGTTCGACAGACACTCTATACACGATATATTAAAACATCGTTCTAATATATATATACAAAATACATCCAAAGCCACATCCGACTTTCTTCATGTGGTTGCCCACGTGTGTCGCCCGCCGCACTCCGACCGAGCACTGAGCGGGGAACCCAAGACGAGATGATCAAAGCCAAGTAGTGATAATCTCCTACAAGGGTTACTTCCCACCTAAGTGCTCATGTAATGGTCAAACCAACCCATACACATCCAAGTGAAAATGTCTACATGAATGTCGCATGTCATGCATGGAATGTCTTCATGCCCATATCCCGAGTAACTCACCGACTCCCTCACACATGCCTATGTTAAGGTGACAACCGCCGCCAAGAAGTACTAATGACACATATATCGAGCCCTTACTCCGCTCACCAGCGATCAATGTGGTGCCAACGGGCAATTAATCCCGAAATAATCCCGACTGTATCACATAACTCAAAGCTCCATGATAAACGTGTGTCTCATTTCCTCGGGGCAATGTAACTTGTCGGATCACACCACCTGCCCCCATGCCCATGTTCAAGAAAACTTTCAAGTCACACCCATGAGCCTTTATACCCATATGTCCAAGCTTTTCACCCGAGGATTAACACCCTTCTTGCCCTCCGCCAACACATTAATTATATTTCACTTTATGCTCGATCCGTGAGTCATTTATTGCACGTCATCCAAAGTACAACCACTACCCATTCATCAATCGACGATGATGCACTATACCCAGTAATCGCACACCCTAATATGTCGATGTCCCTACGCATATGCAATGCTAATGTCACCGCAATTTCTCATGTTACATGTATGATGTACACTACATGAACCATTCTCATCGCTTTTACTTCATGTCAACATGCAACATATATCGTGAAGCATATAAGTTCCATATATTTCATGCCACATACATATAGATATCTTATCAAGCAAATGAAAAAAACCATCAATCCATGACTAAACAAATAATGTCATACGTACCTTTCCTGTGCTAATCCCATGGAAATTCTAATCCAATACAATAGCCTACAACATGCCATGCAATGGTCATGTCAAAACACGGCTATTCACATCGACACAACCAAGCAACCTACACACTCCGTTGCAAAACATGATTTCTCAGAATCTATGATCATCCACCGCCCTCCACAGCATTACGGTTGTGAATCTGACCAATGAGTCAGTCACGCATCACCCCTCAGAATTCGAGTTCAAACGGCTAGTTATGGTCGTCAGTCAGACCAACAACGAAATGACAATTGTGTTCCACCCGAGAATTTCCCACACCCATACCCATCTAATTTCAATAAATTCGATGAGTCCAAAGGGGTCATAATTTGGATATACCTATTTCATGGAGATATGTTCTCCTATAAGTCTAATTTACCCTTTTAATTTGAATCACTCAATTCGGATGTGGAGCGACGGCCAAGCATACAAATACGCCATTGGTCAAGGAAAATCGGATGACCTCTCACACACACATGCTCTAAACGTAAATTAAACCGATAGAGAAAACTCCTACCTCTCAAAGATGATTTCAGACACCATCTTTTCTGTCACAAACATCGTAACCTGCACTCGCGAATTTTGTGATTCCTGCATCCACACTAGCTTTAGGTCACAAGTAGAGCAACTTTAACTCTACCATCGAGCTCGACTAGTAAAACCTCATAAAATCATCGAAGAAGCTTGCTTTTCTTTTCTCCCTCCTCTGTCTCTCTCTCTCTAACGTTTTGTTCAAGACCAAATTGTGAGATATTTTTTATTTTAGATATTTTCTTGATATTTATACATGAGACATGTGGCTCACATCGAGCCACATGTCACGCCTCCCCGGTCCGTTTTCGCCCCGAAAAAATTTATTTCGTCCCGGTTTAAATTCCATCTATCTTAAATGGACATTATTTAAATATTTCATATTTTTTGGGATTTTTCTAAAAATTCTATTTTTAGGTCCACTATGCCCGTCGCTTCGAAATTCGGGAAAAATCCAACGATCTCGGAATTCAATGAAATTCGTCTGTGTGACTAGATTTCGCGAGACGATATCAACGATGAATTCTGTTTTGTCATATGAGATCTATAAAAATTACTATTTTTCCCTTCCTAGCTAAATATAAAATTTTTAGCTTTTTTTCAAGTCTTGCATTCTTCCCTCCTTAAAAGAATTTTGTCTCGAAATTCCAACTCACAACCATACGCAATCACATGTATATGCAACAGCCATTGAATGCTATTAAATGACTAAAAAACATACCTTCATCCCCAAATAAGAAAGGATAGGCGGTACGCATCGTGTCCTCACGCTCCCATGTTGCCTCCTCTACTCCTCGGTGCCACCATAGCACCTTCACTAGCCTCACGGTCTTGCTTCGCAAAACCTAGTCTTAGCTATCCATGATACACACTAGTCCCTCCTCGAAGGTCCCATCTGTACCAATAACAAGCTCGCCTCAATCCACTATAGCCTGATTCGAGTGTATTTCCCGCAGCATGGACATGGAACACGTCAGAACACTGATAAGCCTGATATAAGTACAACCGATAAGAAACTATACATACCCTCTCGAGTACCTCAAAGGGCCCAATATATCTCAGTGATAGCTTTCCCCGCTTGCCAAACCTGATCACTCCTCTCTTAGGCATAACCTTCAAGAAGACATGATCTCCCACATCAAACTCTAGAGGTCGTCGCCATGTGTAGGCGTAACTCTTCTACCGACTCTGAGCCGTGAGAAGACGTTTAAGTATCAATTCCACCTTCACTGAGGTGTCACTAATAAACTCCAAATCTGTGGTGGATCTCTCTCCTACCTCTCTGGCCCAACAACTGAGACTCGCCTCCGCCTCCCATAATGCCTATGGTGCCATATGTATACTCGCCTAATAACTATCATATAAAGTAAACTCGACCAAGGAAATGCCTGGGTCCCCACCTACCCGAGATCCGTGGACGCATGCCTAGCATGTCCCTCTAACACCCGCATAGTCCTCTCGAATCCAACCATTACCCGTGGACGCAGTACTCATCCTCAACTACGCTCTCTACGGCCTCGAAACTCTTCCAGAATCGAATCAGAAACTCGGGATCTGACCGATACCATGGACATCGCACTCCATGCAACCGTACAATATCTCGTATGTACAACTTGCAAAATTTCTCCAGTGTGAAGGTCATTCACACAACCATAAAATGTGCCGACTTAGTAAGCCGGTCCACTATCACCCACACCGCATCATGCTTCCGCGATGTCCGTGGCAAGTGAGTCACAAAATCCATCATGATATGCTCCCACTTCCACTCGCCCGCTTTCCAATGGTCGAGTAAACTCACCGGGCCTCTAATGTCGCTCCTTTAACTGTCGACACGTGAGACATCGCCGACAAAAATCTCAACGTGTCTCTCTTCATCCCACTCTAGTAATATCATGACGCAAGATCACGACATGTCTCCGCCACCTTGATGCATCTATAAACGAGAACAATGGAATTCCCAAAGGATCTCCTCTCTCAGCTTTGCCAACTGGGGAACCACAATCCGTCCCTAATAGGCGTTTGCGTGATTATGTTTTTGTGGACATGCAAATAGAAGTGCTAAGTGCCTATTCTACGCAAGTATACGCTTGTCAAGTAATAAAGTGTAACTAAGTACTCCATATCAATCACGTGGGAAAACCTTAATCGTAGCATGCTGGCATTAAAATTACAATACCTCTTTAATATTCAAACTACCAATGTGATGGCTAAGCTTTAACTAAAAGTAAACAAGCTATTATTAAAGTAATCGTTCGCTTCATGTAATATCATCAAAGGTGCAAAAGGTTAGTGGTGTCAGGTTTGTGTCAGGATAACCTACTATGTAATGCTACGATTCCATTCCATTACCTAATATAGTGTTTTCCAAGGCTGCTCTTATCTAATGTAATTAAAGCCTTTCTCAAGGTCATTTAACCTCCCTTTATCACTAGCTTTCTTACTCCTTTGCTTAACCCCAAGCATTAAAGGTGCATAGAGTGCAAAGAACTCCTAAGCCTCCTAATCATTGATAATCCTATATTACCAAGCTTATTAGGTTAACCCAACTATGTCTAATTCTCCATTCACTTCTCAGATCTTACAAAGAACCACACACATATTAAGATTGATCAAAAATTAATATGATTCCATCCAAGCCTGAGTTAATGGTAAAACAAGTATATAAAAGACAATGGAATTATAAAAAGGCTAAAACTTTAACATATAATTCATGTCCAAATCTCTACCAACACCCTAAACCATGAAATTAGAACTTCATTATATTTTGTTCCAATACAAATGAAAATTGACATACAAATGAAAATGGAACATAGTATTCTGTTCCAGTCCCAAGAAACTACATATCTTGAAAACCTAATTTCCTGGGCCTCCCAACTACACCACTCGACCTCCTCGAGGTCCAATTAACACACTGCCTCGACACTGTGTGTCCCAAAAACTGCACCTTAGTAAGCCAAAACTCACACTTATTGAACTTGGAGTACAACTTATATTCTCGCAAAACCTGGAGAATAATCCTCAAATGATCCTCATGTTCCTCCTCATACTGAGAGTATATCAAGATGTTATCAACAAAGACTACAAACAAATCGGTTCAGATAGTAATATAACACCCTACGCATGAGATCCAAGGAATGCTCGCACATTCAGAACTGGAAGGCATCATTATAAACTCAAAATGCCTATACCATGTCCTAAACGATGTTCAGTGAGACTCTAACTCTCAACTAATGATAACCTATGAGACTATATTGTATCAGATTCATAGCCTCCTCTCAAATTCGATCAAATAAATCATCAATCCTCGGTAATGAATACCTATTCTTGATCCTAACCCTGTTCAACTGTCGGTAGTCTATACATAGGCGAAGGGTCTTATCCTTCTTTTTTGCAAATAGAACCGAAGCATCCCAAGGTGAAGTACTCGGTCTAATGAAACCCCTGTCCAATAAATCTTGTATCTGGACCTTGAGTTCCTACAACTCAACTAGCTCCATCCTATGTGGAGTCATAGAAATGGGCGACGTACTGCAGGTAACCTCAACAACAAAGTCTACATCCCCGCGGCGAGGTAACCCCGATAAATTTCATCCTAAAACATCCTCGGTGACTCACAAATCACCGTGAGATGTAATTAAACTCGTCTTTACCGTCTTCTAAGATAAGGCTTGGTAGCCAACTCATCAACTATCCATCCAACCTAGAGTCGTACACTGTCTGGGGTAAAGCATCATGTTTATCCCCCTGGAACATAACACAACTGCCATTCTAGCGGTAGCAGAACCTCCTACGATCATACCACGACGACCCAAATGTACCAACCAATCCATACCAATAATGACATCAAACTCCGACATGTCCATAACCCAAAGGTCCAACGTGAGTAGAATCCCTAAGATCTCTAGCTCACAATCCCGACATATCTTATCAACCCTCACCCTGGGCCCCAGAGAACTCAGCAACGGCCGCTGTCTCAACCTCAAGCCCAATTCTTCACACACAATGCAAAGAATAAATGAATGACTTTAATTTCAACCAAATAAAACTCGCTCAAAAATGAAAGAGCAAGAAAGCACTCAGACGCATGAACCCGGTTTACTATCTCGGGCCCTGTGGGGTAATGGCGTGACACACCCCCCCGCCTCCCCGAATCCCGGTCTATGGCCCCGTCCCCGACCTCGACTCCATAACTCGGGCCCCTCCGCCTATCTATGAAACCAAAGGTGCTCAGGCAAAGACCCTGAGCCTAATACCCATTCCCTAATCTATAGAGGAATAAATCAGGTCCCGTGCCGATCCCACTCGATGATCGACGACCGAGACTATGGCATCCTAAAACCCCGGGATCATCAGCCTACGGGCAATCCTCCTCATATGTCAAGGCCATCGCGTAAGAAACAGCAATACCACCGTTCCGTGCTCTACCTCGCCTCGCCCCGATAGCCTCCGACCTCGACTCGCTTCGATAGCCCCTACCCTATCCTTATGAATCTCGGCGTTCAAGTCCTCCGACCGCTTCAACCAAGAAGGCCGACCCTCCTTCCTCTTACCGATCCACATCTCTGGACACTCTTAAGACCAATTTATCTCACCTCTACGGCCAAAGTCATTCCCAACTACGAGTCCATATCCTTAGAGAAGTCCCACACCCGCCTCTCGACGGATGCAGGCCTCATACCATCCTCAAATCTCTCACTCGCTACATATAAAATAAGATAACATCCCAGAACGGCTAGCCTGCAAACCTAGCCACAGACAAGATCAAGACTTCCCCGTCGCAAGTCTAGGAAATCTCGCCCACATGCCCTACAGACGCTAGAAAGAATCCTGCCTAAAGAGCTCTCTGAAATCTACCCAAGTAATCACCTCTATATTTCTAGAGGTTTTCACCCAATCCCACCATATCAGTGATTCACCCGCTAGTTGAAAGCAGCTAGCCTGATCCGTGTAGTAGCGAAGGTGATCTCCATAGCCTCCAATACCCTCTCAATCTAACGAAACCAATGGTCAGCTACCAATGGGTCCCCTCTTCCCCTGAATGTTGAGGGATGATGTGCCCTAAACCTCTAAAGGTTACTCATTCCTCCCTGACCCCCAACTACACCAAATTCGCATAAATACGGAGATCAGAGCGCCCCATGGTCTCCATAAAAGCCTGTGGGTCAAAAAATGTGTTAAGGTGGACAAGGCCCCATGGATCACCTTCGTCCTCGTCCGCGACTAGCCATCTACACCTATCAAGCACCAAATCCTAGACTCAGGCCATATGTCATTCATGATGCATGATGCCAACCACTAATAAATAGTAGTTCCCGGAACACCTATGATCATGCTCTCTAACTCTAGTATTCTTTGTTTTCTATATATATCCAATCATGCATAAATGCACATAGCATGCAACACACATCATGTTATACACCAAAGCACAAATAAAAACAGAATGCATGCAGTGTTCTAATTCTATCACGTGACTTCCTAGGTAATCACATACCTAAACCATGACATCGAGATATGATGCTCATATCAGACACACTTTAATGACCATGGCCTAAACCCATGTCCCTCAAGCCCTAGTAATCAGTACTTCATCCGATACGGCCGTGATTAATTCCTATCCCGAGGGGTCCCGCTTCAGAAACCGTCAACTCAGTAGAACCTGACACGGGTGTCGAGTAACCCGACGCCACACCATCATGTCCCATTTATCGGAATCCATAATTTAACAAAAAATCGGACAGAGTCTCCTCTATACGGGAAGCTCTATCCAAAATACAACCTGTATAACAATACATCAAATGACCCATCAGGGCTCAATATACCACACCGAGTCATTCATGAGTCATAGCGACCACTCGGCCCCATTCAACCATACCCTGAATGCTATACATGAAACTATGTATTGATATGTTTACAACAGTTCAATTATAAACTCTTATACAAAATGATATATTAAACGGATTACTGTAATATACATATACAAATACGGCTCCAGTCACATCCAACTTTCTTTTTCATATACTGGCACATATGAATAGCGAAATATCCGCTCGCACTCGAATTGCACTCGAAAGGGGGTCCCACGACGGGGTGAGCAAAGCCCAATAGTGATAATCTCCTACAAGGGTTACTCCCCACCTAAGTGCTTATACAGTGGTCAAACCAACCCATACACATCCAAGTGAAAATGTCTACATGAATGTTGTATGTCATGCATGGAATGTCTTCATGCCCATATCCCAAGTCACTCACCGACTCCCTTACACATGCCTATGCCAAGTGTGACAACCGTCACTGCCAGTGCACTAACACGCACATATCGAGCCCCATCGGGCTCACCAAGCACCCAATGTAAGTGCAAACGGGCAACTAATCCTGTGCTCAATCTCGACCCCATCATACAAATTTCAAGCCTATGTGATAACCGTGTGTCTCATTTTGGGCAAAAGAAATTTTCAGATCACACCATGGGTCTCTTACACCCATGTTCAATAGAACTTTTCGGATCACATCGCGATTCTCTTACACCCATAACCAAAGTTTTTCACTCGAGGGGATTAACTACTCCTTCGTCCGCCAACACAAATTAATTATATTTCACTTTCTAATTTGAACCATTTTTCATTTATTGGACGTCTTCCAAAGTACGAGCTCACTACCCATTCATCAACACTGATGATGGATGACCATACCCATGCACCCACACCCAATATCTTCGATGTCCTCAGGCATATGCACGCTAATGTCACTAGCGAATGTCTCATGTTACACGATGATGCACACTACATGAACCATTCTCCTCACTGGCCAGACCATGTCAATTACCATGAAAATACATCGCAAGCATATAAGTTCCAAGATATTTACGCCAATATATACATGAGATATCGTATCAAGCATATTAGCATCCATCAATCCATGACTAAACAAATAATGTCATATAGCTTTCCTTAGGCTAACTCATGGCAATTCCTACCCAATACAATAGCCTAATACATGTCATGCAATGGTCATGTCAAAACCCGGCTATTCACATCGACATAACCAAGCAACCTGCACACTTGGTTCAAAACATATATTTCAGAAATGTTATGATCACCCACTGTCCTCTAAAGGAACATTTCTAGAATCTTGACTCAATGGGCTTTCCATAGAGTCAAAGAACACTCGAAACGAAGTTCGGACGAAGAAGTTATGGCCATCCGAAGTTGGAGGCCAACAATAAAAAAAATGACACTTGTGTCCCACCCAGGAATTTCCTGCTGCACACCATAATGTGCTGCTCCACTTTAAATGAATTTATCGTCCAAAGGTCAGAATTGATATACTCTATTTTTAAAGGAGATGTCTTCTATAAGTTTAGTTTACTCGTAAATTTGAACTACTCAATTCTGGAGGAGCGATAACATGATAATGTGTTTATGTTTGCGGTATTTACGATGATTTGATATATATATATATATATATATATATATATATATATGGAAAACAAAGAATACTAGAAGGAGAGTATGATCATAGTGTCTAACTACTATTTATTAGTGGTTATGTATCATGCATCATTTAATGACATATGGCACAAGAAATCTAAGATTCGTGCTGCTTCGACATGTGTATGGTTAATGCTGACGAGGACGCAGAGGTCATCCACAGGCACCTTTCGCCCACCGTCGCCGGTCACCCACAAGCCATGGAGACCACGGGCACTACGGCCGCCACTACTGCGACAGCCGGCACGGGTCGAGAGGAATGATTAACCTCCAGATGTTTAGGGCACATCATCCTCCGACATTCAAGGAGTGAGGGGACCTTGGTAGCTAAACCATCGTCCGCGACGAGGGTATTGGGAGTCATGAGATCACCTCCCATCAGACCCGATCGCCATGTGAACCCGATATGGTGGATTGCGAAGACCTCCGCACACGAGACGATGACTGGGTAGATTTAGAGAGCTCTTTATCAATAGCAAGTTCTTCTAAGAAATCACTGCCATGTCAGAAGGCCTAAGAGTCTCGACTCAAGGTAGCGAGACACATAGTATCGAGCATGGCTAGCTTGATCGAGCTGTACTCACATATGACTATACGGCCATAGATCTGTACTAAGGCCAGAGGATTCCTGAGATTGTCAAGACCCCATCAAGGGCAAGATCGCTGGACTTCCTTACGTGATATGGATGATGATCCCACCAAAAGACATATACAAAATTTACGATGCACTATTACCAAAGGACTTACCTACTTCCTCAACAACTACAGCCATAAAACTTCGATGACCGACCAAAAGATATATACAAATTTATGACACTATTACCAGCTACTCATTGTCTAATCCCCAAAGAACGACGCCATAAAACCATTTAATTCTAAACCAAAGATATATACAAATTTATGACACTATTACCAGCGACTATCGCCTAATCCTCGCAACCCAAGGCCATAAAACTCGATGACCGAACCAAAAGACATATACAAATTTATGACACCTATTTCCAAAGGACTATTAACTTAATCCCAGCAATGCGGCATCAACTTGTCGACATCATACTATTATAAACCAAAAAATCTCAGAGCAGAAACAATTTAATTTATTAAGCCAATGAATTCAAGTGCACAGCCGATAAGTAATAAAATGGACTTAAGTCCGTATATCGATCCCACAGATTTCAAGAATTTTTCATCAACCACTCGACTACCGAAATTAATACCATTCGACCATAAATTGATATTTCGTTTCCAGCGATGAAAGTCGGGAAATCAACTAGTTCAAAGAGAAATGAACATTCAAATGGGATCAAATAAAACAAATGAAGGAAAATAAATTCCTAAGAAAAGAAATGAATACCTGAATAGCTATCATAGAAGACACATTAAGAGTTCAATACATGAACGATCAATTCCCGTAGTTCATACCGAATAATTTCGATTATCTCAAGTTTCAAAATCTCGTCTGCGTATTCAGAAGGTACCGATCTCTCCACGTCTACTCGTTATCTCTTCCTTCCCGATTCTCTGAATTACGTGGGAACTAGATAACTACTTTTTAACAAGAACTTCCTGCCGGGTATTTTTCTTCGCAATACTCATACCCATTTTATGGATCACACACCTACTCCCAAGTTATCAAGTCAAGTTAAGATATACAATCTCAAATTACTCTTCCTCGAAATTAAAATGTGATCAACCTTTCCTCGACATCCTCAACTAACACCTGGATTGGCCTCACTATCCGAATGGGAGGTGAAATCTCTCGCTATTTAAATAGATAAGTCGCTCAACTCGCTCTTGACTTCAAGTGAGAAGAGGATTTATCTAAGTGAACTCACAAAGCTCAAAGGATCCCTTAATAGTGTTAAGATACTCAAAGAAATGCATTACTCTGTGATTGTCTTCCCTCGTGTCACCCGTGAGGACCTCCTTGAAATCGCAGTAACGACGCAATTTAATCTGCATAAGAAACCGATATTCGTATCCAAATCAATAAACTCATAACTGGGGCACCAGAAACCGAAATGAGTCAAGATAGCGCAAATTACTACAGCACCTTGACTACAACGCTCACTAAATGGAAGTTTCGGGTTCCTAATTATCGACCACACGAGAAAGATCCTTCGATCAAAAGAATAACCGGTAATTCGAATCGAAATAATCGAATCCTTAAATTTGTCCGAACTTCGATGCATTCCGTAGTAATTTTGAAAGAAATTGAATTCAGATTCAGCCAAAGAAACGATAAATATCTGCATCCAAAAATAATAAAACGAAAAAACTAGACAAACATCTGCTCTAAAATAAAGAAAAGAAAAGAAAAGAAAAGAAAAGAAAAGAAAATAAAATAAAAGTGAAGCCTAGGCTACCAATATCTCTCTTTTGATGCACCTCCGACTTGCTTTACTATTCTGGGTAGCTGCGTATTTATAGGGTTTTCCAGCTGGGCCCTAATCCCAATATAACTTGGTCGATTTCCCCCAGAGTAGCTGTGCCTGCTATCGCTTCCTCCAGCTTTTTGCGACCTCGCTTGTCGCTGACATCGAACCCAGGTCGAGCATCACTTAAAGTTCTACTCATGAACTCGGTCGCCTTCGTGCTGTCACGACACCAATCTTATGCCCTGCGTGTTTCGCTGATCGTTTGGTGATGTCGCTGACATCACGTCATCACACATCCATTCTAGTCCTTCGCAGCTTCAATGGTCGTTTCCCGATGTCGCCGAAGACCAGGATGTTGTCGCGACACGGGCTCAAGTCTCCCGCACTCTCCACTGGTCATTATGATGTTGCGACCTTCATTTTCTTTGTCGCGACATCACTTAATGGTAATCGCTTTCCTCAACGGGTGTCCCCGATGTCGTGACATCAACCTCATAGCTCAAGCCTTTAGTCGATCTCCTCGATGTCACGACTTCAAAGATTAAGTCTCTCATCAGAACAACAAGTTGTTCTTGGTGTCGCGACACGCCTTCTTGTCGCGGACATGACCTTATGCCGATGTAGGCTGCAGAGTTGTTGATGATGTCGCGACTTAATAGTTTTTGTCGTGACATCACTCTTTAATTTCGCTTCCTTCTTCAACCGCTAGATCGTGGTTCCCCGTCGCGACCGCATCAAATTTCTCTTCAATCTTCCCGATGTCGACTGAACCTGGATCGGTAAGTGCACCCACAATCGCATCAATGACTCCAAATCACTTGCTTACTTCGCTTCCGCCATTCGATCGCATTTTTATCCACTTATTTCAAGATTTTTTCTACCTGCTTTTTTGCTTCCTCTTCCCTAATGACAAATTGGTGAGTTTCTTCATAATTGTATATTAATTATTCAATTTTAACTGAAAATCAAACAGAAAAATGTACTAAAAAGAGATGACTTTTAAGCTCATCAAACTCCTCTAACTAAAGTTTTGCTTCACCTCAAGCAAAGAAAGAGATTTGCTTGTCCTCTAAAACAAAAGGACATTTTCGTCGATTCGCTCGCAAAGGGCAATCAATTTGACCTGAAAAGCAAGGTATGCATAATTTTCAGATATCTAGCTTCAAATCCGCTTCAAGGTTAGTTTCTACTTTTCATAGTATACAAAACTAAACCGTTGAAATTGTTTTACAAACAAATATAATCATTAGATCCTCATGCATTGGCTAGATTATTTTCCTTTTCTCATTTTCATACCGAGTCAATTAACTCCCTAAAGTCCTTCACCGCTTTGATTGTTTCCTATATTTCCAAATTCCATAAGTTTGTTTTTCATTGATCTCCCACTTCACGTAGGTGATTTCAGCCTTCAAGATCAATCAGTCTTTTGGGCTTATATTGTTAGGATGGTAATGGGTAGGATGGAAGGAATTTTAGGTTAAGATTACCCGACCCTTTCTCTTCTTCTGCCCTTTCTTTCTTATAGTTTCTAATAAACTCCCTAAGCTTCATGTTTGGGACATCTCTTTGATCTCTTCAATTCTAACTCGTATGCCCCTATTTTTCACTTGTAATTTCACCGGGGGAATTTTTTTCCTTTGTTTGTCACCATTTAAGGATAGCAATGTTTTAACTTTGCGCCAACACTCTAGCTTAACTTTGGGTTAGTAGCCCCATACCGATAAGTATTAGTACTAGTGTCAAAACACCCCTAAGAACTTAATTGTTCAAGAGAGTAGGCCACAAAAAGATAAAACTTATCCCTATAAGCGCTCTTTTCTATTGCATTTTCTCAGTTCTTTGTCTTTTCTTTCATTCCCTTTTGAGTCTCCTCGAAAATATATACTCCCAAACTTCATTTCTTACTTCCTCCTGATTCCTGGTAATCATAGGTTCTTACTCAAGGATTGATTTCTTAGAAATTTGGTTAGTTTCCATTGGTTATTTTTGAAAAAAAAAAATAAAAAATAAGCTTTAAGGTTCAATTTCGAACTAAGGTATATGCATCACGATATAAGTGGGATGGTTAGAATGGCTCAAACTGTCCAAGAATGCGGTCTTCGGTGATCATCTCTTGTTAGCTGTATCACCTAGGATTTCGGCTCAACTAATAATCTAACAAATTCTAGAATTTGGCTCTTGAACAATAGACTAACCATAGAGTACTCGACTCATTTTTGTTAATGAGCATTAAATTTAATGGTATTCAAATGTGCTCTTGATCTATTGTTCATACCTACAAACTCAAAAAAATTGTTTTGTTCTTCATTATAATACCTTTCCTACCTCCGACTTATCAGCTAGGATATAAGTAATTTTGCACTTTGTGTTTCAATCAAACCGTATTTATTTGGCCTTTTATTCTACATTTTAGCTCATTCCTAATCTAACCGCTCATTCAATTCGCCATTACATCACGCTAGCTTTTTATTCGAACTAATTTCTACTTTAATGTCCTAACTATGCATCTTCCAAAGAACACAATATTGAACTAACAAATTCAAAATAGCACGCACACAACAATTCAATTCAAGTTTCTCATTTTATTTCTGATTCAATTGCAACGGCTTAGAACTACAGTATAGAAAGGAGTGATTGAAACTTGAATGGATAGGTCTATTTTTTCTCTTTCTCATTATGGTATAGATGTCCGGGGATCCAAGTCAAGAGGTCCAATTGTGGGCCGAATCGAATCTTTTATCTATTCTCCGTCCTCGGCTTTCTTTATCTACACCCCGCTTCCTGTGCCAATTCATTCGAGATCCACCTTTGCTCCGGGCCCATCCCTGGCCCCCATTCCAAGTGTGTTCATGTTTTTCCATTTCCGCTATTACCTCCCAAGAATTTTGGATGTGTTGTTGCTGATCGTCCGCATTCTCTAGCCACATCTTCCTCCCCGAATGCATCGTCTATATCTACCACCTTGTCTCTCCTTCCATCTTTGTCTCAAAAATCTTTCACTGCGGGACATGTAAAGAAATTTAAATCCATTGATGTTCTCCTTTAATCGCTTCTTCCTCGCTTAAGTATCCCTTTCTTCGCATTCTAAGAGCGATTGCCTCTCGTTAACTTGATCGGTCAGAGAATGCCTCGTGGACTCGAACTTCAGCTTCTTTAACAGATCTTTATCCCTTTGTTTCATTTCCTTTCCGGTTTTCTCCTTGCCGCTAGAGTACTCCTTCCATCTGCTCTTCCTTTCGCCTTGCTTCCCTGCTCCTCGTTCCCTTTGCAACCTGCCAAATCTTTCTTCTCCAGTTCTTCTTCCATTCTGATCTCTCTTCTTTAGTCTCTTTTTCATGTACTTCCTCCTAACTCTTTGCCAAATCCTCCACTCCTTTCCTCACCATCTTGTTCCTTGGTATGGAGAAGCATTTCCATGATTGCCTGGTTCTCTCAGGTTCCCTAGAACTTTCTCCCTTTGAATGTTCACCTCATGGAGGAGAACTACTAAAGGAAGAGAAATTCATCGGGCTTCTTTCTATCCCGCCTCGCAAAGATTCGAAATGGGAAATTATTAACATCCGGAGGAGCCTCGTGTTCACTTCTTCTTCTCTGTTTTAATCAAGACTCCTTTCTGTTTGTCCCATCTACTCCTCACAATAAGAGTGGTGATGTCAGCGGAACTTCTTCTTCTGCTTCCCAATCCCCTCTCACTCCAGCCTTCAAACACAAGATTGTGAATCGTCGGGGTGAGGATCACCTCTTTGTTTCCTCTGGTACCTCATTATCACTTTACATGTCCCTATATCGATCTTATATCCCTTCAGACATGATAGTACACACCGCCCCTGCTCCCTCACTCGTGTCGTGTCCGTTGGAAACCAAAACAGTGAGGCTAGGAAATAGAACTGATACCTTAGCCTCCCTGCCTCTCGCTTTCAGGTTTGGTCCTCCTTTCTCCGCCTACCAGCCTTCCCTGGGTCGGTGAGCTTTTTCCAATCTTCTTCAAACTGGTTTTCAGAGCTTTTTGAATCTCGACCATGCCTGTGTCCCGCCATTTCATAAACCGGCTAATGGCCTGGCCCATATGGCACCCATTAATTCTCCACGATATAAAGATTGTCCTTTCCCTACCAAATTTGAGAGAACTCTTACTACTCGCCGCATACCTCGCTTCTTGATGTGCCAGTGAGAGGGTTTCCCAACCCTTTATCATTTCCTTTGAAAGGAGCGATAGGGTTTTTTGAATCGTCTTTTCCGCTACAAACCCTTTCCATAGTGTTTCCTCCAATGAGTAGGCTTCTCCGATTAATAAAATCTTCATGCCTCTTCTCGGCTTATTTTCTTGCCCTTTTTAGTGCTTTCTCAGAACCGTTGGTCCCTCTCCGATGCCGCGGTGTGTTCTTTCATTCTCGTTTCTTCCCGTCGATTCTCTTCCGATTGCACGTCTCCGCATGAATTTTTCGTTAGTTGAGGTTTATTGGTTCTACATTTGAGAAGAAGGAAAGTTTCTGAAGATTTTGGGACCTAGGGTTTTCAGGGGTTTAAAATCAGAGGGGAGAGAGAATGAACGGGTTCTGGAATGGAGAGGGAAGGAAAGTACTCAACCGTTGCAACTAATCAAAGTTTATGAGCTCTAATGATTTATTCATTTATTTCCACATGTCGCGACTTTAATGCCACCTTTAAAACAAGCATGTCATTATTAGGGCAAACCTAAAATTTCCAAATGGGCAACATTTCCTAATTTGTCTCCGACATCAAGCAATTGTCTGCGACCTCTCAACCCTTGTTGGGACAAGCCATCCTTGGTTGTGAAAGCACATGTTCTCTATGTGTTAGTGATGTCGCGACAACTTTTAAAGAAGTTCTCTTGTCACGACTTCCACTTTAAAGCTCAATGTTCATAGAATCTTTTCATTCCTTAGCTACTCTAAAACTCTTCAACATCAAATGAATCACTTCACACAAATTAATTCATACATGTACTAAATTCACTTTCTACTGCACTATGTAGGAGAAAAAAATTGCTTTCCCTTTTCCCGCGTATTCCTCCATGTGAGTTGTTGAAGTTATCCAAAGAATCGCTTCCTCCTTCCTTGCATTTTTGCTCACGCAACCTCGCATCGATGCCAGATTGATTACACTTCAAACTAAAACAAAGTCCTCAGATAATTGCTACAAATCAACACGTAATTCTAACTAGTTCATATAGAAAATTAGAAATTACTTGCGGTCACTTCCCATCACCAAGCCACAGTCCCTTAGCTGGACTTGTTGTTGTGTTCCTTCTTCTTTTAGAGATCCCCACAAGCTCTTTCATTCCTTTCCTCTCGCTTTAAATAGTGCGAAGTCTTTGTCCATTTTCTAATTTTCTCCCAAGATCTCGCCTTAATGTCACTGCTCCAAATGTATTGCTTGAAACCACTGTGTATGGTCCACCCCATTTGGATTTTAACTTCCCTGGAAACAACTTCAGTCTAGAATTAAACAGTAGAACTTTTCCCCGTTTGAACTCCTTCCTTAGGACTTTGATCATGCCATTTCTGGTCTGATCCTCAGAGATGGCAAGATTATCATAAAGCCATTTCGCTCTTCCACTTGACACTGTAGCAATCTTCCTTTTCATAGCTGAAACAAGTCAACTTTGATGGCCCACATTGCCTTGTATTCTAAATTCAAGAGGTAGGTGACATGGTTTTCTCGAATACAATTTCGTATGGGGACATTCCAATGGGAGTTTTGTATGTGCCCCGCAAGCCCACAAGTGTATCATCAAGTTTGGAAGACCAATCCCCTGCTTGACTCAACATTTTCAAGTATTCTTTAACTTCCCGGTTGGAAATTCCCTCGGCTTGTCCATTGGTCTCGGGATGCGCTAGACCTATTACATGTTTGATCCCATACCCGTCATGAGTTTTGCAAATATCTTGTTTGCAAAATGGCTTCCCATCACCGATGATAGTCCCCGGGGTGTTCCAAATCTCGCTTCAAAATATTCTTTTTGCAAGAAGCTCATAATCAGATAGCATCATTTAGAACAAGCATCGCTTCCACCCATTCGGGAAACGTGAATCAACTGCTGCCAAGAAAAGATAGTACGATTCTGAACATGGTGGGAATGGTCCCATAAAATCCATCCCCATACATCAATTGCACCACCATAATATTTCTTAGGGGCATTTATTTCTCGTCAACATATTTCTAATCTTTCCGATCTCACACATAACTCGACCCATTCAAGACAATTCAAAAGCTGGGCCAATAAAACTATATTGGAGTATTTTATGAGTCGCTCTTTCCGCGTAGTTTCCATAAGGTGATGTACGGCATTCATCCAAAATTTTTCCTTGTTCATTTTCCGCACGATTTTCTTATTATCATATCAAGATTCCTTTAAATAAAAGTGGATCATCCGCACACTCGCCTTCCGAAGTTTCCTCTTCATAGAAAGTGAATCTAAGGAACTACTCCACAAGCTAAATAGTTCACAATGCTCAGATACCATGGAAGCTGACAGAAAACCTTAAATGTCGTCGGTCCGGGAAATCTTCCAAGGACATTACCTTCTCCTCCTCTTCTGCTTCTTTCACTTTACAAGTGATCGCCATCACATTGTCACATCCTTTTTATCCTTGATTTCCAAATCAAACTCTCATGAAGAAAGAAGACCCACCTTATCAATCTCAAGCTAGCTTCCTTTTGACATCGGGCATTTGATTGCCAGATCATGTGGAATCACCACATGGGATCCTAAATGTATTGCCTAATTTTTCACAAATACTATAGCTAGCATCTCCTTCGCCTGTTGAGTAGTTCTCAGGTTTCATTGAAGGGCCTTTACTAGCATAGTATATGGCCTCAATATCTTCTTTTCGTCCCAACACACCGCATGGCAAAATCAATTAGCATCACACATTATTTCAAATCCCCGATCCTATTCTGTGCAAATCCATTATAGGTGCTTGTACCAATCCATTTTTGATTTCTTCAAAAGCATCTTTTGGCAAGAGTTATCAAAATCAACCTCAGATTCTTTCCAAAGAATCGCATAGCTGTCCAAGCATTGAAAAGTCTGATGAATCTCCCAGAAATCCAAAGATGCCCCAAGAAGCTTCTTACTCCTTTTTATCGTGGTAGGCTGAAAGAGTTTTGATAATGGATACCTTGATTGGTCTACTTCTAACTCAGGCAGAAATTTTGGCGCCTAAGAACAATACCTTCCGTCACCATAAAAATGCATTTTTCCCAATTCAATGCGAACTGCTTTGTCTTAATATCTTTGAAGTACTGCTTTCCGATTGTTTAAACATTGGATCAAAGTCGATCCATACACAAGAAGTCATCCATGAAAATTTCCATTACTTCAACCAAATCTCGAATATGACATCATACACCTCCTCGAATGTAAATTCGAGGTGATATAGCCCAAATGGCATCCTTCCGAAGGGGCAAAGGTACCATAGGGCATGTGAATGTGGTCTTCGATCCCTGTGTGCAATTGCGATCCGATCAGATCCTCAGTACCCATCCGTGAAAACAGTGCCAGGGGTGTCCTGCTTAACTGTCCATAACATCCGATCAATGAAAGGCAAGGGAAATGATCTTTCTCTCGTCATTCGCATTCAACTTCCTCGTAATCAATACATACCTCCATCCTCACCGTTTTAAGTTAAACCAATTCATTTTTCTATCAAGTGATCACAAGAATCTAATCTCTTCTTGGAACCATACGGATCGACTTACCCAAGGACTATCCAGATTGCATAGATGAAACCAAAGATTTAGCAATTTGAGTAATTCTTCTTGACTACTCCTTCACATGATTCACTTTGATGTTCTACACTATTTTGAAGTTTCTTCCAGAATTTTGTGCATGCAAATAAACGGACTCGATACCCTCTCAATTCTTCAATGGACCAAGCTATGACTCTTTATGTTTCAAGATCCGCAGCACTGATGTTCCTCCTCATCACTCGGGCCCGCGCAGATAATCATTGGTTTTCCTGCGGTTCTAAGTAAACATACTTCAAATGACTTGCCAGCTTCTTTCAACACAAGCCCTTCTTCACCGGTTTCTTTGCCTGAAGCCTCTTTTCATTACTTCCTCGTTTCATCTCTTTCTTCTTTCATGGGCCATGCTCATCACGCTTTATAGAATGAAACCGTTGTATGAATAATCGTATAATCATCTTCGATATACCGAAATTCATCTCTTTTCATTGATAAAAATTCTGATCATTACAATCATTTGAACATCGTATTGAGGTTATGTGACTTCATAAACTACATTGAAATTTTCTCTGGTTTATGTCTATATTAGTATGCCCGGATCAAGTTGAAAGCAAAGTAGCCTTCTTCTCCAACCTCAAGGTAAGAACTCCTTTTGCATATCGATCGAGCGGCTCCAAATAGGCCAAGAATGGTCTCCCAATAGAAGTAGTACTGCGGAATCTTCCCATGTCTGTGAATGATGAAATCCACTGGAAAAACAAATTTCCCAACAGTGACCAACACATCTTCCAAGACTCCTTCCGGTTTTACCATCGACCATTCGCCATTTTGAAGAGTAATGGTGGTAGGAAGTAGCTCCCCCAAACTTAATTGTTCGCAAATGTAAAGAGCATCAAGTCATACTAGCCCCAGTCACAGAGTCGATTTCCCCTCAACTCCTTCTATTATGCAAGGAATTGTAAAACTCCCTGGATCCTTCATCTTTTCTGGCAATTCTCTTTTCATCAAGGCACTGCAAGTAGCAGTGAGATTCACAATCCCTTCTTCTACGATCTTTCTCTTCTTGCTCAGAATGTCTTGGCGAATTTTATGAGAGTGGCATCTGAGTCACTATCAAGAAGGGCATACTGACTTAGCTTCTCGAAAGTTTTCAAAACTTTAGCAAATTGCTCTTCTATTTTTTATTTCGAAGCGCCAGCAGCATCATTATGTCTAGCTCGATGTCCTTCCTGGCCCACTCTTTCCTTCTTTTTCTCCAGCTTCTTCTTCCTTTTCTCTGAAATGTTTTTTCGTTGTCATATTTTTCTTTCATCATCTCTAACTCCTTCCCACTCCTCAAATTTATTGCCCATGCAACTTGTGGGATTTTTCTGGTGTCGCTTTTGGGAAGGTGATCTTTCTTCTCCTCGTCTCAACTGCTGGGTGGGCCAGCTGCCCTACTTGTGTCTCCCCTGTGTTTTTAAGGTTGCATCAGTGTTCCCTGGAAAACTTGAAAATTGCAGTAGTTGTCTCACCCCGCGAACTCTGCCTCTCCATGGAGGTTCAACAATTTCTGATATCCCCCATGAACCGCAAAAGATCTGCTCACAAAAGATGTGTGGCCCTCCTCCTCGACCTCGCATTCGCTCCTGTTCATTTCCTTGCCGGCCGGATCTGCTGCTGCTGATAACCCCGTGGGGGTTCGCATTTGCCTCGGGGCCTTGCACGCCCCTCCACCATATGAGAAGTCTTCATGGTTCCTCAATCCCTGATGATAATGTGTTTCAGAAGTTAGTATCGGGTTTGAAATGGTGCTTTCGCTCACCCAAATACTCTTAACCTCTCCAAAAGATCATATAAAAATTGTTCATCACGCTTCAAAGACTTCCCTTCAATAATTCTCTTTCAACTACTCCTATCTCATGGGCAATGTATGTCGTCTTTTCTTGCTTGTCCATTCGATGCATAATGAAGGGCCCAACTCGCCTCCATGGCCGTCATCTTGCTCGCCCGTAACTCTTCCTACAGCGCCTCTTGAAAACTCGTATGAGCTTTCACAGACGGTCAGTCCTCGACGATCCCTTGCCTCCTCAGCACTTTTACGTTTGAATGCTCCGCAACATGAAGCATCAATGATTCCTTTGATATATCATTTAAGGCATGATATACAATGTCCATTCGGGGTCTTCAAGTCTATCCCATGCATCGACATCTCTTCAAAGAACCGCTTGAATCTTTCCTGCCACGAGAAGCTTTCATCTTCTCCCCGTTGAACACTATGATCTCCTTCCTGAGGTGAGTGATGGTGAAAGAATCTACATAAGTGCTTTTCCTACCAGCTCCTCCCAACCACAATAGACCCATGGTAAAAGACTGCACTACAGAATGGCCAGATCCCTTAGAGAGAATGGAAACGTATGCTTAATGACTCTGCCTAACCCCATTTAACTTACCGTATTAGCCATCCCGAGAAATCTTCCTGCATGCTCGCTCAGTCCTCGGGATGGCTAAAGAACCGATGCCGTCAATCCATCAGATTTGGGGCTGGGCCAAGCCAGCTTCAAAATTATTGGCCTCTAACTCGCAGTCAGTTCGATCGCAGAGTATTCATCCCGACACTGCTCCCGTGGTCTTCCATTGTATCTGATCGGAGGCCTTCGACCGCTTCTCTATGCTCGTCATTCGCTCTCGCCTTCATCCGCCATGGTGGAGTTTTCGCCTCTTTATCTTCCTTAAGCCAAGTGTTTTCTAATTCAGATCCGCCGGAATCGTGATCCGTATTCTCGCTTTCCTATGCATTAAACTTCGTTCTCAAAACAAAATATACTAACATTAACAAGATTGGGCCTGGTCAACAAATATTTTCAATTTGGTTCGTTAAAGGTCAGTGGCTAAAAGAGTCACTGCTTGAAACGCTATTTTTGTTCTTTTTCTTTTAAAAATGTCCAAATTAGTATTTCCTTCTTTCATCTGAATATTGATTACTAAATCCCTCTGATCCCTAAGAATCACACGCATACAACTCACGATCACCAAAAGACATATACAAATTTATGACACTATTACCAAAGGACTATTAACTAATCCCCGGCAACGGCGCCATAAAACTTGATGACCGACCAAAAGACATATACAAATTTATGACACTATTACCAAAGGACTATTGTCTAATCCCCAGCAACGGCGCCATAAAACTTGATGACCAACCAAAAGACATATACAAATTTATGACACTATTACCAAAGGACTATTGTCTAATCCCTGGCAACGGCGCCATAAAACTTGATGACCGAACCAAAAGACATATACAAATTTATGACACTATTTCCAAAGGACTATTAACTAATCCCAGGCAACAGTGCCATCAACTTGTTGACATCATACTATTATAACCAAAAATCTCTTAGAGTGTAATCAACTTAATTTATCGTTTTGGTCGTAAATTCTTAGCGCACAGTGCTCGAATAAGTAATAAACGGACTTTATCCAAGATATCGATCCCACATAGATCTCAAGAATTTTTCATCAACTACCCTGACTACTCGAAATTAATACTATTCGGGACCATAAATCGATACGGGTTTCCCAAAGATGAAAGCTGGAAATCAACTAGTTCTAAAGAGAAAACAATATCCAAATAGACTGAAATAAAACAAATGAAGGAAAATAAATTCCTACAAAAAGAAATGAATACTGAACAGTTATCATAGGAAGACATATTAAGAGAAACAGTCATAGTGAACGATCAATTCCTGTAGTTCATACTGAATTAATTTCGACATTCCCAAGTTTCAAAATCATTCAAGGCATTTGTAGTGCAGTCGATCTCTCCATCGCCCACATTTCCTGCTATCTCTTCTTCCGATTCTCGAATTACGTGGAACGAGATAACTACTTTTAACAAGAACTTCCTTAAGTCGGGTATTTTTCTTTGCAATACTTCATACCCATTTTATGGATCACTTCGCCTCCTGCTATTGGTCAAGCAAGGATATACATAACTTCCAAATTACTCTTCCTAAATTAAAATAGATCAAACTTTCCTGATTAGATCTCACTTAACACGGGATTGGCCTCACTATCCGAATTGAGGTGAAATCGCTTGTTTAAATAGATAAGTCGTTCAACTCGTTTCACTTCAAGTGAAGAGGATTTATCTTATGAATTCACAAAGCTCAAGACCCTAATAGCAGGTTAGTATACCTTCAAAGAAATGTGTACATTACTCCCGTGATTGTCTTCCCCAGTCACTCGGGAGGACCTCCTTGAACCCAGAAAACTGACGCAATTCTTAACGGGTAGAAAACCGATATCTCGATCCAAAATCAGTCAAACTCATAATCTCCAAGTAAATTCAGAACCGAATGAACAAGATGCTGCAAATTACTACAGGAAAATCAATTCTGACTGCCAACGCTTCACTAAATGGAAGCCGGGTTCTCACCATCGAATCACACGAGGCAAAGATCCTTCTCTCGATCAAAAGAATAACCGTAATCCGAAAACTGAAATAATCGATCCTAAATTTGTCTGAACTGATGCATTCCGTAGTAATTTTGAAAAGAAATTGAATCAGATTCAGCTTCACAAAGAAAAGGATAACATTCAGATCCAAAAAATAATAAAACGAAAAACTAGACAAACATCCGCTCTAAATAAAGAAAAGAAGTAAAAGAAAAGAAAAGAAAAGAAAATAAAAGTGAGTTTCCAGGCTACCTGCATCTCTCTTTTGATGCGCCTTTCGACTTGCTTTTTACTATTCCGGGGTAGCCGTGGTATTTATAGGGTTTTCCAATGGGCCCTAATCCCAATATAACTTGTCAGGATTTCAGAGTAGCCAGCCCAAGTTATCGCTCCAATACACTCCGTTTTCGGTCGCGACATCGAACTCATGCTCGCGACATCGACTTAAAAGTTCCGCTTCCTATGAACTGGTCGCTCGTGCTGCTGTCACGACACCAATCTTATGCCCTTGCGTTTCGCTTGATCGCAGATGTCGCGACATCATGGCCTTGTCGCTGACATCCATTCTAGTCCTTTTGCGCCTTCAATGGTTGTTCCCCGATGTCGCGATCGATGTCGCCGACATGGGCCCAAGTCTCCTCGCGACCCTTCCACTAGTCGGCCATGATGTCGCTGACCGCTTTATCGCGACATCACTTACTGCACTGCTTTCCTTGAACGGTGTCCCCCGATGTCGCGGACATCAACCCTTCATAGCTCAAGCCTTCGCCGATTCTCACTGATGTCACGACTTCCTAAAGATTGCCCTCATCGTAACAACCAGTTGTTCTTGGTGTCGCCGACATCACTTTTATCGCTGGTTACGACTTTATGTCACGTAGGTTGCAATGGCTGTTGATGATGACGCCGATTTAATAGCTTCGCCGCGACATCACTTTAATTTCTCGCCTCTTCTTCACCGCCGATCAGGTTCCCTGTCGCGACTCGCATCAAATTCTCTTCTAATCTTCCCGATGTCACGACTCTAGAACCGACTATGCAGACTCCACAACCGCATCATGACTCACCAATTGCTTTCATTTCGCTTCGCTATCTCGACCGCATTTTTATCCAAATTATTTCGCATTTTTGCATCGCTTTTTCTTCTTCGCTCTTCCCCGCTAATGACAAATTGGTGAGTTTTTCATAATTCGTATATTAATTATTCAATTTTAACTGAAAATCAAATAGAAAAATGTACTAAAAAGTGATGACTTTTAAGCTCATCAATGTGGATTCATATGGTTAGACAATCCATGGCTTACAGAGTGGTGAGGAAGATAGTTGACAAGAGCATCCCAGACGGGGATACGGTAAGAGGAAGGAGGGTCAGCCTTCTTCGAGTTCGGGAAAACAGCAGAGGACTTTTGTTTCTCGATGATCACAAGGACAGGGTCGAGGCTATTAGTGCCAAGGTTAGGGTCGGGGCTATCAAGGCCAAGGCTAGGGTAGGAGCATAAGCCAGACAGGGCAAATGCTTTGTTTCTTCTGCTAGTAGCCTGAACATATGAGGAGGGATTGCCCATAGAGGCAAGGATCTCGTGGTTTAGACATTACGCCCCGCTACAGCGGAACCCAGATGAGACATAGTTTATTCCCATATAGTCAAGGAACAGTATCAGTTCCAGGCCGATAAGCACCTCGATTTCAGCAGATAAGCCGAGGCCAGTTATGGGTCAAGGTCGCAGACGTGGCCCATAGGATAGATTATGACTCAAGGAGCGTGTTCACGCTATTACCCTACGATCGAGATAGCGCACTGGGCCGATGATACGTATTTTCTGCTCTTTCATTATGGGTGAGAGTTTCATTTGATTTTCGTGCATCTTATTCATTCATCGCTTGATCATGTGTGAAAGAACTCGCTTAGAGGTTAAGACCTTAGTGGTTACTGTGATGTGAGTTGTCCTGTGGACTAGGGTGAGGCTGGATTAGATATGCTCAGATTGGGTGAGCCAGAGATCCTCGTGGATTCTACTACTGTGATCCTGCTATGGACATTTCAGTTCATGTCATTATTTCGCATGGATCGGCTGACGTACACGGGGTCACACACTATGATCGTAGAAGGGCTATCGCTACACAGATGGTAGTCAGGTTATGTTCCAAGGATAAGTATGATGCTTTACCCCAGACGTTGTACGACTGTGTGGCAATGACAGCTTTTGATGTTTTCACAGTGCCTTTACCCTGCAGGACTAGATGAGACAGGATTTCAGCTCCACCTCCGTGAGCAGAGCCGAGGATGTTTTTCCAGATGGGCTACTGGGATTACCTCTGCATAGGGATGTAGACTTTGTTATTGCTTTACACCCTGGTACTTCGCCCATTTATATGACTCCACATAAGATGGTGCTAGTTAAGTTGTAGGAACTCAAGGTCCAGATACAAGATTTATTGGAAATGTGTTTCACAGACGTAGTACTTCACCTGGGCGCCCTAGCTCTGCTTGCTTAAAAGAAGACAATATCCTTCTCCCCGTATCGACTACCGACAGCTTGAACACATTACGATCAAGAATCTGTAGATCCATTACTAAGGATTGATGATTTATTTAATTAGCCGAGGCAGGCTCATTCTAAGATAGATCTCTGTACCTGCTATCATCACTGAGAGTTGTGGAGGCAAATATCCCTAACATGTTTGTGACGGGTATGAGCATTTGAGTTTGCCAGACGCTTTCGACCGACGACGCGCCAATGACCTTCATGGATCTCATGCACAGGTGTTCCAAATCATTCAAATCAATTTGTCATATCATTAAGAAATCTTGATTTACTCCAAGTTTGAGGAGGAGCATGAGGATCATTTGAGGATTTTTCTTCAAGTTTTAGCAGAACATCGCTTGCACTAGTCTAATAAGTGCGAGATTTAGCCATCGAGGTGCGTTTTGACACCTGATGTTCGCCGTGTCATCACCTCGAGAAAGTTTGAGGCATATGAGATAGAGAGACCGGTCGCTTTTCAAGATAATGATGCTTTCTCGGGACCCGGGTTGGATATTACAAGAGGTTTATTGAGGACATCTCCCAATTAGCTACGCCTATGACTAGATTGACTCGGAAGGAGGTCAAGTATGAGTGGAATGACCCGTGTGAGAAGGCTTTCCAAGGGTTAAAAAGGAGGCTTACATCAGCCCCTATTCTGATAGTTTCGGAAAGGGGACAGAAGTACACGGTATATTATGATGCCTCGAAGGACGGACTGGGATGTTCTAATGCAGTCCAGTAGAGTGGTAGCTTATGGTTCACAACAATTGAAGAACCACGAGTGGAATTACCCTACGCATGACATTCGAGTTATACTATAGTCCTCGCTTGAAGATAGATAATCACTCATTTATATGGTGAGCACCTATGTATTTTTGGGACCACAAAAGTTTGAAGTATATCTTTACTCAGTGGGACCTCAATATGAGGCAATATAAATGGATGGAATATCTGGAGGATTATGACATCACTTTGCAGTACCATCCTGGTATGGCAAATGTGGTGGCTAATGCACTCAGTCGAAAGTCACGAGGAGTACTGGCTAGTGTGGCTTCCCGGGAGTGGTTGATGCTTGATACTGCAAAGGTGCTCACATAGAAGTGAACGTGCACTTCGTGGTGTTTAGGAGTTTAGTTGTTATGCCTTCCCAACTGAGTAGAGTGATTGAGTCCTAGGAGCAAGATTTTATGATAGTGTCTATCACAACCCAGCAGTGCCGGTACGTGACAAGGGTCGGGCCATTCGCTACTGATGGTAGTCTTCAAGATAGAACGGATTGTGGTTCTAGTTGGCAAAGTCGAGAGAGAGATCCTTTCCCGGAATTCCATTGTTCTCATTTTGCAATGCATCTAGGTGGCATGAAGATGTATCATGATCTTCATCGCCAGTATTACTGGAGCGGGATGAAGATACAAGTTGGGGATTTTGTTCAACGATGTCTCACGAGTCAATAGATTAAGGCTGACCATCAGAGGCCAACCGGGTTACTCTAGCCACTGGAGGTAGCGGAGGATTTTGTGACTCACTTGCCATGGACATCACGAAAGCATGATGCGTTGTGGGTGATAGTGGATCGGCTTACTAAGTCGGCACAATTTCTGGTTGTGCAATTAACCTTCATACTGGAGGAATTCTACAAGTTGTACATATGAGATATTGCACTGTTGCTTGGAGTGCCAGTCTCCATAGAATCGGATCGGGATCCCAGGTTTATATCTCAGTTTTGGAAGAGTTTTAAGAGAGCCATGGGGACATAGTTGAGGATGAGTACTATTTTTCATCCACAAACTGACGGTCAGTCAGAGAGGACTATACAGGTGTTAGAGGACACGCTCAGAGCATGCGTCCTGGATCTCAAGGTTAGCAGGGAGGAGCATTTTCCCTTGGTTGAGTTCGCCTATAACAATAGTTATCAAGCGAGTATACATATAGCGCCCTATGCGGCATTATAAGGGAGGCCATGTCAATCTCTAGTTTGTTGGACCGAGGTAAGAGAGAGATCCACCACGGGTCCGGAGTTGATTATGACACCTCAATGAAGGTGGAATTGATACGTAAACGTCTTCTCACAGCTCAAAGTCGGCAGAAGAGTTACGTCGACTATTGACCATAATTTCAGACACGGTTACCAAGGACTAAACTAAAGTCCTCGGCAACGACGCCAAAAACTTGTTGACCATTTTCTTTATAGGGATCAAATTTCTGCTATTGTTACCAAAGGACTATTATCTTATCCCCAGTAACGGTATCAAAAACTTGTTGACCAAAATTAGAACATGTATGTTCACAATAAAAATGATTTGTAATTGAATTCATTAAAGATTTAATTTGGTCAAAATACTGAGAGTGCATAGGTCGTACAAGTAATAAAAGTGGACTTAAAAGTCCGGATATCATTCCCATAGAGATAAAAAAGAATTTAAAGTTTCAACTACCCTAACTACTCAAGTTCCACACTATTTGAACTTCCATTTCATAGAATTTGCTGTAACCTATCTATAATTCTATTGTTTAAATTTCAAAATCTATAAGAAAAGGAAAATTTAAAATCTCAGGCCTAACTGGACTAAACCAGACTATTGCTGGAAGTAGACATTGGGATTTCACTATTATAAAATAATCAATTCCTGCAACATAATCTAATTCTATTCTTTCATGGATTGGAATCTGAAAATGTCAAGAGGTAAGATAGTATAGCTTGGATTTCTCCCTTAACCATACATTTCATTGATTAGAAAGTCATGTTCATTTAAACATGTATCTAACCAATTACTGTAATCGATTTTCTCATAAGATCCGGTATTTTTCTTTCCAATACTACACCATTTCTTATGACCGCAGATTTCTTGCTTTCCTGGGTTGCAGACATTTGCAAGATCTCTACAAGATGAATTATTGTCTCATCCTTGAGATCTTTTAAGAGTTCTCTCTTTCCTTGATTAGATTCAAAGCCAACAAAGGATCTTCAAAGATCATTCAAGATTCAAGATAAATTTCTAATCGATTAAATTGATAGATCCCTTCAACTAATTTCAAACCATGAGTAAATGATGATTTATCAAGTAATCTTTTAGAGCTCATTAGTTCTTCAATAACAAATGCAATATACCCCTAAGTAATGCATCCATGCTCGCAATCTCCAACTCGTCACTCAAAAGGACCTCCCTCGGAAATCAAAGCCAAACAACAGTTCTTAATTGGGTATAAGTTACTAATGTTGGGAACAATTCATTTCATGAACAACACCATTCAAATAAAATCGAAGTTCACAATCCAAGAGATCTCCTTCTAATTATGCAAGAAAGACCATAACTAACATCAAATCTTTCCTAGCGGAAGTTGGGTTTCTAGAAAACTGAATCGCAATAAACACTTAAATCTGATCAAGAATTTTCCAATGCAACTGTAATCAATTGAAAGAAATAAATTCCAGCTTTTATCAAGACTTCATTAAATTCAAAAAGTAATCGGAATTGATCTTCAACAAAATAGCTCAACTTTGAAACTTCTTAATAATTCACTGTTTCAAGTCCAGTAAACAAATTGCAATCCTACGCTAATTCTAATCGACGAAAATAAAAATAAAAAGAAAAAAAAGAAAAATATAATACAAAAAGAGTCCTCAGCTCCCTAGATGCTCTGGTTTTCCTCCGACTGTCTGCCTCACTTTCCTCAAATATTTCTATTTATAGAGCCCCAAAAGTTTGGGCCCTAAATTCGAGGCTACATTGTGGATCCCAAAAATTATGGCCCAGATTGCATTCTTGGTCGCGACCAGAAAGTATTGTCGCGATAGAGTGTTGATTCTTTGTTGATGTTCTCTGTTGCAGCATGCCGCATCTTGTCGCGGTAAAGTTTCCTCTGTCGCGACATATCTTTCTTTGGCTCTTTCACACTTTATCCTGCAAGGTCAGTCGTTTTGTCCATTCTATGTCACGACATTCTCATGTGTGTTTCCTGGAACAACTATGTTGCAACATTGACAATTGTGTTGCAACATTGTTTCTATGCAGCTTCTTCAAAATTGTGTCGCGACCCAGTTTCTATGTCGTGACAGCATTTCTTTTGTTTCTTGTTGCAACAATGTTTCTTGTATTGTCAGCATTCACATCATGACAGCGGGAAACTGCATCAGCGGCGAGTCTTCATCTCCACTTAACCTGATTTCTTGTTGCAGCTTCATTTAGTTGCGACATAGTCTAATGGTGTTATGTTTTGCATCACATTTTAGTTTCATGTTGCGTGGACTTTTTGCCTTATTGATCTTTATGTTGCGACCTAGTTCTATTGTGTCGTGAAAATACTTCTCTTCCTTGAGTTGGAATCTTTATCGCAAGATGGAAAAGTCTATCGCAACCTTGTTTCTCTATGTTCAGCTTATTTCTATGTCGCGACCTTAATATCTCTATCGCAACATCAAACTTCTCTTCAGCTTGAACTATGTCGCAAAATTGAACTCTTTTGTTGAAATCAAGTCGGTTCACTAAGTCAGCGTCACTTGTCGCAACTTTGTCTCTCTATTAGGACAAGAAACCTTGTCTTTTAGTGTCATGACATTCATTACCTTGTCGCGACATAACTTCTTCATACAATGCGTCAACAAGATTTCCAAGTTGGAATAATCAGTGTCGCGACAGGATCTTTTATGTCGCGACATAGATTCTGCCTTCTATTTTTCCTTGTGTCGCAGCATAAACTGATATGTCGCAGTATTCTTCCTATATTGCTCTTTAATTTCTTGTCGCGACATAAGATACGTTATTAATCGCAGCAAGTCTCTGCTTTCTTCCTTTTACAGTGTCGCTGACAAAGGCTTTATGTCGTGACGTATTCATCTAGTTTTGACATCCCAGCGCATCAAAAGCTAGCAGCCATGACATTATTTCTCTTTGTCTTAGCTGACTTGTTACATTCTTCTCATGTTCTAACGCGACAGGTTGTCTTTTGTCACGACATAGCTCTTCTATATTCAGTCCTTTGTGTTGCAACAGAAGAATGATTGTCGTGACAGATTTCCTTAGCCATTTGCTTGAAAGTTTGTCACGACACACTGAACTCTGTCCGACATAGACTACTGCAATTGCTCTTTTTCTCTTCTTTCTTGCTTAAATTTTCTCCTTTTTAAATTAAAACCTGCAAAACACAAAGTTGGTGAATAATCCATAATTTGGCATTAAAACATATCGGAATATACTAAAAATAAGCTAGAAAAATGAATTAAAAATAGATGAGTTTAAGACTCATCAAATTCCCCCAAACTTAAAGTTTTGCTTGTCCTCAAGCAAAGAAAATAAATTTTTGTTTGTGCTCAAACAATTCAACTTTATTTTTAGGGACATTTTTCTGTTTTCTATTGCAATCCATTTTTGAATCCAACACTTTGAATTGAAGCTAGTTAGTTTGAAACGGTTTCAAATCCGGTTGTCGATTCGGACTAAAGGAAACATTTTCAATTACTATCCCGCAAACAAAACTACTAATGAATTCTAAAGTAAACAATTCGATCCAATTCATCTGATAAGTGAGTGTGATGGTCTTCTTTCCCTTTGTCATTGGCTAAGTTAGTTATTCTTCTAGATCTAACACAGTTACTGTATATTATATTAAGTCTCATATGCTTGTTTTTCATATTAGTCTCCACTAATGTAGACAAATATAACCTTCAAGATCAATTAGGTCTTTTAGGCTTGTAAAGTTTGGCTAGGGTTATTGAGTGGATAACTGGAGAATTTAGGCTAAAAATTACCCAGATTCCAACCTTCCCTCTTTGCATCTTTGTCTTTATTCTTCATCCCTTTCTTTTCTAATGATCATCGAGAAAAAAGAAATTTTTCCCCCGAGCTTGATCTTGATGTATCATGTGCATACTCTCATCTTGGTAATTTTATTTGTCACTTTGTCATTCTTATCGGTAATTCCTTAGATAGAAGCCCTTCTGCTTTTCTTTTATTGCCAAAAATTTTTAGGAATAGTCTGATATTTTGTCTTTCCAGGCTTTCTACCACTCTTGAGCTTTGGGTTCGCGGCTCATCTGGGTTGGTTTTAGGGTACTAGGTGTAACACCTATGAACTGGTATTTAGAAGGAAAGGCCCACGAAAATAAAACTTATTCCAATTTGACAATTTACAATCTTTGACTTCTTCTTTGCATTTCTTTTCTTTCCTTCATTTTCTCTTTTCTTTCTTCTATCCTTCATTCTTGTTTTTTTTTTTTTTCTTCAATTCCAAATAGCATTCCCCCAATCTTGTCCTTTTATGCATTTTGAAGTTCTTTTCCTGAAATTTGGGCAATAAAGGGTTCTAGACTGTAGGATTATAATAGAGGAAGGATGTGAGGTTTCTAATTGATGGTCCAATTAAGAAATTAGGCAATTTGGTTCAATTCTGAAACTAAAGTGTATGCTTGTGCATATTATGAGGGTAGGCTTGAAAGGCTCAAACTTCCAAAGATGGCCTATATCACTTCCTGTTAGTGGCATTACCTAGGATTTCGCCTTAACTAATAATCTAACAAGTTCTAGGACCTTGGACTGGTGTGTGGAATGAACCGGAAGATGTCCACTAATTTTCCTGATTTATTTAAGGACTCATTTTGTCCATGTGCATTGTTTTTCGAGTTTTCTTACGACCTAGCGTTTTACAACAAAGGTCTCAAAAGTCTTATTTGTGTTTCCTATTGAGTACATCTTCCTAAATCTGATCATTCAACTTCATTCTGGCTAAACTGCAACTTCCTTTTTCAATTGGGGATGAGCCTACCATAATGCATCTATCAGCGGTTGTTTGTGTTTGAAATTTTTGATGTTGTGTTATTTTAAACAAGCAAAGGAGCTTATTTTGATTATGCATTCAGCTCACAACAATACAACACAACCATAATTGTTCTCAAGTCATTTGATCAGGCATCTTTGCGGCGAAATAGACAATATTATCCGGGGAAGTTGATTTGTTCTTTATTCATTACTTCGGATATGTGAAACATGAAGCAAAAGAAACTAATTAAAAACACACCAATCAAACAAAAACACAATTGAACACAAAAGTTTTGCTAAAAAATTTTATTTTATTCAGAGGAATGGGCTTTGAATACAAAGAGGATGAGGAGGAGGGAAAGGTAAAGTATCGTTCATTTTTTATTCCTTGTAGCCCTCTCCTTCGATGCTTCCATCCTTAGATATTCTTCCACCTCCTCTACTGGGGTAAGTTCCTTTTTTCCTGTTGTACTATGATTTTCATTTTTTCTTGTTTTACGTACATGGTGTAAGGGCTGCTCAGGTGAATGCAGGTTAGTATAGGGTATAGGTGGGTCTGCAACACCCGGGGGGACTCTGATGTGGGTACCGAGTTTGAGATTCGGATTTTTGGAAGGGGTATCTTCTTCTTGCTGGAAACTGTCTACATCGCCCAGTCTAGGATCTTGGCATTACTCTCTGTAAGTTCTCGCTACCTCATAGCTAGAGATTCTAGGAGTGCCCTATTTTTATCTCATAAAGCTCATCATCTTGAACTCTTTTTGCAATGTCTGAAGCCATTCATGTGATGTTATCTCTTGAATTCATGCTTGCCTTCGAATTGTCTCTATCTCTCGAGGCGTTCTCCACTCTGTGAGTCCATTTCTCATTCTATCTTCCTCTTCATCACCTTTTCTTCAATGCATCCTCTGAAATTCTGGTCCTTAACACGAGCTCTGTAAAAAATATACTCGTCACGGCTGAAGTTGTGTCTTTAGCTGATTGTCTCTTTCCTTTATTTCCTGCCGCATAGATATCAGCAATTCTATCAATTCTGTATGATTGTAGTTCTATCCTAAACTTTTAGCTTGTTCATGTTGGGTTTGTCTCAGCTCTGGGGGTGCACTCCAGAATTGGCTTTGACTCCTCTAAGCTTCTAATTGCAATGGACATTGGTTTTCCCACTGTTCTAGCTTAGTGTGCCCTTCATTCCCTTTTTCTTCTTTTGTTTCTTTTTCCTTACCCTTCCCTCTGTTCTTTGGTCCTTTAGTTATACTAGTTAGGGTCAAAGGGGAGGCTCTGGGATAGGTTTCCTCGATCCACCATTCTTCTTCTACTCCCCCTCGGATGAAGAGTCTGGTGATTGTGGCTGGGTGTGGAATCATCCCCCTGTATTTGGTCTCAAAGTAACCCAAGATAGATTTTTCAATAATTTTTCCTACATTTATCTTGTAATCCTTCAACAACGTGTAGAGGAGGATTGCTTCCTCTCTTCTCACTGTGCTTAAATGCTTAGAAGGCATAAGGACATAGCGATAAGAAATGAGACCATGTGGCTAACCAGGTGTCTCCTACATTGATTTAAAGGGGTTTTCTTTGTCCACTTCCATTTTCCTTTTCCAACCGTGAGTAGTTCTACTATTTTCTTATATTCTGGTTCCTTGAGTTGTTTCTTGAAGGTAGAACCATCCTTTTTCACCATCAGATTAAACAATCTGTTTATCTCCTCTCTACTGAACTCTACCCACTGACCTCTGACATATACTCTTTTTCCGTCTTTTTCCACCATATTTGCAAAGAATTCTTTCACTAAAGATGCATAACCAGGTTCTCTATGTTCACCCGATGGCGCCATCCTCTCTTTCACAGCATTTCGGTAAGAAGGTAACCTTTTTGAACCCTCTTTTCGTGATGAAACTCATGTGATTCATTTCATTCCATTAGAGCTGTTGTTTTTCTGAAATAAAGCTCTTTTCTCTTTCTTTCATTTGTTCTGCTCTAGCTTCATCAGCTCCCCTTTTTCTTTTTCTTTACTCTTCTCCCTTTTGCAGTTTCTTTTCATTTTCATCTTCTCTATCCTCAACTTGCATGGCTGCTTCGTAAGAACCTTGTTCTATTTCATTTTCCAACTCAATGTACTCTTCCATGAGTTCGTTAAGGACGGGAATCAGGGTGGTAGAGTCAAACATGGTAGGGTCAGGGCTTCGGAGCTCTAGGGTTTTAGAGAATGAGAATGTGGAAATTTGAGTGAGAAGTTGAGAAGGTTGAGAGTTTATGAAAAAGGTGGCTCTTCAGTTTTCAAAAATTTTCTATTTATTAGCCAACTGGTTGATCTTGCGCTTCATTTAATGTTGCGACAACATTGCCCCAGGGTTTGCTTTATCATTAATGCTCTGTCGCGACAAGTAAAAATAGTTGTTGCAACATAATTTTAGAGAAAGAGTCGTTTGATTGTGTCGCGACATAGAAAAATATGTTGCGACATTTTCTTTTGAATTTATGTTGTGACACTGGAGAATTGTGTTGCAACATAAACTTCCCTTTCAATTTGCTTCACAATTCAAGTGTGTCACGACACAGAAAAAGTGTGTTGTGACATTACTCAAAGTTTCCTAAATTTTTTTATCTTTCTCTTTCTTATGCCATGCAAAACATTGAGGCGTATCTGACCCATCTTGTCGATTGAACATAAGTATGAACACTTATCAAAGCGCCGAGCTTCTTGATTCAAGCTTAAAATCATTCTCCAATTCTTAATTCAATATATCTTTCCTTGATTTTCAGAATATATTTTTATTCAAACATGCTAACATTCCAACCAACTTCAGATATGCATTGTCATTAACTACAGGTTTAGGGAATTAGAATTACTCCCCCTTGTGGTCATTTTCTGCATATTTTCTTTTTAAAACAGTGTGCTTCTTAATAAGGATCTTCTTGAATTTTTGCTTCATTATCCTAAAAATCAACAACACTAACATAAAACTACTAATAGATTAACTAAAACTTCAAATGCCTAAAATTCTACTGAATCAATTAAACTATTTAAAACTTAAAATTAAAAATTCCTGGTTGGGTTGCCTCCCGAATATTGCTTAGTTTAATGTCCTTAGGTTGGACTCAGGGCTACAAAGTGTCTTGGTTCGATTAATTCTCTTTGTTTGCTCCTACAGTGCAGCATTCTTCATTAAACCAATTTCGAGGCATGCTTTATCCTACACCTTCTTGCTTCCTTGCAGTTCATCATTGCCTCTCAATGTAGTTGATGTGAGATCTTTTGGATTGATCTCATTACTACTAGGAAATGCATTTCTGGATTGGCTTTGCAAGGATAAGGCCAACTTCCCTACTTGAGTCTCTAAATTTCTTATTGTGGCATTAGTATTTGTTTGAAACACGATTGTGTTTGCTTGGAAATTTTCAAGGTCAGAAAATCTCTTTTCATGCATATTCAAAATTCTCTTGTTTTCGAGCATGAAATGTATCGATCTTCAAGTTGAATCCTTTTCGGCACGATACTCCCTCTATTTTCCTCTCTTCTTGTTGTTCTTGGAACACGAGTGACATAGGCTTGCTAGTAATTAATGGAGTCTAGGGCCTATTTGTGCTCCCCTCGCCATATGAAAAAGTTTTCATGGTTCCTTAGTGCTGGTGTATAGTGTGTTAGCAAGTTGGGGTTAGGCTTGAAGTGATAATTTCTTTGCTCATTCGTATACTTATCCTCCTCAACTTGGTAGGGCTTTTCTCCAACTAGTTCCTCAGCACTTCTTCTATTTCTTTCCTCTCTTTGCTCAACTTCATGTGCGGGTGTGCATTCTTCTTTCTTTGTTCCCCGATTTGTTCATTCTTGCATCGACTTTGCTTACATGGTTGTCATTCGATCAATCCCAATAAGACCATTTCCTTTCATCCTCTTCTTTATCATGAAGCTTGGATGAACCTCGTAGTTGCACATTTATTGATGGCACAATTAGTTCCTTGCCTCCTCTGCACTTCTTCTTTTAAAAGCTACAACAGCAGGATGCATCGATTATACCCTTGGAGGCATAATTCATGGCATGATGAAAATGTCGCCACGAGTTGTCGGATCTATTATTCAATGCATAGGGCATCTTTTGGTGATCTTTTGAACCTCTCCCGTGTAGTGTAGAGACTCATCTTCCCACTTGCTTGAAGACAATTATTTCTCCTGCTTCTCGACGGTGAGTTGGAGGAAAAATCCACTGCATGTATGCCTCCACCGGTTCTTCCCGAGTGTTCCATGATCCACGGCTGGCCGGTAGAGTCAAAGCCAAGAAGTTGCTACCATGTCTCTCAATGAAAATGGGAATAGTTGAAGCTTGATTACATCTGATCTCACCCCATTCAGCTTGACTATGTTTTCCATCCACATGAATCTCCCCAGGTGCTCATTGGGATCTTCAAAAGGGTGGCCTGTGAACTGATGTTGTTGCACCATAGTAATCAAAGCTGGCTTCAGCTCAAAATTGTTTGCTTCAATGGAAGGTTGTCTCACAGCTAAGTACTTCGCTTGGATAATAGGCCTCCAAAATTGTTCCATAGTGTTAAGCCTTTGAGGTCTCTCTACTTCTTCTTCTTCCTCTGGAATAGCCTGCAATCTTTCTCTCTGATTTGACATATTTATGGATTCTACACTGTTGATTCTTCTCAGATTTTGCAGGGTTCTCTCAATTTAAGTGTCTAGAGGCAGTAGATCTGTTTCTGGTCTTCTATGCATTTAAATTCTTCTTGAAAGTAGAAACACACTGAGATCAAATGGATTCAGTGATATCAAAAATTATATATTTGTTTAGGCTTCCAAAAATATCAGTGGCTTAATTCAGCCACTGCTGTTAAAACTGTTTTTGTTGTTTTCTTGAAATTTTTGTAAAACAAAGAAAAATGTCCAAATTAGCATTTCTCTCTTTTGTTAGAATATTGATTTTTAAATTCCTTTGATCCCCAGCAATAGCACCAAAAACTTGTTGACCATAATTTCAGACATGGTTACCAAGGGCTAAACTAAAGTCCTCGGCAACGGCGCCAAAAACTTGTTGACCATTTTCTTTATAGGGAACAAATTTCTGCTATTGTTACCAAATGACTATTATCTAATCCCCAGTAACGGTATCAAAAACTTGTTGACCAAAATTAGAACATGTATGTTCACAAAAAAATGATTTATGGTGAACCATTATAGATTTAGATTGGTTAAAATCTTTGCCAAGTGCATAGTCGTCTGAGTAATAAAAGCCTGGACTTAGGGTGAATATCATTCCCACGGAGATCAAAGAATTTAAAGTTTCCTTTACCATAACTTTCGAGTTCCACACTTTTGAACCATTTCATAAATTTTGTTCTGGCAGCACATCTGGCAGTTCTCTTTGTTTGAATTTCTGCATCTATAAGGAAGAAGAAGGAAAATTTAAATCTTAGGCCTGCTTGGACTAAACCGGATAAACAACATGAAGAAAGCAAGAAACTTCAGTTTGCGATCTTTATGAAATAAATGATTTCTTTCATAACATAATCCTATTGCGCTGCTGGTTGAGATGAAATGAAGGAAATTGATGATAGTGGTTCTTGTCTTGCATTTACTGATTGTATCTAACCAATTACTTGTAATCAAATTTTCTCTGTAAAATCTGGGTATTTTTCTTTTCCAATACTTCATACCCATTTCTTATGACTGCGGATTTCTTGCTTCCCAAGGCAGGGCCATTTTCCAGATCTCTACAAGATGAATGATGTCTCATCCTTGAGATCTTTAAGAGTTCTCTCTTTTCTTGATTAGATCTAAGCTAACACAAGATCAAGATCATTCCTCGAAGACGAGGAATCTACAGTGATTAAGATTGATGAATCCCTCGACTAATTCTCAAATAGTAAGTGATGATTTATCTAAGTAATCTTTTAGAGCTCATTAGTTCTTCAATAATAGTCTAACATACCCCTAAGTAATACATCCATGCTCTCAGGAATCTACAACTCTGTGTCACTCAGAGGACCTCTTGGAAATCAAAGCCAGACAACAGTCCTTAATTGGGTATAAGTTACTAATTTTGGGAACAATTCATTTCATGAACAACACCATTCAAATAAAATCGAAATTCACAATCCAAGAGATCTCCTTCTCATTATGCAGGAAAGACCATAACTAACATCAGATCTTTCCCCAGCAGGAAGTTAGGTTTCAACAGACTCGCGATAAACACTAAATACGATCGGGAATTTGATACAAGCTATAATCAATTGAAATAAATAAATTTTAGCTTTTATCTGGACTTCATTCAATTCAAAAAGTAATCGGAATTGATCTTTAACAAAATAGCTCAACTTGAAACTGTCCAAAATTCCTTTTTCAAGTCGGCAAACAAATTGTAATCTACGCTAATTCTAATCGAAAAACAGTAAGAAAAATAAAGAAAAATATAATACAAAGGAGTCCTCAAACTCCCAGATCACTCTAGTTTCCATGTTATTTGTACAGCTTTCCTTAAATATTTCTATTTATAGAGCCCCAAAAGTTTGGGCCTTAAATTCGAGGCTACATTGTGGATCCCAAAAATTTTGGCCTAGATTGCATTCTTGGTCGCGACCTGAAAGTGTTGTGACGACATAGTGTTGATTCTTTGTTGTTGTTCTCTATTGCAGCATGTAGCATCTTGTCACGACAATATTTGTTTCTTCAGCATGTTTACTCTGTCGCGACAAAGTTTCCTCTGTCGCTACAGATCTTTCTTTGGCTCTTTCACACTTTATCCTACAAGGTCAATCGTTCTATCCATTCTATGTCGCAACATTATCATGTGTGTTTATTGGAACAATTATGTTGCGACATTGACAATTGTGTTGCGACATTGTTTCTATGCAGCTTCTACAAAATTGTGGCACGGCCCAGTTTCTATGTCGCGACAACATTTCTGTTGTTTCTTGTTGCAACAATGTTTCTTGTATTGTCAACATTCTTATCACTACCAGGAAACTCTGTCGCGACAGAGTCTTGTCTCCACTTAACCTGATTTCTTATTGCAGCTTCATTTTTAAGTTGCGACATAGTCTATTGGTGTTGTATATGTTTTTTGTCACGACTTAGTTTTCATGTCGCAACCATACTTTTTTTGCCTTTAGCCAATCTTTGTGTCGTGACCTAGTTCTATTGTGTCGTGACAAGACTTCTCTTACTTGAGTTAGAATCTTTTTCACGAGATGGAAAAGTCTATCGCGACCTTGTTTCTCTGTGTTCAGCTTATTTCTGTGTCACGACCTTAATATCTCTATCGCGACATCAAAACTTCTCTTCAGCTTGAAGTATGTTGCAACATTGAACTCTTTTGTTGCAATCAATTCAATTCACTAAGTCATCATCACTTGTCGCGACTTTGTCTCTCTGTCAGGACAAGAAACCTTGTCTTTTAGTGTTACGACATTCATTACCTTGTCGTGACATAGCATTCATACAATGTCAGCAGGTTTCCAAGTTGCAATGTCCCGGTGTCGCGACGAGGGATCTTTTATGTCGCGACATAGATTATGTCTTCTATTTTTCCTTGTGTCGCAGCATAAACTGATATGTCGCAACATTCTTCTTGTATTGCTCTTTAATTTCTTGTCGCGACATCTACCTTGTCGCAATAGAATCTCTGCTTTCTTCCTTTTTCTAGTCTCGCGACAAGAGCTTTTATGTCTCGACATATTCCTCCTGGTTTTGACATCCAACATAAGAAACCTTGTCGCAACATTATTTCTCTTTGTCTCAACTGACTTGTTACATTCTTCTCATGTTTTGTTGCGACACACTGTCTTTTGTCATGACATAGCTCTTCTATATTCAGTCCTTTGTGTTGCAATAGAAGAATGATTGTCGTGACAGATTTCCTTAGCCATTTGCTTGAAAGTTTATCGAGACACACTGAACTCTGTCGCGCCATAGACTGCCACAATTGCTCTTTTTCTCGTCTTTCTTGCTTAAATTTTCTCATTTTTAAATTAAAACCTGCAAAACACAAAGTTAGTGAATAATCCATAATTTGGCATTAAAACATATCTGAATATGCTAAAAATAAGCCAGAAAAATGGAGTAAAAATAGATGAGTTTAAGACTCATCATCGACACACGGCAACGACCTTTAGAGTTTGAGGTGGGAGATCATGTCTTCTTGAAGGTTATGCCTAAGAGAGGAGTGATCAGGTTTGGCAAGCGGAGAAAGCTATCGCCTAGATATGTTAGGCCTTTCGAGGTACCCGAGAGGGTGGGTATAGTTTCTTATCGGTTGGCACTACCGCCAAGCTTATCGAGTGTTCACGACGTATTCCATGTCTTCATGCTCCGAAAATACACTCCAGATCAAACTCATATAGTGGATTGGGGAGAGTTTGTTGTTGATACAAATGGGACCTTCGAGGAGAGGACGGTCAAGTATCATGGATAGCGAGACAGGTTTTGCGACCTTGAGCTAGTGAGGCTAGTGAAGGTCTTTATGGCAGGTTGAAGTGGAGGGAGGCAACATGGGAGCGCTGGACACGATGCATACCGCCTATCCTTTCTTATTTGGGGATGCAGGTATGTTTTTTAGTCATTTGGTAGCATTCAGTGACTGTTGCATATACATGTGATTGTGTATGGTTGTGAGTTGGAATTTTGGGATGAAATTCTTTTAAGGAGGGAAGAATGTAAGACCCGGGAAAAAGCTAAAAATTTTAAATTTAGCTAGGAATGGCAAAATGGTAATTTTGCTAGAATGGGACAGGCTAAAACCTGTAATTTTTCTAGATCTAGATGACCAAATGGAATTCACCATTGAAATCATCTCACGAAATATAGTCACCCAGATGAATTTCGTTGAATTCCGAGACCGTCAGATTTTTCTCGAATTTCGAGGCGACGGGCGTCTAGTTGACCCCAAAAACGGGATTTTTAGAAAAATCCCGAAAATGTGAAATATTTAAAGAATGTGCATTTAAGATAGATGGAATTTAAAACGGGACGAAATAAATTGTTTTGGGCCGAAAACGGACCGGGGAAGCGTGACATGTGTCTCGATATGAGCCACGTGTCTCATGTATAAATATCCAGAAAATATCTAAAATAAAAAAAATATCTCACAATTTGATCTTGAACAAAACGTTAGAGAAAGAGAGAGATGGGGGGGAGAAAAAAAAAAAAGCAAGCTTCTCCAGCTATTTTATGAGGTTTTGTCGGTTAGAACGTGGCAGGCTGGGAGTTAAAGTTGCTATCTGTGACGAGCTACGCGTGGATGCAGGAATCAGCGAATTTTGCCAGGTCGAGTTCGAGGTTTCACGCGAAAAGCTGGTGTCTGAAATCTGTTTATTTGAGGTAGGGTTTTTCTCCTATTCGATTAAATTTCTGTCTAAGGGCATGTGTGTGTGTGTCCAAGGGAAGTGTTGTCCAGTTTTCCCCTTCAACCCCATTACTGTGTTTTAGCCATAACTTGGTCATCACTCATCCGAATTGAGTGATTCAAATTTAAAGGAAAACTAGACTTATAGGAGAACATATCTCCTTGAAATAGGTATATCCAAATTCTGACCCCTTTGGACTCAAAAAGTCATTCAAAGTGGAGTTGCATGCTATGGTGTGCAGCAGGAAATTCCCGAGTGGGACACAATTTTCATTTTTCTGACTGTTGGCCTCCAACTTTAGACGGCCATAACTTCTTCGTCTGAACTTCGTTTTGGGTGTTCTTGGACTTTATGGAAAGAACATTGAGTCAAGATTCCAAACATGTGCCTTTGGAGGATAGTGGGTGATCATAACATTTCTGAAATCTATGTTTTGAACCAAGTGTGCAGGTTGCTTGGTTGTGTAGATGTGAATAGCCGAGTTTTGACATTACCATTGCATGGCATGTTGTAGGCTATTTTATTGGGTAGGAATTGCCATGATTTAGCCTAAGGAAGGTTGTATCACATTATTTGTTTAGTCATGGATTGATGGATGCTAATATGCTTGACACGATATCTATATATATATATATATATATATATATATATATATATATATATATATATATATATATATATATATATATATATATATATATATTGGCATGAAATATATGGAACTTATATGCTTACGATATATGTTTGCATGGTAATTGACATGAAGTATAACTGATGTAAATGGTTCATGTAATTGTGCATCATACATGTAACATGAAATTGCAATGACGGCCCAGCATTGCATATGCCTGAGACACATCAGCATATTGGGTGTGTGTGCATGGGTATGGTCATCCATCATCGGTGTTGATGAATGGGTAGTGAGCTCGTATTTTGGACGACGTCCAATAAATGACTCACGGTTCAAAGCATAAAGTGAAATATAATTTATGTGTATTGGGCGGAGCAAGAAGGGGGTCGTTAATCCCCTCAGTTGAAAAGCCTGGAACATGGGTGTAAGAGACCCGCGGTGTGATCCGAAAAGATCTGTTGCCCAAAAATAAGACACACGGTTATCACATAGACTTCGAGTTGTATGATAGGACACGGGATTGACTCCAGATTAGTTGCCTATTGACATTTGCATTAGATGCTGGTGAGCGGTAAAGAAGTGCTTTCCGGTATATGTGTGTCATTGGGCCTGATGTGATTGTCACACTTGGCATAGGCATGTGTGAGGGAGTCAGTGAGTGACTCGGGATATGGCCATGAAGATATTCCATGCATGACATACGACATTCATGTAGACATTTTCACTTAGATGTGTATGGGTTGGTTTGATCATTGTATGAGCACTTAGATTGTGAGTAGCCCATATAGGAGATTATCACTACTAGGCTTTGCTCACCCCGTTGTGGGACCCCCCTTTCAAGTACAGGTCAGATGCAGGCGGCTTACTCGTATTCGAGACCGCACATATGAAGAAAGTTGGATGTGGCTTTGGACCATATTTTGTATATGTATATTAGAACAATCGGTTTTAATATATCATTTTGTATAAGAGATATAATTGAACTCTTGTAAACATATCAATACATAGTTGCATGTATAGTATTAAGGGTATGGTTGAATGGGGCCGAGTGGTCGCTATGACTCATAAATGACTCAGTGTGGTATATTGAGCCCGGATGGGTCATGTGATGTATTGTTATACAAGTTGTATTTTGGATATAGTTTTCCGTACAAAGGAGACTCTGTTCTATTTTTTGTTAAATTATGGATCCCGATAAATGGGACATGATGGTGTGGCGTTAAGGGTTTCTGCAGGTTGACGGGTTGTCAACAGGACCCCCGAGATAGGGGTGTCACACTGTCCACTAGTGTCTGCCTTGCACCTGAAATGTTTTTCCCATAAAAGGTGAGCCACGCCCAGTAGAGATAAGTCCTACAAAGGCTACTCCCCACCTAAGTACACATGAAATGGTCACACACTCACCATAATCATTCCATGTAAAATGTAATTTCTACCATGAAATGAGATGTGACTCATCATGTACCATGTGCCCGAGTCCTCATCGACTCCCTCACACAACGCCTAAGCCTATGTGTGAAAAATGGTCATTTTGGATGACATCCAATGATCATTTTCAAAACAAATTTCATTTGTTTATAAACCAAAAGCTTTTTGGATGATACATTACAATGATCATTTTATATTCAAAATCCATGCGCCTTTTGTGGTGCTTGATTTTGGTGTCTCAAGCGAGCTGCAAACCCGTACACTTTACGGCCTTTCCTTGCATTGGGGACTATGTCGACCATAATTGGCGGGTTTTTCACAGAGGGGATATATCCTTCTTGTTGATGCGAGCACATATTTTCTTTATTATTTCAATCAAGCGTACCTTTCACGTTGGACGTTATCATTCTTGAGCCCACGATCAAACACCAAGCGCGGTGTCGGTTATAACCATGTACTCACCCATTGTCACGTGTCCGTGCATATACGGTGCAATGTATATTAAGTATATTATGCTACATGCATAATGAATTATATATGAGACATTTACATACCACATTTTATACCTAATATCATGGATAATTATATCAACCGCATATAATTTACATCCATCCATCCATGTCAATATACCTAAACACGCATATATCAACATAAATCAACACCTGATCTAACACATGTCAACACATGACAGTCCATACGGGCTGTAAAAAGCGAATATAAACCCGGCCTCAGAACTACCCGGCTTCTCCTTAACGAGGCCACACACACAAGCCATGAATCAGCCATAAAAATTGCCTAATACAGCTCTTTGAAAAGAGTATGAAATGCCTAAATATGTGAGCACAAAATGTTATTCACTAGTACATGGTTAGATTGTAGACTCAAAGAGCTTTCCATAGAGTCCAAGAACACGCAATTGGAGTTTGGACGAGAAAGATAGGGTCGTCCGAAATTGGAGTACATCAGGAGTCACACTATTACTCGATGGCGCAATGGCGTTAACCGAGGGTTCTTGGGAGCATTTTGGAAACTCTCGTCAAATGTAATTTTTCAACTTGACTCCAAAACAGAGTAGCTCTTTAGGCCAGGCTACCAGGCAGTCCCATCTTGACAACATGGCGCGACACGGTTCCCGAAATTAGCCCCAGCGATAGCCCAAAGGCTAAGAATAAACCAAAGTAGGAAGAATCCCTACCTCTTGAAGCGTAGCCCCTCGTCGAATCTCTGAACCTTACTCCTTAGTCCTACGAGTTCCGACCGTTGAAACTCCAATGAACTGAGGAAGAAATTGTCGGCCTCCTTCCTCTTTCTCTCTTTCTTTTCCTTTTCCTTTTTTTTCTTTCTTTTCTCCTTTCCCTTTCTCTCATTTCCTCCATTTCTCTTTTCCTTTCCTACTCTTTCTACGAACTGGTTGTGAACTCCCATTTATACACAATTCCACATTCATGCAAGTTGACACATGGCTTGCCATGTGTCACACCCATGGCCTGCCATGTGTCACTCACATGGATTTCCATGTGTCGCTCATATGGCTTTCCATGTAGCCAGCTCACATGAAAACGCCGCATGTGTCACCCAACTGATGCCTCAAAAAACATGAGTCGACTATCTGAAATTCATGAAATTCACACGAACAACAATTTAGCAAGACAAACCCAGCGGTGAAAGTGCGTTTGTCATCCGAGATTTAGAAACTTCCATGTTTTCAACCTATACGTATCGACAAATCACTGTTTTGCCTTTTTTTCAAAAATGTTTTCAATTTTTTCCCAGGTTTTACATACTATCACGACAAAGAAACATTGTTGAATAAGATAATGAATTTATTCATGATGAGGATATAGATGATGTGTAGCTAATAATACTGGTAAGCACATAAATATATATTATTTGATATATAAGTTGTAATTTATTCCATATTATTTATGTAACTTATTTATATTTCATTTTATAAATTACTTTATTATAGAGGAAATGTCTCATCGAAGAGGAAGAGTACAAACAGTGTCTCTAGAGGATTTCTTGGACAATCTACAACTGAACATGGACACACAACCTCTTGCAACTACTTCTACTAGTTCTGGTGCTTTTGGTTTTTTAGATACTTCCACTACTGGTATGTTTCAAATAATTAAGCTTAACTTTACTTATGATATTTGTGTTTACATTGTTTAATTTATCAAATAATGAAAATTGATTATTTAATTTTATATAAGAGAATAAACTATATTTCTTATAATTTCATTCTTACTTTTAGAAGGTTCCTCTAGCAAAAAGAGGACACGTGGCCCAACACGTAACTTGGATTTACTTGGCATGAAACCCGACGAAAAAAAATCAACACAATTCAATACAAATGACTTTCTAATTATATGGGGACATTGGTACAATCTCAACACAATGTATCCATCCAAGTCCAAGATTAGCATCACGTTAGTAAAGATAAAAAGGAAAAGCTTTGGCCTTAATATTGGTATGTCAATTACTATTCATCTAAATTGTAATGTTATTCTTTAAAAATGAAATCTCTTACTTATATATGACATTTTCATGAAATATATAAGAAATATGAAATGGATGAAACATGTAGGAGCTACATTTTTTAATGTTGTGGAAATATGTTCAGAAGTTATAGAAATAAGATGAAGGCCAAGTATTAAGACCCTTATAATACAAATGAAGAGAGATTGTGTCAAAAACCTCCACACTTATCAGATGATGAATGGAGGTGACTCATTAATTTTTGGGGCACACCTGAGGCAAAGGTAAACATAATGATTTTTTTCATATAGTGTATCTTTTCATACTCATCTTCAAATAAGATCATATTTTAGTTATATCGATTTATACTTCATTTATAGTAACTTTATTATGTTTCTAGTAGCTATAGGTGATATGCTATTTTTAATTGATATAAGATATCTCTGAAAAAAACAAAACTAATAGGCAGTAAGTCGTAAAGCATGTATCGGGATTCAAGTTATCTCCGAATCGGAGCATGATGAGGTAGAAATTTATTATTAATAAGATTTTCTTGTACGTCAATAGTTCAGAAAAAATAACTTAATTGTTTTACTTGTAAGAATAGGCACAAAAAATGGACGATCGAACTAAGCCTAATAGAGTTGAGATGTTTGTCTTAACACATACAAAAAAAGATGGGACGCTTGTTGATGATCATTCTAAGAAAATCATGGTAATGAAGTAACTAAATTTTATATACTTGTATTTCAATATTAGCTACATACTAAAATTTTTGTACAAGTCTAACAATTATTTTTGTTTTTTGTAATGTCATGATCAATTTGAGTAGTTACTATCCCAACCTGAAGGGATGTCTTCTTCTTCTATTGTTGCTTCTACTACTTCTGCATCATCTATAGCATCTACATCTATAGATGACATATATACTCAAGTGATGGATCCAGAGAGGCATGGACGTGTTTGAGACTATGGATTTGGTGTTACTCCTACCTTTGTCTTTGGTGGTAGTAGTATGGGGCAATCAAGATCTACTTTGTCAGCACAACTTGAAAATGCCCAAAAGATGCTAAGAGTTGCAGAACAAAAGTTTACAATAGCAACTAAAACATTTGAAGAGAAGTTAGTAGAAGTTTTAAAGGAATACACGAGAAGAAGTGAAAGAAGAGTTTGATGGAAAAATTATGGAAATGCAAAGAGTGCAAGCACAACTTTAAGAACAGATGATGCAAATGAAGAAACAATTTCATGAAAACGATGGTAGACTTGTATACTACATTTTTATAATATACATTCTCCTCATTTTGGACTTTTTGCCAGTTAATATGTGATGGTTGGTTAGTTGACTTATTACATTATATGTTATAATATAAAACTAAATTTGTATCTTTTTTATTGTTTTTTTGTCATTATATGTTAGTATATAGCTTGGGATAATTTATTATGATATATTGTACTATTTTAAATTTTGAATTTCAAATTGATGATTTATAATTGCATACGAGTCTAAAGACTAATTCTTTATTACAGGTTTGGAAAATGAGAATTTATAAAAGACTAATTGTTTAAATGTAACAATTTTTAGTCACGGTCAGGCAAAAAACTATTACCAAAATGTATATCTTTAGTCACGGTCACATAACATACCGTGACCATAATCTTATAGTTAGTAGACCTTGGCTAACGTTTTGGTCTGAATTTTGCTTATGGCCAGTATTTGAAGACGAAGGAGAACTTTAGTGGTTTTACTCTGATCGTCACCGGGGTCCTTGCAGGTCTGGTTTTCTCATGACCGTGACAAAAGGTCCCCACGGACCTTTGTCACAGTTTTGCTCCACATTTGTGACTAAAGGTAACTTTACGTGCGGTTGCTCGACCATGACCAAAGAGGTGCCTTTTCAACGGCGTCCATGTTTTCGGAGTCCGCGGCTTTTTTCTATGACCATCTGAAATGAACCATGGTCATGATCACGTAGGAAACCGTGACTAAGAGCAACTGTATCTGCGCTTTACTATTGTGGCAGTCACGGTTTCATAAAATCCACAACAATAAGAGTTTGAATCCTGAGTTGTATGATTTGGTAGTGATTTAGTGACCTATAGCTTAAAGTCCTATTTCTTGTAGTGCATGTAATATAAAGTTGTGTCTTGATTGTAAAACAAGATGGAATTCTACATATTTGATGTTGTCAATTGCTATAACTTATAAAGATGCATTCACACGACTAAAGATGCAGGAAAAACTCTACATTGGAGCACCATATGAGGAAGAATGAGATTTGGCAAAAGAAATTTGTGAGAAGTTAAAAATAATTTTTAACATAACAATTTGTTCTTGGGGTGAAAGTATCCTACTACCAATACTTTTTTTGTCAAGGTGTGTGAGATTAAAGAAGCATTGTATGATTGGTCCTATTGCTGAAACAATGTTGTAAGCATGATGGCATCAAGTATGTTACAACAATTTGACAAATACTGGAGTGTATACCATATTGTGATAGCAGTAGCAATGATATTAGACATAAGATACAAGTTGAAGATTTTGGAATTCTATTTTCCATTACTATATTGGGCTGAATTTTCATGTGAGATAGATAAAATTTGTTAAATATGTCATGATTTTCTTTTTGAGTATCAATCAAAGTGTAAGAAAGGTCAACAACCTTCATCCTATGGTGCTTCATCAAGTTCAAGTCTCTCAAAGTTGAACTATTACAAACAAGATCCACTTTTGAAATATGATTTATTTGTTCATAGTACTAGTGGAGAAGATCATCTAAAGTTGAAGTTGGACTATTACTTGGAAGAGCCTGTATTTCCAAGGATTTTAGATTTTGATGTTTTGTCTTGGTGGAAAACATAAGGTATCAAATACCCGACTTTACAAATAATTGCTCGAGCCATCTATGCCATTCCAGTATCTACAATTGCAGCAGAGTCTGCCTTTAGTACAAGTGGTAGGATGGTATCAAAAATCGCAATAGACTTCATCTAGACACTTTGGAGGCCTTGATAGGCACTCAAAGTTGGTTAAGCAATGAAATGGAAGGTAATTAAAGTGATATAGAAGAGTTATCTTTAACTTTTCTAATAAATTTGCTTGTTGTCTTCTAACATTTTGGTGGATGCTTTGATTGTTAAAATAGGGGCTAACCTTACAATCACAAATGAAGATGGTGAGTCACTCTAGTTGTATGTTTTTCTCCAAGTAATGGTAAGTCTTCTACCATTTTTTTCTCTCTTCTATCCTTCCCTTTAATCTTTTCTCATAAGCTTCTATTTCCTTCTTATTTGAAATTCAAATATTTGATAAGAATCAACTGCATTTTACATTGATTATTTCCCTTACTTTAGTAGTCATGTAGGGCATTTGGGGCACCCTATTTGTAGATTCTATTTGGTGGGTGGACCAAGGCATTGTTGGTTGACATATGCACCACTAGAGTTCTTTATTAATCATGAAGGTTGTCCAGTTTCTAAAAAATTCAAAATTCCATAACCTTGACTTTGTATCGTCACATGGTTGTTACAGATGAAGAAATATGCATGATTATGTCCGTGATTGTGTAATTAGTTGATACGTTTATCTATCTTGTGTAGTTATGATTGAAGAGGTCGTGGGGTTTGAGCAATGGTCGTGGCCATGTTGGTAGTTGAGGTTGTGGGGTTTAAACTGGAAAATTACAATGTTGATGCTATGCCCACTTGATAGTTATTAGAGATGAACATCTTTTATTTGCATTTGATTTAAAAAGTTGTTGGTTTTTTGTATGGTTTTTGAACCTTTCTTGAGCTATGTTTTTCCTGTATTGAACAGCATATCATATCATATGCAACTTGGATTAGTAATCTTTTACCTATTTTGTTTCTCTTTGGTGTTTGATTTCTTGGAAACTAGCATTGGCTATTGATAAGTTTTTATTCATGTTTAGAATATTACAGTTGAACTGGTGATTGAACATGGTGATATTCTGGATCACATTTATGAAAATTTTATTCAAAAAAATGAATGCAACTGTTTATCTTCTCATATGTCAAATATAGATTTTGTTTATAAGCATGAAAACAGTCTAAAAAAGTGTTTTTTTCTGCTTCTCTAGGCAATAAATTGGCAAAAAGTTATTTCCTAGCTTCAAGTATATTTTTGAAACTGAATTTACATATATTGAGTTGATCGAATTGTTCAAATGTATTGTTGTGTTATAGGGTGAAAAAGCTTTCAGGGCGACCTAACCCCATAATTGGGACGGGTTTGGGACAACCCTACCTCATCTCGAGTTTAGGACTACCCCACACCGCCTCTGGTTTGGGACAAGTATGGGACAAATATGAGACAAATGGACCAGGTATGGGATAGGGTGACCCGTCCCAAACCTGCCCATTGTCATTCCTATTCATTGCGATAAAAGGCTACCAGATGCACACGCTTAGATATACGAGCTTTTTTTGTCAAACTGTAGCAAAAATATCCCCAAAACTCCCCAACTAAAAGTATCAAAAAGGTGTATTTAGCCAAACCAACCATATATATGCTTTTGTTTGCCAGTGCCCTTATTTTGAGTTGGGAATATAGGCTGAGCCTAATGACCAACCCACTTTAGCCCAAGTTTTTACAAGTGCCCTTATATGCATCTAAAGGTTTTGTTAAATTTGTATGCAAATTATTAATTCTTTCTTTATTTTAATTTCGTTGTCTTTTTCCAAACACTTGTACTAAAATCTTACTTAATTTAAAAAAAAATTTTCTAAAATCATTATTGTATTGTCTAAGCTTTATTATTTTATATACTAATTATTATTAAATATTTGTGTATTGTTTATTTTTTTAATAGAGAATGATAAAATTAGAGATATACCTTATTTTAACGTTTTCTAATATTATGACCTGTTTTAACCTATAGTCCGCATACGGTTGAACTGGGCTAACCTAAAATTGCCCCAAATAAAAATGGGTCAAATTGACCTGATCCATTTCACTACAGGAAAAATTGAAATTAGAGATGGACACTTGTTTGTCTCTAAATAGAGACGAATTAGAGACGGATTGCAGGCATAAAAAACCTTGAAATTACAAATTAATTAGAGACGGAAATTTCATCTCTAAATAGAGACAGAATAAAATCCATCTCTGATTAGAGACGAACTTTCTGTCTCTAATTAGAGACTGACCTATTTCCGTCTTTGATTTGAGACAGAAATCATTTCGTCTCAATTTTGAGATGGAAATCAAATAGAGATGGAATTTCCGTCCCTATTCAGAGACTGACCAATTCCGTCTCTGATTTGAGACATAAATAACTCCGTCTCAATTTAGAGATAGAATTTCCGTCCTTAATCAAGGACGGAATAAAATCCATCTCTGATTAGAGACGGAATAAAATCCATCTCTGATTAGAGATGGACTTCCCGTCTCCAATCAGAGACCAATCTATTTTCGTCTCTGATTTGAGACGGAAATCATCCCAACTCTATTTAGAGACGGGATTTTCATCCCTATTCATAGACCAAATTTCTGTCCCTATTTAGAGATCGACCAATTTCATCTCTAATTTGAGACGGAATTCATTCCATCTCAAATCAGAGATGGAATTTCCTTCTCTGATTATTGACCTCTTGAAAAAAAAAAAAGTATGAGACTAAAAAAATTCAAAATCAGCCTCTCAAAGCAATCTAGGTTTTTTCCCTAATATTTGTTTAATTTTAGAAAATATCATATTTTTCCATATATCTTTCAATCATATAATATCTATGTTTTTTTTTTTTTTTACTTTTTATAAGTCATGTTTGTAAAAAAATATGAAATGAATAAAAATAACTAAATAATTTGTTTTTTAAATAGAAAGTCTAGAATCACAGCATATACTACTTAGCCTAGTCCAAAAACATACCCTAATAATAATAAATTATGAAAGGGTCCAAAATTTTCCCCACATCATAACCAAGGAAAAAAAAACTCTTGCAAATATGTAAATAAATTTTAAATTAACCTTTTAGTTTTAAAAAAAATGAACATACTTAAGCTTTAATTCAAACCACACTAGGTTTTTTTTTGTTTACTATTGTTGACTATGATTAATTTAAATTTTGTTTCATTTTTAAAAAAAGTCAAATTTGCCCATAAATCTTTATATATATATATATATATATATATATAAATGTTTGTGAAAAAAATAAAATGAATAAGAATAACTGAATAATTAGTTTTTGAAATATAAAAGACTAATAAATTTACTCAAATACAAACCTTCAAGAAAGGGGACATATATTAGACATAATTAGAAATAGCAATGGAGGTAGTTAAATGATTAATTAGCAAATTGTAACTAATTTTTGACAAAATAAATTTATTTGAAATAGTTAAATAAAAAATAAAGACTTCTTATTCTCTTGAATAGGATCAAAATCATATTGTCATCGAAAATAATAACGAGAGAAGGTGGTAGAAATAACATGACACACCTTCCTCATGAATGCTAAAAATGGTTCAAGTGGAATCTACTCTTAAAATTATAGAATTCTAAACTTGATATTGAGTAAATTATAAATTAAGCCTTTAATTTTTTAAAAATAAATCAATAAATTCCTTCTATTTCAAAAATTAATTAATTAGTTCCTATATTTTTAAATATGCTTGTAATTTAGTCCATTTTGATATTTTTTTTTTTTGAAAAAACTAGTAAAAGAAAATAAATAAGTAAAAAATAGAAAGGTTATATAAGAAAAGAAGATAATATTAAATTAACTTGCCTTTTCTCCTTTAATTCGTGTGTCAACTCTTCCATTCTAAGGTTTCATATCGAAAACTTGTCCACACATATTTCCTTAATTTTTTCCATTCACATGCCCACTACCCCATTGTCGTTTTGCTTCCTATCTCAAGTGCAAAACAAAGCACTATTGTTTGGAAAGTTTCTTGAGTGATTTTTAAGCTCAGTAAACCAAAGAAGCCCTAACTCAAACATCACGCTCATCGGTTGGCCAAGTGTGATTGATCGTGATAATAGAAGATCCCAAACTAAAATTGAAACTTCGTCTTCATTTAAACGCTCAAGTGATTTTCTCCAAAGACTCGGGGGTTATGGCTTCTGTTAGAGATAGGAATGTGGGTTGAGCCCGAGGCAGAATAAAGCCTACCAAAAAATTTAAAAGGTCATCAGGAAAATAAAGGCTCTAATAGACCTGGTGCCATTTGGCCTAGCCCATAGGACCCACTCACACGGTCTTCTGATCACAACCATTTGGCCCGTTTTTATTTGTTTTATTTATTTTTAAAAATTTATAATTAAAGGGTAAAATAGTAAATTTAAAAAGGAAAGAACCCTAATTGACAAATCTAAGTTTCCTCCCTTTCACCGGCATTCACAACTTAAAGCCTTCACTAGTTCACCTTCACATTCCTCACGATTTTCTTCGAAGTTAGATTCGATGCCGTCATGGCCATCCGCCAACAACGCCATGAGTCCGTGATGCGAGCACATCCAAGCATCCTTAACCGTGTGTTTTTCTCCCTTTCTCTCCTACATTTTTTGAAATGAAAATATATAAAGGTTGGGTTAGCCGAGAGGGTTGATTTATGGTTGGAATTTTGGGAGCATGTTCCTTGTGGGGATTGGCTGGTTCTCTTTCATATATCGTGCAATTCTTCTTTCGGGTATCTCGTTGAGATGCCCTATTGAAATTCATGACAAATGTGAAAATTTCAGGCAAATATTTGGGACTTGGATGGGCTGAGATTTAAATTTATTTTAGATTGATAGTCATTGTTGTTTAGGAATGTTTTCTGCTATACAAATGGACTATGTTTGGATTACGGCTGAGACTGAGTTTGTTCATGCTGTTGATTTTTCTTTTTCATGTTGAAACTTGAAGCCAATGAATGTTTGTTTACCCTGCAATTATCATTTCTCTATGCTTGGATTTTGTGGGTGTATTGAACTCGGGAAGTTTTTCTTGTGTTTTCTATCTATAATGAGGTGGTCAGGTTTTGGATACACATGTACACACGCTACCCGGGATCACAATACACATCACATGAAGTCAATTAATTTGTTATCTTTATTAATCTTCATTAATTATGTGGAAATTTGAGAGAATTTTGTGAAGTGGGTATTGGTTTTTCTTCTAGTTCTTTGGATGATGTTAGTGACAAGTGGAAATTAGTTAGGTTTTAGGGTTTTTTTTTTTCTAATTGGGCTTATTCTAGAAATGAGAAATTCAATTTGGTTACTTCATATTTTGACTTAGTTTTATTTGATGTTTCTTATGTGGAAGTTTGTGAAGTGAGTATTGGTCTTTCTTCCAATTCTTTTGATTATGTTTGTGACAAGTGGAATTAGTCAGTCTAGGTTTTTTTTTTGTGGATCAAGTGATTCTAGAAATGGGAAATTTAATTTGGGTTCTGCATATTTTGACTTACATGTTTCATGATTCTGCGGTTTTAAAGTTGTCTTGAAGAACCGTCAGCAAATTGGTAATTTATGAAAGGGATTTGGGCACCTATAATTTTTTCCATTAAAAAATGTTTGAAGTTTCATGCTTTCTCTATATATATTAAATAAGGGATTCGTCATTTGTGAACTCAGAAGATAATTGGTCTAATTTTCTCTCACAGATTATACATGGCGTTTCCAATTTACGGGCTTCCATTGAGAGTGTTTTCTGCCTCCAAATTACGTCGAGAATCATGCACATATGGATTTAGAAACTGAAAATTAGAAATTTTCACGAAAAAAATAATAATATAATAAAACAATTAATAATCTGTCATAATGGTTCAGTGAAGCCTAGAAAATCCTCTAGATTCTGATAATCAAATAGATCTGCGCCACTGACTCCACTCACAAACTTATCCAAGTTTCATCTTCTAACTTTATAGACAATGAAATTTTCATTTTCATGAGTCTTCTATTGATCCTGTTATCGGATTCTTTTATGAAATATCAAAACAGAAATGCCTGAGTTAAAGTTCATTTCAAAAGAACTGAGTTTAACTACAAAATAAATTATTTGAGGTAGAACTGATCCGCTTTATGATTCTAATACAACATGAGAGTTTATCCATCCAACTAATCTGATTGTTGGCACACAAACAGAGATTCATAACCATAACTGATATACAGTTTGAATTGCCCAATTGATCTCATAACTGTTAGTACTCGTTTTCAAAAGATTCTATGATACCTGTTGACTTAATCACGCCAATGATTAATCTTTCATCAAAAAATAGACTGCCAGAATAAACAAAGTGAACAGTCATTCAAGAACTGATAGCTTTAAACCACCCAAATCTAACTCTTTATAACTCAAGTTATGGTATGTTTCCTGTGATCATAACCTAGGTTGTTAAATTATTTGTGTCCAAATTTTGGGACTGCTAGGACTAGCGTTTCAACTAGGCTGGAACTATTCTCATGTCTATATCAGGTTTGCATTTGGGGCCATTATGCACTGCTTGAGGTCATTACTTTAATTAAGAGTGACATGTTCAGATGCCAATATATGTTCAAAATGCAGCATGTAATGAATCAAAAAGGCGCCATGATATGTTCCATCAGAGGTGCCACTACTTGACAATATAGTGACCTGTTTGATTGTCAATATGAGTACTCTCTTGGATTGAAATGTGATGTGCTTGTATGAATAAGGTCATTACATGGCTTTTGTAGGCTAGTTGTGGACATGTCTTGTCACAATTCGGCCTAGAGGTTAACGGATGTCACTACAAGAGTAGTAGTGACTTGTGATGTCAATGTATGCGAGTATTGATATGATGGCATGAATTGTATGATATATTTGGAATTTGTATGCTTTTTGATATAAATGTCCAAATGATGCATGGGTAATTATGCATGAGTAGGCATGCACATATAGCACTCACATATATATAGCAGCAGATGAATGAGCAACGCATGATCGTATCAGACATGACCAGACATCACATGACATGGGTTTGAGTACATGGTAGAGATCGACATTGTGTTTGGTGTTCAATGGTATGTCATGGGTAAAGACCCGGTATTGATCACCGGTGATGAAAGCCCGTTAAAAATGTTGGAAAGGCGCGCACCGCGATAAACCCAAACTGCAATCGACAAATGCATAAACACAATGTAACTCGGGAAATGCAAGTTTATATCAGGAACCGCCCAATGATTTTGACTGTAAAACAAAAAGCTTTGTTTAAAAATGGCCATTACGGATTATAATGACGATTATTTTTTCGCACTTCAGTATATAGCGTGTGAGGAGTCTACGCTTAACGACACGTGGATAGCGAATGCATTCTACCAGACATAGAAATTCGAGGTAAATGTGCATGTTTTACTTGAATGTGTGAAAGCCATCGGCATGTACTTAGCGCGGAGTAGCCCTCAGAATCATTTCATCGCATCAAGCCACCTCGTCGTGGGACCTTCGGTGCGTGAAGTGTACAGGAGACGCACTCACCAGGTCAGGATTTTCGGGCGAAGCCGTGATGTGGCTTGATAAATATTGCTGTAAAACTATATTAGAACAAGCCAGTTTAATATATACCTGTATAAGAGTGTTGTAATAAACTCTGACTATTGTAATAGAAGCTGTATTGTGATGAACAAATGGACCCCGTAGGTCATTAATACTAATGAGACCCTGGGGATGGATTATGGTTATAATCGTTATACAGATCAGATTTCGAGCAGCCCCGAACAAAGGAGAGACTACCCATTTTTGTAGAAAATATGATCCCGATAATGCATACAATAGCAGATCGCCACCCCTGAATCAACAGAATTTTACTCAAGCTTATTGTCATTGAACTGACCCTGTGTTTTAGGGTGTCACATATTTTATTTATTCACTTGTTTGGTTTTACAATGGTTGATTACGGCCTGAAGTGTGTCAATGAAACACTTTGTAGCCTTTTCTTTGTTTTGAAAAAACCATGAATATTCTAGCCATGAGGAATGAGGCCCTTCATTCCCACTGCCCATGCCACACAGCACACCCGTCTCACCCTCCTCCGCTCTCACTTCTCCACTCCCACGCGCCACTTTATCAAAGCACAAAAGTAAGGCCTTCCTCAGATTCAATCAGAGTATGAAATTCTAGGTCAGTTGTTATTGCTATATGTTATCTAGATATTGTTACTATATTTTTTGTTTTAAATTATTCGTCGTGTTTTTTTTTTCGAGATTTAGCTTCATTTTAACGATCGCCTCGTCAAGGCCCACTCTATGCATAGCTGTCAAATTAGCTCCAAATGATGTGGCTTATGGGTCCGTTTGAACCCTGAAAAGTATTAAGGAAAGAAAATAAAGTGGAAAATATAGCAGAATTTCGGGAGGAACATAAAAAAATAGGTTTGAACCTAATAAATTAGTCTATATATTGATCAACTCATTTTGATTTGTTTTTCTCTTATTATATAAGACTGGGAACAAAATATATAAAATTTTGATCATCCTCATGTGTTTTCATTATTAGGAATTCTAAGTGTATGAGATAATGACAGACAATGGATGTATAATAGATTATGAGTGTCAGTTATTTAAACCCAAAATTTTGAGGGAGTGACGTTGAAACAATTTAATAACAACCAAATTTGACTTAAGTGACTAAAAGAATAAGGTGTCCATGTAGTAAGTGTAAGAATCCAAAAGTTTTTAGAAATTGAGAATGCAGTTACACTCTGTTGGTGCATGGTTTTCAGAGCATATTATGAGTGGAGATTTGGCTGGGAAACTACAACTCGAAACTATGAATGGGGTGAATGTCATACATCAACTATGCCACTTAATCGATCTGATCATACCATACCACATTTAGGGATGCAGGTCGTGGATTCGAATTTCGACACTGGTGGAGGAGTCCAAACCAATAAAGAAAAAAACAAGATGAGATGTTTAGTGGCCGATCGCTGCTAGGCTGTGGTGTGAGAGAAGCACACACAGCTATCTTTAGTAGCTTGATCATGAATATTGGGTTAGGAAAATCATTTACCTAAGAGATAGCATGATTCATTATTAGAACTCAAGAAAGAGGCACTACCTCGTGAGAAACACACTGTCATAGAATTTTTACTAATACAAGAATATGGTTGATGATCAGTTCCTGTGGAGAAAACTGATTGTTGGGGAGTATTAAAATGGAGATATTGGGTGTGATAATGCTTGAGGTATTGCAAGTTATGTGGGCATCCTAGGTACAAAAATAGAGGGCATCAACAAATGCAGTGGTGATGTTCCATAAGATGATGTATTACTCCCCTCATTCCCGGTGCCACAGAGATCAGATGCTCGTGCCATCGCTAAGGATATTTGGCATGATGATCATGACAAGAAGATTGTGGTTATGCAATCCATTCACTCTAAGGCTCGGTTGTGATTTTGACTAAAACTTCATTGAAACGAGAGTAGAAACGTCAAAGCGATTATGCATTAATGATCCAACCGTTTCGTTGGTACAATGATTCGGTTAATTAATCATTGTGTAACACCATATAATTCGCTGATGTAAGAAAGAGCCTCTGGCGTTGCCTCGCTGCGAATCAGATCTAAGTCGAACAACTGCCACAGATGATTGTGGTTCTGAACACCATAGTCGAATTGATACACTGAGCGGAATAAACATATGAGGGTCTCAAAACAAATTTTCAAATGAGATAATTTCATGCATGGACTATTAGTGATTTTCCAAGATACCTTCCAATGTCGTCGTGATGAGCACACAAGAAATTAGTCATTCCTCATCATATGGAGTACCTGATGGCATTTTCATCCCAAATGGTCTACAGAATAGCCAAGGTCCCAATAATCATCATAAATATCTGCCTCAGAATCACCTCCCTGCCAAACAAGGAGCTACTTTTATTAAAATGAAACGCCATCCTATCACCGCCCACTCCTATTAGAACAGCAATTCTAGAGCACACTATATGTTTGATTTAGAAAGGTAACTAAAGCTGATGTAGACAGATCAATAAAGAACATCAAAACTGGTCAGGTCGAGAAAACGAGTGATGACTTGACTGCCTTAATGGAGTACCAATCTCATCTTCGGCCACAATCTCGATGTCATGTACATAGAGAAATGTGTTTGAGAATGTGTTCCACATCACATGAACATCGAGGCAAATGTACATACCACTGGGTTAGAGACTTACTATGTTGAGTCAGATGAAGAGTTAGAGAAGAATGTTACTGTAAAACCAAAGGCAAACTATACTGTGGATAAGAATGCCACAAGCAAGTTGTTTGTGAATGGTGAAAAACCTTAAATTTTCTGAATGTTATAAAATAAATATGACTATGTGCTGACTGAAGGAAGTGCCAAATTTGAATGAAAATTCATGATCTGTCAGATTCATAAAGGTTAATCTACAGATTTTAATCAGATGCCAACTAATGTCAAACCATTGACCGTGCCGGTTTATTCTTAAAGACTGACTTATAATGAACTACGGAGGAAGATATGAGGAGATCAAGGAAATTCCGCACTTCATGTGTTAGAGCAAATATTTCCTAGTTTCTTTTGACTAATGGAACATTTGCCTATCCACTTGCCATAGCTGCATAGTACATCAGACATTTTCGTTGGATGTCCCCGTTTGAGAGGTACTAACTTTTCATATTGAATTTTCAATTTCCTTGATATGTGATGTTAATAATGTATGAAAACAATGTTATTACTTTGAACTGATGTTCACATGCATGTTCAGAGAAGCCCTGTACGATAATATGGGGTTGTTGTTTCCAATGTAGAAGGTGATTGCTACCCAAATAAAAGTTATTCAGCACTTTAATACTCCATACTGAGCATTTTTATGTAGTAATCAAATTTAATCGACCAAGGACACAGTTACACTCAAATAAGGCCACTTTCTTAATCAAATTTGCAAGTTTTAAGCTGTTTTCTAATATATAGATGAAGATAGGACCAACTCCAAGCATGAAGAACTGGTCAGCCAGTTAAAAGATATATAGAATAAGGAAAAGTAGTAGGCAAAGAAAGACTTTAATGAGCAAACCTTGCCAAATTGCAGGGTGGTTGCGAATTTTTCAACCCCTAAAAATTTCTTTAGGGTTGCAGACTTACTGCTCTGAATTTCTGCAATGCTTACGAAATTTCGCAAACCCTGCGAAAATTCCTACCATTTGTTTGACTTTTTGTCTTCTATTTTTTTTATTTCTTCCCAATTTATCCTCATGTAATAGTGTTATGAGTTGTACATTTTGGTAATTTGTATTGACTTTGGTGGTATGTAACACCCCAAAGAAGACTTTGTAATCAGGTTTTTCATGATTAAATTGCTTTTAAAGCTACGTATTCGCTTTTTCTCTTCCTTTCTGCAAGCCAAACAAATTTTCTTGAGAATAGAGGAGCAATTTGATCCCTTCATTTCTCGAGGTTGAAAACGGTAAAGGTACCCCATGAAAGTGGTTTTTCATGTTTTAATCTAAGGATTTTCCACCATTAATGGTTTCTTTTCAATATCGTTTTAATGCTCTTCGTTACCTTTGAATGATCCGTACTTGATAAGCTTTTAGGTTCATGGATGCTTATTTATCCGACATTCGCGTTATTATCATTTACAAAATATTGAAGTACATTCATGATAGTTTTAGTTTCTTCAACCATGCCATCCCTTCGAGTCACCTTTGAATGGTTAGTATTCGTATGTAACGCTTCAAAATATCTAGAATTTTTTAGGTACAATGTTATTATATATTTGAGAAGAACTGGGCAAACTTGGTTTTTCCGGAAAAGTGATGAATTGACAAATTATGAAATAGCAAATTTAGTGAACCCGAAATTGGTACTAGAACAAGGATAAAATTGAAATTTTCCATATGGATATAACATCAAATATTATAGAGCATGGGCCACAATAGAATTAAAACAAGAATTAGAAAAATTAAAGAGTTGTAATAGGTTATAATTATAAAATATATTGATAAATGAAAACAAAAGTTAAATTACTTATCTCCAATTTTTTCCTAGCAAACCGTGTGTATAGTGAGGTGTTAAGGGAGGAGAAACAAGAAAGAAGATAAGAAGAAGGAGAAGGAGAGGAAGATCAAAACCAAGGTATTATTCATCTTTAGATCATGCCTTTGATTTCCTACAATGTTTTGATAATAACCTCCTTTGTCTAGGTTTTTGTGGAAGAGATCACACAAACCCTTAACTTGCTGAAAGCTGACACGTGAAACCTCAATGTACAAGAAACATGAATCCTCCCTTCAGGCCTGACTTACGCTGATCCAAAGAAAAGTGTCTGGTTAGAACAAACCCTAATAAAATTATTTGGTATATGTGTATGGGTTAAGACCTATATTAGATCATGGTTTTTGAAGAAATTCATGATAGGTCTTTTTGAAACAAGAGAAGGGGATTGAAGATAATTATAGAAAAGAGATCAGTAATATTTTAATTGAAGTGGTCTTAAGCATTTATGAGTTACAGAAGTTACACGGAGGTTGAATTTATAACAAAAAGCCGTATAAAACAACAAAATCGTGGTTACTTCTATAAAATCTTCTAACGGTACAAGTTGAAGTTCTACCGTACAACTTGATTCTGTCGATTTTATTAGTCTCACCATTAAGTTCTACCGGTGCTGAACTATCTTGGTCTTCCGCTTCTAATCAGCCAGATGGGCCAAATTCCCATTTCATCCGACTATGATCAAGTATTAAGTAAATATATACTTCAGAGAATCAACTTTAGCAGAAGGAATCTCAAATTTGATCCTATGATTAAAAATTCACTCAAGTGGAGCCATGTGCAAGAAAAATTCCCATCAGCTTTGACATAGAGTAATCCTCTGTTACTTCTAATGAACTGAGTTTCTGTTCTAATCAGTGATCTGAAGAACCTGAAAATCTTTAGCTTTTTAAATGAGTACAAATAATTCAGAGTCAAATATGGTTAAACTTGGTACTAGGACATAAATCTGTTCCAGCTTAATCCAGAAATCGACTAGTTGGCAGGTTTTAAACGCCACACCTCAATGGATAACCCACGTAATGATTCCAATTCCAAGTCGGTTAGACTCATAGAGTGAATAAGAATGAGTCTAAGCCGCATGTATCGGCTACCAAGTCGCCAGAGTAAAGCGAATCGCTGAAATATTATTTGCATAACGCCAAGAGATAGAATGAACTGATTTCGACGGTAAAGCGAAGACGATAACTCGCTAGATTGGATTTGCGAAAGAAATGGAACTAATCAATCGTTTTGCACCGTTTTATCTTTGTCACCTTATACGGTTCTTTATTCAGCTCGTTACCACACGCTTTATTCTTCATATTTCCATCGCAACATATAAGGGCGAGCTAATGATCAGTATTTGAACGTTTGACAAACATCATGTGACGCGCATTGATTTAGTGTCAATTCATCGATAAAAGTAAATTGATCGGAAACGTATTACGAATGACCGTATCACATCAATCACCACAACCGACCACGCGAAGGCAACCGTGATTTGTTCAATGCGAAATCAATATCACATCCGACGGCTATTGCGATTTATCCACCAACCAACTTCACGCCGAACGTCGAATTTCATGAGTCATTGAATTGCCAGAATATTGAACGCGCCATGACATTACCAATGATGATGACGCATTCACCAACCTAACTCGTGGAATGTCAAGTCTATACCATATGAGACTGCAGAATATTGAACGCGAAAGCACATTACTATTGAATGACAGACGTGACAAGATTCACCAACTCGACCAGTCAGGAATGCCTAATTCTATAGTCATATGTGAGACTAAGATTATTGAATGGGAAACCATGATTTACATCTGGAATACAATATATTCACTCAATCGACCGTCAGATTTCATTAATTTCTATAGTTATAATGTGGAATCACAACCGAACAACAACATATACGAAAAGTATTGTATATATTTTACATTGCATCATATTATGAAGTATTATTTGATAAATGCATGATTTAAATTAACTAAAATGGAACATATAATCGAGAACCATCAAGATGAATGTTGAATATATTGTTTACCATTTTTGAAAATGAAAGAGATGCATCGTGGCAAGACCAAGATATATTCAGTCATGGGAATACGAGTATTCAATATGCATTACTCCATTTTCTGAACATTGATATTTTGTAAAACAGCTTTGAACTCGAATCATTATTTTGTAAATGAATTTATTAAATGTGGTGGTATGAATCTTGCGACCAGAATTGTTCAAATAAGCTGCCCAAATGAATGCTTCCGCGAATTTATACAAAAATTTAAATGAATAAATGAGCCAAATGTTTTGATAAGATAATTGAAATGCTCTGAGAGAAACTACAAAGTTCTTACTGATCCAACCGTCAAGTGTGGGTTTCGGTCGCACACTTTGAAAACTAAAATTAAATGGAAACGATGAATTTAGTGAGATTTGATTAATGACTTTAAAAGAAATAAAACGAATCTAGGGTTTCGCTCTGACCACCACCTGCCCTGCCTGCCTCTGGGCCTTCATGGTAAGCCTCGTCACTGACACTTATTGCTATGATCTAGTATTATGCCCATCACACAGCTTACATGATCAATGAAGGTGAGTTAAGGAGATGTTCTTTCACCTTCATTCCAGACCCTTAATGGGCTAAATACCATTTCAAGGATATTTATTTAAGGTCAGTTATTATAGCTAAACCAAGAACTGACAGGAGATAACTATATGTTATCCTTAAGACCCGAGAAATTCCAATTTCGGAAAACAGAAATTACTTTGCTAAAAATCAAATTTATTCTCTGTGACTTAATGATTTAAACAGATTTCACCAGTTGAATCGCTCGCGAAACGAAGTTACCAATGAAATTTCGAATCTTCGGCAGACGGCCGTAGTTGGCACGCTTTTTCGCGCACGCCGTGCCAGAAAGACATGTGATGTAACGAAAGTCACTTATAAATACGAACATTATATATGTTATATGAGTAGAGAAATGCATTAAAATATCGCCAGATGTTAAGTGTCAAATCGTAAGAACGGACATAATCGTAATTTCAATTTGATTAAATGGGTATTTAAAAAGACAAAGTAATATACTCATCTCCTTCCTTTAAACCAAGAGCAAAACGTGAAAAACAGGGGGGACTTACAGTGAGCCATTTTTTGAGTTTTTTAGAGATCAAGCTTCTCTCTAAATTCCGGCAACACCCGTCAAATTCTTCTGAGCAAGAAGAAAGTTGTTTCTGCTTATCTGAGTTTCACACTGGTTCCGCTTAGTATTGACAAACTCTAGAGTAGTGATTTATCCCTACTTGAGTTTTACAATTTATTTAAGTGTATTATGATGTTTGGAGTTGATCGAGGTCGTGGAGGCAGCTGACCGCTCCCAAATCTTAACCAAATTATTAGAAAATTTTGAAACCAAACTGTGTAGCCGTGACCGTGAGGGTCGTTTGGGGGTGTTAATTGTATAATTGTGCAACAAATTGTATTGTGATATGCATGGGTCGAAAATGGCCGGGTGGAAATCGTTCACAAAGTGAACTTTGATCGTGATTTTCCGGGAATAGTAACCGAGGGTTTCACTATTCCCGAGAATAGTGTTCACAAAATAATTTTTGTGAAATAATGTGTTTGGTTGAGTAATTCAAATCGAGTTGCTCGTGTTTGACTGCAAAGCCCATTAATGAGTCAATTTTGATGGAATGATAAGAAATATAATGATATGTTTATGTGATTTAAATTATGTGAATATATGCATGATTATATATATTTGTATGTTATAAAAATTTTAATTCTATGCCATGCATTTCCACATGCATAATAAACTTGTAATAGTAGGAGTGAGTGCATGAGGTGATTCGAGAGAATGGTTTCTTTATGGTCAATTAACAATAATTAATTATCCGAGGTAACTGATACAAAACATCAATCACCTGAGTCAGCTCCAATCGATATACATGGAGGGTTGTCCACTAAAAAGTAGACCACTGAGACATCCAAAATAATTGATATCTTGAGGGTTGTCCACAAAATAATATAAACAAACATTCTTGCTGGCACACATTTTCATACGTAAGAAGTGTGAGGAGCTCATGATAAAATTCTGCATTTAGTCGATCATGCAGTATTATCCGCGTATGATCACTATTTACTTGAATGTATGTTTTCATCGACATCAAGATATGCACTTAGGTACCCACTTGTGGTGATTCCACTACTCGAGCATTAGCTCACCATGTCGTAGGGATATTTTAAGGTGTACAGGAGCGCAAGTAGGAGACTTACTCATCATGAGGGGCCGAGTTTGAGAAGAAACGCCTGGCTTAAAGGTTCATTTCGTATACACGTGGTTAGAATGTTTTTCATTTTAATATATGTGTTGTATAAGAGTAAATCATTAACTCTGGAAACTATTGCATATAGGTTGGAACATTGTATTTGAGTATTGGTCAGGGCCCAAGTGGCCGCTTTACTCATGGATCAAGATATATCGATTGTCAGATAGGTTATATACTGTGTGATGTATTTGGGTGTAGCTCCGTACAGAGACTCTGCCATTTTCATGATATACAAGTGAACTTACACCACTATATTCCGCTTGCTTAATGGGGAGTCACCGACACTCTGATTAAGGCCAACAGCCCTCCCCAATGCAGCACTTAAAACCCTCCTTGCTTCAATAAGTAAACCTAAACCTGACTGGAACTCCATGAATTTCTTCTTTTTTACATTTTATCTTGATTTACTTTCTTTATATTACTTTTATTTTCTCTCTAAAAATCCACTCTTTACCAACCCAAATATATCTAAAATGAAATCACTTAGTTCGAGCCTCACCACCATTATTTGGCCAAAGAAACTTTCTTCCATCTCTGTGGATTCTATCTTAGAACCACTATACTATAGTAGCCATGCTACGCTAGTACGAGGTATTGTATTATAAATTTGTCATTAACACTCCACTGGCCACTTAATCCTAAGGTAATTAAAAGCCTAGTCTATCAGAGAGGATCATGTTTCACTCAAACCATATTCTTTTGAATTGTGACGAGGTTACACCTTATATTATAGTATGTAAAATGACAGAAAATTATTGATTTTTCATTTTAATGTTTTATTTTTTATTTGAAGTATTTAAGATTCAAGTTTGCACAATGTATCCAAGAATTAGCTATATCATATTGTAATTAAATACATATTTCGTTCCCTACATATAATTTCATTGTAATTAAATTCAAATGTTCAATTATAATTTCATTGAATGATTTGAACTTTATGTGTGGCCGCTCCTTACATGGTCTTTCTCAAGGATTAAATATTTGAAATTAAATGGTATGCTTACATTAATATTTTTTCATAAAAAAAGGCATGTAATCCTAGTAACAATGTAACGAACATCTTTGTAAAGGCTCTTGAAGAAGGTCCAAATTTAACCACATGTACCTATATCCTATGTATTTGTCGAGCAGGTACTAATTTTACGCCATAGTAATGGGATTAGTCGAGCTACTATGAATGTTGTGTTTGCATTAAGGGTAGAAAATATGAGAATGCTAACGATTATTATGGTCAATCGATAGAGATATCGAGTTAGAGTATGCATTATCCATTCAAGAAACTTGGTTTCTATTTAAATGTGATTAATGACCTTACAAAGACATCAGAGGCACCCAAATTACAAATTCCTCGGTAGGTCAATAAAACTAGAGATGTTTAATAAGGGTGAACCATCAGATACCATAATGTAAATGCTAGGTATATTATACCATATCCTTCATTTGAAGGCCCAAACGATCATAGTCGGGGAAAGATTTATATGCGAGGGCAATTTGTAGATCCCTTAATCGTCAAAGAAAATCTTTCTAATGCCGACGTATTTCTACACAATTAAATTAATTTACATAAGATCGAGTGCAGGACAATGATTCCTGTCTTCTTAATTATCCAAATGGTGAGATATAGTTCTACGTGATATGACTAAACTCAATCAAGATAAGATTTGAATCTGAGCCTGGGAACCTAATCGCATAAGATGACGATGAAGACTTTGCTGATTTGTCGTATTTTTTTGCAATCTTGTTTTGAAACTCCCTAGTAAACTTATCTCCCAAGATATTATAATCACTAGTTGTTCATTTTCTGACTCCTTAACCTGGCTTTTGATTTAATGGGTAGGGATGAGTTTGGAATTCAGGTCAGACACAATAATAAATCTTTCGCATTATATCAATACTCCTGTTTGTGGTGCAAATATTTATGGTATTAGCCGGAAATTAGACTCCAACTATGAGTTTATCACCATCATCCATGTAATTATAACTTTTTGCTTTATATTTTTAAAAGTTGTGTAATTTCCTGCTTTAAGGGTACTTAAAATGCCAAATGATTGACCTGCTTTAATTTTTATGTCAAGTTTATTGGGTCATCTTAAATACGGGTGGTCGATATTAGTATTTGTAATTCCTTTGTAAGTAAAAGAGATATTTCACTTTCTTAATCTAATCCATATGTTGATTTCCTGCTTCTTCCAAAGATGTATCTGCTTTCTTCAATGATCTACGCACTGGTCGTGGCTCCTGTTGTTAGGTTCGTATGATAAATCTCATTTTCAAATAAAAGAAATGATTATTCTCCTCAATCCATTAAGTTGGATTTTGGTTTCTTTTTAGTTGATTATCTTCCCAAATTATAGTTCTAGTTTAATGATTAATACTCTTTAATTCAATAGATATGGTTATTTTGTCACATGTATTAAAGAATTAAACTACATATGGATCATATTCTTTAATAATATAATCCACTGCAAGGTACATGGATTATGCCTACCATCTGGCCCTTGTAATTCTGTATAGATGGAACATAAAAATCATTTTTCATATGCATATTTCAAGTAGGTGTTGATTTGTTCTTGGTTTATATGCAGAAATTCTAGCTTGCCACTTGTCGTTTAGTAATTGCTATTTTATAGCTGTGACTTATAAAAGCTACTAAAGAAAAGAGATTTTGTTTATGACAACATTGAAAAGTTATTATCTTTAGACCATCAAAGAGTCTTTCTAAGCAAAGTTAAAGGAAGTAGTTCATGTTTTAAGCAACACCACCTCTTTAAATCAATCAAATTGCCTTTAGGACGGCACTCGTCTGTGTTTCTAATGTGAAATGCAAATGGTATCTAGCCATTATTATTGTTAAAACTTAGAAGCATTTCATTTATATTCCTTGTCTTTTTTGCAAATTTAAGCCACATGATGAATATTTTATAAATAAGTTCACCTTACTATTGTTAGACCTAAGCATACCAAGATACATCATCAATCATCCTGAATCGTGGTCCCCAAACATAAATAATTATGGGAAAATATATTGCTATTTTTCTGTAGAAATATATCTTGTTACTTACTTATCAACAAACATATGTTGCTTTCGAGTTTAGATGCAGCAATCATTATCTGACTATGTCGCTTTTTAGTGGGTGCTCTTTGATTACAAATGGGAACAAAGTTGTAGCGTAGTCTAAACTGGTCTGACAACTTAGTTTCTCTTTAAAATAGAGCGCTGCTTCCGCTTCACTGATGACTGAGTTTCAGTTAATATTATGACTAAGGATTTAGTTTGAGAAATATTGTTTCTTTAATTTTTCTTTTTTTTTTTTTTTTGGTGATTCGATCAAAAACACTTTAAAAAAACATGATTTCAAAACCTGTGTGGCCTGCTTGATTATAGTTTTTGAAAACCCTTTTTTTTTTTTTTAGAAAACAATGAAACATGGTTACTTACATAATGTTTGTTTCCTACTTTTTCTTCTTTATTTTTTAATTTTGGAAACACATTACACATTAAATTCAGAGAACAAAACAAAGATAATTAAGGAAAAGTTGTTTCAAAAAAAAAACCCCTTGAAAGGCCAAACAAGCACAAAGCACACCTGGCTAAGACATTGAAACTAACTATCCAAATATCAATTGCTTGGAATTCTCCAACATTTTTGCATCTAGCCACCCACTGTTTTTCTTCTGATAATAATGAGTGGCCACCCAAGTGTGTGAGCGCGAGGTCTATTCCTGCCAATGGAAATCTCAAACTAAATAAAGGAAGATGTATTCATTCCTGCTTTAAATGAACCCTGATAGTCCAACTTGGTATTGACCTACTTTTTTCTTTCTACACAGAAAATGCCACTTCAGATAAGATACAACTGACTTATGTCAGAGATTAACACTTCCTATGCTTGCTGATGAACCTCTTCAAGTGGTCATTTACTAACCACTCATATGCAGATGGGTAGGGATAAAGAAAAAGGATAATAAATCAGAGTGGTAATAATAACAGTAGAGGCCTGATAGATCTCCTGCTGATAAGAATCATGTACCAGAGATCCAGACATGCCTAATTATACAATCACAACTTCCTCATGACAACCATTCACCTCCTCCGTCGGCACAGGCACACAACAATTTCCAAATTGGATGCATCGGCTTATCATTGATGAATCTATACATGTTGAAATATCTGATAATTATACGGAATTAACCCTGATGTGATCACTATTGAGGAAAGAGAGTAAGCTTTCAACAACTTAGTTTGCTTCTAATAATGCCAATAAAAGCAGGTACTGTATTAACATGCCATAAGCATTACTATCCATCAATTTAGGAAATTTAGTTACCACTCAAGTGCTTTAATGAAAGATAGTAATGATTGATCACATTTAATTGATTGACATGTACCAATACACTAGAATACTCAAAGTTTTTAGTAATCAAAAAAGTAAAAAGGCTATTAGTGTGATATAAATCCTTTCTTTTTATTGGCTATATATATATATATATATATATATATATATATATCAAATTAACCTGAATAAAAGTGGCTTCATATTTTCTTTTAGCTATTGATAAAATTGCATTTAAAAAAACAAGATTGACCAGCACACTAAATCCACAATTAGCTCAGGTTAACCTTATAACTTTAGTGAACTAAAAGTTTGATTAGCAAAATTAACTATCTTATTTAAGTGCATGTTGGTGGTAATTAATTGGGGTGAGGATTTAAATAACGAAGGCTAAGAAGTAGTGGTAAATGTAAACAAAAGAGGAGTCCTATTGGTGGGCTTGTGGTCCCCTCCCTTAGTCCTTCATGACTGAGACACGGGTAAAGGTAATAGTTGCAGCACATGTGCTCTTTGCTTGGTCAACTTGCCTTTCTCACTCACGCTCCATTTCTACAAAAGAGGAGTCCTATTGGTGGGCTTATGGTCCCCTCTCCCTTAGTTCTTCGGGACTGAGACACGGGTAAAGGTAATAGTTGCAGCCCATGTGCTCTTTGCTTGGTCAACTTGTCTTTCTCACTCATGCTCCATTTCAACGAACTGGGCAGAAAGAGTCCACTTTATTTTTTATTTTTTTTCTTTTGGTTTTTGTTTTAGATCAGCTAGTCAAGCCCATCATCTTCATCATTTTTCTTAGACTTGGCTAGAGCTGGAGCTATCCCATTAGTTACTATAATCACTTAACCAGCATAAGAAGGCTCAAAGACAAACACTTGTCCACACTGTATATAGGTCTGGATAAAAATATATGTTCAAGTCATTTTAGGTAGGGTACTAGTCAATTGCATTTAATTATCCAATCTAATCACGATTAATATCATTACCAAGAAAATGATTTCTTTCTTTGTTTGGTATTATTAACTCCTTTAGTATTAAAACTAACAAGAAAGTAATTTTCATCATAGGTTGTTGCCTCACGGAAAATGCTCATAGATGATCATTTAAGGCTTTTCGGCAGCGATTTCCTGAGCAATTATCTTGGAAGAGCGTGTCTCGGAGACAAGGATTTTTATTTTGAGGATTTTGAGGCAATATTTCTTTCAAATATATTGTAATTTTAAAATATAAAATGAGTTTGTATTAACTATTTGTTTTTTCAAATTTATAGAAATATTTTTCGATGGGATCAAAAATAAGTGCAAATCAGATTCTTTGAAGAAACCAGTGATCCTTGATCTTAGAGTTTCATTTTGTGTCGTAAAACTTATTAAGCAGAAACCCCGATATGTTTGATGATATTTGGAAGTCATGGAATGATGGATTCAATAGACGAGTCGTAGCAAGCCTTGACAAAACAATTCATCAATGGCCCAGAGTGAACACCGCCACTCATACCCAGAAAGGATCACATCATAGCATTCTTAGCGTCTGGGACGTATGGTTAGGTTTTACGTTAAGAAAATTTGTTAAAAATAATATTTTAATTGTACGATCACATTATATACATTTTTGTTTTAAGCTAAACAAACGAGTTTGGGAAAAAAGCCTACATACCTGAGTTGTTTATTCACAATCATACTAAAATGATGATAGCTCATTCTCGTCAATGAAAGCCAAAACTTTGAATGTTAGCATCTTTATTAAAATTTAATGTTTTATTATATTAATAATTAATTCTTTCATTCTTAAATTTATAAATTCTAATGTGATGTGTTGTTGATTGCGGGATGATTTCCTTGGAGCTACGAGATGTCCCAACCCGGATGAGGGTGGATGGAGACCTCATCGATTGATGACAATGAAATTTTTGTTAAAAATGTCGAGTGAGTGAAAAAATTGAGACTATACGATATTGGCTTTGAAATATCAACATACTACAGCATTGCCTCTTTTAGTGGCACTTCACCTGCGACAAGTCATAGCCATGAATTAAAGGGTCAATTACAGCATGTGCATGAAGAAAATAAGTTGTTACGTGATCTGTTTAAGGATTTGTAGGACTAGCACCAAAAAATGCAGGAGCAAAACAAAAAAATACAATAACAAAACCAAAAAATACAAGAGGAGATGCAGAGAAAAATGCAGGAGCATGACCAAAAATTTCAAGAGATACAAAGACGGATCTGGGGAATGGAATGAAATCACGATTAGCCCTTTTGTGGTGCCCTTAATGTAGGCAGGTAATGATGATCGATAAACATATTTGACACTAATATTACCATTTTTTTTATTTAAGAATACTATTGATTTTATAATTAATTAAAAGTATTGAATACTATTGATTTTATAATTAATTAAAAGTACTGTGTATTTCAACTTATTTAATGGTATCTATTAATTTAACTACTAAACTACATCTTAATGATTGCATATAATTGGCTCACGAATAGCCAATAGTCCCGGTATGAAAAGTCAAGACATGTCAACAAAAAATATTAGTATATATAGACAGAATTGAGACGGATTTTTCCATCTCTAATTAGAAATATAGTCAGAATTTTTCCGTCTCAGATCTGAGATGGCTTTAGAGACAAAAATTTCGGTCTCTAATTTGGGACAAATTGATGCCACAATCGGGTGCAGTTGATTTGCGTATACGATCAAGGCCGAATCGATTTCTTCTGCGTCGAGAGACAAAATCAATCAGGTCTGTCGAGCGGATTGATTTCGTCTCACGATCGAGCCAATTGAATTGATTCTAATCCGAGAGACAAAATCAATCAGCCTCACGACTCGAGAGACAATCATCTTTGATTAGAGGCGAAGTCGATGCGTCTCGACCCGAAGGCGATTGAATTCAATCTTTGATCGAGCGGATTGAATTCAATCTCACGATCGAGCAGTTGAATTGATCTCCCGATTAGAGGCAATTGAAAGCTACGATCGAAGACGGGAGATCAATTAGATCTGTCGAGAGAAAGGAATTTGAGACCGAAAATTTCGTGTCCGATTAGAGACGAATTATTTCGGTCTGTGATTAGACACGGATTTATTCGGTCTCTAATCATAGAAGTAGAGGTGTGATCGGGCCCGAGTAGTAGAGGCAGATCGGGCGATGGTGGGCGAGAATTCATGATAGGGCCAGAATGGCAGGTTTTTGGTGGGTTTTAAGGCCAAAGTGGGTGAGTGGATCAGTAGATAGTCTTTCGAGGCAAAAAAAAGGGTCGGGCGGGGCGGGGCGGGCGGGTCGGACCATCTCTGGGACCGGTGAATTTGGCCAGCTTTTCGGTAGATAATTTATTAACTGGCCAGGCCTAATTAGGGGCGGGCCAGTGCCGCGGTCAGGCAATTTGCCAGCTCTACGTAGAAGGAGCAATCGTCTACGATTAGAGGCAGTGATCCTTGGGAATTAGAAGGGCGATGTCCGTCTTTATTTAGAGACGGAAAATCTATCTCTGATTACAAACAGAATCTTTTCGTCTCTTATCGAGATGGATTAGTCACGAAAGGAATCACGTACCAGCGTTTTTAAGACCGAAAATTTCGCCTCTAATCCATCTGGAATTTAGTTTCTAGACGGAATTGTCCGTCTCTAAATGGAGGTTTTTTTGTAGTGTTTCCAGCTCTACCCTTATTTAGAGCTAGAAATTCGGGTGGGATTACCGGGTCAGGCCGGGCTCACACCGAGCTAGGGTAAAATCAAGCTGGACCGGGCCAAGCCTAATGTTCATCGGGCTGCCATTTTGCTGGCCCAACCCAGCCCTATACTAGGCCAGCGGGCAAGCCCAGTCATTAGAAATTCATTGCCAACCCACATCATTATTCTCACCAGCAAACACCTCCTGATATGTTAAGCAATATATCTCGAGTCCTTGACAAAGGTGTTATGATATTTTTTGATGCAAAGACTTCCAGCTGTGAAATACTAACAAAGTTCTGAAAAATTTAGAAAGAGCATGACAAGGATTTTTAATAAACGCCAAGATTGGGAACGAAAGAATGCCTGAGCAGTATACATCCATTTTGGCCGACTAAACACACGTGTTTGATTCTACAGGTAACTCTGTAGAAAGAACATAAATATGACACCAACAACCTTCTTAGGAAGGAAAGAATGCCTGAGCAGTATACATCCATTTTGGCCGACTAAACATACGTATTTGATTCTACAGGTAACTCTGTAGAAAGAACATAAATATGACACCAACAACCTTCTCAAGTACAACACTTATTTCTTGAGCACAGCAAGCATGCAGTCATGACTTTACTTGTATATTTTGAGCCTAAGATTTCCAAATGTGTCTAATTTTCAGCAATAATGAGCAGAAATACAGCCATATCTGGTTATAGACAAATTAAAAGGAGATAGCAGCATTGGGCTTCTTCATTTTGATGTACACACTAGATGTAGAAACACCAAAAACCAGGACAAACATACATTAAACATAAGAAATGAATTCAGAAATCTAAAGATCCCGGACTAATCCACCACAAATTATCAAACAATATTCCACCTCTGGTTGCATACATAATTGCTGATGTAGGGTTGAGCAAAATCGCCTCAGTCAGATGCTCGATTGCTTCCTCCAACTTACCTAATAAAACAAAGCCTCACAATCATAAGCTACAAGTATAATGCATAAAAAAGAAGCATATAATTCCGGGAAAAAAAACCACATTACCTTCGGAAATGGCTTCCATGGCTTGTCCTTTTGCCATTTGAGAAGCATCACGATTCTCTTCCAAAACCTCCACTGTTGGGTCACCCATCTGCATCCAAAATCAAAATTTCTCACCACAGAAAACATCAATTGCTAAGATTCAAAATCACGCTATAACAAAAACAAGACCTTTTGCGGTGGATCATTATCAGGTTCAATCTCGCTTTCGAGCTCAACATCGAACTCGACTAAATCCCGTCGTCATCTTCCTCTTAGGCGTCCATTTCCTCGTCGCTCTCCTCCACCACATAGCTTTTCTATCATCCCAGATCAAAAGAACAGAAGAAATACTTTATAACCCTAGAACAATTCAAAATCATAAAAAATATATAATAATAATAATAATAAATAAAGGGAGATGATAAAACACTGATTTGAATCTTCACTCTCGCATCCCCAAGGAGGAAGATCAGCACCCAAATTGCGCCAAAAATAATTTAAAAAAAAAAGACATACAAATGAATAAAAGATACATATAAAAAGAGAAGGGCGTTCAGTGAGAGAGATCTTTGGTACCTTCCCAAGTAGTCGCGGAGAAAGGAAAGCGTAGGATCGCTAAGAATGGATGGATCAGCTTTGCACTGTTCGATGAATTGCTTCAACTGGTCGAGCTTAGCGCCATCCATGGCCAAGGTCCAATGTTCGGCACAGATTCAAGTGTGCCCCTTTCTTTTTCTTCCCTCATTCCTTCGCTCTCATCGAATACAAAAACGACTAGAAAGTACAGAACAGCATCCCTATCAACGAATTACAAAACCCTAACTTGATGCCGTGGGGGAAAACAAATCCCTAAACTTTAAAAGACAAAAAGAAAAAATGCAGAATCCTAAAACAGATGCTCTCAATAAATCTGCATATTTGCTCAACCGAGCAAGCCCCAAAAAACACAGGGCCAGCTCTTCCCGATCCCGATTGATCCGACAGGTTAATCGGGCAGGGTCAAATTTAATCCGATTTTTTCGAATCAATAAGCTACCGGTCCAACCCAATTCGAATTAGCCCAACATACCGGATCAAAATTGCCAGCTCTACCCTTATTCTCTACCCACAAGAGCTTATTCAAAGTAAGCACTATGGACCGTGCACCAAAACATGTGGCAAACAATTGAATGATTTATCACTTTACACCAATCGAAGACTTCCATAATGCGGGAACTACAACACCATAAATCCCAATGAGGAAGACTGACATAAAGTCTTCGTGGTTCTTAATTTTGCTACTAACTTACTTCTATGGAAATGAATTTCCAATCAATAAAAGCATAATTAATTGGTTATTATGTCGTAATAACTTACTGCCAAGCCAATTTATTCTAGAAAATGGTGCATTGTAAATATATAGAAACTCAAATCATGAAATTGCAAATCGTTAATGAGTCTAATTCATGAATTAAATTAAGTTATCAATTGGGTCTTAGTATTGATACTAATATCTCTTAGCCAATTATCTTAAAGTGCGTCTATATATCCAACTCAATTAGTAAAGCGTTCAAAGTTTAAAGGAACGTGACAAACCAAAAAGAGGAGGAACCTAGGATCTCAAGTTCAATATTAGTAAGACAGTTTATCATATAGTAATAAATTTCCTTAATTATAAAAAATAAAAAAATACAAAAACCTCCTAGTGCTTTGGGCAAGTACAAATTGTCATGGCACCATCCAAGTCTCCCGGCCCAATGCCCGCCTGCACTTCTCATGATAACATTACGTGGTGAGCTGACTGAGTCAAGCGCTGCGGGATTGACTTATTCAGTCTTCACATTTGCTCCTACTTTCAGTTCCTTTTATAGCATTCTGCTCCAACAAAACCCATCTGTTGTGTGCATCCAAAGTACCGTATCAATTAGGAATGGAAATGATATGTTGATAAACATGGATAACTTCGCCTTCAAAAACAAAATTACAAGGACCTTAGTTCCAAAGCGTACAATACCATACAAATGTCAAGGGATGGGACGATTAGATTCCCAATAGTCCAACCACAAAAATACATAAAATCTACTAAATATTTGATTACTTATCACAATCCCCATCCCTCAAAGATGGAAGAACAACTATTCCAACAACTTTTATTAAAAAAAAAAAATGAAAAAAAAAATCTAAAAATGGCATCAAACGTAATATTGCTCTAGCTGAACATCCTTCCCCTTCAAAGGAACATATTCTCCCATGTAAACTTCCAGATGATCAGATAGGGCTGACTTGTCAATGTTTTCATGGTGGTAGGACTTGCACACAAAGTAAATAATCGTTTGTAGGACAAGTCCGAAGATAAACAGCATGAAAAGCAACAAGAAGCACAGAATCGCATACCCCACCCTACTGGCCATACCCAATGATTGCCCATGCACAACCAGCCTCTCAAATACCACCTTAATAACAAACAGTGAAATATTCAGCTTAAGGAAGATGACAATAGCCACCCAAAGCTTTCCTCTCACCAGTGCTCTGCTCTTCACCATGGCGCGAAGCCCGTATGAGTCTTCCAACACCGATACCACGCTGGCCAGCTGCCAAATTATGCTCATATAGGAAAGCCCAACAAAGTACAAGATTAACAAAATCAACAAAATCACAATACCAGCCTTTACAGGTCCTATAAACACTGCCCATACAATTAGAATCAGTATTGCAACCACGTTGTAAACGAAGACAGCACAAAAGATAGCCAAGAAGGTGACCATTAGCCTTTTCCAGACTCTGGGGACTACGCTCATCACTTTCTTGAAAGTCACTTCACGGCCGGTGTAGATGCAGGCGATGGTGTAAACAACGGCGGAAGTTGATAGGAGGGAGAAGATGAGTGTGAAGAGTATATATGCTACCTTTAGAAGCCAGAAAACGGTCCATTCGGTAGAGAGAAGATCGGAGATTTTGTTATAGTTTGCAGAATTGGCTGGAGTGTAATCTAAAGAAAGTTCGTGGATGATGATCTTGTGGAAGAGATATTCGGATACTTCAATATAAGCTAGGAAGATGAAGGAGAGTGGGAGGATCAGGGCGAGGGTGATTTGGCTGAAAATCTTCTTCCATGAGAAGATGATCTTGTAAGCCTCCTTGTAGATGCCAAAGATCGCAAGAAACTGCATGTCTTCCTGCTCTAGATCCATAACTCCAAATTTTGGTGCTTCAGTGGAAATTTTGTTGCCAGAGAGAATGAGATGAAGGGGATTTGATGCTCTTCTGAAGAGAAATAGGAAATGGATATGGACTTTCATAAACGAAACTACCCTTGGTTTTCTAATAAACCATCCGAGTCAATGCCTGTCTTTTCAATTGAAAGACTTGACTTTCCTATATCGGACTTTTTTTTTTTTTTTTAAGAAAAAAGAACAGCATGATCATAAATATACTGATATATAAAGATTTTTTTTTTTTTTTAATTTTCTCAGCTAGTTTCTTCTTATGCAATAAAAGAAAATGAAAATGGCAGCATGTGGTTTCGAGGAAATAGATGGGCAATGTGGAAAGGGGGCCTTGTTCATAACAGACGGCAAAGACTAAGGGATGGTCGTGTCTTTTACGCACGGACGAAGCTTCTTGTCGGGGAGTCTTTTTCCTACTCTAGGTTCCATCGACCTGCGTCAACACGCTTTTCGACTAGGCAAAACACAAATTTGACTTATCCAATTACCAAAATACCCTTACGTTTCCCTTATCACATCCAAGAAACTGGATAGCATGCCATTGAATTGTGTGAAAATAAGTGACCTTACGTGTAACGTGATTTCAACACACAAGTGATTAACAATAATAAATATTATCTTTGAGACCAATTCTGAATTCAAAGAACAAAACTAAAGCAAAAACCTTGATTTTTTTTTATAAATTGATAAAACTGATCAAAGGTCCCTAAAACATCTATTTATACCTTAAATATAATTTAGATATAATTAAAAATAAAATAATATCCTAAAATAATAATAGAAAAAAAATCTCAAAACAATAATAAAAAATATAAATAATACTCTTAAAATAATAATGAAAAATAAAAATAATACCTCAAAACTACAGGATTTTCGTTGATTTGTTCTAAAACCGTACAAAAAAATTTATGTATAATCAAGAAACCAAAATAGGGGGTCATTAAATACCCTCCAAAATAATTATAGTTTGATTTAAAAATTAAAGATGCCCAAACAATCCTTAAAGTGACTTTTGTTATAGTAGTAGATAGAATAGTTATAATAGTAATTGTAATATATTTTTATAATAGATATAATATAATATAATAGAAGTTTAATTACTATCATAATAAATTACATTTATTATCATGACTGTTCCATCTATTATTATAACTAAAGGCAATTTGAGATTTTTTTTTAAGGTATTTTTTACTTTTAAACAAAACCATAATTACTTTTAGAGGGCCGGCCTCGACCTACTTTTCCCTTGAATTATTCTGTGGTGATATGGAAGCCGGAAGGCAAACACACATTTGACTGATCTGATTACCAAAATGCCCCTTACATTTCTCTTATCTTATGATCTTTCAATTTTCAAAATGGTTGTTACAAAAGTCTAAACGAATTCTGACGTTGCAAAGGATTTCTATTTTTTTTTTTAATTGTTAATGTAATTTCAAATGGGTAGAAATACTTAATTAAACATTCGAGTGACATTAATGGATTACAAATCCTTAATTAAACAACAATTATCTTGATAAACAACGAATTACAACTTTAGTTCATCCTAATTAAGCTGAAGATTGTGTCGCCTTTAAAGGAACGTAAAGTTCTTCAGCGTAAACCTGGAGATGATCCGACAGAGCCAACTTGTCAATTTTTTCATGGTGGTGGGATTTGCAAACGAAGTAGATGATAGTCTGAATGACACGTTGAAAGAGACTCAATAACAGAAGCAACGATAAGCACGCAGTTGCAAAAGCCACCCTATTAACCATGCCTAGTGACTCTCCATCCACCACCACCTCCTCCAATGCCTTCTGTAACATGTAATAGATCAATCCCAGCATTAAAAGGATGAGGATTGACAGACCCACCTTGCCTCTAATCAGTTGGTTACTCCTTTTCATGGCTTGAAATCCATATGAGTCCTCCAACACTGATATTGTACCAGTCAATTGCCAAACTATGCTCATGTAGAGAAAACCCATAGAGTACAAAACCCCAACAACCAACGAAATTACAAATCCAGCATTTGTATTTGGGCCAAACGCGATCAAGACTGCTGCTAAATCTATGACTGTAACGGCAACCAGGTAGTTAGGGGTGAGCGCCTGAAATATTGACCAGGATGTGATTATGAGTCTCTTCCAGACCTTTGGCACTACGCTCATAACCATCCTGAAAGTCGCTTCTTGGCCGGAGTAGATGCAAGCTGTGGTGTAAACTATGGCGGATGTCGATAGAAGGGAGAGGATGAAGAAGAAGATGGTGTATGCAGTCTGGAGAAGCGAATAGGAGGTGAACGTCGACGAGAGGAGATCAAACATGTTGGTGTAGGGGGAATTGGCCGGGATTTGAGTTTCAGCCACATCTTTTTTATTCTGGTCAGTGATTTTGGGGAAGAGATTCTTGGATAATTGAGTATGTGCTAAGGAAATGAAGGATAGTGGGAGGATCAAGGAAAGGGTGATTTGGGTGAAAATCCTCCTCCGTGAGAGAATGATCTTGTAGGCTTCTCTATAGACACCAATGACTCCAATAGACTTCATTTCTTCTAGCTCTACCTCCATTATTTTTTGTTGCAAAGAGGAAATCAAGAAGGTGATTGACCGATGAAGAACAGCTTCTACAGGGAATGAATTTGATCAAGAATTAATTGAGGCTTGTGTTTCTGAAGATGCGTTGTAGGGCCATTTTAGCAAATTAACTGTAGCGGTTCTGACTAGTATTTGTTTTTTATTTTCCTTGTTGGTTTTCTTGACTAGTATTCGTTGAATGAATTTTCCTTGAAGATAGTCGAGACTGGTTCTGTAAGTTTCGTACTCGTTCAAAACCACACCCCCCATAAATTTATTATTGTTATTATTATCTACAAATTTTGTAGTGTAGCGTTACATAATTCCCCCTTTTCTTTCTCTCATTTGAAACTTTTTTTACTCCAATTTAAAAAGATGTAAATAATCAATTTTTAAATGTACTTGAAAATATTGCCATTGAATAGAAATTAAAAAAAATTTGAAATTATTTAGTGAATGAATTCAAAAATTAATTAAGATATTCTTTATTTTAATTTAAGTAGGTTTAGATGACTCTAAATGTTCAATTAAGTTCGAAGGACATAGAAAGGGTTTCGGATTCGAGTCCCAATGAGGACAATTTACTACATTGTATCTAAAATGTTTATCTGTAAAAAAAATTTATATGTATTTAATCATTTAAAAAAAAATCTAAAAGAATTATCAAGGAAATTATTAGAAGTTTCTAAAAGTTTTCTAACCAAATATTCTACAAATTACCATTAAAAAAATTTTGATAAAATTTCTTACTATTTCTTTTACATCTCACAATTATTTTTTATTTTTTAATAGATCTTTAACATAATATAAATATCTTATCATGGTTTTTAGTATTGTTTATATAATTTGTTATATTATAAATTCATCATTTCTATTATAGCCCAACCAAAAAGCATTACATATTTTTTCTCTATAGATTAACCTAAAAACCTGGCACCACTTCTGCCGATTTTTATTTCTTTAACCTCTTTCCTTACTTGATGAGGGTCATTTTTGTTTTCTTGGCTTTAAATCATCATCTACATCCCATTTCCATCATTTTTTCTTCTCAATATCACGGTTTGTGCATACAGATATAAGTTTTCATTTGTTTTTTTTTTTTTGTGATTTAGTCGTTGTCTTGGTGCGGCATGTGATTGTTGTGGTTTTGGTACAGTGTGTGGTTGACATCATCTTGGTGTGGTGACGTGTGGTGGTGTCATCTCAATATGACGTTTGTTTGTCATTTTCGTGGTGCGGTGTTTATTTTTGTGATGACGATTTAAACGAGTAAAATATATCCGATTAGAAACAAGAAACCAAATCAATGGCAGTTAATATGTTGCAAAAGAGTCATAGGCATTCTAGTCAAATGTATAGATTTTGAGCCGATTCATTATGCTATTAACCCAAATGTTGTTTAATCCTCTATGTTTTTTAGCGATTTTGATTTTTTGTTTCTATCGATGTATTGCTAGTTTGAATCAATAAAATTATTTTTCTCTTCAAAAAAATATCAATACTTACATTTTTTATTTGATTTTTAATAAATCATTAACATATTCTAAGTATATCAACAATTACATATTTATTGAATGAAACTGATAATGCTATTTTTAGAATACCATTAAGGGTTGGCTTGTGTTGAGTGTCTTAAACACTCATAATTTCACCTTGTTCTTAGTGCATTTTACTTATTTTGATGATAATCATTAATGTTTAAGGGCTCTAAATCTCTAAATGCCATGTTTAGGTTAATCTTGGGGCTAACGAGCAAAAATAAAGCTAAAAACCATAAAAAAGGCCAAGGAGTAGCTAGTATATTGATCTTCTCGTCTATATGATTAACCCTTATGGCTCTCATCTCATTATCAACACATTCGAGGCTCCGAGAGCTTTCCATAAAGCTTGAGTTTACCTAAATCAAAGTTTGAATGAGAAAGTTATGGCCCTGAAAAGTCATGATGTAAAATCAGGAAATCTTGTGAATGGTGTTTGGCACCCAACACCAAAGGGGAAGCAAGCTTGGTGCCTAGGCGCTAGTGTTGAGCCTAGGTGCTTTCCAGCCCATTTTGAGCCTAAATTCGAGGAGGACTATAAATATAACATTCTAGGGTTTTAGAAACAAGTCCCCTTGGGTGGAGACACCCTAGGGCAAGGCTCTTTTGGGGAGAAAAACACATTTTGGCTTAGATTGAAGAAGGAGAAGAAGATTGAAAAGAAGAAGGGGCTTCCATCTCCACAAAGTTTATTTTCTTCTCCTCTTTTCATGTTTCTCCTTATATCTATGGTTGTGTTTCTTCTCATTATGATCTAAACCCATTTTCTAGGGTTTTGATGTAGTTTAGTCATGAACTATGAAGTAAAGTGTTGATTTGTAATCCATTTTGTGTTTGAATCCTTCTCTATTAAGTTTTTTATTCAATTCTTAATGCTTGCTAGTATTTGATCACCATTAGCATGATTTTACATTTGTTTTGAGATTGAGAAGTGATGAACAAATGAGACATTAAATAGAGCATCATGTATTCATCAAAGGATAGAGATATTCAGGAGTTATATGTGGTATTTTTGGATGTTTAGGGTTCATTGCATCCTTTGATTATGAGGTTTGAGTAGAGATACAAGATAACCTGTTTCTAAGGGTAGTGTATGGATGTCTGAGAAAAATTTACATATACATTTGTGAAACCTCCCATTAATAGGTGATTCAGACATCATTGGGGGCTAAATTGGACTTTCTTCATAGGAATTGGCTGAGTGAAGTGAAAACCCTAGCCTTTACTCTCATTAATTATTGACCAAATTCCTTGCTAGAAATCTTGAGTTAGGATTCTTAAATTGTTTAGTTTGTTTTTCTTATTTCAATCCACCATATCCATTGTTAAGATAAAGCTAGGGTTATTCTTATATATTATTTAGTATTCTAATCCTCATGAGATGATACTCACTTACTATTATATTACTTGAGGTAATGTGCAAGTGCATTTGCGCACTAGGCACTCACATTTTATAAGCACCGTTCGAGCCTTATCAGCGTGGTATAAGGAAGAGACTAGGTTCGAGTCTCCATGAAAACATATTATAACAACGTTGTGATGCAAAATGAACATATGTAAAAAAGCAAAGAATACCAAAATTCATATGCTTGTATTAGAATATATAATTTTTTTAATTTCCCACTCCAAAATTTTCAATTTCACCGTTATTGCTAACACCTTCAATTGCTAAAACACCCCTAATAAAAATGCTCAACACGAGCTAAAATGGTTATGAGGTAGGATGAAATCTCAGAATTGAGTTAGGGGTACTACGGTCTATTGCAAAGCGAATATAGAACCAAAAAAAAAATGCTCAACATGACCTTAATTGTAATGATAGCTTTTAACAGCTGATTTGATAATTATGTAAATAGTATAAATATGAACAAAAAATCAAATATAACAATTACTCGGTACAAAGACTTCTTTATAATCCAATCCAATGTTCAAACGACATAATCTTATTTATCATAAAGAGAATCTGGATTTTACACAGATCCTAAAAAACAATAACCTCGACAAACAAACAATTAGAACTTTACTTACCACGTGGATACATAGAAAAACCACCAGACCCAGCTGTTTTAACAAATCATGATTCTCGCCTTTCAAAGGAACGTCATAGTACTCTTGGGAGTAAACCTGGAGATGATCCAATAGATCTAACTTGTCAACATATTCTTGGTGGTAGGATTTGCAAACGAAGTAGATAATAGTCTGAACTACCCGTTCAAACAGACTCAACAACAAAAGTAACGATAAGCCCACACTTCCATACGCCAATCTATTCACCACGCCCAATTTCTCTTCGTTCACCACCACCCTCTCCAATGCCTTCTGTAACATGTAATAGAGTAAACCCAGGTTCAAGAGGATGATGATTGACACACCCACCTTCCCTTTAATAAGTTGGTTGCTTCTTTTCATGGCTTGAAACCCATACGAGTCCTCCATAACTGATACTGTGTAAGCCAATTGCCAAATTATTGTCATGTAAAGAAGACCCATCAAGTATAAAACCAATACAACAAACAAAACCGACATTCCGACATCTGTATTTGGGCCGAATGCAATCACAACTGCTACCAAACCGAAAACAAGAAAGGCAACCACATGGTAAGTAGAGAAAACTAGAAAAATTGAGAAGGATGTGATTATGAGTCTCTTCAAGACATTTGGAACAACGCTCTTGACCATTCGGAAAGTCACTTCTCGACCGGAGTAGATGCAAGACATGGAGTAAACTACTGCGGAAGTGGATATGAGGGAGAAAAGGAAAGAGTAGATGGTGTATGAGACTTGGCCGAGAACCCAAAGCCAATAGGAGACAGATGGTGAGGAGAGAAGATTAAGTACGTTGGTGCCGATGGAATTGGGAACTGGAGTGTTGAGCCAGAAAACCAAGTATAGTGGGAGCATATAGGCAAGGATGATAGGGGTGAATATCTTCCTCCATGAGATGATGATGTTGTAGGATTCTCTGTAGATACCAAAGACCCCCATAGACTTCATTTCTTCTTGCTCTACCTCCATTACTTTACCAAATTTTCTTTTTTTGCGAAGAGGGAGTGAATGAATTTGATCAAGAGGCGATTCAGGCTTGTATTTATAGGGGCGTTTTAGGAAAATGATATGGTGGTTGAAGAATTTTCCAGGAAGAGAGTCGAGACTGTCATATTCCGCGTCCCGCCTATTTGGAATGAGGGAAGGGTGCAAAAAGAAACGGTCAAACGAAAACGTCTAATTGATGATCTATTGATAGAAGTCAGAAATTCGTACTCATGATTCCCGATATCCTCCACCAGCTGGACTAACGACATAGTTGTTGTCAGATCTCGATTAGGCTGAACTACTCAAATAATTTATTTGAAAAAAACTAATATTGAAAATAATATGTTTGGGTATAAGCTGATAAATACAACGGTAATTAAAATTTTTATGAAATGTCACTATCATATTTTATAATTTATTTTTAAAATAAATTATTTCAATCTAAAACTCCTTTTAGTCTAAAATTGAGTTTGGTGAGCCATCAATGCTATAGTGACATTTTACATGTTACAAATTAACTAAGCGTTTTCTCAAATCTCACCCATTCTAATAAATTCTATATATCGTTCTAATATATTCACTATTATATTAATATAATTTGAAGTTAGGTTATATATAGTTTTAATGTACATTTTACCATGCATAGATGTCAATTGCATATATGTACACGACACCCTTATAATATTTTGTTGCTATGATTTGTCTTGATCACAATAAATTTGAAATAGATCGAAAATGATCTCACTCTTTTGGGCTTAATGGGTAGATATCATCTTATTTAAAATATTAATGCTAGTATTCATAGAAAGAATCAGATAAATAAAGGAAATATAGCAGAGGCAAATAGCCAAATATAAAAAGCCAAGCAATTTTTTAGCATTTTATTTTTCATAGATACTAGTAATCATAAAAAGCCAAGAAAGAATCAGTAATTTTAAATTAAGAAGTAATTTTACTTTTCAAGTAAGAAGTTGAGACTAAATTTTGAATAAGTGATTACAAAGAATTCCTCCCAGTAATCATATTTCATCTTGTTGGAGAATGATTCAAAGTTGAATCACATAGGTTCCTACTTGATAGGAGGTTTTAAATATTTATTTATTTTATTTTATTATTATCTAGTGGGTTGTTAGTTTTTTTTATCATTTCCATGATTTTAACCTTTGACGAAGTAGTAGAGTTACTCTTGTAGCCTATTTAAAAGACCTTTGCATTTAATAAAAACATGGTGAAGTATGTTACGTAGTGTAAAATTATTTTTCTCTCTTTTATTGAAATTCTCAACACATCTGTCCTCTAATTATTGAGCAAATAGGACAAAAACATAACTTGGATCTTAAGCATTTAGGTGCATCAATATAAGGTATTTAAATTTTATCAATAAAATATATGTGCCTACCTCTTAAAAATAAATAAGTTATGTAGATGTACAGTGTAGTATTAATATTGCAAGATCCAAACTAATTGAAATATATATCAATTTTGTTTTATTGTTATTTTATTATTTTTAATTTGTTACAACATAGCATATTTTAAAATAAAAAATTACAATTATTGTCCATTGATATATAAATAAGATAACAGCATAGACATGAAGCGGATTACACAAATTCAAGCAAATTAGCGGATGTAACTTTCTCTTTTTCATGCTTTTAAGGCCACCTCATCAAAGCTACCAAGGTCGGAGTTATCCACCATTTTCAAGTAAGCTTTTGATGCATTTCTTGATATGACGTGCAACAATGAGGTAAGAAATATTAATATATGAGAAAAGTCTAATAGCCAAACCTATGCCTATGCAACAAGGGAATCAACAAGATATCAATATAATAGACCTAGTGATATTTGACCCAGTAATAATGAATCTAGTTACTCAATAAGTAGATGAAAATGTAAAAGAACCCTATACCATATTCGATGTTTTACATAAGGGAAGCCATTTAGTTCTTGCATTTTCTCAAAGCTAACAGGTAAGCCATTCCAACCTGTTGAACATGCAAGTATGAATAATTGTAGAGTATTTGATGTCTCACGTGACATCACTTAAATTCTTTTTTAGAATGTTTAGAATACACGTGCTTTGTAACAAACCCAAGCCTATAAATTCTAGGTTTTTTCTTTCTGCAGTAGATAGTTTTCTTGAATAAGATAGAGTATTTTTTTTCTGACTAGTTTCACATGGTATCAGAGCAGGTTCAGAAACCTGTTTTTTTTCTTTTCACTTTCTTGGAAACCAAACATCGGAGTGAAGACTGAAACTGAATGAAGATAGGAGCAATGGCAGGACAACATGAGTCCAGCTCTTCTCGAGGAACATCGGGAAATTTGAAAGAGAATTCGAAAGATAGACAAAACAGAGGATTCGAAGAAATTGACTCAGTTTTCGCCGAGAATGAAGCTGTAATGCTTCTGCTTCATAACTCAGATCATCCAGGAATGACACTGGTGCCTACACCGTTGGTTGGAAGCAATTACCTCTCATGGAGTCGAGCTGTTAAGATAGCTTTGGGAGAAAAAACGAAGCTGAGTTTCATCGATGGAACTAGGACGTCACCGGAAATTGATTCACCACGGTTTGCAAACTAGAAAAAGGCATACTGTATGGTGTTGTCATGGTTGCTGAATTCCATATCGAAAGACATATCAGAGTCATTTATTTACGCTTATTCATCCAGAGATCTCTGGCTGTAAGTAGAAACACACTTTGGAGAGAGTAATTCACAGAGAAATCAACACTTCATCGCAAGGTAATCTCTCTGTAACACAGTACTACTCAAAACTCAAAAGACAATGGGATGAATTAACCTGTTTGGCACCATTACCTGCATGTACGTGAGGAGCTACTAAAACTGTAGCAGAATTCTTTGAATCTCAGAAGATTATGTAGTTTTTGATGGGATTAAATGAAGAATATAATCACTCAAAGGATCAGATCCTCATGATGGATCCTCTACCGTCTGTAAACAAGGTGTATTCCTTGGTGCTAAAAATTGAGAAACAAAGGATGGTGAACATGGTTCACTCTAATGATACAGACATCACGGCATTACTTGCTAAATCACATATAATCGGCCATGGAAATGGACGCTTTGAAACAGAGATTTCTCAATTCAAAGGTGTCCAAAACTCAGGAAACAAAGCTTTGCCCCACTAAAGGTAACCACAGGAAATAATGTAGGAAGTCACACAGGACAAGGATCGACTACATTGTGAGCATTGTGGGATGATTGGGCACACCATGAGCAGTTGCTTCAAAATACACGGCTATCCGGACTGGTACAAAGGCCTCCAGAACCACAGATCGCAAGCTACTATGAGAGCAAATCTGGCTAGTACTACACCAGAAACACCACTTGATTACACAAACATTGCTGCATCAGATAATGAGGATGCATCTTCACATCAGAATTCTACTGACATTGATCTCTCAACAATAACCCAAAGGGAGATAGAAAAATATATGAAAGACAAAGGAAGCAATGATCCAATTAGTCTTGCACACACCAACTTTGCAGGTATATCTTCAGGAACCATTCTTAGCTGCAATTTGAACACAGTTGGGTTGACTTCAAAACAGGGCACTTGGATAATAGATACTGGGGCTACAAATCACATGTGCAATGACTTGAGCCTTTTAGAGGATTCCAATGATATACATCCACCACTAGAAGTCTTCCTTTCTGATGGGAGAACACATTTGGTCCACAAAAGTGGACGGGTCACACTTACACATACTATATGCCTTACCAATGTTTTATATATACCACAATTCAGTTTTAACCTATTGTCAGTCCATCACCTATGTGACTCAGCTACTGTCTGCTTCCAATTTTCTTCCACTTCTTGTTACCTACAGGACCCGAAGACTGCTGAAGTGCTAGGTGTGGGCAAGATTGTTGGCACACTGTATGTTTTTTATGAAGACATTTTTTTAGCAGATCTCTGCCTCTTACAGTACTCCATGTGCATCACTTGCACTCCCTTTGTACTGATTCTTCTACCCCAAATAAGGACTCAATCAGTGTAAAACTTTGGCATAGACATTTTGGTCATGCTTCAGCTGGTGCTTTGAAACATTTACCGTTTATGTCTAGTATTGTCTTTCCCGATCTTTCCCAATGTGATGTTTGTCCCATTGCAAAACAGTCCAAACAACCTTTCCCTTCTAGCTCTATTCACACTGGTGCCCCATTTGAGTTGATTCATGAGGATTTATGGGGTCCCAACAATCGTGAATGCCATACTAATTCTCGCTTTGTTGGCACCATTGTGAATGATTTTACACGGGCAACCTAGACTCATTTAATATCCCACAACTCCCAAACCTTAACTGTTTTCACCATTTTTTTAAAGATGGTAACTGTTCATTTCCACACCACAGTTGGCACACTTAGATCCGATAATGGCACTGAGTTCAGGAGTACTGCCTTTCAGGACCTGCTCAGAAGATATGGCATTGCCCACCAGAGAACTTGTGTTTACACCCCTCAACAAAATGGTGTCATTGAGAGGAAACACAGACATTTATCGCAATTGGCCCGAGCCGAGCCATACTTTTCCAAACTCATTTACCAAAATATTTTTGGGACCATGCCATTCTTATGAGTACCTACCTCATCAACCGTCTTCCTTCTTCTCTTATTGATTGGAAGTCCCTTTATGATCTTCTCTACAAGAGACATCCAGATTGTTCCACTCTTAGATGTTTTGGATGTCTCTGTTTTGCCATAAATACCCAACCACACAAAGATAAGTTTGCACCCAAGGCTCTCAAATGCATTTTTTAAGGTTTTCAATCTGGGTTTAAAGCATACAAACTATTTTCCCTTGAATCTCATGTGATTTTCTTTTCCCGGGATGTCATTTTTCATGAAAATGTTTATCCTTACCCTTCCTCTCCATTCCACTCTCCTTCTCCTTCTTTGCCTCTTCCGTCTTCTGATACTATCTCTCCCCTCAATTTTTAGTCCTCACCCTCCCTTCATTCTTCTCCTTCCCATGCTGCTCCACTGCCTTCCTCTCCTTCCTCTCTTTCCCCTGCTGTTCTATCAATGTCTTCATCTCCTTCCCCTGTTTTGTGTCACCAGCCCAGAATTCATCAGCCTCCAGTTTGGTTGCGTGACTATGTCACTCACTGCTCCATGACAAGCCCACACCTGCTTCACAGTCTTTACCTGTCATCTCCTCCCTCCCCGATGCTATTACATATGATCAGGCTTGCCTCTTTCCTGAATGGCGTCTTGCCATGTCTGAGGAACTTCGGGCCCTCGAGAAGAATCACACATGGCAGCTCACGTCTCTTCCACCAGGTAAGACTGCAATTGGTTGTCGTTGGATTTTTAAAACTAAGCTCAATCCCAATGGTACAGTCAATCACTACAAGGCGCGCCTTGTCGCCAAGGGATACAATCAGGTTGAGGGTGTGGATTACTTTGACAGCTTCTCCCCTGTTGCAAAGAATGTCACTATTCACCTCCTCCTTGTTGTTGCCACTACTCGTTCTTGGCCTATCCACCAACTTGACATCAATAATGCCTTTCTTCATGGCTACTTGGATGAGGAAGTCTACATGACTCCCCCTATTGGTTACTCTCTTGCTCACCCTGGTGATGTTTGTCTCCTCCGTCGATCTCTCTATGGCCTTAAACAGGCCTCCCGCCAATGGAACATTGAGCTCTCTTCGTCGGTCGGCCTTTGATCCTTGCCTCTTTATTTGACGCATTGCTGCCTCCTTCTTGGTTCTGGTGGTATACGTGAATGATTTGCTGCTTGCCAGGTCCCTTGACTCCGATGTTGCTCTGGTCAAGAAGTTTCTTCATGCTACCTTCATAATCAAGGATATGGGTCTTGCTCGCTACTTTTTTGGGGTGGAGCTTGTTCAGCTTCCATCTGGTATCCACATCTATCAACACAAGTATGTCTGTGATCTACTTCGTGACGCTGGTTTGCTAGGTGCCCGCTCGGCCTGTACTCCCTTACCGAAAGGCCTCAAATTCTCTACTGATCTTGGCCCTCTCCTTGAGGACCCTGCCCGTTATAGACGCCTGGTTGGCCGCCTCCTTTACCTTAATTTTACGAGAACAGACATCGCTTATGGGGTTCAGCAACTCAATCAATTTGTTGGTGCCCCACGCAAACCTCATTGAGAGCCAGCTCTGCATCTCTTTCGCTATCTCAAAGGTTCTCCTTCTCAAGGCCTTTTCTACTCTCATGCCAATTCTTTGCAGCTTGGGGCCTACTCTGATGCCGACTGGGCTTCTTGCCCTGACTCCCGTCGTTCTCTCACAGGCTATTGCATCTTCCTTGGGTCCTATCTTATCTCTTGGAAGACTAAGAAAAAGAATACTGTTTCCAGATCTTCAGCTGAGGTAGAATACAAAAGCATGGCCACGACTTCGTGCGAGCTTCAGTGGTGTGCATCCCTGCTAACTGAGCTTGATGTTCCACTGCACCTTCTAATCCCTTTATGGTGTGACAATCAGGCAGCTCTGCACATTACCCATAATCCAGTCTTTCACGAGCATACCAAACACCTCGAGATTGATTGTCATCTTGAGATTGATTGTCATCTTGTTCGCGAACGCTTTAAATCCAGTCTGCTCTTCCCTCAGCACATCTCCTTCTCCTCTCAACCCGCCGACATTTTTACCAAGTCTCTTCCGGGTCCTCTGTTTTCTCTCTTGCTTTCCAAGATGGGCTTAGTTGATCCACCTCAACCAGCTCCATCTTGAGGAGGAGATGTAGAGTATTTGATGTCTCATGTGACATCACTTCAATTCTTTTCTAGAATGTTCAGAATACATGTGCTTTGTAACAAACCTAAGCCTATAAATTCTGGGTTTTTCCTTTCTGCAGTAGATAGTTTTCTTGAATAAGATAAGAGTATTTTTTTTCTGACTAGTTTCACAATAATATAAAAATTCCCAAATATACAAGATAATACAGTCTTGAAATGGCTACTTACAGTAACAAAGTAGAAATTTATCAAGATACGGATTGATGAAAACCCATCATGCAACAATTAAGACAAATTGTTACCAAATTTTTTTAGCATAATTGTTTGTGTTTTGACATTTAATGTGTTAGAAAATAAACTATTTTTAATAGAATCCTAATTCAATGGAGTCAATTGTATCCGGATTTAAAATTTTCTTTAAATTATTTATTAAAGGCATAATGTCACAGACTTAGTCTTCCCGCTAAGCTCTCGTGCATCACCTAGACAACTCACCCCTTAGATGTTGCAAAGTCAACCTCCCACTTGCCTTATGTGCTATGCTTGGCTTTTACCCAAAGCTTGGATGCTAGGAGAACTTACAAGAGAACACTTAGAAGGAAATATCTCTTATTGATGAAAGAAGCTCTTACAATGCTTAGAATGCTCTCAACTCTTGGTTGGTTGGGTGGTGCCCATGGAGGGATCCTTTTCCATATGAGGGTGTGTCCAAGAGAATGAGGACGTGTCCAAGAGAATGAAGGCGTGACACTCTCCCCCACCTAAGCCATCAACTACCCCATCGATACCTCGGACTCGAACCGTCGAATCAAATTCGCGAACTTACCCAATGCATCCTCACGCTCTAAGCTTGCCTTCTACCTCGATAAACTCTTCCACCGAACCAAGTACTCTTGCATAAGAGGGGAACCGGAAGTACCTCTGATGGCCTCTTTCAGCCCAGGATAGTCTGTGCCATTCTCCATGACTTAGCGGGTTCTTGGTACCATCTTTTGAGGCATGAGTGTTGTCCCTACATTGTAGCTTCTCCTTGCCCTTAAGGATTATGTCCCCGCATGGGTTGTGGCTACCTCGAGAATTACTTCCTTTACTAAAACTCACGGGCGTAACCTTGGATGAATTGAGTCCTTTTTAACATGCAGCCAGGCATAAGCGTGCGTCGCCATCCTTGCTGATTTTCTTGATTAGGGCATTGAGCGCTTCCCTCTTAGGGAATGCCTTTACCAAATGCAGACCATCGCATATGAATCACCTTAGCCTTGGTGTAGACTCCCGCTTCTTGCCCTTACTTTTATCCTCCCTAGTGTAGGGCACCTTACCCTTCCCATACCTGAGAGTACTAGGAGACACCTCTTCTCCGCCCCTCATGGTGTGGCTATGCTCTAAGCCCTCATGAGTAGCCATAACCCAAGTTGATATCGCGGCCTTATAGAGGGCTAACTCCTGCCTCATTTGCTCATCCCGAGTTTCCATGTGCCTTGTCAAGGCATCCACCCTTAACTCTAACCTAGTGAGCAGACTCAAGACCATGTCTTGAAAAGACATGAATTCCTTCTATGACATCGGGTGAACCAACGAGCCTTGCATCCCTCATGAGCTCTCGTTGTCTCGCAGGTCCCAGTGGCCTCCTTAATGTCGTTGCTCTAAAAGGTCCCATGCAATGGTGTCCACCACACCCCAACTCTAGCTTGGAAATCCGTCCCAATCCATTAGAGAGAAATGACATCCTGAGACTTATCTTTCGCCCTTAGGTATTGGGAGGTCGAGTCCTAATCTTTCTCACTAACATCCTCCACATGAAAACCGACCATCGTATCCTCGAGCTACACCCGCATTATCATAAAACTTTTGATCATAAAATTTGTCATGAGCAGTCTTACATTAGCTTTTGTGCGGCACTTAGACTATTTCGCGTAGATGTTTCTAAGTTAGCCTCTCATTTTCCTTGCTTGCTATGCTCAGCTTTTATCCATAGCTTGGATGCTATGAGAACTCACAAGAAAACACTTGGAAGGAAATATCTCTTATTGATGGAAGAATATCTTACAAAGCTTGGAATGCTCTCAACTCTTGTTTGGTTAGGTGGTGCCCATAAAGGGATCCTTCCCATATGAGGGTGTGTCCAAGAGAATGAGGGCGTGACAATGAGGTAAATCTATACTATTAGTTTAAGAGTCTCTATTTTTATATAAATGCTTTAATTGAACTATCTCAAGATTTTTTATTCATCTATTTCTTCACCAAATTCCCAACCCAAAAGCCTCCATACATGTAGCTATAAGTCTTCAATTCTTCCATTGACTTTCCATTTAAATATTAAGCCGTGGGACATAACATATATGGCCACTTGAATATGTTATTTTCTTTTAAAGATTCAATCACCCAAGATCACTTATGAGGCCATGAATTACAATTACAAAGAATTGATCTCCAAATCTCACCACACGATCACGAGTTTCCATTAAAAAGTCCTCTAATGATTCTTCATTGCATGGCCACCTGTTTGCATGAGTTCTTTACAAAATTCATTCACGAATTCTCATCCACTAATAGCTTGCATAAATTCAGCCTCCACTTGTAAAATCCGGGTAAATTTGAACTTTTCGTAAAGCGTTAAATTACCGCAATAGTATAGGCTGCAGACTTGAGATTTTCTAGATCTCGAATGATGAAACTTACCAAACTATTGGATTCGTCTCACAAAGTCTAGTTATTTAGGTGAATTTTGTTGAATTCCGAGATAGACGAATTTCATGAATTTTGAGGCGATGGGTATGGAATGAATGAACCTCGAAATCGAGGTTTTGAGAAAATATTGAAAGTGGGGAAATAATTTAAATAATGTTCATATGAAATAAATTGAACTTGGACCGGGACGAGATAAAGTCGTTTCGGGGTAAAGATGGACCCAAACGAGACTAAGGCAATGGGTTACATGTGGCATAATGTGAGCCACATCTCTAAGACTATTGGGGTAAGAAAAAGGAAAATCATATTTTCCTGTTGGTTTGACCGTGGGAGGGAGAGGGAGGAAAGAAATGAAGAAATCCCAAACTTCCTTCTTAGATCTACAGAGTTTCGTCGGTCGGAATTCGTAAAGCCAAGAGTTAAAGTTTATCTACTCGACAAGGGCTACGTGTATGTACCAAAATTGAAGGATTTCACCGAATATCCAAAAGCGGAGATTTGGAGAAATATGATTTTTCAAGCTTAGGAGGTGTTTTGGAGGCCTCCTTCGATTCTGCTACGCTCCAAGAGGTGGGGATTCTTCCTACTATAGTTAATTTACATAGGCCCGGATTGAGCCGTTTGGGTTCCCGCCACAACACCGTGGAAATTTGTTTGGCCTCATTCTCTACCCTTAAACTTGTTAAGGGGCCATTTGGATTGTTTTCGGACAGTGTATAACCGGTTTCATGGTTTGTTTTTGTCTTGGGTGCGTCTAGGGGCTGTTTGTGTGTCTGATTTTGTTTGTTTATAGCCTAAATGGGATTTGTTTAGTAGCTTGAATCGGGGCCCGGTTCGCCATTTATTTTGAGGTGATTTGAGCCACTATTTGTGGTTTTGTTAGCTGGATTTTTGAGGTATGAATTTGTGGATTGTTTTAAGGTTTTATCACTTGACTTTGGGATAACATGCTTGGTTGTTGTTGTTGATATATGTGTTTTAATATATTGGAAAATGAAATGAATGTTTATTTAGAAGTTATATGTTTTTTTTTATAATTATCCATGATACATGGTAAAATGTATGGTTTGTATTGTCCACATGACATTCATTACTTATGTGGCATGGTATTGACATGCAAGGGCACATTGCATTGCATATGCACAGAGACATCGCATTTCATGGGTGTGGGTGCATGGTTGAAATCAATCACCTCACTTGGTGATTGATGAGTGGGTTCGGTATCGTTGGATGAAGTCCAATAGAGTTGCACTGTTAAATGAAATGGTGAAAACTTGTGTCGGGTAATAGTAAGAAGGGCTAGATACTCCCTCGGGTGAAAGACCAGAACTGGTTTAGACACTCCCTCGGTGAAAGTCCAAAAAGTGTTGGAAGACGTGTGAAGCCTACAGTGAGACCCCGAAAATTCGCTGCCCACAAAAGACATATGGTTTGGTAAATGAAATGATCATTTGAGGTGGAACATCCAAAAAAGTTTTTGTTTATAAAAAAATGAATTTTTTTTTGAAAATGATAATTGGATGTGATCCATCGATGACGAATTTTATCACACATTGGCATTGCATTGTGTGGTAGGAGTCGATAAAGACTCAGGTATACTGGGAGTTGGTAAGGACTCGGGGCATGGTACATGATTGAGTTGCATCTCATTTCATGGCATGGCATGTAGTTCCATAGTAGAAATGGCATATGTTTTTACTTGGAATGTGGATGTAAATTGTTGAGTGTGAGCATTGCATGTGCATTTAGGTGGGGACTAGCCTCCGTAGGATTTACTCTATTGGGTGTGGCTCACCCTATGTGGGAAAATATTTAAGGTGTAGGAAGTACATCGGTGGACGACGCTCATGTGAGGCCGCAATTGTAAAGAAAGCTGGCTTGTGGCTTTAACATCATTTTTGTAATATTTTGGAACAAACCAGTTCTGGACACATATTTGACGTAAAAGACTTGTAATCAAAATCCCATAGACTAGTTTCAATATAGTCTTACGTGTATTATGTATTATATTGGGCCTCGGAGGGGCAAACTCTTAATATGTTGTGCGGGGTCGAGACTCTGGGTAGAGCCCATGTTGAAAGCAGCTAGAAGAGAAGGAAAAAAAGGAAAACCATCATTGCCAGGTTTATTAGATGTGTGAGCATTGAATAGTCAATGTTGCGACATTGAGTAGTTGATGTCGCGGCACCGTTGCAACATTGAGTAACCGATGTCGCGACATTGTTGCGATATTGGACAGGTAGAGTACCTGATGTTGTGACATTGGCTAAATGTCATGACATTGAGTAATTGATGTCACAACATTGAGTAATTGATGTTGCGACATTAAGTAATCAATGTCGTGACATTGTTACGACATTGGACAGGTAGAGTACCTGATGTCGTGACATTGGCTAAATGTTGCGGCAATGAGTAATCGATGTCGTGACATTGGATAGGTAGAGTGCCTGATGTCGCAACATTGGCTAAATGTCGCAACATTGAGTAATCTATGTCGCAACATCGTCGCAACATTAAGTAATCGATGTCGCGACATCGTTGCGACATTGAGTAGCTGATGTTGCGACATTGGACAATCAATGTTGTAACATTGACTAAATGTGGCGACATTGCCTTTGATGATTTGACTCTTGTTTTTGTTAGGTTTCTTCGCCCGAAGACGAATCCTCGTTCGTCACAGAGATCAGGACAGGAGTTAGTGAGTTTTTACTCATCAAGCTCTATAACAAGAGGCTCTTGTTAGATTCTACCTTAGTCTTAGGTCCTGGTAAATGGGACACAATGATGTGGCATCGAGTCATACGATAGTCATAAGTATTCCACAAGTTGATGGATGATCAATGGACACCCGGATTTTTGGGGTGTCATAGTTTGGTATTAGAGCATAGTTTGTGATTACCAAGGACTTGATGGGCATGAGTTTAGACCATTGCATTCATTGTGCATTTCATGTTTTGTGCTTTAATATGCTACATGATTGCGTGATAAGTGTTGTATGATTTATATGCATGGTGAAAATGTATATGCAAAGAAAATCGAACACTAGGGGTGGGAAACATAACCTTAGGGTTCGGGAAAGAGAATGATTGGGATAATTTAGGATGTTGATGTCTATTAGTGATTGACAATTGCATTGCTAGTTAGATAAAAAGAGAAATCTCAAAGATTTAAACTTGAATACCATTCTTGGATACTATGTAAGACTCTACTGCTATTTGACATATGTAGATGGCAAGTCAAGGAAGATGACGTAGAGGCGGTGGGCAGAACAACAACCAACTGCCACCGGCCTTTGACCAACAAGCCTTCATAGAGGCTATTGGTGCTGCAACTGCTACTATTGCACATGCAAGTGTTGTGGCTGCTACTATTGCACAGGCTAGTGCAACTAGGAGCTAGGGAGGGTCAAGTAACCTCCAGAGATTCAAGGCACACCATTCTCCAGCCTTTAAGGGAGGAGGGGACCTAATGTTAGCTAGCTATTGGTTATGACAAGTCAGAAAGATCTTGGAGGCTATGGAGATCACCTTCGATGCCACAAGGATAAGACTAGCTGCATTCCAGCTAGAGGGTGAATCCCAAGTGTGATGGGATTGGGTCAAAGCCTCAAGGAACTTAGAGGCGATGACATGGGAAGAGTTCCATGAGCTCTTCATGGGCAAGTACTTCCCGACATCTGCTCGACGTTCAAAGGCTCGGGAGTTCCTAGAACTAAAACAGGAACGATAACTTGATTAACAATTACATGGCTAAGTTCATGAGTGCTGGTTTTAATGATAACTATGTGGCCACAAACATGGCTAAAGTGAGAAAGTTCGAGGATGGTCTGAAATTGTCCATCCAAGGTAAAATTGTAGGACTTCTCCTACAAGACATGAACTTGATGGTCAAGACAACTATGGTCATTGAGAGAGAGGTGGATGATGCACGGAGCATCCGGGATGCTAGTGTCAAAGATAAGAGGAAGGATAGTAGCCTTCTTAACAGCTGAGGAAGAAGTAGAGGACTTCTACTCATGAAAGTTTGAGGAACCAGGCCTTGGTTATCGAGGCGAATCAGTCAATCATCTAAAGATGGGAGACATTTCAAGGCTACTAGCCAGTCAGAGCCGAGGACATGTTACCATTGCCACTAGCCTGGATATATGAGGTGAGATTGCCCTTAGAGGAGGGGATCCCAGAGTTATGGGACACCCCAGTCCCAATCATTAGTGGGGCGTTCTCAAACTTGGTTTGTTCCTCCCTACCCTACCATGGGCTAAGGGAACCAGTATCAGTCCCAAGGCGCTGCACTGGCCCCTATTACTTTGCAGTCAGGGTGGGTGGGCTAGGGCATGCGTCGAGGACGAGGTCAGGGCATGGGTCGAGGATGAGGCTAGGGCTCATAGGACGGTGCCAGGGGACCCAGGCGTGTCTACGCCGGCCACCTCATTTGGTGCGGTCGGTCGGTTATTAATTATTTCTACTCTCGTATAGGCAAGAGTATTGTTTGATTATGGTGCATCTCATTCATTCATTGTTGCATCATGTGTGAAAGATTTGAGCTTAGAGGTTGAAACCTTGGAAAAGCCGTTACATGTGAGTTATCTCCTAGGAACTAGGGTGAATATTGATAAGATATGTCAGAATTTTGAGTTAAAGATCTCAGAGATTCTACTCATTGTGGACCTTAGGGTCATGGACATGTCGGAATTTGATGTCATCCTTGGGATGGACTAGTTGACATCACATTGAGTTGTCATTGATTGTGATCGTAGGAGGATTATTGCCAACACATCGGATGATGTTTGTGTTATGTTTCAAGGGAATAAGCACGATGCTTTACCCTAAGCCGTGTACGACTCTAGATGACACGAGCAGTTAGTGGGTTGGCTAGCAAGCCTTACCCTAGAGGACGAGGGAAGACAAGAGTTGGGTCTACCTCGAACGGTTTGTGAGTATAAGGATTTTTTTCTTAATGAACTACCGAGATTACATCCGTAGAGGGATGTAGACTTCACTATTGAGTTGCACCCTGGTACATCGCCTATTTATATGACTTCGCATAGAATGGCGCCTATTGAGTTGCAAGAACTCAAGGTCCAGTCATAGGAATTGTTGGACAGAGGTTTTGTTAGACTGAGCACTTCACCTTAGAGCGCTCCAGTACTATTTTCCAAGAAGAAGGATAAGACTCTTCGGCTTTGGATAGACTATCGACAGTTGAATGGGGTTACTATCAAGAATAGGTACCCTTTGCCAAGGATTAATGATTTATTCGATTAGTTGAGAGGGGTGTAGATTTACTCCAAGATAGACTTCCTCCTCGGTTACCATCGGTTGAGGGTTAGTGAGGCAAATATCCCTAAGAAAGTATTTAGGACACGATATGGGCATTTCGAATTCACAATGATGCCATTCAGATTGATGAATGCTCCAACGGCGTTCATGGATCTCATGCATAGGGTATTCTAACCCTACCTAGATTAGTTCGTCGTGGTCTTCGTTGACGACATCTTGATATTCTCCAAGTCTGAGGAGGAACATGACGGTCACTTGAGGATTGTTCTCCAGACCTTAAGGGAACATTGGTTGTATGCCAAATTCAGTAAGTGTGAGTTTTGGCTTACTGAGGTGAGGTTCTTAGGGCATGTGGTGTCGAATTCGGGGTGCATCCATGGACCCGGAGAAGGTTTAGGTAGTTATGACTTGGAAGAGACTGAAGTCAATCTTCGAGATACGCAATTTCTTGGGATTTGCAGGGTATTACAGGAGATTCATTGAGGACTTCTCTCGATTAGCTACACCTATGACGACATTGACCCAGAAGGAGGTAAAGTTTGAGTGAAATGACTTGTATGAAAGGGCATTTCAGGAATTGAAGAAGAGGCTTACTTCAGCTCCTATTCTGATAGTCCCGGAAAGGGGATAAAGATAAATAGTGTATTGTGATGCCTCTAAGGACGGACTTGAATGTGTTTTGATGCTGTTCGGGAAGGTTGTGGCCTATGGTTCTCGGTAGTTGAAGAACCATGAGCAGAGTTACCCCACACATGATATGGAGTTGGCAGCCATTGTCTTTGCTTTGAAGATTTGGCACCACTATCTATATAGTGAGCAGTATGAGGTGTTTTCAGACCACAAAGTCTGAAATACAGTTTCACATAGCGGGACCTCAACATGAGGCAATGCAGGTGGATGGAGTATCTGGAGGATTATGAGTTTACTTTGCATTACCACCTTAGTAAGGAAAATGTTGTGGCTAATGCACTTAGCCGGAAGTCACGGGGAATGTTGGCTAGTGTAGCTTCCCAAAAGTGGTAGATGCTCGAGATTGTGGGACAGTTCGGACTCTACTATAGGGGTCAGGCTCAAGATACTTTGGGGATTATAGTGGCTACGCCTTCCCTATAGAGCAGAGCGATCGAGTCCCAAGGACAAGATGCAGAGATATCGTCCATTGGAGACAGGGTACAGTCGGTATCGGTGACGAAGGCTGGGCCATTCACATAGATGGTAGTCTTCGATATAAGGGAAGATTTGTGGTTCCCCAATCGACAGATCTAAGGGAGGAGATCCTTAGAAAGTTCCATTGCTCTCATTTTTCTGTGCATCCAAGTGGCATGAAGATGTACCATGATCTTCATCGCCAGTATTACTGGAGTGGAATGAAGAAACATATTGGAGATTATGTTCGTCGATGCCTCACGTGTCAGTAGATAAAGGCTGAGCACTAGAGGCCAGTAGGATTACTCCAGCCATTGGAGGTAGCTAAGTGGAAGTGGGAACATGTCATGATGGACTTTGTGATCCACTTACTACGGACATTGCGAGGGCATGACATAATGTGGGTGATAGTGGATCGGCTTACTAAGTCAACACACTTTTTGGCTGTGTGGATGACCTTCACTCTGGAGGAATTTAGTAGGTTGTATATATGGGAGATTTTCCGGTTACATAGAGTACCAGTATCTATTGTATTAGATCGGGATCCCAGGTTTACGACTCATTTTTGGAAGAGTTTCCTGAGAGCCATGGGGACACAATTGATCATGAGCACTGCTTTTCATTTCCTAGACGGACGGTTAGTCAAAGAGGACCATCTAGATTTTAGAGGACATGCTTCGAGCATGTGTCCTGAATCTTAAGTGTAGCTGGGAGGAGCATTTACCCTTGGTGGAATTCTCTTACAACAACAGTTATCAGTCGAGCATACAGATGACACTTATGAGGCACTTATAGGAGGCCTTGTATTTTGCAGATGACACCTATGAAGTGCTACACGGGGAGCATTTAACTCCCAGACTTAAGAACTAACTTGTCCTCCAAGCAAAGAAAGAAAGAATTGTTTGTCCTCAAACAAAATAATTTTTAAGGACATTTTTCTGTGATTTGTTCTGCAGTTTCATTCAATTTAATTGCAATGCAAGGTATGCAAAATTTTACAGTACACATCTAGCCCAGTCGAGTTCAAGTTGGTCTACTCTATACTTTATGCTATACAAACTAACATGTTGAAATTGTTTTACAAACAATATACTCATTGGATCCTGTTGAATAATGAATTGTTTTCCTTTCTCATTTTATTGTTGAGTCATTTAACTCCTAAGTTCTTCACAATTTTGATTGTTTCACTTTCTTTAAAATTCCATAGGCTTGTTTTCATATTGATCTCCACTAATGTAGGTGAATTCAGCCTTCCCGGATCAATCAGGTCTTTTAGAGGCTTATATTGTGAGGCTTGGGTAATGGGTGGGATGGAAGGAATTTTTAGGTTAGATTTTTGAACATTTTCTACCTCTTCTACCCTTTCTTTCTTATAGTTTCTCTAATAAACCCTAGCTTCATGTTTGGGATATCTCTTTGATTTCTTCATTTCAGGAACTGTATTTCCCTATTTTACCTTAATATTTCTTGAGGAATTTCCTTGGTTTGCTACAGGGATAGTGCAATGTTTTAACTTTTTTTAGGCTTTCCTAATACTCTTGGCGAACTTTGGGTTAGTAACTCCCATACCCGGATGGCATTAGGGTACTGGTGTTTGAAACACTAAGAACTAATTGTTCAAGAGAGTTAGGCCACAAGATAAAACTTATCCTAGAAGCCTTCTTTACGTGCATTTTCTGCTCCTGCCTTTTTCTTTCGTGTTTCACTTTTGAGTTCCTCAATGTATACTCCAAACCGTTTCTTCTTCTCTTTGAATTCTGCAGGTAATCATAGGTTCTTTGCGGAAAGTTGATGTCTTTAAGTTGAGGTTGGGGTTTCCATTGATCTTATTTTTGAAAAATAGGCTTGTTGGCTCAATTTACGGAACTACGTATATGCATCGACGCTATGAATAGGGATATGGCTAGAATGGCTCAAACTATCGAGAATGGCTGCATCATTTCTTGTCAAGCTTGTATCACCTAAGTTTGCTTCAATCAATAATCTAACAAATTCTAGAATCTGGATTTAACAGCTGTGACTAACTATAAGGAGTATCTTGACTCATTTTTATTTATGAGTAGTTAAGTTAATTGATATTCAACAGGTTCCTTGACTTACTGTTCATACCACAAACTCAAAAATATGTTTGTTCCATCTGTTGTATTACCTTCCTCTAATCTGGACTTATCAGTTAAATATAAGTAATTTTTACCTTGTGTTTCAATTAAACTATATGCATTTTGTCCCTTATTACGCAATTTTCCTCATTTCGACACTTCTACTCTAAGCGCCATTCCAATTAAGATAATGTCCTCTCAGCAGTTTTTATTCTGGAACTATTTCCTACTTTGATTTCCTAATCATGCAACCACAAAGCATTAAACAATCAAATGCAAAATAGTACACAACAATTCAATTTAAATTTTCCATTTTATTTCTGATTCATTTGCAACTGTTGGATACACAGTATGGGAGAAGGATGGTGCTTGAGAGTTAGGCGGGAAGGTCTTATTTTTTCTTTTGAAATGATCGGAACCAAAAATGTTGGGATCTAGGTCTAATGTACTAAATGGGCTGAAATTCAGAATTTTCATTTCTCTTCTTTCTTTCTCTTCTGGTTCCTTACCCGTTTATTCTTGATGAATCTCATTAGAGGAATCGACCTTCTTGTTGACTCATCACGCCTCTTTCCCAAGCCATTCATTGTGTTTTCCATTTCAGTCATCACTTCTAAGAATTTGGCAAGATTGTTAATCAAATCTCGTTTTCCGGCCATTCATACACTTTGTAGGTCGGTCTCCCTTGCTTTTTGTCTCTATCGTTCAGTTTGTTTTCCAGCTCCCTATGTAGAGATTTGTATAGTAATTTGAAGCCCTTTATCTGCTCCCCAAATTTGGTGTCATGCTCTTTATCTCTTTTCTCTAACAATGCTAGGAGTTGAGAGTCACGATCAAACTGTTTGTTATAGAAAGCTTCATGACTCAGTTTGAGTTTCAGTAACAAATCTTGATCTCTTTCTTTCATTTCTTTCTTGAATTCTTCTCCTTACTTTGCTTCGCATTTTCCCATCTGTTCCTCTTTTCTGTTCAGTTCTTCTTTCCACTGTTGTTCTCTTCTTTGGATCTCCACCTCATGCTCCCTTTCTTTTATGTTTAACTCTTCTTCCCACTGTTGGTCTCTTCTTTTCAATTCTTTTTCATACATTCCTTCTGAGATTCTGTTTTAAGTTCCACTCCTTCTCTCTTTCTTCTATTCTCTTATGCATGGCATTGAGAGCTTCGAATTGAGTTGTTCTCTTGTGCTCCTCTTGAGCTTTCTCCGTGTTGGAAATTTACGTGTTATGCAGGAGAGCGCGAGGGATGGAGAAGTCTATTAGTATCTTAAATCTTGCCCTTCATTATCTGCAAACATGTAATCATTGTGGTCAGGTGATGTCTCTGGGTGCTCGCTCCTTGATCAGTGGCCCTCTGGGTCTCCTTTTCTAGTCCTTCGGCAGGCTTCTCTGTTCTCTGCCCGGCCTCCTTTTCCTCGGTTCTTGGCCCCTTGCCCCAACTCGCAGCCGGAAAGGGTGGTGAAGCTCTAGGGACTTCTTGACTCCCAAATTCCTTTCACCCCGGCCTTCAAGCATAGGCGTGATTGTTCTTTGGGTGAGAACAGAACCTCTTTTGTTCCCTTCATGATACCTCATGATAGAAAGTTCTCTATAATAACTCCTATATTGATCCTTGTACCCACTTGAAGGTATGGCATACGGCCCGATCTGACTTCTTGTTCTCTCAGCGTGCATAAATGTTTTGTTGGAACCAAAGCAGGCTGCAAGGAAGTAAAACCATACAGCCAGCTTCCTCGGTGAGGCTTCCCACATTCGAGTTCTTGGCTTTCCTTCTCCTTGGTCGCACTGCCCCCTTCCATCAGTGGCTCGATCTTTACAAGTGGTTTCCAATTTTCTTGAATGGAGCCATGCTTGTGCATTGTCATCCCATAGGCCTCATTGATGGCCTTGGCCGTGTATGAGACCCGGACTCCTCTAACATAAGCGGCTCATCCTTCCTTCCTACCATATTGGAATAAAACTCTCACCCAGTCTTTGTATACCACTGATTTTTGGTGTGCGGCAGGCTTTCCCATCCTCTGCCTCACATCATCTCCTTGAGAAAGGAGTCACGGGGTTTGAATCTCCTCTCTGTAACAAAACCTTTGTTAGCATAGTACTTCTTCCACTGGGAATAAGCTTCATCGGATACGAAATCTTCTACTTCTTCTTCTTCTCTCCTCTTTCCCTTTTCCCTTTCTACTATGTCTTGAGAAGTTGTCGGAGCTTCTGATGTTTTTGATGGCATCTCTCCTGCTTGCTCTTCCCGACGAATCTCATCTAACTGTTCTCCTTGGCAAGTTTCTTCTTAACCACGATTGTTGTTCCTCATAATCTCGTCTAGATTAGGGACCAGGGTTGGAATTTCAGCCATCGGAGACAAGAGGAACGCTTTTCAGAAAGTTTAGGTGCTAGGGTTTCGAGGGGTTGAGATTCGGGAGGAGACGAATGTGAATGGTTATGTGGGTTGGAGTGAATGAAATAGTTTCCAACGATTTGCAAATGTCAATCCCAATGTTGGTAGGGCGATTAGTAACCAATTAAGACACATCGCGACTTGATTCCGCCTCTTTTTATTTTAGGTCATTAGAATTTAGGGCTTTTTGAAGTGAGTGGTTGTACATGTCGCCTTTGTTATGTCGACCTACACAATATGTGCGACAATAGGTTCTCGGGATTTTGTTTGATGTAGCGACAATCCTTCTTCTTTTGAAACAAATTCTTTGTCGACATCAACGTGGTGTCGCGACAGCTATCAGCCTCTCCTTCCTCCATACTCACTGGTGTTCTTGACTGATCAAACATCAATGTTTTTGTAGGACCGCAGCTTTGTCAGCGACATAACCTTTGGCATCGTGACGAGCCCATAATTCAATAGATTCAAAACTTTGAATTCTACTTATTGTTCTAACCGTTTAGACATCTCTTGGGCATATTTTAAGTAAGATTTAACAATTAATTCCAAATATATCTGAAATTGGGTTAGGAGAAAGTTGCTCCCCTTTTTTCTCATGTCGCGACTCCTGCAGGATTCAAAGACCTCCTGTGGTTGTCTTGCTATTCATGTCTTTAACAGTTCGAGAAGATCAACTGCAATATTCAAGAAAATTCTAATTAAACTACAATCTATTTCTAAAATTTAATCTATCCTTCTAAGTATCTGACCTAATTTCTCAGCCAACTAAAAAAGAAAGAAATGTTCAAAATTTAAATTAATTTAAATCCTCATGGGTTGCCTCACGTTAGTTTCAGTTTGAGTCCTTAGGCTGGACTTCTTCATTGTGGTTATCTTCTTTTCTCGGGAACCGGTTGAGTTCTTCACTTTCCTCTTACCACTGTTAGAATGTCCTTTAACCTTTGTCCATGACATGAATTCTTCCCGTTATCGGTCTTGATTATTCTTGCTCGAATGTAGTACTTGATACCACGTAGCCTTAGCCCACTCAGTGGATTTTAATTTCCTGAAACAACTTGGTCAGAATTAAAGCGGCACTTGTTCCCCTGTTTGAACTCTTTCCTCGGGATTTTAGATATTACCATTTCTTTGTCTGTCTTTGTATATTCTAACATTATGTGACTTCATTTCCAGTTCTTCCAAATTGAATGATTGGAGCAATCTTTTTCCTTAGCGACCTTAAAATCGAAGTTTAACTTCTTGATGGCCCACATTGCCTTGTATTCCTAATTCAAGGGTAGATGACATGGTTTGCCAAAACAACTACGTATGGGGACATTCGATGGGGGTTTGTATGCGATCCTGTAAAGCTGAGAGTCGTCGTCGAGTTTGAAGACCAGTCCTTCTGCTTGAGCTCACGGTCTTTTCAAGTATTCTTTTGATCTCACGACTACCTTATCCATTGGTTTGGGGATGATAGGCTAGCTCATTACATGCTTGATCATACACACTCATGAGTTTTGCAAATCATTTTGTTGCAAATGGGTTTCCCCATCGCTAATGATGGTTGGGGGTTCGAGCCATTTCAAAAATATTCTTTTGCAAGAAACTCACAGCGTATTAGCATCATTCCTTGGAATGATACTGCTTCCACCCATTTGGAAGCGTAATCTGCTGCTAGCAGGTATATAGTTTCCAAATGAAGGTAGGAAAGGTCCCATAAAATCTATTCCCCGAAACGCCAAAAATTTGTATCACCATAATACCTTTTAGGGGCATTTCATTCCTGGCTGTGATATTTCGATCCTTTTGGCATCGATCCTAATTTCACCCACTGCACAATCTACGAAGATAGTGGGCCCGATAAAACCTGATTGGAGTATCTTGTGGTATTCTTTCTCGAAAAATGTCCCATATGGTGATGCATGACATTCATTTAGAATGTTGCCTTGTTCGCTATACGGCACCCATCTTCTTATTATCATGTCAGTACCTCTCTTGAATAATAGTGGGTCATCCCAAATATAATATATAGCACATCGATTAAAGTTTCCTCTTGTTGGTAGGCGAGTTACGAAGGCATTACTCATGACGAATCAAATTCACAATATCGGCCATACCATAGGTTGGAAGGAAACCTTGAATAATTGCTCATCACAGGAAGTTCTCTGATGGCCCAGACATTTTCTTCTTAAATCACTTTGTAACACTCTTGACAAGTGGTCGGCTATCATTATACATCCTTTGTCCTTTATTTCCAAATCAAACTCTTACCGCGACAACACCATATCAATCTTGGCTTAGTATTTTTTGACATCAATTGCTTGATTAACTGCGTGATCGGTGTGAATTACCACATGGGTTCTAAAATGTATTGTCTAAATTTTCACAAGCAAATACTATGGCTAGCATCTCAGCACCCCGAGTTGTTGAGTAGTTCTCTTGTAGCCGTTGAAGGTCTTACTAGCATAGTATATAATACGAATACTTTCTCTTTTCTTTGCCCCAGTGCGGCTCCAGCAAGCGAAATCAACGGCATCACCGTTATTTCAAATCCTTGATTCCATTATGGTGCAGCCATTATAGGTCTTTGTACGTCGATCTTGATTTCGCCGAAAGCAATTCTTGAGTCATCAAATTGGGCCTTATATCCTTTTCCGGTAATCTGCATAGTGGTGGCTATTTTTGAAAAGTCTTTGATGAATCTCTGTAAATCCGACATGCCCAAAAACTTCTTACTCCTTGCTTTGTGGTAGGTGGTCGCGAGAGTTTGATGATGGATACTGAATTTGGTCAACTTCTAGTCGATAAGCGAAATTTTATGCCAAGAACAATACCTTACAGTACCATAAAATGGCATTTTCCCCGATTCGGTGCTAATTTGTTTGTCAGCATCTTTGAGTATTGTTTCGGATTGTCTAAACATTGATCAAAGTACGGATCCATACCTGATAAAATCATCCATGAAAATTTCCATCCCACTTCTTCAACCAAATCACGAGAATATAGACATCATGCACCTGCGGAATGTAGGCTGGAGCATTACATAACCAGCGGCATCGCCAGATGCAAAGTACCCACATACGGGCATGTGGCATTGGTGCTTCTCTGATCCTGCGGTGCAATAATATGTCACGATTATATCACGAGTACCCATCCAGAAAACAAAGTGCTGGGTGTCACAACTAACCTATCAAGCTTATCGATCAATGAAAGGCAAAGGAAAATGATGCTACGGTTCTTGTATTCAACTTCACTATGTCCAATACATACCCTCCGTCCATCCTTTATTCTTGTTGGAATCAATTCATTTCATTTGATCCTGATAAACCCCCTTTCTTTGGAACCACATGGCTAGGCTCACCCAGGGTATGCGAGATAAGCGTAGATAAAACCGGCATTTAACAGTTGAGCACCTCGCCACCAACTACTTCCTTATTATTGGGATTGACCTCCTCACGGTGTTCTGAGATGGTTTTGAAGTCTCTTCTAAGCGAGAATCTTACTACGCCTGAATTGATGTTTGATACCCTTGACTCTTCAATGGATAATAAGCGATTCCTTATGCTTCCTTAATATTTCAGCCAATCTTTGTTCCTCATTCTCCCTTTCGTCTGGGTGAAATGATCCACTTTGGTTTTTCTTTGACAATTCTAAGTAAGCATACTTTAAGTGACATGGCAACTCTTTCAAAAGCCCAGACCTTACATGCTGGTCTCTTGATAGATTTCACTCTTTTTCACTATCTTCCCATTATCTTTTCTGTTTTTTGCTTTAAGCTCAAACCACAGGTTTCTATAGCATGAGCTAGCGTATGGAAATTGAATAGACATCCTTCATTATCTTGGGAATTCATCTCTTTTCATTGATAAAGCTGAGTGTTACAATCATTGTTAACATGAGTTGGAAATAGAGACAAAATCGAAGGCTACATTGTAGCCTTCGGCTCCCTGTCTATATTTTGCATACTTTAATCAAGTTAAACCTGGCCCGGCTTCTTCTCAACCCCCCCTTAAGATGAGAACTCCTTTTTGCATGTCAATCAAAGCTGCTCCAGTAGCTAGGAATGGTCTTCCCTAATAGTAGAGTACTTGTGGTCTTCAGTATCCCGGAATGATGAAGTCTGCAGAATACAAACTTCCCGATAGTGACAGCACATGTGATGACCGCCGGGTTTCACCATCGATGCATGCGCCCATTTGAAGAGTAACGATTTGAATAAGCTCCCCCAGACTTAATTTCTTGGCAACGAAAGAGGCATCAGTTGATACTAGCTCCACGAATCACGGAAGAGCTTCATGGAATTCCATTCCTCCCGACAATACAGGAATTGTGAAATACCGGGTCCTTCATCTTTTCTTGGAAGTTCCTTTTGGTGCCTTTGCAGAGTGGCGGTGAGATTCACTATTCCTTCTTCTACTGTTTTTCTTTTTCTTGCTTTCGGTATGTCCTTGAAATTTTGCATAAAGTGGCATACGGGTCACCACTTCGATAAGGCATCTTGATCTCGGCTACGGGAAATTTTTCAGAGCAACATAAATGCTCCTCCATCTTTGATTTACTGCCGGTCTTTGTGGAAATGCGGGATCTGACTTTGTTCCTTGGATATTCTTCTTTTCTACTCCTTCTTTATCATTCTCAGTGTCTCTTCTTCACGGTCTTGCTACTTCTTTATTCTTTGTCACCTTTTTCTTTCTTCTCTTCTAACTCCTTCCTTTCCTCCCGATTTGCCACTGACCATACGAGTCTTTGGGTTCTTCCTTGTGTCACTTGGGAAGACATCTTTCCTTTGGCTTTCTGCGGGGGTTGAGGCCCGGCTACCTACTTGTGTCACGGGTTCTTCGAGGATGCATTGTAGTGTTACGAAAATTTGAGAATTGGCGCTTCAGTGCTTCCAATTCTCCGAAACTTTGTTCATGGAGTTAATGACTTTTATTATCCCCCATAAACTGCAGCATCTGTTCCTCAAAAGATGGGGCCCTCCTCGACCCTGATATTCGTTTACATTATACATTTCCTCTTTCTTTGCTGCTACTTCAGGACAACAGTTAATTTCTTGATACCCTTGGTGAGGATTACGTCACACTTGGGCCTTGAGAAGCCCCTCACGCCATGCAGTTCTCATGGTTCCTGAGTGTTGGGTGATAATGTGCTGGAAGGTTAGGATTGGGTTTGAAATGATAAGCTCTTGGCTCACCTAAATAATTAACCTCTTCAGCATCAATAAGTCCTTCAGTTACTCTTTCAGCACTCCCCTTCATTAACTCCCTTTCAATTGCTCCTATTTCATGAGCGGTGTGTGTCTTTCTTTCTTGCTTGTCTAACTTGTGCATAATGGCATCCAACTTGGCCTCCATGGCTGTCATCTTGCTCGGCTCATGATCCACTCTCTGCTTTGTTTCCTCTTGAGCTTTCGGAAGGAGTTTCATGTTACATTCTTGAGATCTTCAATCGGCTCTTTTGCCTCTTGACACTTTTCGTTTAGATGCTCCACGGCATGAAACGCCGATGATCCTTTGGATATATCATTCATGGCATGATATAATGTCCATCGAGTCTTGGATCTATCCCATCGTGGACATCTTCGGCAACCGTTTGGTCTTTCCCAAGCTATACGGGCTTTCATCTTCCCCTGTTGGAACACCATGATCTCCCTCCTTCTTTCTTGTGGTTGGGGGTGGGAAAGAATCTACCTAGTAGGCCTCAACTAACTCCTCCCCAGTATCAACGAGGAACCATATGGTAAAGATTCCATACCATGTAGGCTCTTTGTATCTCTTAGAGAATGGGAATAGGTGCAATTTGATGACTTCTGGTCTCACCCCATTCGACAACGGTATTGGCCATCGAGAAAATCTTCAGTGCTCGTTTGGATCTTAGGTGGGATGACCCGATGCGATCTTCTTCGGACCATTATGTCGATCTTGGCTTTAATTCAAAATTATTAGCATCTGCGTTTTGTCACGATCGTGAGTATTCTTCTGTATAATTGGTCTCCAAGGAAATCCTCCATTGTATCGGTATTTGGAAGCCTTCTAAGCTTCTTCTATATGTATTTCAGCACGATCACGCCTTTAATACGCGTGGTTGGAGTTTTACGCCTTCTTAGTCTTTCGAGCTTAGCGTCCTTTACATTTCCGTGTCGGTTGGAATCAGATCGGTGTTTTGTTCCTATGCATCAAAGTTTTTTGAAAGCAAAACATACTCCATTAATAGGATTAGTCGAAATCATAAAATATATTCAATATGGGTTGTTAAAGATCGTTGGCTACGGGGAGTCCTTTGCTTGAAACGCTATTTTTGTTCTTTTTCTTTTAAAAATGTCCAAATTAGTATTTCTTTCTTTCATCTGAATATTGATTACAAAATTCTTTCGATCCCCGGCAACGGCGCCATAAAACTTGATGACCGAACCAAAACACATACAAATTTATGACACTATTACCAAAGGACTATTGTCTAATCCCCGGCAACGGCACCAAAAACAATTAATCGGACCAAAGAACTTCATTCAAATTTATGACACTATTGCAAGGACTATTGTCTAATCACGACAGCGGCGTAAAAACGATATCCTTATACTATATAAACCACCAATCTCTTAAAAGTAAATCATTTTGAAGTTGGTTTTGGTATGATATTACATGAGTCTGCAATTCGACAAGTAATAAAATGGTTTAAGTCGGATATCGATCCCACAGAGATCTCAAGAATTTAAAATCAACTACCCTGACTACTCAATTTCCATACTATTTGGACCACAAAAATGATAGTAGGATCCATCATTAAGGTGCTGGAAAATTTAAATGAACAAAAGGAAAATAACTGAACCATCTAACATACTGGAAAATAAAGAATAAAGAATAGTTAATTTCTAATAAAAGGAATGAATACTGAATAGTTATCCTCAGAAGACACATCAATAGAAACAGTTTTGTGAACTATCGATTCACAATAGTTAATTACGATAAAATTTCTTGATTATCACCGAGTTTCAAATCATCGGCGTTGTAGATGCGGTGGATCTCTCCACCTTCATTTCATCATCTAATTTATGACTGATTCTCGAATGCGGGGTGGAATCTTCGCACAAGGGACTTCCTTAATGCAGGTATTTTTCTTTTGCAATACTTCATACCCGTTTATGAATTTGTAAACCTTAGCTCGAGTTATCAGTTGCGGATATACAACTTCAGTTGCTCCTCCTCGAAATTAGAATAGATTAACTTTTCCTTGATTAGATCACAGCTAAATGGATTAGCCTCGCTGCTCCAGATTAGGGGGTGAGACTCTTTCTTGTTTAAATAGATAACTCATTCAACTCGTTCTTGAGAGTTTCAAGAGTGAGAGAGGATTTATCTAGAGTGAACTACAAAGCTGAAAGATCCTAATAGCGGGTTAATATACCTTGAAAAGAAATGTACATTTACTCTCGGGGAATGTCTTCCCTGCGTCACTCGAGAGGACCTCCTTTGAGAAATACGAGCAATACAGCGCCGTCTTAGCGAATTATAAGAATCGATATTCGGATCGGACCAACAAACCCAAAACCAGAAGTAAATTCATTAATTACGAAATTAACAAGGCTCGCTTGGAAAGCGACTACGGGGAAAGATAAATTCGACTATAGCGTTCATAATGGAAGTGGATTCCTCAATTCTTGAATTACACGATACAGCATTCTCACGATCCTTAGAATAGTGCAATTTGAAAGCTTAAACAATCGAATTCAGAAATTTAATACGAACTTCAAACATTCGAGTAGTAATTTGAAAAGAAATTGAAATCTGCCTGACCCGATCAACGATAACATCCAGTTGATAGCGAAAATAAAAATCTGAGGCATAATGCAATAATAAAGCAGCGGAAAATAAAAATTAAGAAAAATAAAAGAAAACAAAGAAAAATAAAAGAAAATGAGCTTTGTTTATCAGACCTCACAAATCTGTAGCGTATTTGCTTTAATGAATTTGGATAGGCTGCGTATTTATAGGAGTTCCTCAATTGGGCCCTAATCTGATACAACTGCTGTGGGTTTCAAAATGGTTTTGGCCCAATTCAACTACATTCAAGTCGACTTGATTTCCTTATCAGTGACATCATCGATGTCGCGACATCGCTCAGCGTCGCGACTTCGACACTCTATGTAACCTTAGAATTGTTCTCCACTCTGCACGATGTCGCGGCGTCGATATCTTGTATCAGCGACATCGACTCATTCATCTGCGATCTTCAGGCGATGTCTTGGATGTCGCGACATCAATCTCTTGTCGAGACATCATTTATGGGCGTAGGCTTCAAGCGGTCGCTCCACGATGTCAGCGGCGTCAATATCTTGTCCGACATCTCTTCCGTCTTTCGCGACTTTGATAAATTAGGTTCACGATGTGCGACATCGATATCTTACGCTGACCTCACTTCATGAAGCTTCACCTTCAGGCGGCGGATGCGGGTATCAGCGACTTGATCATGTCGCGACAGCGACTATGGCTTGCGATCTTCTCTTGATATGGTTTTGATGCCGTGACTTGGCCTCTTGTCGTGACATCATCGATGTCGCGACATCAATCTCACGTCAGCGACATCAACTTAGTTCTCTGGGGCTTTCAACTGGTTGCTCTTGATGTCACGACTTCACTCTCCGCGTCGCGGCGTCGGCGAAACTTCAACCTTCCGGCCCGAGCGGTCACGGTGCCGGCGACCGATCTCCGCGTCACGGCGCCGACGATTCGGCGAGCTTCATCGATCCGAACCTCTCATAGCTTAAAGTGTTTTTACATTTATCGCGACCTCTTATCCCTGAATCCGACATCAACTCGTGCGACCTCGGATTCTTGTCGCTGGCGTGGTTCCTATAGCTCATGGTTACCCTTGTTTGCCCATCTGGTACTTCTTGCCGCCCAACGCATCAAATTCCTTCAATTCTCGCAATTATCGGCGACCTCGAGGTGCTGGCTATTGCAAACCCAGCTGCATCGATGAATCGGTAATTGTTTTCGTTTACCGCTCTTTGCCAAATTCATTTGCACTTTTCCTCCACTTATTCTTTGTATTTTTCCTCTTGCACATTTCTTCTTTCTTCCATTTTACACTAATAACAATTTGGTGAGTTTCTTCACCATTTACATTATATTAATTATTCATTTCTAGATGAAATCAAACGAGAAAAATGGGTAAAAATAAGATGACTTTTAAGCTCATGAGGCCTTATTGATCTCGGTTTGTTGGATGAGGAAGTGGGAGAGAGACCCTCATGGAGTCGAGCAGTTAGGAGATTACCTATAAGGTAGACTTGATGCAGAAGCTTCTTCTCATGGCTCAGAGCTGGCAGAAGAGCTATGTTGATAGACGATGACGACCTTTAGAGTTTGAGGTGAGAGATCATGTCTTCTTGAAGGTGATTCCTAAGAGAGGAGTGGTTAGATTTGATAAGCAGGGAAAGCTATTGCCAAGGTATATTGGGCCTTTCGAAGTACTCGAGAGGGTAGGTACAATTGCTTACCAGTTGGCATTATCGCTAAGCTTATCGGGTGTTCATGCGGTATTTCATGTCCCCATGCTTCGGAAGTACACTCCAGATTCGAATCATATGGTGGATTGGGGTGAGCTTGTTGTTGATGTGGATGGGACCTTCAAGGAGGGATGTAATGACCCGTACCAAATAATACAAGTTTGAAACGTGTTTGACCAAGTTTGATTAAGTTTGACTAAAGTTGAGTTTGACCAACCTTGGTACAGGGTTGACCAAAGTTGACTTTTTCGAAGAATGAATAATTTTAAGGTTGACCTTCAGGCACCATTGCGTAGGCCCCTGGAAACCGTCACGAGTTCACTTAGGCGGGGAGCGTCACTTGTCAGGCTACGGATAAAAAGAGATTCACGACTATTGAAGTTCAATAGTAGCACTTTATCGGTGTCAAATTACGTCAAAGATTTTACGAAATCGACCCTAGACCCTATATAAACATAGTTTGGGATTCCAAATGAAACCCTAGCCTCCAAGACACTTTTTGAACCCCAAAAACCTAAGAGAAAACTCTCCAAACCGGGAACACCATTTGGGCCGAGTAGTCACCTGCACGCCGTGGAAGATCGAACCAGACGAGGCACCTCCGGCCAACCAACAGCTACATCGCCATTGACCATGAGAGGTGCGCTAATTTCTCGATCGGCTGCCAGAAATTTCGACAAGAACTGACGCCGGACGCGCCAGGATTCGCCTGAGAAGGTTTATCAAGTACGCACCGATTTTTCACCTCGAGTTTTGTGATTTCCGCCATTCCCGCCACCAGGCCACCCCATAGCCCTTTCCACCATTTTTGGACCTTCTGAACTCATCTACGTGGTCCCTTGCGCATTCTCACCGCTTGGAAGTTACAACCCAAAACAAAATCTACCAAGGTTAGATCGAAGTTTTCCGCCACCACAGCGACCGTTGGACCAAGGTAATGGTACCAATGAGTTCCCGGTCTCTCGCTTTCCATTGATATGTGGTTTGTAAATTTTGGACATCGCTTGGTTAGGTTTCCATTTTTAGGTCAAGCTGTGCAATTACCGAGAAGTCGGGATTGAAATAGAGTACCATTGGTCAAATTTGCAAAATTGAAGTTGTATTAATGAAATTGGATGTTTTTAGAATTATCGACGGTTCAATTTCAGAAATTAGTTCTCGTGAAAAACCCTCAATTTAGGTATCGCCCATGTGGTAATAATCGTGTAATTGGACTGTCTGAGTCCAATTTGATGGCTTCTTAGTTCTAACAGTTATTCTAAGGCCTTCGGGGCATCCTAAGGTTGTTGGTTCAATTATTAGAGCCTAAGCGGAGTTTTATCTATATTACAGGCACTCACGCCAAGCCGTGAGGCAATCAGCAGGGGAGCAGGACTCAGCCATTTATAGTCTCAGGAGTGGTTTATATGCTTTTAAATGATTTGGGGTATTATGTTGATATATCTATTATAAAATACTTTACCTTATATACTGTTTTGATCAGATGGTTGGTTGCATTCAAACATGATTTTCTAAGCCAGATAAAACAAGTTATTATTTCATGTGAATTTTGTCAACATTTCAATTATTTGCAAGTTTTACTGTTCGTGGGATGAATTGGTGGTGTTTTGGATATTCTCGGTACATGGATTGGAAGTTGTAAACTATCTTGAAAAATTATTGTTAAAAGAAAGGTGGATCTTGAGATTTTGTGGACTGACTCTAATACGGTATTGTTGGAAAGGTACTTGTGAGAAAGGGAACGGTTATATTGGTTACCACGTGATGGCCGGGTTACCCGGAGGTTTATTATTTTACGTGATGGCCTGCTTACCCTGAGGGATTATTAGAGGACACGTGATGGACAAAAGTTCACTCTGAGGTTTGTTAAGGTTAATGTGATGGTCGTGGTTTAACTGGAGGTTTGATAAAAGACGTGGATGGCCAAGCATCTCGAGGTTATTTAGGTGTTGACGTGATGGCCAGTTTACTCCTGAGGCTTATTGTGCACACGTGACGGCGGGCTCGGGCCTGAGGTTCCTGTTGCGCCACGTGATGGCCTGGGTCTACCTGGAGGTTTGTTAGCTGCCACGTGATGGCCGTCTACTTGGAGGTTTGTTAGTTGCCACGTGATGGCCTGCCCACTCGAGGTTTTGTTAGTTGCCACGTGATGGTCAAAACTACTGTGTTCATTAGTTGTCACTTATCGTGAGGCCTGGCCACCACCGTTTATATGGGTATGTGGTATTGACATGTTGTTTTCCAAATATAGTATATAACTATTTTAATACTCATGATTTGGTGCATTTCAAAGTTATCTTATTACTTGATGGCTATACATGTTTTGAAGCCATTATGTTGTGTACAAAGGTGACATGGTTTTTTAACATTGTGTCTACTTATTTGTGGAGCATGACTTGTATATGTTTGGACGTGGGGTAAAAGTTGGTTTTTGAAATGTTTCTAAACGGGGAACTTTACAAAGAGTGAACGGAAGGTTTTGAGAGAAGAACCATTGCAAATATAAAAATGTTATTTTCCTTATAAATTATGCCACTCACTGAGATTATTATCTCACATTATTGTTTTTAAACTGCTCCCAGGTCCGCATTATAGTAGGGCCTATTCTCGCGCTGCATTTGACGTCGCTTCTCCCCACACAAATGCCGTGACTCTATTGCATTTATCCATTTGTGTTTGATGTATTGACTTATTCATTTCTACCAGACTCTAAATCCACAATACTCTTAGAATTCGAATATTCGTATTGAACTTTTATGAAACCTCATTTATAATTGTTGGGTGTTTTTATATATACATGTATAATCGGGTATTAAATGCATTTACATGTGTTACTCCTTTCCTATAGGGTCTCAACTGTGACTTTCTCCCTAGGGATTATACAGCGGATCACTAGGCGGACCACCCGGAAACCGGGAGGGTATCCGGCCTGGCCCGTGACCGCATATCATGGGTGGCCTGGATCGGGTTTTAGACTCCAAGACCGTGAGGCTAGTGAAGGTGTTATGGCAGTAGCAAGGAGTGGAGGAGGCAACATGGGAACGTGAGGACATGATGCGTACCAACTATCCCTTCTTATTTAAGAATGAAGGTACGTTGTTTAGTCATTTGATAATAAAATGATTGTTGCATATGCGTGTGATTGTATGCGTTTTGGGACAAAAATTTTTTAAGGGGGGAAGAATGTAAAACCCGGGTAAATTTGAACTTTTCATAAAACAGTAAATTTTCGCAACAGTACATACTGCAGACCTGAGATTTTATAGATCTCGAATGATGAAATGGACCACACCTTTGGATTCGTCTCGCAAAATATAGTTACTTAAACGAATTTCATTGAATTATGAGATAGTCGGATTTTCACGAATTTCAAGGGACGGGTACGGAATGAACCTCAAAATCGAGGTTTTGGGAAAATCTTGAAAGTGGGGAAATAATTTAAATAATGTTCATATGAAATAATTTGAACTTGAATCGAGATGAAATAAAGTCGTTTCAAAGTAAAGACGAACCCAAACAAGACTAAGGTAATGGGGGACATGTGGCACAATGTGAGCCACATCTCTAAGACTATAAATAGTGCTAAAAGAAGAAGGTTGGGGTAAGAAAAGGAAAATAAGATTTTCCTCTTGGTTTGACCGTGGGAGAGAGAGAGGAGAGAAAGGAACAAATCCAAAAATTCATTCTCAGATCTACGGAGTTCCGTTGGTCCGAATTTGTCTAGTCAAGAGTTAAAGTTTATTGACTCGACGAGAGTTATGCGTACGTACCAAAATTGAAGGATTTCACCAAATATCCAAAAGCGGAGATTTAGGGAAATTGGAGTTTTCGGGCTTAGGAGGTGTTCTCGAGGCCTCCTTCGGTTCTACTACACTCCAAAAGGTAGGGATTCTTCCTACTCTGGTTAATTTCTACTTAAGAGTGGTTCAAAGGTCGTTTGGGTTTAGCCCTAACCGTGAGGCTGATTTGAGGGGTTGTTTGGCCTCATTCTCTACCCTTAAACTTGTTAAGGAGCCATTTGGACTATTTTCAAACAGTCTATGACCGATTTCATGGTCTTTTTTTTTTGTCTCCAAAATTGCTAATCTTGGGCTGTTTGTGTGTCCAGATTTTGCGGTTGTTTATGGCCTAAATCGGGACTGTTTAGTGGCCTAAATCAGGATTGGTTCATTTTGGGACGATTTGTGCCCTGTTTTGTGGTCTGTTATGGTTGGCTTTTGAGGTCTGAATATATGGACTATTTTAAGGTGTTATTGCTTGACTTTGGGATAACATGCTTGGTTGTTGTTGTTGATATATGTGTTTTAATATATTGGCAAATGAAATGAATGTTTATTTGAAAGTTATATGTTTTTGATATAATTATCCATGATACATGGTAAAATGTATGGTTTGTATTGTCCATATGACATTCATCACTTATGTGGCATGATATTGACATGCAAGGGCACATTGCATTGCATATGCACGGAGACATCGCATTTCATGGTGTGGGTGCATGCTTGAAATCAATCACCTCACTTGGTGATTGATGAGTGGGTTTGGTATCATTGGACGAAGTTCAACAGAGTCGCATTGTTAAATGAAATGGTGAAAACTTGTGTCAAGTAATAGCAAGAAGGGCTAGATACTCCCTTGGGTAAAAGACTGATTGACTGATTTTTAAACATAGACCAAATCTGATGAAGTTATTAGCAATTCCATCCAAAGACTTTTTAGTCCCCAACTGAAATGCCATAAAACTTGTTTGACTAAATTTTAATAAATAAAAAAAAATGTGTTTAGCCCCTTTTTGAAAGAAGGATCCATTAAAATTGATTTTGGTCTAAATCATCAAGAAGTGCAATGTGTTATACAAGTAATAAAATGGATTTAAGTCCAGATTTCATTCCCCACGAGGATTGATGATAAAATTAAATATCAAGTACCCATCTACCAAGATCTTTTTTCTATTTGAACTCCAGTTAACAATGGTTTGTTTCTAAACTTAAGCAAAACAAAACTAGATAAAACCCTATAACTACATGTAAAGAATTCAAATAAAATGGATTGAGAGTTCATTGGATAAAAATACTGAAATCAGATCACAGTAATTATAGAATTTCTCAGATCATTTTATAACATATTTCAGCCATTAGTTTGAAATCTGAACTTATTAAAGATGCAAGGTAGTATAATTTGGATTTCTTCATAAACCATATATTTCACTAATTAGAGATCCATATTCCTTTCAGATACATGGGTCTAATCAGTTACTTGTAGAATAGAAACCTCTTTCTTAAATCTGGATATTTTTCCTTTTCAGTACTTCATACCTGTAATGCCCCGTCCCGAGAGGGTGTACGGTACGTGTAACCGTAGGGGCGCATATGTGCACTAAGTGTCATTGTAGTATTTTTGGGAGTTGTTGTTCAGGCTGAAATTGTGAAATGATAAATTGATTGAACTCGGAATGTTGTACTATAAGAAGGGTAAAGTTGTAAATTGTCCAATGGGACATAAAGGACATAAGATGAGAAGATGATGGGCTAAAGTAGAAATAACATAAGTTGATTTACAAATATTTGAGAGATGAAGAACCAAATTACAATTAAAGGAAAATTTAAGTATATAAAGAGAGGAGACCAAATTGGTCTCTCATATTTTGGGCATTTGGGGGAAGAGCCAACCGTAGAGAGGTAGAAGAAGAGAAGAAGAGAGGAAGAAGAGGAAGAAGAGGAAGAAGAAGAGGGAGAAGAACAAAGGTATGGATTTTCTATGGAATCATGTGTATTTTTTGTTGTCTAGGGTTTTTGATATGGAATTCCATGGGTGTTGGCTTATCCTAAACCTAGGGTTTTGTTGAGAGATCATCCTAACCCTATAATTGTTGAAGTTATGTGGCTAAAACCTAGTTGGTATGTAATAAACATGGAATCCTTCTATTTATATGGTTTTCAGAGGAATTAGGACCTTAGGTTGAACTCTCAGTTTTTACCTAGGGTTTGGTTATAAGAAGTTCTAAACCACCAATACAAGTGTGTGGTGGAGTTGTTTGGGTAAATTTTATGTTGGTTTTGGAGGGAATGGTTGTAAAAAGGAGAATGTTGGGTTTAAACGAAATGTCGCCAAAAATTCGTAAACCCCTGCTCTTGTTTTGGCTATAGATTGTTATAATCATCCAAATGAGTTGTCAAATGGTAAAGAACCATAAGAGATAGGGATACAAATTCTTATAGAAGGGACCAAGAGCAAATTGTGCTCTAAGGCTCCCAACACGGACTAAAGGTGAGCTCGTAGCTTCACCTGCTATGCTCATTTGGGCATTGCTGTAGTGTTTTGGCCATAAGTGGAGTTTCACTTAATCCAAATCTGAGTTAGATTCAAAAATTCTGCAAAGAATTCAGAGAGGAATAAGTTAGCTGAAGGAAGTGCATGCAAATTATAAACCTAAAGTGCCCAGAAATTTGTCAAAGTGGAGCTATGTGCAGATTCTGTTCTGTCAATTTGAGTAATCTAGATGTAAACTACAATAACTTGAGTTTTGGTGATCCAAATTGGATGATTCCAATTGGAGAAGAAACCTTAGAACCATAGATTCAAATGAGTGAAGAAAGAATTTCCAATTTATGGAGTTAAGACCCCAAAATCATGGATAATGAGGGTATTCAGAAGGAGAGCTAACCAATTTGGCATAAAAACGCTATAACTTCGTTATGGTTGGAGGCCTTAGAGAAGAATTAAATTGAAAATTTAAAGAGATGCTATTGATATATAAAGGACTGATCTGAGAGTTTCATAATTTTTGAAGACAAATTTGAATAATTTTTGCACAAAGTCCAGAGAGTATTGTCGGGAAAAGGTTTACAAAAATGAGTGGTTTTTTTTTGTTGTAGCTTTAGTGCTCAAGGTAAATTGTTCATTTGGCTTTATATGAATGTTGTGTGACCCTAAAGTGACTTGCGTGAAGCATTAAGTTTTATGCTATACACAAAGGACACGTTTTCGCGATTCGCTTGAGTGTAGGCTAAAAGCAAAAGCGGGAAAGATGTGGAGTCGTGCTGAAGTTTTGGTAAGCAAAAAGGTGAGTGTTCTAAACCTATTTTTAAAATACTAGTATATTATTATGAATTGTTTTACACTGGTATTTAATGGTTTTCATTGTAAACCATATTTTAAAGCAAGCAAGCAATGAGTTTTTAAGCAAACAATGGTTTTGATTTAAACCATATGTGAAAGCAAACAGTAATGGTTTTGATGTATTCAACCATACTTTTAAAGTAAGGGCAAGCAATGGTTTTGAGTTGTAAAACCATATTTTAAAGAGCAAGCAAGCAAGCAAGCAAACAAAAGTATATTTTATAAAATAGGCCTAACGAAAATCCCTAGTTTTAAGTAAGCATACTGGTCAGAGGTATTCCGTACGTGCGCGGTGGTGTTAGGACATCATTTCATGCATTTTAGATTTGCCTGGTCGGCAAACTTAGTTCATGCATCATGGCATTTAAAGGAGACTGTGGCACGTACTGGAGTATATAGGGTTAGCGCGCTAGCTAAATTATGGTGTCGTAGACCAAGGTCATTCCACCATATTTACCGGAAAAGGGGAAGTGAGACAAGGCCCTTCCACCTAGGTGATGTAGACCCAGGTCCTTCCACCGGCATGGTTGAAGCCCAGGCCTCGTGTTTTACTAGGGGACAACAAGCAAGAAAGGCCTCCAGTGGTTGATCTTGATTTATAAACATTTTTCACACAGTTTTGAAAATCAACCGGTGTTCAAGCTGTTGGGCCTGAAGTTCCTGTGGTTTATAAAGTTTCCATAAAACCTTAAAGCAAAGCTGTCGAGCCCAGTTCCCGTGTTTATAAAATTTTTTATAAACTTTTAAAGCAAAGTAAAGCAAGCAAGAGGTCTATGAAAAGTTTTATAAACCTTTAAAGCAAGCGGTTGAGCCCAAGCTCCTATGTTTATAAAAAGTTTTATAAACTTTTAAAGCAAAGTAAAGTAAGCAAGAGGTCTATGAAAAGTTTTATAAACTTTTAAAGCAAAGTAAAGCAAGCAAGCAAGAGGTATATGAAAAGTTTTATAAACTTTTAAAGCAAGCGGTTAAGCCTAGGCTCCCGTGTTTATAAAAAGTTTTATAAACTTTTAAAGCAAAGCAAGCAAGAGGTTTATGAAAAGTTTTAGAAACTTTTAAAGCAAAGCAAAGCGAAGCAAGCAAGCAAGTATGAAAAGTTTTAGAAACTTAAAGCAGAAAGGGCAAGGTTTCGAAATGTCTGTAAAAGAGAGTTTTACAGTTTTGAGATATTTTCAGAAAAAGCAAACATTTTATAAAGCATATACTCACTGAGCTCATTTGACTCATTATTTTGTTGTTTTAAAAACTATTTTCCAGGTACAGGCACGCCGGACGCTGGAGCATATTAGGATTCTCCTGACTTTTGTATCAGTGCTGTATTAAATAACTAATGTAAGGAAATACTTTGAATTTGTATAGTTAAGCATATGTATGTACCTAGTTTTGTTTTGTTGGTTGCCATATTTTGAAAAGTGTACTGTATATACAGGTTTTGGAATATGTCCTATATATAGCTGTTATGCTGCCGAAATTTTATAAAATCACAAGTTTAGAAAAGGAAAATTTTTATACGGGTTTTTAGCAAGCAACACGGCTTCGCTTCACAAGATTCTCTAGTCGTTGGAAGTAACGGCTGGGGGTTTATGTGGGGTGGCCGACAATACCCATTTCTTAGGACTGAAGACTTCTTGCCCCTATAGACAAAATATTGCAAGCTTTCTCCAATATAATTGGTAACTTATCTATCTAATTTGATGGGATTCTCTGTTTCCTTGATTAGATCTAAGCAAACACGGGATCAAGATCCTCTCATCAAATTGAGGAGAAACCTTTGATCAATTAAATTGATACATCATCCAACTATCCTCACACTATGAGTAAGTCAGTGATCTATCTAAGTGATTTTTTAGAGTTCACTTGTTCTGTAATATTAGTCTAACATACCCCCAAATAACTGCTCCACACTCTCAAGATTCTCCATCTCTGTGTCACTCAGAGGGCTTTTTGGAAATCAGAGCAAGATAGAATCCTTTTCTAGGTACAAGCTACTAATATTTTGAACAAGTAGCTTCAAGAACAATACCAATTAAATAAATCCAAACATTCGAACTATGAAATTCTTTCAAGTTGAGTAGAAAATAATAATCACATAAATCCATTCCCAGATGGAGCTCAGTTTTTCAAAGTTGGATCACAAATAACAGTGACTAACTGATCAGGTAAATTCACTGAAATTGCAAACGAACTGAAATAATGAACCCCAAAAAATTTTCATATTCATTTAATTAGGCAGTAATGAAAAAAAAATTTTTACAACGAACCCAGGTCGAAACTTTACACCAAATTGTTCAATCCCAAAAAGAACTAGCTAAAATGCTACTCTAAAAACTAAACAAAATAAAATAAAAATAGAAGAAAAATAACAGAAGTTCCTGGTTTGGCGGAAGCTACGCAGAGTGCTCTAGATGCTTATATTTATAGATTTTCAAATGATGGGCCGCACTTCTAGGAAATAATTGTGAATCCCTAAAATTTTTTGGCTCAAATAGTAACTTTGTCGCGACATAGAAAGTTCTGTCACGACAAAATTTTCATTTATATTGCCCAGCATCTTGTCGTGGCATGCAGTTTCTATCGTGACATATTTTTATGCTCTCTTCTCGAATTCGGTCGCGACATAAGTTGGCAATGTTGCGACATAGTTCTATACTGTTTATTGGTGTCACATGTTTTTCAGTGTGTCACACAATTTTGAATAATCCTGCATCTTACATAATTTGAATAGTACGTCATACTGTTTCTTTCGCCGCAATGGCCAGGTTATGACATAGAATTTTGTGTCGTGGATAGAGTTTCATAGTTGCTTCTTGGCTTATTGTCATCGACATACTTTTTCTTTGTCGCGAATTCCAACTGCCTTTGCTTCGTCGATGGCCGAATCTGTTTGTTGCAACATTAAAGTTCTGGCTATGACATTTGTTTGGTCAGTCTCATTGTTTTGCTATTGCTATGACATGTACCCTCTATTGTGACATAGTTTTCTTGCCCTTCAAAGCTGACTATGGATTTTGCATCGCTACATAGCTTGTACGACTTCGAGCCAGCCCGACTGACGGCAAGTCGACCAAACTCCCGAGACGCTCGCTTATTTCTTTAATTTTTTTTCGCAGCATAAGTTTTCTTTTACAAAAATGTCGCGACTCGAATCCCCGGCTCACCCCAAGGGCGGATCCGAACCGGAGCCCGGTTTACTACAACGTTTTCAATTATCTTATCAAAACATTTTCTTTAAGTTATTTCTCTTTAGGTTTTCGATTCATACTGTTAAGCATTTTCAAATGGTAGGCCCACAAACATTTATATTTCACAAAATACAATTACAGTGAAGGCATTTTATGCCCTTTCAAAATGATATACAACAAAACGTTTCTTTAGAGTTCGACTATTTGTTCACAAAATATCCCATGTTCAAAAAGGAAATGATATGCAAATGGCGGGGTATACACTTATACGCCGCAGCTTGCTTTATGACTCCGCGCTTCACGATCTTGTCTTCCTTCCTGTCTAGTCAACCGCGATAGATAAAACTATACGCCAAGCATTTTCATGCTTAGTGGTTCTACGCTCTATTTCAATATTCACGTAATTTGCATTTAACATTTAAACCATGCCTATTATATCAACATATACCATGCTATTCATTTCCTCATGCTTTCAATTTACAAATCATTTACCATCACAACATGCATTTTTCAATGCAACAATTCATTTCACACCACCTACGATTTAAGCATATTCATAAAAATCCCATTTACACTTCAATGTTGGTTATTTCCACTTTGACTATTATTCAATTGCATTTCTCGACTGATTCCTTTTAATGAATCCCGCCCTTATTATGATTCGGTGATGTGCTTTCATATTTAACAATTCGGTCTCCCATCATGACGGATGTCGTTTGGTGCACCCTGACATGTGGTATCACTTATAACAATTCGGTCTCCCATCATGACGGGTGCCGTTTGGTGCACCTTGACATGTGGTATCAATTAAATGCCATATGCCATCATGGCGGATGCCGATTGGTGCATCCCACCAAGTGGGACATTTCTTCAATGCCATACGCCATCATGACGGATGCCGATTGGTGGATCCCGCCAAGTGGGACATTGGACAAATTTCGGGGTGCCTTCGTGACGGATGCCGATTGGTGCATCCCGTCAGGCGATTCATTCGATATATAATTCAGTTCATAATTACGACGGATTCCGTTTGATGAATCCCGTCCTTATCATCATTCATTTTTCATTCGGTTTTCAAATATCACATTTCAACTCCATATTCGTTTTCGTATTCTCATTTATGACGGATTCCGTTTGATGAATCCCGTCCTTATCGTCATTCACATTCATTCTGCTTTCAAATATCACATTTAAATTCCATATTCAATTTCGACATCTTTCAAAGATATACTAATCTATGTACTTAATTCATACTCATTCATGCACTCATTTCATAGTTACTGCAATCTACCAAAATACTTGAAATAAGAATAGAGTCGAGAACAACCAAGCCGTCAATCTAGCCTTCTTCGATCTCTCGGGCCCTAGGTTAGGCGAATATCATCACCCATTCCTAAATAATAACATTCATGCCACTCTTAGTGGATAAACAATTGTTAAAATGAATTCTAGTGAATTACAAATTTATTTTTGTTAATGGGGCCTTGGGTTAAGACACTAAGTCCGGCCCAAGATATTCGAGGTGAAGGAGTCGCCGAGGCTAGCGAGGCATTTTCTCCGCTTCACCGGCGGCGAGGTACAGTGCGTTTTTCACTTAGTTCTATCCTTATTTAAACCCCCATTAATCGTTTCTTAGGGTCCCTAAACAATCGGTGTATGAACATGGGACTTAACGGTGCAAAATAAGCAAAATGGACCATTGAACACTTTGCATCAAGAGCTAACCCTTGACTTGTACCGGTATTGTGCTACCATCAAGATTGAACTGCACCGGTACACCTTGACTTGTACCGCATATATTACCCATCAGACTCGAGACCGTACAACTCAACCTCTGCACTCGGCACACTTTACGGTTTTGCCTTAAATTTTTGATTTGCATTTTTCTCTTCATTTTTCTTCCACAAATCTTCTCCAATTCATCCCATATAAAACCAATTATGGAATCCTTCAAAACAACTCCAAAGTGGTTTAGAATCAATGAAAACTCTTTCTCTCGTTGTGGCTTTCCCAAAATCCAAATCAAAATATGAGGTTAGGGTTTTGATTTTTCACTCAACCTCTTAAAAATATCTTCAGATGTCGCTTTGGTCACTTAGGAGCAAGAAATGGGAAGCAAAGCCAACCAAAGCCAATCCTCCTAGCAAACCCTAGCTTTTCACCTCCTTTTCTCCTCTCCTTCTCTCAAAAACGTGATTTGCTCCAAATGAGCATCTAAGACCACATTTTGGCCTTTATAACTCCTTTAAGTGTAAGGCCTTGTTTGGCCTACACACTTATTATAATTTCTCATTTTTCATCTTTTCGGGGTCTTAAGTCACTTATTCTCTTAAGGCCATGTTTGGCTCAAAACCCATTATTTCAATTTTCCATTTTTGGCATTCTATCTCTCAGATTTCACTTTCCTTATCATTTATCATCATTTATTCCACATTAACATTTAAGCTATCATTTGACCCTTAGGTCCCTATTTTACAAATTTCATTATTTTCCTTTTTCACTGGGGTTTATTCGGTTCAATAAATTTTCAATTTAGCATATAATATTCCAATCATATGCTCACTTCTTTCACTTACATTTTACAATTTATCAATTTATCAAATTACCTGAAACCTGCTTGACTTCCAATTCATAAATTTTAATATATAATAAAATTATTATAAAAATTCTAGGGTATTTTTAGGGCTTTACATAGCTGTCTTTTATCGTGACAAAGTTTTTCTGCTATCTTCAATTCTTTACATCGCGACAGAGTTGTGAGATGTCGCGACATGAGTTTCATTGCCATGTGCTTGATCAGTGCCATGACATGAGTTAGAAATGTCGCTACATTATTCTTTATGAACTTCTCTAGCTTTGTCTCGACATAAAAATCCATTGTCGCTACAGAAATCAATCACTCTATCAAAATTCTCTATGCTCCAGATGCCTTCATTTATGGCTTGAGTTCGCCTGATCCTTGCTGCGATGTAACTCCCGCTTGTCATTCGGGATTCTCGTCGTGAACATTCGAAAACTGTCGACAAAGAATTGGCGCTCTAGCTAATTTTATGCTTTTCTTGCTAGAATTATCTCATTTTCATTTAAAAACATGCAAAACAAAAAGTTGGTGAACATTCCATAATTCAACATTAACATTAATTATAAACTTCTAAAATTATGCCAGAAAAATGGATAAAAATAGATGAGTTTAGGACTCATCAAAGACCCAGACTGGTTTAGACACTCTCTCGGTGAAAGTCCAAAAAGTGTTGGAAAGCATGCGAAGTTTGTAGTGAGACCTTGAAAATTCTCTACCCACAAAAGACACATGGTTCGGTGAATGAAATGATCATTTGAGGTGTAACATCCAAAAATATTTCGGTTTATAAACAAATGAATTTTGTTTGAAAGTGATCATTAGATGTGATCCATTGATGACGGATTTTATCACACATTGGCATCGCATTGTGTGGTAGGAGTCGGCAAAGACTCGAGTATACTAGGAGTCGGTAAGGACTCGGGGAATGGTACATGATTGAGTCGCATCTCATTTCATGGCATGACATTTAGGATTTCATAGTAGAAATGACATATGTTTTTACTTGGAATGTGGATGTGAATTGTTGAGTGTGAGCATTGCATGTGCATTTAGGTGGGGAGTGGTCGCTGTAGGATTTACTTTATTGGGCGTGGCTCACCCTATATGGGAAAATATTTATGGTGCAGGAAGTACATTGGTTGACGGCGCTCATGCGAGGTCGCAATTGCGAGGAAAGCCAGCTTGTGGATTTAACATCATTTTTTTAATATTTGGAACAAACCAGTTTTGGACACGTATTTGACGTAAAAGAGTTGTAATTGAAATCCCATAGACTGGTTTCGATATAGTCTTACGTGTATTATGTATTATATTGGGCCTCGGAGGGCCAAGCTTGTGGCGACCCCCGAGCCCAACCCGACCCGACCGGGTTGGCGGATCCAAACCTAACCCTGGGGACGCTCGACCGAAGCCTTTTATCAAATACAATTCATTAATATAAATGTTTTCATTCTTAAATTTTGCGAAAGCGATTTCCATTTAAGGCAAGCCCATAAACATTTACAATTTCAATGCAATTCCTTTACAAAATATGCATTTAACCAAAAATGGCATTTTATGCCGTTTACAACATAATATCCAAAATCGTAATCGGATATAAGTACAAAAATAATTTCAGAGTTGAACTCCTTTTGTTTACAAAACAATGTCATGTTCAAAATGGTGAGGATGCATGTAATGGAGCATACTCCGTGAACCTTCTAGATGACTCTAAGCTCCTCGACCTTGGGTCCGCTTTCAAACACTGTCTATCACTCGGTACCTGTGCATTGATTAAAAACAATATGCTAAGCATTTTCATGCTTAGTGGTTCTATACAGTTCTCTATTCCATTTCAATTCAATACGAATCATGCATTTATCAAAATAATGCCTTTATAGAATGTCTATGTGTAGTGTAAAAGATACTTATACAAATACATTTTTCAAATCGTTTTTCACGTTTCGGTTTGCGATTTCACATATGGCTATAAAGTCAACATTCACGATAGATTCAGTTGGTGAATCCTGTCCTGTTTGTCATTTAGTAGCAATGTGATCTCACATTCAATATTGCAATCTCACATATGACTATAGAAGTCGACATTCACGACAGATTTAGTTGGTGAATCCTGTCCTGTTTGTCATTTAGTGGTAATGTGTCTTCGCATTCGATATTATCATTCCCGGTAGTAATGTGATCTGCATTCAATGTATCGATAGTAGTAATGTGATCTCATTCAATATTGCAATCACATATGACTATAGAAGTCGACATTCTACTTGATTAGGTTAGTGAATCGAGTCACATTTGTCATTATTAGCAATGTGATCTCACATTCAATATTGCAATCTCACATATGACTATAGAAGTCGACATTCGCGATAGATTTAGTTGTTAAATCCTATCATTTTTGTCATTCAGTAGCAATGTGATTTTGCATTGAACAAATACGGTTACCTTCATGACGAATTCAGTTGGTGAATCCCGTTATGTTGGTCATTCAATAATGCATTTCAAATCAATTTACTTTCATGTAGTAAATTCACTTATGGTTCAAATACACGCACACATGCAGATATTTGACAAACATTTTGAATACTAATAATTCAAATGATATATATATATATATATATATATATATATATATATATACTCATATATATATATATATATATACCTATATATATATATATATATATATATATATATATATATATATATATATATTTCACAAATAGAACTTGAAATGGAAATTGAGTCACAAAGAAACAAACTGACAGAGAACAGAACATAGAACAAACCAATTTATCGATCCTTTGTCTCTTTAGATTCAAATCTTAGGTCGGTTGTCGTCTTCACCCATACCTAGTCAAATACAAATTCTCCACTCTTAGTGGTTGAACAAATAATCGTCTTCAGCGAATATCGCCCAGGAGTGAGCGAAGTACGATGGGTTCCTTAGTTTTAAATTCTTATTTGTACCCCACGCCTAGTCATTTATTAAGGTCCACTAAACAATCGATTGTCTACGAATACGGGACTTAAGATTACATAACATGCAAAAATAAGGTTGCGCGAGGCGGTGGTGCAGTACCCTTTGACCCAAAATCTGGTACCGAGTCCCACAATGCCAATGGAATATCGGTACCACTTGCCCGGCTGCATCATGGGTACGTGCCACTTTTTAGTCTTTGGTACCACTACGCAATTTGCCCCGGAAAATGTTAGTTTTGGCATTTTTCACCCATTTTCTTATTAAACCTCCTCGATTCATCCATATAAAAAATCCACCATGGAATCCACTCAAAACAACTCCAAAAGTGGTTTAGAATCAATGAAAACCTCTTCTCTTAAGTTAGGGCTTTTCCCCGAAAATCAAAATCATAAAAGGTGAAGTTAGGGTTTTGTTTTCTTACCTTGAATCTCTTCAAATCTCCTCTTCCATGTTGCTTGGTCTGCCAGAAGCAGAAATGGAAACAATCCCACCAAAATCCTCCTTCTAGCAAACCTAGCTTTATACTCCCTTTCTCCTCTCTTACTGCTCCCCCAACGTGATTGCTCTAATGAGCTCCTTAGAGCACTTTGGTCTTTTAAATCCCCTTTAAGTGTAAGGCCTTGTTTGGCCTACACACCCATTTCTCATTTCTCATTTTCTCCATTTTTGGTCTTAAGTCATTTATTCTACATAAGGCCTTGTTTGGCCACAAAAATGCATTCTTTGACTTAAGTTTCTCTTTAATTGCTATATAGCCCATAAATCTCTCAAATTGCACTTCAATTTTCAGTATTCACACTTAGACATATAAACTTATTTACAATTGACCCTTAGGTCCTTATTTTACAAATTTAAAATTTTGCCCTTTACACTGGGTAAATTTCCGGGTCCAATTAATTCTCATTTAGCATATAATATTTGCATTTGATTCTTAGCCATATAATCATTTATTCAATAATCATTTAACAATTCCCGGAAAATACCCAAGATTGCTCAATTTATACCCGGAATATATAATAATTTTTATTATAAAATTCTAGGGTATTTTTGGGTGTTACAAAGCTCTTGTATGTTGTGTAGGTCGAGCTCTGGGTAGAGCCCCATGTCAAGGCAAAAGGCTAGAAAGAAAAGGAAAAAAAATGGAAAACCATCGGATGCAGTTTCAGCCGATGTCCCAACATTGAATAGTCAATGTCGCAACATTGAGTAGTTGATGTCGCGGCATTGTCGCGACATTGAGTAACCGATGTCACGACATTAGACAGGTAGAGTACTTGATGTCGTGACATTGGCTAAACGTGGCGACAATGAGTAATCGATGTCGCGACATTAAGCAGTTGATGTCGCGACATTGTCGCGACATTGAGTAGTTGATGTTGCGACATCGTCGTGACATTGAGTAACTGATGTTGCAACATTGTTACGACATTGGACAGGTAGAGTACCTGATGTCGTGACATTGGCTAAAGGTCACGACAATGAGTAAAGAATGTCGCGACATTGAGTAGTTGATGTCGCGACATTGAGTAACCAATGTCGCGACATTGTGGCGACATTGGACAGGTAGAGTGCTTGATGTCACGACATTGGCTAAATGTCGCTACATTGAGTAATTGATGTCGCGACATCATCACAACATTGAGTAATCGATGTCTTGACATTGTCGCGACATTGAGTAGCTGATGTCGCGACATTGGACAGTCAATGTCGCAACATTGACTAAATGTCGTGACATTTATTAAATGTCGTGACATTACACTGTTGCTTCTCGGCTACTTTTTTTGTTGGGTTTCTTCACCCAGGCGAATCCTCTTTCATCTAGGGGAACCTGAGACTTGGGAGTTGGTGAGGTTTTGACTCATCAAGCTCCAGAACAAGGGGAAACACAATTCGTTTTGCTTAGTTATGGGTCTCGGTAAATGGGACACAACGATGTGGCATCGAGTCATACGATAGTTGTGGGTATTTCGCATGTTGATTGATGATCAACAGACCCCCGGATTTTTAGGGATTCACACCACAACCTCATGTTTCTTCATTGAGGTCAAAACAAAGTGCAAAACTTCATATTGCTTCATTGGACTACCTGACTTGTATTTAATGTAAAATAGGAATGTTGTATAGAAGAAATCTTAGCGATTCTGGTGAGAACGTGTCGGACCACATTCCCGATCGACTCGATTGGCGAATCCAAGCGGTTTGAGTGCGAAACCATATCTTTAGGACTCTTCACTTTTTTTTTTTTTTATACCAAAACAATATTTTTTTGTATTAACCAAATCATTTACATATACAAAGGACTACCATGGGTGTATCCGTTAAAATCATACACATATACTAAGTCCCATTTTTTTATACAAGTACATATACATGTACATATCTAATACAAACATGTCGGAGATCGCGGGCTGATCTTTGGTGAGCACATCTACGAGATGGCCGTCTTCTTTGGTGTGGAATGTCACAGTATACTATCCTCTTCGATTACCTACACACAGTTGAACACTCGTCTTTAAGCTTTAGCCTTAGTAGAACATATAGACAGTAACGACCAATAACAATAATCGCCGTCACTATCTTTTGACATTTACTTTTCCTTATGCATATAACGAAACCTATTCTTATGTGACTTCTCACTCATATCATATTATACATATGAATTTGATCCTTTTTAGATTCAATATCATTATCTTATTCGTATTACTTCCATGTGTCATGTCTTTTACAATTTCCAATTCATATCTTCTACATGTATGGCATGTCATATCATATTCAAAACAAACTTATACATATACAATGGAAAATCGAAACTTATCAAGTCATATTAAATACATAAAGAGTCAAATCAGACTACTACCAATACATATTAGACTCATATCATTATCATGGCCGAAGCCATTAATCAAATCCCCTTTTTGCAATTACATTTCATGATCCGGGATGCCCATTTAGTTCTTTTTAGTTCGTTTATCAAATTTTTTCATTTTCAAAAAAGTGTAGCGACCGAATCCCTACTCGGCGGTTGGCGGATCAGTGGCGGTTTACTCGACATTTTAATCAAAACTTATTTGTTTCATTTTATTAAATTTTATTTTCAAAATTCTTCGTGACGAATCCGGAAACTTGACAGATTAGGCGGATCAGTGAGAGCCCGGTTTACTCAGAAGCTATTTCAATTATCTTCCCAAACATTTTGTTTTTGTGTTATTCCATTTAAACTTTTAATTACGAAAGCACTTCTTTTTAGGCAACCCATAATCATTTACAAAAATAATACCTTTTTACTATGTATGTATAATGCCAAAAGATACTTAAACAAATACAATTTTCAATGCAGTTGTTTAAGCACGGTTTGTGATTTCACATATGGCTATAGAATTCGATATCACGACCAGTTCGGTTGGTAGTCTGTCACATTTGTCATTCGATGGCAATGTGGTTTCACCTCCAATATTACCATTTCACATATGGTACATAGGGTCGACATTCACGAGGAAGCCAGTTAGGTTAGTGAATCATGTCCTGTTTGTCATTTAGTAGCAATGTGGTTTCATTTAACAATTACCATTTCACATATGGCTATAGAATTCGACATTCCACAGCCAGTTCGAGTTGGTGAATCTGTCACATTTGTCGTTATTTAGCAATGTGATTTCAAATAACAATTACCATTTCACATATGGCTATAGAATTGACATTCACGGCGGGTCGGTTGGTGAATCACGTCACATTTGTCGTCGGTAGCAATGTATTGGTTTCCGACATTTAACAATTACCATTTCACATATGGCTATAGAATTCGACATTCACGGCCAGTTCGATTGGTGAATCTGTCTGTATCGATCGATGATAACAATGTGTTTCCCAATCCAATATTATCGTCACGCATAACTATAGAAGTCGACATTCCTGGCCCAGATTCAGTTGGTGAATCACGTAGCATGCATCGTCGGTAGCAATGTGATTACGCATTAGACAATCACGATTGCCTTCGCGTTCGGTTGGTGAATAAAATTAAGTATTGTTCAATGATACATTTCAAATCAATTTACTTTATGCGATAATTTAAACGCCGTTCAAATACATGCACACATGCATACGTGTGACAAACATTTTGAATAACAATCATTCAAATCAATATATATATACTTATATATATATTTTACAATTAACATTCATAACCGATCACAATCGCATTTTGTCTTCATATCATTTATGTATGACAAACATTTCAAATAACAATCATTCAAATCAATATATATATGCTTATATATATATTTCACAATTAGCATTCATAATGTCGATCATAATCACATTTATTCCAATATCACTTTCGTATTATCTTTTCAAGATATACTCGATCTATGTACTCATTTCACATACTCATTCGTATACTCATTTCGTATGCTCGTTTATATATACTCGTTCACGTATACTCATTTATGTATACTCATTCATACTCATTCGTATACTCGTTTATATACTTCGTTCCGTATGCACTCATTTATGTATACTCATTCATATATTCCTCCACGTGTACTCATTCCTATACTCATTCATGTGTACTCATTCATATACCCATTTACGTATACTCGTTCATATACTCATTTACGTATACTCATTCACGTGTACTCATTCATATGCTCATTTACGTATACTCATTCATATACTAATTCTGATATACTCCATTCATATACTAATTTACGTATGCCGTTTCCATTATACTCATTCATATACTCATTCACATATTCATTCATGTGCTCATTTCATATGCTTATTCACGTATACTCATTCGCGAATACTCATTCATAAATTCATTCACGTATACTCATTCCACGTATACTCATTCATATACTAATTTACATATACTCATTCATATATTCTTGTCCCTCGATAAATCTATTTTACTTAGAAATTGGAATCCAATCGATCGGATCATCCAAATAAAGTTATGGCATTTTCATGCCAACTAGTCAATTTATCGATTACATTAGGGACAGTTTGCATTACTCATTTTTCCGGGATTCTAACTTCATGTTTGACACTGTATCTTTGTACTCTTTTAAGGCTAAGGTGCTAAGGGTTCTATTCAAGCTGGAATCACCCGATTTCGAACCGCAGAAACTCAAGTTACGTCCACTGAACGCCGGGTTCTCTATGTTCAAAGTGCAGAATTTGACAGACATGGCCCCACTTAGAGTCATAATTTGAAGATGTCTATTTCTTTATGTTTGATTTTCCTTGAAGTCTATTTTAATTGGCCACTTGAATCACTTTCGAATCGGATGAAATGAGGAAGTTATGACGAAATCTGGCGGTCGAAATTGGGAGAGCGAGCCGGGGATGTACAGGTGCACGTCCTAACATGTGCGGTACACCTTGACAAAAATGACCCGGAGACCCAAAGTGTGCCCGATGCGAGTTCAGGGTGTACCGGTACGTAATCATAAAAAATTGCCAAGAATGTGTGTTTTACCCATTTTTCCATATTTTGATATCCAATCAACTCTTATTCGCACACATCAAGCCATTCCATATATCTCTTGTAAACTCTTTTCTATAATTCTCTTTCATTACTTATCTTATTTCAAAAATCCATCATGAATTACTCTCAAACCCACTCTAATATGGGTTATGACTCATACACAACCTAATCATAAACATTAATTAGGGTTTGTTCTAAACCCTAACTCATTTACTTGTTAACCATGAATCAACCTAAAATGAAGGATTCCTATACCCATCTTAATGCCATATGGGGTTTTACCCACCTTACTTTCATAATTTTGGGTTAAGATGAAACCTAGCAAAACCCTAGGTTTGGGTAAGATAATAATCATGCAAACCAAAAGATCCATACTCAAATTTTGTAGTTTCCATACCTTGTTAGCTGATCTTGGCTCCTCCATGCTTCTTATATTCCTGCTTCTTCTCTCATTTTTCTTTCTCCCCTCTCTCTCAGCTACGGTTTGGTCTCCCAATGAGACCAAATTTGTCATTAAATTCCATGTTTGCTAAGGCCATGTTTGGCCCTCCAAAAACCCATTTTTGGGTTAAGTTTCATTAATTGCATCTTAGTCCTCCATCTCTTGGCCATTTGTATTTCAATTTCCTTTTATTGTATTTTGGCCTCTAATCTTCTAGGAATTACACGACAATTCCTATTATTTATACTTTGGCCTCAAATCTTGTCAAATTATGACTTTTAAGCCCCTTTTTGGACAATTTACATATTTGTCCTTGTGTCTTTAAAATTTCGGGTCTCGTTTCCGTGTTTAGCATTTAACTCACGAGAAACATTCAAATTAAGGCTTACAATACCTAAACAAGTCGAAAACTACTAGGGTATATTTTGAAGTGCAATTCTCCCCCCTTATAAGAATTTTGTCCTCGAAATTCATACTCTTATGTACATGTTCTATATATCGAGATCCTTTCTTTTCATGTCTTTAATTTGGGTGACTCTCACTTGGTAAATAGGCTCCATCGAACTCATCTCTGTCTTAATATTTCAAAATTTGGATTGGGACTTATTCATTCTAGTCAATATCCAGGACAAGGACATCCGCATTAGGGCCAACACTTTTCTATACATATGCTTTTCTATCTTTTCTATCTTATACTCTATTTAGAATCGCCTAAACATAGGCTTTTCCAGAAACGCCTAAACCTAGGCTCTGATACCACTACTAAACTTGGCAGATTCGGTCCAGGCTCGATTAGGCGAATCAGAGGCCGGTTTCGAGTCTTGAGTATATCTTTGGGACTCTTCACTTTTTTTTTTTTTTTTATACAAGCGATTTTTTTGTAGTAGCAAAATCATTTACATATACAAAGGGACTACCAACGGGTGTATCATTAAAATCTATCTGCATATGCTAAGTCCCATTTTCTTATACAAATACATATACATGTACATATCTAATACAAACATCAGAGATCGCAGGCAGTCTTTGTGAGCACTATCTACGAAGATGGCCCTCTTCTTGGTGTGGAATGTCTGTCCTCTTTATCTCCTCTTGATGCCTACGGATTGAACACTCGTGCTAAGCTTTATGCTTAGTGGGAACATATAAACGATGCTGACCCGATGCAATGTCCGTCACTGTCTTTTGGCATTTACTTTTCCTTATGCATATAACGAAGCCTATTCTTATGTGACTTCTGCCATATCATATTATACATGTAAATTTTATCCTTTTAGATTCAATATCATTATCTTGTCGTATTACTTCCATGTGTCATGTCTTTTACAATTTCCATTCATATCTTCTACATGTATGGCATGTCATATCATATTCAAAACAAACTTATACATATACAATGGAATCGAAACTTATCAAGTCATATTAAATACATAAAGGTCGAATCGGACTACTACCAATACATATTAGACTCATATCATTATGTGGCGAAGCCATTAATCAATCCTTTTTTAAATTACATTTCGCGATCACGGGATGCGTTTAGTTCTTTAGTTCTCGTTTTATCAAATTTTCATTTTCAAAGTGCCATGGCGAATCCCCTACTCGGCCGGTTAGCGAATCAAAAAACGGGCAGTTTACTCAGGCATTTTAATCAAAACATTTTTGTTTCATTTTATTAAATTTTTATTTTCAAAGTGTCACGTCAAGATCCCGAGCTTGACCGATTAGGCGGATCAGTGGGCCGGTTTACTCCGACGTTTTCAATTATCTTCCCAAAACATTTTGTTTGTGTTATTCCATTTTAAACTTTTTAATTACACGAAAGCACTTCTTTTTGGGCAACCCCATAATCATTTACAAAATAATACCTTTTTATTATGTATGTATAATGTAAAAGATACTTAAACAAATACAATTTTCAATACCGTTGTTTCGCTTTTCGGTTTGTGATTTCACATATGGCTATAGAATTCGATATCCACGGCCCAGTTCGATTTAGGTGAATCTGTCACATTTGTCGTCGAGTAGCAATGTGGTTTCACACTCAATATTACCATTTCACATATGGCTATAGAATTCGACATTCCGCAGCCAGTTGAGTTGGTGAATCTGTCACGGTTGTCATTCGATGATAGCGATGTGATTTCCATTTAACAATTACCATTTCACATATGGCTATAGAATTCGACATTCCTGGCAGTTCGATTTAGTGAATCTGTCTGTTGTCATTCATTAGCAATGTGGTTTTCCATTTAACAATTACCATTTCACATATGGCTATAAATTCGACATTCGACAGATTCAGTTGGTGAATCTACATCACATTTGTCATTATTAGCAATGTGGTTTCCGATAACAATATGCGTCTCACATATAACTATAAGTAAACATTCACGGCCAGTTCGGTTAGTGAATCACGTCGCATCACGTCATTCATTAGCAATGTGATTTCGCATTAGACAAAAACGGTTACCTTCATGGCCAATTCGATTCAGGTGAATCCGTCATGTGTCGGTCATTCAATGATACATTTAAAATCAATTTACTTTTATGCAGTAATTTCGCTTATCGTTCAAATACATGCACACATGCATACGTGTGACAAACATTTTGAATAACAATCATTCAAATCAATATATATATATACTTATATATATATTTTACAATTAGCATTCATAACCGATCACAATCGCATTTTGTCTTCATATCATTTATGTATGACAAACATTTCAAATAACAATCATTCAAATCAATATATATATATGTATATATATATTTCGATGCTACATTCATAGCAGATCATAATGCATTTCAATTCCAATATCACTTTCGTATTATCTTTTCAAAGATATACTCAATCTATGTACTCATTTCACATACTCATTCATATACTCATTTACGTATACTCGTTTATATAATCGTTCACGTATACTCATTTATGTATACTCATTCATATACTCATTTACGTATACTCGTTTATATACTCGTTCACGTATACTCATTTATGTATACTCATTCATATATTCACTCACGTGTACTCATTCCTATACTCATTCATGTGTACTCATTCATATACCCATTTACGTATACTCGTTCATATACTCATTTACGTATACTCATTCACGTGTACTCATTCATATGCTCATTTACGTATACTCATTCATATACTAATTTACGTATACTCATTCATATACTCATTCACATATTCATTCATGTGCTCATTTCATATACTTATTCACGTATACTCATTCATGAATACTCATTCATAAATTCATTTACGTATACTCATTCACGTATACTCATTCATATACTAATTTACGTATACTCATTCATATATTCTTGTCCTCGTAAATCTCTTTTGCCAAGAAATGGAATCAATCCAATTGGATCATCAACAAAGTTATGGCATTTTCCTTGCCAACTAGTGATTATCGATTACATTAGGGACAGTTTGCATTACTCATTTTTCTGGGATTCTAACTTCATGTTTGACATTGTATCTTTGTACTCTTTTAAATCTAAGGTGCTAAGGGTTCTATTTCAACTGGAATCACCCAATTCGGAGCACCGAAACTCAAGTTACGTCTTAGACACCCGAGACTACTCTATGTTCAAACTGATGTAGAATTTGACTTGAACATTGCCCCACTTAGAGTCATAATTTGAAGATGTCTATTTCTTTATGTTTGATTATCCTTGAAGTATATTTTATTTTTCCACTTGAATCACTCAAATCGGATAAGAAATGAGGAAGTTATGACAAAAATCACAGCGGTCGAAATTAGGAAGCGGAAGCAGGGTGTGCGGTACACGTCTAACATGCTCTTAAAGTACACCTTAATAAAAACCAGCCAGAGCTTAAAGTGTATGTAACACACAGTATATGTTTTGTTATATTCAAGTAAGGATTTTGCGCGGAGCAAATGCAACTTATGCCTATGATATTTTAAATTGTGATTAAGATTAGCCATCTTAATGGTTGGTTTAATTAGAGGATTAGCAAAGTGTGTTAGATTGCATTTTTATGGCATGTGGGTCAATTATGCAATTAGGTAAGTTTAGTGGTTTTGTTAGGGTTTGAAATTAAGTATGTCTTGAAGGACCACTTTGAAAAACTTGTTAGTGGAGAGGGACTAAAGTGTAATATCCTTGTGAGCTATGTGGCATCATGAGGGCATGACACCTCATATATGCATGGTAGGAGATCTTGACACATGGCAAGTGCATGAAGAGCTTGCCATGTGCCAAGCAAACCAATTTCTCTTGGTTTTGGATGCCTGAACAACTTCTTGCTAGGAAGTGGAAAATTCACAAATTTAGAAAGTGAAGTTCTTGAGAGAAGCTAGAGAGAAGGAGGAGAAAAGGCTTGAAGGAAAGCTTGGTTTTTGGTGAAAAAGTTCACTAAGGTATGTAAACATGATCTTTGAGGCCTTAGTTGAATTTCTTATGGACTTTGGTTATATTATAGGGTTTTGTTGGGATTACATCCTAACCTAGATTTGATGAAAGGTTTGTTTGGTGGAACCCTAAATTGTAAAAGACCAGTTTTGTGAAGATGGCATGTGTGTGTGTGTGTCCAAGGGAGGTGTTGTCCAACTTTCCCCTTGACCCCATGACAGTGTTTTGGCCATAAGTTGGCCTAAAGAACTCTGAACTGGATGATTCTATAGGAGAAGAAGCCCAGAACCTAGCCCTTGAATGTCTAGAAGCAACGAACTAAATCCTACCATAAGACCCTTGAATTTGAGGTTGAAAGTCGAATCTGGTCGTCATGTTACGGAGCGAGTTCTGTTTTTGAGTCATAAGTTGAGTTATATTGATCCAAATGGAGTGATTCAAATCCCTCTCAAAGTAGCAACATAGGGCGTAGCTTCATGAAGAAAGTGTGGCAAGTATGGCTCGTTTGTTCCCATAATTTCGTCAAAGTAAGGTGAAGTGAGGACACGATTACGTCCTAGAGAGATGGTCTCGGGGGAGGTCAGAGTGTAAAAACCATAACTCTTGATTAGGAGTCGAATGGCTGATTTAGAGGCTATGGAAAGCTAAGAGATAGGAGAACTTCTGGTCAGAAGACCATAGTGAACAAAAAATGTGTATGGCTAGTCAAAATGGTAGTTAGAAAAATAAAATAAAAAAGGGGGTCTTGAGATGAAAATTTGAAACAAGGTACAGAAGTGTTGTGTCTTTGTTTTGTGTTACCTAATAAGAAGTGTTAAATGTTGATATTAGTAAGTGTAAAAGAGAGTGCTCTTGAAGGATCAAGGTTTATGTTGGTAGGTATAAGAATATGTGTGATTCAAGTGGTGAAGTAGTAATAAACCAATTGGGTAATTTTATGTAACCCGGATTGTTTAAGGCTAAGAAATCTTATGACTTGTTAATTGCAGATCCTTTGGAGTAGCCTTGGTTTTTGACTTCCTTGGGAGACTTGTGGATTTTGAATCCAAGGGAAGGTAGGGGATCTTATGAACCTTCTCACAACTTATACCATGGTTTGTGAAGTCTGTACCATTCCATGTGAGCTGTGTGATTTTCTAATGATATATATAAATGTGTATATTTTATAACTATGGAATTCTTTGAATTAATTGGTACATGATGTTTTAAATATCCATGTGGGTGAATGCTTTAATGAAATTGTTTTAAAGCATGACATGGGTATGGGATTTGTGTGAGGAGTCGGATTGATGTAGTGGTTGGGACTATGACTAGTCCACAGGTTGTAGTCGGAAAGGTCACGAGATATCACGGGATGTGGGCATATCCACTGGGTGGTAGTCTGACAATTTATTAGATTATCTGGGATGTGGGCATATCCTGCTGGGTAGTAAGTCGACAATTTGTCGTTGTTCGGGGGATGATCGGCTAGTCCACGGGTGAAAGCCCGAAAGAGTCAGCGATGAGGAGTCGGGATGTTGGTATGTGCATCCATTTGTTTCCACATCAACCTATTAATTGAAAATGCTCATGTTTTGAGATGTGTTGAATTATTTGTATTTTGAAATGTTTTATAAGCATGGCTTATTATGGGATTCACCCTGCGAGTTGTCAGAACTCCACCCCCATTATTCCTCCACCTTAGATGCGGTACGAGACCGGTATGACTTGAGTTTGACTTACGGGGTTTGGAGGTTGGGGAATTGTCGTCGACCTTAGCATCTTGGTGGATGGGCATACATTTGAGGAACATCTAGTGTTGTGTGGAGGTTCACACTGTATATTTTGGACAGTTCATATCGATCATGGGTCATTGTATATTTGGCTTGTGGCTATTAGTTTGGGACACTTTGTAGAAAGTTTTGGGATTTTGTGTAAATATTATTTTGATCAGAGTGTAGTGGATAGTCTTAGGTTCATTGAGGACTTACCTCGATCTGAGATATGTATATATATGTTTTGAGACTGGAGTTGAGTTTGTTACGTTTCTAGGCGATTACTCCAAGTGGAGTTTTGGACTCAGGTTTTGAGGAAATACAGGTTGATATATATGGTGTGTAGGGCTAGGGGTAGCCCTTTTATCTGAAGTGTTGGATTTTACTTGAAAGTCCTATGTTAGGGACTCATGATGAAAAAAAAAAAAAAAAAAGATGGTGATAAAATAATATAAATCACATCGTGAAATCGGGTGTGACGGTGTGCGGGTACGGGTTCGAGTGTCTGGGTACGTAATCGCAAAGTGCCCGGAGATGTGTGTTTTCACCCATTTTCCATGTTTTGATACCAAATCAACTCTTCACTTCAAACACACATCAAAACCATTCCATATATCTCTTGTAAACTCTTTTCTACTCAATTCCTCTTTCATTCCTTATCTTATTTCAAAAATCCATCATGAATTACTCTCAAACCCACTCTAATATGGGTTATGACTCATACACAACCTAATCATAAACGTTAATTAGGGTTTGTTCTAAACCCTAACTCATTTACTTACAATTTAACCATGAATCCAACCTAAAATGAAGGATTCTATACCCATCTTGTGCCATATGGGGTTTTACCCACCTTACTTTCCATAATTTTTGGGTTAAGATGAAACCCTAGCAAAACCCTAGGTTTGGGTAAGATAATAATCATGCAAAACCAAAGATCCATACTCAAATTTTGTAGTTCCATACCTTGTTGGCTTGATCTTGGCTCCTCCATCTTCTTCCTCTTCCTCTTCTTCTCTCCTTTTGCTCTCCCCTCTCTCTCCCTACGGTTTTGGTCCTCAATGAGACCAAATTTGTCATTAAATTCCATGTTTGCTAAGGCCATGTTTGGCCCTCCAAAACACATTTTTGGGTTAAGTTTCATTAATTGCATCTTAGTCCTCCATCTTGCCACATTTGTATTTCGATTTCCCTTTTATTGTATTTTGGCCTCTAATCTTCTAGAATTACCGACAATTCCCTGTATTTTATCTTTGGCCTCGAATCACGTAAATTATGACTTTTAAATTCCCTTTTGGACAATTTTACATATTTGTCCTTGTGTCTTTAATATTTCCGGGTCTCTCGTTTCCATGTTTCGCATTTAACTCACGAAACATTCAAATTAGGCTTACAAAATACCCTAAACAAGTCCGAAAACTACTAGGGTATATTTTTGGGGCGTTACATAACGTGGTGGGTTGGAGGAGCATGGAGTGGTTAGTTTTGACTCACATTTTTCATGAACTTGTGAGAAGCTTCTGGATGACAATTGATTGTCCATGTGAGCACTAGTAGAGGTATTAAGCCCTTTTTATGAGCATTAAAAACTCATGCAAGTATACGAATCGTATAAGTAATATAAGACTTTCAATTTAAATCCCAAAATATAGAACCCACTGGGAAGGATGGTTTGAGTGGGGGATTAAGTACCCCGACTACTTGATAATTTCATTCTTTGAGAGGAAGGGTGATTTGAAATGTTGTTTATAAAAAATAAAACTAAACTAAAACAAAACAAAACTAAGATTGATTCTCAAAAGTTCATAAGTAAATGGATTGATTTTAAAAAAAAGCTCTAGGAAAAGATACTAGGTCTGATTATCTTTGTTGATGACTTTATGATTTATATTCATGAAGTGCTGATTGAGTGAAAATATACTTGTGCTTATCCAAGGAAAAACGGTATGAGGTTTACACTTCCGTGTCTCCTTAATTTCTCACACTAACTCCCTATTCTCTGTTGGGTCCATCTAGGCCATTAAATGATATACTTTTCTAAGGCGATTCTTTCCTTGGGAATCCTATTGGTCACCTCTCGGTCCATACAATAAGATTACCCGGATTATGCTCGAATCGATCACCTCTCGGTCCATACGATCCTCACATAATGTTGGGTGATGCTTCCTCTAATAAAATCCATTTAGTACTAGGCATTCCTAATTTCGTAAACTTCTTTGATTAGATTAGGTTGATTTTGTCAATTGAAAGACATTAGAAAGCAAAGGTCAAGGCCTAAGGGTATACTTTCAGCTGTCACTATGGAAACCCTTTGAGTTCTAGGTCTCAAACTCACTTTCTAACACATAATAATTAGGAAAAACCATAATAAACCCAACAACTATATCAACCAACATCAACAAAAGAATAAATTCATAAAACCATTCTAAAAATTATATAAATCAGGCCTCAACTTTAACAACCAACCTTAGAAGAAAGTTTAGCTACTCATTACAACCAAGAAATCCAACAAAACTATGTTTAGTATAAACATAACAATGAAAGATTAAGAGAGAGGGTAAAGTTTAGAGATACAAAACAAATGAGAGATGAAATTCGTCTCAAACTTTGCTTTAAGGTTGCAAGCAATCCTCTAATAGCTGGATCTTCAAAATAAGCTCCAAAATCAAAGTAAAATTAAAGGAAATAAAAAACCCTAAGTTTCTAAACCTAGAGAGAGAGAAACCCTAGGAGAGGGCATCCTATTTCCAAGTTCAAACCCTAAAATAATATGAAAGGAGCCTTTAAATACACATTGAAAAATGGGCCAAAACAGGCCCAAAAATGGAAAGTTTTGGGCCAAATCATCGTGTGGTCACGACCACACTGCAATATGTAAAAACATTGTTGCAGGAAAGTGGGTTATTAGTCGCGACCACGCCGAGTGTTGTTCACGAGTTTCTTGCGAGAGAAGAGCTCACATGGTGTGACCATATCGAGCGTTAATTTAACAGTCTTTGTGGTCGCGACCCTGCGCATCTCTACTATGCAATTTTCTTCATTTTACGATGTCATGACCATAAATGCACATGGTCTTGACCGTAGCTTCTCCTTTACGCATAACTTCATTTCTTGCCCAAATTGATTGCTTTTCGCCTCGTTTTTTTTGTTTCTACAAAATACACAAAGAAAGGTGGTTAGGCATGAAAATGAGTAAGAAGGGTTCTTAGTTAGCATCTAAAACATGAATTATGCTAGGTTTTGCACTAATAAAAGCTAACCTAAAGCACACCTAATAAATACCGCCAAACTTAGTATTTTGCTTGTCCTCAAGCAAAGTAATAACATACTTTCCTTATTCACAACTAACAAATATGTTGAGAAACAAATTGGGATAGTGAATGATAATTTACCTTAAGGATCTAACCTTCCTACAACACAAATAAAGCTTCGAGATAACATTTTTCATAAATAATAGATTGGCCATAAGTTGAACAACCTAAACCAAAGTTCTCAAGTGCGTGTGTGTAGTCTTTTCTCTCTAGCCAATTGCACTTCAGATAGAATTAGATGAGCTTGAGTGGAATGGGGATCTCTCACTCACATGTGAGTGTGTAAGACTCCATAGGCTTGTTTGACATATCACTCTCCACTAATGTAGGCAATGCACAACACTTAGGATCAACTAGGTCTTTATATAGTTTGTAATGTATGGCTTAGGTAAAGGTGGTTGAATAGGTCATTTACGCTCAAGTGTACCCAAAACATACATATTCTACTTTTTCGTCACTTGTTGTTCATCCTTTAGCATATTGCATTCTTTTTCAATTGAACCACTTAAGCTTCCCCCCAAACTTAGCTTATTGCATCTTTTTCATCACAAAGCTCCCCTTAAACTTGCATGATTTTCACCATCTTCACAAGAACGCTAAGAGCTTTATTTTTCACGGATTGCAAGGCATAGAGTAGTCCAATGTTCAATCTCTTTAAGCTTTCTACCTACCCTATGTAACGAGCTTTAAGTCAGTAACTCTTAGACCAATTAGCCTTGGGTTGCTAGGTGTTGAAACACCCCTTTGGACTTAATTACTTACGGTAGGAAGGCTATGAGGCCAAACTTACTCCTCATTTCTTTAGTCTTTCTTTTCTTTCTTTTTCTTTCTTTTTCTACTTTTTTTCTTCCTTTTTCTACCCCAAACCTCCCTTTATTTTCATTCAAGGCACACCCACTTCAACCAACATCCAATTCACACTACATGTATTCACAAGAAATTGCATTGAAAGCAACATATTGAGGGTAAACAAGGGTTCTTTTGAATGAAGGGTATTCAACAAAAAGGGTTAAGGGGCTCATTCTTGGCTTTTCTTGAAAGAAAATGGCTAATATGACTCAAATTTGGTGACTATGGATATATGCACAAAAAGATTAGCTAAAAAGGCTCAACCGGTCCAAGGATGACCTATATCATTTCCTAATTGTCGTGTTGCCTACGATTTCGCCTCAAGTGATAATTGAACAAGTTCTAAAGTCTCAAGAGATTAAGATATGAATTGATCACCTAATTCTTCTCTAAACCAAGCAAAATTGACCAAAAGGGTAAATGACTTGTGTTAAAGATGCTAAGAACAAGTGGTTAGGTCTACAACTATGTGGTCAAACCACTATGCTTTACATTCAAATATCTCTTATTTTCTTTATATGAAAGAAATTTTAATCATTATTCATCATAGACATCACAACTATCCCAAAACAAGCTCAACCAACAACACAAACACACTGAAAAAAAAAAAAAACCTAAAAACTAGAAACATTTAAAAGCAAATAAAACACACAAGTAACTAAAGGAAAACACTAAAACATGATAACTGAAGCTGTTGGAAAAGTTTTAACCCTAGGGACATCGGACACCCCCTAATACCCCCAAACTTAAAATATGCAATGTTCTTCATGTACGAGATATGAAAGTTAAGAACAGAGGACTCCCCTAGATGATCAATTATGATCATTGGGCTCGGGTTGAGGTGGGTCTTGATGAAACTCTCCCACTAAGAATCAACTTCAATGTCTTGAAAAATACAAACAAAAACTAACATAAGCACCAAAAATAAAATCAAAATGTAAAACATACTAAAATAACTAAAATCAAACTAAAATTGGAAATGAATGGAAATTGTTATTATTCTTTTCTACTTAGGTTGCCTCCCAAGAAGCTGCTCCATTTTTTAGAGTCCAGTTGGATTCATTGGGGAAGTTTAAGATCTTCGCTTTGGCCCTTCATCCATTGTGGCCAATACTCCCTCTTCATCCTCAATGCTCGCGAGGATGAGCTTCTCCACCTCTGTATTGTGTGATGTAAGCTCAAATGCCAACTCTTTGTTAGGGAAAGAGTTGGTCTTTAATTTACATCCTTCAAGAGTGTCCTCTCGAAGGATCATATGTGCTTGCTTCTCAATGTGCAAAAATGAGCTCTCTATCTTCATGCATGCTCTTCTTTCCTCATTTGTTAGTAGTATGCTTCGACGGAGGTTGAACTTCATTTTCTCCTTACCAAAAAGTAAGGCCATTTCCTGATGTTCGACATTTATCCACACTTGACTTGTGGCAATGGAGGGTTTTTCTATAAATGAAACTTGTCTGTTCTCTTCCATGCCAAAAGTCAAAGAATCCATGTGGAAATTGAAGTCTTCAACCCCAACTAAGACATTTTCAATTATAAGCTCCGGATGTTTCTTTTCAACTTGCTTCTCTTTCAATGATGGCTCTTTGTCAATTGCAAGCTCATTATTCTCAGCAAATAACGGGACTTGAAATTCTCCCTTAAGGACCAAAGGCATTTTGTCACTTTCCATTATGTTCTTGTCTTCATCCAATTTCGGGCTCGAAAGTTCATCTTGTAACACCCCGAAATATACCCTAGCAGTTTTCGAACTTGTTTAGGGTATATTCGCCATCGGAATTTTAGAAATAAAAGCGATGGAGCAGGAAATTAATAAGAGAGCAAATGGGTAAATATGTAATTTACCACTTGAGGACCTAGTGGTCATAAATGGGAAAGAGGAATTAAAGTGGTCTTTTACCACTTGAGGACATAAAAGGCATAAATCAAGAAGTTTATATGCCATTATGAGATTTGAGAAAGTTGGGAATAGAAATAAAGAGAGAAATGGGGACGAGAGGCAATTAGAGAAACTTAAAAGCAAAAATTGGGTTTGACTTGGCCAAACATGGCCTTAACTTAAAAATGGGATTTAAGACCAAATTGGTCTCATTTTTAGGGAAGCTAAAAACCATAGAAGAGAAGAGAAGGGGAGAAGAAGAAGAAGAGGAAGAGAAGAAGAAGATGAAAGAGAGAAGTTCAAGCAAGGCCAAAAAGGTATGGAACTTTGGATTTTTGTATGGAACTAAGAACTCTTGTATGAATTTCCATACAATTGCATGATTAGTAGCTTGCCCAAACCTAGGGTTTGATAAAAGTTCATCCCAACATGGGTTTCTTGTTGGTATTTGATTTATTTCTAGGGTTTTGATAGGATTTCATCCTAACCCAAAGATTATTGAGAGTAAGGTGGGTAAAACCCCAAATGTACAAGAAAAACATGGAATCCTCCCTTTGAGGTTGGATTCATGGTTTAATTGCAAAGTAAAGGAGTTTGGGTTAGAACAAACCCTAACAAATTCTTGTATTTGGTATGTGTATGGGTTATGACCCATATTAGAATTGTGTTTGAGAGAAAATCATGAAAGGTTTTGATGAAAGATATGTATTGAATGATAATTTGAGTAGAAAAGAGATTATAAGATGAATTTGGAGTGGTCTTGACGTGTTTATGGAGTATTGTGTTGATTTGGGTATCAACATATTGAAAAATGGGAGAAAAACACACATTCTGGGCATTTTTTGGTGACTTGTACCTGTACACCTTGAACCTGTACCGGTACAGGTGCTCGAGCAGGAACACAATGCCGTCTGAGGTCGGACACATCTTAGGTACACCTGCTTTGTTTGACCAATTTTTTGTATTTTAGCCATAACTTGCTCATTTATTATCGGTTGAGTGATTAGTGGATAATTAAAGCTAAGCTTGAGAGAGCAAACATCAAATAAATATATTCAAATTTTGATTCTATGTGGCCCAAAATTCACTCAAAGTGGGGCCATGTTCAAGCCAAATTTATAGTTGTTTTGAACATAAGTGGTAAAGTTGTTTTAGGACATAACTCAATTCGAGCTCAGGTTGGGTGATTCCAATTGGAGAAGAGACCATAGCACCTTAGCTTTAAAGGAGTACAAAGAAAAAGTGTCAAATATGGAGTCAAGACACTGGAAAATGAGTATTTCAAACTGTCCCAAGTGTAATATCAGTAAATTGACTAGTTTGTCACGAAAATGCCATAACTTTAGTTTGGATGATCCGATTGGAATGATTCCAATTTATAAGTAAAGTAGATTCATAGAGGAATAAGAATACATGAATGAGGTGTGATCCCATAGACATCATACTTTACAAGTATATGAAGTGCCATGTGTAATAGGCATGAAACAAATAGAAAATGCAACATGTATAAATGTGTTCATGAAACATGAATGTGATATGGAAAATGAAAACGAACTGAAACATGAATACGAATGAAGAATTAATATGTGTGACACATAATATGGATTTAAGTTATATAGTTATTATCATATATAACCCGAGAAAAAAGAGTAATAAAGGATATGAAGACGAGAATGTGATTATGATCGAGTTATGAGTTCTATTTGTAGAAATATATATATATATATATTGATTTGAATTATTGTTATTCGAAATGTTTGTCAAATAGAAATGCATGTGCATGTATTTGAGCTATAAATTCTTGCGTAAGTAAGGCGATTTGATGTATCATTGAATGGCCAGGCATGTGATTCACCAGCTGGTCGTCATGAGGTAATCGTAAATATTGAATGTGAAATCACATTTTTATTGAATGACCAACACGACGAGATTCACCAACTGAATTCGTCATGAAGGTAATCGTAATTATTGAATGCAAAATCACATTGCTACTTGTAACACCTGGTATATGTTTCGTTATATTCAAGTAAGGATTTTTGGGGAGCAAATGCAACTTATGCCCTATGATATTTTAAATTGTGATTAAGATTAGCCATCTTAATGGTTGGTTTAATTAGAGGATTAGTAAAGTGTGTTAGATTGCATTTTTATGGCATGTGGGTCAGTTACGATTAGGTAAGTTTAGTGGTTTTGTTAGGGGTTTGAAATTAAGTATGTCTTGAAAGGACCACTTTGAAAAACTTGTTAGTGGAGAGGGACTAAAGTGTAATATCATGTGAGGCTATGTGGCATCATGAGGGCATGACACCTCATATATGCATGGTAGGAGATCTTGACACATGGCAAGTGCATGAGAAGAGCTTGCCATGTGCCAAGCAAACCAATTCCTCTTGGTTTTGGATGCTAGGAAGTGGAAAATTTTGGAAATTTAGAAAGTGAGAGAGAGTTCTAGGGAGAAGCTAGAGAGAAGGAGGAGAAAAGGCTTGAAGGAAAGCTTGGTTTTTGGTGGAAAAAGTTCACTAAGGTATGTAAACATGATCTTTGAGGCCTTAGTTGTATTTCTTATGGACTTTGGTTATATCTAGGGTTTTGTTGGGACATCCCAACCACAGATTTGATGAAAGAGTGTGTTTGGTGGAACCTAAATTGTAAAAGACCGATTTTGTGAAGATGTCATGTGTGTGTGTGTGTCGAGGAGGTGCATCGGCTTTCCCTTGACCTTAATGATGTTTTTTGGCATAAGTTGGCCTAAGAACTCGGCTGGATGATTCTAGTTGGAGAAGAAGCCCAAGACCTAGCCCTTCGAATGTCTAGAAGCAACCAAGAACTAAACCTTACCATAAGGCCCTTGAATTTGAGGTTGAAAGTCAGATACAGATTCTGTCCCCTGTTCTGGAGCAGTTCCTGTTTTTTAGTCATAAGTTGAGTTATATTGATCCAAATGGAGTGATTCAAAATCCTTCTCAAAGTAGCCACATAGGGGCGTAACTTCATGAAGAAAGTATGGACAAAATTATGGCTCATTTGTCCCCATAATTTTGTCAAAGTAAGGGTGAAGTGAGGACACAGATTCTGTCCCTAGGAAATAGTCTCAGGCAGGTCAGAGTGTAAAAACCATAACTCTTGATTCCGAAGTCCGAATGACCTGATTTAAGAGGCTATGGAAAGCTAAGAGATAGGGAAACTTTTGGTCAGAAGACCATTGTGAACAAAAACATGTATGGCTGGTCAAATGGTAGTTAAGAAAAAAAAAGAAAAAAGAAAAAGGGTCTTGAGATAGGCTGAAACAAAGTACAAGTATTGTATTATTGCTGTTTATTATTTACCCTAATAAGGGTGTTAAATGTTGATATTAGTAAGTGTAAAAGAGAGTGCTCTTGAAGGATCAAGGTTTATGTTGGTAGGTATAAGAATTTGTGTGATTCGAGTGGTGAAGTAGTAATAAACCAATTGGGTAATTTTATGTAACCCGGATTGTTTAAGGCTAAGAAATCTTATGACTTGTTAATTGCAGATCCTTTGGAGTAGCCTCGGTTTTGACTTCCTTGGGAGACTTGTGGATTTTGAATCCAAGGAAGGTAGGGGATCTTGTAACCTTCTCCTGCTTATACCATGGTTTGACAAAATTATGTACCATTCCATGCTTGAACTGTGTGATTTTCTAATGATATATATAAATGTGTATATTTTTATATCTATGGAATTCTTTGAATTAATTGGTACATGATGTTTTTAAATATCCATGTGGGTGAATGCTTTGTGAAATTGTTTTAAGCATGACGCTGGGTATGGGATTTGTATTAGAGAGTCGGATTGATGTAGTGGACAGGACTATGACTAGTCCACAGGTTGTAGTCCCAGGAGAAAGGTCACGAGATATACGGGATGTGGGCATATCCACTGGGTGGTAAGTCCCGGCCAATTTGTCGTTATACGGGATGGGCATATCCACAGGTAGTAGAGTCCCGACAATTTGTCGTTAGGGGATGATCGGCTAGTCCACGGGTGAAGCCCAAAGAGTCAGCGATGAGGAGATTCGAGATGGTGGTATTATTGCATCCATTTGTTTCCACATCAACCTATTAATTAGAAAATGCTCATGTTTTTCGGATGTGTTGGGTGTTGTATTTTGAAATGTTTTTTATAAGCATGGCTTGTTGTTATGGGATTCACTGCGGGTTGTCGAACTCACCCCGTTATTCCCTCCACCTTAGATGCGGTCACGAGACCCGGTGCATGACTTGAGAGTTTGACTTGCGGGGTTTTGGAGGTTGGGGGTGTCACGTCGTATAGCATGCTTGTGGTTGGGCATACATTTTGAGGAACATCTAGTGTTGTGTGAAGGTTCATACTGTATATTTTGGACAGTTCATATCGATCATGGGTCATTGTATATTTGGCTTGTGGCCATTAGTTTGGGAGACTTTGTAGAAAGTTTTGGGATTTTGTGTAAATATTATTTTGATCAAGTGTAAGTGTATGATCTTAGGTGCATTGAGGACTTACCTCGGTCACGGATATGTATATATATGTTTTGAGACGTAGGTTGAGTTTTAATTACGTTTCTAGGCGATTACTCCAAGTGGGTTTTGGACTATGAGTTTTGAGAAATACGAGGTTGATATACTAATGGTGTGTAGAAATTTGAGTGGTAGCCCCTTTTTATGCAAAGTGTTGGATTTTGAAAGAGTCTATGTTAGGGACTCATGATGAAAAAAAAAGATGGTAAAAATAACATAAATCCTGCCGTGGAAATCGAGAGGTGTGACACTCTTTGAATGACAAACGAGGACATAGATTACCAAGCCCCGAATCGTCGTGAATAATAGACTTCTATAACCATATGTGAGGATGGGTATAATTGAATGCAAAAATCCCGTTGCTCTTGGATGACAAACGGGACGGGATTCTGCTATTTGAGATTTGTATCGTGAATGTGGAAACTTCTATAACCATATGTGAGATATGGTATAATTGAATGCAAAAAATCACATTGCCTCTTGAATGACAAACGAGACCAGATTCACCAAGCGAATGCATCGTGAGATATCGACTTCTATAGCCATATGTGAGATGGTATAATTGAATGCAAAAATCACATTGCTACTGAATGACAAACAAGACAGGATTCACCAATTGAATCTGTCGTGAATGTCTACTTCTATAGCCATATGTGAGATGGTAATATTGAATGCAAAATCACATTGCTACTGAATGACAAACAGGACAGGATTCACCAACTGAATATGTCGTGAATGTTAACTTCTATAGCCATATGTGAGATAGTGACAGTAATGAACACATTACTCTTGCTTGAATGACAAACAGACGAGTTCACGATTGAATGTCTTTGAGATAATAAACTTCTATAGCTATATGTGAAATCACAAACCGAAAAGTGAAAAATGACATTGAAAATTGTATTTGTTTAAATATCTTTTACATTACACAGACATAGTAAAAAGACATTATTTTGTAAATGCATTTTGTTAAATGTGAATATTATGGGTCTTTTGAATTTGTAAATGTTTATGGGATTGCCAAAATGAAGTGCTTCCACGTATTTAAAAAGTCTAAAATAGATATCTAAACAAAAATGTTTTGAAGATAATTAAAAACGTCGGAGTAAGCGGAAATAGGCTTGGATCCATCATAGGGTCTAGTCGAGGATTCGGGGTCGCGACACTTTTGAAAATTAAAATTTAATAAAACCAAATAAAATGTTTTGAGATGATAATTAGAAAATATTTAGATAAACCCGAGGGCTCAAACTTGGATCAATAATCGGGTCGAGTCGAGTTCGGTCGCGACACTTTTGAAAACGAAAATTTAATAAAACGAAAACTAAAAGAATTAAACAGGCGTCCCCGGATCATGAAATGTAATTGCTAAAAGGGATTTGATTAATGGCTTCGGCCGTGATAATGATATGAGTCTAATATGTATCGGTATCAGTCTGATTTGACCATGTATGTAATTAATATGACTTGATTTGTTCCGATTTGCCATTGTATATGTATAAGTTTGTTTTGAATATGATCTGACATGCCATACATGTAGAAGACATGAATTGAAACTTGTAAAAGACATGGCACAGGGAAGTAATACGAACAAGATAATGATATGGAATCTGAAAAGGATAAAATATATAATATGATATGAGTTTAGAAGTCACATAACAATGGGCTTCGTTATATGCATAGGAAAGTAAATGTAAAAGATAGTAGCGGCAGATTATTGTTAGTGCGTTCTTTGTCTATATGTTCCCACTAAGCGTAAAGCTTATACGGAGTGTTCAATCGTATAGGTGCGAAGATGAGATAAAGAGAGACGGACATTCCACCTGGCCGATACGGGCCCATCTCGGGAGATAGGTCTTCAGCCGTGGCTGATTCAGCGATCTACGATGTTTGTATTAGATATATGTACATGTATAAGTAATTGTATAAGTAAATGGGACTTGGCGTATGTGTATAGATTTTAATGGATCACAGCCAGGTGGTAGTTCCTTTGTATATGTAAATGATTTTTAGTTATTACAAAAATTGTTTGTATATCCACAGGTATAAGTTCAGCTCCAAAAAAAAAAAAAAAAAAAAAAACAGGTGAAGAGTATCAGATATAGTCTCTCGCTCCCCGAAACCGGTTCGGATCTGCCAATTGGGTCGGACCGGGAATCGGGGCGTGACACATCTTAAAGGCTTAAAGTTATGTCTTCACTCTTCTTCATGTCATCATTCTTTGTGTCGCTTGGGAGTTGCCTTGAAGATTGTTTCTTTAGAACTTTTTCTAATTCCTCAACTTGTATTGCCAATCTATCCATGATAGCACTCATTTCTCTACTAAGATTTGTACAATTGGTTCCAATGTTGGCTATCATGTTAGCATCCATCTTGGTTTCCATATTTGGCAACTGCATTTTTAGAGCATCTTTATCTTTCTTAGTTTCTTCCTTCAATGCAAGGAATAACTCTTCATCATATGGTTGTCGGAATTGTTCTTGATAGTAGAAACTTGAACTTTCTTGACTTCGCATAATTGGATTTCCATAGTATAAATTGTCATATGTCCCCTAACTCAAATGATAGTAGCTTGGCATAATGTTGTGGGGTTGGGAGAAGTAACCCGCATTGTTGTTGAAATAATTCGCCCCTTCAAAACTATACGCTTGTTGGCTCGTGGAAGCTTATGCTTGCCTTGTGGCGACATCCTCCTATTTTGTTTCTCTTTAGGATGTATGAGTGGCAAGTTGATTCTGGAGGTTGTAGAAGAGTTCATTTATCTCCTCATTAGACATTATGCTTAACACTTAAAAGAAAAATAAAAAATAAAGAAAAAAATGAAGTATAATAAATACAATTAAGAAACAAAAGAAAATAGGGAAACAAATATTTTGCTCAAATTTGAAAACTTCTCTTTTTCCAAAATATCAATCCAAACAACAAATCATACCTTCCCCGGCAACGGTGCCAAAAATTTGTCATACCCTTTTTATGAGCACTAAAAACTCACCGCAAGTGTACGGATCACACAAGTAATATAAGGTTTTCAATTTAAAACCCAAAATGTCGAATCCATAGGGAATGACGGTTTAAGTGGGGGATTGAGTACCCCGACTACTTGATAATTTCACTATTTGAGCGGAAGGGTGATTTAAAATATTGTTTATCTAAAATAAAACTAAACTAAAACAAAACAAAACTAAGATTGATTTTCAAAAGTTCACAAGTGAATGGATTAATTTTAAAGAAAAGATCTAGGAAAAGATACTAGGGCTGATTGTCTCTATTTATGTCTTTATGATTTATATTCACAAAGTGCTGGTTGAGTGAAAATATATTTTTTCTTATCCAAGGAAAAACGGTATGAGGTTTACACTTCCGTGTCTTTCCTCAATTTCTCACACCAACTCCCTAAGCTCCGTTCGGTCCATCTAGGTTATTAAATGCGATACTTTTCTAAGGCGATTCTTTCTTTGGGAATCTTATTGGTCACCTCTCGGTTCATACAATAAGATTACTCGGACTGCGCTCAAATCGATCACCTCCCGGTCCATACTATCCTCACATAATGTTGGATGATGCTCCCTCTAATAAAATCTATTTAGTACTAGGCATTCCTAATTTCGTAAACTTCTTTGATTAGATTAGGTTGATTTTGTCAATTGAAAGACATTAGAAAGCAAAGGTCAAGGCCTAGGGGTATACTTCCAATTGTCACTATGGAAACCCTTTGAGTTCTAGGTCTCAAACTCACTTTCCAACACCTAATAATTAGGCAAAACCATAATAATACCAAGAACTACATCAACCAACATTAACACAAGAGAATAAATTCACAAAACCATTCTAAAAATTATATAAATTAGGCATCAACTTTAACAACCAGCCCTAGAGGAAAGTTTAGCCAATCATTACATCCAATAAATCCGACAAAACTAGGTTTAGAATAAACATAACAATGAAAAATTAAGAGAGAGAGTAAAGTTTAGAGATACAAAATAAATGAGAGATGAAGTCGATCTCAAACTTTTTGCTCTAAGATTTAAGAGAATCCTCTATGTTTGGATCTTCAAAATAAGCTCCAAAAACAAAGTAAAACTAAAGAAAATAAAAAACCCTAAGTTTCTAAACCTAGAGAGAGAGAAACCCTAGGAGAGGGTATCATCTTTCCAAGTTTGAACCCTATAATAGTATGAAAGTAGCCTTTAAATACACATTGAAAAATAGGCCAAAACAGGCCCAAAAAATGGAAAGTTCTTGGCCAAATCGTCACGTGGTTGCGACCACACTACAATATGTAAAAACAATGCTGCAGGAAATGGGGCTGTGGTCATGACCACGGCTTCTTCACTGCATAACTTCTTTATTTCTTACCCAAATTGCTTGCATTTCATCTCTTTTTCTTTGTTTCTACAAAATACACAAAAAAGGTGGTTAGGTATGAAAATGAACAAGAAGGGTGCTTATTTAGCATCTAAAACATGAATTATCCTAAGTTTTGCACTAATAAAAGCTAACCTAAAGCACACCTAACAGCTGCAACGTGAAGAGAGAGTTGATCTTTAGCAGACTTAACATGCCCCCTCAAACTTGGCTTGGGAATGGTAATGGCAAGTTTGGTACACAAGGTCTGGAGCCTAGCTAGGGACAAGGCCTTAGAAGAAGATTAGGTAGTTGTTCATACGAGGGAATGTCGCCGCGTTAAGCTTGGGTCGGCTTGATTAAGTTGCCCAGACAAAATGAACATCAGAGTTCAATATGTTTTGTTCGAGACATGATACCGCAGGTTTTGGCTAGAGCTTGTGCAAAGTTATCACGCCAAAGAAACGAGGCGGATGGTGGAAGATTAACACCCGATCTCTTTGAGCAAGTCACGGACCCCAGAATGCGTCGGAAGCGGCCTCCACAGAGACTGCGTTGCAGACGAGCTACAACACTTTGCTTGCGGGAGCTCCATGTGATGAGATTTCCTCCAAATTTATACAGATGCAGCTAAGCCCGACTTGAAGTCAATCCGATCTATGGTCGCATCACGAATCCGTCGAGAGTCGATGGTTATATGGAAGACGAACGCGTAGTGAAGAAGAAATGTGTTTTCTTGTATTCTAAACGTTGTATTCTGTCTAATTGTTTGCATTGTGGCGATGGCTTATTTGAAGACAACGATAGTGCGCTAATATACCTCAAAATCGTTTGCAAGCTTTGCCAATGGGGCAGCGTGGGTGCTTGCGGGAATTGACAATTTGTTAACGGGAAAAGCTTCATCGAGTCTTATTACAGATCAAATGTTGAAGTGCACCAATTGTGCCCGATCTGAAGTGATTGACAAATGGTGCACTATTAGTGGAGTGAAGTTTGTTGCCATAACACATAGGAGTGACAGCCGAGGTGGCATGAGCCATATTTGTTCTTTGAAGCAAATCAAGAGCATACTTAGGTACGATGAGATGTAACTCGGTAGAGGCATAGGCTCCTCAAGCCAAGAAAGTAGCTCACGGAACCAAGGGTTTTGAGCAAAAATTGGAGTTGAAGATCAGTGATGAATTGATGAACATCATCTTGGCTTTATCCGGTGACAAGGATGTCATCTACATAAACCAAGAGCAACAATAATCGACCGGTTTTGCGGGAATAAAAAAAAAAGATGTATCATATGTGGAATTTTGGAAGCCCCAGCAGAGAAGAGCACTCTTTAGTGTGTCAAACCAGGCTCTAGGGGCCTGTTTGAGTCCATATAGAGCCTTCTATAACTTGCGCACATGAGTGGTCATGGGAGGATTAACAAAGCCCTCGGGCTGAGTCATAAACACTTCCTCTTGGAGGTCCCCATTGAGGAAGGCATTATTGATGTCTAGCTGTTGAATGTCCTATTGTCCTGAGACAGCCAAGTTGAAGAAAATGTGAATAGTGGAAGCCTTCGCTGTAGGGCGTTTCGCAAAAGTCTACATCAGGTGTTTGTTGAAACCCCTTTTCTACTAGCCTTGCTTTGTGCTTGTCCAGAGAACTATCATCCTTAAACTTGGTTCTAAACATCCATTTGCACTGTACTAAACGCATATTATCCGAGTAGGGAACCAATTTCCAAGTGCTGCTATGCACTAAGGCTTGAAACTTAGCCTCCATTGCCTTTCGCCAATGAGGAATGGTGAGAACCACAGCAGCTGAAGGGGGTTCAGAATGATCGTCAACAGTAGTAGTAAACAGTCGTGGTTTTAATGCTCCAGTTTTGGACCTTGCGAGTATATGATGAATTGAACAGGGTTGTGTAGCTTGAGTAGGAACTGAGGTTGAGAACATGGACGGACCGATTTTGATGAGACACTGAGTTGTGGAGATGTAAAGCGAACAGGAATTAATGGAACATCAGTGTTGCAGTCAGGAGAGGATAAAGGAGGACTTATGGAGTGTGCAGATACCGAGGGACTGCTGCTTGGAGTGGAATCATCAGATAACTTGAGAGCACTACTGGGTAGAGAAGCTGTAGTGGATGGAAGAATGAAAGCTGGAGCTCCATGACTCTTAATAAAATCTGGGTTTGAAGGTGAAGATTGCACAATAAATAGATCTTTCTAGGGAAAGGTATTTTCATCAAAGCAAACACTCTTGCCAATGTATACACGGCTAGAGGGGTGCAGACATCTATATCCCTTGTGAAAGGGGCTATAACCAAGGAAAAGACACTTAGAAGTCTTGTCTTGAAGTCTAGCTTGTGTTTGTTGTTATGTGGTGCCAGTGGAAAACGGGCTGTAAGATATTTTGAGGAATTGATAGTGCGGCTTCTCATTATGAAAGAGCTTCAAATGGAATATACTCAGGCGATGAGTAGGTGATTTAACAAATAAACTGCTGCAACAAACGCCTCCCACCAAAATCTTTTATCCATGAAGGCTTTGGCTAGCAAGGTAAGGCCGATTTCAACAATGTTGCGATGCTTTCTTTTGGTCCTTCCTTGTTGCTGATGTGTATGAGGACATGGATGGCTGAAGTTTTCGATATTCTCCACCCCGTTCAGATTGCAAACACTTAATCTAGGTGTTGAATTGTCTTTCCACAAACTTATTAAAGTGCAAAAACACAGCCTCTACCTCAGATTTCAATCGAAGAGGATATATCCAGGTATTGAGTGTGAAATCATCAACGAAAGAGACATAATATCGATAACCATTCAGGGAACCAAGAGGAGTAGGACCCCATACATCTGAATGCACAACCCCAAAGGATGTCTTAGTACGAAGTGGTTGAGAGGGAAATGAGCTTTGATGAAGTTTCCCATTCTCGCAAGCATCAAAGAACACGAGATGTGTCGAGAGGTATGTGCAAGTTTATGTGTGAGATAACACTTTGTAAAACCTTTTTATTTGGATGCCCAAGCCGGCTATGCCATAAATCTACTTGGGACTGAACATTACAAGCAAAACTGAACTGATTACTAGGAAAATTACAAACTTATTGTGATGCTGTATTATTAGAGTTTGAGCTTCTAGTATCATGCTCACACACTGGTTGCTGCTGAAGATTGATGACTGAAGGATGACCCATAGTATGCAGCCCTTGTATACTGTTTGCAGTTATCGAATCTGAAGCTAAAATGGTATTAGTTGCTGAATGAGAGCTGAAATAGCAGCTGTTATTGAAACGATCTTCAAATTTTGTAATCCATGAATCAGGTGGGATCTTCAGATGGTACAAACCATTTTCAAGAACACTTTTCAGGAGTATTGCTTTTGTATGTTTGTCCTTCACAAGGCAGAAGACAGAATTAAATTCAACAATTACATCATTTTCTGAGGTGATTTTAGAAATGCTGAGAAGGTTTTTAGTAATTGAGGGAACAAGAAGAATATCTCTCAATAATGGTACTGCTGTTGATAGATTAAGATGACCAATATGTGATACAGGTAGTTGAGAGCCATCACCTAAAGTGAGCTTACCACAGCCATAGTAGTCAAATTTAGTCTCTATCGAGTGATCATCTGAGGCTACATGGTGTGTAGCACCACTATGAGTTGCATTGCTTGAAGTTTCAATGGAACTATTTGATTGTTGAGCAGGATTTTGATACCGAAGATCAAATCTGTAGAAGCACTTTAGGGATGTGTGTCTTGTTTTGTTGCAAATCTGGCAGAGTGGTTTATTGGCATTCATGTATACTCTTCCACCTCCAGAGGCAAAACATCCTCTTCCACCTCGAAATGGACGTCCTCTAAATCCTCCTCGAGGATTACAAACGTTAGGAGTGAAGGATGGTGATCTTTGGGGAAAATGAGCAGCTGAATGTGAAATATCAATTCTTTGTGGAGGAATCTGGTGACCTCGTCTCATGCGTACGAAGCATGTATTGACTGCAGGCGTGAAAAATTCCTTAAGAGTCGATTCACAATCAGATTCATGCACTAAAATGCGGGAGCCTCAAGTATGTAGTACCGATTCGTCATTAGTTATATGTTGTCAATGACTATTAAAGAATTTGCGAGTTTTCATTTTGCAAACTAACTGATGGAGCTTCCTCGCTTTCTTAATGGTTCGATTAAGTAATCGCCGATTGAAGAACCACGGCTTTAGACTTAGTGGAGAATAATTGCTCCAAAGGATAGTCCATACCTCAGCTTGATGTTTCACAAAGAACCACATGTCAAGCATTTGCTCAAATATTGAAGGCAGTGGCGGCTCATGACCGATTGATCAAGCAGGCCATGACCTATAATCTAGATTTTTGGTAGAGTTGAATCACAACGAGGATCGGCTATGATTCTTTGCAGTCGGCGTTGATCGAGAGAAAATCATAGTTCATGTGCTCTTTACCAACCAGGTGAATCTTTGAGACTTCCAAAATATGTAGTTTGATCGATCCATCTTGATGTTGATTGGAGCCAAGGTAGATGGAACACCCATTGGCAGTGATGAAAGAGAAGTGGACGAAGTGAGTCTGAGGAAGAGAAGAGGAAAGAGTGACCATTGAAGCAAGCAACTATTTATGATACCATGTGGGCAAAAGCTTGACAATGAGAGAAAACAGAGAGGTCAAAACAGAGTGCAGGTGCTTAATCTTGGTAAGAATATTAAGCACACGGAAAAATTATGGTCACCCAAGTCAGCGTTAGTGCGCACCTAAGCGACTTCTCAACACGGCTATCTACTAAGTTCTTGAAACTCAAATCCTAAAGGTGAAAGAACTTAGTCTTTATATTAAAAGCGTAAATTACAGTATAAAGAGAAGGCCTTATATAGAATTTAGGCTATATAACCTAGAAAATACAAATTACAATCCTAAGGAAAATACAAATTATAATCCTAGGAAATTACAAAATAAATATAATAATATAATAATCTAACATCCCCTCTCAAACTCATGGTGGTTTAAGAGAAACAATTCTGAGTTTGGAAGCTAAAGCTTGAAAAGTTCTTGGAGGAAGTGATTTGGTGAAGATATCAGCTAAGCGATCCTGAAATGGCGGAAGTGTAGGTGTACCTGAATCGGATGATGACGAATGAAGTGACAATCAATCTCAATATGTGTGTCGACTATCTTGCTACTTGGGGATCTTGACTCGAATCGAATCAGTATACTTGGCACGAAGTAAGATAATAACCATGCGAGGAAGAAGAAACTTCTAGACCGAGAAAGTAATTAAGAGTAAGGATCTTTCATTTCAAATTGTGACCAAGAAAGTGCTTTAGATCCACGAATGCCTTGCATATCATCACTGTAATAATCATATCATCAACATACAAGAGGAGAATAGTAATACCATGACGGACCATCTTAGAAAAGAGCATCAAAGAATTTGCACGAAAAACTATCTGAGAATGTAGTAGAAGTAGACTTTGCAAACCATGCTCGAGGAGCTTGTTTTAAGCCCATAAAGTGCTCAGCATTAGTCGAGAAATACTGCGTGAGGGGAACCCGGAAGGTGAGGAATGGCCAGGTGGAAGGCACCGTATAAACTATACGAGGTTCGCGAATTAAGAAGCGATTTTTGACATTAAATGCGAAGAGTGACCATTTGTGGCCATGAAATGACAATAAGAGTCTTGCGAGAGAAAGTCAAAGGCCACGAGGGCAAAGTCTCCCTCATAATCAATCCCATACTCCTGTTAAAACCCACGACAAAATGAGCCTTGTAGCGTTCAACTCCAGTACCATCCGTCAGTCTTCATCTTATAAACTCATTTACAACTGATAGTAGATTTTCTAGAGGAGATCCAACCAGATCCGATATTTCGATTTATCACGGTGCATCAATTCTTCTTTCATAGCTTCTTTGCCATAAGGGTTAGAGGAAGCCTCATAGAAAGTGCGGGTTCTGAGAAGGCGGGCGGAAGCGATGAAGTCACGAGGTGAGAGGGAGAGTAGTTGCAGATGGAGACGGCGAGTTCATGGGGAGTCGGGGAAGGACCCCGGGGCGGGGATCCCGCGGTTGGGGTAGTATCGGTGGAGCCACGTCGATGATCGGTGCGGGAGCTCATCGGATGCGCCGGAAGGAACATGATGTAGAGGGGGGGACTCGGATGGGAGGTGGGAGACTCCCCGGGGGAAAGGTTAGGAGAGGATCGATAGAATTAGGGAAGCAGGAACATGAGGTAGTTGGTAAAAGCATTTTGTGTTTGGGCCACATCTTGAAACACGAGAGGCGTTAATGGGATCATAACACCTATAACCTTTTTGACCTATTCCATACCTAAGAAAACAACACAAGCGAGAATGGCGAAGTTTAGCAACATGATCATGAAGAACAAAACAAACACATCAGAGCTACAAGTAAGTCATAGGAGGAGATAGCGAAGCGAGCGTATCATGAGGGTTTGATTACGAGCGATGGGGAGAAGGACAGATTGATGGTGTAAACGGCTTGATGAAGCGACTTCCCAGGCAGGAGTAGTAGCGTATTAGTATACGAACAACATCAAGAATATGGCCAAGTTTGCGCTCATTACTGCCATTTCTTTGAGAAGTGCGATGAAGGAATGAGGCATTACCAAATGATGTAGAATAGATGTAAATTCATAGAGCTTTATATTCTTGACATTATCGGATCGAAAACTTTGATAGGTTTAAGCGTGTTTCCAATCATTTTGAAGTAAGAATCACGATATATTTGATAGAGTTGAGCAATTTTGAAGATAAATCCAAGTATATCGGAAAAATCATCCACAAAAAATAACAATAACATGCCCAGATTAGAAATGGGAGAGGGCCCCTTACATCAGAATGAATAAGATCGAAAAGAAGAAACAACATGAAAACACGTATTAAATAGTAAAAGCAGTTGTTTCCAGAGTGTAGGAATACAATCAAAACAATTATTTGACAGAACCTAACAAACCCCTAGAAACTAGTTGTTCCAACTCTGAGATAGATGCATGACCAAAGCGAGGCCATAAGCGAGAGAAGAAGTACTCTTGTATGAGGCGACGAAGCAGAGAAGACGAGAGGGAATGATAAATGAAGAAAGATGGCTCGGCAACCTTAAGTATACGGGCTATCAATGATACATCTGTCTGAGAATCACTATACAACCACACCGATGAGAAAATGTTAAGAAAAACCAAGTTAAATTTAGGTTGCCAATGAAAGAAAGATTATATGAGTGAGTTTAGGAATCTGGTAAACATTGGAAATAGACAAGGCTAGTGTAGAGACATTACCAAGATAAGAGACATGCATAGGAGAACCATTTATAATGTATATGGTAGGGAGAAAAGTAGAATGTGTGAAGGTACAACATCAGGAGAAGAAGTCATATGATTTAAATAGCGAGAATCGAAAGCCACGTAGGAGATGTACTGATATGTTGAAAGAATGATGTTGGATGCATTGGAAGATGGAAGATGAACTGAATTAGCCATATCTGTAGATCTGCTACTGAGAGAGATGAGGCGGGACCCGGACTTGGAATGGGAGTCCATAGGCGTAATTGGGCTGGGTGACGGCGGTGTTACGAGAAGAGTAGTTGGCCGGTGCAGAGGTTTTGTTGAATGACCTTCCTTGACTGCGAGGATAAGAGAATTCTTGTTGTTATGTCATCGACATTATTCCTTTGCGTGGAAGCAGAGGTAGGTGAAGCGACGGAGGGAAAAACAGAGTAACGATCTATGTGAAGCGATTGGTTGGAATAAGCGAGAGACCATGGTCTGGATAGGCCCAGGTTCGGTTGAAAGATGAGGTCTCGTTATCAACTAACTTATGAATAGCTTGTGGGAATTTGTTGGTAAGGTCCTAATGGAGAATATGACTTACAGTTAATTCAAACTCATCATAGGCCCCATTAAAAGCGAAGCGGTCGTCCTTGTTCACGGTGAACATAAACCAATTGGTATCGGCCTCCGTTGGAGAGGCGGTTCGGATGCAGTCTAATTGATCCCGAATAGATTTTGGCGGTACGTGATATCCTGATGATCAGCTCACGGTTCTGACGAATCGATAAAGTTTATTGTGGCCAGGCTTAAGTTGCGAGCACCACTTTCGGTCGACTATCACCGAGTAACAGTGATCCCAAACTTCTTTGGCGTTATCAATGTTGCGCTGACTCATCAACAATGGATGAAATAGATGTATTACGAAAGCGAGATGATCGATGGTGCTTGCACCCGATCCTCAATCAGAATGGCACTAGGCGAATTAGTTTCTTTGTCCATTTGTTGGAATGACGGTCACGGAGACATAAGCCACAACTGTGGCCTTTGAGATCAACTCGCATGGCTTGAGACCGCTGACAGTGTCTCATTAAAATAACATTAATCGGACGAGAAATCTCATCACCTGGCATATCGAAATTCCGAATCAAAAAACAGATAGCAAAAATGGAATCAGGACGTGAAAATAAGTCAGAATGCACTTGGTCAAAATTTCGGTTAACGATCAACTGCTGATGTGGCAAAGTCAACGGGATGATGTGGCAAAGTCAACGGGCGCAGGTAAGGGGGAAATGGGCATAGGAGGAAACAGTGGCAAACGGTGGTGTTCGCCGAAAAAAGATGCTATACGGTGGCTGTAATGCCTAGACCGTGAGCGTGAAAAAAAATCAGAGGCACGCTCACGATCTGTGAAAAGACTTGAGTCCTTTGTATAAAAAATTGTAAATTACAAGTATAGTAGGCATATATAGACTAGGCTATACAACCCTAGAAAAATATAAATTACAATCCTAAGGAAAATACAAATTATAATCCTAGGAAATTACAAAATAAATATAATAATATAATAATCTAACAAAATGTAAATTTAAGAAAATAAATATAAAAAAGTTTGGTTATAATTGAGATTATCAAAGTAAAATGTGCATGAGATTTACAATCCTTACCACCTTCATCATCATCATTTAATGAGGTTTTTTCCCTTAGAGAAGAGCCATTTCTAGCAATGGCCGAAAATCCTGCAAGCACAGCTGGAGTTAAATGGCAAAACTTCTTCCATATCCTAATGAAAGAGGAAGCAGAGAAGAAAAAACATGTGCATGCACATGACGCATGAGCGAGAAAGATCCATAGCCTAAGAGCCTATCTACTAACTTGATAATCAAAGCAAATTCCTGCAAATGAAATTAAGTTGAATCAGTACCATATGCACTGTTTGTTGTAGCAGCAACAGCAGAAAGCTAGCTATCCTTATGAAATAAATAAATAAATAAAAACAGTAGAAGGCAAGCTATCAAAGCAATTTCTCATTTCTTGCATATCCTGTGAAAGAAGGGAACAAAAAATTTGTGCGCTGGATAGCATGGATGGAAAAAAGTTTGTAATGTATACTAGAGATTTCCCTATGGATTCTAAAAAATTTGCTTATTGGTCAACCCAAACTGTGGGCAGTGGTTTAACAGGTGATCTTCAACCAATATGGCTACATAGTTCTTATTGGCAGGAACTTTTACGGTCAACATTAAGAAATCAGAGTAAGAAATCATTAGACTGTCAACATAAATGTGTTTTAAATTAGGCAATTTAGTTTCTAGTTTCTAGATATCCAGCAATTAAGATATTCTTTATTTTAATTTAAGTTGTTTTAGATAGGGCTGCAACTCGGACATGTCGGGTTACATGAAATAAATGAATCAGAAATATATGGAGATATATATATATATATATATATATATATATATATATATATATATATATATATATATATATATATATATATATAGGATTAAAAGTCAGGATATTTCTTTGAAAAATACTATTTTTTTTTAAAGATGGTTTTTGGAGTCGTAACTTATTTTTGTTATTTTTATTTAAAGGGAAAACAAAATAAGAAATAAAACCCTAATATGACTCCTTATTTAGAAAAAGATGTGTCCACGAAAAAATAAGTCTGAATTCGAAGGTCATGTTACCTATCGAGAAGGTACGGTAGTAAGCCGTAACACCCCACCCGTATAAAAAACGGTTTCAACTAAGCAAGTTTAGGGAATTGTGACAATCAATCAATTAATTACAGATACCAATAAATAATATATATGACAAATAAAGAGCAAAATTAAAGAGAATAAATATGTACCTTGGTGGCGAATCGAGAGTGCTATCAATAGAAAATCATGTTAGTTCAGCACAACAGTATAAAATATTCACATTCAAAAAAAAAAAAAAAGGTTATAGATTAGAAGTCAAATTATTTGTTAAAAATGATACATAATATGTCAAGCCTCACCCGAATCCATTTATATGTTACACAAATTAACTCCATAAGTTTCCATTTTATAAGAAATATAGAATTAATCATGTGTTTTAAATTTTTGAAAACTGATTTGAAATGAAAGTCTTGAAAATTGAAAATTTGAAATTTTGGAAATTGAAAATTTTTGAAATAGATTGAAGTTTAGAATTTTGAAGTGAGATTTTGGAAATTAGATTTTAAATTAGAACTTAGATTTTATAAATTTGAGATTTAGATTTAGAAATTAGAAATTAGAAATTGAAATATTTGAATTTTAAATTATGAAACTTTGAATTTTAGGATTGAGAAATTATGGGAATTTAGAGTGGAAACTTTAAAACTTGAAATACGAAATTAGGAGACTTAATTATTACCAGAATTATAACACTTAAATTTTTGAAATTAGAATTTTAGTAAGTGGAAAAAAAAAAAAAAAAATAGAAAGCTAGGAAAAAACGAAATTGAAAATCAAGGGAATTGAATTTTAGAGTTGAAAATTTGAGTTTTAGAAGATGAGAAAATGTGAATTTGAATTTTTTTTTAAATTGGATATTTAAATTAAAAAAAAAATGAGAAATGAAAATTTAGTACTTGAATTTTTTTTGAAGACTTGAATTTTAAGATTAAATTTAAAAAAAAATTTTAAGTAAATTTAATAAATTAAGAGTGGGATTGTGAGTACAGGCTGTCGGAATCGTGGTAAGGCAGTGAATGGCGCAGAGATTCGATGGCAGATAAGGGATTGGGCCTAGATGGGTTAAATCTAAGTAAGTGGGTTGTAATAGATTGAACCTAAGTATGTTGGGCCTAAGTTATTAGGTTGTGTCTACGTATATTTGAAGCTAAATAAATTAGATAAACTAATTGATTGAAACTTAAGTATATTAGTATACAAACTAATGAGAGCTAAGCTAATGGGTTGTGCACTATTTGATGAGGAACTAAGCTAATGAGAGCTTGAACTAATGGGTGGAGCCTAATTTGATGAGGCAGGCTAATGGGTTTAGGCCCAATGGGTGGGCTGGTGATGGGCAGGTAATGGGCTTGGCCAATGGGTTGGGCTAATAGGGTGTGCTTAAACTAATGGGCCCAGACTAATCAAGGGTGGGCCTAATTTGGTGAGAGCTTAAAGCCCCAATGGGCTTAGGTAATTAGGTTGAAGCTTAATTTGATAGACTGAAATTTGTCAAGAACTGGTAATGGGTTGAGCACAATTTGAATATTTAATAATTTAACCGTAGTGAAATAAAATTATAAGCTTTCGTCATTACTAAATTGAATAAAAATTATGTCAATTAACAAAAATATTATAAAATTTAATTTTCTATTATTCAAGACTAATTTCACATATTAAGATCTAAACTATATAAAAGAAAAATTTATAATTTAATAGTTGACAACTTAAAGTTTAAGCAAAATTTTTCAAGTTAGCTATTAACACACAAAAATATAATTATACAAATAACACAAATTAAACCCAAATACAATAAAGAAGAGAAAATTGTAAGATTCAAGATAATTGCATAAGTTTCACCAACAACAATTTTTCACATTTCACACATATAAATATCATAATAGTCCATAAAAGAACAATTTAATCCCACAAATACATACATGTGTGAATCTTATTCTAAAGAAAATGTATAGTGAGTGTTGACAACAATGACAAGAAAATAAAGAAAATAAAATAAAATAAAATAAAAGAAGGTATTGTTATAAATGATTAGCGATAGCGTAAGGCCACATTCAGGAGAATAGTATTACGGTATTATCTTGCTAAATGACAACCATCGAGTGGACGTGTGATTAAAACCATAAAATACTTGAAAAGGTCGCTAGGTGGGTGAATATGCCCACAAATATCCCCTTGAATCGTTCACAGAAGCGGGGATTAATTAACCTTTGTAAGATGGTCCTAATAATTAATTTGCCTTTGGAGCAAGCTGACACAAGTATAACTATCGAGTTACTAAAATTTGTCTACTTGTTAATGGATGCACATTAAATTTTGAATTATACGGTGCATCATATAGAGTACAAGGATGCCCCAGTCGGTCATGCCAAAGTAAAATCATTTGAGTCATTGAACCACGGTTTATGTGACATAAGATTGATAGATCTAGTAGTTGTCGATATAACCCACAAGATAAAGAGGCAATTGTTCGAGATACATTTTTGCCCGAGAAATAATAGAAGTAATGATTAAATGCATTTTCATCATGATTCATAAATTTTCAATATGATATCCATTTCGCGAATATCTTTGAAATTGAGTAAATTTCTCTTATATTTTATTAGAATAAAGCGTCTTCAATTTTTATTTGGTACCTTTCGGTAGAATAATGGTGGCTTTAAGCCTTTAATCAGTCCAACGGGACTGAGGCAGTGAACATTAGATTGAGCTAATGTGAAGTTTGAAAAATATTTCTTATCACGCAAGATCATGTGGGTTGTGGCACAGTTAGCAAGACATGCATCACCAACAGATGACATATAATTGATCAATTCTGAGGAGGGATCCATATATCTTCAAAATAAAACGAAATTTAAATAAAAAATCAAAGCTCACATTATATGTGATAATGTGACAGGATAATCATATGTCTCAATCATAGCACACATTGCCATCCCCAATCAAATGGTCAATTTTTCCACTTGGATCTTCAAAATCAAAACATCGAAAATGTTTCAAGATCTTTGCCCTTGTCATCATCAAAGAAAAGATCATCGGGATCCATAGTGTCTTTTACATCCAATAAGTTGTTTCAATGTACTTGTCTTTTTCCTTTCATGGAGGCGATAAAGGTCGACAAATGCTTAGTTGTATGGCAGTCTGAGACCCGATCCTTTAAATTCGCATCTGTAACATTAGTCTGTAAACCTTTTGTTATGGCCTGTTGCCTTTCGGATAATTTTACGACGATTCAACTTCTGGTTGTTAGAGGTATTGTTCTTGTTTTGAGACTGATTATAATCACCTCAATTCCAAGAATTATAGTTACCACGACCACGGCCTCGGCCTTGTCCATGCTGCGCTCGCCGCCATTAAATTGGTGTAGCATTGAGCGGTGATGGTATAGATCGATAGAGGCGAGATTGGTGGTTTCCGATAACAATTCATTATTCTACTTTCGGCCCCTCTGAAGGAGACATGCAATTAACTCATAATATTTGGTAAAGCAGCTCTACATGTGCTGCTATGAGCACATTAGAGCATGAAAAATAGTGTATGTTTTCGAGCATGTCCTCATCATGTGCCTCCCATAATTTTAGTTGAGAACTAATTTTGAACAAGGCAGAGTTGTAGTCACTAACTGACTTGAAATCTTGTAGTCGTAAACGAAGCCAATCATAATGGGCCTTTGGAAGAATTACGGTCTTTTGATGATCATATCATTCTTTGAAACTCGTCCAGAGGATCAATGGATCCTTGACCGTTAGATATTCGCTTTTCAGGCCTTCATCAATATGATGATGAAGGAATATTAAGGCCTTAGTGCAATCCTGTAGGGATGCGGTATTTCCTCCTTTGATTGTGTTTCCAAGATTCATAGCATCCAAGTGGATTTCAGCATCCAAGATCCAAGATCCAAGATAAATAATTCTTGCCCGAAATATCAAGGGCAGCAAATTCGAGTTTGGTGATGACTGAGGGCTGGTTGAGGCATTTGTAGAGGTAGGATGTTGTCACTAGTTGGAAGATGCACGTCTAGGTCATGATGTCGTTGGATGACTGGGCTGGGAAATAGAAAGAGCAGTCTAACGAGACTTCCGTACGGGCCATAGAGGTGTCGACGGTTTGGGGTTTTTGCTTAAGGAGTGGTTAGATGAACCAGAAGAGCAAACTAGGTCTTATTGTTGCGGAGGAGGAGGAATGATAGAGGAATTCTTACCTAGCCAAGCCGTAGAGATGCCACTAGAAAATTTGACATCGATTAAGGTTCGCTTGCACTTGAGGTTGCATAGTAATGAATAAAGAGTAACATAATCATCGGTGATGACAACCGTTGTCCTGGACATGGAATCTGACAAAGCGGAAATAAGGGTGCATGAAGATCTAGAGATTGGTGGAATTGACCAAGAATAGGACGAAGAAAATGACGAAATAGCTGCACTGGAGATGGTGGGCCCCTTTTCCTTTTTTGACCCAGCAGAACCCTCAAATCTAGCCCCAATTTTTGTTAAGGCATAGAAAAGCACCAAGGTGGTTGGAGGCATGGCGGTGAGGGGGGCAACAACGAGTAGATCTTCAATTAGGGTTTCAACAAGGATGGGTTGTCTTGAGAGGCCTGATTGGACTAACTTTCTACATAGACCAAATCCATACAAAATTTATAACACTTCTACCAGAGATTTACTTAGAATCCCCTACAACAATGCCAAAAACTTGTTGATTAGACCCTCAACTGTTTTTATGCTGTTCATTTTTTTATAATATACTAAAAATTCAATTTAGTCTAAGTTACTACAAGTGCATAGGTCATACAAGTGATAAAGTGGATTATAAGTCAAGATATCATTCCCACGGGTATTGATGAGAAAACTTAAAGATGAACTACTCTTATTACTTAAGAAAATCACTATTTGAACAACAGTTTTATATGATTTTAGAATTACTAACAAAACTACAATAAAAATACTTTTTATAAAATTTTCTTTAATTAAAGAAGAATCTAATCGAAAAGGATTAGAAAGTTCACTAAGTAGCAATACAAAATGGGAATGGACTAGTATTCTAATTATCTATTTGCACATTGCCTAAATACAATATTGTTAAGGACATGAACCCTGAATTTGTCCAAAAGTAAGGTAGTATAACCTTGGAATACCTCATGACACTGCACATTTCACTATTTAGTATACCATATTCCTAAACTAGGTCAATGGGTCTAAATAGCTACTTTTAAGATTTGATCATCTTTAAGAATTAGTTGTTTTTCCTAAACCAGTACTTCACAAGCCTTTTCCAATGCATTTGGTACCTTAGTCATAAATTCAACTAAAATACTATCACTTATTGATTAGAATCTTAGCTAACACAGGATCAAGATAATTCTACCAATTTGAGATGAAACCTCCAAGGATTAAACTGATACAACATCAAATGGTCCTTAATCCTCAGGAATACACTTCTACTGTCACCTAGAAGGGAACTTGAAGTCAGAGGTTAGAACATCACATCTGATGCACCAGAGTGATCCTTAGAGTACATTAGTTCCAAAGACATCGGTGCAATTCACCCCCAAGTCACTGCTCTTGGCTCTTAAGTAGTCCATCTCCGTGTCAGAGGGATCCTGGAAATAAGCGCACAGATACAACTCTTTCTAGGTATAAAACACCGATATACAGAACAACTACAAGAGCAATATAAATTAGATCAATCCAGTTTTCATACCCAAAACATCATTAAATACTACAAACAATAATCAAAACATCTAATCCCTTCCTAGAGGGAGCTCAGCCTTCCATATCTGGATCACAGATGACAGTGACTAGTTGATATGACTAATTCATTGAAATTGTAATCAAAATTGAATAAAATGGACTCTCGAAATAACACCAGATTCCACTCAAGTTCAAACAGAAATTAAGATTCATTTACAACGATCCAGCTCAATATTGCAACTTAGATCACTTCTCTAATCCTGAAATATGAAAATCTAAAATAAAAATAAAAAGGAAAATAAAAAGAAAAATATATACAATGAGACTTCAGCTTCTCTCCTAAAAGATCAAAGTTGGTTGAAGACCGCTGAAAGGCTGCGCACTCCACCCTAGGAGCTTCTAGTTATAGGCCTCACAAATGCAGGACTGAAATTCCATGTAGATTTGATGGGTTTTTGAGCAGGCCTAGTTGGGTTCATTGTCGCGATAAAAGAAAAAATGTCGCGACATTGTAACATCTTTCTTTATCTTGAGGCTCTGTTGTGGCCTTTTCGCGACAATCACTACTGCCTCTGCAGTTTTTGGCTTTTGATATTTGTTTGTCACAACATTATTGACTGACATTTTTCTTGAGTAATTTTTGTGACAAAGTTTTAGTATATGCCTTAAGTTTCTTCTCCGTAATTATCGCTATAATGAAAGAAATGTCACGACAATGTTCTCTTCCTTCTCCTTTAATTGTGTTGCGACAAACTTTAGAAATGTTTTAACAATGTTTAACTGACTTCATCGCCTTATTGTCGCGACAAATATTTTCTATGTCAAGACATTCTTTCATTTCCTTGCACTATTCATCTTTAGGCACTTTGTTGTGACAGAAGAAACCTTTGTCGTGATAAACTTTAAGTGTCTTGCCTTGAACTTTTGTCACAACCAAAGGTTAAGCTATCACGACATTCTTTCAGTCCTTAGCCTTCTATTTTGTCGTGACAATTATTTCCATGTCGCAACATTCTTTCCAGTGCTTCCTCAGGAGTTCCTTTCATCCTTTGTCACGATATGGTTTTGGATGTTGTGACAATGTTCTGCTACCATTTGCCTTGTTCTTTGTTGGGACAAAGTTTTGAAATGTCGCGACATTATTTCAGTTGTCTTTTGCCTTATGTATTGAGATAAGAGTTTTAGAATGTCATGAAAAACTATTCCTGCCTTTTTTCATAAAATATGTCGCGACATAACTACGAAATGTTGCGACATTCTTTCAGCTATTTTGAAGTTTGGTAATATCCGCGACCAAACTTGGAAATTCCGCGACAAGTTTAATGGTCTTCTCAATTTTTGTTGCGACAAAGCATTTGATTGTTGTGACAAACTTCTTGCTTCTTGCTTATAGTTTTGTTGCGACAATGCTGAAATTTGTCACGACATTCAACAATTTCTGCCTTAGCCATTTTAGTTGATTTTCTAGTTGATTTTGCTTCTTTTGTATTAAATCTCTGCAAAACACAAATTTAGGTGAAGATACTATAATTTTGTATTAAATTGAACTTTTAAGCCTTAAATATTCATGGAAAATGGGCTTAAAAATAGATGTGTTTTAGACTCATTAAGGCCCCTTGAGTAGAGGTAGAGAAGTGACGACACAAACTTCTTTGGCCCCTTATTTGACCTAAGCATGTGCAAACCATGGTTGGCGTAGAAAAAAACTTTGGAGAATTAGGGTAGAAGGCTTCAAAGAGAGAGAGAGAGATAGAGAGAGCAAACTATGAGACTTTCCAAACACAACCAAAGAAAGTTGCTCCACTTAAAAGGAATGAGGATCCAGAGTAAATTCCATTAGAGATTATGGAAGACATAATGTGCCACCTTCTCCTCTGTTTTTGAGAGAAACAACTGTCTTTGAGACTTTAATGATAGAGAGGCAACAAAATACCAAAGAAGCGAAAATAGAGAACCATAGTAAGGACATGACCCCTTTGATATTTTTTCCTTTTTTTGTTGTTGTTAGTACATACCTTAGAGTCGATCTACTGCATTACAGGATATACAGCCCCAAAGAAGTGCGAAGAGTTTCAAATCTTAAGGCATCTAGAACCTTGGTGAAGATATCAACAAGTTGGTGCTTTGTGGGAACATGTCTAAGATCAATTCCTTTGTCTTCGACAAGACTTCAGATAAAATGATGTAGAATATTGATATGCTTGGTGAGGGAGTGTTGAATAGGATTCTTGGAGATGTTGATGGCGTTGAGGTTGTCACAATATAGATGTCGTTACCAGGTTCTTGGCATATTTGGATTGTGAAATGGAGGTTCTATTACTTGCTTGCTTGATTTGTAGGATAAAAAAATAGGCCAGTTCGCCTACTAGGCTCATTTCAAATTTCGAGCTCATATGCTCCACAAAGTGTTCCACCATCTTATGTGACGTTGCACCAAACACTATGCCATCAACATAGATTTGAGCTACAATGACATCATTATTGCTTCGCTTTATGAAGAGGGTACGATAGTTTCCCCCTCATTAATATCCCTTCTTGACAAGATAGTCGAACAGTCTTTCGTACTAGGCTCTAGGAGCTTGTTTGAGCTCATAGAGGGTTCTTCAGCATGTACACGTACTCAGGGTGAGTGGAATCTTCAAAACCTTTTAGTTGTGTTATGAACACCTCTTCGTTTAAGTACCCATTTAGGCAGGCCCTTTTAACATCCATTTGAAAGAGTTTGAAACGGAGAGTGCAAACAAATGCCATGAGAAGATGGATTGAGTGTATCCTTGGGCAACTAATCGGGCCTTGTTTCTAGTGATATTTCCATATTCATTTGATTTGTTCTTGAAGATCAATTTAGTTCCTATGAAATTGATCCCATGAGGCCGAGGTACTAGATCCCATACTTCATTCCTTGTGAATTGGCTTAGTTCTTCTTGCATTGCAATCAACTAGTATTCGTCTTCTAGGGCTTCCTTGATGTTTTTGGGTTAAATGGAGGAGGTGTAACTAATGAGTGTGAAACTCATCTAGTTTTAAGTCCATTTTTCATGCATATTTAAGACCTTAATGTTCGATTTAATGCAAAATTATGGAATTTTCACCCAAATTTGTGTTTTGTAGGGTTTAAGAGCAAAAGAAGAAAAAAAAAGCAAGAAAAACAATTGAATTGGCCATGGCAAGAAGCACAGAATGTCGTGACAACTTCAGTATTGTTACGACAAAACTAAAGGCAATTAGTAGAAAAAGTGTCGCAACAATCGAAACTCTATCGCGACAAATATTAAGATGAATCCCTAGGAAGACAAATTAAGATTATCGCGACATTTCAAAAAGTTGTCATGACACAGTACAAGGCTGAAGGCAAAGAATTTGTCGTGACATTTCAATCTTTGTCGCGACAATTATGAGTAGATGTACCTGAGAAATCAACTAAACATTTGTTGTGACAATTATTAGTTTCATGATAATGACCAATTGAATGTCAAGCGCGATGTCGCGATAATCTCCACTGACAACTCGAGAAGACATCGGTGCCAAACATTGTTCTGAAAAATATAAACTTTTCCTCTGAATACTTAAAAGGAAAATCTGGAAGACAATAGTAGCAATTGTCGCGACAATGTGTTCAACAGGCTTGCATTAAAGTCCACAATGCATTAAAGTTTTGAAATGTCGCAACATTATTTCAATTGTCTTTTGCCTTATGTATCGCGATAGAGTTTTAAATTGTCATGAAAAACTATTTATGCCTTTTTCATAAAATATGTAGCGACACAACTATGAAATGTTGCGACATTCTTTAATCTATTTTGGTTTGACTGTATCACGACAAACTTTGGAAATGTCACGACAAAGTTTAATGGTCTTCTTAATTTTTGTTACGACAAAGCATTTGATTGTTGTGATAAACTTCTTGCTACTTGCCTGTAGCTTTGTTGCGACAATGCTGAAATTTGTCACGACATTCAACAATTTCTGCCTTAGTCATTTTAGTTGATTTTGCTTCTTTTGCATTAAATCTCTGCAAAACACAAATTTGGGTGAAGATACTATAATTTTGCATTAAATTGAACTTTTAAGCCTTAAATATTCATGAAAAATGGATGTGTTTTAGACTCATCAAGGCCCCTTGAGTAGAGGTAGAGAAGCAACGAGACAAACTTCTTTGGCCCCTTATTCGACCTGAGCGCATGGAAACCATGGTTGGCGTAGAAAAAAACTTTAGAGAATTAGGGTAGAAGGCGTTAGAGAGAGAGAGAGAGATAGAGAGAGAAAATTATGAGACTTTCCAAACACAACCAAAGAAAGTTGCTCCACTTAAAAGGAATGAGGATCCAGAGTTAATTCCATTAGAGAGTATGGAAGACATAATGCGCCACCTTCTCCTCTGTTTTTGAGAAACAAAGCATCTTTGAGACTTGATGATAGAGAGAGCGTGAAAATACCAAAGAGCGAAATTAGAGAGATCATAGTAGGACCACGACCCCTTTGATATTTTCACTTTTTTTTTGTTCCATTTAGTACATACCTTAGGTCGATCTTGCATTACAAGATACCTGACCCCGAATAGTACGAAGAGTTTCAAATCTCGAGGCATCTAGAACCTTGGTGAAGATATCAACAAGTTGGTGCTCCGTGGGAACATGTCTAAGATCAATTACTTGTCTTCGACAAGACTTCAGATAAAATGATGTAGAATATTGATGTGCTTGGTGAGGGAGTGTTGAATAGGATTCTTGGAGATGTCGATGGCGCTGAGGTTGTCATAATATAGATGTCGTTACCAGGTTCTTGGCATATTTGGATTGTGAAATGGAGGTTCTAATACAGCGGTTGTAGAGGATAAAAAAAAATAGGCCGGGTTAGCTCATGAGCTCATTCAAATTCGAGCTCATATGCTCCACAAAGTGTTCCACCATCTTATGTGACGTTGCACCAAACACTATGCCATCAACATAGATTTGAGCTACAATGACATCATTATTGCTTCACTTTATGAAGAGGGTACGATAGGTTCCCCCTCATTAATATCCCTTCTTGACAAGATAGTCGAACAGTCTTTCGTACTAGGCTCTAGGAGCTTGTTTGAGCTCATAGAGGGTTCTTCGGCTTATGTACCGCGTACTCGGGGTGAGTGGAATCTTCAAAACCTTTTACTTATTATTCTGAACACCTCTTCGTTTAAGTACCCATTTAGGCGAGCCCTTTTTAACATCCATGCGAAGAGTTTGAAACGGAGAGTGCAAATAAATGCCATGAGAAGGCGGTGAGTGTAATCCTTAGGCAGCTAATCGAGACCTTGTTTCTAAGTGATATTTCCATTTCCATTTGATTTGTTCTTGAAGATCAATTTAGTTCCTATGACATTGATCCCATGAGGCCGAGGTACTAGATCCCATACTTCATTCCTTGTAGATTGGCTTAAGTTCTTCTTACATTGCAATCAACCAAGTATTCGTCTTCTAGGGCTTCTTGATGTTTTTAGGTTAAATGGAGGAGGTGTAACTAATGAGTGTGAAACTCATCTAGTTTTAAGTCCATTTTTCATGCATATTTAAGACCTTAATGTTCAATTTAATGCAAAATTATGGAATTTTCACCCAGATTTGTGTTTTGCAGGGTTTAAGAGCAAAAGAAGCAAAAAAAGCAAGAAAAGCAGTTGAATTGGCCATGGCAAGAAACACAGAATGTCATGACAACTTCAATATTGTTGCGATAAAACTAAAGGCAATTAGTAGAAAAAGTGTCACACTTATCGAAACTCTATCGCGACAAATATTAAGATGAATCCCTAGGAATACGAATTAAGATTATAGCGACATTTCAAAAAGTTGTCACGACACAGTACAAGGCTAAAGGCAAAGAATTTGTCGTGACATTTCAATCTTTGTCGCGACAATTATGAGCATATTTACCTGAGAAATCAACTGAACATTTGTTGCGACAATTATACGTTTGTCGTGATAATGACCCAAGGTGAATGTCAAGCCGCAGTATCGTGACAATCTCACAACAACTCAAAAGACATCTAGTACTTAAACATTGTCACGACAAATATAAACTTTTTCGTGACAAATACTTAAAAGGAAAATCTGGAAGACAACAGCAGCAATTGTCGCGACAATGCGTTCAACAGGCTTGCATTAAAGTCCACAAAATCTGCCTTGAATTCCTGCCTAGCATTTATTGGACTATAAATAGAAGAAGATAGAGCAACAAAAGAGATCATCAGATACAGATCAGAGGACAGACACATAAAGGGGGATTCAGAAAGAAAGAAAGAGACTAAAGCTTTTGTACATAATTTTATTTTTTATTTATTTATTTTTCTTCTTTAAGTTTCATTTTTAGAATTAGAGTAGTGGATTTGAGTTTGTTGTGTTTTGAATCTTTGAATAATAAGCTCCATTTATGCGAACTTAAAGAAGAGCGGAAATATTTAGGAAAACCTTTTTCTTTAGTTTTGATTACAGTTCAATGAATTTGTTTGATCAACTAGTCATTGTTATTTGTGATCTAGTTATGGAAGGCTAAGCTCCCTCTAGGAAGGGATTGGTGTTTTGATTATCATTTTTGTGGTATTTGAATGAATGTTGTGGTTTGAATGCTGGATTGATGTAGTTGGTATTGTTCTTTTAAAGAACTATTCTAAGTATTGGTGGAGCATACCCAACAAGAGTTGAATCTGGGCTCTGATTTCCAGGACCCCTCTGAGTGACATAGAGAATGATGTTCCTAAGAGTAAAGAGTAGTAGCCTTGGGGGTATGCTAAATCAATACCCTAAGAACTAATAAACTCTAAGTATAACTATGATGAATCACAGTTGATGTTCTAACCTCTGACTTCAAGGTCTCTTCCGAGTGACAACAGAAGTGTGTTCCTGAAAGATAAGTACCATCTAGTGATTTATCAACTTATTAATATATATATTTTTATAATTACTAACAAATATGATGTTGCTTATTAGGTCATGCCAGCAATTACAAAGATAGAAGGTGATTACATCTGATAGTGCCTAAAGAATCAGCTTGCATAGGCCCAGGACGCGGGCCCAGGGAACGAACCCTCAGTAAAGCCCAAAACGGGTCTCACGTAGGGAACCCGACCCATGATGATGCCCTAATGAGTCCTAAGGCGCGAGCCCAGGGCTGAAACTTAGCCCAGCGGGCCAAATAGGTGGCGGAGATTATCCATTGTCCACCAGTTGTGGTGTAAGAAAGGAAAGTGCTACATCTCCATGATCCGATATCTACTCATTAAGGGAAGAAGGATCCCCCACGATTACGACTCTGTTATCGGCCCAATATTGATTAGTAATAAGAAGAGAGGAGACCTACCCGATCGGAAGATCTTTGTGTCGATCTAACAAGGAAAGTCATCATGATCATCACTTGTAAATGCGGTGCAGATTGCACGAAAGGAGCGATCCTGCGCCATCAACAAGCGAGTTCTTTCCTTTCGCAAGAAAGAAACTAGCAGGCATCGGAGGAGTGGTCGACACACCCCGGAGTCGGATCACCCTTTGAGTGTAGGTTACCCAAGTTGTATGACGGTCACAGCTGGCGACTCGAGACTCTGCCCCAGTATCGATAGAAAAATCACCATCAGTTTGGCGCCGTCTATGGTAATGGTTGTAATAACAAAATTGTGACCAATTTGAGCTTAGTTTGGGTTGTTCTATTGTATGAACGTAACAAAGACCAATAGAGCGCCTTAGGAAAAAATCCTTTAAAATGTATTGTCCTATCGATCTAGAAGGATGTAACTGTGAATAGGTTGATAGTATGAGAAAACATAAGGGGGAACACGAGAGTGAGATCCTTGTACCAATTCCTAGGGCCAATTCAGGTTATAAATCAACCAATCCAGACTTTATAAAGATGAATCGTTAAACATCACATATGGTAATCAACCCTAGTTCCTCTATAAGTAGTTTTCTCCTGGTTCTAGTCAATTCAATCCAGATTTCACAAAGCATTCCTCGTTTTTCTTAGTTTTGTTTTTATTAGTTTTTAGAACTTTTCTCAACCTTTTAGATACTCATATAGTGAACTAAGCTAGTAGTTAGGGTCAGTCCACCATAAAACCTACAGTCCTTGTGGGAACGATCTCGGTTCATAATTGAAAACCTTGTATTACTTCTGCAACCCGTGCACTTGCTGTTAGGAAACACATAGTCGTCCATCTGAAGGATTTTTTTCATGAGTAGGCAAGATCCAAAAGGTTTTAGGTCTCTAAAATGCTTTTTCGCTCAAGGATGCAAGAGGGGACATCTCTAGTACAATATGAACTGAAGATGAATGGATACATAGTAAGGCTAGATCAACTGGGTTTTAGCATGGAAAATGAATTACTTATAGACTTGATTATGACTGGTTTACTCGACAGTTTTTTGCATAGTTTGTGCTCAACTACAAGATGAACGATAAAGAGTCCTCTATACCTGAGCTGATCAACTTGCTTAAAACAGTTGAACCCACCTTGAAGAAGGAAGGTAAGACTGTGATGCTTGTGGACTCTTCTGGTTCTAAGAACAAGAATAAGAGAAAAATCACCAAGCAAAAGAGAGGGGCAGCCAAGAAAAGGCCAAAGAGTCGTCCTCAAAGGTACATGTTTCCATTGTGGCAAAGAAGGCCATTGGAAAAGAAATTACAAGGCTTACTTAGAGTCAAAGAAGAAGGTGGAATGTGATGCACCAACATCTTCAAGTATTTATTTCATTAAATTTAATATTGTTTATGATGGCAATCTTTGGGTATTGGATGCTAGTTGTGGCTCATAGATTGATATGCAGGGCCTAAGAAGCAGTAGGAAGCTCACCAAGGGAGAGTCCGACCTTTGAGTTGGCAATGGTGCAAGAGTTTCAGTTGTTGCTCTATGGACTTATGTTTTGAACCCCCCCTAGTGATCTGTGTTTAAATTTGGATGATTGTTGTTATGTCCTAACATTAATGAAGAACTTTTTCTAGTTTCTTATTTGAACAAAAAGGGTTTTTATTTATATTTTTGTAACAATGGTTGTTACATTATAATGTCTTTTATGATGGTGGTACATTAAGCAATAGGATTTACATATTAAGATATACTTGATCAATTTTAAATATTAATGTAAATAAAGGCTAAAAGGGAGATAATCAAAATAAATCTTACTCCTTAGCATTGTCGCCTTGGCCTGGGAATGCATGATTCAGTTACACTATTGTGGTAGCTCGTGGTCATATGATCGTGAATCATTTGACATACGTGAATCTTGCTTGTTAGGCAAAGATGACCGAGTTGCCCTTTATGGGAAAGGGTAAACATGCTTATGGACCATTAGACCTAATACATTCCAATTAGTGATATGCTCTAGCCCAGTGGCATATACATTGTCATTATATGTTTATATACATGAGGCATTTATCATTTTATCTTGTTATTTAAATTGTGGTTTAATTTGATAAAATCAGATCCTTGAATAGTTGGCTCCGCTTTATGTCATCAAGTATGTGACTTAATAGTAAAACCTTAAGGCATAAGAACACTATTCGAAATAGTCCATAGTCAATCATTATTGTGGAAATAATAATGAAGTAAGACTATTATGTTTTTTGAGAAAAGAGCGCGTTTTGCTGGTCATGAACATAAGATGTTACTCATAACATAAATACATGTTAGTTTATGTTGTTATGGAATTTACATTCATATGAGAAATACTACATGGATTATGTCATGATAATTCTCCGCTGCTTGATGATAGTATTTGAGTCCTTCGACTGAATTCACCATGGATTCCTACATGAGAACTTAGTGTCTTGACGTAGCTTCGATGATGTCTTTAATAGGATAGTAATATATTATGATTGGGCATCTGATAAATCATGTGGAGGAATGTGAGTGATAGTGAAGGAACTATCCCAGCTCTTAATTGGGTGAGATGTCTATTGGCCTCTTGATAAGTGGGGCGAAATGCATGGCCATGCTTTCGAATGAGATTGATAGGAGTTATCAATCTCATTTGTTTAGTCGATCTTGAGAATCAAGCGATTAAGTTGTATAAAGATGACTTCATCCATGCTTTGTGCTTAATCGAGACCTTAAGTCTTGACAAAGGACTAATATCAGCACTATGGTAAGGTTTTCGGTCATCAGTTCACTTGATTTGAGTGGTTATAATGTCTTTCTAGAGACCCGATTATAACTTGTGGGCTTAGATTATGATTTGGGCCCGGCTGCTGACGTGAGTGAACCTATAGGAGTCCTGCAATAAGAATAGAATTTATAATGGGATGTTAGAAGGCTATCTCTTTGGCCCATGATTAAGCCTAAGCCCAAACCCATTAATAGTCAATGGAATTTGTTTAAATTCGTTTTTTAATAAAAAGAGGGTTTGGGAGGCAGTATAAATGTGGGTTTATCATCTAAAAGGAAGTGGTTCTTTTGAAGTGGGGGGTTTGAGGAGAGATTCTTTTAGAGTTTGGAAGACACTAAGGTGTCTTTGGTTTTGTGGGACAAAGACTATCATAGATCTTGGCACATCCATCCCATCCATTAGTCGTTCTGTGGATTCCTTTGGGGCGTTTCACCTTTGCATCGTCTTGGCTTGTTGTTGTTGGATGTTTCGGAAGAGGAGTTACGTTTGTGTTCCGGCCGTGTGTGATCAGAAAATGCACTAGTGAAAGTTCGATCTAAAGAGGTAAGATCTAGATTTCACTGGAACCGTTGTTTAGTTTCATCGTAGCTTGGATCTGATCACGATTGGCGTTAAATTTTTTTTAATTTCGGCGAGTGTTTGCTATCGTTGGATTCCAACAGTGGTATCAAAGCTACTTGTTGTTTGGTGAAACTAATTTTTATATGTGATATAACGTGATCTGTTTAGTGTATTTGTTTTTCCATCTGTGATATGCCATGATCCATTAGTTCATTCGTTTTATAATCGGTATAATCTGAGTCATATTTTTTTTTCTGTACAAGAGTCTATAACATCAGATCAAAAATTGAAAAATGATTCGATTTAGAAAAGCTCTAATAGGATTAGGACTGTTGATGATCAGAATCAAATTATGAGTTCGTAATTCTTGTGTTCATCCCGATTAAGTTATGTACAACAAAGATTAATTAGTAGGACTATTACATATTAAGTATGGCTGTTACATATTCTTATTAATTAGTAGGACTATTACATATTAAGTATGGCTGTTACAGATACTTATTAATCAATAGGATTGTTACATATTAAGTATGCCTGTTACAGATTCTTATTAATCAGTAGGATTGTTAGTCATTAATGTTAGACATTAAGAATGGATTGTTACAGATTATTCTTAATCAGTAGGACTGTTACACATTAATGTTAGACATTAAGATTGTTCCAAATTAATGATGGACTGTTAGATTAAGAGTAATCAGCATTGGTGAATGACCAGAATTATTAGTGTGATTAATGATCGGAGAATTTCGAGACGATAACTCACTCATACTAGCCTTAAAATTTGTTTATGTGACTAGCATTTGAATTGAAAGACCATATTCATAATCTGATTATGTGCTTAATGTGTTTATATTCAATTTGCATGGTGCATGTCATGGCCCTTAGTTCAATAGGATTGGTAGGTATTAATTATGGGTTTGTAATTTTTAAATACGGCCTACGTGTCATTAATTTTTATTGACACAACATGTGTGTTTCTTTTTCATTATATTAGCATATGGCCTGCGTGTCGTTGTTTTTATTGACACAACATGTGTGTTTATTTTTATTATTTTAGCATAAAATAGCATACAATTATTACTTGCTTGTAATGAAGAAGAACAAAGAATGGAGGCTCGTTCGTTCTTGGAGACAAGCCCATAAAGCTAAGGTATTGGTAAAAGGTAATCCTGTATCTCCATATTGGCTTATAGGTCACCTTAAGTAGGCCATGACATATCACATTTACATTATGCTATTAATATGCTTGTATGTGATGCATGTATATGTTTATAAAGTTTGCCTAACAACTTGATAATTTCATCACTTAAAATATTAAGTCATAAAATGCCTTCCATAATTTAACACTTGTCAATACTTCGATTGTCTTAATATAGTTTTTGCCAAAGCAGGGTGTATTAGGTCATCTTAGGAAGAGATGATGGATAATGGTGATATCCATAAGATTGAATATGGTTAGACTTAACTAGGCTATCATAACAGTTTTGGGCCTAAGGGCATAAAAGGAAAGAGTTTTCTACCTAGTTAGCTTAAGTTTAAAGTGTGCATGCCAAGTAAGCAATTTAAATTATTGGATTTTCACCCACTAGAAACTATAAGATTGTTTAAGTGTTAATTAAAGATTTATTAATTTTATTATTAGGAATTATTAAAGACCCTCCATTTATTAAAGCTTTGCATATTTTGTATGTGAGCTAATGGCATGAGCAAGCATATCAAAAAAACATTTACTCTGTGATTTGTCCTTGAAAAGGAAAAACTTAATGGGATAAACTTCCTTGATTGGTCTTGGGGTGAGGATTGTCCTTAAAGAGGAAGATGTATGTTCTTGATAATGAAATCCCTAATGAACCTCACATACTTGATGCCCCCACTTGGTAGAAAGGGATGCTTATAGTAAACATTTTGAATGACTCACGTGGATGTAACGTCTTATGCTTACAACCATGAACTTCTAGCTTGAGAAGTAAATTTGAGGAAATGGAGGCATTTGATATGATGGTGCATCTCAAGGGAATGTTCCAAACAAACACGTGTCGAGAAAGGTTTACAATACCCAAGCATTGAATGCATGCAAGATGACTCCACAGTACTTGATAAGTGCACATGTGTTAAAGAGGGTCGTCGATCGGCTTGATAAGCTTGGTGCTCCTATTAAGTGTAGGTTGGCTCTTGATACGATTCTAGGTTCATTGCTTGAGATCTTATGATCCATTTATGAACTACAATATGCACCATATGGAGAAATCTATTCTTTGTTACATGGAATGTTAAAGAATGTTAAATGAACATTCGAAAGAACAAATCCATTGCTTATGGTTGAATAAGGGAAGATATGAAAGAAAAGGAAGAGCGGTAATAAGGCGAGAAAGGCAAAGGGCCAGGTCAAAGCCCTAAGGCCAAGCCATGCCCAAGGAGGAGTTTAGCTATACGTAATGGAAACGAGGTCATTGGAAGAGGAATTGTAAGCTACACTTGGAAGATCTGAAGAAAAAGAAGGGTGTCGAGGCTACCTTGGTATTTATGTTATAGAAGTTAATCGTCTGCCTTCATGGGTATTAGATCTTTGGATGTGGATCTCACATTTGTGTAAATGTGCAGGGCCTATGAAGCAGTAGATCATTGGCTAAAGGCGAAGTGGACCTACGAGTGGGGAATGGAGCAAGAGTTGCTGCATTAGCTATAGGAGTTTATGATTTAACTTTGCCTAGTGGACTTGTTTTCCAATTATAGAATTGTTATTATGTGCCTGCTATAGCAGAAACATTATTTAAATTTCTTGTTTAGACGTGGATGGATTTCACTTTGTGTAGAGAATAATATTTTCTCCATCACATAATGCGGACATTTTTATGGGAATGCTTTGTTTATCTAATGGTCTCGTTCACAAACTTGGAACAGCGGTGACTATAACATCGATACTACAGAGGTTCAAGTCGATGACTTGAATCTAACCTACTTTAGCATTGTCGTTTGGGCATGTCGATGAAACACATCTTGAAGCTCCGTGAGATGAAATTTAATACATTCATTTGGCTTAGAGTCATTTGAAACATGTGAATCTTGTTTACTAGAAGCAAGAAATGACCCGAGGCTCATTCTTTGGACACGGTGGGAGGGCTAGTGACTTATTGGGCATTATACATACAAAATGTTTGTGGACGATAAGCTCAATTTCTATAGGAGTTATCGGTGCTATTACTTTTGCGATGACTTTAGTAGATATGGTTACATCTACTTAATGAGGCATAAGTGCGAATCATTTGAAAAGTTCAAATTATTCAAGAATGAAATTACAAAATCAACTTGGAAAGAATAATAAAACACTTCGATCGATTAAGGTGGTGAATATTCAAGCGAAAATTTCGATGATCATCTTAAGGATTGTGGGATAGTCACCATGACTCACTCCACAGGTTCCTGATGGCATGGTGGCATACGAAGGAAATCGGAACCTTATTAGATATGGTTCGATCTATGATGAGTTGAACAGATCTTCCAATATCCTTTTGGAGATATGCATTAGAGACTGTTGCGTTCTTATTGAATAAAATTCCATCGAAAGCAGTTGAGAAAACACCATATGAGTTGTGGACAGGAAAGGGTCATGGTTTGTCTTTTCTAAAGATTTGGGGTTGTGAAGCTTATGTAAAGCGTCAGGCTTTTGATAAGCTAGCATCCGAATCTAATAAGTGCTTATTTGTGGGGTATCCAAAGGAAACAAAAGGGTACTACTTTTACATCCCATCTGAGAACAAAGTGTTTGTTGCTCATAATGGAGTCTTTTGGAAAGGAGTTCATTTCCAAAGAATTCGTGGGAGTAAGACATCTCTTGAAGAAACCTTGACCGGTTGTTAGTGGACATCTTACGCCTGAGGCCACGAGAGGTCAGTGGGATTCATCATGAACCCCGAGATATGGATTTCGTAGCGGCAATAAGGCTCCATAAAGCTTGTGGATCGAGATGAGCCACTTAATATCATAAAGGGCAATGGCAGGCCTAGATTACTGAAAAATGGCTAAGCCATGAAGTAGATGCAATCAATATACGATAACGGGTTTGGAATTTGGTTGATCCACACGAGGAGGTGCTAAGGTCATTGGTTGTAAATGGGTTCATAAGATCAAACATATTGATATGACCTTGAGTCTCGAAATGTTGCAAAGGTTTCAAACAAACTCATGGTATTGATTATGATGAGACCTTTTTTACTTGTAGATTATGGACAAGTCTATTAGGATTCTTCTTGCTATCCATACTGATTCACGAGATTTGGCAAATGGATGTCAAGCAAGCGTTTCTTAATGGAAACTTACTTGAGGATGTGTACATGACCTGACTGAGGTTTTGTAGATCCTAAGTATCCTAATAGGGTGTGTAAGATTTAAAGATCCATTTATGGATTAAAGCGGGCTTCACAAAGCTGGAATCCTCATTTTGATGAGGCTGTTAAAGAGTTTGGCTTTATGGAAAATGAAGATGAGCCTTGTGTATACAAGAAGGTTAGTGGGAGTGCAATTGTCTTCTCAATGTTGTATGTGGACGTCATCTTACTCATTAGAGTGACATCTACCTTCTTGAGTGTCAAGTCTTGGTTGAAATGTTTTGATTAAGAGACTTAGGCGAGCGCTTTACATCCTAGGCATAAATATTTATAGAGATGGAGTCTCAGCGGTTACTCGGCTGAGATTCAAGAAGTGGGTACATGACGAAGTGCTAAAGAGGTTTAGCATGCAAGATTCCAAGAGAGGTTTCTTGCCAATGTCTCATGGCATTAAGCTCAGTAAGTCTCAATGTCTAACCATGAAGGACGAGAGAGAGCGCATGGATAAAATCCCATATGCTTCGGCTATTGGTTCTATCATGTATGCCATGCTTTGCACCCGACCTGATGTCTCCTATGCCTTAAGCATGACAAGTGAATTCGATCGGATCCGTGAAGTAGATTTCGATCGAGATCCAAGTAGATATCCTTTGGATAAACGGAGTCAGAATATCCTTAAGTACTTAAGGAAGGCAGGGATATTTTTTGATGCATGGTGGATGGAAGGCGAGCTATAAGTGGTTATCTTGATCTTGGTTTGGTCGACTTAGATGACTTTAGATGTAATCTGGTTTTGTGTTTTGTTTGAATGGAGGTGCTGTGAGCTGGAGAAGTTCCAAGCAAGACACCGTGGCCGATCTACTATGAAATTTGAGTGCATGGCGCCTCGGATGCAGTGGGGCGAGTTTGGATCAAAAATTTCGTTTTAGGCGGGTGTTGTTCACAGCTTTGAAACCCGGTGGGCGTCCTATTGTGACAATAATGGAAATTTGTGCTCAAGCTAAGGAGCCCATATCACATTAGTGATCCAAACACATACACAAGCGTTTCCACCTCATTTGTGAGATCATTGAGAGAGGAGATGTTAAGATATGTAGAGTTCATACTGATGACAATGTTGCTGATCCTTTGACTAAACCTCTTCCACAATCAAAGCATGATAGTCATAGTAGATCGATAGGCATTCGATTTATGCCTGATTGGGCTTAGGGCAAGTGGGAGATTGTAAGTGATATGCTCTAGCCTAGTGGCATGTACATTGTCATTATATGTTTATGTACATGAGGCATTTATCATTTTATCTTGTTATTTAAATTGTGGTTTAACTTGATAAAATGAATCAGCAGATAGTTGAAAACAAGCTTTATGTCATCAAGTATGTGACTTGATGGTAAAACCTTAAGAGCCGCAGAACACTATTCTAAATAGTCATTGTAGTCGATCATTATTGTGAAATAATAATGAAGTAAGACTATTATGTTTTCTTAGAAAAGACCAGTTTTACTTGGTCATGAACATAAGATGTTCCCGGAAGCGTAAATACATGTTAAGTTCATGTTGTGGGTGACCATATGAGAAATATTACATGGATTATGTCATCGAGTAATTCTCAACTGCGAGTAGTGGTATTAAGTCATTTGACTGAATTCCACCATGGATTCCTACATGAGGAACTTTGTCTTGATGTGGCTGATAACGTCTTTGGAATGAGTGGTATCACAGGGTTATGGTTGGGCATGCATTAAATCATGTGCGGGAATGTGAGTGATAGTGAAGGAGAATTTGTCAAGCTTTAATTGAGTGAGATGTCTATTGGCCTCTTGATAAGTGGGAAGTGAAATGCATGGCCATGCTTTCGAATGAGATTGATAGGGTTATCAATCTCATTTGTTTAGTCAATCTACTTGAGAATCGAAACGATTAAGTTGTATAAAGATGACTTCATCATGCTTTATGCTTAATCGAGACATCGTGTGACAAAGGACTAATATCATACTATAGTAGGTTTTAGTCATTGAATTCAGCAGTTTAGGTAGTTATAAACCTTGCTGGTGACCGATTATAACTTGTGAGCTTAGAATATGATTTAGGCCCACATTTGTAGCATTGAGTGAACACATGGGTCACACATATGAATGGTAATGGGATGTTAGAAGGCTCTCTCTTCTTATGATTAAGCGAAGCCCGAGGCCCGTTAATAGTTAATGAATTTGGTTTAGAATTCATTTTAATAAAGGGTTTGGGAGGCTTGATATAAATATGGGGTTTATCGTTTAAAGGTGGTTCTTTTTGAAGTGGTAGGTTTTTTTAAGATGGGAACTCTTTTTAGAGTTTTGGAAGACACTAAGGTGTCTTTGGTTTTGTGCGACAAAGACATATCATAAGGTACTAGCACATCCATCCCATCCATTAGCCATTCATGTGGATACCTTTAGAGGGCATTTGCACACTACATCGTCTTGGCTCGTTGCTGTTAGATCGTTTCCAGAAGGAGTTTTGTTTGTGTTTCAGCATGTGTGTGATCAAGCAAATCTGCACTAGTCGAAAAGGATTCAGTCTACAAGAGGTAAGATATGGATTTCCTTGATTCATTGTTTAGTTTCATCAAACCACTTGGATCCTGATGCAGTTCAGTGTTAAATTTTTTTTTATATTTCTGCTATGTGTTCTTATCGCTGGATTCCAACTATTCCAATGTTTGTGGTCCTTTGTCCATTAATTCTAGAGGTGGTTTCGTCTACTTCATTACCTTTATCGATGATCATTCATGATTTGGGTACTTGTATCTTATGAGATACAAATCTAAATCCTTTGAAAAGTTCAAAGAATTCAGAGATAAAGTAGAGAAACATCTTAGGAGAAGTATCAAATCACTTAGATGAGATCCAAGTGGCGTATACTTAAGCCAAGAGTTTTTGGGTTATCTCCAGGATAATGAGACTTTATCCAAGTGGACTCCACCTTACACACCACACCAACTGGTTTGGTGTGGTGAAAAGGACAAACCGAACCTTGTTGGACTTGGTAAGGTCTATTATGGGGCAAGGCGGACCTACTCAAATCTCTTTAGAGGTATGCACATGAGACTATTTTTTAAGTGTTGAACAAAGTCCTAACCAGACAGTTGAGGTTACTCCATATGGGATATGGACTAACAAGGAGCCCTATCTTTCTCACATGAAAATATGGGGTTATCTAGCTTATAAGAAGCGAACTTTGTTAGACAAGCTAGAAGCTAAATCAAACAGGTGTTTGTTTATAGGATATCCTAAGGAGACAATTGGATATCAGTTCTGAAACACTTTGGAACAAAATTTGTTTTTTACAAAGTATACAGTCTTCTTAGAGAAAGAGTTACTTCTAAGAGAAGACAATGAGAGCGGGTGAACTTGGTGAAGTTCAAAGTGCTCAAACAGACACAGACCAACTGACTTAATCCAAAGGCTGTTATTTATGTTGATGAAGTAGTAACCGATCCTTGTAAAACATAAGCATATCATAACACAAGTAGGATACATATTGTTCTAGAGAAATATGGATTTCGCATTAGTAAACAGTGGAACATATTGCTGACAAAGGTTGATGAGACTACTACATACGAAAAATCTCTTAATATTTCAGAGTTTGATAAATGGATCATAGCCATGAAGTCAGAGATGGATTCCATGTGAATCAACCAAGTATGGACTTTGGTTGAACCACCCATAAGGATAAAACCCATAAGGTGTAATTGGATCTTCAAGAATAAGACATACATGGAAGGTAATGTGATTACTTATAAAGCTAGGCTTGTGGCTAAGGGTTATCATCAAAGATAAGGAATTGATTATGAAGAAATTTTAAGCCCAATAGCCATGCTTAAATCCATAAGGATACTCCTTGCCATTGTTGATCATTGTGATTATGAGATAGGGAAAATGGATGTGAAGACGGCTTTCCACGAAGGAACCCTAAGAAAGGATGTGTGTATGACACAGCCAGAGGTCTTCACACCTAGCAATGGCAATAAAGTATGCAAACTTCAATGATCCATTTATGGATTGAAGCAAGCATCTAGGAGTTGGAATATCCGATTTAAAGAGACAATTAAGAGTTGATTTCTCACAAAATGCCGATGAAGATTGTGTGTACAAGAAGGTTATTGGGAGTGCATTCATATTCCTAGTATTATATGTGGATGACATATTAATTATTGGAAACGATGTCTCGAAGATACAATATGTCAATATATATTGGTTATCCAGGAATTTTCTCCATGAAAGACCTTGGAGAAGCAACCTAATTATTGGGGATATAGATCTACAGAGATAGATCAAGGAGGTTGCTTGGTCTTTCATAATCTACATTGATAGCTTAATTTATAAAGAGGTTTAGCATGGAGCAGTCCAAGAGATGATACATTCTCATGTTTAGTGGGATCACCCTCTCGAAGTCCATGTGTCCAAAGACATAAGATGGTAGGATAGATTGAGTTTGACCCTATATGCTTCGGGTATAAGATCAATCATGTACGCTATGTAATGTACTAGGCCCGACGTATCATATGCTTCGAAAGTCATGAGCGGATACTAGTTGGACCCAGGTGAGGGTCATAGGGTGGTTGTCATGAATATCCTCAAGTACCTAAGAAGGACAATGGATGTATTCTTGATTTATGGAGATGGGGATCTTATGGTAAGATGCCAACTGTTGATCTGATGGAGATGACTCCAAATCTCAATCAAGATAAATGTTTACATTAAATGGTGGCACAGTTAGTTGGAAGAGACCCAAGTAGGAGGTGACTGTGGATTATATAATTGAATCAAAGTACATCGTTGCTTTTGATGGCATCTTAGGAAGTGATTTGGACAAGTTAGCTCATTTATGAACTAGAAATGGTCCCTAGCATTGTTGATCCTATATTGTAGTATTAGGATGACAATGAGCGATTGTAAAAGCAAAAGGAACCACGGTCTCATCAAAGGTCTAAACTAGTACTCAAGGTGATGCCATTTGATTTGAGAACTCTTTTGTGATCATGATGTAAAGATGGAGAAATGGACATTGATTAGAATATGTATGATCTCTTGGCTAAGCCACTTCCCCGAAAAAATGTGATTCACATCTACTTGCCTAAGGTATGATATACAAAGGCAATTGGCTTTAACGCAAGTGCGAGTTTGTTAGAGAAGTGCTCTAAATGCAATCTCTCTTAGCATTTATTGTACGCATTACATATTGTTTAATATGAAAGGCGTCTTCATCAATTGGACATTCATAGGTCGAATTGATTTAGATCTTTAATCTAATTAATGAAGTCCATGATACATCATAGCATGAAGGAAATCATGATAATAAGATTCTTATCATGTGCAATTATGTTAGTATCTAAATTATCCCTAGTCATAGGATCAACGAGACTAGACATTGTTAATCCTTGATTGGATCAAGCAATGGATCTTATAAACTGTGATAATGAGTTGATCAAAGTTGACATGTGGATGCTTGCTAAGAGTAGCTAAGTGCATCAGAGACCTGCCATGAGATAATCATTTGGATTATCTATTTATAGATGATTGTCTCATCGTAGCAATGATGCAAGTATCCTTACACTTGAGGTGCTCAAGGATATCTTAGATGTTGATTCTATACTTTGACATCGATCCATGTTGCCTCTTGGAGGTCTCTCTCCTGATAATAGTCGAGTATAACTTGATCAGGTGTTCGAAGGTAATTGAGTAGCCAACAAAGGATTCACCACTCCCAAGAGAGGGAAGGTGTAACTATGGCTTCTAGTCAGGATCATTACTCGAGCATCTCTGGCCAATGAGGAAATGCCATGAAGAGTGTCTTCGGGTGCATAACTGATGAGTAATGAGTCCGAGGACAAGATCTAATATCACTTGGGGTAGATGTGGGTAGCCAGTCTAGTGGGAGCTACACTTTGTCCATGCTTTGAACTGAGTTGGGTACAAATTGGTGAAATGACGAATTGCGCGGTATTTGTCTATAAAAGGGTTTGTAGTCAAACCACTAATTCTCTGATCAATTGGGGGTCTTGATGTGTAGCTAGATGCTGCTCATGACTTGCTTAATTTAATAGTTGAATTAAGATGCCAACATAACCAGGAACCTAATGGTTCACACACTTAGAAGATGGAGAGTTGATATAAAACATACTTGGATGTGATCCAATCATGAGGGACTTCACTTTGGGGATTAGACTGCTCCGGGATTAGTAGAATCCTGAGACTGATTTAGATAATGGGATATTGGGGCATGCTACCATGCATGGAGATGCATGTAGCATATTCCATCTTGAGTGAAGGCTTTTTGGTCCTTTCATAGGGTGGGTTTCTCTTATAAATATGTGGTTATGGGAGAAACCCTAACCCAAGAACACCAAAATGGGTTTAGTGTAGGAAACCCTAATCTCCTTTGTTTGAGAGTGTGGTGTGTTCTCTCTCTTGTTCTTTAGAAGAACCAAGAAGAAGAAGATTGAGAGATTCTTCTTCATCCCTCATTGAGACCAAACTTGGCTAGCACTAAGTTTGATTTCAACTCCGTCTCCTTGGAGGTTCTCGGGTCTCGTCTACATGTGGATATTGTTAGAGGCGAACCTAGGACTTGGTTCACTTCAATCTTCGCTACCCTGACCAGTAGATCAGTTTTGAAACCAACACATGGTAATCCTGCACCCTTCTCTATGGTTTTGAACCGGATTTGATGCCCTAAGGGATCCTTGGGAGGGTTTTGTTAAGATTTTTTTGTTTTCCGCTGCTTTTGGCATGAGATGCCACCCTCAGCCCTACATGAATCTCGCGAGGTGAGATTTACAACAACGGAATCAAATTCTGAACCTAATCCTCCAAGAAAATAGAGAACTAGTTCGTCGTTTGAAACATGATGGTCGGCGGCCATTAAAGAATTTTCCAAATCCTTCATTTTCAAAATATATTCCTCAACTGATCTATCATCTTTTTTGGTGGGTTGTAACACAAATCTAGACTAAAGAACTCGTTCCTTGGACTTGGTGGAGAAAAGTTTATCTAGACACTTTCCAAATCTTAGCGGATGTTTTGCATTTGCTCAGTGATAAAGGACATGAGTCAACTCATGAGAAATTGATCAATGCGCATCCATGAAAGATAATTTGAATTACTGATAACAGCATGAGGATTTGTTGAATTGTTGATGAGTTCATCAGGCTTAACGCAAGCGCCAAGAAAGAAGCCATCCAAATCAGTTAACTAAACTGATTTGCTAACTGATTACTAACTTATCTGTAACTGCAGATTCGTGAACACTTATAAAGTTAGATCAATTTCATTTACACCTTTTGATTTTGTTATACCTTGGTTCCGTTCATCTGTTACATTGTTTAATTCCTTTATATATTTTCTCATTTGTCAGTACTTAATGATCAGATTTTATCATACACGGTCCAATTCAAAGTCTAACTAATAGCCACTGGCATCCTAATACTTTCCGTAAAATATTCATGCTATTGGGATGGATACGTGACTTGGGATCGAGACACGTGCTAGAGTTTCGAGTTCAATGTCAACTTTATATATAGCTTACCCACCTCTAGAGAAAATTAAGGAAACATCAACGCATGCGCCATTGCAAGGTTTTTAATTAAGCCTGCTATGAAATTCCAAGGTGGCAAAACTTGCACAAAGGCACTTATTTTTATTTTTATTTTTTTTGGAAATAAGCTGGATTTTTTAAGGTTTACTACTACAAAGTGAATAGATGTTAAAAAATATATATATATATTTTTAAGGTTATGTTTTGCTCTCCAAATATGTAAAGCAAAGAAAATAGTATTCTCATATAGTCATATTCGATTTTAATATGAAAAATAGAAAATAAAATACAATATAATGATTTTAATAAAATTTAATATACTTTAATATTATTTAATGTTTTTATAGTGAAGAAGATATTAAGTTATTAAAAATGTTAACTTCAAATAGCATATAAAATTATTTATTAATTTTAAATTTAATTTTTTATTCTTCTTTTCTCCTATTTTTTGGTTATGGTTGGTTGCCAAAGAATTGTAGGGAAAGAAAAAAAATATCTTGAAAAATTATTTTCCTAAATTTGGATGACATAAGAAATATAAGGAAAAAAAAATTATAAAGTAAAATATTTAGGAGAATATTGTAAACTTTTCTACTACTTCATTTAAAAATTAAAGAGGAAAATAATGAGGACACGGGTAAAGTGTAAGGATAGATGCAGATTCTGATGCAGCTGCCGAGAGCTTGCAGGATTTTCTTTAGATCTCGGATAACGACACGGACCACACACTGTTGAGTTCGTCTCGTGAAATCTAGTTGCACGATCGAATTACGTCGAATTCCAGGACAGTCGAAATTTCATGTGTTTCAAGGCAAAGTGGACGAATGACACGACAACACATGGCACGAGGACACGTGCCATGTGGCATGAGGACACGTGCCATGTGGCACCAAACGAGTGAACACTTGGCACATGGAAAGCCAAGTGTCATCATGCATGAAATGAGTGGGGGAAATAAGTGGCATGTGAAACACATGGCTTGGTGATTGCCACGTGTCAAGCTGGATGAAGAAAGGTGTCCTACAACTAGACCAAAAGGAATTCGGTGGGTGAAGAATGAGAAAAGGGAGAGAAAAGATAGAAAGAAGAGAAAGAGAAAAGAAAGAAAAAGGGAGAGGAAATGAGGTTCAACATCTTTTGAATTACATAGTGTTCGAACAAGCAATGAGTTCGACAGATTGACGGTATCTTTAGCGCTCACAAGTGGGGTTCTTTCCTACTGCAGGTTAGTCCCTTGTCTAAGGGTCATTCGATGGCCATGAGGTGTAGCCCACTAACGGTTTAGCTGGTGCGAACCGGTTAATGATCAAAGTATTGGTGAATTATAGACCCGAGTTTTTGGAGTGACTATGTTCTTAGAACTGTAGTTTTGAAACAGGTTGTACTTGCTAGAAAATACGGGGCTTGAGTATGGTGGTTTTGTGGTGTGTTGGAGCTGGACATAGGCCCGACATCTTTGAGCTGTGTGTACTAATGCAGATGCGAATATGAAGATCTAGTTTTGTGTGTTGTTGCTTGATCCGAGATGACATGCAAGTGTGAAAAATCGTAGGTATATGTTGAACTGATGCATTTACATGGGTTGTATTATGGATGTAAATTGTATGTTGTAGATATGATTATCTATGATTCATAAATGTTGCATGTAGCTCTCATCATGCATGTAACATGAAAGAACATGCAATGGCATTCTGCATTGCATATGAACCGGGGTATCGCGTGAAACGGGTGTGAGTGCATGACATGAAAGAACACTTTGTTTGGTGTTTAAATAGTGGGATCTTAAAAAGGGACGACGTTCTAGAGTTGCACGGTTTGAAATTATGTGTCGAGTAGTAACAAGAAGGGATAGACACCCCCTTAGGTGAAAGGCCTGTATTATTGGTTAGACACATGCTTCCAACGGTGAAAGTCCGCGAAAGTGTTAGAAGGTGTACGACACCTACAGTGAAACCCCAGAAAGCTCATTAATTACCCACAAAAGACACATGGCTTTTGAATAAAGCGATTTTTCGGAGACTGTCCAAGGAGTTGAAATATAAAACAAAAATCTTTTGTTTTGGAAATGAAGGTTTTTCATACATGATGTGTGCATGTGTGGGGAGTTGTAGTGAGAATTTCGGGACATTAGCATGACATGAGAGCATTCGTATAGAAATGCATATTTTTGCTCAATGTGTTGATAAATGTTAAATTATGGCATTGCATGTGCACTTAGGTGAGGAGTAGCCCTTGTAGGAGAATTCCTCTATTGGGCATTGCTTACCCCATCATGGGAAATTATTTCAGGTGTTGGAGGCCCATCAGGAGATGAAACTCATATGAGGCCTTAATGGTAAAGAAGGCCAGATTATGACTTATTATGTATTTTGTAAAATTCTGGACATTTATCCAGTTTTTTGTTATGTAAAAGAGAAAAGTTATAATAAAACTCATTTTGAATTGTTTAATACAGTTTGACAGGTTTTTCCCAGATTTTTATGTTGCCTTTATTATGCTGAGGCCATTGTGATAACTTATAGTGTCTTGAGAAGAGTACAGAGGTGTAGGAAATGCTAGAAAGGCTATTACGAGGTTTAAGGCGAGAGTTTAGGTCGTGTGGTTTTCACAGGTCGCGACAAAGTTTATGGTCCTATGTCGCGACAGGGGTTCCCAATGTCACGACATGGTTCTCAGGCTACACCAGTTTCTTGGTCGCGACATTGTTTTTCCATGTCACAACAGTGCTTTGCTTCTCTCTCATGTCGATGCCATGACAGAGGTTTCCATGTTGTGACTGAGACAGCCACGACAAGTGGTCAAGTGTTGCACCCTTCGTGTTGTAACAGGTTTGGCACTAGCAAGGGTTTCTTTGTCACGACAGAGCATTTCAGGTCGCGACAGAGTTTGGTCAAGGCCAAGAGTTTCTATGCTGCGACAGATTATTTTTCTTTCACGACAAAGTATTTTTATGTCGCGACAAAATTGGTCTTGGATGGGGTTTTTATGTCATGATAGAGTATTCTTACGTTGCGACAGAGTTTGGCCTAGACAGGGGATTTTAGGTCGCTACAGAGTATTTTCTTGTCACGACCGAGTTTGGGGCAAAGGCCAAGAGAGTTTACATAACGACAAAGAATTTGATGTCGCGACAAAGTTGCCTGAAATTGTGTCGCGACAAAGTTGCCTGAAATTGTGTCGCGACAGGGAATACCTTACCTCGCAACAGAGAGTTCCCGGACATGAGGTCTTCCATGTTGCGACATAGTGTTCTATGTCGTAATAGTAGGGCAAGGCACTACGTCGCAACTAGGTTATGCTCGCTCGACAGAGACGCTCTGTCGCGATAGTGTGGCCCTGTGTTGCGTCGCGATAGGGAAGGCATGCATGCCCGACAAACCAGGTTGGGCTCGCACGACATGGTTGGCGCACCAAGGCTGGGCGCTCACGACAGAGGTATTCTATCTTGATAGAGATTTCTCTGTCGTGATAGACTTCTTACAGTGGTAAAAAAAGAAAAAAGAAAAAGAAAAAAGAAAAAAAAAGGACCCCTTAGGATTGGGGTGCCACAACATGGTATCTGAGCATAGGTTTATTAATACCTAGAGCTAGATGTTGGACACTAGCAGTATGGCTCAGTGTTGGGAATTAGGTATACGGTTACCTAAGACTTGATGGGCACGGGTTAGATCATGCATTCATTGTGCATTTTGATGAATTACTATGTGTTATACACTGCATGATAGTGTGTTATATACTATGTGAATTATATACTTGGTAAATAGTATATAGGAAATGTTGAACACTAGGGTGAGAAAATAACCTTAAGGGTTCAATAAGTAAATAAATATGTTAGTTCAGATTGTGATGTAAATTAACAGTGGCATAAGAACTACTAATTGAACAAGGAAAAAGGGGAAAATCTCAATTTGCTATTTGACACATGTAGATGGCAAGTTGAGGGAGGGGACGTAACGGGGAAATAGCCGACCACTGCCTGTTTTCAACTAACGGGCCTTTGTAGAAGCTATGGGTGTTGCAGCTGTTGCCATTGCATAGGCTAGTGCAGTTGGGGGCCAGGGAGGACAAGTAACCTCCAGAGGTTTATGGCACATCATCCTCCGACATTCATAGGGGGAAGGGATCCGGTGGTAGTTGACCATTGGTTCCGTCAGATCGAAAGGATTTTGGAGGCCATGGAGATTACCTCCAATGCCACGAGGGTCAGGCTAGCTACATTTAAGCTAGAGGGTGAATCCTAGGTATGGTGGGATTGGATTAAAGTCTTGAGGGATCTGGAGACGATGACATGGGGAGAGTTCCGAGAGCTCTTCATGAGTAAGTTTTTCCTAGCATCTTCTAGACATGCAAAGGCTCGGGAGTTCCTTGAGTTGAAACAAGGAAGTATGACTGTACTCGAATACGTAGCTAAGTTCACCGAATTGGCACGTTTTGGGGATGATTATGTGGCCACAAACATGGCCAAGGTGAGGAAGTTTAAGGATGGTCTGAAGTTTTCCATCTGGGGTAAGATTGTGGGATTCCTCTTGCAAGACATAGACTCTATGGTCAGGATGGCTATGGCCATAGAGAGAGATAAATGATGCATGGAGCATCCGAGATACGGGTGCTAATGATAAGAGGAAGGAGGGTCAGCCTTCTTCTAGTTCGGGAAAGAAGCAGGAGGCTTTTAGTTCACGAGGGTTTTAAGGACAAGGTCGCGGCTGCGGACGAGCCCAGATCGGGCTCTAGCCGGTGGGGCGATTACATGTTACCATTGTCATCGATCGGGACACATCGGATAAATTGCCTGAGGCGGGGATCTGAGTTATGAGACGCCCACGGTCCAGGCCGGCATAGTTTGTTCCCTTCTTACGGCATGGGCGAAGGAACCAGTCTCGACCTCGGGGGTGTGGCATAGGCACCTACCATGTCACAGGCGGGATAAAGAGGCCAGAGTATGGGTCGAGGCTAAGGGCAAGGCTCACAAGCCGAGACTTTAGGGACCTAGGGGCTTGTCTACATCGTTGCACCACAAAATAAGATTGTAGATCAATCTGCTATATTGTATGTTTCTACCGCACTATATAAGAGCATATTTGACTTCAATCTCATTCATCAAGTGAAAATCGCAAAGGAAAGAATTGGGCTTAGAGGTTGCTGAGACCTTGAAAAGTCATTACATGTGTTTCCTAGAACTAGGGTGAGTGTTGATATGATATGTCGGATGATGAGCTGGAGATCTCCGGGATTCTACTCATTGTGATCCAGGGCCATGTACACATACGTATTTTATATACTCATTCTCTAAGACGATTGCTGGACGGCATCGAGTCATTGGTTTATCGATCATGAAGGAGGATTACTACCTACACACGATGGTGTTTGTAAGTTACTTTTCAAGGGATACAGATGCTTTGACCCGCTACCGTATGACTCTAGTGACACGCAAGCACGGGTTATTGGCGCCTTAATTTTCAGACAAGGCAAGACAGATGGCCCACCTTGAGTAGCTTGTGAATATGAGGATGTTTTTCCGTCGAACTAATGGATTACTCTCTGTAGAGAGGTGTAGACTTGAAGATTGGTTTACACTTCAGTACGCGCCCATTTCTAGAACTCCTGAGATTTATTGCTACCGGGAAGCGGCAGAACTCATGGTCTAGATACAGAATTGTCGGACAAGGTTTTATTGATCATACTTCACCTTGGGCGTTTCGCTCTATTTGCTAAGAAAATGACAAATACCTCTTCGATTGTGCATTACCAATGACAGCTGAATACACATCAAGGAATCACATCCTCATCGAGGATTGATGATTTATTTGATCAATCGAGAGGGGCACAGATCTAAGATGCATTCCCTGCACTCTGAAGACACGCCTGAGAATTAAGGAAGCCGAGCAGTCCAAGACGACGCTAGAACGCGGTGATGGGCATTTCAGCCCAATGCGGATGCCTTAGCGGGTCGACTTAATGAGTCAAGAATATCTTATGGGATCTTATAATGTGGTATTCCAACCCTATTTGAATCAATTTCATTATGAATTTCACATGACGTTTGATATACTCCAAGGCTACGAGGAGGAGCATGAGATCATTCGAGGATCAGCTCTACAAGTTTCGGAGACCATCGCTAGAAGTGCTAAGTTCATCAAATGTGAATTTAGTTTACTGAGGTGAAGTTCTTGGGACATGTCATGTCAACTTCGTGTGCGTCAGTTAGACTCGAGAAGGCTCGAGGTTGTTGCGAGCCAAGAGGCCAAGTCGCTTTTAGATATACGCTGGGATCGCAGCCATGGAGGTTCATTATGATTTCCTCGATCATGAAGATCTATGACTCTAGTCACCAAGGAGGTCAAGTTCGGCTGAATGACCCGTGTGAGAGGCGCTCCAGAATTGAAAAGAATGGCTTTAGCTTTATTCCTGATAGTCCCGAATGGGGACAGTTACACCGTATTGTGATGGCTTCGGGCGATCAACCTGATGGCCTCGTGCACCGGGAGGTTAGTGGCGACGTTCTAGGGACAAATTAAAAAGTCATGAGCGAACTACCCCATTGACGATATGAAGTCATGCCTCTGTTAGCTCCCTTGGTTTCCTAAAGATTTGGCGCCAATTATCCGTATGGTGAGCAAATTTAGCGTTTTTGCACCATAAGAGTCTGAAGTATATTACAAATGACCTCAACATGAGGCAACGCAGATGGATGGAGACTGAGGATGAGACTTACTTGCATTACCATCCCTGGTAATATAAATGGTGGCCGGATGTGACTCACTGGTCACAGGAGTACATAGCGTAGCTCTCGTGGAGTGGCGATGCTCGAAATTGTGGGACCGTTTTGACTTTCTTCACGCACAATGACTCAGATTAGTGTTTTTGGAGTTTAGTGGCTGCGCCTCCCATCGGTGCAGAGTGATCAACCTCAGATAAGAATGCAGAGATAGCAGCCATCAAGGACCGTAAAGCGGTGTTCTATCGATGTGAATAGGTCATTCATGCGATGGTAATCTTCTTGTGATAGGATCGTCGGGTTCCCGCCATCAAGCTCAGAGAGAAGATGCTCAAGGAGTTCCATCGCTTCTCGCTTTTAAGACATCCGGTGGCAGCATGCACTGCATCTTTATCGCTAGTATTATCGAGGATGAAGAGGCACAGCAGACTTCTGTTCACAATGCCTCATGCATGTCAAGAGGGAAAAGGCTTGGTGCATCATAGGCCGCCAGAACTGGCTCCAACATTGGGGGAGATACCAAGTAGAAGTAGAACACATCATGATGGACTTTGCGACCCACGGCTGTTCAGACATCGCCGAGGCATGATGCAGGGTGGGAGAGGACCGCCGTACTTAGTCGGGCAGATTTCTAAAGGCATGACCTTCACATCGAGGAATTCGCACTTATACATGTTTTAGATTAATCCTGCTACATGGAGTACCGTCCATAATATCTACGTGGATCCCGCATTCACGATACACTTTCGAGGAGTTTCCTGGCGGCCATAGGATAGCTGATGATAAGCACTGCATTTCATCCATGTAATGATGGTCACTTAAAAGGACTCATACAAAGCCTTAGAGGATGAGTGTTTCATGAGCACAAGGCCTTGGATCTTAAGGAAGCCGAAAACAGATTTGCCCTTAGTGGAATTCGCCCGCAATGCGCATCGTGCGAGAACATGATGGCGCCCCTATGAGGCAGCTATAAGGTGAGGCCATGCCAATCTCCCTATTATTGAGGAGGTGGGAGCAGAGATCCATCACGGGTCCTGATTTGATTAGAGACACCCTGAGAGGTGGATTTGATACAAACATCTTCTCAGCTCGTAGCCTGCAGGTAGCTGATGCACAACCAAGAACGACGACCTCTAGAGTTCGAGGCTGTGATCATGTCTTCGAGGGTGACGCTTAAAAATATATGAGCCACAAGCCTCAACAAATGTGTCGTCGCCGAGGTATATCAAAGTCGCTCGAGATACTACAGAGAGTGGGCACCGGTTATGAGATCGCTGGCATACCACCAAGTTTATCCGGTGTCCATGAGAGATTCCATGTTCCATGCTTCGTGCACCTCCGGGATTCAACCCATGTGAAGTGATCAGCAGCTGATGGCTGGTTGTGGCTGACCTTCGAGGACCTATGCGCATTTTGATATCCGAGACCAGTCTTTACAAAGATAAGACCATGAGGTTAGGCGGTTGTTTTCAGGGCAACATGTGAGGAGCAGAGGAGGCAACACGGAAGGCGCGAGGACACGACACTAGCTTATCCTTTCCCGCCTGAGGACGAGGTATGGTTTAGTCATTGAATGTTAAACGACAATGGTATTGTGATAGTATGTGAAAGGTGAGAATCTCGAGACTAAATTTTTGCTGAGGGAATGGATGAGGACTCCCGTGTAAAGGGTAAATTGATAGATTCCTGCTACAACATGTTTCGAAGCCCAGGAATTGCAAGATCTTCAACACCACGGGACAACACCGCTGAGTTCGGCTCTCGCAGTCTAGTTGCACTACCGACCACGCTGGATTCGGATAACACTCTGCCGTTTTTGCGCAAAGTGACCCATCGATACACAACACATGGTATCTAAGACACGCGCCATGTGGCACTCAACGAGTGAACACTCTGCATGGAAAGCTATGTCATTCATGCATGAAATGAGCGTAAATATGGCAGAAACACGTGGCCTAGTGATTGCGATGTGTCAAACTGGATTAAGAAAGGTGTCCTACAACTAGACCAAAAGGAGTTCGGTAGAAGAAATGAGAAAAGGAGAGAAAAGATGTAAAGAAGAAAGAAAAGAAAGAAAATGGAGAGGAAATGAGGTCCAATGATCCACGGTCTACAAAGAGTTCAACAAGCAAGATGTTCGACTGTCATGAAGCGAGTCAGACTGGGTGTCTCAAGGGCAGGTGGGTTCTTTCCCACCATATAGTCCTTTTCTAAGGGCCATTCGATGGCCATGAGGCGAGTCTTAATAACATAGTGCAAGGAACAACTTGTGGATCGTAAACTGGCATGAATTACTGACTAGTTTTTTAGGTCCTTTGTTCGTAAAAACTGTGAGTTCAAAGTAAAGGTACTACTGAAAAACACGCGCTCGAAAGATGCATGTGGGTTTTATACGGTGGTCGAAGCTGACACGGACCACATGTCAATCGTGTACCGCTCGAAGGTCCAAGAAGATCTAGTTTTTGCAGTTGTTGCTTCGAATGAATGCATGCAAGTGTGTGGAAATCATGTGGTATATGTTGAACTAATGCATTTACATGGGTCAGATACGATGTAAATCGGGGATGGCCGAGATATGATTATCCATTAATCATAAATGCTGTAATGACTTCATCATGCATGTAACATAAAGCATGCAATGACATTCTACATTGCATATGAACGGGGGCATCATGTGAATAAAGCAGTGTACGGCATGAAAGAACATCAGGCTCGTGTTTAAATTCAGGCTCAAAATGATGACGTCCTAGAGTCGCACGCATTTGAAATTATGCCTAAAAGAATGGTATAGTATGACACCCCCTCATGTGAAAGACCCAGATTCTCATTATATTGCGCCCAATGGTGAAAGTCTATGAAAGTGTTTGGGCAGACGACGCTTACTGCGGAAACCCCTGCTTGTTACCTATTAAAAAAGACATACATGACTTTGAATAAAGCGATTTTTCTGAGACTGCCCCAAGGAGTTAAACATAAAACGAAAATCTTTTGTTTGTGGCTGCCATACATGACGCCTGCGACGCTGGCGAGCCAAATGGGCGCTTTGCATATTAAGATTATTATGAGAGCATTTCATATTGTAAATGCATACGTTTGCTCAATGTGTTGATAAATGTTAAATTACAGATTGCACGCGTGATTCGCAAAGTAGCGCTCTTATAGCGAGAATTCTTCTAATGTGGCGACGCTTCACCCCTGGTCGCTGGGAAATTATTTCAGCCGGAGGCCCACTAAGAGATGGAAACCTATCTCGAGGCCTAATGGTAGCGATTATGGCTACCCATGTTTTGTACCTTGATAGGCTATTCATTTTCTCGTTATGTAAAAGAGAAGAGTTGTAATAAAACTCATTTTGAATTGATTAATACAATTTAACAAGTTTTTCCCAAATTTTTATGTTGCCTTTATTATGCTGAGGCCATTGTGATAACTTATAGTGTCTTAGGAAAGAGCTGGAGGTGAAGGAAATGCCAGAAAGGCTATTCCATGTTTAGGCAAGTTTTAGGTCGCGATGTGGGTTTCCAATTCGCTGGCTGGGTAAGAGTTTCAGTCCGTAAGGTCGTGCTGAGAGGTGGGGCCCTTGCGTCGCGATGGTTCTCGTGCCGCCGCGCGGTTTCGGTCGCGATTAGATAGTTTTTCCATGTCACGTTTTGCTCTCTACCGTGACGATAAACGCGGATTAGAGAGTTTTCTGCGTCGCTGACCAGATCGGCCACGACAAGATATAGTTGCAATCTTCGGTTGCAATTGTGTTCGCCTTGGCAGAAGTTTTCCTCCGTCATGAGCAGAGCATTTCAGTCGCGACATAAAGTTTTAGTTAAGGCCAAGAGTTTCTACATGACAGAAACATGCAGGTCATGACTGAGTTCGCCTCGGATGGGGTTTTACAAGGTTTAACAGAAGATTCTTACGCCGAGACGAGTTTGGCCTTCCAGATAAGTGATTTCCAGTCACACAAAGCATTCTACATCGCAGAACAGCTGTCTGGAATCGGTTGGCGACAGAGTATACCTACGTCATGGCAAATATTCCAGTGACATGAGGTTTCTCCAGATGAGATACATAGTGTTGATGTCATGACAAGGGGAATGCGTCAAAACCAGGCTTATGCGCACGCGATGTAGAGACGCTCCGGTCATGATAGTGTAAGGCCAAGGCTATGGGTCGCTGACAGGCTTACGAAGCCGCTACGATGCACTCAGCCTGACACGAGACGACAAGTTGGCACGCACGACGTAAGTGCCATGTTGCATCAAACTCTTATACGTCAAAAAAGAAAAGGCTAGACTTCCCTGCCAGCTACACAAAATAATAGATCCTTTATCTGTACGAGAGAGATATATATATATATATATATATATATATATATATATATATATATATGTATTTACATCAGAATTTGTATTTTTACTTCCATATAAATTTGGAGTAAAAGAGAAAAACTTTTTAAAATTATGGAAAGAAAAAAAATTTATACTCCTTAACTTTTTTCTTGCGGTCCAATCGTTTCTTTTAATTTTCTTTCCCTGTCGGACAACAGAGACATTATTTTCCATTAAGGGATTAATAAATTAAATAAATAAAATTATAAGCGAAGAACTAATTGCCAAACGTTCCCCATCATAGGTTTGTTGATTTGAAATGGGAGAAAAGGACCATTTGAAATCGTTGAAAATAAAACCAGACCCGTGACATTGGCTTCATCAAACAAAACAATCCCAAAACGATCAGGTAAAGACAAAGCCCGTGACTTCGGTGGGCTCAACTTTGGCATCACATACTTTATATATTTGCTTTCACATTATATATCTTAACAGCACTAGCGAAGTCACAAAGTAGTATTACAAGATAATTTTATCAAACCCAAAGCCAATATAGTGGCCAACACAAAATAGCATTATCATAATTAGAGTGATAAGTCTTCACACAGTATACTCCCTCATTAATTAGCTAGTTAGACTGCATTGACAGCAATCTTCATCCCGGACTCACAGTGGCCAGCATAGTTGCATATGAAGAAGTTCTGACCCTTCACCAGCTTTATCTTATCATTTCCGCTTTGATACACTTTGGCACCCGCCGGAGTGGTGCAACTACTGTATCCACCTTTATTCACCGCAACCACGTTGTGCAACGTTGAATCATAGTTAAATGCTGCAACACGTCCATATATATATATATATATATATTATATTTATACCCAATCAATGATTATTAATACGGATGGCAGACGGTTTCTACATTCTTGCCTAATGTAATATGCACATAAAATATATCTAGAGCCATTAAAACCTATAAGAAAACAAAGAAGTTTAGTGACTCACAAACAAGTTTGGCATATTCTTTTACGGATGATATATGGTTTAAGAACAGATCTGTGAAAGCAAATGATTGTTGTTAACAATTTTTGAAATGTTCCCATTTTGTTTAATTGTTTGGATTGAGAATAAATACATTCAAATGAAAATTCGTAGATCAAGTATGTGGAAGTGTTCTGAATTTTCAATTAAGAACTGTTTTTCAAAAACGTTTTTAAACAAGTTTAAGGGTAAGTTTGGCAGTTCTTAAAAGTGTTTCTAGGACTAAAAACACTTTTAAGTGTATTTTGGAGAAAAACATGTGTTTGATAGAATTTTGAAAAATGCTTTTGAGACCTCAAAAAACACTTAGACCATCTCTAACCATTCTCCATTTCCATCTCCATATGTGTTTTTTGAGAAGCACTTGTTTTTTTTTTTTTTTACTATTCCTATAATGCATGTTACATTTCTTTTAAAAATCTAATTATATTTTCTTAAAATATCGAATTATTTTTCCTTGTATTTTTTTTATAGGATTTCTTTTCTTCTCATCTTCCATCTTCTCTAAGAGAATCACAATCTATCCAACCACAGCATAAAATTATTTTACATCTTTTTGTGTGTTTCATTACGGTATTTTTATATCTGTTAATTATTATTTTAGATTTTTAAGAATACAAGGCATAGGTATTTGGCCCATTAGTTCAAAATATTTTGTAAATATTTTTAAACATTTCTATAATCCTAAAAAGAATCGTTTTAGGTTTTTATTAATACAAATATTTATATATGTTTATTTATTAGTTCAAATTTCTTTTATTATGTTTACATTTTTTATAATCATAAAAATAGTTAATTTAGGTTTTATTAATATAAATTTTTATATCTATTTCTAAATTTTTATAATAAATTTTCTTATTTATTATGATATCCTATTTTTATAATAAAATATTAAATATTATTTTTAGTAATTTTAATGATATAAAAGTGCTTTTATACCTATGCAATATGATACAAAAAAACCCTTGTAGAATCACTTTTTCATATTCCTATAAAAATGCTTCTAATAGAAGCGCTGTCAGATAAAGTGTTTTGACTAGAAGTGCTCTTACAAGAAGTAGTGTCAATTTGACCCTAATAGATTATTTGATAGTGTTTTTCTTTAAACTACTTTTGTAGTTAAAGTGTTTTTTGAAAACAATCACACTTGGAATATTTATTAAAAAAAAATATTATGAGTGAATTTTTTTACCTTTTAAAAGGATTTGAATTTCATTTGTTGGAATATGTCTCAAATTACTAATTAGTATTAATTCCTAATTGTAAATAATATTTTATAGGATAATCCTTAGGTCATTATATTATTATAATATTAGGTTTCCGAATAGATTAAAGAAAGTTGTTATAAATATTTTGTGTCATGAGGAGAAAAAGATATGACAGATATGGGTTTGTAAAGGTTATACAAGGTGTGTAGAGATGTGAAGAAGAACAGGAATAACCGATGGAGTTTGGGACTTCACGGTTCAGTGTATGGATACAAGGAACGGGGAAACATTGGATGTTTCGGGAACCCAATTATATATTATTCTACCTCTGCAATATTATCTATTGTATAGTGGAAATGTTCTCTCTCATCCGTGGATGTAGGCATGGTTGGCTAAACTATGTTAAAACCTCTTGCATCTTTATGTGAGTTATCAATATCATTTTGTTCTTGAATTCTTATTATCTATATTAAAGCTTCCTTTGGCACAACATCATTAAATCCCTTTTTTCCAATAAATAAATAAAAACTTAAGAAATGTTTGTAGAAAACACAATCAAACTGGCTCCAAATAGTAGAAGATGTTAAATTAACAAAACAAAGTCATTCATAAACTTTCAAATAAACAAATGAGAATTCAAATTACAGACAGGTGGTTCAAACTCAAGACTTCCGTCAAACTAGGCTATGGTAAAATGTTAAATGACCAACTCTGATAAAAGCTCAACCTCATAGTATTTGATTTTAATATGAATATCATGCTTCTTAAGAAAAGGACAATAGAACTTACCGAGCACATCACCGGCCTTCAAGCTCTTTCCTTTAGGCCAGCTAACGGTGTTGAAGGTCCAGCCAGCAGAGCCTCCAACGGTATAAGTCGCTCCATGAACTCGGTAGGAGTGAATCAACAAGCAAACTAATGCAACCATGATGATCACCATAGCTCTACCTGCACTGCCTCTTCCCTCGCTAGACATCTCAAGAGTGGAAATAGCAAAGTGAGAAAATTATGCTTTGATATTGCAAAGCAAAGGAGTGCGGGTAGCCCTTTTTAAAGGCTGAATAAGAGCTTGGAGGAGAAAATGTGGCTCCATTTATTACAATGAAATGATAGCAGGTGTTATTATTTTTTTAAAGCATATGCTTCCATCTTACTCTATAGTAGCCACCAAGTTGGACTTTGTGGTGTTGATTTAAAGTTAGTGGCATGTAGAGTCTGATTACACTAATACACTTATAATAAATCAAGGTTTGAACCCAATCAGCCCACTCCGTCGAGATCTGATTGGAGGGAGGCGTCTCAAATTCTTCAATAATTAAGTTTAGGGATCCAAATCCAAACTATATATTTAGCTAGATTAATCATGTTCTAGAAGGATCACATGAAAGTTTTTTTCCAACTTTTTATAGTGTTGGGGTTTGAAAAATCCGTTTGGGTAAATCGAGAATAGAATTACTCGTTAATCCAACCAGGCCCCTAAAATCCGGCTTGAGTAATCGGTTTTAAGATTTGGATAAGGGTTTGGTTGAGTTTTTTAATCTGAACTTGATTCCCGGAGAGATTGAATGGAGGGCAAATAAATGAAACAATGTAATGCTTTTATCATATGTACGTATATTTTATATTATCATCTATATATATATATATATATATATATATATAATTTTTTTTTTTTGAAGAGAAAAATAATTTTATTGATTCAAATTAACAATGCATTGATAGAAGCATATAATCAAAATCGTTAAAAACCAGATAATGAAATAACATCCAAGTTAATGGCATGATTAATTGACTCAAAGTCTATACACTTGATAGTTGAGCCTACATATTTGATGTTACTATTGTGATTAGAATATTTATCATTCCAATTCTACAACATAATGACTACCATTGATTTGATTTATTGTCACTGACTGAATATAATTTGCTTGTTTGAATCGGCCTCACACAAATAAATATCGCTCCACAACAACGACAAACAAACACCGCACCAAGACAACGTCACACCAAAACGACTACAACCACACAACGTACTAGGACAACAACAACCACACACCAGATTAAGACGACGACTAAAACATGAAAAAAAAAAGAAAACTTAGATATTGTGGAATAACCACTTTATTAAGGAATAAATTTATGGAATAAGTGTAAAGAGTTTGATTTCAATGAGATTAGAAAATGTTTTTCAATATGTAATTAGAAATTTTTATTATAATATCTATTTGTTAAGATCAATAAAAATGTTAAATTTTGGTTATCTTACAAAATTTCCATTTCGTTATTTTCTATCTAATCCTAATACAAATTTATCTTTTTTCTTAATATAGTACAAGTATGTTCATCTCAACTCAATCGTTTGAACCCTAACTTTTATTTCTATAATTTAATCGATGCAATTTAATTTGAATTCAAGTAAGGACCAGTTTGGCACTGCTTATTGTAACAACGCTTCTAGCCAAAATGCTTTTCCTGACAGAGAAAACGCTATCGCGACAGTTTTCTTTCATTCAACTTGTCGTGCCATAACTTTCAGCTTTAACTCTCGATTTGCAGGAGGTGTCACATAAGCTCTTGAATGTAGAATATAACCATGGGTAGAGTTGAACCATTTGGATGCTCCATATGATACAGAAAAGGATCTTCTCAATGACGCAATCGTGAGACATCCTAACTCTCTTTGGAATCATTTGTGAATCTTTTTCTACTAAATCACTTTGCTTTCCATCAAAAATCCCGCAAAACCAAATTTAGAGGAAATGTTATTAGTTTTACATGAATATGGATATAAAATACTCAAAATAGCATGTGAAATGAACTCAAAACATAGATGAGTTTTACACTCATCAAATACCCCCAAACTTATAGTTTTGCTTGTCCCCAAGCAAAGAAAAGAAAGAAGTTGCTTGCCCTAATGGAAGAGAAGAGTTCATTTCACCCTTTTTATTTAACAAAAACTGAGTAATCAAGCTTTTCAAGGGGTATGTGATATGTGTCTCAAGAATTACCCTTACAAGGAGTATAGGGAATATGATCATGATAATTTATTCATTTTAATAGTGAACTAATCTCATAATAGACAAATTTAGATCATGGCTCTACTATAGTGTGTGTGTGTGTGGTCTTCCCTATCCAAACAATTGCAAGCTAGATGAGTTTATGAGAATTGAGATAAGTACGAATCTCCTAAGATAATTTATTTAGTTCCATAGGCTTGTTTTTCTTATCACTCTCCACTAATGAGGCACACACAACTCTCAAGATCAAGCAGGTCTTTATGTTTGTAATGTAAGGCTTGGGTAAGGGTAGTTTATAGTCATTTTGTGGCTAAAAACTTACCCAAACATACATATTTTTCAGAGATTGACAAGCCTCCTACTCCATCCCGATTTTACGATCAACATACGGACACTCTCAAGCACCTCCCAAAATCATTTAGGTGCATCATTCCATACCTTCATATCACCTTTCTCGCAAAATTTCAGATTCTTCAAAGCAAACACTCACAGCATTTTTCTTAAGACAAGGTTATAGAGTGGTGCAATGTCAAAACCCCTTAAGCTTTCTACCAACCCTTAGCGAGCTTTAAATCAATAGCTCCCTGCACCAATTGGCCTTAGGGTACTAGGTGTTGAGACACCCTTAGATTTACTTGCTCTAGGAAGGAAGGCTATGTATTAGACTCACCTCCGACTTTTATTGTATTTTTGCTTCTTTTACACTTGATATTTTTCTTTTCTTTTTTTCTTTTTTTTTTCTCCTTCCTTTTTACCAACCTCTTTTGATTTTCAACTTAATTCATTTCAACCAATTTGGAGTTATTTTTCCTATGAAAAAATAACTCCCAAACTTGCACCTCACCACATTTCTCAATTATGTTCAAATCCTCATGTTATGAGCTCTGCTCTTTACCGAGGGACAGTGATGTATAAGAAGGTTATTGGCTTCAAACTTGGTTCTTATAAAACATTAGTTTTAAGGCCCAACATTCTGGTATTTCAGAGGAATATGCATATGCATATTAATACAGCAATTTGAAAGGCACAATCTTTCAAAGGATTGCCTATATCATTTCTCAATTGTTGTGTTGCCTAGGATTCATTAAAGTGATAATGCCAGAACAAGTTATAGAACCTATGGAGATCAAAATTAGATGGATTTCATAACCTTTCTCAACCTAAGCTAAAATTGCTTTTCATGTACTTAGTGACCAAGTGAAGATTTTGAGAAACCAATGACTAAATAGCCTATTAGAGAGAAAACTCATTAAACATTAAGTCCTATTATCTTGGATATTGTCCATATCTCAAGGGTTCAATTATGATCTTCATTGACATCACAACTACTCCAAACAAAACTCAATTAACTAAAAAAAAAAAAATCTAACTAACAAAATAAACCAAAATTAAGATGTAAGTTAGAAAGTATCAAACAAAGTCATTATTCATAAAAGCACTAGAAAATTTCCTTCTCAAAGTTATCATGTGCAACATGTGGGGTGTGACATGATAAACTAACCAAAAATAAACACCCCCAAACTTTGAGATGAACATTGTCCTAAATGTCTAGCAACATAAAGAAGGCAATAAAAGCAAAAGGGTAATAAAGAAGTTGGGAAAATCGAACCCCTTTCTAGTCTCGGCCACTTTGAATAGAAACCTTGAAGATTTTCAGACCTTGACATTAGTATGCTGCCCCTTGATATAGTCTTTTGCTCTTGCAAACTAGTCATGACAATATGTTGAGCTTGAAACTTACATTATTCTGAAAACATTAACAAACAAAATTAAAACGCTGTTGGAATTTTCATCCCAACAGTAAAAAAAAAAAACAGCAACAAATAAAGTAATTAAAAATAGTCAAAGGAAAAGATAAAAGAGTTGATAGAATCCTTATTACTTAGCTTGGGTTGCCTCCCAAGAAGCTGCTCCATTTTTAGAGTCCAGCTAGACTCATTGGAAAAGTACTAGTGCTTCCATTTGACCAATCATCCATCTTGGACACTACTTTCTTTTCACAACCATTCAGCTCAAGGATGATTTCTTCTAGACTTTGAAGAAGGGAAAGAAACTCATAATCCCCTTTAATTGTGGTTGGTGGTTTAGCCACAATTTCTTCAAAACAGTCCCCTTTATATGATGCAGATGAAAACACATTTATGCTTAAGGGGGACTGTTCAAACATTTGCCCTTTTGATGGAAGCAAGCTACAGAATTTTCTACACATTGTTCTTTCAAAGGTAATAGTTGGTGAAGATTTAACTTTGCTTTCTCCTCATCCACAAGCAAGGTGAGTTCTCCCTTGTTGATGGCAATCCATGTTTCGCTTGGCTATGAAGGTTCTTAATATCTTCAAATTTTTTAGATCCCCTTTAATGCCCCAAGCCACAAAATCCATGGGGAAGGTAAATGTGTCAATCTTCACCAAGATGTTTTCAATAGCCATCACTTGACTTTCTTCTTCAAATTTCAATTTATCCACTAATGACTTTTCATTCTCTAAGTTGTTTAGGAGTGCCTTTTTCTCAATTTCCAGCCCATTTTCACCTTCTTCCACAAATTTCGGGATAGGAAATTTCTGCACACTGCTCAAGGGAGTATCCATGCATTCATTGATATTTGGCAAAGTGTTACTAGGAGAGGTCCTAGAGAATTTTTCCTTGAATGCTTGGACTAAGTGTCCTATTTGAGCTTCTACGTTTTTTCACCGAAGTACTAAAAGTTGACTCGAAGGTATCTAAATTCGTAAATTTCTACTCATGAAGATTAATCATCTTCTTGTTCCCATCTATGTAGATAAAAATCTGCTCCTTAACAGGAGAGTTCTTTTTTCTCCTGAAAAGTGGGGTTTGAATGTAACACCCCAAAATATACCCTAGTCGTTTTCAACATGTTTAGGGTATTTTGTAGGCATAAATTGAATTTTTCGTAATTTAAATGCGAAACATGGGAATTGAGAAACCCGGAAATTGTACAAGACATAAGGGCAAAATTGTAAATTGTCAAGAAGGGGAAATAAAAGTCATAAGTTGATAAGACTAGAGGCCAAAGTAGAAATACCAGAATCAGAGTGCAATTAATGAAGGAGGGAGGACTAAAAGGCACAGAGAAACTTTAATTATAATAGAGGAGACCAAAATAATCTCATTTTGGTCTCCAAACAAGAGAGCATACGGGAAGAAAAGGAAGAGGAAGAAGGAGGAGCAGAGCAAAGGTATGGATCTTTGGAGTTTGGTATGGAATTTGAGTATGGAATTGTATGGAAATTCTAAAGTTTTGTATGGATTCTAGTATGATTTTGTACAAAACTACTTGGGTATGGATTGCTAGGGTTTTCTTTGGAGATTAGTTTTGTTCCCTTTCTAGGGTTTTGTTAGGAATACATACTAACTCTATATTTATGGGAAGTTGCTGAAAATCCTAGTTGATATCAATTAGATATGGAATCCTTCATAAGTGTATGGTTTTGCAGTTTTGAGAACTTGGTATGAATCTTTGGATTTTGGCTAATTAAAAGTGTTTGTGGAGTTGTTTGGAGGGATTCCATTTTGGTTTTTGATGAAGGATGGAATAGAAAAGAATTATGAAGAAAAGTGAATGAAAAGGGTAATTCGCCATTGGTAGAATGGGCACTCGGTACCGTACCAAATAGGGGTGGTACCGGTACCACCGATGCAGAGTAGGCAAAAGGGTACTGCAGACTATCCAAAGTGGTACCGGTACCACTCCTCTTTAACCGATTTGGTACCCAGACTAAACAAAGTGGTAATTTGCACACCGGTTCTATAACCTTGATTTTTGGTATTTTTGCATAGTTGTTATACTCGTGATACCGAGTATAGATAAGGAAGAAATGAAGTGAAAATGTATCAGACTGCGCCATTGGTTAAAATGTGGGCAAACTTCAGGCCCTATAATAAACTAGGAAGTTTTAGAACACATATAATCGTAGGAATGCCTAAGACCAGGTATTAAATGACACGACATCAGTTACGCAAGGTGCACGTTTGTTTAAAAGACAGATTGACAGTGTTACTAAGACTTGTTCTAAAGGTTTTCAAGACTCGCCAGGTTACTAAGACAAGACGTGACAAAGATCTTCGGATACTTATTGTGCTATGTCATAATCATTTATTATTACTGGTCTAGGTATTCCCATAGTTATATAATAATAATCTGAATGAAGAATTAGAGTAAACAAATATGTATCGTTTTGATCTGTAGTACCTAAGGGTACTTCTGAATAAGAACAAATTACTGTAACTCCTACGAGAGATCTGAATAAGCGTAAAGTTGCTATAAGTACAAGTGTGAGACATATGAGATCCGGTCACATAAGTCTGCGAACATAAGTAATTGTATGTTCCTTATATGAATGCATGCAAATTCTGATATCTGTTCTTGTTATACGCTTACTATAACTGTATATGCATATTACCTATGTTTCCCACTAAGCGTAGTTTTTAGCACGGTTTTCAAACCGTGTAGGCAATAGTAAGAAGGAGACATGGGATCTTCCGCACTTCGCCGGGCTGCCACACAAGTAGGGGTTCATCATTGTAGGTTCTACGCTTTGATCATGTAAATGTAATGTATAGTTTGTATATGTAAATGGGACTTAGAACTGTATGTATATGACAATGTAAACACCACTACGGTGGTAGTTTATTTTGTATTTTTGTATATGATATGTTGATACGCGAGTAAGACTTGACACAACGCATGATAAAGCAGTAAAGAGTCCCACCCAGCCTTCTCATGCCTTTCGGTGTGACATTGAACTCCTCGATAAGGCAATACCCTTGTTCCATGAAAGTGAGTCATTATGCACCTCAGTCCAAATGATGAATAAGTAAGTCAAGGTTGGCTTCTATGGAGGCAAATCCATCTTCTATCGAATGTTCCTCCATAAGTACCAACAAATGGGAAGAAAAACAAAAGAAAATAAAGTACAAAATACTAATAAAAAAAATTAACTAAGAAATAAGTCACAACCAAAAAGATAAAAATAAAAATAAAAATTGCCTAAATTAGCAAATTACCCATTCTTCAAAATGTCAACTTCCAATGAGAGAACATGAACCGTGTCAATATCCGGCAACGGCGCCAAAAACTTGTTGACCAATTTTCGTATAGACGACTACCAAAGACTAAACTAAACTCCTTAGCAACAACGCCAAAACCTTGTTGAGACCAAATGATGTATATATGAAAATATGGCCAAGGGAGTGAATGTGGTAAATACTCAAAAACTAATTAGAAACAAAAGTAAGTGTACTCAAAACCTGAAATGAAAAGTATTACCAACATTCAACCCCTTTCCGCAAGTGCACAAGTCATACAAGTAATAAAGTGGACTCTAAAAGTCCGAATATCGTACCCACAAGGATTGGAGGTTCTCTCTAATAGGAATTTAATCACCCCGATTGCAAGGGCTCTTCACTATTTAGGCGACCAAATAGGATGTGGAATAAAATCAATTTAATTGAAATAAAAAATGACTTAAAACTAATCCTAAAATCTACCAAATAAAAGCCTACTTAATTCTAAAAGGTATGAAGAGAGGCACTAGGTATGGGGATAATTATTTAAAAAACAGTTTGCATTTCCTTGAAAGCACAACATTTATGAGTTGAATGTTGGATTTGTCCAAAAGCAATGTATTATAGCTTGGATTTCTCCATTCACCATACATTTCACTAATTAGAGATCCATGTTCCTTTTAGAGACATGAGTCTAATTAGTTACTTGTAAAATCTGACCCTCTTGGTGATTTGATTAAGTTTTCTTTCAATACTTCATAACTATTTAAGACTCCAAGAATATTTAATTTCACTACATGTGATTATGCAAGCCTTCTCTAATCTAATTATACCCTGGCCTCATATCTAATAAAATTTTCTATCTCCTTGATTAGATCATCGCTACACGGGGATCAAGATCATTCTATCAATTCGAGGTGATACCTTGTACATTAAACTGATACATCATCTAATTAATCACACCATGAGTAAATTAGTAATCTATCAAAGTAATCTTTAAAGCTCGTTGGTTCCATATCATTAGTCTAACATACCCTGCTATCGCTTTTACTCTTAGGAATTCCATCTCCGTGTCACCGAGGGCCTCAAAATCAAAGCAAAGATACAACTCTTTTTGGATATGTTACTAGTATTCCGAACAACCACTATATGAACGCTGACTTTCAATTATATAAATTCGGCCTTCAAACCCACAAAATAACTCCAGAATCTACAAATCTGAATGTTCAATTAATTCCCACCCCGTAGGGTGCTTAATGTTCCATTATCGGATTCCAATCATCACACCAAACAAAAAGAAAGAATACGGAAGAAAGAAATAAAGAGACAGAGGATTATGAGAAAATCGAGATTTTAGTTTTGACCTGTCAATAAGAATTTAAATACTTAATCTCTGCGAGACAAAGACTGAATTTCTTTAATAGAAATAAAATTCGCTCTAAATTGCCTCTAAGATCTACTAAAAATCAAAATTTGCAGCAAAACTAAGAAAATGGGCAGTTTAGAGTGAGAAACCCCATGAGAGGTGTTCTCCCAATTCCTCCTCATTGCTCCTAAAAACCCAAAACCATATTTATACCCTAGGGTGAAATGGGCTTGAAAACAAGCCAAAATATCCATTTTCGGCCATTTTAGGTTTTTTCTAGCGTTTTTATCGTGACACAATTTTCTCTGTCGCGACAGAGTTTTTCTATCATGACTGAGTTTGCTCTTTGTGATAGAAAACTTTGTCACGATAGAGAAAACTATGTCACGACAGTTTTCTTTGTCCAACTTGTCATGGCCATAACTTCTTCGTTTTAACTCGGATTTGGGCGTATTAGGTGTCATTGGAAAGATCTTTGAATGTAGAATATAACCATGGGTAGAGTTGAACCATTTGATGCTCCAGATGATATGTAAAAATGATCTTCAATTTACTGATTTATGAGACATTCTTCGATTAACTCTTTTGGAAACATTTTAAATATTTTCTTACTAAATCACTTGCTTTCCATCAAAAATCCTGCAAAACCAAATTTAGAGGAAATGTTATGAGTTTTGCATGAATATGGATATACAATACTCAAAATAGCATGTGAAATGAACTCAAAACATAGATGAGTTTTACACTCATCACTTAGCAGGTTTAAAATAATGTTCTTACCCTTATACTTAAATGAATAAATGTTATCTTTGCCAAAATTGGTAACATTAAAATCATAAAGGGATGACCTAAAAGAACATGGGCAACATGCATGGGTACGTCACAATGGATTTCAGCCTTATAATCCCCCATTTGAATAGAGACTAGACACCTTTGAGCGACAGGCAAAGTATGGTTATTCACCCAAGCTACTCTGAAAGGATTTGGATGTGGTTCTACTTCCAGGTTTAACAATTTAATAACATCCCTAGAAACCACATTCATTGAACTACCCCCATCAATCACTGAATCTTTACATTTATCTTTACTCGACAAGGATCGTGTAAAAATACTAGTACCCTTCCAATTATCATTATCTACAGTTGTGGATAGCACACATCTAACCACACTAACACATGCTTCATCATCACAATCTTCATAAAGATCATCTTCATCACCAGAATAATCTAAAGGATCAACAATTTAGTCTTCCTCATCTTCCAAACTACTATGTTCAACATCTAATGTCAATTCACATTGGGGACAACAAGATGCAATATGACCCTTGTGATGACACTTATGACAAACAATCAGTGAATTATTAGCCTTAGACTCAATAGGAGAAGCAACAGCAAGAGAGTTACACATACTAGACTCTTCTCTCCTAATGTTATTGGGCCTAGTATTACCGTTTCATGACACAGACTGTAACTTGGACTGGCCTATGTGTGCAAAAGAGGAGGGTCTATTGAACTTCTCGACTTATAAGGCTTTTTTATATGCATCCTCTACAGTGCGTGGAGCATGCATTTTAACCATCTTTTAAATGTCGAACCTGAGACCATTAACAAAACGAGTGCAGACAACAAATTGATCCTCAGCATGGAACTTACTACACCTAAGCCCAGCTTCCTCAAATTTAGCATAATATTAAGCTACAATAAGAGTAATTTGTTTTAGATTAATCATGTTGGAGAACAAATGACTCTTATATGATGGAGGAATGTACTTTTTTGGCAACTTTGCTCTCATAATAGCCCATTGGGTGATGAGTGGTTCACCTAGACGAATCATGTCTTACAACACATTCTGATAGTACATTTTAGTTGAATTTGTTAATTTCATTTTAGTAAATCGAACCCATTCACCGTCAATCATTTCATACCAATCAAAATATTCCTCAATAGAAACTAACCAATCAGAGAAAGCATTAGGATCCATTCTACCATCACATTCAGGAGCACTAACCTTGACTTTCTTTGTGATGTCCCTTTGAGGTTGTCTTAACTCATTCATCCCGATCTCTACCCCCAATTACCATTAACCCTAAAGTTATTATCACGAGGAGCGACATTTTCTCTCACCTGCTTTGGTGGGTACTTTGCCTTGCGGCTGGTAATCTAATGAGAACTTGACATTAGCAGGTTGAAACCAATCACCTAGGTTGAATCAAGGTCTCCCGTCATAAATCTCATGGAGGTCGAGCAAATTGAATTCATCACCCAAGTTCATTTTACCTAGATTGTCATGCAAACCATTTGTGAATTCATTAGATTGATGTGAACCTCCAGAAGGACTTAAACCCCCAGTGTGTGGTGACCCAATGTTTTTTCTAACAGTTTCATCAACAATTTCACTTATCTCATGTTTACCCAAATGTTTTAAAAGAAAATCCATTTTTTTGATCCATTGCATGAGTTTGTTGTTCGAGAGCAGATTGACGGTGAGTCAATTGACCACACATTGAATTTAAATTACTTATCGATGCAATGACTGAATCAAATTGTGCTTCATTTTCATCATGATGATGAGTAACACAGACTAGAGTATCATTTAGATCTTAAGATTAAGCTTGTAGTCTTAAGTCAAAATTATTAAGTCTCTCGATCTTGGGTTAGTGAAGAAGAGATTCAATAAAGATTACTTTTGGTGGCTAAATATGCTGAGATAATCTAAAATTTCACATGAGTAAGGAGATTTGTAAATCCATCCTAATGCAACAAACACAAATCTAAAAATGTAATTATAGACAGATGCACGAGTCACGAAAGAATAACTAAAAACAAAAGTATTTTTTTTAATACTCTTACGCCATCAAATAACCTGAACCTAAAACAATCAAACAGAAATATACTTAAATATCACGAATATCATCCGAGTTTTCAGCAAAAGAAATGTAAATTCTCGAAGAACCTTTAGACGCCTACCATTCTGAAGCGCAGGGCAAGAGAATCAAATAAAGTGTGCAATTCTTTGATTAGGCAAATTACTGTGCGGTGTGCGCAGAACCCAGGCGTACTTTCAAGATAAAGGACCAATATCTTGGAACAAAGTTAAAAGGAAGAAATCCATATGACAATTATCGATCCTTCTCATTCTTTCTCAACCGCTATTGCCAAAGAGTACGCAAGAAATCAATTAATATTTGCCCAAAACAATAAAGATTTGATAAAGATAATTGACGCAAGCCGCTTATCAAACAAAGATACCGAACGCAGTATGAAGCAAAGATGCAACCACTTTTACCTCAAGTGATGGGATTGTGATGGGATTGAGATTGGGTATGATTTGGGGATTCCAAGACCATTAACAAAAGAGAGGTGCAGATTGGGATTGTGTGCAAAAGATTCTCTGAATCTTGATGAAACCTAGTCTCGAGAAGGATTTATAGCTGCGGCTATGGATGACTGCAGATTTCGGCAAGGGATAGCCGAAAAATCCAAACTTGTAGAGAAAGACGGGTTTTGGATAGACGGTGACATGAATTGCAGATGGAGTGTTGGCGACAGGTGATAGTGAAGCTCGACGGTCGAAGGACTCCAAGTAGTAGTGGCAGCGATAGGTTTCGTCAAAGGGATGGTTGAAAATCAAAACTTACAGTGGATCACGGAACGAAATTATGCTCTGATATCAAATTAATGTAGCTCGACTACAAAGAATAACAAAATTGAAAGAAAACGAACAAAATAAACAGAACGAAGTCTCAAGTTTTCAATATCATATCAAGTCTCCCAAAAACAATAACATAAGGTGCTATTTATAAGCACCAATAGAAAACCCTAACAGATATGGACTTAGGCTTGGCCCAAAAAATACGATTAAATAAATAACTAATAATAATAATAATCATCGACTTGGGCTTCCTATCTAGTCTAGGCCTAGATATGGGCCTACTCCATGCTCTATCATCTTTTATATTAGTCTCACATTATAATACTTAATTTGTAGTCACGGTAATCCTCATCCCTCCAAGACAATGCCCCTCGAACGTACAAATGAAGGAATTAGTTCCCTTCACCAAAGTTATCTTATTGTTTCCACTATTATAGACTTTTGCACATGGAGGGGCATCTCAACTATTGTAGCCATTTATATCGACCTCAACCACATTGTGAAGCTCTGGCTTGTAGTTAAACATTGCAACAAACATCCACGCATAAATTTATTTATTTGGTCAGTTGAGCTCTCAAAATGCACATGTTTCAATACAATAACTCAAATAAATATGTAAAGCAATATGAATGAGGCCTAGCTCAAGTGGTTAAAGAGTATATATATATATATATATATATATATATATATATATATATATAGGTAGAGCAATTGATCAAACATACCTAACACATCACCGGCCTTAAAGGTCTTTCCATTAGGCTAGTCAACCATGTAAACGGTCCAACCACCTACATCTCCAACTGTATAGGTTGCCGCATGAATCGGGCCAGAGTGAAGTAGTATGCAAAGTAGTGCAACCACGATGATCATGGATCTATTAGCACTCCCTCTTCCCTGAGACATCTCAAAAAGTCACTAATATAGCAGAGGAATTGAGTTGTGAAGATGGAAAGCTATCTGAGGATGCAAGCTACGTACGGTGTCTTTTTAAAGGGAGAGAGTAATATGATTTGCGTATCTTGAGATGATAAAGATAAAGATTTATTATTCTAAAATAAAGGAATAATACAATAATTTGATAGCTTTGCTTTTATTCTTTTCTTTTCCTTTTTAATTTTTTCAATATTTATTTATTTTCTGAGTTAGTTCCCATATAATTTATATTTGAGAATTATTTTTATCCCTTTTTCCTTTTGCTTTTTCTAAGTTGGCCTGGTACCTTAGTAGTTTATTTTGAAAGAAATAGATATGCTATTTGAAAATGTAATTGTTGGTAACATATATATGTCCTTATAATTACAATTATTTAAAATAACAATGTGTCTATAGCTTCTTTGGAAAAGAGATATAGCCAAAAGTTATAAAATTTAATGACAAAATAAAATTTAATAGAATATCCTTCTTCTCTCTCTATGATTTAACTTTAATGCCAATATCCTGAGATACAATATCTCATTGAATTAAATATGTTTCTTTTTTTATTACCTTTAACATCTCTAAAACTTTTTATCAAACAAAATAAATTTCAATTAACTAATTTTGATACATAATTTTATTAAATTTTAAAATAATTTGATATATTTACATTGCTGGCATGGATGATCATCCATGAATTCCTACAATTTGAATGATTCTCATATTTTTAGAACACTCTCTTAGATTATTATAAGGACATGCCTCGACCAAACATAACTAAGAAACCTTAGTGAAAGAAAAAGAATAAAATATCCTTTAAATAATATGACTATTTAGAATTGTCTTATTAAAAACCTTGTCAACAAAACCTAGTAGCACTAAGCTTATACAAAAAGAAAGGAGCGAAATATGTTCAAATCAATATTTCCCCCTTTTAACATGATCTCTCAATTTTCTCATTTAAGATTGTGTTTTAACTTTTTCAATGTAGCTAAAAGAAATGCCTTTGTGAACAAATCACTAAATTCTCATATAACTTAATCTATATCGAACGTACAATTTCACCTTTCTCTTGGAGCCCACAAGTGTAAAAGAATTTAGGAGAGATATGTTAAGTTTAGCCACGTCTTATAAATCTTCCTTTACTTTGTGTAAGAAAATTAATATTATCTTCATGTAACTTCGCAACACTATCTTGATGGAGGGTAGTCCACGAAATTCTCGAATATGTTAGATGATTGACCTTAGCAATAAATATTAGTGACTTGTTTCACGAATTATAAAAATATCTTAATGATTTAACAAGATAATTTAATTTGTTCTTTACCAAATCTCTATGACATTGTCATACTAACATACATACTCCATTAAAGATTGAGCTTTATAGAGATTCAAACAATAGCTAACGTTAGCATATGTGATAAGCCGAACAAAAAGGACTCATGTAGCCTCAGTTTTTTATTTTTTCCAATTTTTTGATAATCGACTCTTAAATTCATATTTCTTAGGATTGTTAATTTATTAGTTATATTTTTAGTTTTGAATAATTTTAGTTTGTCATACGTCAATTAACTTAGTGTCCTATTTTTTAGGTTGATTGATATGTTAGTGGTTTATTTGTTAAGTGGCCTATTTTTAAGGTTAGTGATTTAGCACTTGTTAATGGGAATGCAATAAATGGTTGTGTAATATTTACAATATATATTGATCCATCAATACCATTGGAATATAGAGCTCATGAACCAATCAGTTCTCTGTTATCTTCTTTATAATGGAAGAGAGTCATTTTCAGTTCAAACGAACAAACTACCATGAGAGGACTTAATGGATGTGATTTATCCTCATGCAATCACAATCATATTGTAGAGGTGTTGAGATAGAATAGACTTCCAATCATACTCATGTAGAAGCTTTGATCTATTGAAGTCCCTACTTCGTCTCGAGTGATTTCTTTTGTGCCCTAATGAGTGCTCTTTTGTGCAAAGAGGATTCAAGATCGAACTTTTTGACAATGTTCTTGGCATATTTGCTCTAGGATATGAATGTTCCATGATTACTGCTCAAAAGGAACATATTACATAGCTTAACTCATCCTTTTTAAGTCCTTTTAGTGGTAAATGATCATACTTAACCAACTTTTCAAGTTACAAGCCCCTAATCCTTATAACTAATGTTTTCTTGGAGTTCCGATGTTTTGCAAGATCATTTTAGTTATCTTTTCGGCTCTTTGAAAGGATGAGAATGAGAAATGAGATGACCTCATATGGCCTCTAATTTGAGTTTCAAAGCTTTAGAATATGATTCGGATGTTTCGGAACCCTAAAAGCATGATCGGACAAAGAGGAGAAGATTTTGGAGGGATGTTGTCCATTTTGGCATTGCATTGGGGTTGTAGTGCAAAATTGGCACCAGAGAGCCCACCCAAAGAAAAATTTTACACCAGACTGAAATTCCAAACTATAAAGGGTCCTAGAGTGAAATTTCGCTCCAAGCTCCTATTGCAATGCGAAATTGCCCATATTCCTCTTCCCCCTTTTTTTTTAAGGCTATTTTAAGCTTTGTAAAGGTTATGGAAACGTTGTAACATGGCCCAAAAGCTCTTGAGACAGTATAATAGAGATAGGAGAGATAACAAACACATCCATTCTCTTGGAGACTTGATTATTAGATTTTTGTATTTTTCTTAATGTTTGAATACAATTTTCCCTTCAACTCTATATGTGCACAAGTTCTCTTTAATCCATGGAGTTTTTCAACCCTAAAATGAGTGAGTAAATTCATCTCTTGGGGAGAATGTGGATCTAAGCCACTAAGTCAAGGGTGTTCAATGAGGAATGTGCTTCATACCAAAGGTAAGTCTTTTCCATTGAGTAATCCACCAAAGGCAGCAAGGGTTATAAGTTCGGGAATCCACCCTAGTTGTTAGTAAGATCCCCTGGACATTCTTTTATGAGTTTTCTCCCTTGAATCTTGGTTTACTTGACACTAGGTAAGCCCTATAGGTACATCGGATTGTTAGTGAACTTTCATCCAATGTGATCGATGTTCAAAAGAGTTTAGGGAGGATCCTAAGGCTAGACGTAAGCATTGGAAATGACCACAATACATTACACTTCTGAACTTTATCTTATATCTTTGGAATAAACCTAGGCGGGGGTTTAGGCAATCAACTATATTTTTACTCTCCTTTTTGGATGACTGAAAACCTTTGAAAACCTCCTAAATCACTCGAGACCTTTGTGACCTTAGTGAAACAAAATCCCCAAGGCCTTCTTAATTGGTAAAGTTCATATTTTTACTTATCTTTTTCAGCTTAGACTCATAAAAATTAGATTTTTCATTTAAAGTTGTCACCTTTAGACATAGATTAATAAGAGTCACTTGAGAGTAGAGTACCCTTCTTGTGGACAACCCTAGAACCACTATAACTTAGGCTACCACTAGTTAGGTGATCTTAGGTTTATAAATTTTTGTGATCTCTACAAACCGATCACCTAATTGGTTAAGACGAATCAATCCATTCTTCAGTTGCAAGACATGTAGTCATAGAAATGATAGCTCTCTAGCCAAACCCATCTTAAATTCAGTCAACATGTGTCCCACAAAATCATCTACCATATTTTGAGACCTCGAACGAAGTATAATGTCATCTATATATATTTGTGAAACTATCATATCTAAATTGACTTTCTTGATTAATAGAGTGCGATGTACTCTTCCTCGATCGTATGTTTCCTTTCCATAATTATGAGAAACTCGGTTAACCTTTTCTACCAAGCTTATTGTGCTTGTATTAGTCAATATAGAGCCCTTTTGAGTTTCTAGACATACTTGGGATGGAGAGGATCCTCAAAGCCTTTATGTTGAGCAACATACACCTCCTCATTTAGATATCCGTTCAAAGATGTGCTATTTAAATCCATACGATGAAGCATTAGAGTTAACTTGACTGCTAGCCCTGAGCTCCAGTTCATCCTCCTCTACCTTCTTTGAGGCTATTTCTTGTTATTGACTCCATGCCCACTCTAGCAACGTTTATTGACTCCATGCTCACTCTCATCCTCTTATTGAATACTTTATTTGTCCGAAATCTAGTTATTGGATAGTTGCTTTGGTGTTGAAGAGATTCACAAAAATATATAATCCTAAAGTAAACCTCATTAGGGGTAGTCCTATAGTGGTTTTTAGGGTCCATGGGATGGGTATTCTTCCCATAGAATTGTCTAGTCCAAGTTCTAAAGAAAAAAATTAAAGCAAAAATTAAAAATATGATATTTTTTTTTTAGAGAAGAGATGTTTGAAAATTGATTTTTATCAAATAAAAAAAGGCCTTGGGGATTAGAGTTTCACCAAGACACATGTCTTGGGTGATTAGAGAGATACAAAAAAGTCCCAATCATCCATAGAGAGGAATCAATGCCAATTGATCATCTCAACCTTGCCTAGGTGATCCTAAAGAGATAGGAAAAATCCTAACTCCGGTCCTGAAGTATGGTGAATTGGCTGACGAGCTTACTCCAACCCTAGGGTCCTAAGCTCCTTATTATCACTCAAGAGGAGATATCCATTAGACTACATCGAATGCAAGACAATCCAATGTGTTTAATAAGCATACCAAATCCCTATGCTCAAGAAGGTAGGAGACTCCAATAGGAATACACCTAGTCCACGTGGTTCATTCTATGTCGGGTGGTTACTTAGGAGCTCAAGGAAAAACAAAAATTTGTAATACCTAGTTTCAACTCTGAGCAGCCCATAGCTACTATAGGTATAACAGTTCTAGGGTCATCCTTTGGGAAGGGTTTCCCCCTTCCGATATGTAATCTTTGGTCACTTACTTTAGGTTTAGTTTGCTATTGAAAATAGAGAATAAAAATGAGATTTGAAAGTTTACCGATTTTAGAGGAGGATGGTTAATTGATTTGGTTGTAAGCAATTAATTAAAACATCTCGAGCTTTGGTTTCACAAAACTACATACACACGCCATGGATAGGACAAAGCGGGATTTATAATGATACTGGTTGTCTGCTCGAAAAAGCTCCCCCTAGGTTCCTCTTGTTAGATTTAGATGAAACATAATTTCTAGATGTATAGTAATCCCGATTAAACTAATAATTTAGAGGGTCCAAATAGGTTCTCAACTCAACTCTGTCGAAGTTACTGACAAGAAACAATCCCTTAGCATGCTAAGTCAAAAGTGCACTGCCAAAGGATCCAACATATTGCTCAGACATTGCTAAGTATCAAGAAGACTAAGTGAAAGAGTAAAGAGACTCCTATATGGATAGTTGGGGAACCAAGACTGTTGCCATCCTTATGGGATGTCCCCAACTGATGTACACACAACCTTCAAGCCTATAAAACAATATTAAATAGTTTACTTTTGGTTTGAAGTGTAGATCTCCCCTTTGAGCACCATGGTGGGGTGCAATGGATCCATCTCACCCGAGACAAATGCTTTACGCACTCATGCTAATGAAGAAATGCATCAATGGATGAAAAGAGAAGCAAAAATATAAAGAAAAAAAAATGTGTTGAAAGCTTATTAATGCTTTGAGGAAAGGTTTTTCCCCAAAAACAATTACAAACTCTAAAGAACTAGATAATTTGAGATATAATTTGTTTGGTCATTGTAAGCCCTATTTATAGGAGGGAAATCACATATTAGGGGCAAAGAAAGGTAATAAAAAGGATCCTATATCGATTACATTCCATAAATATGCATTGATTCCCGACTTGGATCATAAGAACTTTCTATTTTCTGTTTCTGGACAATTTTGCATGACATTGGAGAGAAGGAGCGAAATTCCGCAATGTCTCCCAAAGGATGTGAGAAATCGGGAAGAGACACCCTTATGATGGCTGTAGTGCGAGATTTCGCATTTCTTAGGACAGTAGTGCAAAGCAAGGGTATTACAGTATGAAATGCTCTAGATTGTTGATAAAACCTCCATATTTTTGCACAATCATGCTATCATGGTCCCAACTCGCCTAAATTGCTTTCGAGCTTGAACATGAGATCTTGAGATGTATTCATTGCTTGACCTCATGATTTCTAAGAGCCATAAAAGTGCCTAAAAAGGTCTAAAAGCATACGTATTCTAGAAAACCATTAGTAACGAGTTTAGGAACAAACAACTCGCGAAATCGGTTAAGTATGAGTTTCCAACACAAAAAGGGGTTTAAATATCAAAAGTTAAGTGTGTAAAAAGGGCCTTTTTGGTTGGTTATCACACCCCAACCAGCTTGTTGCTAGCCCCTTAGCAATGGATTAAGCGCTTAACAAGGATAGAAGACTAGAACGATTTAAAAGCTAAAATGCAGAAGTAAATATTTGAAATAAACATGCAAACAAGCAAATAAATAATAAATATGAGTTTGAATGGTGCTAGTAGTATCAAGAGCGCATTAACGAAAAAGATCTAACAAATTTATAAGTTTTTCCAGAATCGCAAGGTATTTACAATATCAAGAAAGCAAGGTTTTACGAAGCATGATGATCTAGGCAAACTTGCCCCCAAGTCTCATAAGTCTTCTCATTTCTAACCAATGTGGGACTTTGGACACACACCCAACAAAGGTAGCACAAATGAAATAATTGTACATATTACAAATTTACATATTTAAAAGGATTATTTATCATAATTAAATGGGCAAGGCTTGACAATATATTCTTGTTAGTTAGACTGCAAGCACAACAATCTTCGTCCTAGATTCGCCAGCATAGTTGAATGTGAAGAGGTTTTGGCTAGTTATCAGGCTTTATCTTGTCAAATCCGTGTTTTTTCTTTTTCCTTTTTATTTTTATTTATTTATTTATTTTTTATGAAGGGAAACTACAATGCCATAATTTAAATAATTAGAAATACATGGCTTTTTATTTATTTTTGAATACAGGGCATTTTATTTCAACAACCATTGATTTATTTTAGGGACAGGGTTTGATTGTATTTGATTCAATTTATGGTTAAAAAGGAATGCAAGAAAAATGGGGTTTTACATTAATTTGAAAATTGTTAGAATATGTCTCAAATTCCTATTTAGTATTATTTCCTTTTTTGTAAATAATATTTTATAGGATAATTCCTATTTGTTATATTATTATAATATTAGGTTTCCTTATAGAATAAGGAAAACTTTTAGGATCATCCCTATAAATATTATGGGTCATGAGAGCAAAAAGTTATGAGAGAGATTCGGTGGGTAAAGTTATGAAAGAAATTCGGTGGGTGCACATATGTAAGGGTTTTAGAGATTGAGAGTTTTGTGAGACATTTTCTCGGTAATGTGGGTATCCTAGGGTTTTGTGATTTTGTGATTTTCCTAATCGTCTCAACACTTTGATACTCTGTGTTTTCAATAATAGTGGAAATACTCTCTCATCAATGGATGTAGGCATAATTGGCCGAATCACGCACGTTAAAACCTCTTATGCATTTTATGATGATTTCTTTATCTTTGTATTCTTGAATTTATATTATTGTTCATCAAAGCTTCTGATTCATAACCAAAATTTTAGTATTTCACCTATGACTCCCAAAGTGTTATGCAAGGAAAATTTCTATTTTAACTTATACTTTAAATTTAAAAATACATACAACACAGCTCGGGTGATCTATACTGCAGGAATCTTCTAGAATATATATATATATATATATTTTTTTCATAAGAAGCAATTTTTAAGAATTATGGTTCACATAAACTAGAAACAGTTTGAAAACAAAAATTATTACTATGGAATATTTAATCTTTCACTTGTGACAATTCCTGGAATGTTATTTGGTGGAAAATTTTTATTTTAACAAGCATGTCATTTTCTCATGCAAAAGTCCCCCAAGGGTTCCAACAACACCTTAATCAGAATTTATTTTATTTAAAAATCATAATACTATGATGGATGATTATTTATTATTTCAATTTTTTAAATATATTTAATTATTTTATATAATCATAAAAATAATTATTTTAGTTTTTTTACTAATATAAACTTTTATATGTTTTTATAAATTTGTAATAAAAATTATTTATTTATTATGATATTTAATTTTTTGTAATTAAAATAAATGTCTTTTTCGGTAATTTTAATATTATTGACATTTTTGTAACATTTTAATTACATTAAAATTCTTAGATAAGGATAACCTTTCATCAATCAATTCTATCAAGCCACAAAAAGTATATTGAATAAATAACATGACTTCCTCTACCCCTCCCTCCCCCACTCAAAATAGATATATAAATAAGAATAAATAAATAATAAAGCTACTAAATACATCTTTGCACCAAAGACAAAAAAAATGAGAAGTAGGAAAAAAAATGAAGGAACATCAAACTTTATTCATGTGCGTAATGGTCGGCATTACATCTACCAGTAAAAAAAACCATTCCTAATGCAAACTCATAATATTCTCACATCATATTACTTAATTTGCGTTCACAGTGATCTTCATCCCAAGAAGGCAATGCCCAAAGACAGTACAGATGAAAGAATTGCTTCCCTTCTTCAGAGTTATGGTATCGTTTCCAGTTTTATGGACTTTTGCACCTTCAGGAGCCTTGCAATTATTGTATCCATCTGAATCAAGCTCGACCACATTGTGAAACAGTCGCCAGTATTTAAACACTGCAAATTTATTTATTTATTTGGTTAGTTGGGCTCTCAAAATGCATATCTTTCAATACATTAACTCAATAAATATGTGCGCCCATTTCAATCCGTAAAGATACATATAAGAAAAAATATCAAGAACATGATTTTTTCTCATTTTGGCTTTTGCAGTAAAAATTATAAAATCAAATATAATCAAAATTTCTTAGTTCTTATATAAGAAAAAGAAACAAATAAAATAAGTATGAATAAACCATTTATTAAATTTAAAACTATTTTTAATTTTCCTTCAAATTTTCATTCTTTCCACTTTTTCTCCCTATTTTCATCTCTATTTTCTTTCTTTGGTATTTTTCAGGTTCCAAACCAAGCCATAGAGTAATGAATCAAACATACCTAGCTTATCACCGGCCTTAAAGGTCTTTTCTTTAGGCCAGTTAACCACGCCAAAGGTCCAACCAAGCTTATCTCCAACTGTATACGTTGCTGCATGAACCGGGGCAGAGTGAATCAGTAAGCAAAGTAGTGCAACCACGATGATCATGGCTCTAATAGCATTTCCTCTTCCCTGACACATCTCGAAAGATTACTGATATTGTAGAAGAATAGAGCTAGGATGAAAAGTTATATGAGGATGCATGCTTAGAGTGCATTTTTATAGGGAGAGAGTAATATGATTTGCTTATCCTAAGATGAGAAAGATAATATTTCTTGTTCTCAAATAAAGGAATACTATAATAATTTGATTTTTTTGCATCTATTCTTTTATTTTTCCTTTTTATTTTTTCTTTTTTTTCCTTTTAAACTTCTTTATTTATTAATTTATTCTTTGATTTTGTTCACATATAAATTTTTATTAGCAAATTAAGTTCTTTTCCTTTTTTTTTTCTTTTCTCTATTTGGTAATGTATTTCCTAATGACTAATCAAAATCATTTAAGATAATAATGGTCACAAATCTTGAATTGGTTTATATATACATAGTATGCATGTGTCTAGCTTTTAATTTGGTTATAGTGTTTTTTTCTTTGAAATGAAAAATAATATTATTGATTCAAATTTGCAATATATAGATTCAAGAAACAAATAGGTAAAAACCATATAGGATGAAACAATATCCAAGTTAATAGCATAATAAATTGTCATAAAGCCTACAAATTTGATGATATAGTGACTATAATATCCATGACTCTAGTTCTTCAACACACTGATAACCATAATTTGATATATTCGACTTATCACCCCCACACAAATAAAATACCAAAATAAGAGACGAATAGCACCACATCGTACGTATCAAGCCGACGACAAACCAAACGCCACAATAATACGATGACAAACCAAAAGGCCGATGAGATGACGATAACACAAAAAAAAAGAAAAATAAAACCTAAATGTTCATGGAAGAAGTACTTTATTAAGAAAGAAAACGAAAGAAAGAGATGCAGATGGGTGATTTCAAGCCAATGATGACCAAAAAATCACTCATTGCTTGAGGAAAATGGGTTAGAAGAGAACAAGATAAGAGAAAGAAGAGGAGGGGCGGCTAGGGTTTTTTGAGAGAATAAGTTACTCGACACAATTTAATTTGTTTATAGTGTTTTGAAAATTATTTTTTGTACTAAAAAATGAAGAGAACAAGGAAAACGCCAATAACATGTTTGGTTCCCATTTTTTCATGTTCTAAAAAACATGGAGAACACAAAACATAGTAAATAATTCATTAGAACAATAACAGTTTTCAAAAACATAAACCAGACATGCATGTTGGAATATGTTTAAAATTCCTACTATGTATTAATTCCTATTTGTAAATAATATTTTATAAGATAAGTCATAAGTCTTTATATTATTGTAATATTAGACTTCCTCATAGGATAAGGAAAGATTCCATATAGAATAAGGAAAGTTGTTAAAAATATCACTATAAATATTATGGGTCATAAGAGAGATGATCTTGTAAAGGTTATATGAGATGTGTAGAGATGTGAGGAAGAATGGGATACACGATAGAGCGGGGCATTTTGTGGTTCATGATATGAATATAAGGAATTCTAATATTTTCTATCGTATATTTGAATGATTATCTCTTATTAGTGGATGTAAGCATGGTCAAACCTCTATAACATTTTCTATTTTATATTAGAATGATTTTCTCTCATTAGTGGATGTAAGCATGGTTGACCGAACTCGTGCATCTTTGTGTTAGTTATTTTATATTTTTGTTCTTGAATTCATATTATCTATATCAAAACTTCCCTTGACAACATTGCCCATAGCTCCTATACTCTTGAAATGATAAGAGGCTATCACTTAAATGGAGGGACAGGATAAAAGTTTGTATGATTCTTTTTTCCCTTTTCTTTTTTTTTTCTCCCCATTTTTTCTTTTATTTTTATTTTTTAAGTATTTAATTTAACGATTCTCTATTGTAGTGTTTTGTTTCCAGAAGAGAGAAGAGGACGATATGATTTGCATATGCTTCCAATAAATTTTCTTCCTGGAAAATTAAACTTTCAAATAAAACGACTTTTATTATATTCATTCATAATAAATTTTAAAAATAATTTGAAACTAGAAAAATAGATCTAACAAAAAAAAAATCTAATTGACCAAAATTGAGAAATTATGAGTAATGATTTTACTATTTTTTTCTATATACATAACTATATTTTCTAAATTTGATTACTAAGTAAATAAATTCAACGGCTCACCTTTCTGTTACAGGATTGGTAATTCATGATTGCAAGAGATTGTTGGAAGAACTACCAGATTGCTAGATAAACTTTGTTCCAAGATCTGCAAATTATGGTGTGTGGGTTGCCACTAATCCACCATTCCTATCAAGTGTACTATTGTTGACATGAGTTAATAAAATTCTCTATTTCTTTAAAAAAAAAGTCAATAAATTCAAATTTTAGTGAGAAATGTTTTTTGTTATTTGAAGAATAAAGTGGGAAGAAAAGAAATAAAAAAAATAAAAAAATGCTAAGAAAGATACTGAATGAATGTTTCAATAGAGGTTTTTGTCTTTTGAAACAGAATCAGAAAGATATTTAGATCGATATGGATGATCATCCGTATGAATTCCTACAATGAGATAGATGATCATCGATACATTCCTACAATGAGATAGATTCTCATATTTTTATAACCACTCTCTTTTGGATGATTATATTAATTTCTCATTGAAACCTTCCTAAGAAAAACCTTAGAGAATGACAAAGAATGGAATATCCTTTAAATAGATTGCTTTGATTATAGAAAGGAAAAGGATGCAAAATATCGAATTAATATTCTCCCCCTTATTTGGATTTGATTATGTTTTTCTCAAAACTTTAACATGATCTCTCAATTTTCACATTTCAGGATTGCATTTCAACTTTTTCAATATAGCTAAAAGAAATGTCTTTGTGTACTAATTAATTATCATATAACAGGAATCTATTGGATACCAATTTCACCTTTCTCTTGAAGCCCATGAGGGTAAAAGAACTAAGGAGAAATATTTTAAGTTTAGTCACGTTCCATAAATCTTCCTTTAAGTTGTGCATTGAAAATATTATTATCTTCATTTAATTGTTGGGTTTCTGTGGTGCTATATTTCATAAAACACAGCAGAAAAATGAAACTTTTGCACCACATACCTGGCCAAGGATATACGTGGTTCAATTAGTTAGTTTTGGGATGTAAAGTTACCTGTTTTAACGAGAAATATTCCTCTGTATTTGTGAATACGTTCTTGCATGCCCAACTAAAAGGTGTAACAGACGCACTCATACCCTCCACAAACTATCAGCACAGATGAACTTCCCAAAAACCTTGAGGTACAAATGTGTGCTAGCACACAAGTTGTCTCACCAAAACCCTAGTTGTCTTTCTCTACCAAAAGACACCTTCCATACAGAGATCCCATAGGTTTAAAATTTAAACCCAAGGCTTAGTTTCCACCCCATTCAAAATGTGCGACCTTGTAAATCCACATAATATTGGCAATGGGCTGAAGATCCATTTCAAGCTCATACATCATAAAAAACCTCTAAGATGACTACTAAAATTATATAATCATCTATAGTCCAAAATAACCTAATCCTTAATGTTATAGATCTTTTTCACTCGATATTTTGATTGAACACAAGACATAGATCAAGTCATCAGGACTTAAAAAAGATTATGATTTAATATAAAATACTCAATTAATATATTGTACTCTTACAATGATTGCTAATTATCTTTTGTGAGTTATGGAGTGATTTCAATTTGTAGGACACATTTAATTAATCACACAAGAAAAAGGATTACAAAGTGTTTAAAGGAAAGTAATGAGAATCTCACATAAAGATGCAAAATTTGGCAGGGATAAGGTGCACAAATGACCTCGAGTGTTGTGTTTATTTTCCACTTTGCCCCTGAATTTTTTCTTGGTCCCAAGATACCCCTGACATTTACTCCGTAGTTCCCCCATATCTATCACGTTAAAAAAAGTCACAACCAACCTAGAAACCCTGACATGTGTGGGGTGTTTAATGGGCGTTTTAAAAGGCGTTTGTCTATCGTGACATTTTTTAACAACAGGGGCATGACTAAATTACGGAAGTAAACATTATGGGGTATCTTGGAACAAAAAAAAAGGTTTAAGGGCAAAGTGGGACATACACGCAAAACTCGGAGGCATTTGTGCACCTTATCCCAAATTTGGCATGATCATATCTATTAGGAAACCTCAAGGATCCTTCCCTACACATTGGGCTTCTACCCCCAAAAGGCCTCATTCCAATTGGATGTTGTTCATACTTATATACTTACAAGCCTTCTCATTTCTAACAGATATGGGACATTGTGTGCACACCCAACAATCCTCCCCTCGAACAAAGTTCCATCGAACCTCCCCTCAAACAAAAATTTTCTTGTCTTTCACTACATTCAGGCATTCGCCTTATATGAAGCACCACTTGCCATAGGATCACTAGTCAACTTACCATTTTGTTCGGCATACACCCACATGGTTAAGCCTAAACCAGGCTCTAATACTACTTGTTGGGAAACCCCATGGACAAAGGCCCTATCCACATTGGTATAATATTGTCCACTTTGGGCCTCAGCACTCATGGTTTTTTTTGGGCCCTAAAAGGCCTCAAATCAATTGGATGTTGTACATGCTTATAAACTCATAAGCCTTCCCATTCTTAATTGATGTGTGACTTTGGACGTGATGAGTATATAAAATACTCAGTACAACCCTAATCTTTACTTAGTTTTAGTAATGTTTTTATGTCAAATAAGTTCCCTAATGCTCTAAATGTTCATATTTATGATTAGGTCATCCATTTCACGGGGTGGTGCAAATTTGGAGCAAAGACACAACGAAAAATTGGAAAATCAGCAAACATAGCACAGTAGTTCTGACCTTTCAGTTTTTCTGTATTAATGAGGAACTCAAATGGCTCTAAACTAACTAGAACTACATTCTATATTTCACAAGCTTTCTAACAAGACAAAGATCACTCAATTCGGAATCCGAATGAGGGAGATACACACTCGGGAAGTCGGAACAAAAACAAGGAAGCGACTGCAGAGCACAACAACCAACCGGTTCTATTCTATTGCATTTTAAATTTATAAAATGACATCTGATGGAACTGTTCTTAGTATGTATAGATTCCCTGACTTCAAGATCTTTCCAGAGTCTAAGAATGTGCACTTGAAACAGTGAGAGTTATGGAAGTTCAAAGACATGAAGAGATAGCACCATAGCCCGCTGCACGCCTCAGGTGGATCCTACGCCTCATGCCTGGCGGAGCGATTTTTTCTGGTGCTTTCCACAACTGGTAGATTTCTGACGACCGCAGACAAATATGAGTCCATTTGTCTATCAAGGTCAACTGTGTACTTGAGGGGCTGGTAACAATCTGGAGACATACTGTAATTTGAGAGAGAAGAGAGAGAAAGGAATTGATGTGCGTTTGAGAGACACCAATGATTCATCCCGTTTTCTTACTTACCTCATGATCCCAATTTTAATCACTTTCTTCCATTCATAATGTCTAAACTCAATAGGTTTATGATGTAACTTTGATCATAAGATCGTGATTTGAACCTTAACTTCAATTATATAAATGAATTTTTGTAATCACTGCTGGTTAATTTTATTTAATTTGATTACATGATATTTTAATCATTATTTCTATATATCATACAATCAACTATGTAGGATAGAGATATCATGTTTAAATAGATAATATGGATCAGAGTTAGGATCACTCAGAAGCCATGTAAGTTGATATTTGATGTAATAAACCCGTTTCATGATAGTGTCTAAACGTTTCTATAGAGGTTGATTTAGAAAGACTTTTATCATCACTGATTCTATAAATTATAAATTTTTAATATTCTGTTCAACACCATGGAATGTAGTCAGGTAAAATCATAAACCCTAGTGCTTCACCCTGAGAGAGAAACCATTGTTAGTCATTTCACTTAGTTCGATTCTTAGTTTGATTTTTTCAAGGCAGGGCCTTTGACAGAGAAACCCTAGTGCTCAACACTTGTATGCGTAGGCAAGGCAGAGGGGAATTGGTGCCCTTTGACTCGAAAATCGAACGAACAATCAACAGATTGCATAAAGAAAGAAGATTGTTATCGCGTGATAACTGCTACCTTAGAACATGGTCGGTAACTACAAGATAACTCGAATGGTGGGAGGAGAATGAACTCGCTGTGTGGAAATCGGTGAAACAATATCGCCATCAACAAAGGTTCAACCCGATGACCTAGATATGCTATCGAGGAATTTGCATTACCACCCCACAAATATACAAATCTGCGGATACGCAGACTTCGATTCAAGCGAATAATTTTGAACTGAAGGTTGTGACACTACAACTACTCCAAGGTATTCAGTTTCAGAGGTTACCAAGTGAAGATCCCAACACTCACTTGACAAGCTTCTTAGAAGTATGCGACAACGTGAAATATAATGGGGTAATAGAAGAGGCCATACGACTTAGATCACTGTTATCCCAGTTTACGTAGTTGCTGGGAAGTGGCTACCTCCGAACCACCCGACTCCATCATAAGTTGGCCTGATGGTCCAAAATTTTGACAAAGTATTGCCTCGCTAAGACTGACAACGAATAGAGATCACCGCTGCCTAAAAGGATAGCGAAAGCTTAAATCAAACGCGACGTATACAAGGAATTGTCGAGGAAGTGTCCCCACTATGGCTGGACCGTGTGGATCCAGATCTACAATTTATATCGCTTCAAATGCCCATACAAGGCAGATGATTGATACCTCAGCTGGAGGTATTTTCTTGAAGAGGACGACACAATAGGCTTTCTACTTGTTGGATGGGATAGCGACAAACATTTATCAATGGTCGCAAGAAAGAATGGTAAAAGGGAACGGAAATAATGGAGGGCATGTTTTCAATGAAGAAGACGTGTTTCATTGCTCACTAAGCGCTACATGTGACCAAGAAGCTTTCAGCCATGCCATCCTTAATTAGCTTAGTGTTATGTGAAATTTACAAAGGGATCGACCGTACAATAGAATGCCGTGAAGGACAAATGACATTGAACAGCCCGCATATGCCTAGGTACACCGTGCAGAGAGAATCCATATGTAGGCAACAATTTTTAGGGTCAGGGATGGAGAAATAATCAAAACTTTCCTTGGAAGAATACGCAAAACTCAGGGTAACCAATGCAAAGTAACATTCAGCCAAAAGAGAAGAAGGTAGACCTAGAGAAAGCCTTACCATATGATGGACGCCCATACCGCTTATGAATGAGACGAAGGCCAATTTCCAAACCAAGCCTAAGAAATTGCAAACCAATCAACCCAATTACAGAATCAAGGAGCCCAACTCAGAAACCTAGAAGTACAGATGGGACAGATGGCCACAATGTTATCTGAAAGACCTCAAGGTTCATTACCAAGCACTTCAGAAGTAAATCCCAGGGGAGAGGGAAAGGAACACTGCAAGGCAATTACTCTGAGAAGTGGAAGGGAAGTAGCCACACCAGATCCCAACCAAAGATAGTAAATTAATCCAAAATAATGTGACCAGTCAAGCAAAGGTCACACACAGAGTCAAAGATGGGGAGCGCCTAACCAAACAGTTATGCTAGGAAACAGTCAGAGGTAGAGAAGGTGGATAAACCAGTCTCACAGGATCCGACTCCACTCATCCCATACTCGTAGAGATTGAGGAAGAGTAAGCTTGACAAGTGATGAGTCCAAAGACTCATTTGATTTTTAATCCCTTTTTCTGAGCATATTACAAGATAAATGTTGATTCGTATGCAGAAATGTGGATATTTTACTCAAATTTAATTTTGCAAAAAAATACAGCAGAAGCAAAATCCCAGCAAAAAAAAAAAAACCATAAGAGATCAGCCTATAGCGTAAATGAAGTCGAGAATCGTCGAGTTCGCAACAAGAAGCCGTTTGTTCGCTTAATTCCAAGTTACGACACTGCCAGACCACAAATTTTGAGGAAGAAATGAAGGCTTATTCAAACGGGTCGTGACTTGAAGAAGCTTATACTGCACTACCAAAGCAACAAGTGAAAGAAGTTGTGACAAAGGAAGTGTGGTTGAAACTAAAGGAAATATTCAAAGTAGAATCTTCAGTCTCGACACCACTCTAAGGTCGCGATGCCAATTGAATGTAACTGAGGTCGCGACGTCAATCTTATGTAGAGACATGGATCCTTCAATGAAGCCACAAGGGAAATCTCTGCAAGAAAACGAGGTTGCAACTAGTTTTTAAATGTAAGGCTCCATTTGAGGTCACAACGTATTGCTAGAGTCGTGGATATGAAAAACTGGAATTGAGTCTCACTGTGGAAAAATTGTGTTGCAACCAAATTAAGAGTTGAGAACAAAAGGGAGGTCGCAACCTGAAGTTTAAGCCAAAACGGTCCTGCCAAGAAACCGAAGTTGCACCATTTATTAATCAAGGACCAACGATGTCGCGACCACTCATTCAGTCGCCACTTATGAAGAACCGGCAGAAAAATCCGTGTCGTAATCATTTTTGAGTAATCGCGACATCACCGAGGTTGCGACTAATCGAAACCCGTGGAAGGCGTAAGACCACCAACAAGGTCGCAATTTAAAAAGAAAGTTAATGACCGTTAGCCTTACAAACATAAATGTGGTCGCAACCTAAACTAAGTCAATGACGCGCGGTACGCACATAAAGAGAAGGCTCGATTCGTAATCGAGGTCGTGACTCGTGGTTTAAGAAGAGAAAGACAACAATGTCAATGATACGAAATCGTGGTCGCCACATCAACCTTAAGAAACACCGAAAGTCACTGTCGCGACCATTAGAACGATGTCGCGACCATTAATCCAAGTAGCAACAAGGAATCTGGTCACAACAGAAGCAACAAGGTCGCGACTGAACAAGAGCAAACAAGGGAAATCCATGTCGCAACATCAACCCGAGGTCACGACCTAGGACAGTAAACTGGGCTTTCTTTTGGGAATTCCACCTGGAGCTTTTTGATCTCGCCTAATTTCTTTGGATGCGATAAATAGACAAAGGTTAGAATATAAAGTAGCTTCCGCCTTCACTTACCTAGAAAAGGAAACTAAGAGAACCTGAATATAATGAGCAGGATTTTTCTTTTATTTTCATTTTATTCATTATGTCATTTAACTGGCAAACGTTAGGAGCTAAAATTATTATGTTATTTTCTTCTTAAAATTGTCACCTAAAATTTATGAAATCTAGACAAATTTATGGACTCATTTTTTCTCGCCATTACACATAGGGTTAGATAGATTGGTACTCCATTTCTTTAATCGAATGCGCATTGAACGCAGTTTATAAGCCGATTTGAATTATAGTTAGTTACGCTTCTTTCAGAAATCTGAGAACGTTATTTAAAGTGATTTACTTATTGGTGTTGTTTTTGAATCGATAAGTTCCTAATGGTAGTACTAATACCATTTTGAGGTGGGAATGTATCTTGCCTGATTGTGATGCCCTCTCTGTAGACACAAAGATGGGAGATTCAAGAGCTTTATGGCATTCTTTTCTCGGGTATGTTAGACTACCATTGATGAACTCATTCAAAGCACTCGAAAAACTCCCGTCTCGCTCATAATTGAAGTTGGAGGGGAGTATTTAACAATCTAAATAATCAGAGAGTTCACCTTAATCTAAAGGGAAGTTCCCAACAGATCTGAAGGATAGATCTAATCAGAGTGTTAGCATAGATCTAATCAAGGGAAAGGACGAACCAATAGATCTGAAGGACGAGCGCCACCGTTTGTCATAGAACTTTGCAACCAACTGAGAAGAACGTAATCTACCATCAAGAAAATGGGGTGTAAGTATCGGTGAAAGAAAGACACCCTGCATTCTGGGTAACAAAAGAAAATACTGCAACTGGGTTAAATCTTGATAACGAGAGAAGCAAGAGTTTCTAACCAGTGAATGTGGAGAAATCCAACTGCAACATTTAGGCATTCTTGGACAAATCCATATCCATCCATACAATAGAGCATGTACTTTCATGTGAATCACCTATCAGAATTCAACGGGATAGTTTTCGCTTCACAGGGAACAGACAGATCCAAAGATTTAGTTCTTATAATTTTTAGTTACATTTCATGTTATTCTAATTTCTATTTTAATAATAGTTTGGGATATATTTCATTAGACAAATTTTCAAATAACAAATTCTTTTAGTCCAAATAGAAATATAACTTAGTAGTTAAAAACACCCTAATTCATATCAATCTGGTGGAATGATACCTGGACCATCCATTTTACTACTTGTATGACCTGGTAATTTGCAAAGGTTTGCGCAGATTAAACCCAATTTTAAAATCCTAAACATCAAGATTTATTTATTTACAAGCAAATTTATACAAAGTGATATGGTGCAAGAGAACAAAGGTTCGTAACTATGTACATTTGAGGGGTTTTTAGTCTATATAAAAAGTGGCAAACAAGTTTTATGGCGTCGTTGTCGGATTTGAAAAATAACAATGCATCAATATTCTAACAAAGAGGGAAATGCTAATTTGATATTTTATAAAGAAAAGAATGAAAAACAAATTTATAAGCAATGGCTATACTCAACCACCACTTTAACAAGCCATGTTGAAAATATTTTATAGTTTGACTAATCCATTAATATGAGTGTTTCACTTCATAGAAATCCTTTAATGCATAGGAAACAAGATTCATCTACGAGACACCGAATTGGAAAAAGAACACTGCTTAAGAAAGACTAAAAGATAGAGGAACAGCGTGGTAGATGTGAGACATGACCAGATAGGAGGTTGTGGGACGAAGAGCCGTAAGGCCTCTATTACCAATACATTGGAGGATTGAGGCCTATCATTCGTGAAGAATATTCTCAGAATCGGGACAAATTTCATCAGGATGTTAAATAACTTTAACTAAAGCCATCTTTATTAACAATGGTGCAAAGAAAGATCATTTCACCGGCTACCCTAACAAGACCCCAACGAGCACCTGGGTAGATTTCTCAGGATGGCAAATACAATGAAGCTGAATGGTGTAAGGCCAGAGGTGATAAAGCTGCATCTCTTCCCATTTTCCTTAAGAGATATAGCAGCCACATGGTATGAATCATTACCAAATGGTTTAGTTGATACTTGGGAAAAGCTGGTAGAAGCATACTTAGGTAGGTTATTTCCCCCATCTCTCACCTCAGATAGAAGAAGAGAGATAATAGTGTTCCAATAAGGGGAAGATGAGAGCCTATATATAGCCTGGGAGAGATTCAAGAGGTTATTGAAGAGGTGCCCTATGCATGGAATTGATTTAAAAACCCAAATGGATATAGTGTATCATGCCTTAAATGATACATCTAAAGGCATTATCGATGCTTCATGCTGTGGAGCATTCAAAAGAAAAAGTGCTAAAGAAGCTAGGGATCTGATAGAAGACCTAGCCAAGTGCAATATGAAAGCTCCATCTGAGTTTTCAAGGGGTAATAGTAGAGGAAAAGGGGTTATGGAGCTGAGTAAAATGACAACCATGGAGGTGTTAGATGCCATCATGCAATAAGATGGCAAAACATGAGAGAGGGCTGATGCTATGAAGGAGGAGAGAGAAGAAATAGAAGGGTGCTGAAACAAAGAGAGATCATGGAATGAGAGGCTGGTATGTGAATGAACGCAGAAACTACTTACTCGGTGACAACCCAGACGCCACACATTACGCCCAACACCGAGGAATCATGAGAATTTCTATACGGTGGAGGGGCATTACAAGGCCCAAGGCATGGATAGAATCCTCACCGTGATACTAACACCACAAAGGTTCTAGTAGCAAAGATCAAGGAGGTGAAGGCGTAAATGACTATCAGACAGGAGGTCCAACCATTCAAGAACAAATGTCATAGCTTCATGGGGACAACAAAAGATTTATACACTTCCATGAACAGAAACTGTTTGACTTGGAAACTTTCAAGTCTGATACTCAAGTATTTTAGAAGAATACAAGTGCCTCATTGAAAAACTTGGAGACACAAGTAGGGCAATAACCCTTAATATGCCAAATCGTAGAGTAAGGGTACATCTCTAGTGACACTCAAAAGAACTAAAGACCATGGAAGTTCGGGGCTAAGAAGGAAAGAAGTGGGCAACAACAGCAAGAAAGAAAAGAAAGAAGAGACTGATGCAAAACAAGAAGAAAATGGAAAGGAAGGAGAGAAGAGCATACAGACTGAACAGCCTGAAGAAAGTAGTGAGCAGAAACAGAAGGAGAGAGTACCAACTTATACACCTACAGTGCCATTTCCACAGAGGCTTCAGAAGGCAAAAAGGGAAGAGCGCTTTCAGATTTTCGACATTTTCAAGAAAATAAATCAATATCCCATTCGGCAGAGGTAATCAACCAAATGCCTACTTATAAAAATTTCCCGAAGGAGATACTGAGTAAGAAAAGGAAAATAGCCGAGAAGGAATAGTGAACTTGACTGCACTCAGCAGTTATCCAAGAAAAGCTCCCAAAGAAATGTATGACCTGTGCGCTTTCACCATCCCCTGATCCATAGGGAAATATGAATTCAAAAGGCCTTATGTGATTCTCGTGTTAGTAAAATTTGATGCCCCTATCTGGTGCAAAGACCGAGTTTGGGGAAACTACCCAACAACAATTACATTGCAAAATGGTCGATGCATCAATGGCACAAACTGTAAGGCGTTCTTGAAGATATGCTTGTCAAGGTGGGAAAATTCATCTTCCTCAGGATTTTGTTATTATGGAAATGGAGGAAGACACCCAAGTTCCTTTTGTTTCTAGGAAGACCTTTCAGCAACTCGGAGTGCCTTGATAGATGTGCGTAAAGGTGAACTAACACTAAGGGTAGGGAATGAAGCAAAGCAGCACCCTTAATCTTAATGGGAGTTTGGAACATCCCGATGTAGATGCGTAAAGTTGTATGGCTATAGAAAACAACAGTCTTCTGTTGAGTTGAATTGACCACTCTTCAACATTCTATCAATGAAATTGAGATGACCCTTTCAAGATTTTAAGAGTATTGATTTGTGAAATGTTGCCTTCAATTTGAATAACAAAGAAACAAATTTCTCGAGCATAAATGAAAAACAAATAAGATGATGTATGCACCAGAAATTGTAAAACCATTGAGCAGGAAACTAGTGTATGGGTTAATATTGGAAAGAATTGCCTACCATTTGAAATATGAGTTCTAGGAACCGTAAAAGAGAAAACCACCATCATATCACCAGATTGACCGAATCAAGAAAAGAAGTTGCTAGAAATTCGGAAAAATACAAGGGGAAGCTTACGGTTTGGTCAATCGAGGGATCCGAAGGTATCGGGCCCCTCCATTTGCATGCACAAAATATTGCCGAATGATAATGGAAAACTTTATCGAGCATCAAAGGAGGTCGAATCCATGATTTAAGGAAGTCGCTTAAAAGAAGTTCGAAATGGTTGAATGCAGTGTTTTATATATGCTATATCGTATAGTTCTTGGTAAGCCTAGCTCATGTGGTTCCTAAAAAGGGGATTCACCGTGGATTAGAAATGAAAAGAATGAACTGATTCCTACAAGAATCAGAATAGACGGATTTGTGTATCGGATTGGCGTAAAAAACTAAACACCGCAACAAGAAAGGTTCATTTTCCCCGCTCATTGGATCGCATGCTAGATAAAGGGGCGTGACACCTCACTTTTGTTTTCTTGATGGATACCTGATATAACCAAATTGCCATTGCACCCGACGATCGAGAAAACCACTTTACATGCCCATTTGGTACTTTTGCTTTTAGAAGAATGCCATTTGGTTTGTGTAATGCCCCTGGTACCTTCCAAAGATGGCTGATGTCTATATTTTCGGGATGAAGGGTATAGTTATGAGATATTCATGGATGATTTCACAGTGTATGGATCTAGTTTTGAACATTGCCTACATAACTTGGGGACAGTACTTCAAAGGTGCAAGGACAAGAATCTAGCTCTGAATTGGGAAAAATGCCATTTTATGGTTACGTATGAATTGGTCCAGAGCACATGATTTTGCAAATAGGCTAAGTAGCTAAGCAAAGTTTCAATTATAGAACCGATACTCACCCACTACGTCAAGGGAATTAGAAGTTTTTAGGACATGATGGATTTATAGAAGATTTATCGAGATTTCTCAAAATTGCTAGGACCACTATGCGCATTGTCAAAAGATGTTGTCTAATTCATGAATCCTACCAGAATTCTTTTTAAAGAAATCCAACCAGATTAGTTGAAGCTCCCATCACGGCAAAACCGTATTGAATAGAGAATTTGAAATCACGTAGATGCGTTGATTTTGCAATGGAGCCAGATGGGGATGTAAAGCTGAAAAGGTATTCAAGGCCATATACTATGCTAGCAAAACCTTCAATGAAGCTCAGGAAAATTACTCTACTATTGAAAAGGAGATGTTGGAAATAATATTTGCATGTGAAAAATTTAGGCCATACATTTTGGGGTCCCATGTTATTATACACACTGATCATACAACAATTAAATATCTAATGGCAAAGAAAGAAGCAAAGCCAAGATTGATCACGTGGGTATTGTTATTACAGGAATTTGATTTAGAAATAAAGGACAAGAAAGGTTGTGACAATGTGATAGCTGATCACTTGTCAAGAGTAGAAAACCTCCGCTGCAGATAAGAAGTTAAGAAAGGAAATAGCGTAAAACTTTCCAGATGAGCGCTTATTCCAAATTGCCACCCAATCACCTTGGTATGCTGATATTGTGAACTTCTTAGCTTGTGGAATTATGCCACCAGAATTTAGCTACCAGAAGAAAAAAAAGCTAAGGAATGACAGCAGGTACTACATCTGGGATGACCCACTACTGATTAAAAGAGGAGTTGATCTTATCATAAGAAGATGTGTACCAGAAGATGAGCAAAGCAAGATTTTACAAGAATGTCATGCATCACCATATGGAGGACATTTTGCAGGAGACAAAACAGCCCACAAAATTCTCCAGTCAGGATTTTATTGGCCTACTATTTTTAAGGACTGCTGGAATGGTGAAGTTATGTGATCAATGCCAAAGAATGTGAAATATCAAAGATAAAGCATGAAATGCCTCAAGGTATCCCGTGGTGCAATTATTTGATGTATGGGGAATGATTTTGCGGGGCCTTTTCCACCTTCATTTGGAAATATACATAATTTAGCCAGGATTATGTATCAAAATGGGTCAGGAGGCAAAGCAGCCTTGTCCAAAAATGATGCTAACACGCTTGTGGATTTTTACAAACAAATATTCTTTAGCAACCTGGACACCTAGAACTATAATCGTTGATGGAGGAAGCCACTTTGCAAATAAGCAGGTTTGAAAACTCATGGGAAGATATGGTATCAAACACATTATGAGCTTGGCTTATAATCCTCAAACAAATGGGCAACAAATTTGGCACCAGGAGATAAAGAAAATTCTTGAAAGATCAGAAGCTCCAAAGATAAGAGATTGGTCTCGAAGCTTGATGATGGCCCCGCATACAGGACTGCTTAAAACTCTCATTGAAATGTCCCCATTACGTACTTTGTCTTTGAAAACCTTGCCACCCAATTTCGAGCTAGAATATAAAGCTATGTGGGCCATCAAGAAGCTAAATTTTACTTCAAGGTCGCTTAAAGAAGAAAGGCTACTCCAACTAAATGAATTGGAAGAGTTGAGGAATGAAGCCTACGATAGTGCTAGAATTTACAAAGATAAAACAAAAAAATGGCATGATCAAAGAATTTTGAGGAGGGAATTACATGTGAGATCCAACCTGTTATTCAACTCCAAACTAAGACTCTTTCAAGGGAAGCTTAAATGAAAATGGAGTGGACCATATACCGTAGTATCAAGCACACATTTTGGGGCAGTGACACTTAGAACCAACAATCATGAGGAATTCAAGGTTAATGGTCAAAGATTAAAGCACTACCTAGGGAGAATGCAAGTGGAAGAGTGACTCTTAGTTCTGAATGAGAAACTTTGAAGAAACAACACAAGAAAGAACAAGTCTCAAAGAACTAAAAGACTAAAAATTTAGTAGCTTTGTGGAAGGCAATCCACATCAGTTCGTTTTAAGTTTTTCCTGTTATATTTTTTATGTTTAAATTTCTAATAGCTTTGTGTGATTTTATTCATTATTGATTGAAAAGTAGATAAATATTTTTTCTTTTTAGTTTTGCAGGACAATAAGAATGTGAAAAAGGGAGAGCATCTACAATCAAACTTCCAATCGGCAAAAGAGACAAAAAGGGGCAATATAATTTTCTTGAATTTATTTAAATTTTGTCTCTGAAATGGCATGATTGAAAGTTTGGGGGAATTTTAGTTTATTTTTGTGCTTAAATTTTGAATCTGATGCATAGTGAATGGAATTGTTGAATATTTGAATGATGTAGATGAATTGAATTGTATTTGTTTTGATTGGATTTGAATAAATTGAAATTGCTGTGAATTTGATTATTCAGGGAGACCTAAAAAAATTTCTGGTCGCAACAACAATTCATAAGTTACAACTAAGAATGTTGGACGTTGAAACAATAAAGTAGAAAAGAAAGTCGCAACAGTGAATTTGAGGTCACGGCTAAAATAACTAAGGAAGGAAAAGAGCAAGTCGTGACATCAAGTTTCCTGTCGATCACATCCCCAGTCGCAACAAAATCTTTAAGTTGGCACTTAATAGTCCAAAACTCAATAAAAATAGGTTTTTCAACCTTCATTTGGACACCTAGCAAAGAAAAAAATAAAATTAATTGAAAATCATTAATTAAGAGGCTCAAAATTTAATGTCGTGAACCCCAGTATCGCAATCATGACATTGAGGCCAACATCCATTCCAATTTCAAGTCATCTTCAATTCATCCCAACCTTTCAATTCTGCATCCATCATTTAGAACCCCTGAAATAAATCGTTATAAATGCAGAACCATAAATCGAGCCTTAATTTAAAGAATCAATTTAGTTTGCTTAGTTTCAAAAGAATAATTCAAGGGAATTCAATAAATCTCAGAGAAACAATCAAAATTCCTTAAAATTTTTCCCAAACTTCCTGTTGGAAATAGCCAGGACGTTGGAATCCGAGAAAATGCATTCAATTCATTCATTGGAAATACGCAAAAGAGAATTAAGAAGTTTGTCATTTCCAAGAGAAACAAGATCACTATAAAAGGATGGGAAGGCAAAGAAAGAGTAAACAAAGAAGATGAAGGAAAAGGAAAATGAGAGAAAGGAAGAGTTCCAAGGTTGCAAATACGAGGCGTATGGAATAGATGAGTCGGAGCTCAAACCAATTCCATTCATAATTCCATAAGCTGCGCCAATCAGAAAGAATGGATGATCGGAAGGGAATTGGAAGAAGGGTTAATCAGAACCCATCATCCAGAGGAACTCCAACAGAGTAAAAAGGAAGGGCCTCAATTTGTTGAACAACCTTGTTAACCGCCCCTCCTTCCGGCGCAAGTTCGAGACTTGGAGAACCGATAAAGCAGAAGCTACAGCCTTTACGAGGAAGATATAGGGTTTTAGATCAAGAAATAGATAGTTTTCCTCTGGATTGAATGCGGAGTCTTATTTTAATTTTGTATTAGATAAAGAAATCAGATTGTATAAGATGTAGATGTTTTGATATTTGAATAAAATTCTTGTTGATTAACAAATTTATTGTTTTTGAATTCACAAATTGATATACTAAATTGTGTGTTTGTGTCATTTCTTGTTAATATACCGATTGTGAGTGCCTTTTCTGTATAAGAATCTCATGAACCAAAACTCTGTTATCTCCCAAGAACAAAAATGCAGAAAAAAAAAAAGAGCACATGATAATAAACTGGAACTAGGAGTTGCAGCCTGAATGTTTAATTCCAGTTTAGATTGCAAAAATTGGAAAAATGGATATTGCTGAAGGAACAAATAACTTGGTTGAAATAGTGTAAATAAACAGTGAATAAGTACAAGTCTTGAATAAATAATACACTTGGTCAACAAAACTCATGAAACTTTGAGAGGAATTAGGAACATCTTCTGGGAAAATCAGGATTAATAGTCCATGGTCCTAGAACTTGTTAGATTATTGATTAAGGCAAAATCTTAGGTAAAAACATCCAACAAGAAGTGATAGAGGCCATCCTTGGCAGTTTGACCTTTTCCAAGCCCACCGTCAATATATGCTAAAGCATACCCTCTAGTTCCATGACTTGAGCCAAACAAGCCTTATTTCTTCAACAAGCGACTAGCCCCGAAAACCTAAAATTCCCTTCCTTGCAATAATCCTACAATAGAGAGCCCAAATTATCCGGTTTCGATCTGAGAAAAAGTCTCTTTGTAAAGGAAGAAACAAGTACAGAGCAAAAATATTTCAAATATTACAAGGTAGGAGAAAAGTAAGAAGCGAATTAATGAAAAAGGGAATAAGTTTTGTCTTGTGGCCTATTTCCTTGAACAATTAATTTATGGGAGTGTTTTAACACCTAGTACCCTAATATACCAAGCTGGTATGGGAGTTGCTAGCCCAAAGGATTCTCTAAGGGTGATAGAAAGCCTAAGAAGACAAAACATTGAACTATTCTCAACATAGAAAAACATAAGCAAAAAGAGTTCTACGAACAAGGGAGGCGAGAAGCACGAATAAAGTGCAAGTGGAAATCAAAATTCTATAAAAAGAATTCAAAAAGATGAATCAGGCCAAGATTGAGAAGGATCAACAAGTACAAATAAGAAAAAGGGTGAAAGCTGAAGGCAATAAGTGTAGAAAATGTAGGCGGGTGATTTGCAACAAATTTTCCCATTATCTACCAATTACCTAAGCCCAACATTACAAGCACGAAAGATTATATTGATCTTTGGGGTTGAATTTAACTACATTAGTGGAGATCAATATGAAAAACAAGCCTATGGGACTTTGACCCTGACAATCCCAGGAGACTCCCGAGAAGATTAACTAATTTCAACATGAAGATGAAAAGGAACAGAAGACCTGCACACAGAAGCAAGACTTGTTGAATAAGCTACATTTACATACATTATTTCATCAAGAAATTTGTGATAGAAGTAGAGACCATTCCTTTTTCTGGAATCGAAAATGAAATCTAAAATGATGCTGCTATCTCCTATTTCAAGTTAGAAGGTGGAATAGGAAAGACTTGTGCAAATCAGAAAAATGTCACGCCAAAATTTAGAAGCAATTGTTTGAGAGGACAAACAATTCTTTCTTTTCTTTGCTTGGGGACAATAAATTTTAAGTTGAGGAATTTGATGAGTCCAAAAACTCATTTTATTTTTAATCCCTTTTTCTGAGCATATTACAAGATAAATGTTGATTCGTATGCAGAAATGTGGACATTTTACTCAAATTTAATTTTGCAGAAAAATACAGTAGAAGCAAAAATCCCAGCAAAAAAAAAAAAAAACAAAAGAGATCAGCCTATAAGTAGAAATGAAGTCATGGCGAATTCGGAGTCACAACAAGAAAATTTGTTGTTCGAGTTAATTCTAGAGTTCACGACATCGTGAGGACCATTCTTGAGGAAGAAATAGAAACTATTCAAGCGAAGTGGTGATGACTTGAAGTTAGAGCTTTGCGACCCGGAGTACAAAGCGGCTAGTGAAAGAAGTTGCAGCAAAGGAAGTGTTGTTGAAACTAGAAGTATTCAAAGTAGAATCTTCGGTCTCGACACCGCATCACGAGTGGCGGCGCGATTGAATATAGCGAGGTTGCGACGTCAATCTTTTTGTAGCGGCGTGGATCAGTCGTGAAGCCCTGAGAAATCTGCACCCAGAAAGCGAGGAGTTGCGACTAGTTTTTTAAATAGGGCTTCATTTGAGGTCATAACGTCTTTGTTGAGTCGTGACATGAAAACTGGTAGGTCTCAACGGGAAAGTGAAGTTGCAACAAAACAATAAAGAGTTGGAGAACAAAAAAGGGAGTCGTGGCAGAGCGAAATGACGAAGTCCTTGCCAAGGCGAAGTTGCGACCATTTATTAATCAAGGACCACGAATGATGTCACGACCACTCATTTAGGTCGCGACCTGAAGAAGAACTAAGCAGAAGAAATCCAGGTCGCAACTACTTTTGAGCAATTGCGACATCACCTTGAGGTCGCGACTTAAATTTGAAACACGTGCGAGCGAAGACCGCAACAAGGTCATGATCGGAAAAAGGATTCACGACACGAAGTCGACCTACAAGCGAAGTATTAGTGCCAACTTAAAGAGCGGAATCGCGGCGTCTTGTGCCAACAAGGAAGAGTCTCACGATTCGAACTAAGGTGTGACTCGAAGCGAGGAGAAGAAGACAATGATGTCGCACATGAAATCGTGGTCGCGACATCGACTCTTGAGGCTCTTGGAGCCAACGAGGTCGTGACTACAAAGCGATGTCACGACCGTTAGTCTGGCGATCCAAAGGTCTGGTCACAATAGAGTAACAAGGTCACAGGCGAGCAAAGACGAGCAAAGGGAAATCCATGTCGCGACATCAACTTAGGAATCGCGACCTAGAGACTGATAGTGGGCTTTCTTTTGGGAATTTCACACGGAGTTTTTTGGATTGGCCCGATTCTTTGACGATCATAAATGAAGCGGTCGTTAGAGTAGTAAAGTAACTAGTCTTCACTACCTAGAAAAGGGAACGAAGAGGAACTGAGTGTATAGTTAAGTAGAGATTTTCTTTTATTTTTCATTTTTAATTCATTTCTGGATCTATTTCTGCTAACTGTGCAAAAACATTTAGAGCTGAAATTTTATTTATTTTATTTTCTTCTTAAAATTGCTGCTTGAAAATTTATTAAATCTAGACAAATTTATGGAGTTCATTTTTTCTCAGTTTCAATGCGATTATAGTGGTTGTATGTGATCGGTACTCCATTTCTTTAATCGTAATACGAGTAATTGAGCACTTGTATCTGTGGATTTGAATTATAGTTAATTATAGTCTTTTAAAAATACGGGAGCGTTATTTAGGTAGTGATTTACTTGCTTGGTGTTGTTTTGGATCTATAAGTTCCCAGTGGTAGTCACCAGAATACCATTTTGAGGAATGTATCTTATACGATTTCAGGATGCCCTCGTGTGACACAAAGATGGAGATTCACGAGTTTGAGAACATTCTTTTGCAGGTATGTTAGACTAGGTGATGAATTGTTGAACTGCGAAAGTTAATTTTGAAAAATCCGTTCACTCGCATAATTGAAGTTGGAGGAGTATTTAACAATCTAAATAATCGAGATAATCTAAAAGAAGTTCCCAACCCGTAAGTAGCATAGATCTAATCAAGGGAAAGGACGAACCAATAGATCTGAAGGATGAGCCACCATTTAAGTTGTAGAAACTTTGCAATCAATCCTTGGAAGGAAATGCAAAGAATCTGCAGTCATCAGAAATAGGTGCCAGACATTGAGAAGAAAATACGAACCTTGCATGAAAAGCAGAAATATAAGTAACTAGTTAAATCTTGACAACGAGAGAAGCAAGAGTTTCTAACCAGTGAATGTGGAGAAATCCAACTGCAACATTTAGGCATTCTTGGACAAATCCATATCCATCCATACAATAGAGCATGTACTTTCATGCAGGAATTGACTGTTTCATTGTAATTCACTGATAGTTTTCGTCTTTCACAGGGAACAAATTAGATCCTGTATTTAGTTCTTATAATTTTTAGTTTATTTCATGTTATTCCAATTTCTATTTTTAGTCAATAGTTTGGGATATATCATTTAGACAAATTTTCAATATCAAATTCTTTTAGTCCAAATAGCATAGAACTTCAGTAGTTGGGGTACTTGATCTCTAATTCATATCAATCTCTATGGGAATGATACTTGGACTTGCATCCAGATTTTACTACTTGTATGACATGTGCACTTGTAGTGTCATAGATTAAACAGTACTAAAGAATCCACAAACATCAAGCGATTTATTTAAGCGAAAGTTTATACAAAAAGTGATATGGGTGCAAGAAAGTGTAAGGTTCAACATGTAACTATATACATTTGAGGGTTTTGGATTTTATAGAAAAGGCAAACACATGGCAATTCACAAAAATTTATGGAAATTGTTTAGAAAGGCTGCGAGATCAACATCCCCTTCGCGAGATCTTGGCTGGAAGCGAATGTGACCCTATGTTAAGTTTATGAAGGACATTTTATACAGAAACGAAGGTTAGAGAATATGGGATTATTTCCTGAAGCAGAGGAATGCGGTGCTTTATAATACGAAAGTTGCCCCATAAATTAAGGATCAGGAGCTTCACCACATTCATGCACTGCCAGTATCTACGAGTTTTTGAGAGAGCATTATGTGATCTTGGGCCCTAAAAATTAACTTAATGCCTCTTTCCATATTGAATTAGAGCTCAGGGAAGCTAAACCAACAACAGTCACCCTTCAACTAGCGGATACAGATCAGCTGAAGCATGAGAGGTATTGAAGATGTACTAGTGAAGGGTTGACAATCATCTTATTTGTGGAGCTTTCATTGTCTTGGACATGGAGGAAGATAGGAGATACCTATCATCTGGGTAGGCCATTTTATCACTTTGGAAGAGCTTTTAATTGTGGCAATTAAAGGAGGCTAAGGTTGAGTACGGGATGGGGAAGTTAGATTCGAGTGTGTTAGAGCAATACAAGACCTTGATGACTCTTCTTCTTGTATTGAGAACATTGTACATGGTGTCTAACCATGAGGATACCCGATGATCCTTGGAGACCTTCCTACGAGGTTGATCGCTGCTTGGAAACGATGAAGCCAACATGTATTTCAATGGATGAATTCCTTTGAAGCGCGGGGAAATATTATGAGCCTCTTGGAGAAAGTATGAATAAGTCGATACCATCTATCGAGCACCTGGCTTGAGCGAAGCAGCTATTAGAGCATTTGCGGTAACATACCAGGGAACTCTTCTGCATTACCGGTCATTATCTCGGCATCACTAAATGAAGCCCGAGAAGGATTGTTGAGGGTGATGGGGATGTCAAGGCTGCGATTGGATGGTCACTATGGCGACTTGAAGGATTAGGCACGCTGTAATGCACGCTTTTACCGTATCTTGGTAGAAGGCGGTTCCTGGCTTAGTCGTGGAAGCATAGAAGAAGGGTGAATCCTGATGAAGAAGTCGTAAGAAAAGAAGTTAGTGGTTGGATCACGGGGGTAATCTACCCTATTTACGATAGCCATGGGTAAGCCACTGTTTAAGTAGTTCAAGAAGAATTGAGTATGGCCCATTATGAAGCTTGAAAATGACGTTTGCTTCCTTCAAACCGTGGTAGATGGAGGTCACATTGACTCTGAAGGTTAAATAAGGCCACCCGTAAGGACCATTTCCCCCTTCCTTTCTTGGACCAAATGTTGCATAGATTAGCTGAACATGATTATTATTGTTTCCTAGATGGATGCTGTTTACAATCGGATAGCCATGCTTTTGAGGATCAAGATAAGATAACCTTCACATGTCCCTATGGAACATTTGCATTTAGTAGGATGCCTTTCGGGCTATGTAATGCCCCATGTACTTTTTAGCGGTGTATGATGGCAATATTCTCAAATATGGTGGAGAGGACAATTGAGGTATTCATGGATGATTTTTCTATTATGGGATTATCATTTGATGATTGCCTTGAAAACTTGAGAGCTGTGCTAAGGAGATGTGAAGAAACCAACCTAGTGCTACGAGAAGGTATCGTTCTCGGTCATAAGATTTTAGCAAGGGGTATTGAAGTGGATATAGCGAAGGTAGAGGTGATTGAGAAGTTGCCACCACCTACTTCTGTGAAGGGAATTCGGAGTTTTCTAGGACATGCGGGATTCTATAGGAGGTTCATAAAAGACTTCTCTAAAATAGCTAAGCCACTATCTAACCTTCTTATGCAAGGAGTAGTGTTCACTTTTGATGAGCAATGTAAACAAGCCTTTATGACTCTGAAGGGGAAATTGATTTCAGCACCAATAGTAGTCACACCAGATTGGGCATTACCCTTTGAGCTTATGTGTGATGCGGTGACTTAGCGATGGGAGCCGTAGGTCAAAAGAAAGACAAGGTCTTTTGAGCCATCTATTATGCTGAGTAGGACCTTAAATGAGGCACAATTCATTATGCCTAGCCAAGAAAAGAACTCTTGACTATTGTCTTTGCATTCGACAAATTTAGACCATACTTAATAGGCAACAAGGTAATAGTGCATACTGATCACACTTCATCAAATATCTCATGGATAAGAAATACGCTAAGCTAAGGCTAATTAGATTGGTTTTAATGCTCCAAGAGTTTGACCTCGAGATTAAAGACAAAAAGGGAATAGAGAATCTGGTTGCGGATCATTTATCTCTGGACTTGAAGGAGCCTGTGTGAAGTACAGATTAATGACAGCTTTCCTGGGATAAGCAAATTGTAGCTATGTTAGGAGTAAGCCATTGCCTTGGTTTGTGACTATGTCAACTATTTGGTAGCTAAGGTGATTCCCTCGAATTTACATACCATGAGAAGAAGAATTCTTACGAGTTGAAGGCATTCTTATTGGGAAGGAAATAAATCCTACATGAACCTTTGTGCGGACGGGTAATAGAAAGATATGTCTTGGGAAGAAGAGATGGTAACATCTAGCTCCTTTGTCATTCTCTGGAGTGTGGAGGGCACTTTGGGGGAAATAGGACAACCGCAAAGGTTCTCCAATCAGGCTTTTATTGGCCAACCCTATTCGATAGGTGTCAAAAAATGGGTAGTATATCTAGGAGAGATGAAGCACCTTTGAAAGGCATTCTTGAAGTTGAACTGTTTGATGTATGGGAGATTGATTTCATGGGCCCATTCCCATCTTCCTACAACAACAAGTACATTTTACTAGCGATGGATTATGTATCCAAGTGGGTGGAAGTAATTGCTACTTAAACAAATGATGCTAAGGTGGTGCTTAAGTTCCTAAAAAAGAATATCTTCACCAGTTCGGGCATACGAGCCTTAATAAGTGATGAGGTAGCCACTTTTGTAATAAATTGGGTTGAAAAAGCGTGAAGTATGGTGTCAGGCAGAGATTGCCCTAGCCTATCATCTAAACCAATGGATGGCGGAGGTATCAACGGAGAGATTAAGGCAATCCTTCGAGAAAGCGGTGAATTCTTCTCGAAAAGATTGGGCAAATAAAATTGATAATGCTTTATGGGCATACCAAACGGCTTTTAAGACCCCAATAGGCATGTCCCCCTATAGGCTAGTTTTTGGCAAAGCTTGCCACCTTCCAGTGGAGCTTGAGCATAAGGCCTATTGGGCGACTGAGAAAGTTAGATCTATAAATGAAACGGCTAAAGAAAGAGGTTACTTCAATTAAGTGAACTAGATGATTAAAATGAGCTTATGAGAATGCGGGGATTTATAAGGCAAAAACTAAGGCATGGCATGATAAGCACATAGTAAGGAAGCACTTTCACACTGGCCAACAGGTTTTGTTGTTTAATTAAAGGCTTAGGCTATTCAGGAGCTAAAGTCATGATGGTCCGGCCCATTCATTGTAACTCAAGTGTTCCCATATGGTACCATTGAAATCACACACCCGGACAAGGGCACATTTAAGGTAAATGAGCAAAGGGTGAAACCGTACTTTGGCGAGGAATTCAAGAGCGAGAACGTCTCTATCGTATTAGATGAAGCAAACTCAAAAGGAAGATCAACCTTGTGAGCATGTGTAGAGCTCATGGAGATCCCCGAGGAAGAAGTCGGTACAATAAGTCTGAAACTGTTCAACCTGGCAGAAAATAACGAGCATAGAGAATTTTTTATTATTTTATTTATTTGTGTGTGATATTTTATTATTTCCTAACCCTATTTTCTTAATTTCTTAAATTAACTTCATTTTCATTGTTTTTGTCTATGTTATGATTAAATTTTGGTTTTGCTTCCATTTTACAAAGTCATTAATGATGATGAAGATTTAATACCAACCAATTCATCGTAATGAACTTGTTCAGAATAGAGGCTGAGATTCTTGAACGGCCTGCAGAGGCGTGACAGCTCTTTGACTCTGGCTGGCATTGAATAATGACCAGCGACCAGATTTTTTGACCTCGGAACGCGGCCAGACGTGACTCCTACTGACAACTAACGTATCATCACTTACCCTGGCGCATGAAAAGCCGACATTTGAGTTGAGTGCGCAGACGCTAACATATGTTTGCGCTCTGGCGTGGATCAGTGATATGCGTGCGGATCTGCATCTGAAGCGTGCCGACCATCGACGCGAAAGACGCGCAATAGCGTGGCCTGCAATGAAGCAATCACCTTCAGGCATGCCACAACAGCATGCGACTTACGCTGGCCTGGGGATCGACTGCGTGTTTTATGGTTCCGTGAATACCTCTCATAAACCTGACGCTACCACATTTGCGCGAAGACCTGGCGCACGCCGCGACGTCGGCGTGGCTGCCTGTGCGCCTGGCGTGAGATCAACATTTGGCGTATAAAAACAAAACAAATTTTCTCCCACATTTAGTTGCTCACACCGGATCAGACTGGTTAAGGAAGGCTGCTGCATTTGACTCATCATACACCAAACCAAGGGTATTTGTTAAAACTGTTTGCACTCATCTTCCAAATATCCACAGCCTTTCTATGTAGCTTACATTCTTTGAATGATTTTCAACTCATGTTACCACCCCAGAAGTACCAAAAACCTTTATTCTGTGCACTTCTACTGAAACTTAGAGGTCCTCCACCATCCATTGTTTCCAAACTTCTATGGAAAGAAAAGGAGGAAGAAAGATATGATCATTCTGAATTAAACTCCAGATTATCGAATATTAACGGGTTAATTATGAACATTGGAAGGTGAATGCCAGTTGCGTACGGCGGACATAACTCAGCAATGGTGTATTTTAACAAACTGACACTAAAGTGACCACAAGTGTTTGATGAAATGCATCGTGGTTTGAGGCTTGAAAACTTGTTTGTTGAGGATTGTGGATATCTGACTTGGAGGCTGTTGAGAAGTGATCTTGCATCGATTGCTTGTTTCCGAAAAGAAAAAAGTCCTCTATTGTCAGTGGTCATTCTACATCGTCCCCACCAAAAAGGAAGTGAAGACACCAAGTTTGTCACACTTAAATAATACTGCAATTTACTGTCTTGCCATGAGAAAACACTAACTGGCTTTCATCTTGGAAGGATTCCAAGACCTCCTTGGGATTCAACTAAGTAATTCAAAGTAGAAATTGGGACTTGCCTTTATTAAGCCACACCAACCAGCCATGGCCACAATAATGAAATTCTCGCAAACCTTCTGATCACGAGATGAAGGGTGTTTGTAAGAGGTAAATGGGTCTGGAATTTGAAGAGATGCCGTGCTCTATGGACTACAAGATGTGGATAACTCAGCCTTCAATGTTCTCCAAAGTCAGGTTGATTGCATGAGTATGTTGTGTTTTTTGATAGCATTAAGGGAACTTGAAGACCAATGCCTCTAATAAAAGTAGTAAAGTTCCCGGAATTCTATGTTGACATGGATTGGAAAAACTATGGCATATTTTATAGCACATAACCTCCTCACTGAGTGACATATTTACGAGACAGCAAGCTAAACTACTTCTCTTTGCATATAGTGAAGAACATTTACTTTGATGTTTAAAAAATGATGAAAAGAGGACATTTGAAATACAACATCGGTGCACGATGCCATAAAACATTTGTTTTACCAGTGATTATTTGCGGCTATGTCTCTGAAACACAAGGTAATGGTGGGATCCCGATGAAGAGGACCCGTATACACTATTAAATTGGGGCGACGTGGGAAGATAAACCAACAACTCGAGAAGGTGCTTGCGACTTTGGTTCATCGCGGAGAGTTCCGACGAGGCATGTTTGAACCACTGATGCGGACTCTCTGGACTCTGAGGGGAGCCCTTCAGTGCATTTGCCACAGATGTCATGGTTCAACTCTGTTTATTCTAAATGGAGACAACCCGGGTGAGAGTCTGGCAACTTTTGGTTCTGATCGTCTATTTGGCGGACAGGTGCCTGAGTTATTGAGATAAATTATATTCAATGAGACATATGGGGCTCAGCTGTGGGAAGTATATCCTGGCTGGATGGTCGCCAACTGGATATTTCTGCAGTGTGACCTCGATTCGAACGATGTTTGAGATCCTATACTACGCTGTGATTGGAGTTCCACCCACCATTGCGTTTATCTTACACATGTTGTGATACACGTTCACAGTTCACGCAGTTCAGTTGCGTTATCCTGGATGGGTATAACTTGTTTGTTTATCTGCCAGCAGCTTTGCTGATTTGGATGCAGTACTAGTTGCTGATTAACTATTTTCATGTGATTTTTATTAACTACCAACACTATGTTTTGTGTATTATAGTGAAGTAGTTTGGTCTTTTTGAAACTAGATGAGATCATTTGGAACTATGTTTTAAAAAGAGACAATAGAGGCTGGTGGACCTCATGCACTAATAATCTGGGTGCCATGCTTTGCTGACATGGGTGGCTGTGGTGCTTCACTGTGGCTGCCGAAACTTCTTTACCGGAATCATTACACGCACATACTATTGGTCTCCTTTTTGCTATACCTTGGCTCAAAACCCTTTTGTCTTGAATTCCTTCAGCCGGAAGATTCTAACTTACTGGTGAATGAACTTTTACAGAGGATTGCCAGTGAGCCTGATAACAGATATAAAGAAAAAAGCGAAAAAGAAACTTGGAAAACCAAGAGAAAAAACAAAAATTTGCTTGCTGAATGGACTAAGTGGATAATTAGTAAATCACAGGAGGACAGAAATCGAGGGCCTTTCAAGCCCTAACCTTGTGAGCCAGCTGGTGGGGATCATTCAACTCTCTTCTTTCATTTACGTAGGACGAAGATGGATTCTTACAGACCGGAGTGACAGTTTGGTTGATGTTTTGAGTCTGGGTTGAGTGTCTGGGGTGAAGTTTGAAGGAATTTAATGCCCCGTGCCCTTAACTAACTGGTGGGGAGTCATCAATGGATCCTCGCTTGCCAGAACACTATCTAAAACTGGCAATCATTTTTCTATAAATTTAGAATTATAATTTTAGATGTTTGAATTAAATAAAAGGGTGTGTTCTCATCCTTTCTTTGTTAGCTTTTTTCCAACAAATGAGTCGAGCTTAAGTTTGGGGGTGCTAAGACCTTGCTATACACTCGAGATCTTCATGATGTCACATGCACTTAGACTCCTTTGGAAAAGTCATTGAGAACTTGGGGGAGATGACTTTCTTTGCTTACCATGCTTTGCTTGGTCATGTTCTTTAGAAAATTTAAAAATTTAAGGACCGAAAATTTTGGTTGAAAGTGCTCATATTGATAAATTGTGTTCATAGTGACTCTTCCATTTAGCATCTTGTTATCACACTTATCTCATTGTTAGTTAGTTCGTATATTTTCTAATGCATTTTGAGTTTGATCGTTTCTGCTTGGAATGAAGAACGTTGGGTGTGATGAGTATATAAAATATTCATTACAACCCTAACCTTTACTTAGTTTTAGTAATGTTTTTATGTCAAATAAGTTCCCTAATGCTCTAAATTTTCATATTTATGATTAGGTCATCCATTTGGCGGGGTGGTACGAATTTGGAGCGAAGACGCAACGAAAAATTGGAAAATCAGCAAACATAGCATAGCAGTTCTGACCTTTCAGTTTTTCTGTATTAATTAGGAACTCAAATGGCTCTAAACTAACCAGAACTACATTCTATATTTCAAAATCTTTCTAACAAGACCAATATCACTCAATTCAGAATCCAGATGAGGGAGATGGATCGGAAGCCTGAATAAAAAACAAGGAAGGATCAGCACAGCAACCAACCAGTTCTATTCTATTGCATTGTAAATTTATAAAATGACATCTGATGGATCTGTTCTTGGTATGTATGGATTCCTGACTTCAATATCTTTCCGTAGAGTCTAAGAATGTGCAATTCGGAGTTCAGGTGAGAGAGTTATGACCGTTAAAAGACATGAAGAGATAAAGCACCATTACCGCCACGCCCTCGCGGTGCCCGAGGAGCGATTGGTGTTTTCACCCAATTCGCGGATTCCACGCACCTGTGTGAGCGACGAATATGAGCCCTACTTTTGTCTATTTCGAGGCCCATCCGAGGGGATTTGAGGGGGGGCTATAAATGGGACCTCGGGAGACATAATTTGGGGACTTTTTTGGAGAGGAGAAGAGGAGGAGAAAAGGCAATTGGAGTGCAAGGCTTGAGAAGATTGGATTCACGACATCTCATCCCGTTTTTCTTACTCTACCCTCATGACTATGAATTCTAATTTGTATTTTCTTCATCTCATAATGTTCTAAACTTCTAAGCTAGGGTTTATGATGTAACTTTGACTACACATCATGGATGAACTTTTAATCTTTCAATTATATAGCGTAATTTTAAATTGTTGGTTACCTTATTTCTAATTTGATTAAGTATGTTGATATTTGGCCATTTATATGTATTAGGCGAGACTTGAGGCCGAAGACAGAAACTCTAAGGAACTGAATAAGTTATCATACAATCAATCATAGGATAGAGATATCATGGTTTTGTATGTGGTAAATAAGGATCAGAGGTTGACTACATCGAAAGGCTGGTTAGAAGCATAGATGCAATAAACCCGCCGAGATAGGTGCTCAACACTCGAGAGAGGTTGATGCACAGAAAGATTCACCTACCATCAACATTCGCATAAATTATAGCTAAATATCTCTTAATAACACCATGGAATGTAGTCGCAAAATCATAAACCCTAGTGGTCACCCAGAGAAACTGCTAGTCATTTCACTTACCACTTTACTTTGATTTAGAGTAGTGACACAACCATAGTCTAGATAATATTAGGCAACCTAAGTCAGATTGTGTAATAAACTCCTTGTGGACGACTCTGACTCCACCCCTATACGCCATTCCACGACGCTGCATAATTCTGCGTGAACGTGGATTAATTGAGGTTTACCTTACAGGTAGTTTAGCGCCCGTTAGGACGCACACCCAACAATATCAAATGAACTAAGGAACTGCAAGTTCTAGGCAAGTTGAAGAAATGATTTTGTATGAACATGCAAAACCTCCTATAGTTGTATGAACTAGTCCATTAAATATTTAAATGTTGTAGTTGACTGAACTTTCATTTCGCACCACCATGTGAAATTGCTATTTCTCATGCAACAACATTAATTTTTTTTCAAATATTAAAGATTATAGAAGGCCTCTGAGATGACGCATGCTAGGTGTCTATTTATGTAATCTTCTTATAAATGTTAATTTCGATTTTTTATCTTCTATTTTCTTTCCAAGCTTTTTCTTTTGAACCTTTTTTTTAGGTCATACTTAGATCTTTTATAAGAGTCTTTGTAATATATTCTCTTTTTACCTTTTTCATCCTTCATTTTTTTTTCAATTGTCAAACATATTGTGTAGAGTAGATTTCACAAATATGAGTGCCTAGATTTCACAACATTTTTTCTCTTCAAATTGTCTTACTTGACGACTATAAAGCAAAAGTATATTCATTAAAATCATAAAGTTAGATTTAGTAAGATTTAAGAGTTGTATTATGTGAATAATTGGAAGATGATTTATGAAAAATTGAGCTTAGTTATGAATAATATTAATCAATGAAATTGGAGTTCCTCATTTGATCTATATATTTTAACGGATCTATATTAACTGGAGAATTATGTGTTTGAAGAAATGAGTAACATAGTTTCATGTATTTAAAACCAATTTAGATAACGATAATAATTTACAAATTAATTTCAATAAGAAAACATATTCCCCCACCATTGGCCAAAAAGGGGAAGATATTGTTGGGTTTAAATTGTCTATATCTTCGTCCCCAGTGTTTTAAAAGAGGATAGCTACTTTAGATATCGAGATCAATGAAAGTTTGATGGATTTGTGTGAAGTCCCTGGTAGGACCAGGAAGTAGCTTGGACTAAGGTAATCCTATGGTGTAGGGACGTGCCAAACATGGGGTGTCTAGACTAGGAGTAGAGCTAACGTGGGATGAAAGGCAGTCTACAAACTTAGAGGCCAAGGTACTTGTGGAGCAAGGTATCGATGGGCATGGGATCTATTTGGCAACCAGATAAAGATCCAATCTCAGAAGATCCAAACTTCTAAGCTATCAAACCAGAATTAGAAACAAATTAGGATTCTATTATGAAGAGGATACTTGATCAACAAGTTTTTTATTTTTGCTGTGATAGCTTACAGGCAAGTGCAGAAAATAGAATGTAGGACCTTGAGTCATATTAGGATAATGATCCATCCCTATCAAGACTTCCAAGACCGAATCTTAAAGGCTATAAATTCAGGGGGTTGGAAGTTCAAATCATAGATTTCAAGAGTAGAACTTAAAGAAGAACAAGTGAAGTCCAGACGTGCTGAGAGAGTGTGGAGTGCAAATACTTTGTTCAGGTATTGCATGTTAAAAGCCTTTCACCTTGTGTGAAAGATGATGTTCTTTACTTTCTTCATCTTATATTGATGTATTGTGGAATATAGGTATGCGATGTTATAGAGAGGGGAGTGAAGGGAGTTCATTATGAATTTCACTAAGAGTGATTATGTTTCAAGAAGGGTCCTAGGTAGAGTAGGAGTCTTGTACCACATAAGACTTATTTTAAACCTTGAATCAAATCATTGGATACCCTTGCATCTTGGCACATCCCTATGGACGTAGGCAGTTGTTGAACAACGTTTAAAGATTATGGGTGACTTACTTTATTGCATGCACTTTATATCTGCTATGCACACACTAAGACCTATAGGGGGAGTTCGGACACACTATGCTAAAGTCTGAATGAGATCACAGTCTGAACACCAAGGATTGTGAGTAGGAACACACCTATTTTCGTCAATTGGTATTAGAGCGGGCCACTCTAAGTTACTAAGTGAGATCCTAGGTTGCTTTACTCGTGTGTGTGTGTGTAAGATGGATCCTAAGAAGAATGGAATATCCTAAGAGTAAAGGTCAGATAAGAGAACTCACTAAGTCAAGAGGTACAATCCCGAAGATCGTGCAAATTGAAGCCTTTGGATTAAGAAAGACAGTCCATAAGAGTGCAAAAACATGATCTTCTAGGACCATAAAAAGCCTCGGCGTCTTCCCTGCCATTAGAAATATGATAAAAGAAGAGTGGTATTTTGATACTCACAACACATGACCCAAAACATTTGTTTCTTGACGAACCTTCAACCAACCAATCAGAATTGAGTGATCTTTGGGGACGACAGAAAAAGAAGAGTTATGGGAATTGGTTCCTTGAAAATTCCAAGGTTGTCCAAGCTAATAAATGTTATAATTGTTGAAGGACTTGCAGTAAATCTGATCAGTGTAAGACAACTATGTGATGAAGATCTACTTGTACAATTCATAAAGGACAAGTGTATAATACATAACCAAAACAACTGTCGCATCATGGAAGGATAAAAGTCCTCAGACAACTAATAGTTACTAACCAGCACCAACCTCTAAATGAATGAAATGCAGTAAGGGCAAGGAACGTGGTTCCAATAATCGAGGCATATAAGTAGTAGTGACTTCTCCATCATTGGACAATCAAACTAAAGCCATCCAGATTTGAAAGAAAAATATGATCAGATGAATGGTATCTGTTGGGAACAAACCCTACCGTGCTACACCAACAACTTAATACAACAATATATCAATGTACTAAAATTGCTACATATGGACCTAATAGGCAAAAAGGGAGGAGAAAGATTTAATAGAAAAAGATATATCAATGCATAAGTTATTCGAATGACCTGTCTCCATCTTCAACAATCCTACCAACATGCTAGAACTCTCATAACTCTTTATGTGATTAGGAAGAGAATGTCGATCCGAATAAGGAACAAAGAAATTCATCTCAGTCATTACCTTAATGAAGAAATGACGTTCAATGAGAGGGAACCTGTCTTCTCTAGAGGATTAAGAAACTTCTTCATCAGTACGCCATCTCAATAGAAGATAAAAGAAGGAAGAATATTTGTCAGGGCATCTAAGAACATTGTTGAGTGTAAAAGAAGCCTCTTTGTCTTAGCCAAAGTTCAGACTACACCTAGAACTAAGCATCCAATCATAGAAGGTGTTCGAACTATCGAAGAAATATACCATAATATGGACAGTCAAGACACTGAGATGGACGACATGAAAGCCACCAAGTATGGAATAGATGAGTTGGGTAGAAACTCTGAAGAAAAGAGGTACATGACTGGAAACTATAAAAGGGTTTTTCAAGCATGGTTATGCAAGAAACGGAATTTAAAATTCAACTCAACAACCATAGGAAGACACATAGGAGCAACTAGTGGATGAAGAATATGGAAAAGTCCTATGTCACTCTAGAGGAAGTCCCAACTCCCTACTGTGACAAGCTTGGGGAAATCGGTATCCACACCGAAGGAATGGATGTAACAAGATATGAGTCTCTCAGACTCATTCATCATATGTTGGTTGGTTGATTTAATAACAATGGGGAAGCACAAAAATTTATAATTACCTAAAACCAACTCCAGGTAGCCCTCAACTACTATAGGTATAGTGGCTCTAGGGTCATCCACTAGGATGGTTTTTCTTCCCTTTGGTGAGTATTCTTATATCCTAATCTAATTATTTAATTACTTTAAAACATAAAATATAGAAAAGTAAATTAAAGTTATGATTTTTGTGGATTTCGAAGATGTATGTTTGCTGATTTTTAGAGAAAATTATATGACTAAGGTCTAGGGCTTTGGTTTCACCAAATCCGGTCTCACCATGGGATGCAAAAGGGGGATTCTTTTTTTCTTTTTTTTTGTCTCAGTCATCTGTCCAAAAGCACAACCTATAGCTGGACTCTTGAACTCAGCCTAGGTGCCTCTTTTATGAATTTTATGAAGTACAGATTATAGGTGTATGATAGAGTAGATCTTATCAATGTTTAGAGGTGTTTGACAAGTTCTCAACTCAACCTTTTGGTAGATTCCAGGCAACAGACAATCTCTTCCACATGTTAGGTCAAAGGTGCGCGGTCCAAGCACCCAACATACCATTCAGACTTTCCAAGTGTTCAGAAGACTAGTTGAAGAGAAGCTAGACTCTTATATAAATAGTTGGGGGAACCAAGACTACTGCCACCTAATACAGGGTGTCCCTAACTGATGTGCACCCGACCTTCAAGCCTCTAAATAGTATATTCACGTGCTCTACCTTTGATATGAAGCACTATCGTCCCCACTTGTTTCCATGGTGGGGTGGATTAGATCCACCTCACCTCGAGAAAGTGAACTACACCCTCATAGTGAGTAAGGAATAAGTCATAAATGAAAAGAAAGCAAGAATACAAAAGAGAATTGAAGAAAATCGGACTTAAAGCTTTTATTAACTAAAAAGAAAGAAACTAGGGAAAAATTCACTCAATTTTTGTTTTTGTTTTGTTTTTGTAATTTGATCCCTCTACCCTTATTTCTCTGGAGGTTTCTTAGAGTCCCAGAACAATTAGTTTCCTAATACAATTCATATCTCAAAGATCATAAGTGAAACTTTCTATTTTGGTGACTCTCGACAATTTTGCATTGCTACGAGGCATTGTGAAATTTATCAATGCTCCCTGAAAGTAGTGCCAAATCGGGCAAAAAGTGGGTATGAATGCGAAATTTCACATTACTTGGGGAGGTAATGCGAAATCACGTTGAGGCATTGCGAATTTGTCCAAAACTGCAAAAACTCCTTCGCTTCCTCGTTCTATCATTCCAACTTGTTTCTAACTCCGTTGAATCATCTCCATAGGTTTCAAAGCTCACACAAAAGACTCGAGAACTTGTTGCTTGACCTTATGATTCCAAAAGCCGTAAAAGTGCCTAAAAAGGCCATTATGCATACTTGTACTCATTACAACCATTAGTAGCGGGGTTTTGGGGCTAACAAGGCACAAAGCCAATAAAGTGAGTTTCCACAAAGAAAAGGTTTTATTTATTGAAAATTAGGTAGTTTATAATGTACTTTTCTAGTGGTTATCATAGACCACCCCTAAGATGATGCACCATTTTAAAAAAATCAAACAAAAAGGTGAGGGAAAACTATGTGGACAGGTTGCGTCTCGTACTATTCGACCGTCGCAATGGCCAGGGTATGCGGAGAGTTACTACAGCCAAAGAGACGGTTGAAATTGTGCATGTTCTAAGAGAACTCCTAATGCCTCTAGTTACTAGGAGACCATTAGGGACATGTTTTAGGTGTTTCTCAAGGAGGTAGTGGGGCCTGTGTATAAAGGGGAACAACATAAGACAAAAAGCTCACAACTTTTTTTGCATATTCTCTCAAGAATCCTCTAAAGGTCTTAATTTTTTTCTCAAATCTTCGATCTTTGTCAATCATTAAAGATGGTAATGACTATATCTGATGGGTCGGCTAGAAGAAGGCTTGCAAAAGGAAGTTCCAGTTCAAAAGGTAGAACCTTTGATTAAGAAATATCTGCTATAGACCCTATTGACCTGCAACCGTTGAGTTCAGCACAACCAATAGCATTTGTGCCCTAGCACATTTGAGAAAGATGCCTCTATACCAGCCACTTTGCAGAAAAATCCTCCTAATCCTATCGAGGAAAGTCTTAGCAACCAGGGTCCGAACCCTAAGAGAAATCTTGTCTGAACCCGAAGAGAAATCTTGTTCAAACTCCAAAGGAGACTAGTGTGTCTGAGATTGATCTCGAGGAAACCAAAGGAAATGAACCAAACTCCTACCAGTTTGTGAGATGGAACTATGTAGTAGAGATACCAAAATCAAAGTCAAAGAGTCCTCCACAACTGATAAAGCTCAGACTCTAACTATAAAACATAAGAGAAAAAGTATATCTCCTCCTCCTCTATCTCTACCATTGCCACCAATCTCCACGAGAAAGTCCTCTCATCTCTCACCTCAATCAAAGAAGGCTATGCCAAATAAACCAGTAGCTAAGAATTAAAAGGTTCAGACATCTTCAAAAGTAAGTGCTTCTTCATCCATCGTTTTCAAATCTTAATCCTTTGCTCAGTTGTGGGCTTCTATATCAAAGAGGACCCTTGTGAGTGAATGAACCTTGCATGCCAAGGACTTCAAATGCTCCATGATCGAAGAATTGCTTGGTAAAACAAACCTACTGAACAACGTGTCGAAGTTGTCTCCTTTTGTGGCATAGATTGTCTTAGAGTTCTTTGAGCTTGTCAAAAGACATGGGGAAACCTACCAGTGCAAACTTCCAATGGATGATTTTGCGAGGATACTCGTTTTAATTCTCCCCAAATATCATCAATCATTATATGAGCTGCCCTGGCGTTCCAAATAATGAGGTAGAAGCTTCAATTAGGCTTAATGAGTGTTGTATAAAAATAGTTTCCTAAAATACAACAAGTGCATGAGCCACAAGTAATGAAGTGGTTTTCAATTTAAAAATTGGATATTGATCCCAAAGGGAAAATGGGTTTTTGGTAAGGACTATGTACCTTGGATAATGGAGATTTTCACTATTGAAGAGACAAAATGATTTGAGGTAAGGGTTTTCAAAACAAAACTAAAGGTAAAACAAAGCAAAAAATAGGGGACGATCAATGATCATTCACTAGGAATGGTTTGATTTCAAAGAAAGAACTCAAGGAAAGGATGCTAGGGTTAATTGTTTCCATTGATGTATATTGATTCATATTCATTAAGTGAAAATACATTTGTGCTTGTCCAAGAGAAAGAGTATGAGGTTCTCACTCTTGTGACTCCCCTCAATTTCTCACACCAATCCCCTATTCATTGCCATCTAGGCAGTCAAATATGATACTTTTCTAAGGCAAATTTTCTCTTAGGTGTCCTATTAGTCACCACTAACTCCATGAAATTCCCACATAATGCCAAATTGATGTTTTTCCCATAATAAAATCCATTTTGTACTAGACATTTCTAATTTCCTAAACTTCTTTGATTAGGTAAAGTTGATTACCATAATGGAATCATGATAGAACGAAATGGTCAAGGCCTCAGGTTAAATTCTAGTTGTCACTATGGAAACCTTAGATGATACATCCATAGTTTAGGTCTTAGGCACATTCCCCAACACAAATCAATTAGAGGAAACCATAATATTCCAATATTTACATCAACACAAGTATAAATTCACAAAACTATTCTAAAAATTACATAAATCAAGCATCAATTTCGACAATCAACCTTAGAGGTTGATTATCCACTCATTACAACCCATAAATCTATCAATATCATGTCTATTACAACTATAATAAAGAGGGATATGAGAAAAAAGCTAAAGTTAGGAATACAAAACATATAAGAGATGAGGAATCCTCTAAACTTTGCTCCAAATTGCAAGAGATTCTCTAGTGAGTTGGATCTTCAAAAGCAGCTACAAATCCAAAGTAAAAATGCTCAAAATCGAAACCCTAATTTGGTTAAAGAAGAAGAGGTGAGAAACCCTAGTTTGAGAGAGTTGCTTCTCCAAAATCCAAACCCTAATAATGTTTGCAAAAGAAGAATTTATATTCCTAGAAAAATGGGCTAAAACAAGGCCAAAATGGAAAGTTTCTAAGCTTCTCGACATCTTTATGTCGCGATATCAAAGGCTATGATGTCTCAACATTGTTGCTTGTTGAAATCAGTAGTGTCTCTATAGGTGGGTTGATGTTGCAACATGGCTGGTGATGATGTGCGACATCACTGCATGATGCACTCTAGCAGGAAAGGGTTTGATGTCGTGACATGGAGCCTGTGTATTAGCTATTCTTCTTCAATTTTGCTCATTTTGCTTGTATTTCCTTTCAAAACTACAAAAGATAAGCAAAAGGGGAATTTAGCTTGATTGGGAATGATAAAGGTGAGAATTTAGCATCTAGAGCTTAACATATGCAAGAATTTCATGCTTAAATGCTAACTTAATTCACACCTAACAAATACCCCCAAACTTAACATTTTGCTTGTCCTCAAGCAAAGAAACATTTCATTTTCCTTATTCAAAAACAAAACACGAGTGTTGAGCTTGATTAGGAGATAAGTTTATGATAACCTACCTCAAGGATCATACTTTCATACAACACAAAGAAAATTTTGAGATAGCATCACTCAATAATAATGAGTTAACCAAGAGTTATGCCTACTTAAACCAAAGTTCTTGAGTACGTGTGATGTCGTATTCCTATATGGTCAATTGTGATTTAGATGGAATTAGATGAATAAGAGTGGAATGGGGATCTCTCACTCAAATAGTGATTTTATGACTTATGAGTGTATAAGACTCCACATGCTTGTTGGCATATCACTCTCCACTAATGTAGGCAATTCACAACTCTTAGGATCAAATAGGTCTTTATATAGCTTTTAATGTGTGGCTTAGTTAAAGGTTAGATGAATAGGTTAGTTTAGGCTCAAGTTTACCCAAAGCAAACATACTTACTTTTTCTTCCAAAGTTCTTCCATTCTTTATCATATTGAATTTTTCACATTTGATTACTTCAAACTTCCCCCAAACTTAGCTCATTGCATCTTTTACATCGCATATCTCCCAAACTTGCATGATTTTAATCATCTTCATAAGAACACAAAGGTTTTTTTCTTTTATGAACTTTAAATCATGGAGTAGTATAATGTTCAAACCCCTTTAAGCTTTCTACCTACCCTTAGCAAGTTTTAGGTTAGCAACTCCCAAACCAGTTAGGCATAGGGAGGTGTTGAGACACCCCTATGAACTTACTTCTCAAGGTAGGAAGGCTATGAGGTCAAAATTACTCCTCCTTGAATTATTCTTCTTTTTGCATCTTTTTTTTCTTGATCACATCAAACCTCCTTTGATTTACACTACTAGCACAACCACTTCAACCAAATTTCTGATTCACACCACATGTTGTCACAAGATATTACAATGAAAACAACATGTTAGGGGTAAACTAGGGTTCTTGACTAAAGGATAATCCAAAATAGGTGTAAGGCATTCATTCTTGGTTTTCTAGAAAGAAAATGGCTATAAATGGTTCACATTGGGTGACTAATGATTAATGCACATAAGGGTTAGCTAGAAAGACTCAACCAATCCAAGGATGGTCTATGTCATTTCCTAATTGTTGTGTTGCATAGAATTTCTCTTCAAATGATAATTGAACAAGTTGTTAGCTGATGGGGGTCATGTGGAACTATTGCTTGATTTTCGTATGACAAATTTTCATGATTCCTTAGCCCCGAATGATAATGAGAAGGCAAGTTGTTGTTGGGGAAAAATGTATAACTCCTATTATTTACATAATTTGCATCTTCAATTTGAAGTGGAGTATTTTTCCCTAAGAGCACCCTGTGCTTGGATGTATGCGATTTTGCCAAGAGTAGGTTCCTTTGGAGCTTGTTGATTTAACTTGGTCATCAAAGCTTGAAACTTCGCTTCCAAAGATGACATCCTGTCAATTTCATGAATTCCCCTTTATTTTCTTCCATCACCTCTCTCTAAAGGAGGTTGGTAATTGTTCTTTGCCAATTCTTCAAACATCACATTGGCTTCTCTTGCGGTTTTCATAGTGATGAAGCCTCCACACGTTGCGTCCACTAATGCCTTGGTCAAATAGTTAAGACCATTAATAAATATTTGAACTTGAGCACTCAGCTCATACCCATGTTATGGGCATTTTCTCAACAGTTCTTTAAATCCATCCCATGCGTCATAAAGTGTTTCTTGATCTCCTTGTCAAAATTGTGTGATTGCCGCTCTAAACTATGAAGTCAATTGTGGTAGGAAACATTTTGTCAAGAAAACCTCCACTAGAGCTCCCCAAGTATCTATTAAACTCGGCATCAAATTATTGAACCAATTTCTTGCTTTGTCCCTTAGAGAGAAGGGAAAGAGCTTTAGCTTAATCACGTTATGGTCTACTCCATTCATCTTGATAGTACCACACAATTGCAAAAAATTAGACAAGTGCCCGTTTGGATCTTCAGAAGGGCTTCCACCAAAATGTTGTTGTTGGACCATAGAAATTAATGCAGGTTTCAACTCGAAGTTATTAGCATCTCTGGGTTGATGCCGGATTCCTTAGTAATTTCCATTCATCATAGGCCTCCAACAATCACCAAGTGCCCTTTCCTAAATTCCAAGTATTTCATTTTGTTCTGAGTAACCCTCATTGAACTTGTCACTATTCTGATCTTCCATCTCAGTATTATCGGTTTTGACCTTCTTTAATCTGAACAATGTTCTCTCTATTTCAGGATCAAATGGCAATAACTCAGAGTTGGACCTTCTATGCATAAAATTGGGTACTTGAAATTAGAAAACAACACTATAAACAAAGTAAACAAGCTAAATACAAAATAACAACAAAAATAAACTAAAAAGGAAAATAAAAGAAATAAAATAAAATTCCCGAACAAAAAGATTTATGCTCAAATTAGAAAATGTCTTTTTTGCTGGAATATCAATCTATTCCACTTAAACTGTAGCTTCCCTGTCAATGGCGCTAAAAACTTGTTCGGTTGTTTGCGTGTTATATAAAAATTTGGTAAAAGCAACCTACACCCCATAAGTGCATGGGCAACGAGTAATACAATGGTTTCAAATTTAAAACCCGAAATGTCGAACCGATAGGGAAGAAAAGGCTTAAGTGAGGATTAAACACCCTTGCTACTTGAGAATTTTACTATTTGAGTGGAACAAATGATTGGGATTGATGATTAACTGAAAATAAGACTAAACTAACTCAAAATTGATTCTTGAAGATTAACCAATGATCGAATTGAATTACAAGGAAAAACTTTAGAAAATGACACTAGGGCTGCTTGTCTCCATTGGTGTATTTATGGCTTATATTCATAAAGTGCTGATTAAGTGAAATACTCTCGTGCTTGCCCAAGGAACTCGATATGACGTTCACTCTTTCAAGTCTCCCCTCAATTTCTCCCACCTATTCCCTATTCTCCTCTCGGTCCATCTAGGTCAAACAGTGTGATAATGTTCCAAGGCAAACCGGTCCTTGGGAAATTCTATTAGCCACCTCTCGGTCCATACAATAAAATTGCCCGAGCTATGCTCAAATCTATCACCTCTCGGTCCATACGATCATTGTATAAGGTTAAATGATGTCCCACCTAATAAAATACATCTAGTATTAGGCCTTCCTAATTTCCTAGAGTTCTTTGATTAAGTTAATTTGATTTTATCAATTATAGGATATTAGGGAATGAAAATTAAGTCCTAAGGGTATACTTCTAGCTGTCACTCTGGAAACCCTTTGAGCTCTAGGTCTCAACCTCACCTCCTAGCATACAACAATTAAATAAAAACATGGAAATTCAAATAACCACATCCATAAACCAAATACCAATATCAAAACCAGCCCTATAGAAGAATTTAACTACTAATAGAAGCCTCAAAACCCAACAAAAGTATGTTTAAACCAAACATAATAATGAAAGATTAAGAGAGAGAAAAGAGTTTAGGAATACAAAATAAATATGAAGTAAAAATCCTCCAAAACTCTGCTCTACGGCTACAAGAAGTCCCCTAGCATTTGGATCTTACAACTCAACTCCAAAAATAAGCTAAAATTCAAGTAAAACTAAAAACCCTAAAAATGGAAAATGTTCTGCCTCCAAGTCCCTCTAATGTCTATTACAAGTATGGTATTTATACCCTTTGAAAATAGGCCAATGATTGGGCTAAAAATGGAAGTATTCCTATCCCACCTCGACCTTCTTCACTGAGGTAAAGGGTCCTTCGCCTTGGTGAAGACAAGTGTCTTCTTTCTGTATTTTCTTTCTTTGCCTTGGCGAAGGTAGGCTTCACCTTGGTGAACCTCTTCGCTGCAACGAAGGATTTCTTTTCAGCGGTGAACTAAAAACTTATGTTGCATGTATATCCTCTTCGTTGTAACGAACCCTTTGCTTTGCAGCGGCGAACTCCTTCTTTGCCTTAGCAAACTGCTTCGCTGTAGCGAACATGCTCCTTCGCCACGGCGAACCAATGCTTTAGGTGGTTCTTCTTGCTTAGAATTTTTCCCTTTCCTTTGCTTGATTTTCTTTCAATACCTACAAAACATCAACAAATGAGGGATTAGTGTGATCTTTAAGAATACGGGTGTGAATCTAGAATTTAGGTTACATAAACACATGAAAAACACACTATAAATGCTAGCATGATTCACACCTATCAGTTGGTCGTGGACATCAATGCTTGGTTTATATATTTTATAGAATGATTTTGTGAAAATCTGCTTGTGTTGATGTTTGTTGATGCAGTTTTGGAATTACTATAGTTTTATCTAATTGAAATGTGTTAGAGCTTGTGTTTGAGACCTAGATTAGGAAAGATTGATCTAGGGCTTCCAGAGTGACAATTGGAATTTGACTCGAGGCCTTGATCGAGTTTTCAAAACATAATACAATTGGTAAAATTAACTTAACCTAGTCAAAGAAGTTTAGGAAATTAGAAATTTCTAATACTAAATGGATTTTATTAGGGAAAGGCATCAATTAAGCATTGTGCTCGATTTGTAAGGACCTAACGATGATCAAATCTAGCATAGTTCAGGTTTTCCTTATTGTAAGGACCTAGTAGTGACCAATAGGATACTTAAGGGAAATTTTCCTTAGAAAAGTATTGAACTCAATCACCTAGAAGAACCCAGAGTGAATAGGTGTTTGAGTGTGAGAAATTGAGGTGATTCATGAGTGATAATCTCATTACAATCTCCCTTGAGCAAACTGATTCATGTTGCAGTAGGGTATGTCGGAATCAACAAAATTTATAAACCTAAACTTCCTACTGCCATATCATAGACTCTAGGGTCGAACATAGGGATGGGTTTTCTCCGCACAAATGACTTGCAGTGGAGGCCAAAATGGTGAATTTCAATTTCAATTTAGGTTTTTGATAAAAACAGTGGGGTGAAATGTTTGGAAACTGAAAGTTAAGTAAAATAAAATAAAATGTAAAAGAAGTCTCCTTGAAGTGTCAGGCTTCTGGATTTGGGTTCTAAAGGTCACTGAGGGGTTCTCGGGTCCATTTTCCTCGCGTTGGGGAGGATGACCTATAGTCATCTCCTGAACCGGATCTTCATTTAGCTATAAAACCTAACCCTTAATGACTATCCTTTGAAAAATTGGTAATCACTGAGCATCAATGGTCTCGGCAGTGAAAAACAACTCCTTGACCCACTTTCCAACAAGCTAATAAATGATAACTAATGAATATCACGGTATCTAATAATAAGCATACAATGAATTCTAAAAGCTAACCAAGTATTGACTATTTAAGGTGAACCGAAGGGATCAAACCTAAAATTTGGAGAAAATAAAAACATCCTTGAATCGCCTTTCAATAACCCATAGATGATAACTAAGGAATGTCAATGGATTTAGCAATAAGCATCCAATAGACAAAAGCTTATCAAATGCCGATCATTCAAAGCAACCCGAAGGGATTAAAGCCGACGTTTGAATGAAACCATAAATGGTAGAAAATACCTCCGTTAAAACATGGAAAACCCTCAGTTTGCCTAATGTCCCCTGCTCAGTAGCCTTCCACTCCAAGGAAGAAGGGCATTTAGCCGCTCATCCTCTGAGTTGTCATCCTAGGAAGGTGTTTGGCTAGTGAGAAAGGGAGAGAAACTGAGGGAAAATGAGAGAAAATGCCAGAGGCGGGAAAATTCCCGCTCATAATTTTATTACTGCCAAAAAGCCTCCCCCCTCCCCTGTATAAGATTTCTTTGGAGCTTATATAGTGCTCAATTACAAGCAAAAATACAAAAATATCCTCAATACCCACTTATACATGAAGGGTAAAATGGTAAAATGCAAAAAATTAGGTCAGCCGGAAGTCGGGGCGAAATCAAAATGCGGAAGCATTTTCGTAAATTTGAAAAATTTTGTAGCTTGCCAAATTTCCTGCAGGCTCCAATTTCCTTGCATTTTCTGCTATTCTTTCCTTTTGGTTTTTTTATCTACAATGCTGAGTTCGACTCAAATTCTTCGTGCTTGGATCGACTTAACAATTTTGGCATAAATAGCTTGTAAAAACTACAAAATTAGCCCTAAAATGCCATCAGTAGAATAGCGGGGACCTTAGTGTGCCATTTGGGTTAATTATGCTGATTAGTACACAAAAAGTGCTCAAAACCTACAATAAACAGGGTTCAAAATAGCACTTTTGAGCACTAATCACTCCCCTAGCAGATATAGTCCATAGCGATGAAAGAAAGAAAGAGAGCAAACAAAATAATAACAAAATTATGTTCTCAAAAATGGTATTTCAAAAGTATGTGGATGAGTGTGCTGACCCTCGATGAGAATCATAGAGCCTTGCTTGTGTAACCATCACGAAGAGTGAATGCCATCTGAATTCAACATCAAAAAGAGTTTCCTTACAGAGAGATCAACTAAATTTCCACCCAAAATCTAAGTGTTTATGATTAGTTTTCAATAATAAATTGCCAGTGCACTCTCTGACAGACTCACGCTGACCTAGTACACACTAGCAGGCTAAATAGATCGGGACTACTCTTATTCCACAATTCTTTTTTGTGTTGTAGGGGGTGCGTGCGAGGAATCGACTTCACCAAAGTCCATGCAGGGATCTGATGACTCCCAACCCGATTAAGGCTTAGGGCATCAAGTCATAAGGATTTTCAACCACAGGCTCTTGGTTTCTGGACTTGAATGACGAGACTCCGGCACACTGAGCACATTAAGCCTCACCTGGCACCCATGTAGCGAGCACTAAGTCGGTGGCTCTCAACCAGTTGGCTTAGGGAACTAGGCTGTTAAAGACTTTCGTCATATACCCCTCGGGCCCGTTACCACAGTTTCAAAGTGAGCGTTGCAATTTTCTTTTCTTTCTTTTCTTTCTCTTTTTGTTTTTTGTTTTTCTCTTCTTTTGTGCAGACTCGGTGGCCTTCTTTTCATGGGGGTCCTTAACCTATTAAAGGTAGTAAATGAAACTAGGATAGGCTTTTGCAAGATTTAGGAGCTATTGAAACCTTATGTGCATAGTATGTGATTAGCTAGAGGTGGAAGAAAAGGTCGGCAGCAAGGAATTCTCTTGATCATCCCGCTCCAAATTAGGCATGGAACTAATCCTCATATGCTTTATTGGACAAAGTCTCAATATTTCACACCACGGGCTAGGCAAAACCTGCAAACCAGGCATTTTGAAAATTGGAGTGTAAGCTATATAGTATGTATATAAAAATAAATGGCTATATTTTCGGCTTTTCAAAACAACCCAACAACATCCTGAAAACAAGACAAACAACAAACCCTTTGAACAACACAAAATGGGCTTGCTCAAAATAATAACAAAAGCATAAATGTAAAGCCATATATGACTCTCGATTGGCAGAGACTTGAGGCTTTTAAAGACTTCCGTCATATACCCACACTCGGGCCAGGTGCTCGGGTTTGAGAGCGAAGTGTTGCGATTTTTTCTTCTTTTTCTTTTTCTTTTTGTTTTTCTCTTCTTTTTATTTTGGAAGACTCATTAGCCTTCTTTTCATGGGGGTTCTTAACCTATTGAAGGTAGTAAATGAAACTAGGATAGGCTTTTGCAAGATTTAGGAGGTTAGGCAGTTTTTCAGCTTACTGTTGTAACCTTATGTGCACAGTGTGTGATTAGCTAGAGGTGGAAAAAAAAGGTCGAAAGCAACAAGAATTCTACTGATCATCCCACTCAATTGGGCATGGAACCAATCTAACAACAGTACCATTGGACAAAGTTTCAATTTTTCACAACTACTTGAGGCTAGGTAAAACAAAAATGAAACGAATTTTGAAAAGCTGGAAGTGTATTTGTATAAATATGTATATAAAAATATATGGCTATATTTTCAACTTTTCAAAACAACTAGCTACAAATAAGACAAATATGACCAGACAACACAAAATGGGCTTGCTCAAAATAGTAACAAAGCATAAATGTAAAAGCCACTTCATGCTAGCTCTCCCCCGACTAAATGCCACGGTATTACTGATGGGGCTCGGATTGAAAGTTAGAGAGGAAGTGATCACCCTCACTTTATGAGATGTACCCGTTGTTGGATAGGAGACTTTGCAAGCTTTCAACCGAGACTTATTCACTCCGACCGGGCTTCAAATGAACAAGTTGGAAGAAGAAAAGAGAGAAAAAAAAGTGACCATTTGGAGCATTTTGAAAATTTTTCCTTTATAAAAATTTCAAAAGTGTTCTTTCTGGATAGATTTAAATTCTGCACTCTCTAATCTTTCCAACGATACTAAGAACACCTAAAACAGAGTTTAGATGAGAAAGTTATGGGCGAAACAAAATGGGAGTGCAACAGGCTGCAAAAGTTTGGCAGGCTGTGAAAAGTTCGCAGCCTACGAAATTTTGGCAGGCTACGAAAATTTCGCAACCTACAAAAATTTCTAGGCTTTCCTTTTGCTCCAGCATCTCCCCTGCTTCAAAATTTTGACATAAACTGCAAAAATAAATACCTAAAAAAATTAAATTTTTTTTGCATAAATGTGAAAAATAAGCTAAAAACAAAGATTAACTTAAAATTAGAGAAAACCTAAAGAAAAAAATTAAATAAATTGAAATAAAATAAAATAAAACAAGAAAAATCAAAACAAAAAGTGGGGGAGACTGAGTCCCCCCGAACCAGTTTCTCAAGCCTTTGGAGGTTGCTGGAACTCGTGGAGCTGGTGTAATTACTAAGGTCTAGGTGCTCCAAATCTGAACCAAGATGGTAAGAGCCATCCATTATGCCATGCAGTATGAGCAGCTGCCAATTTCTTTGATGTAGTTGCAAAAGTTTGAACATAGGCCACTAACTTCCTAAAGTATTGCATAGGCAGTGCAGACAAGATGGCCTTAGCAGTAGGTGTTCCATGTGCTTCATGTGATGCAAGTTTAGGCAGGGTGTGCATTGGGTCAGGAGAGGGTGCTGCTGGCAGTGAACCAAGGAGAAGTGTTTTAAGAATAGGCTTTTGGGGCTCTTCCACTACTTCCTTCCCATTGCCTTCCTCAGTCAACAATGGGGAGATTGCTTCATTTTGCTGTTTACAATGCTCCTCCACTGTGGTGTCAATCAGGCACTCTTTCTCTAGATTATCCTCCTCTAAATGAACATGCTGCTGATTGGTGAGCCTTGAAATGGAGTACTGCAGGTTGTCAATTTTATGATCAAGGTCACTTTGATGCCCATCTAATTTTTGGTTCAGAGAGCTCTCCATAGTATCAATTCTTTGATTTATTTGGACATTCACTACTTTCTGCTCCTCTATAAAAGTACCCACCAATTTGCTCAAGCTCAATATTGCTTGCTCAATTGAAAAAGTGAACTGTGGTGGTTGTGGTGGCTGAGGAGTTGAAGGATACTGTGGATGTGCAGGAAATTCATACTGTGGAGGTCTTGACTTCCATGAGAAATTTGGGTGGTTCCTCCAACTAGGGTTGTAAGTAATGCCATATGGTGCATTAGTTGGAGGCACAATGTAAGAGGGTGCACTCACCCATGGAGGGTTTCTATAGTCTCTCATGGACTTATATGCATTAGGGGGTTCTCTCCACTGAATACTAACTATGATGCTCTTCATGTGGGGGTTCCATTTGATCACAATTCAAGCCTATTGGAAAATGCACTCCTGCAGCAAGAACAGGGCAAGCATAAGACAATAGAGAAACAATCCTACTTTTTTTTTTCTTTTTTTTTTTTAAACAGTGAAATGAAACTAAAAAAAAAATGACAATAAGATACTAAAAAGAATAATACAAGAAAATTCACCAGAACTTGTGATGAGGATCACAAGTGTTACTTATGTTGCCATTTGCACTTAGGCACCTTCCCCGGCAACAGCACCATTTGATTCGTCTTGCAGTAGGGTATGCCGGAATCAACAAAATTTATAAACCTAAACCTCATGTTGTCGTAGCATAGCTACTGTAGTATAGTGGCTCTAGGGTCGAACATAGGAATGGGTTTTCTTTGCACAAATGACTTGCAGTGGAGGCTAAAATGGTGAATTTCAATTTCGATTTGGGGTTTTGATAAAAAAAAGTGGGGTGAAATGTTTGGAAATTAAAAGTTAAGTAAAATAAAATAAAATGTAAAATAAGTCTCCTTGAAGTGTCAGGCTACTGGATTTGGATTCTAAAGGTCACTGAGGGGTTCTCAGGTCCATTTTCCTAGCGTTAGGGAGGATGACCTATAGTCATCTCCCGAACCAAATCTTTATTTATCTATAAAACCTAATCCTTAATAACTATCCTTTGAAAAATTGGTAATCACTGAGCATCAATGGTCTCGGCAGTGAAAAACAACTCCTTTACCCACTTTCTAACAAGCTAATAAATGATAACTAATGAATATCACCGTATCTAGTAACAAGCATACAATGAATCCTAAAAGCTAACCAAGTACTGACTGTTTAAGGTGAATCGAAGGGATTAAACCTAAAATTTGGAGAAAATAAAAACATCCTTGAATCACCTTTCAATAACCCATAGATGATAATTAAGGAATGTCAATGGATCTTGCAATAAGCATCTAATGAACCCAAAAGCTTATCAAATACCGATCATTCAAAGCGGCAGGAAGGAATTAAAGTCAAACGTTTGAATGAAACCATAAATGATGAAAATACCTTCGTTAAAACATGGAAAACCCTCGGTCACCTTATGTCCCTGCTGGTAACGCTTCCATCGAGGAAGAAGAAGTTTATTGCTCATCCTCAAGTTGTCATCCTCGGAGGTGTTTGATAGTGAAGGAGAAAATGAGGAAAATGAGAGAAAATTCGAGAGGCGGAAAATTCATTTCGTAATTTAATGCTTGTCAAAAGTCTCCCCTCTCCCCTATCTGAAGATTTCTTTGAGATTTATATAGTGCTCAATTACAAGCAAAAATACAAGAAATAGTCCCTCAATACCCACTTATACATGAAGGGTAAAATGGTAAAATGAAAAAGTGGAGTTGTCGGAAGTGAGGCCAAAAATCAAAATGCGAAGCATTTTGCGAGGCTACAAAATTCCTGACACACTTGAATTTCTGCTTGAGGCTCCAATTTCCTTGCATTTCTACTCTTCTAACCATGCGGTTTTGATTTGCGTGCTAAGTTCGACTTGAATTCTTTGTGCTTGGATCGACTCAACAATTTTGGTGTGAATAGCTTGCAAAAACTACAAAATTAGCCACAAAATGCGATCAGTAGAATAGCGGGGACCTTAGTGTGCCATTTGGGTTAATTACGCTGATTAGTACACAAAAAGTGCTCAAAACCTGCAATAAACAGGGTTCAAAATAGCACTTTTTGAGCACTAATCACAAACATAAGCAGATATTCACATTTTTAGCCCTTAACAAATATGAACCATTTGCATTAATTGAAACAATCAACCCTAGTGCTTTTACCATGAGTTTTATTCTACGAAAGCCTTATTTTGTTTGGAAAATCTTAGCATGACCCCATTTCTCTTGCTTTAGTTTAATTTCAATATAGTTAGATTTCACTATAACCAAAAATTGATAGCTTGAATAGTGAAAATATCAATTAGCTAGGGTACTTAGTCTCGTCTATACCTACCTTTCCTATGGGTTTGATATATGGACTTGTCAGTCCACTTACTACTTGTACGGCCATGCACTTGTGGTATTTTTAGGCTGCATTACATTACTTTTTATTGATACATGCATAACACCTAACACATACATAGTGGAAACAATGTGATCACGGAGATTGGCAATGAAACTCACGCACAATGGGAGCCACTCCAAGATTTGGATGTTGCAAAGCTTCTTTTAATGTCTTCTATTGTGGAGGAAGAAATTAAAGTTAGGGTTGTGCCTTGGAAATTCCCTCTCAAGCATGAATGGCCACACACTGAGAGCATTATAATTGCCTTCCACTGCTATAGTGATGAACTTTCTAGGATTCTGAAGTGATAGAGAAGGTGTTGCATCCTTGGAACCAATCTTTCTTTTCTTTGGAGCCATGAGAATCACTAAGAACATTCGTCGAACACCATGCAGGTGTGAACTCTTTTTCTCTTCAAAAACTAACACAACTCTCCTAAAGAGTCTCTAATCATCACAAACCAATCACCCCAATGGAACCCAACCCAACAATGAAACCAAACACAACCAAATCCAACCCAACACAACTAGCCTACTTCTAAAAATCTGCACCTATTGAGGCTAGGGTTTCGGTGGTGGAGGAGTGGAAGGGAGTGGAAGGGAATGAGGTAGGTAAGGAGGATGAAATGGAGGTGGTGAATATTACGGTTCGAAATGAGGGAAATTAAGGAGAGGTTATCGGGAGAGAAATGGAGAGGATATAAGAAAATAAGATAAAGAAGGTGCAGGGGAAGGGGGGTTAGGTTCAAATAATCTGACCCATGTCACTATATGAAAGGGTCTCATGTCGCAACATGACCGAGACTGATGTTCGTAAGGAGCTCACTTACAATTGTGATGTCGCGACATGGAATGATGGTGATGTCTCAACATCACTGCAGCTAAGAAAACACAGGATCTAGTTATGAAGTTGATGTATCAACATGGTGATAGTGATGTTGTGACATCACTGTAGCTAAGAAAACACAGTATCAACCTATAAGCTTGATTTCACTACATGATTGCAGCTATACTGATTTTTTACTGTTTCAACTTGCAGTTTGTACTCTAATGCAACCATACTTCTATATAATCCCCTTAGATACTTCAATTTCAATCTTTCTATTCAAAACCTCCACAACTCATATTTTTCGAGGTCTTGGTTCTTGAAACTCTTCAAATTTCTATTATCTTTCAAATTCTCTCTCAAGATCAATCATTTGTACTCTTCCAAATCTTTATCTCTACAATTGCTCTTCCCTTGTGTCACTAAGGAACTTGAAACTAAAATAAACAAAAAAGAAAGTTAATAAAGAAAATAAATGAAAGAAAGAGAAAAGGGATCCTCACAAAGCTTGGGTTGACTCCCAAGAAGCAGTAAGTTTAGTGTCGCTAGCTCGACAAAGCCGCATCTTAATGGTGTAATGGCTCATATGATGAACTTTCACTCTTTCAAGTCAATTGCCTCAACTAACTCCACATGCTTCTCCACAAAGTGCTTTAGTCGTTGGCCTTTGACTTTGAATTCTTCACCCAAACTAGATTTCACTCCAATTGCTCCATATGGCGTAATGGATATCACAGTATAAGGGTCAAACCATCTTGATTTCAACTTCCCTACAAAGAGTTTCAATCTAGAGTTATAGATTAGAACTCTATCACCAATCTTGAATTCTCTCCATAATATATTCTTGTCATGCCATTTCTTTGTTCGGTCTTTGTGAATCCGGAAGTTCTCATATGCATCATTTCTCAATTCTTCTAACTCATTGAGTTGGAATAATCTTTTCTCACTTGCCTCCTCAAAATTGAAATTAAGCTTTTTTATGGCCCACATCGCACGATGATCTATGATTTTATTTACATTCTGAATCATAGATCAATCTACTTTTTCTTTTTCTTTTTTTTGTAAATTTATTATGTTTTAATCAGGATTATAATTAAATAAAATTTATAAAAATATATATAATTAGAAATTACTCTGAATTATATGCCAACCAACCTACCTATAAATTACCTACTAAATTTGCAAGTTAGGCAGCCAACTTACCTATAGATTACTTACTAAATTTGCAAGTTAGGCAACAAAAGCATGTAAATTACCTACAAAATTTACCGACAATACATTAGTTACTAAATTTACCTACAAAATTATCAACAATAGAAACGGTAGGTAAGTCATTTCCTAACAAAATATGGCATGAAAATTACCTACCATTTATCGACTAAAAGTCTATAGGTAATTACCTACCATTTATCGACTAAAAGTTTGTGGGTAATTACCTACTATTTCACTTTTTGTAGGTAATTATTTTTTACCAACAAAGATATTACCTATAGTTGTGTTCAATAGGAAATCAATAGGTAAATTGAATTACCTATAAAATTTCAATTATCACCTACACAAATGTTCAGTAGGTAAACTGTTAATTTCTTGTAGTTTGGTTTCTTTCTTCCTACTGATATCTCTAATGGGGCTTGATAGTTGTTCTTGGCTAATTCTTCCAACAACTCATGTGTCTCTTGTGCTGTTTTTCTCGTGATCGTTCCTCTAGAAGTTGTATCAATAGAAGTCCTAGATGCATGTCACTCCATTGTAGAAGATCTAGACTTGAGATGACAATTCAGAACCATGTTGTGGGCAGCTTCTCAATAGCTCCTTAAATCTATCCTAAGCATCAAATAGTGTCTCAGATTCTTCTTGTCGAAAATGACTAATTTTAGCTCTAAGCTAAGATGTGAGTGGAGGGAAAAACATTGGTAAGAATGCTTCCAATAAATGTTTCCAAGTCTTAATGGATCCTTGGGGAAGCCATTGATACCATGATCTCGCCTTGTCCTTCAACGAAAATGGTAATAAGCTCATTTTTATTACATCATGTGGCACTCCATTAACTTTGACTGTATAAGCTAGTTCCAAAAAATAGGCTAAGTGTCCATTCGGATCCTTAGCTAAATGGCCACCAAACTAATGTTGCTAAACCATAGAGATAAGAGTGGGCTTCAGTTCGAAATTATTAGCATCTATACGCTGCAATCTCACCCCTGAATAGTTATCATTAATGGCGGGTTCTTTGTTGTGGATGCCCCTCTTCATTTCTATCAATTTGTTTTTCGGCCATGATTACCTCTTCTACACACTTTGCCTTTCTCAAACTTTTCAAAGTTCCCTCAATTTCAGTATCAAGAGGTAGAAGCTCATAATCAAGCCTTATATCATACAATTAAGTACCTACAATCACAAAACAAAACTCTAAAACAAAATAAACAAACTAAGTATAAAGAATAAACAATAATAAATAAAAGAAGTATGCACAAATATAGAGATTTTGATCAAAGTAGCAAACTTCTCTTTCACCCAAATATCAATCCAAATACTAAACCGTACTTTCCCCGGCAACAATGCTAAAAACTTGTTAGGCTTAATGTGTGTTGCATAAAAATAGTTGCCTAAAATATTGCAAGTGCATGGGCCACAAGTAATAAAGTGGTTTTCAATTTAAAATCGGATATCGATCCCACGAGGAAAATGGGTTTTCAATGAGGACTATGTACCACGACTAATGGAGATTTTCACTATTTAAGCGACAAAATGATTTGAGGTAAATATTTTCAAAACAAAACTATAGGTAAAACAAAGCAAAAAAATAGGGGACGATTAATGATCATTAACTAGGAATGGTTTCATTTCAAAGAAAGAACTCGAGGAAGGGATGCTAAGGTCAATTGTTTCCATTGATGCATATTGATTCATATTCATTAAGAGCACATTAAGAGAAAATACACTTGTGCTTGTCCAAGATAAAGATTGTGAGGTTCTCAATCTCATGACTCCCCTCAATTTATCACACTAACCCCCTATGCACTGTTAAGCCCATCTAGGCAGTCAAATATGATACTTTTCTAAGACAACTTTTCTCTTAGGCGTCCTATTGGTCATCGCTAAGTTCATGCAATAGAGCCATCTAAACTACGCAATGATGGGTCATCGCTAAGTCCATACAATTCCCACATAATGCCAAATTGATGTTTTTCCCATAATGAAATCCATTTAGTACTAGACATTTCTAATTTCCTAAGCTTCTTTAATTAGATTAAATTGATTATCACAATTGAATTATGATAGAACGAAATGGTCAAGGCCATGGGTTAAATTCCAACCGTCACTATGGAAACCCTAGATGATACATTCACAATTTAGGCCTTGGACACATTTCCCAACACAAATCAATTAGAGGAAACCATAATATTCCAAGAATTACATCAACTAACATCAACACAAGTATAAATTCATAAAACTGTTCTAAAAATTACATAAATTTAGCATCAATTTCAACAATCAACCCTAGAGGTTGATTAGCCACTCATTACAACCCACAAATCCCCATCAATATTATGTCTATTACAACTATAATAAAGAAGGAGATGAGAAAAAATCTAAAGTTAAGAATACAAAACATATGAGAGATGAGAAATCCTCCAAACTTTGCTCCAAATTGCAAGAGATCCTCTTGTGAGCTGGATCTTCAAAATTAGCTCCAAATCCAAAGTAAAAATGCTCAAAATCGAAACCCTAACTTGGTTCAAGAAGAAGTGAGAAACCCTAGTTTAAGAGAGTTTCTTTTCCAAAATCTAAACCCTAATAATGTTTGCAAAAGAAGAATTTATATTCCTAGAAAAATGGGCTAAAATTGGGCCAAAAATGGAAAGTTTACGGGCTTCTTGACATCGTCATGTCGCTACATCAAAGGCTATGATGTCGTGACATTGCTTCATGTTGAAATCAATAATGTGTCTACAAGTGGGGTGATATAGTGACATGGATGGTGATGATGTCGCTATATTACTGCATAATGCACTACAATAGGAAAGGGTCTGATGTTGCGACATCAAGTGCTGATATCGCTACATGGAGCCTGTATCAACAATTCTTCTTCTTTTCTTCTTCATTTTTGCTCATTTTTCTTGTATTTCTTTTCTTATTTGCAAAAGATAAGCAAGAGGGAAATTTAGCTTGATTAGTAATGATAAAGGTGAGAATTTAGCATCTAGAGCTTAACATATGCAAGAATTTCATGCTTGAATGATAACTTAATCCACACTTAACAGTTCCAACGACTGATCCAATGGTCTCTATCATCATTGGAGGAAAGGTCAAAACATGGTTGTATAAGTACAACCTTCGTTCCTCTCATCTTACCTCCATATATTCCATTTTGCACAAAATAGGTATGTGCAACTGGCTGCTGACTACTCATCGCACGTGGGTTACAAAAAGCTTTTCCACCTTACTCTTCCAGATCGACATGAAGAGAAAATTTAATTTGGGTAAACTGGTGTTCGAACACATTCTAGGAAATGCCAAGAACACTGCCTACAAGAAAGCGCTTGGGTATCCTTCATTGATATATGGGATCCTCACAGCCCAAAAATCAGATCTTGTGACCCCTATGGACATATTAGGACCTCTAACAGCCAAGATGCGCATCGGTCATAAGTGGTACGAAAGGCATCATCTTTGAGATGTCCTTTATGGGAAAAGGATGGGAAAAATGAAAGGGACAATTTTGAGACCATTCCAGAGTCCGGACCAACTACCGCCTCATCAGGCCAACCTTCTACCTTTGAGCCGAAGAAGTCCGAACTTCTAGAAAGGACCATCAAGTCCCATGTGAACATGTTGGCTCACCTCTATAAACAACAACAGTTGCTAGAGTTACATCTCCAAGGCATTCAGAAGCAATGCGAGGAGATTACTACTCTCGTAGAAGTAATGAAAAAGTCCATGGATGAAGACTTCATCTTATCCATGTTAGACGAAGAAGATATTGAAGGGGAGTACATGGATCCCATACCATCTCCTATCCTCAACACCAGTCCGAACTCGATTCCAAAGATTGAAGTAACACTCTTATCCACAATAAAGACATAACCGCCGTCAGAGATTGCGTATCTTGTTTTTGGAACCAAGATTAGCCAGCCGGTCATTGATGAGTATATTTTATACTCATTTTCTCCCCATATTTTGGTTAGTATTTTGTGGTTTTTAGATATAAATAAGTGTTCTAATGTTCTAAATTCTCATATTTTCATGTAGGTCATCCCTTAGGAGCTAATGGAAGTAACCGGGGCAAAATCGGACTAAAAATATAGCAAAGCAATGAAAAAATAGCAATTTGTGAAGTAGCAGCTCACGTCGTGACGTGAGAACTCACATCATGACGTGAAAGAGAAGTACCAAACAGAGCTACAACCTTCACGTTGCGACGTGGAGCTTAACGTCGCGACATCATCATTTCCATCACGTTGCGATGTTGTCTTGATGTGTCTAGCATATTGTTTAGCATATTGGCCTGCACATTGCGACGTGGCTTTGCCACGTCATGATGTCATGTTCAGCCCAACACCTACTTCAGCCCATTTTTAGCCTATTTTTGGGAAGCCTATAAATGGAACACGATTTAGGGTTTTGGGGGGAGTCCTTTTGGGTGGAAACACCCTAGGGCACTGCTATTCTTGAAAGAAAATGAGAACTTTAAGAAGAAGAAGACATTTGAGGAGAAGAGAATGGGGATTTCACTTCTAAATTTGTTTAATATCTTCCCCCTTTTGTATTTCTTTCTTTTGATAGTTGTAATTCCTTTCCTAGTAATGTTTTTTTTTACTTTCTTAGGGTTTAGATGCGGCCAAGACTTGAATGTTTGAATTCTACTAATTTATATTGATTAATGTCTTATTTCATATCTATGTTAAGTATTTCATTTTGTTCTTAATGCTTGTGGGTATTTGGCTAATATTTGCATGAATTGTGGCCTTTTGTGAGATCTAAGAAGTGAATAACAAGTTAGACCTTGGTGGAATGCCATAATTCACCATTGACTAGAGATACTCATGGGTTTTGTTTGGCAATTTAGTTTTCTTGAGTGTATTGCATTCCTAAGGTTTTTGGGTTAAGTAGTATGCAAAATACCCAAATCCTACGGGTAAGTTGTGAGTTCTCGAGAGAGATTCACAATTGAATTAGTGAAATCACCATTAACATAATGAAATGAGCATTTATTGATTGAGTTATGAGGTTCATATAGGACTGTTTAGGTAAAATTTATGTCATAGGGTTTTGAGTCTTGTTTTATCTTTTGTCTTGAGTCAGTATAGTTTAAGAATTTGCCTGCTAATTAGTTAATTTGAGTCTTTCCATAGATTTTCCATCATCTAAATAGAGCCTAAGCTAAATTAGAATCAAGAGTTGATAACCAATCCTTGTGGGATGATACTCTTATTGACTCTTTATTGCTTGTACATGACGCGTGCACTTGCGCACTTAGGGATTTATATTTTCATACACTTGTCATGCCTATCAGTCTCCACACCTTCACCATCACCAAAAGAGGCCGCCTCTAATGCCTAACTAGAGTCCACACGAAGCGGTGAGCAAAGTGGAGATATAGTGCCTCTGGACTTGCCATATCCTCAATCCCCTACATTCTAAATCTTCAACAAAAAAGGGGGAGTAGAAAGAATGATGGAAGGTAAACCAAATTTTTTTTTTTCTACAATTTTTATTCCCTTCAAAATTGTATCACCGGACATGTATAAAGGGTAGATAATCAATGAAATGAAAATATTCATCTCAAAAGTGTCAAGTGCTTCTTGTCTCCTCTCTAAAGTACATCTTCTTGTCTCACTCTTTGAGAGATATTTTTGTAGAAGACATAGCCAAAGGGGGAGAATGTTAGGTTTGAATTGTCTATATCTTCATCCCCGGTGTTCTACAAGAGGATAGCTACTTCAAAGATCGAGATCGATGAAGATTTGATGGATTTGTGTGAAGTCCTTGTTTGGACTAGGAAGTAGTTCGAATTAAGGCGATCCTGTGATGCATGGACGTGCTAGACATGGGATGTTCAAGCTAGGAGCAAACCTAACATTAGATGGAAGGCTGTCTGCAAGCTTAGAGCCTAAGGTATTTGGGGATCAAAGAACTTATGGGCCTGGGATATATTTGGCAAGCATATAAAGATCCAATCTCAAAAGATTCGGACTTCTAAGCTATCAAACCAAAATTAGAAACAAATTATGATTCTATTATGAAGAGGATACTTGATCAGCAAGTTTCCTATTTCCACTATGATAGCGTATAGGCAAGTTCAGAAAATAGAAGGTAGGATTTTGAGTCATATTAAGATAATGATCTAGCCCTATCAAGACTTCCAAGACCGAATCTCAAAGGCTATATATAAATTCGGTGGATTGGAAGCTCTCATCATAGATTTTAGAAGTAGAGCTTGAAGAAGAACAAGCAAAGTATGAACATGCTGAGAGAGTGTGGAGTGCAGATCCTCAGTTGAGGTATTGCACATTAAAATCCTTTTACCTTGTGTGAAATATGATGTTCTTTACTTTCTTCATCTTATATTGATGAATTTTGGGATATGGATGTGCAATGCTGTAGAGAGGGGAATGAAGGGAGTTCATTCTGAATTTCACTAGGAGTGATTAGGTTTCAAGAAGAACCGTGGGTAAAGAGGGAGTCTCGTACCACTTAAGACTAATTGTAAACCTTGAATCAGATCAGTGAAAATCCTTGCTTGGGCATAGCCCCATGGACGTAAGCAGTTGTCGAACCATGTAAAAAGATTCTATGTGACTTACTTTATTTCATACACTTTATATCTGCTCTACATAAACTAATACTTACAAGTAGAGTTCAGATGCACTGTGCTAAAGTCTAAACGAGATCATAGTCCGAACACCAATAACTGTAACTAGGAACACACACCTATTTCTCTCATATATGAATGAAATAGGTAGGCAAAAAATGAGCAAACATTCAACTTTACCCATGATTAATAATTATAGTTGCATTATATCTGCCAACAACAAAATCATTGCGAAGCCTCATTGATCAACGTTAGATAGTTAGTCTTGCATCATATTAATATGATTTTAATGAAAAAAAAATTAAGTAGAAAGTTAAGCTTGATTGAAAAAATGAAATCACTAGCAAAGAAGGCATTTTTAATTTGGATCATTAATCATGAGGCCATAATTTAAAGTTACTAGTTCCGTAGCTGAGACATGGGCTAAGATGATGATATATATGAAGCTTGCCTTCACCACACAATGGTTTCTTATGCTTGAAATGATATGAACAATATCTCACATTTACAACTTAAATGTGTTTGAAGAAATTAATAACATAGTTTCATATAGTTAAAACAATTTAGATAAGGTTACTTCAAAAAATTAAAAAGTAAAAACAATTTAGATAAGGTTAAACATTCACAAATTAATTAACTTCTACATTTTATCAAGCCCTGAGAGGTATTAACTTCCATAATAATCCCTCCCCTATCCTCCTCAAAATAGAAACTACCAAGACTCTATTTGGAACCCGGAAAGTATTAGAGAAAAAAAAATGACTAAGAAAAATTATTTTCTTATGTTTTGTTTCAACTTGAAAAATATAAAAGAAAATCAAATATAATCAAAAAAATTTATATTTTAAATTTTTTTTAATCCTTATATCATAAAGAGAAACAAATAAAATGAGTTTGAATAAACATATATAATTAATTTATTAACTTGAAACTTTATTTTTATTTTCTTTTAAATTTTCTTTCTTTCCACTTTTCCTCTCTATTTTCTTTTCTTAGTATTTTTTGGGTTCTAAACAGAGCCTAAATCTTTGCATAGTAGGCAGAAATGAGAAGAGGGCTGACTTGCATATCCTTTCTCCCTACCCGCAAAAAATAAAAAAAAAAGCAAATAAAAATTAATAAATGCTTCTGTGCAAACACAAGCAAAAAAAAAAAAAGAGAAGCAGGGTGACATGGATGAAATAGGTAGGCAAAACATAAAGCAAAAATTCAACTTTATTCATGAAGAGTAATAGTCGCTTTACATCTGGTAGCAACAAAATCATTGTCAACAAAAATTCAACAAAATCATTGCAGTCACTGTGATCTTATCATTCTACTAGAGTTCTATCCCATCAATACAATGCCCCTTAAAAGTACAGATAAAGGAATTGGTTCCCTTCACTAGAGTTATCTTATCATTTCCACTATCATAGACTTTTGCACCAGGAGGAGACTTGCAACTATTGTAGCCAATTTATATAGACCTCAACTACATTGTGAAGCTCTGGAAAGTAGTTAAACTCTGCAACAAACATCCTCGCATAAATTTATTTATTTAATTGGTCAATTGAGCTCTAAAATCACTACAAGAAAGTGAGCTTTTAGATGGGACCAATGACCCCAACCAAAAGGAAGATCATGTGCAACTATATCATATAGTTGCAAATAAAATGGCCATAACAAAGTGTGACTATAGAGTGACTAAAAAATTATAATTACAATTGTAGTTGTGGCCGCAACTAAAGAAGGTACAAAGTAAATGAGGGCCTATGGTTGAGGTCATTCATGGACGTAACCAAAGGAAATAATTATGGATCGATGGAGTCATATTTGGGCTGCAACTATAAGAATGAATATGGTTGGGGTTATTTTGTGGCCACAACTATAAGAATGATTATGCTTGAGGCGGTCGCAACTAAAGAGGGAGATATAGAAAGGGTCTTTGTTTGGCCACCACTAAAGAGAGAAGATATAGAGAGGGTTTTTGCTTGGTTGCAACTAAAGAGAGGAGATATAAAGAGGGTCTTTGTGTGGCCGCAACTAAAGATAAGAGATATAGAGAAGGTTTTTGTTTGGTCGCCACTATAAGAGTATATATATATATATATATATACTGCATACGAACATACTAAATCTAGAAATGAAAGTGTATAGCATGATAGTTTAGTACAAAGTTAAACTGAACTGGGTTGCCTATTTTTTATTTAATTTGGACCAATGATTTGTAGTTGTCTCATAGAACGACGTATGGTTTCAAACTTGATATAATTTCTACTCTCATTTATAATGTTTTCCTCTTCAGCATTTTGATAAAGGAGAGACTGAAACACTTGAAACAGATTCTCCTATAGTTAGCCATAGATCAGCCAGAACAAACAGCCTCCGCAGCAGCAGCAGCAACATATCAAGTAGTGGGGGTTGTTGCTAGTGCTGGTCAATGGTCTAGGGTACTTCTCCATACCAAACAGCTCCAATGGTCTAGGGTGTTGATGTTAGTCTTGCAGTAGCTGTTACTTATCCAACTCAGCCTACTGGTACTTTCCCTGCTCCTCCACATCATCTTCCTTTTCAATTAGCCCAGCAATAACATCAACAACAACAACAGTAGTTTCAAAGGTTGTTCATTTTCTGACTCAGGACACTATAAAATAGACTCCCTCAATGATGCACTTTGGCTCTGAAGTATAAACAGGTTGAATCACTTTAGCCATGTAGACCAAATCATTGGAAAAGCCAGACTTCATACGTCAAAGAATATTAAAGAAAACCCAACCTCTAACCATAGTATTATGGTTGAAAAATTCACTCCACCTTGTGGCCTTTTTCTAACTCGCCTCGGGTTCATAAGACAGCCGTGATGCGCAGTGCCCCTTCAATCCCGCAGCTGCAAATCATGCCGTTTTGCTCCCAGAGCCTCCCCCGCCGATACAACAGTGAATGGAGAACGAACAAAGAAAAGAGTATTATAATTTCCTGTATGAAAAATCTTGAGATAAAAATAGAACGTTTAAACTTTAAATTTCAAGAACTAAGAGGTTTAATCAAGTAATCTAAAGTGTGACTCTATCAATACACTTCCCCAAAGTATGTAAAATTCTTGATAGACAATTTATTTTTAATCATGTTGAAAATCAGATGCAAGTTACAAAAGGATTCTGGAAATCAAATGCAGGGTTGTGTAAGAAAATAACTTACCAAAAATTTAGGATTATGAAAATTTTCTTTAAATTCAGTGTCAAGATCCTTAAGTAGCCAATGCTCAGGTGTATCATACCAACCATCACAGAGGTTGAGAACTCCCAAAAAGCGCTTATCTTCCGGATGATTTCATGAGCCCGGTATTCATAAGGATACATTTTATGGTGTAGGAGAATGCTAATGCATAACCTAGCAAACCATGATGAAAACAATTTCAGAAACTTGTTCAGTTCAGGGAAAACCATACAATCCCAAAAACTCAAAGAAACTATACTAAATGAAGTAAAATTAAAAAGATAAGTAAATCAATAACAGCATGCCAAAAGATTTTCTATAAAGATCATTTTAAAGTGGAAAAGTAATTTTGAACCAGCAAGAGAAAATGAAGTAGATAGCATGTATGTATCGCTCACAATCTGCAGAGAAACACTTCAAACCAGTAGCGATCTATTTGAAGAAAACAAGTGCAAATATTTGCAGCCTGAAATCAATAGTTAGAGAATGACATCAAGGATGCAATGGAGTTCCATTGAAAGTAACATGAAGCTCAATATAGCGCTGTAAACTAATACTCAACCAGGCTTCACCAATCTATGAATACAAGACAAACATAAGACAAATAAATTTGGAGGCATGTTATCAAAGGTATGGCGTCTAGATAAATTAGGTAAGAAGAAGACGAATAAAGATTCACACATTTTTGAGGTACTGAAACAAGTCAAAGTCAATATTCCACTTCTAGATTTGATCAAACAAGTCCCCACCTATGCTAAGTTTTTGAAGGACTTGTGTACTGTAAAGAGGAGTTTGAACATAGAGAAAAAGACATTCCTTACCGAACAAGTGAGTGCTATTATAGAGAACAAAATCCTCATGCAACATAAAGATCCAGGATTCCCTACCATATTGGTTATCATTGGGGAGACGCATATAGAGAAAGCCCTACTTGACTTAGGAGCTAGTGTCAACATCCTCCCTTATTCGGTCTATAAACAACCTTGACACATACTATGAGAGTTTGGATGAGGTCGATACCATCTTTGAACCACCTTGAGTTTTTCCATGGATCTATTCGGGCTTAGTCTCTAGCTTGAGACTAACTAGCCCAAAATAAAGTAGAGTAAGATTTTTTTTTTCTTTCAGAGGTAATTTTTTTTTTTTTATTTACTTTCTATTTTTAACCCAATATTTTTGGAAGATTTGTTGTCTCTTTTCCAAGCTTTGCGGGTTTTCTCCAACATTGAGCATCTCCTTTAGCTCGGGAACTAATGCCAATTAAAGCACATGGATCTTTAACTATTGGATCATCACAATATGTGGAATTTCACAAGGAATCACAAGGCAAAGATCAAACTTCAAAGGTTGTGCATCGGGAGTGTCGTATAGAGCACCCTTCTTCAAATTGGAAAACTCCTTATCCTACCTTTTTATTTTTGTACTTAATGAAAGGGTAAGTTAAACCTTGGTTGGGGGGAGACACTTTGAGAAAACACCTTTTCGAACAAAAATTTTTGAGTTAAAACTTTCCAATAGTCTTTTATTTTATGCATGATTGTGTGTCACATGAGTTAGGAGGTGCAAACTATTGTTTTATTTAGTATTGACATTATTCTTGATAACCGGTTAACCTTGTTAGGTCTCCTTAGAGTTTATGAAATCTTAGATTTGAGGAAAATATTGGTTCTAGGGAACATGGCTTGATTAGCCCTCTTGTTTTCAAGAAACCATTTCTTTTTTGAACTTAAAATTCACACACACAAAAGATCTCTTTAATACATTTTGAGTCTGTGCCCATTCTTCTCAAGTGCCACTTACTTTGAGATGCTAAATTGATTCTATTAGTGGTGGGACACCTTCAAAAGATGGCCAATGAGCACCACCTAAGAGAAAGAAAAATAATAGAAAAAGAAAAAAATTGTGAGTTGATTCAATCCGAATCCCGCACACAAACCAAGGGGAATTTAATGTCTAGTGCCCTAAGCTAACTGGTTAGGAGTCACTCACTTCACTGCTCGCTACATGGGATGGAAGATGATCAATATCACCTTATAGTTTGGATGGTTAACTCAAAGTGAAGTCTAAGGGGAATTGAATGCTTGATGCCCTAAGCCAACTGGTTGGGAGCCATCAATGGATCTCTGCTATAAGGGTTACCACCTAGATAAATTTGGCATTGCACACCTACATGCAAAAAAAAAAGGAGAGAAAGAGAGGAAAGAAATAAAAGGTGACTTCAACTCATTTTTAATCTTTTTTGTATCAGTGCTGGTGAGTTGAGATTATTAAAGATATTGGAAACTGGGAATATACTTGAGATCTTAAATACCACACGCTAAAATAAGTTATTGTGAGGAAAAGTCAATTGAGGACTCAACATGATTCTTCAGATCACCATGCTTTATGGACCTTTCTTCCTTGAAATAATGGATATCTTGAGAATCTTGACATAACTTACCAATTTGTTAGATTCTTATCAATGCTTCTCTAATAATATTAGCACCATCTAACTCATCCTATCTTAATTGCTAGTCCCTTAGTCCCTTAGCATGCCTTATTTATTTTCTACATTAACACATTTTGACTTGTTTTTGATCGCCATCGTTATTTATTTACTTAATCCATTGCTATATCAGCAATAAGTTAATGGGGTGATAACCGATCAAAAAGGACATTTTTATGTAAAACCACCTTCCTATTTAAACCCTCCTTCTATTGAAACTCTCACATTTTATCACTTTTAGCATTGTTAAATTTCAAAACCGCCTACAAATGGTTTTATTGAGTAAAGGTACGCATAATGCCATTTTTAGGCATTTTTATGGCTCTTTGGAATCATGAGGTCGAAGCAATGAGGAAATCTTGTATCTTTTTCTTGAGCTTGGAAGCCCATGGAAGAAATTCAACCGAGTTGGGACCATGAAGGAATGATCGCGCAAGAAAATGAAGGAAAAGGACACATTCTTGACCATTTCGCACTACAACAACATAATTTAGCACTAACTTTGCAATCAGTGCGAAACTTCGTACTGTCTCCTCACTTAAGTGGCTTGATCCCTTGATTTCACGCTGACTTAGGTAGTGGGAAAGAAATTATGCACCGACGCCGCACTCCGCCAAAGTAAAGTTGTAGTAAAACATAAGATAGCAGTTTTACTCTGGGCCATCAAGATTTGATTTGTAATAGAAAACAACTTTCCTTGGGCATGAATCAAACCATCGGAAATGTATTATAAATAAGGGTGGATGATCAATCAATGTACAATGTTCAAGTTCTCTTAGTTTTAGTTTAGTTTTTAACATGGGGAAAATCTTCCCTTTTCTTTTAATAGAAGCTTTCTTTCATTCATGACATGCACGTATCGTACTACAGTGGCATTTGGGTGAGTCCACTTTCTGGGTGAGTGTGGGATCTAATCCACCTGCTAAGCCGATGACTGCAGATATATATATGAAAATATGGCCAAAGAAGTGAATGTGGTAAATACTCAAAAACTAATTCTAAAAAGTAAATATACTCAAAAAAATGAAAAGTATTACCAACATTCAACCCCTTTCCCGTTATGCACTATCATAAGCACAAGTAATAAAAGTGACTCTAAAAAGTCCAGATATCGCATCTAATGGATTAGATGTTCTCTAATTGGAATCTGAGCAACGCGGGCCTCACCATCTAGGTGACCAAATATTTATTGCAATTAAAAATCAATTTAACTAAAGTAAAAACTGATTTAAAACTAATCAACTAATTCTAAAATCTATCAAGAAAACAACTACTAAAATCTAAAATGTACGAAGAGAGACACTATGAATGGGGAGAATTATTTAAAAATTAGTTTGCATTTCCTTGACAATGCAACATTTGTGAGATGAATTATGCCTTTGTCCAAGAGTAGGGTAGTATAGCCTTGGAATACCTCCTGACACTATACATTTCACTATTTAGAACACCATATTCCTAAACCAAGTCAATAGGTGTAAATAGCTACTTTTAGGATTTGATCCTCTTAAGACTTGGTTGTTTTTCCTAAAACCAAGATTTACAACAATTTCAGGATCGAAGACAACTTAGCCTTATAGACTATTACAAGCTTTCCAATACACTGGTACTCAAGATGCAATTCATTAGAATTATTTCTCTCCTTGATTAGAATTTGTGCTAACAGGGGATCCAAATTATTCTGCCGAAGATGAGACCTCTAAACATTAAATTTATAAATCGGTAGGTTTTCCTTATGGCTCGGGAACACACTTCTACTGTCACTCAGAAGAGAACCTTGAAGTCAGAGGTTAGAATATGACCTATGATTCACCACATTGATATTTAGAGTGTATTAGTTCTAAAAATATAATTTTATCATACCCCCAAGTTATTGCTATTTTTTCAAGTAGTTTCCATCTCCTGTCCCCAGAGCATCCCTTAAATCGTGAGCATGATACAACTCTCGGGGTATAATGTACCGATACTTAGAATAAGTCTAATATGCGAATAAGACCAATTATATACATTCAGTTTTCAAACACATAAAATAAACCATAAATCTATAAATATGACTGTTCAACAATTAATCCCCACCCTTAGAGGGTGTTTAATGTTCCATTACTAGATCCCAATCATCACAAACCAAGCAAAAAATAGAAAAATGAAGAAAGAAATTAAGAGATAAGGAGTGAGAGAACAAATCGTGATTTGATCTTCAATATTCATTGCAATAGTAATGAAATCTGGATCTTTGAGTACAACACTGATATCTCTTCAATACAAATACAAATATGGTCTAAAATGACTTTAAGATCTACTAAAAATCAAAATCCACAAAGAAAACTAAAAATTCTCCTGATGCTTTAGAGAGCGAACCCCATGAGGTGTTCTCCCACCTCTTTGTTGCCTCTAAAACCTAAAAATGAGTATTTATAGTATTAGGAATGGCTTGAAATACCCAAAACAAAGCACTTTCGAGGCTTTTGGTCAAAGCCGGGTCAATGTCACAACATCGACTCGTAGAATGTCGCGACATTGCTTTATCCTCAACGGCTGGTTTTATTCTATAACTTGTCGGGGCCATAACTTCTTCGTTTTAACTCGGATTTGGGCGTGTGAGGTGTCGTTGGAAAGATATTTGAATTTAGAATACAACCATGAGTGGATGTGAACCATTTGATGCTCTAGATGATACAGAAAAATTCATCTTCCTAATGACATGCTGTGAGACATCCGGTTAACTCTCTTTTTAGAAATATTTTGCATATTTTCTTACTAAATCACTTGCTTTCCATCAAAAATCCTACAATACCAAGTTTAGAGGAAATGTTATGACTTTTACATTAATTTGGATATAAAATACTCAAAAATAGCATGTAAAATGGACTCAAAACATAGATGAGTTTTACACCCATCACCCGCCATGGTGAAAAAAGGGGGGAGATCGCATTTAAGACGAACAGTAGCAACTTTAGTGTTGTTTAGAGGCCTGAAGGTTGGGTGTACATCAGTTGGGACTCTCTATAAAGGGAGGCAATAGTCATGGCTCCCCAAATATCCATATAAGAGTGTTTCTTCTCTTCAACTAGTCTTCTTGATAGTTGGAAAGTCTGAATGGGATGTTGGGTGCTTAGGCAGTGCACCTTTGACCCAGCATGTGTAATAGATTGTCTCTTGTCCGAAAACCACCAAAGAATCGAGTAGAGAACCTATCAGAGCCCTCTAAATCAAGAATGAATTCAGCTACCATACACCTAGAAATTATGCTTCAAATATATCTTATAAAGAAACCTAGGCGGAGATTAGGGTGTTGGGTTTGGATCCAACAATATATTAAACTTGCACAGTGGAAAAAACTAAAGTTTGATCGATAAAACCAGCCCAAGGGTCACTTGGTTCATCAAAAGTTAGAAAACCATTCCATAGGGTGTTTAGAAATCATTACCTTTGTAGTTTCCGGCCTCCTTTGCAGTGGGTAAAGCTTCCTCTTCAGAAGATGTGCAACAAACCATGAGTGCTCAAACTCCAGTGCCTCCAATGGTGATCCACACGAAGAAGGTTGAAGAAAACCTCAAAGGGATTGCTTGAATCAAAGCTTATTGCTAGCCAAAGCTTTGATTCATAGAAGAAGACGTTTGAGAGAGAGATTACTAGAGAGAAACATTTTCTCTCTTCTCTGCAGGATGTTCTAATGAGTGTGTCGACTGCACACTTAGGGCACACATATAACCTATTTATATAGGCCTTTTAATGATGCAAAAAGACCATATACCCTTTCACTAAAGGGGTTGGATGACCATGTGAGTGTAAGCCCATTAAGGCTTGCCCCTTGTAGGCTTCTAGCCATACGAGCCTAATGACTCATGGAGGACCCATACATATGGCCCTGAAATTCATCTAATCCCGAGATTATCCAATTATAAAGCTCTCTCTTTCCATTTGGATCCAATCCAAAACCATTTTCTTCAACTTGGATCCAATCCAAGACCAAATTACTTATTCTAAGTGTGTGACCCATTAGGTTTCCGGTAGACCAAATTACAAATTGACTGGAAGAGTCAAGGGTTTGATTGCAAACCTTTCCATGTGCAATATCTTGTCTCCGAGATCCATTAATCGCCAAGCATGCCATTGAAGACTATTCTTCAAGACATGTTAACTTTGGCCAGAGTTTTTGAGTAATGATCTCTACAAGTAGGCCTAGGGTATACCCTCATTCTATTAGGAGTGGTGAATCCTTTATTGACTACTCAATTACCTTCGAATAGCTCAAGCTATACACAATCATCACCCTACTAGCAACCTCTCTTAAGGCAACAAGGATCAAAATCAAATTATAAAATTAGTATCCAATATACCATCGAAAGCACTCCCAAGTCTAAGGCGGATACTCAAGAATTACTGGTAGTTACGGAGACTATCATCGATGTTTGAAAAAGGCATCCGCATGATTGTCCTTACAGAGTACCGATGAACTTAGCTAAAATTTTAGCAAGCATCCACATGTCTACTCTAATCATCACGATGATCACAATTTATGAGATCATTTGCTTGATCAAATCAAGGAGTACAACTATTAGGTTTTTGGCAACATCACCGAAGACTTGTCAATCCCCGACAACGGTGCCAAAAACTTGTTGCTAACTGCAAGTGCACGGGTCACACAAGTAATAAAGTGACTTTCTTTTAAAACCATGTATCGATCCCACAAGGAAGGTGCGGTTTTAGTGAGGATTAAGTACCCCGGCTACTAAAGTCATTCACTATTTGAGCAACTCAATGATTTGAGGTAAAATTATAAAATAATAAAAACTAAACTAAACAATGAAAGAATGCTTTGTGAAAACTAGAGTAATTGAATAAAAATGGGAGAAAACGACTTGAGGAACTAGGGTTGGTTATCATCATTGATGCCTAATGATTCATCTAGATAAGGCCCAAGTTGACCGAATTATAACTTGAATTGGTCCAAGGATACGGTACAAGGATCCCACTTTCGTGGTCCCCCTTGTATTTTCTCACTCTAACCACCTATTCACAGTTACGTCCTTCTAGGTTGTTAGGGAGATACTTTTCTATGACAATTTTCCTCGGGAACTCTATTGGTCATAGTTATGTCCTTGCAATAGAGTTACCCGGACTAAGCTCGGATTGGTCACAGTTACGTTCTTACAATCCTCACTTAATACATTTAGTGTCCCCTCCCGATGCAATTTTCTTAGTACTAAACCTTTCTAATTCCCTAAGCCTCTATAACTAGGTTCATTCAAATCCCGATTAATTGATTCAAGCCTTAAGAGAATCAAAACCAATTAAATTTTAGGCCTTAATCCAAGCGTCGCCAAGGATACCCTAGTAAAATGATCGAAGATCCGATTCTCAACGTGTATCAATTAATCAAAACCTTAATATTCCAAGTATTAACACTAAATACAACAAATCAAGCATAAAACATCCAACCAAACTAAAGATTAGACTAATCTAACATCAAATCTGATAATCAACACTAAAGAATGCCTAGCCTAACATTTCAGCCATCAAAACCCAAAAAATCACATTTAAGACAAACATAAAAATGTAGAAATTGAAGAAGCAGAAGAGATAGAAATACAAAACATAGTTTAAGCTCCAATTAGCTTCAACCCCAAGTTCCACACTTAAATATACACTCCACAAGGTTGTGCTTCTAGCAATAGTCGATTACAAACCAAAGTCTTCACAAAACAAACCTAAATCTAACAAATATAAGAAAACCAAACCTAGAAAATGGAATAAGCTTCAAGGAGAGGAGAAACCCTAAGAGAGAGCCTTCCTCTCTCAAAGTTCAAACCCTTAAAATGTCTAAAGAACATTTATTTATATGCTTTAGAAAATGGGCTAATGATGGGCTCAAAAATTGAAGTTTGCTATTCCAGCCCCCCATCCTTCGCCACAGCGAAGGCTTTTTTGTCATGGCGAACCCGAGGGTGGACTTTCCATAATCTTTCTTTTCGTCACGACAAGCCTTGACTTTCGCCATGGCGAACCTCTTCGCCGCAGAAAGTACTAGCCTAAGTCGTGGCGAACCTAAGGATGCTATATTTCTTGACTTGAGCTTCGCCATGGCGAAGTACTCCTTCGCAGTGGTGAACATCTTCTTCGTGGTGAACCTTTATGTATCAGCAAATCAGCAACTTCATTTAAACTTTACTTCTTCCATCACTTTCCTTGATTTTCCTTCTAAACCTGAAAAACATAAGAAAATGGGGGATTAGAGCTAACCTAAGAGATAATGGTGTGAATCTAGCATTTAAGTCACATAAAACATATAAAAATCATACTAAAAATGCTAACAAGATTCACACCTATCAAATACCCCCAAACTTAACATTTTGCTTGTCCTCAAGCAAATAAACAACTCATTTTCCTTATTCAAAACTACAAAAATGTTGAGTAAGAATTTGGGATAATGAATGATAATTTGCCTCAAGGGTCTAACCTTCATACAACACAAAATGTGTGTAGTCTTCCCCTCTCTAGTCAATTGCAATTCAAATGAATTAGTTGAGTATGAGTGGAATGGGATCTCTCACTCACATGGTGAGTGTGTAAGAATCCATAGGCTTGTTAGGAATATCACTTTCCACTAATGTAGGCAATGCAGAACACTTAGGATCAACTAGGTCTTTATATAGCTTGTAATGTATGGCTTAGGTAAGGGTAGTTAAATGGGTCATTCAGGCTTTAGTTTACCCAAAACTTACATATTCTCCTTTTTCTCGGCTTATCTGTTCACCCTTTAGCATATTGCATTCTTTTGCAATTGAACCTCTTAAGCTTCCCCCTAAACTTAGCTTATTGCATCTTTTTCACCACAAAGCTCCCCTAAACTTGCATGATTTTCACCATCTTCACAAGAAAACCAAGTGCTTTATTTTTTTTTTGGATTGCAAGGCATGAAGTAGTACAATGTTCAACCCTTTTAAGCTTTCTGCCTACCCCATGTAGCGAGTTTTAGGTTGGTAACTCCCAAACCGGTTGACCTTAGGGTACTAGGTGCAGAACACCCCTAAGAACTTACTTGCTCAAGGTAGGAAGGCTACAAGGCCAAACATACTCCTCATTGATTTATTCTTTCTTTTTCTACTTTTTCTATTTCTTTCTTTCTTTTTCTACCCCAAACCTCCTTTTATTCCATTCAAAGCACACCCACTTCACCAAACTTCCTTTTCACACTACATGTATTCACAAGATATTGGCATTGAAATCAACATGTTAGGGTAAATAAGGGCTTTAACTGAAGGGTATTCAACAAAAAGGGACAAGGGGCTCATTCTTGGCTTTTCTCGAAAGAAAATGGCTAATATGGCTCAAATTTGGTAACTATGGATATATGCACATAAGGTTAGCTAGAAAGGCTCAAATGGTCCAATGATGGCCTAAATCATTTCCTGATTGTCATGTTGCCTAGGATTTTTTAGCAATAATTGAACAAGTTCTAAAGTCTCAAGGGATCAAAATATGAAATGATCATCTAATTCTTCTCTAAACCAAGCACAGGTGGCTAGGTCTACAACTATGTGGTCAAACCATTATGCTTTACGTTCAAATATCTCTCATTTTCATCATCTGAAAGAAAGTTTAACCATTATTCATCATAGGCATCACAATCAATCCCAAAACAAGCTCAACCAAAAACAAAAACAACCTAAAAAAAAAAATTAACCTAAAAACTAAAAACATTTAAAAGCAACTAAAGGAAAACAATAAAAATAGGATAATTGAAGCTATTGTAAAATTTTAAACCTAGGGACACCGGGCACCCCCCAATACCCCAAACTTAAAACATGTATTGTCCTTAAAGTATGAAATATGAAAGGTTAAGAATAGAGGACTCCCCTTGAGATGATCAAGTGTGATCATTGGGCTCGGGTTGAGGTGGGCCTTGATGAAACTCCCTTACTAAGAATAAGCTTCAATGACCTAAAAAGCACAAACAAAAACCAAATAAACACTCAAAACAAGATCAACATGCAACACAAACTAAAAAAAAAACAACTAAAGTACTAAATGGATAAAAATCCTTATTTTTGCTTAGGTTGCCTCCTAAGAAGCTACTCTGTTTTTAGAGTCCAACTAGACTCATTGGAATAGGAGGTGGGTAGTGATTTTTTCCTTCATCCTTCCCAGGTGAATGATGCTATTTTCTTCCATCCCTGCCTAGGAAGGAGTAATAGAACTCATGTAATTGTTTGAGCGCTATTGCTCCAAATGATTTAATCATTTTGTCCTCAAGAATTGCTTTTCAACCTCTTCTATCACCAAAGTGATTTAATCCACCTCTTCATTATCAATCAATTTCTCACCATCCAACTCCCCTTTATAGAGCACACTTGTTAGAATTCTCTGCAAAGAGTCCTTTTGAGTAAAATCACACATATGCTCATCAATTAGTGGGGCCACACTAGGCACTATTTTTCATTACAACTCCTCATGCAGATCTCCCCAAAGAGTATTTTCTACAATTATCTTCTCAATTTCATTGTTCTTCTTTTCAAATTCTTTCTTACTTTCAAGCTCTTCAACTTGGTACATTTGAGCACTAGTAGAGGGTTTTCCTAGCATAGATGTTATTTCTCCTAGTGTTGGCTCCCTTGAAGTCAGGATTTAGCAGGTTCCATGAGAGTGGCAATTAATAGAGTGTAGTGGTCATTTTTTAAATGTTATTTCTCCTAGTGGTGGCTCCCTTTGAAGTTGATGGGTGAGGAGAGTGTACTTGTTGCTTCGTGATCATTACTGATAGAAATTTTATTATGGTTGATTATTTAAGTACCTAAAATCAAAAAACAAATCTTCAAAACAAAAATGAATAAACTAACTACAAAGAAAAACAAAAATAGGAGAAGTATTCACAAATGAAGAAATTTTTGCTCAAAGTAGCAAACTTCTCTTTCACCAAAATATAAACCCAAACACCAAACCGTACCTCCCCTGGCAATGGCGCCAAAAGCTTGTTAGGTTTTTGGCAACATCATCGAAGACTTGTCAGTCTCGGCAATGGTGCCAAAAACTTGTTGCTAACCATAAGTGCATAGGTCGCACAAGTAATAACGTGGCTTTTTTTTAAAACCAATTATCGAATCCACAAGGAAGGTGTGATTTTAGTGAGGATTAAGTACCCCAGCTACTAAAGTCGTTCACTATTTTAGCGACTCAATGATTTGAGGTAAAATTATAAAATAATAAAAACTAAACTAAACAAAAACATAATGCTTTATGAAAACTGGAGTAATTGACTAAAAATGGGAGAAAATGATTTAAGGAGGAACTAGGATTGGTTATCGTCATTGATTAATTGATTCACACCTTAAGAGAATTAGAACCAGATTTTAGGGCTTAATCCAAGTGTCACCATGGATACCTAGTAAAATGGTCGAAGATCCGATTCTTAGTGTGTATCAATTAACCAAAACCTTAATATTCCAAGTATTAACACCAAATACAACAAATCAAGCATAAAACATCCAACCAAACTAAAGATTAGACTAATCTAACATCAAATTTGATAAACCAACCCTATAATCAAGCTTAACATTTCAGCCACCAAAACCCACAAAATCACATTTAAGACAAACATAAAGATGTAGAAATTGAAGAAGAGGAAGAGAGAAAGACAAAACAGAGTTTAAGCTGCAAGTACCTTCAATCCCAAGCTCCACACTAAAATATACACTCCACAAGGTCATGTTTCCAGCAATAGTTGATTACAAACCAAAGTCTTCACAAAACAAACCTAAATTCAACAAATCTAAGGAAACCTAACCCTAGAAAATGGAACAAGCTTCAAGGAGAGGAGAAACCCTAAGAGAGAGCCTCCCTCTCTTAAAGTTTGAACCCTCAAAATTTCTAAAGAACATCTATTTATATTCTTTGGAAAATGGGCCAATGATGGGTTTAAAAATCGAATTTTCCTGTTCCAACTTTTCTTCCTTCGCCGTAGTAAAGGCATCTTCGTCGTGGTAAACCCGATGGTGGCCTTTCCATAATCTTTCTCTTTCTCTCGGTGATTACTTCCCTAACAGTGTTGTTTTACACTTTTATTACTACAGGTTTTGAGCACTTTTTGCATAGTAATCAGCCTAATTAACTCGGTTCGCATGTTAAGGACCTAACTATGCTACTGATCATATTTTATGGAAAATTTTGTAGTTATCACAGGCCAGTTATTTCAAGGATATAGAGTCAGCTCAATCACGAAGAATTCAAGTTGAAATCAGAGTTGTAGATCAAAAATTGGAAGAAGAGAAGCAATGTAGAGAAGAAGCAAGAGCTTAGTAATTTCGCATAAGGCGATTCAGAATCCTTGCAAAATTAATTTATAAATTTCTCGCGAAGCCTCGTAGTATTACGACTTTCACAATTCTCACGAATTTGGTCTCTCCTCACTCTGCTGTTGACTTTTTTGTACTCTTTTTATCTCTTCCAAATTTGTGCCTATGTAATAGTGATTCTCTTTTGATATTTTGGTAAATTGTTTATGCAATATGACATATATACGAGAGATAAGACTTTGTAATAATTCATTTATTGAAATTGGAAAAGTTTTTGAGTAGGTTTCCTGCTTTTTTTCTCTCTGCATTTTCTTTCTATTTTCCTTCATTTTCACGAAACAAACACCTCCGAGGATGCTTGACAACTCAAAGGATAAGCAAATTTAAAACCCTTTACCTTTGAAGTATGAATCAGGCAAGGAACCAAGGCAATGAAGGGGTTTTCATGACTCAAGCGCTTATTCACTACTCTAATGGCCTCCTCTCAAATCTTAGTTGTAACCCTTCGGTCTACCATGAATGGTCAGTACTTGCAATCTTTAGGTTTATCGATACTTATTGCTACATCCAAGAATGCCCATTAGTTATCATTTACTAGCCATTGAAGGCAAGTGAGTCAAAGAGGTCCATTTCATCGCTTAAGATCATTAATGTCTGTCGAATGCCACTTCAGAAGATAGTTGTCAGGCCGTCCATGGCTAAATGAAGAACCGGTTTAGGAGATGACTATAGGTCATTCTTCCCAACGTGAGGAAAAGGCCTTGGGAACCCCTCATTTGCCTAAGGAACCTACGCCTAGTGTCATGATATTTTAAGGGTCTTCTCTCAACATTTCTTCCCCATTTTACTTTTAGTTTCTGCTCACAAAACCTCCCTTTATGAAACCCAAAATCCAAAAAATGATTCACCATCTTTAAATCTCACCGCTACCATTTACACGAAGAAACCATCCTCAGTGGACGATCTTGATCTACTGACATCAAGTAGTGAATAATGCTACAAAGCAGAGGAGGCTGTGTATAAATTTTGTCTATTTAGGATACCACGAGCGATTTAATCAAATGGCATCGCTAAGTTTAGGATGGCACTTTAGTGAAAATGACAAAGTGCTGAACACTGCGGATCCTCACCAAGTTCTAGTGGAATTTCTTTCTATTATTCTTTATAGGAATTTACTACTAGTTACTCGATATCTCATTATACTGGTTCATACTTTTTATTTTCATGAGCTAACACTAACCTTGTTGGCAGAGTTTCTTTTTTCTTCTCGTGTCATTCCGTTTTCATGTAGGAGTTTATGTTCCAAAGGGTTTAATAACTGGAAGGACATTTAAAACAGATCCCACTACATGAAATAGATTCTATAGTGAGCCTAAATTTTGATCCAATGGAACCCCCACATGAAGAGGAGCAAGTAGTGGACAAGAACCTCAATGCATTCAAGTCCATGAGGGACAACATACACCCTCCATGACTAAGCGTACTCGCATTGTACTCCAAGGAGGAAATGGTTGTTCAGTCTTACTGTGCCACTCCTTCCCACTTCCTTTCTCATGGTATGGAGGAGTGAGAACCCTATACACATATCGTGAACTGAAGAGGCCCGCAACACCTTCAAGGAGGATACGACTACAAAGTGGGACTTAATGAGACTCCAAGATTTTTCCTTCTTCATTATCAAGGAGCAAAGCCAAGATTTGGCTCAACTCCCCGAGGCCAAGGACCATCAAAAACTGGACTAAGATGTAGGCTGAGTTCTTAAAGAAAATTTTCTCCACTCTTTGCCAGACAAACAATATGAAAGAGGGAAAATCTCCACCCTTCAAATTAAGAGAACGAAAAATTTAAGTATGCCGGGAAGCAGGCGGAAGCACTCGACGTCTGTCCTCACCATGGGTTTGACACTTGGTTGTTAGTCAACTACTTTTATGATGAGATTTCTCCTGCCATGAAAAAATTGATGGAGACTATGTGTGGTGGAGATTTCTTGAGCAAAAATCCAAAGGAGGCTTTGATTTCCTTAGTATGTGAATAAGCTCAAAGGGCTGAGATGAGCCCAACCCGAGGGAATGGAAAAGTAATGAAACCAACCCAAAGACACTGGTGGCATGTATTCCCTTCCAAAGGACTTGGAAATGAAGGCTAAACTTTCAACCTTTGCTAGAAGGTTGGAAGAACTGGAAATGAGAAACCAGCATGAGGTGCAAGTAAAGGATCGAGACTCCTCAGGATAAATAAGCCATATTTCCTCATATGTCGGGCTTACTAAACATCCGGGGAGTACGCCCAACCTGTTCCAAATAATGAGGGAGATGTTACCAACAAGCTATCGTCATTGATCAATCTCAAACCATCAACCAATGCACCATGGATACACTCCACAACCCTGGGCGGAGAAATCGAATTAACTCTCCCGGAAGCCGAAGCCCCTCATAGTATGCACCCTTACTCTCTACGTGAGTGCTTCAACTTCATCATAAATCACGCCATTTCTCTAGTTAACGCCATCTTAAATTTGAGCAAAGTGGTAGGTAACTTGTAGAGGAGCAGAAGGGGCTTAATGTCTGCTAAATCTTAGGAGGGTTGACACTCGTGGGAGAGTATCAAGTGAATGTAAGTAGATTAGATGTCCCGCAGCAAAATCAGAATACCTGTGAATTTGTATATAAGTTAAGGAAAATAATAAATTAATAGAATTTTGTATGTATACACGTAAAATAATAATGACAAAGAATTTGTATAGATATAAGGTTACGAAGAATAATAATGCTGTGAATGTTTATAGCATACGTTATGAAATAATAATGATAATTGAATAGACGCTATGGAAATAACGATGCACCAATGAGACGTTATGAAAATAATAATGGTAATTCAAATAGTAATTAATTAATTACTTTAATTTAAAAGACGCTATGAAAATAATAATGGTAATTCAATTAATAATTAATTAACAATTTAATGAAAGAGGGTAAAAGGTAATTTTCCTAATAGATACCCTAGTATAAATTGGAATAAAAGAAGGAAATCTTTTCTATTCTTCTTGGAGTTTTCTCCTCCGGTTGCAGAATTCCAAAATGACGCATTTAATTTTCTGAGATCTAGGTTTCCAAAGAAACAAATTTCTCTAGGAGAAATATCCCCATTGAGGTGAAATTCTTCTGATTAGCTCTTTCAAAGCTGAGTACTCATCTCGAGGTAAGGATTCTAATACAATTTTTCAAAAAATTATTATTTTTATATATATGTATGCAAGGATTCTAATACAAATTTTTCGAAAAATTATTATTTATATATATATGTACGCGTAGGTATATTAATGCAGATTTTTAAAAAGAAAATTGTTTGTTTTTACTTCATTTGAGGATGAAAATTGTTTTAACTGAATTATATATAATCTTGGTTTATGAAAAGTTTTACTTGTTTTATTTATTTGATTATCCATGGATCAAAAAAATAGTTTTGTATGATTGTACTTTTGAGATTTGTTTTGGTTACGAAAGAAAATGTGGAGATATGATGTTTTGTAATTTGAAATTTTGAATGAAATATTTGACTCTGGTTAGTTCAGCCCTGTCAACGGGAATAATAGTTGACACTATTCGGCCCTTGTCAACGGGATATAATAGTTGACACTATTCGGCCCTTGTCAATGGGATATAATAGTTGACCTTTACATTTTCTTGGTGGGGAATGTAATTGATTTGAACCCCAGCCTCTAGGGGTTTTGGTTAGAGGTTACTAGTACTATTAGTATTTGGTTCTGTCCATTTTAAAGGAACAATTTGAGGCTAGCCAACCATTTGAAAGTCCTATTACAATCAAGTACCATTTGATATTTGATGACCGTAGAAAAAATATATTTGGAAATGTATTTGATTTCAATTTGATACGAAAGGCGAACTTTAAATTTGATATGAAATTGTTTGACTACATTTGATATGAAACTGATTTGAAATGGATATGAGAATGTTTTTAAAGTATATTTTGTTAATGTTCAAACTTATTAATCAAAAGCTACGTACATCTCCTATTTGTTATATGATTGAAAACTTTTTGATCAATGAAATCAGATTAGTATTTCTTATTGAGCTTTTAGCTCACTCCCATTCGTTGACATATTTTCGTGCATCACTTTTAGTTTCATGATGAGCATGGCTAGGTCGGGATTCGCCATCATTAGGATTTGATTATAACTTTATGTTTGGATCATGCTGGAACTCATGTTCATGTTTATGTGAAATGCTGGGTTTGAAAGCACTTGAGAAAGTCACTTGGATGAACATTCTTTTATATTAGTACAAAGTCGGGATTTGAGAGACCTCAAATATTGTTATATTCGAATAACTTTATATGACATGCATAATCGAGATTTGAATATTTAGAAGTAATTTTTATCTAAGATGAAATTTTGAATTTGGAGAATTTATGAATTTAGAAGGTTGCGATTTACTCGACATGTGATTGGTAATTGAACAAAATCCAAAGCATAAGAAAGGTTAGTGTCAAGTCATTACTTCAAACCTTCTCAGCTGAAGGCTTCGAGGTGTGGGAATGACAATATGCCCCTAAGGTGGGTTTCGGGGCGTGACAAAAATTGCTCAAAATTTTGACAACTTGCAGTATTCAATCTCCATGCTAACCAACCAACAACAAGTGCAGGAAAAGGGCAAATTTCCTTCATAGACACAGCCAAATCCTAGGGGTGTTCATGAAGTAGCCTCTGCTAGTGATCCTACTCCTAAGATAGATGAAGTGAAGGCAATCATCACTTTGAGGAGTGGTAAACAGGTTAAGCAAGCAATGCCTAAATCCCTTAAAGAGGCTAAAGAAGAAAAGGATGAGGAACCGAAAAGAATTGTGATTAAAGAAGATATGATGAAGAAGAGCATGCCCCTTCCATTTCCTCAAGCACTAAGAGGCAAAAAGAAGGTGAACAACCAATCTGAAATTCTAGAAGTGTTAAGGCAGGTGAAGGTCAACATCCCCCTTTTGGATATGATTAAGTCCCCAGTATGCCAAGTTCTTAAAAGACGTACTTAGCGTAAAGAGGGTTGAGTATCGACAAGAGGCCTTCTTGACATAGCGGTCGGTCTTGTCATCCGGTCTGAAAAACTACTGATGAAATACAAACACCCGGGCTATCCTACCATCTTGATGAATATTGGAGGAACTTGTGTGGAAGGCATTATTGAGGGCTTAGGGGCTAGTATCAACTGCTACCCTACTCGACAAGCGGTTAGGGCTAGGAAGGAATTTGAAACCTACCACCGTCGCCCATTAACAGCAAAGCAAGTCGGTTCAAAATTCGAGAACCTTTGTTGAAGATGTCTTGGTGTAGGTGGATAGATTCTATTACCCAGTGGACTTCGTTGTCCTTAACACTGAACCAATTGCTGTGGGAGCCAATTATGTACCCATTATCCTTGGGAGGCCATTCTTGGCTACCTTAAATGCTATTATTAATTGCCGAAATAGAGTTATGCAGCTGACATTTGGGAACATGACACTGGAACTCAACATTTTCCACTTGAGCAAAAAGCACATGCACCTAGTGGAGGAGGATCCAAAAGAGGTTTGTCTGATTGACACCATTCTTGATGAACAGTCTCGGCTCGACTGTTGTAGGAAGATTGATTGTGAGGAACCGGCGAAATTTCGAGAGGCTGCGGGGAAGCCTTAGATTTATGTGTCGTTTATGGGCCTTGGAGAAGAAAAGAAGAAACCCTTCCCTTGTTGACTGGGGATGATAGTGAAAAAGAAGGAAGCATAGAGCCTAAAAAGCTTGACCTCGAAACCTCTCCTGTGGGAATGTGCATATTTAGAAGGGTGACCAATGTCCGATTGTGATTTCTTCCATTGTTGAATGCCTCACGGGAAGCGATCTTTTGGACATCCTCGAAATGCTTGAGCCATTGGATGGAAAATTTCCTAAGGGGATTAGTCACTTTGGTTTTCATCCACATCTATATGGAGGAGGAAGCCAAGCCAATGAGACAACCACGGAGGCGACTGAATCCTCATATGCAAGAGGTAGTCTTGCGCCCGCGAAGTTCCCTCCAAATTGTTGGCAGGCGGAATTGTTTACCTTATTTGATGGTCACGGGTGAGAGTCAAACTCGGAGTGGTGCCCGAAGAAGTCAAGGGTGACCACTATGTAGAATGAAAGAGGAAAGGATGTGCCTACCCGCCTTACCACGGGTTGGAGGGTATGCATAGACTATAGAAGACTAAATCCAGTGACAAGAAAGGACCACTTCCCTTTACCCTTCATCGATCAACTTCTTGAGAGAGTTTCCGAGCACCCATTCTATTGCTTCTTGGATGGGTATTCCGAATATTTTCAGATAGAGATTGCGGTTGAGGACCAGGAGAAGACCACATTCACTTGTCCATTTGGGACTTATGCTTACAGGAGAATGTCTTTTGGCCTCCCCACTTGAATGTACACCGCCCACATTCAAAGATGTGTACTCAACATTTTTCGGTGATATGGTGGAGCGCGTTAGCCAGAATATATGGATGTATCATGCTACCATGGGGGCCTTCAGTTCTTGAGAACCTGTGATGATGAATTTTCTAAGATGCTTCATTAGATGGCATTTCATAATGGGAATAGGGAAATATTATTCTCAGCAGGGGATGATTGATAAGACCCAGTTGAGCTTATTTCAGCTACCACCCATTAAATGTCAAAGTGTAAGACGAGTTTAACCATCTTGGCTTATGCAAGGAGGTTCATCAAAGATTTCTCAAAAATTGTAAAACCCTTTTATAAGATGCTGGAAAAGTATACTAAGTTTGCATGGGATGAAACTTGTCAAAAGGGTTCGAAGAGCTCAAATCCCACTTGACCACTGCACCTATAGTGAGAGCACCTAATTGGCAGCTACCTTTTGAAGTCATGTGTGATGCCAGTGATCTTGATATCGGGGCAATCCTTGGGCAAAGAGAAGATGGAAAGCCCTATGTGGTTTATTATGCAAGAAAAACTCCGAATGATGATTAGAGAAATTACACTACCACAAAGAAGGAACCGCTGGTAGTGGTCTATGCCTTAGACAAATCCTGAGCATACTTGGTGGGGTTAGACATTGTTATTTTCACAAACCACTACGCTTTGAAGTACCTCCTAACCAAGCAAGATGCTAAGGCAAGGCCTCGAGATGGAGTTCTCCTATCGAAATTTAATCTTCATATCAAAAGGCAAAGAAAAGGGAGTAGAAAGAATGTAGTGAGGGGATCACACTCTCTAGGCCCGGCCGTAGCCTGACACACACAATCCTCTAATCAATGATGAATTCCTTGAGGAATCACTGCTGCTTGTAGAAAGTGCTCCCTGGTATGCTCATATTCCTAATTTCTTACCTACAGGGGAGGTCCTAACTGAATGGAAGGCACAGGATAAGAAATACTTCATTTCCAAAATTCATTCCTATTATTGGGAGGAGCCATTTATGTTCAAATATTGTGCGGACCAAATCATTAGAAGGTGTGTACCTGAAGAAGAACAACAGGGGATTCTCCGTCACTACCATGAAAATGCCTGTGGAGGTCACTTTGCTTCACAAAGACAAGCCCCATGAAGGTGCTCTGTCACGGGTTCTCTTGGCCTTCCCTCTTTAAGACCAACTACAAGATGTCTTGGGGTTGCAATCGATGCCAAAGACTCGGGAAGCTTTTTCGCCGTCATATGATGCCCTTAAACCCAATCTTAGTAGTTGACTTATTTGATGTTTGGGGCATTGATTTCATGGGACCATTCCCTACGTCTTTTATATATTCGTACATCTTGGTGGGGGTTCATTACGTGTCCAAATGGGTTGAGGTAATTCCTTTCAAAGCAAATGATCACAGGGTGGTACTAAAGTTTTTAAAAGAGAATATCTTCTCCATATTTGGGGTGCCTAAGGCCATAATTAGTGATGGGGGTTCACATTTCTGCATCAAACCCTTTGAAACCCTCCTAACTAAATATGGAGTGAAACATAAAGTGGCCACCCCTTACCATCCTCAGACTAGTGGACAAGTTGAGCTTCCCAATAGGGAAATCAAGACTATTATGTAGTGAATTCCAACAGGAAGACTATTCCCTCAAATTGCTGGATTCATTATGGGCATACAGGACAGCCTTCAAGAGAATTCTCATAATGTCCCCCTATAGCCTGTGTATAGCAAAGCATGCCACCCCCTTGTGGAAATAGAATACAAGGCATGGTGGGAGATCAAGAAGCTGAATTTGGATTTAGAAAGAGTCGGCCTCAAGAGGTTCCTTGACCTCAATGAGTTAGAGGAACTGTGAAATGATGCCTATCTAAATTCAAAAATTGCAAAAGAGAGATCGAAAAAATGGCATGACCAGATAGTAGATTGAAAAATTTTCCAGAAAGGAGATCAAGTGTTGCTCTACAATTCCAAGCGTCACATTTTTCTGGGCAAACTAAAGTTGAGGTGAATTTGTCCCTTCATTATCCATCAAGTCTACCCTAATGGAGTAATGGAATTGCTAAGCTAAAAAGACAACCAACTATTCAAAGTGAATGGCTAAAGACTCAAGCCATATGCAGTCCCCTTGACACTAGATAAGGAGGAACTTTCCCTCTTTGAGCCTCCAAATGTTTAAGGAGTTGGTTTGGTGGACTCGATCTCCCTAAGATGCAAAAAGTCCACTGTGCTTTTCTGTTTTGATATTTTTATTTTATTTTATTCTACTTTTTTTTTCCCTCTTATTTTCCTTAATTTAACCTTAATAGTAGTTTGATTTTTTCATTTTCCTGTGTTTTTATTTGATATTGTTGTGTTTGTTTTGCAGGAATTGCTCAGTGCGAACAAGGCGGTCTTTGTAAATTTTTTAGAAAGCATATCATTTTCCGCAGGTTGCAAAAATTTCGCAGCCCTGCGAGGGAATTCCGCGGGGTATTTTTGCGGGGGTGGTTGAGGAGGCGAGCAAATTTACGCGAGGGCCATTTAGCATTTTCGCAGCAACCCTTTAGCCTTCACTTTACTTCAGAAATACTATCTCACTTTTCACTCCCCGAGCTGTAGAACTTATGCGCGCGAGGTTCCTTCCCTTTATTTGTGCCCTCAAATTTTCAAAAAAAAAAAAAAAAGATGAGAATTGGCAGCATCAAACCTAGTGCCTAGGCTTGAGAACCTGTGTGTTAGTACTCCTCCATTTCCCAGCTCCCCCTCAGTTTTTTATCCTCCACATATCAACTATTCACATCTTGCCCCTTCACCCATAAATAAGAGCCCTAGCCCCTACATATCCTCCATCCTCTACGAAGCCCCAATATTTTGTGTGCCTCCCTTGCAAAAATCCATTGTCCACAATAAAACCCTACCGCTTCAATGAATGATGGTTTGGGAGGTGGGCATGAGTTTGCATTCTCTGGACACCGGCGTGAGGCCCTCGCCTCGGCCGCGGCACCTGACCACCCCCAGCGTCGCTGAGCCACGCTCTAAATCACGTTGATCGACCCCCCCGGTGGCGGCTCACGCCCCCTCCTACCCTACAGGTCTGAAGGGTGAGGATTAGGGGAAATACCTCATTCTCCTCCATCCTGACGATCCATAGACCCCACACACACACCCTCCCCTTCCAAAGAGGGCTTGGACCTCAGGCCCTGGTGAATTCTCCCGTTCACAACAGTAGAAGCCCCCTAAGTCTTCACCTCCTCAGGCCCTAACTACTAACAATTCTCAGGTCCACTCTCCGGGATCCATAATCAGAAGGCCCCTTTTTCATTGTGGCCCATTCGTAGGTAATTCTGATTGCAATGGAAAGGACATACATAATGAGCACTTTTATGACATTTCGGCCTTCACCGCCCTCCCTGAGCTTCGGGACTCCATGGGGCTTGTGTAGTGCTACTCCCTAGAGCCCTTTATGACTCCACTCTAGTTCTTCTATCTGCTTATGGTAGTCGAATTCTACCAAACTACCACTTCCAAGGGGACTGCAACCCTACTGCGCTACACTTTTCCATTGATGGCCGTGAGGGAATTCTTCGAGCATTTGACATAGCAGCCACATTCAATCTTCTTGTAGCTTTGGCCAACTCTACAGACTATAGGCAGTGGCCACATCCCTCACCCTAGGAGATGGTCCAATCCTTTCCCAAGACACCTCAACTGGTCCCATTTTTTTCGGAAGGCATCTCTTAACAGGGATGCTTTTTATTGATCATGTGCTGCGATCAAACCTATTTCCTCTTTAGAATTTGGTTAAGAGAAGGGGAGCCATACTGGAGGCACTATACCGCATTTATGAGGGTTTCTGGCTTAACCCTGCGAAGCTCATCATGACTTCTCTTGTCCACTTTGAGGAGAAGATACACTGTAAGAACCTTAACAGGGCAGAGGCCATTCCCCTACTATTTCCACGGTTGTTCTCTAAGGTTTTAGAGCACCTTAGTTTTCATGCTAAACCCCACTTAGAGCGTCGTCGGGTATGCGAGGCTATTTTCATAGTGGAAAAGTGGCAATATGTGTCGGGTGCTCCTCCTCTCCCACTCAAGGATCCGACAAGGACCCATCGCCACACAGCTCATCTTTGAGGAGCCCCCACATCCTAGCATCCCACGAGTTCCCACGCTAGCCCACTTCTTGCATCATGCAGAGCCTCCATTGCCTACGGTCACTTTTAGGTGTTTGGGCTGAAAGCCTTACACCCAACGCACCTGTGGAGACTATTCCATTTCTCCTCATGATTTTGGACATTATATGTGCGATCCCGCACTTTCTCGGCTACACTCCCTTCTTTGCCTCTTGCCCATCTTTGCCTTGACGGCGAGATGGCACGCCTTAAACCATCCTTTCTAGAGCTGTTTTGCATCCTTCCGAACAATGCCATCCTTGTGTAGGTCGAGCACCTAGGCTGCCCTGGATCTCTGCCCGATCCACACGATACTTGGCCTCACCATCTTATTTCAACTGAAACGTGTGCTTACCAACAAACTCGGCCCCTCCTACAGCTCCATTAGACCTCCTTGCAGCAGCAACAACAACAGTAGTCCCTTCCCCAGTTACCCCTTCCCCCCACAGTCTCACCAACAGCTGCTCATCCTACCCAGGATGAGGTTGACATTCCACCCTCTGCCAATATTTGAGGAGGTAGCACTTCCTTCTTTAACTTTCCACTCCATAACCCATTGAGGACAATGCGATATTTGGTTGGGGGGAGAATTAATGAAGGAAATGGCTTTTATGTTATGGTTATGCTTTTGTTTTGAGCAAGTCCTTTTGTGTAGTTGAATGACTTGCTGGTAGTTAGTTTTTTTTACAAGTATAAGTATCCCTTTAGTTTCAGTACATGTTGTAAAGCTTACAATTTCTCATTTACAGCCTTTTTTTTTTTTTAATGCCCAGCTTGCAATATGAGAAATTGAAATATTGTTCCAATACTGTTGATGCTAGAATGGTGTTATGCTTAGTTGAGTTAATAACTAGTTGAAATTCTTATTGTTTTCAACCTTTTTCTTCGACTTTGAACTAACCACACACTGTGCACATTAGATTTCAATGATAAGCTGAAAAACTGCCTTGCCTCCTAAGCCCTGCAAAAGTCCGGCCTAGTACTTTTGACTACCTTTAATAGGTCAAGATCCCTAAATAAAAGACCAATGAGTCTTTCAAAAAAGAGAAAAGAAAAAGAAAAAGAAGAGAAAAGAAAAAAATTGTGACACTTTGCCTTGAAACTCAAGCACGGTCTGAGGGGTATATAGCGAAAGTCTTTAAAGTCCGGTGCCCTAAACCAATTGGTTGGGAGTCACCAACTTTGTGTTCGTTACATGGGTGAATAGGAGGAGTTTTGCGAATTGTAGGTGTTGGAGTTTCAAACTCATTAAAAGTCCGGGGTGAAACCTGAAGAGTTAGTGGTTGAGAGATCCTTATGACTTGATGCCCTAAACTTTAATTGGTTAGGAGTCATCGGTGGACCCCCGTTACAGGGACAATTGTGAATATGATACCCTCAACATTGCACCCCTACAACAAAAAAAGGAAGTTGTAGAATAAAAGTGGGTCCTGATCTATTGAGGTTGGTTAAGCTTCTAGGTTTAGACAAGAGCTAGGTTGGGAGGGAGAGAACAGTTTGACAGACTATTTTTTTTTAAACCTAATCAAACCAAACACTTAGGTTTTTGTGGAAGGTGTCAGGTTGGTTCTCTAGGAGTTGAACCTCTTTTGATACTTGATTTTTTCATAACACTCAGTCTTCTTGAGATAGTTGATCGGTAGGATTTTGGTGACTCTTGTTGAAGGTTGTGCATTATCCCTTCTTTTTTTTTAAACATCAATTTTGTGGACATATATAGCTGATCTTGTTTTTGTTTGCTTTCTTCTTCCATCATTGCTAAGGGACTAGCGATGTGTCAGTTGGAGGGAGTGATTACTTCCCAAACAGTGTTGTTTTACACTCTTATTACTACAGGTTTTGAGCACTTTTTGCGAAGTAATCAGCCTAATTAACCCAGTTGGCATGTTAAGGACCTAGCTATGTTACTAATCATATTTTATGGCGAATTTGGTAGTTTTCATAGGCTAGTTATGCCAAGGTTAGAGAGTCAGCTCAATCATGGAGAATTCAAGTTGAAATCAAAGCTGAAAAAGAGAATCAATGCAGAGAAGAAGCAAGCACGAATTTTCGCAGCCTACGAATTTGGCTTCTCCTGTTGTTGACTTTTTTTGTACTCTTTTTAATCTCTTCCAAATTTGTCCTTATGTAATAGTGATTCTCTTTTGATATTTTGGTAAATTGTTTATGCAGTATGGCATATATGCTAGAGACAAGACTTTGTAATCATTCATTTATTGAAATTGGAAAAGCTTCCTAGAGAAGCCTCGTTTTTTTTCTCTCTTTCATTTTCCTTCATTTTCTCATGAGCCAAACACCCTCTAAGGATGACAACTCAGAGGATGAGTGGCTAAAATCCCCTTGACCTTGAAGTAAAAAGCACTAGGCAAGGGAACCGAAGGCAATGAAGGGGTTTTCATGACGGTATTCTCTGCTCTTAATGGTCTTCCTCTTCAAATCTTAGTTGTAACCCCTTCGATTCATCGTGAATGGTCAGTACTTGGTAATCTTTTAGGGTTTATTGGATACTTATTGCAACGTCCAGTAATGCTCGTTATTTATCATTCTTGCGGCTGTTGGAGTGAGTCGAGGGTCTGTTTCTCTTATTTAAGATCATTAATGCTTTCGATGCATGCCATACAGAGGATAGTTGTTATTAGATTAAACTCTTGTGGTTAAATGAAGAGCAGGTTCGGGAAGTGACTATAGTCGTCTCCCCAACGTGAGGAAAAGGCCTTAGGAACCCCTCATTTGCCTAAGGAACTGTTCACCTCTTTCTGTGATGGACCAAAATACCTATACAAATTTATAGCGTTATTACCCAAGGACTATATTCTAATCCTCAACAATAATGCCATGAAACTTGTTTGTTGTGTTCCTTATCTATTGTATGCGATTAAGCGGCTTCCTTAAAGTAAATCATTTTCTTTAAGTTTTGATCGAGGATCTTTAAGTGGTCGAACAAGTAGTAAATTGGATTTAAGTCCAGATATCGTACCCACAGAGATCTCAAGAATTCTCAATCAACTACCCTGACTACTCGAACTCTATACTATTTGGACTTTGATAGGCAATTGAAATGTTCTTAGCGACCTTAAAATAATAAAAACTAAGAAAAGTGATTTAATAACAAAATGAATTAAAACTGAAAATCTAAACTAACAAATTCAGACTAATCAGTTATCTTTTAAAGGGAGCATTGAAAATACTGCTATTGTGAAACATCAATTACTGAAGACTACTTTGTAACTTTGCTTCATGAACCACAGATTTAAAACTTGTCAAGGAATAGGAATTGTGCGGTTGGATCTCTCATACGGCCTTTGTTCATCATCTAATCTTCCACTGATTCTTTGAGACCAGGAGGATTAGATAACTACTTTTAATGCAGGTTGCCTTGTTACGGATATTTTCTTTTTCAATACTTCATACTGAACATAATTTATGAAACCTTAGCTCCTAAGACATAAGGTATAGCATGGGTTTACTTCTTTAGTTCTCTTCCTCAAGAATTGGAACAGTTCATCCTTTCCTTGATTAGATCCTTGCTAACACGGGATTGAACTTACTGTTCGAATAGAGGTGAACTCTTTGCTTTTTTAAATTGATAAGTCATCCAACTCAATCTCGATTTCAAGTGAGAAGATGATTTATCAACTTACATTCATAGAGCTCATTAGATCTCCATTATCAGGTTCGCATACCTTTGAGAATTTGTTCACTACTCCTCGAATCACTTCTACATTGTCGCTCAGGCCTCACGGAAATCGAGCATGAAACAATCCTATTGCGGGTATAGGACCACGATATTGGGATCAGATCTGAGAATATTTAGAACCGGCAAGTAGGTTATAAGGCGAGTTCGGTAGCCACGATAAATTTCTACGGGAAAGATAAATTCCTAACAAGCGAATTACATTCGATAGGTAGGTTTCTAAATTACTTTGTTACACCTACGATGGTACGGCCGATCAAGAGAATAACGTAGATTGGACCGCTGAAATCAATTGAGAATTTATGCGAATTGACGATCGAGCGATAATTCAGAAAGAAATAGAATTACATTCAGCTTCTCTTTATGACTAACGTCAGATCGAAATTTGAAAGAAATAACAATCTAATCTAAAATAACAACAAAACAAAGAAAAAGAAAAAGAAAATTAAAATACATGAGCCTTAGGCTACCAAATCGTTACGAGCCGCCAGAGCTGCTCCTTGATATGCTTTGCTTATTTATAGGGTTCTGAAGTTGGGCCCTAACTTTGATGCGCCTCTATGTGGATTTCAGATTAACTGGCCCATTTAGTTGTTAATGTCGCGACCTCGATTCTTTGTTGTGTCATCAGTTGTCTAAGCATTTGTCGCAGAAGCTTTTATTTGGTCGCGACTTGCCTTTAGCATCCCTTGGCTCTTCTTATGTCGCGACCTCGAAATGGTGTCGCGACATCTTTGTCGACATCGTCGCGAAGCTTTTATTTGGTTGCGACTTGTCTTTAGCATCCCTTGGCTCTTCTTATGTCGCGACCTCGAAATGGTGTCGCGACATCATTTGTCTCAGCATACGTCGCAGAAGCTTTTATTTGGTCGCGACTTGTCTTTAGCATCCCTTGGCTCTTCTTATGTCGCGACCTCGAAATGGTGTCGCGACATCATTTGTCTCAGCATACGTCGTAGAAGCTTTTATTTGGTCGCGACATCAGTCGTCTAATCACCATCCATTCTTCCCAAAGAAGGTTCATCTTCTGGTCGCGACATCTAAATGGCATTCGCGACCTTAATTGCAAGTTGTCTCACGATACCCACTCTAAGACAATTCTGATTTAGTGTTGATGTCGCGACCTACTCTAATCATCGGCCGATGTTCGATCTCTTGAAAATCTTATGTGACCACATTACGTGTCGACCTCCATGTCCAACTGCTTTCGGCCTTCAATTATGTCGCGACCTCGAGTAGTGTCTATGAGCATGCATGCTGTCTGTGAATATGGTTGCACGACTTGGGTTTGTTGCAGCTTTTGCTCGTTACGCAGCTAATTGCCGCTTATGCCATGGCCGGAGTTTTGTGGTTGCGACCTTGATGTGATTCTTCATTACTGTCAAGGAGTTGCGACATTAGGTCCTTTCTTCCTCGTGCACCTCTCCTGTTGCGACATCATTCAGCCAGTCGTGTCATTCCTGCTCAGCCACTTTATGCTCCTTTTACTGCAATATCCTCTTTCTCTTGAATTTCTCTTTGCGTACTTGATTTGGTGAGATTATTCACATTTAGCATACTCATCAGTCCTTTTTAAATAGAAATCAATCAGAAAAATGGACTGAAAATGGATGACTTTTAAGCTCATCAAGAACCTAAGCCTAGTTACCTGATACTTCAAGGGTTTTATCTCCACATTTTTTCCCCATTTTACTTTTAGTTTTCACTACAAAACTCCTCCTTTTTTTATGAAAACCTAAAATCCAAAATGATTTCACTAGTTTAACCTCACTGTCAGTCATTTACACGAAGAAAACCCATCCTTATGGACGATCCTAGAGCCACTATACTGTTGTAGCATTGCAATGCTACAGCAGTAGGAGGTATTAGGTATAAATTTTGTTGATTTAGGATACCCTATGGGCGACGAATCAAGCAGCTAGCCTTGACCTTCGCAATGGCAAACCTCTTTACCGCGGCGAGCAATAGCCTTCACCGTGGCAAACTCAAGGTTGCTATATTTCTTGACTTGAGCTTTCCTGTGGCAAAGCACTCCTTCACAGAGGCGAACATCTTCGTCGTGGTGAACAACTACTCCCAAGAAACTAGGGGTGTTTATGATTCATAGCCAAGTAGGTACCTTGGACCACAAAATTTATATCCCAGATCTTTACTACCTGGTTTAGCAAAAGCTTAATGCATTATAGTTGGCTCTAGGGTCAAAACATTGTGGATGGGTTTTTTCTGCACAAATGATTTACAAGTGAGGTTCAAAATGGTGAATTTCAATTTGATTTTAAGATTTTGTAAAAATAGGTGTTATTGTTAACAGTTTAAACTTAATAAAAAACAATGTAAAATAGAACTCGCGCTCCGCCACCGGTTTGTAGTTTTAAGGCAACCAACATGTCCTCGAGTCTTTTCCTCAAGGGTTGGGGAGGATGACATATAGTCGCCCCTAACCGGATCTTCATTTGGCTTTAAAACCTAAACCTTAAAATTTCCCTTCTTGAAACATAGCATTTAACTAGGCATAAATGTCCCTAACGATGATAACATATCTCAAAACTCACCCTACAAGAACTCATCAGAAACAACTATCCTGATAACAAAGGGATCTAGTGATAAGCATCCACCGAAAAAAAGCTTGCCAACACACGTTAGTGAGTATGTGCTCTAGGAGATTTTAACTTACAGAGAAGGTGAACGCAAATACCCATAATCGCATACATGAAAAAATGTGAGAACTTAGCTCTACTCTCAAACCAGACTCAGTGGCCTTCTTCATGGAGGGAAGAGGTTCAGCCAATAATCCTCTGAGTTGTCATCCTTAGAGGAGTGTTTGGTAGCCGAGAAATGGAGAGAAAATGAAAGAAAATGGGAGTAGTGCTTAAGGAAGAGGAAACCGCCCCACCTCCAGATGTCGACGTGATTGATTCAAAGTTCAGATAGACTGAGGCTTAGGTAGGTGCTAGTATATGGAAATACCAAAAAACAAAACCAAAAAGCTGGTTTACAGGATAAATGGAAAGAAACAAGAAATTGAAACGAAAATCTGAGGCGTCAAAAAGCAGTGTGAACAAATGCCGCCGATGAACAAGGCTTCAGGATGCACAATGCTCTCAGGAAAAAACATTCCCTTTAATGCTCCATTTTCTTCACACCGCTATTCTTTCCTCCGTCTTTGATCCGTAATGCTAAGTTTGACTCGACCTTCGTATTGATCGACTCAACAATTTTTGCATAATTAGCTTGCAAAACTCGCAAAATTTTTCACAAAATGCAATCGCAGAATAAGAGAGACCTTAATGTGCAACTAAGTTAATTAGAATGATTAGGGACACAAAAAAGCATTCAAAAACCTATAATAAATAGGTTCAAAATAGAACTTTTTGAGTAATTAATCAAACTCCTCATCCTACACATTATTAACTTTCAGCAATGAAAGAAAGAAAGAAAGAGAGAGCATACAAAACAATAACAAAATTATGTTCACCAAAAATGCTATTTCAAAAAGGTTGTGAATGAGTAATGCCTAACCCTAAGTAAGAATCATCAAAGCCTTGCCCAATAACTATCTTGAGAGAATGAATGCCAAACAAAATTGAGTATCAAAAGAGCCTCCATCTCGATGAATCAACCAAAAACTTCCACCAAAACCTAAGTGTTTGTTTGATCAATTCTCAACAATAAACTACCAAACTGCACCTTCCCCCCAACCAAGCTACTGACAACACTTAGGACGCTAACCAACCTAAATAGATCAGATCAGGACCCACTCTTATTCCACAACTCTTTTTGTGTTATAGGTACGCCGAGGAATCGACTCACCAAAGTCCATGTAACGGGATCTACCAGACTTAACCAATTAAGGCTTAGTGGCACTAAGTCATAAGGGTCTTTCGACCACTAACTCTTCGTGTTTCACCTCGACCAATGATTTCGAGACTCCAGCACCTATGCCTTGCTAAACTCCACTCATCCACCCATGTAATGAGCACTAAGCCTAAGGGCTCCCAACCAGCTATCTTAGGGCACCAAGCTAAAGGCTTTCACCATATACCCCTGATCAGCTCATTTCAAGCAAAGCTACAATTTTTCTTCTTTTTCTTTTCTTTCTTTTGCTTTTCTTTTTCTCTTCTTTTATTTTGGAAGACACATTGGCCTTCTATTCATGGGGGTCCTTAACCTATTAAAGGTGGTCAACGAAACTAGGTTAGGTTTTACAATGTTTAGGAGGTAGGCAGTTTTTTAGCCTATTGTTGAAACCTGATGTGCACAGTGTGTGGTTAACTAGAGGTGGAAGAAAAAGGTTGAAAGAAACAAGGATTCAATTAATCATCCACTCAACTAGGCATGGAATCAATCTAACATCAATAGAATTGGAAAAAGTTTCAAATTTTCTAAACCACATGTGTTACTAACACAAAATTAAAATGGGTCCAATTTTTGAAAAGTGTTGTATAAGATAATAAACATTAAAGGAAAACCAAGAAGCTACTGAACATCAAAAATGGGGCTTGCTCAAAATAAAACAAAACATAAATGTGTGCCATTTCTTCGCTGATCTCCCCCAACCAAATGTCTCATTGTCCGCAATGGGGCTTGGATTGGAAAGTTAGAGAAGGAAGTGCTACCTCCTTGATGATATGTGCTTGTTTTTGGATAAGAGACTTCACAAGCTTTCCATCGACACCTTATTCACTCTATTTGGGCTTCATATAAACAAGTTAGGAGAAGAAAAGAGAGGAAAAAATTTACCAATTGGAGCATTTTTAAAATTACACCTTCATAATAATTTCAAAAGTGTTCTTTCTGTCTATATTTGATCTCTACACCTCTGCTTCTAACGGTACCAAACGCCTAAAACTGAGTTTGAATGAGAGTTATGTTTAAACAAAATGAGGGCAGAAGGTGCTGCGAAATGCTGAAACTCAAGTGAAAATTATTGTGTCGCGAAATTTCGCAAATGCGAATTTTTTTTTTTTAATTTTTTTAATAATAATAAAAAAAACAATTTTTTTAGATTTTTTGTGTGAGACAAAATTTTTTTTAATATATATATATATATATATATATATATATATATATATATATATATATATATATATATATATATATATATATATATATATATATCACAAAAGACAAAATGAATAAGGTTAGCTATGACATATAAGACAAAAGATGAATACGCTTGTGATAAAAAAACAAAACAAATAAGAGGTCACAAATTCTCAAGAAGGTTGCAACTGGTGAGCTTCGACCTCCTACTGCAAAATTTTTACCCAAACTGCAAAAATAAACACAGAAAAAGTTAAGAAAAATTACAGAAAATTGAAAAATAAGCTAAAAACAAAGATTAACTACAAATTAAAGAAAATCTAGAAATAAAAATTAACTAACTCAAAGTAAAATAAAATAAAATAAGATAAAATGAGAACAAAAAGTAGGGGAGACCTGTGTTCCCCCCAAACCAGTATTTTTAGGCCTTTGGAGGCTGTTGAACTAGTGGAGCTTGTGGGATTGCTGAGGTCTAGGTGCTCCATGTCTGAACCAGCACCCGAACCATCCGCTATGCCATGCAGTGTGAGCAGCTGCCAATGTCTTCGATGTAGTGGCAAATGTTTGAATAAAGGCCACTAACTTCGAGGTTTTGTAAAGGTGCACGTAGAATGTGACGGGTCTTTGTCGTAGGGTGTTTCAGTGTTACATGTGGTTCTGTGTGTAGTAGGATGTCGACCCGGCGCTGGGTTGTTTTCAAGGCAAAGGAGCCACTGATCCTAAATTTATATGATCAGCTTAAGGGTAAGCCTCGTGCTCTTCCCCCGCCTCCCTTCCTCCGCTCCCTCGTCTCACGGTAGTTCCTCAGAGCCTCTAATGGTTCCCCGATCAATTCCCCCCCGAGGTTGCATTCGAAATTGCTTCACCCAAAATAATAATTCCTCCAGATTCTCCTTCCTTCTTGATGGAACAAGCCGACGTGAGCTTTTGAGACGCGATTGTCGCAGGATGTCAAAATCTTTCATCAATTTCGCTCTAACTCATCCAATTCCTCGCTCGTGGTGCTCTCCACTATGTCACCTCCTCATCAGTCTGACATCCACCGGCCTTTCATTCTATGAAATTATCCAATTAGTTTGCCCAAGTTCAATATTGCCCGCTTCAATCGAGAAATTAATCAGCAGGGTCGTTGCACAGGAGTTGGAGGTAAATGTGTGGAGAAGGTGAGGTACATATAAGTCGAGGGAACACTATGACGGTGCACTCATCCATCGGGTCTCTATACCCCTCATGTACCTGTGATAGGTTTGGATTTCTCCTCAAGGGTTGTTGGATTCTCGCCATGGAAGGTTCCTTTATAGTCCCTCATCGACATGTATGCTCTAGGGTTTCTCTCCACCAATACTCATACTATATTGTTCTCCTCTTCCATTTGGTCACAATTCAACCCACTGACATGCAATCTCAAAGAGGAAATAGGGCAACACAAGACAACACTCAAAAATGTTTTTGTAGGAAAATTTTCATGTGAAATGAAACAATAAAAAATGACAAGAATAAAATACCACCAATACTGTGGATGAGGATCACAGTGTTCCACAAATGCCAATAAATGCACTTTAGCATCATCCACTTTGCAGAATCTGCCACATTTGATTCGTTTAGGCCAAGTAGGTGTCTGGAATCAACAATATTTATATCCTAGATTCTACCATCGACATAGCAAGCACGCAAGATGCTGGCTCTGTATTTTAACACGGATGGGTTTTCTTCAGACAAATGATTTACAAGGAGGTTCAAAAATTATGAATTTCAATTTGATTTTAAGGTTTTGTAAACAAGGGGTGTCAAGCATTAACAAAGCCGAAACTCAAATAAGAAAAAATTGTGATGAACCCCTTGATGTTCGCCATCGGGTTTAGGTTTTAAGGCAACTAACATGTCCTCGTGTCTTTTCCTCGCTGGGAGGTCAGACATATACTATTTCCCGAACCCGATTCTCATTCGCTTTAAACCTAAACCCTAAAATCCCCTCTTGAAACATATGCTAGCATTTAATCAAGTATAAATGTTCCTTTGCAATCTGGGTGATAACATATCTCAAAAACCTACCCTACAGTAACTAATAGGAAACAACTAACTGGATAACAGTGGATCTAGTGATAAGCATCCACTGTAACTAAAAAGCTTTCCAAATATACGTTAGTGAGGGTGTGCCTAGGAGATTTTAACCTAAGGTGAGAAGCAGGAACGCAAATACCCATAACTACATACATGAAAAACAGTAGAACTTGTAGACTCCCAAACCTGGTACTCCGGCCTCTCCTCTCTTCAAGGAGGAAGAGGCCAACCATCCTCCGAAAGGTCATCCTCGTGAGGAGTGTTTGGTAGCCGAGAAATGGAGAGAAGATGAAAGAAAATGGGAGAAAAGGAAACAATGGGAAACCGGCGCCCACCTCTCGTTACGACGTGATCGATTCAAAGTTTCAGACAGACTCGAGGCTTATATAGGTGAAAAGTGTATGGAAATTACCAAAACAAAACCAAAAGTTATTAGTGATAAATGGGAAGAAACAAGAAATTGAAACAAAATCTATATACAAAAGCAGTGAATATTATCATTGATGAACAAAGGTTTCACAGGATGCACAAGGTTTCCGCAGAAAACATTCCGTAATGCCCATTTTCTTCTCAAGTCGCCATTCTTTCCTCCGATCTTTGATCCGCAATGCCGAGTTTGACTCAATTCTTCGTGTTTGGATCGACTCAACAATTTTGGCATAATTAGCTTGCAAAATCAAAGTGTAATTTTACAAATGTGATCGTGAGAATAGTAGGACCTTAATGTGCAAATCGGGTTAATTAGAATGATTAGTACACAAAAGCACTCAAAACCTATATTAATGTGGTTCAAAATAGCACTTTTGAGTACTAATCAATGTGTCAAAGAATCAACAACTTCATTTAAATCCTGACTTTTCTATCACTTGCTCGATTTTCCTCTAAGCCACAAAATGATAAGCAAATGTGATTAGAGCTCCTTAAGAGACAACAAAGAATCTAGCATTTGCTACATAAAACATACAAAATCATACTAAAAATGCTAACAAGATTCACACCTATCAACAACATGTGCTAGTTTGTTTGGATCAACAATGTCCAATCATGTTGATCCTATGACTAGAGATAGTTTAGATATTACATAACTACACATAATAGGAATCTCATTAACATGATCACAATCATGATTTCTTTTATGCTATGTAAGGTATCAAGGACTTCATTAATTTGATTTAAGATCGCCTAGAATCCTACATCTAATATAAAGGGAAAAAGTTAAATCTTAAATATAAACTGACTCGAACTGCATTATCACTGGAAGTAAACACTGGATTTCAATACCGTGAAATTGTCACTCCCGTATCCTAATCTCTTCTATTTTCCCGAGTTGGAATCCGACCTACAAGAGGCAAGGTAGCAGTTTGGATTCCTCCCTCTAACCATACTTTTCATTGCAGAGATTCATGTTTACCAAACATACTCACCAATTACTTGTAATTATAATTTCTCTCGCAAGATTCGGGTATTTTCTTTCCAATATTTCATAACGCATTTTTATGATCGCAGTATTTCTCGCTCCCAAGACAGGGAACTGGCTAGGATTTTCTACAAAAAGGAATGATATCTCATCCTTAAGATCTGGAAGAGTTCTCTCTTTCTTTGATTAGATCTCATGCTAACATGAGATCAAGATCATTCTTCTAGACCAAGGAGAGATCTCTAATTGATTAAATTGATATATCACTCAACACATTCTCAAACCATGAGAAAATTGATGATTTATCTAAATAACCTTTCAAAGCTTATTGATTCTTCAATATTAGTCTAACATACCCCCAAGTAACTGATCTAAACTCTTAGGAATCTCCATCTCTGTGTCACTCAAAGGGCCTCTTGGAAATCAGAGCCAAACAATAGTCCTTTCATGGGTATAAGCTACTAAAATTGGGAACAATTAATATCAAGATCAACACCATCCAAATAAACTCAAAATTCAACTCAGGAAATTTTCTTCTCATTTTGCAGAAAAGACCATAACTAAAATCACATCTTTTCTAGTGGAAGTTGTGTTCTCGAAAACTGGATGACAACATACATTGAAATACTGATCAGGAAATTCCATTATAATTGCAATCAACTGAAGAAATGAGTTCCATCGTTTGTCTAGAGTTCATTGAATTCAAACAGTAATCATGAATGAATTTCAGCATTAAATTTCAACTTCAAAACTTCTAAACAATTTGCTGTTTCAGATCCAGTAAAAAATCAAAATCTCAGCTAACGCTAATCTATGAAGAAAAGAAAAGATAAGAAAAATAAAGAAAAATAAAGAAAAATATAATACAAAAGATTCCTCAATCTTAGTGTTTCCTCTCTCTTTGGTTTATTGTCGACCGACCATTTCTGCCTCCGCAGTCATTTCTATTTATAGAGCCCTAAAAGTTTGGGCCTTAAAATTAAGGCTTTGTGTGAATCCCTAAGCATTTTGGCCCAAAATTGCCTTCTATGTAGTGACCTAGAAGTTGTGTCTACGAAGCCGTGCCTTTATTGCAGTTCTTGTTGTAGAGGTACTACTGTCACGACCCAAGATTCTGTTTATTCCCTCATCAGCCATGATCATAGTTTGTCAAACATCTCCGCATGATAACTGGCCACGATAGAGTTTCCTTTGTCGCGACAATATCTATGCATTCCTCAAATAGTTATGTTGCAACATCGATAATCATGTCGCAACACAATTTCAAAGCAGCTTCTGCAAGTTTGTGTCGCGACCCAAGTTTCCATGTTGCGATAACATCTCTGTTTAGGTTATGTTGTAACACTGTCTTGTATTATATGCATTTTTGTCTCAACCTAAAAGTCTAATATCGCTACGCAGGCTTGCTGCCCTGCTTGACTGCTGTGTTCTTTATTCGATGTCATGGCATACTCCTGGTGTTGTAAATGCTTTTCCGTCGCAATTCGCCTTGTTACGCCAAGAACGTAACTTCTCCCGCATTCAGCCAATCGTTGTGTCGCTACTCGATTTTTTATGTCGCGATACTACTTTTCCAGATTATGTCAGAAGCTCTTTGTCGCGACAGAAAAGTCTATCGCAATCCTGTTTCTTCGCATTTTAGTCGCATATTCAGGTCAATGACAGAAAATCCATGTCACGACAGAAGCCTGTCTCCTCAGCATCTAAGTATGTCACAACATGGGTTTCTTTTTTCGCAACCAAGGCAGTTCAACAAGTAAGCATCTCATGTTGCGATCTAGATTTTCTTGTCGTGACAAAAACTTCTTCCTTCAGTGTTTAAGCTCAGTTTTTATTGTCACGACTAAAGCTTTTGCTTCACTTCCTTCGCCTCTATCCGCCATTCTATGTCGCAAGAATGCGGTCGCTGATAGAGAAGTTTCGCTTCCACATAATTTCTGCCATCTTCATGTTCTATGTGTCGCGACATGCTATCTTTTGTTGCAATATAACTCTTTTGCTAATAATAAGCCCCGCGGTCGCGACATACGTACCGCGTCACGGTAATTCCAGAATACGTAATACTTATTCTCTTCTGAATCCTTTCCTTTGCTTTAATTCCTTACAAACACAAAGTTTGTAAATATTCCATAATTTGGCATTAACACAAATTTGAAAGTACTAAAACAAGCCAGAAAAAATGGATTAAAAATATGAGCTTTAAGACTCATCAAGAAGAGTAAGAGAATCCATTTACACTAATCAGCTTCGAACAATTCCAATGTTCATACCCAAGACTTTATCTTTTATTCGAAACTTGAAAAATGATAGTCACAACATCGTTTTCATTCCTAGTGTTATTTCAATCTAGTGAATTCTCTAATCATGTATTTTAGAATTTCATTATTGCTTTGATTCATTTTACTGTAGAAGATAAATATATTTGGAAATTTGGAAGTTCAAATAGTTAGATTCTTAAGTAGTAAGGGTACTTAATCTTTGAATTCTCTAATCAATCCTCGTGGGAATGATATTTGGACTTAAACATCTACTTTATTACTTGTATGACATGTGCACTTGCAGAGATTTTTTACCAAAACCAATTTAAATTGCAAATTATTATTTAAACAGAAGAAAACATATTTTAATTATCTAGTTTATCAAGTTTTTGGCAGTGTTGCTAGGGATTAAGAAAGTAGTCTTTGGTAATAGTGTTTCAAAATATGGTATTTTAGATATGGTCATGGTCATTCAACAAGTTTTTGGCGTTGTTGTCGGGGACTTTAGTTAGTCTTTGGTAGCCGTGTTGGAAAATTGGTTAACAAGTTTTTTGCACCATTGCCAGGGATTGAAATGAAATTTAAATATTAATATTATTACCAAAAAAATAAAATAAAATAACTAGTTTGGACAATTTTTTTTCTTTTCATTAAATAGAAATTTTTTAGAAATCGTTTGAACTACAATAGCTGACTTAGCTACCTATTTCTTATATGAGCTTATCATAATATATTGTTGTTGTCTACTGACCCTATTTGATCTCAGTGTAATTCCATTTCAGGTAGTAAGTACATGCATTGAAAACTAAAAGCAGAACTGCTGCCATTGGACACTAAATTGGAAAGAATGCTAAGAAATTTGAAGAAAGTTGGATTTGCTGTAGCAGTAGTTATGGCAGAGCAGAGAGAGACATAGCAGAACATTCTAGTTGTGGTAGTTGACAAACCTCAAGGAAAAAAACTATGGAAGACTTTTGGAGGCCTGTTATTAGAGATGATTATTCCATAATACCAACTCCGCAATTGAAGCAAACAATTTTGAGCGGCCTCAAGACTCACCATGGTCCAGCCAGGACCTGCCATCGGGCATCCAATTGAAGACCCCAATGAGCATAAGGCCGGGAGGTTTCTGGCAACAGGTGAGACCGACGTGATGAAGTTGCGCTTGCTTCCTTTTCCTTAAAGGATACACAAGCAAGTTGGTTTGAATCAATTTCCTATGGATCAAGAAACAAATGGGAGGAGTCAAGTTGAAGATTCATGAGATTTGCCTCCTCGCTTCAATTTTTCAGAGAGGAGTGGAGAAATCATTGTATTCAAGCAAGGTGAATATGAGAGTCTCTACAATGCCTGGGCAAGGTATAAGAAGCTGCTTAAGAGATGTTCAATGCATGGGATTGATTAGATCACACAAATGGACAATTTCTACCATGCCATGAACTACACATCCAAAGGGATCATAGATGCAGCCTATTGTGGAGCATTCAAGAGAAAGAGTGTTGAAAAGGCAAACCAGTTAATAGAAGTCTAGAAACAAGGAACTACAAAGCTCCATCTAAGACTTCAAGGAGCAGTAGCAGGCTGAGAGGAAGTGGTGTGATAGAGCTTAACAAAATGTCAACTATAGAGGCAAATTTGGATGCACTAATGAACAAGATTAACATGCAGGAAAGAAGAAACCAGTCGGCCCATCTAGTGGGAACAGTGGAAGATGAACAAAGAGTTTTGAATGATGAAGGACTTGCTAATGATGGTCCTTATCAAGTGGAGGAAGTTCAGCTTGTCAATGGCAATAGGAGTTACAACTTCAAGCCCAAAACAAATCTTCCAACCCACTACATACCAGCTTGAAAAAACCGTGAAAATTTCTCATATGGACCACAACATGACAAGGATATGCACTGCATAACACCTCAAAATACCCTATAATTTTTATAATAATTTTATTATATATTCCGGTATGACTGAGCTAAACTTGGGTTTTTCCGGAAAAACTCGATAAATTGTGAAAAGTGAATGAATATGTGAGAAGAGATTAAATATTATATGCTAAAATGAGAAATTGATTGAATCCGGGAATAAACTCAAGTGAAAAAGGGCAAATTTGGAATTTTGTAAAATGAGGACCTATGGGTCAAGAATAGAATAAGCTTAAATGCTAAAGTGAATTAAATGATAAATAAAAGTGAATTTAAGACCAAAAAGGAGAAAAATGAGAGATGGAATTTGTGTGTAAGCCAAACATGACCTCACACTTAAAATGAAGAATAAGACCAAATGTGGTCTTAGAAGAGCACATTTTGTGCATTAGGGCAAAAATGTGTTTGAGAGCAAAGTGAGAGAGAAATGGAAGAAAAGCTAGGGCAAAGTGAGAAGATCAATATTGTTGGTGATTTCTTCCCATTTCTTGCTTCTAAGTGATCAAGCATATTGGGTGAAAAAGATTTAAAGGGATTTAAGGTAAGAACCAAACCCTAGTCCATGGGTTTTGCTCATGGTTGGTTTAGGATGATATTAGGATGTTATTTTTTTTTTTTGGATAGTTAAGAATTTATTACCAAAAAGGGCAATGCCCCAAACGAACAATACACCGAGCCAAAAGGCTACCCGAAAAAGAAAACGGACAACACCTCCCTAAAAACTCAGGAGTGGCATCACTCGATACAGATCCCTACGTGGCAAGAACCAACAAGCCACGCAGAACAATCCAACCCCACAAACAGGGCAACAAGCAATACGACCAGCATACCGACCATCGATAAACATAAGCCCACAACCTGAGCACAGGGAAACCAAAATAAAATCCATGCGACTTAAAATGCAGGATACAACTAACACTTTAAAACGTAACAAAACCCCACAAATGTGGCAATCAAGAATCGAACGAGAAATAGGACCACCCAGCGATTAGTCAATATACATAATATAGCGATATGGTATCCACAACACCACTAGTATTAGCCGACTGCCAACATGTTTCTTGAGCTTCTTCAGACAACTAAGAATGACAAAAAAGTCCAATCCTCGCGAGATTGGAAACCATCCCCAGACGGAGGACAACAAAGAACTCGCTACACTGCACCCAACATCCGACCCCGCTTACAGGCCACCATGAAACACACCACAGAAGGTTTCTAGTAAGGACTAAAACTTTGTATTTGGCTTGCTTGAGCTATCCTTTTCACCAAAATCCTCTCACATCGTGGGCAAATGCAACCAAATATCACAAAAGATAATAGTCAACAACCATGGCAAAGGCACCAAACAACCAAGGAAACCATGGGAAATAAACACCCATACTGTGTACCAAGAACTACAATGAAGGATGCAAAACTCCACGCCAAGGATAAACAAGGAGATACCCCGAAGGACAAGCCATCCACCCATCGTAACGACACATTAGAACACAAAGAACATTTTGATGTCACTACGTGATGGATACCAAAACCCAAAACCCAACCATAATCGGGGGAACCCATTTATCAAACAAGAGCGCACTTATACAACCATCAATACCGTTTAAGATATCACCACTCCGGCGCCAAACCGGCCGCGACGAAGACGCAAACATCTGATCTCGCACCGCCAGCCCAAATCGCCTAGCGGCTTGAAATCCAACCTCCTCAAAACCTTTCTCGCACACCAATCAAACAATCCGATCAAGAGTTCATACTCATCGTCCGTGAGCCTTACCGAATACCGATCGACCCGCCTCTTCGAAACATCAAACCTCCCGGTAGTCTCCGTACGACAAATACGACACTCCACCCGATCCGGCCGCCATTTCTACCTCGACCGAATCCGATACCCAGTCGCACCCATTTAGATAACGAAAAACCAGACGACCGATCGGCTCCATGTGGTCGCCGGACTTCACAATAAAGAACACAATACCACGACGCACCACGCTTTATTAATTACGCCGATCCGATGCACGCGGACCGACCGCACTTAAGATGTTCTCAATCGAACTGAACCGAGATCGTATCTAGAAACCTCGTCGTTACGTCATTATCGATCGGTAAACGATCCGACCCATGATTCAAATCCAAACCCTAAGAAGCTCCCACTGAGCTGAACGAGCACGAGAAAACGGCGCAGACCGGGACCGCTTCGAAAGGTCGAGGATTGTCTTCCAATAACCCACCTACGAGGCAAGAGGATGCCGACCGACCCTCACCCTCAGTCCGACAAGGAGTTCCCGACAGATCTGCGCCGTGGGTAGTTGGAAAGGAAACGGAATTCTCTGAAGAAAATGAAGCAAGGTGGATAGCGCGGAGTTGAGCCTTCCACCATAAAAGGAACCCGAAACTAAATCCGGCATGACAAGGAACCCAAAATCCATGGTCACTTGAAAAGGAAACAAACCACAATACGGGTATTTACAAGAACCCCTTTCGGGAGAGACTGGGAGACACCTCCTCCCAGCTCACGATACAAGGATGTCTTACCTTCGTAGTTCAACCAGGTTAATTAGGTTAATTACAAAGAAAAAAGTTCTTAAAACCTGTAGTAATAAGAGTGTAAAACATCATTATTGGGAGTGATTCCCATGATTTGTTTTGGGTTTTTGAGGATTTTGAGAAAATCAAGCAAAAGAGCAACCGGAAAATATGGACACATCAGTCTCATGCCGCAGCTGCAGGGACCCACGCCGTGGCGTAGACTCACGCCATACGTGATGCCTTACCACATGCAGGTCGAGGGGCCAAATGAACCCTCAGTAAAGCTAATGACGTAGCAAAGCTACGCCAAGGGCGAAGGCTTGGCGCCACAACAGAAGCAAAGGCGTCGCGGCGCATCTACCGTATTACACCGTGAACAAATTTCGGATTTTTATTTCCGAACACCTCATATTCGTACACCGATAGCTTAAGGACCCTAATAAATGATTAACGGGGGTTTAAATAAGGATAAAACTAAATGAAAAACGTATTGTACCTTGCAGCCTTGGCAAGGCTTTGCTTGCTTCTACGAAGTTCGCTCAGTAGATGTGCTTAGTCTAACCCAAAAACCGTTAACAAAGATAAATTTGTCATTCACTGAAAATGTATAATAATTGTTTATCCACTAAGAGTGGCATGATTGTTATTGACTAGGGACGAGTGAGGATCACCTAACCTAGGACCGATATTGAAGGGAAGGAAACGAGAGCCGATACAGCCGGCTTGTTCATATCGACCTCTATCCTTATTTCATGTTTTGGTAGTTTACCAACAAATCTGAAATGAGATTATATGGAATTGTAAGAGCCTTGAAATGATATTACGAAAGTGCATAAGTGGATTTGAAAATGTGATATTTGAAATGTTTGATGATTAATTGCATGTGAGTGATTAATCGAATTGTAAATGAATTGGTCAATTCTTGACATCTTGAATTGAATCGATATACTGAACGACCAACATGCGGGATGCACCAATCGGCATCTGTCATAAAGGCAAACCGAAACTGTGCAATGTCCCACATGGTGGGATGCACCAATCGGCATCCGTCATGATGGTGTATGTCATTGTTAAAATGTCCCACTTTGCGAGATGCACCAATCGGCATCCGTCATGATGGCGTATGGAATTTTTTAAAAGCACTACATGGCTGGGTGCACCACCTGGCCTACTCCAAGATGGAGGTCGAATTGTTAAAATGTGTAAGCACATTATCAATGGTAAAGGACTAGATTCACCGAACGGAATCATGAATGTGAATTGTATAGAGCAAAAGTGAAATAACAAACTTTTGATGAGTGTAAATGGATTAGAACTAAATACATCCAGGAGTATATGTTTGAATCTCATGATTTGATTTAAGTAAATCAAAGACAGAAAATCATATTTTGATATGATCACGATTTGTAAAGTGAAAGCATGTAACATGAATAAGCATGAGTATAGTTTCTGATATAAAAGGCATGGTTTTATGATAAATGGATGTCAAAGTAAACTAAAAATTGGAATAGAACTATATAGAACCACTAAGCATGAAAACGCTTTTGGGCCGTAGTTTTTATCTATGCAATAAAGTCAGTAAACAGTGAAAGAAGGCAAAATCAAGAAGCACAGAGTCATAGAGAGAGTTATGGCGTATAAGTATATACCCCGTCATATGCATATCATTTCTTTTGAACATGTGATATTTTGTGAACAAAAGAGTTAAACTCTGAACTATTGTTTTGTATATCATTTTGTAAAGGCAAGATATGCCATTTTGTAAACAAATTGTGTAAAAGTAAATGTTTATGGGCCTACCATTTGAAAATGCTTCCGCCTAATTGAAAACCCTAAAACGAAATGACATAAATAAAATGTTTTGATAAGATAAATGAAAATGGTCGGAGTAAACTAAATTCCGCTCAATCCTCGGGTCCTGGCTGTGGATTCGCCGCGACACTTTAAAAAAAAACAAACAAATGAAAAGTAAACAAAAATACTAAACGAAAGAATGCGGATCCGTTCGAACTCTCGCAATTTGGTCGGACTGGAAGGGGTGCTACAATTTTGCTTATCATCGCACTTAGGTTTAGGCGTTTCTGGAAAAAGGCCCTAAACGATTTTGTAAAATGATTTTGAAAATGGTATTTGACATACATTGCATTTGCATATAAAGGATGACATGACTCTGACGTGGATCTTGACGGTCTTAATAGGTAATCATGGATGGTTCAGGTACCCAAAGGGCCTGGAGGCGATGGAAATCGGCCCGATAGTCCGTTTAATGGTTATGGATAAGCATCTCATGCTCCACCAAAAGAATGAACTGTATCGCGGCGTGAGGTACTATGGGTATCCTCCAATAGTTAGCTCATGCTTTGCAAAGAGCCGGGCAACCAACTGTAATTGCTCCTCAACGATCAGCCATTGAGAGAATGGCAAGGTACTGATCGATAGAATTTCTTGGAAAGAAAGAAGATGAGCCTTCAATGGTAGAGAATTAGCTCGAGAGAACCGAGCGAATGCTTGTGTAAATGCATTGCACATCGGAAGCGAAGTTGGAATGTGTGACCTCACTACTATAGAATGAGGCTTATCAGTGGTGGGTTTCCATGACCAGAACTGCACCACCAGAGAGAGTTACATGGAGGTTCTTATTGAATGAGTTCAAGAAGCATTATGTGGGTAGCATCTATTTAAACAAAATGCGACAAGAGTTTCATAATCTAAAACAAAGGCAATTAAGTGTAACCAAATATCTGAGAGAATTCACACGGTTGAGCAAGTATGCTATCGAGATGCTAGTGACCGAAGAAGAAAAGTGCCATAAGTTCGAAGACGACCTAAATGACCATATTCGGGCCCATGTCACAGGATTTTGCCATGATGATTTCTCCAAAATCATGACATGTGATCTAATTGTGGAATGAGTAAAGAAAGAGGATTTTGCCCATATCCAATTTCTTTTCTCAATGATCTCCTTGAAGGGTGGGATTATCTCCTTAAATCCCCTTTCCCCAATGAATCCTTTCTTGAGCAGTTTCTTCTCCATCAATTCAAACCAATTGTTGGAAAGGAAGTTATCAACTTCGCTTCCTTTGCCCTTTTCTTCCTTTTCTTCTCCTTCTCCTCTCATCCTCTTTCTTTCCTTCCCAACTTCTATTTCCTCTTCACCTATTTCTTTCTGAAGTTCCTTATCAGGAACTTTTTCGACAAATTCAACCATTGTTTCCTCTGTTTCATCCCTAAATTCTTCCATAATTTCATTCAGATTTGGCACTAACAACTGCTGCTCAGAAATCCTTGACACAGGTGAAGATGAAAGATTGAAATAAGGGAAAACACTCTAGGGTTTCTAACTTATAGGAAAAAAATTGAATTTCAAATTGAAATAAGGGAAAAGACTCTAGGGTTTCTAACTAATAGGAAAAAAAATTGAATTTCAAAAGTGGAGTTCTAACTTTTTGAATTCTCATTTAAAGACCGGAAGGAATATATTGCGACAGTGATATTGTAGCGACATAAATTTATTTGTGGCGACAAAGAATTAGGATCTAAAGGCTTAGAGAGTGTCGCGACAACAATTTTTATGTTGCGACAAAGCATTAAGCATTAGGAGTTGAGAAGATGTCGCGACAACAATTTTTATGTCGCGACAAAATTGATAGCATCTGAAAGCTAAAAGAATGTCGCGACACAAAAGTCTTCTGTCATGACAATGAATTTTTACTATGCAAGACTAGCCAGAAGGCCAAATTATCGCGACATTTTTTAAATATGTCATGACACAAATTGTGTTCTTTTCAACTCTAGCAACTCAATATGCTGAACAGTTCTCATCAAGCTTTTGATCAACGTAACATGCATCATTTCATATTAAACAATTCAATCAAATCAATCAACTCCATTTATGAACACAAAAATTATTCTAATAATCATTTCAATTCAAGCATGGTCATTTCAACTCAATGTTCTTACTTTAGCAAAATATGCAATTGATGAATAAATAAAATGACCACTAAGAAAGCCAATTGGAAAGTTCTCACAAAACTTTTGAGCATGCATTCCTTCTTCATCTAGCAAGATTTCATTTAGTGCTCAAATTTGCTCATTAATAATAACTCCCATATAAGAATCATCTTTCATGTCCTGAAAAACATAAAAATCACTAACACAAACATCAAAATTAAAATAAAAAATATCCAACAAACTAAACTAATTAAAACTAACTAATATGGAAGAAAAGAAAGTTTTTCTTGGGTTGCCTCCCAAGAAGCTGCTCTGTTTAGTGTCCTTAGCTAGACAAAGCTGCTGTAGATCAAGCTTTTCAACAAACTACTTCCTGCAAAACTTCTAATCTCTATACTACTCTTCATTCAAAGCTCCTCCCATGTAGTGCTTTAGTCTTTGACCATTCACCTTAAATTCATTTCCTGATTTCGTCTTCAATGTTAATGCTCCAAATGGTGTGGTTGATATGACTATAAAAGGACCACTTCATCTTGACTTCAGTTTTCCTAGAAATAGCCTGAGTCTTGAGTTGTAAAGTAAGACAAACTCTCCTTCTTTGAACTCTATTTTAAGAATTTTCTTATCATGCCACCTTTTGGTTCTATCTTTGTAAATTTTGGCACTATCATAGGCTTCATTCCTCAACTCTTTCAATTCATTTAACTAGAGTAGTCTCTTTTCCTTAGCAGCTTGGCAATCTAAGTTCAGCTTCTTAATTGCCCACATAGCTTTATGTTCCAGTTCAAGGGGTAGAGGACAACCTTTTCCAAAAACCACTCTATAAGGGGACATACCAATAGGAGATTTGTAAGCAGTTCTGTAAGCCCATAATGCATCATCTAGCTTCAGTGCCCAATCTTTCCTGCTTGTATTTACTTTCTTCTCTAGTATATTCTTTATCTCTCTATTGGACACTTCAACTTATCCATTTGACTGAGGGTGATAAGCCAAACCTATAGCAAGTCTCACTCCATATCTATCTACTAGTGAGCTTTGTAAATAGCTTGTTGGAAAAATGACTTCCCTCATCACTTATGATAGTTCTTAGAGCTCCATATCTATTCAGTATATTCCTTTGGAAAAATCCCACAACTATATTAGCATCATTTCTTGAATAAGCTACAGTTTCTACCCATTGGATACATAATCCACAGTAAGGAGAATGTATAAGTTTCCAAGTGATGGTGGAAAGGTCCCATAAAGTCTATTCCCCATACATCAAAGATTTGTACCACCAAGATTCCTTGTAGAGGCATTTCATTCCTTTTGTTGATGTTGCCCATTATTTAACATATGTCACACTGCATGACTCCATTCCAAAACCTGGTTCAATGTTGGCTAGTAGAAACTGTGATTGAGGATTTTCTAAGTTGCACCTGCCTGAAAATGACTCATACCGTGTTGAGCGGACATTTTGTCTAGAATCTAACTACTCAATCTCGTGTACACACTCTTTAATAATCTGGACCGCACTCTCTAAATAGAAGTTGGTCATCCCATATGAAAAATCTAGCTTCATATCTCATTTTCTTTTTCTGTTGGTAGTTGAATTCTTGTGGCACAATGCCACAGTTTCGTAATTAACAAAGCCGCATACTGTGGTTATCAGATTTTTACTTGAAATAATTGCTCATCAAGAAGTTTTCTTCAATTTAAAGCTCCCTTCTATCTTTAGCATGATTTTCTAATCTGGATAAGTGATCTTCTACCACATTGTCCCTACCCTTCTTATCTTTGATCTCTATGTCATATTCTTGCAGTTGCAGCACCCATATGATCAACCTAGGCTTATCCTCTTTCTTTGCCATTAAGTATTTTAGGCTGCATGATCTATATGTACTATGAAATGTGATCCCAAGATGTATGATATGAATTTTTCACAAGCAAAGACCACTGCCATCTTCTTTTATGTTGTTGAATAATTCTCTTGAGTTTCATTGAAGGTTTTGCTAGCATAGTAAATGTCTCTTAAAGTTTTCTCATTTCTCTACCCCAACACTACTCTCATGGCAAAATCACTCTCCAATCTGGTGTTGCTTTGACAGTGGCTATTACTAGTTTGGATTTTATCTCATCAAATGATGACTTACATGCATCATCAAAATCAAATTTAGCATCTTTTTCCAATAGCTTGCACAATGGTCTGGCTATCATGGAGAGATCTTTAATAAATCTCCTGTAGAACTCAACATGTCCTAGAAAATTTATGATTCCTTTCACAGTAATTTGTGGAATCAAAGTTTTAATCACGAAAATTTTGGCTTAATCAACTTCCAACTTTGTAGCATAAATTTTGTGCCCCAAAACTATTCCTTCTATTACCATAAAAATGATATTTTTCCCAATTAAGAGTCAGGTTCTTGTCTATGCATCTCTGAAGTACCACTGATAAATTTTCTAAGCAATTATTAAAACTGGATCCTTAAACAGAAAAGTCATCCATGAATATCTCCATAATCTCTTCTACCAAATTTGAGAAGATAGACATCATGAATCTCTGAAATTTGGCTGGGACATTACATAATCCAAATGGCATCCTTCTAAAAGCAAATGTACGATATGGACATGTAAAAGTGGTTTTCTCCTAATGTTCAAGAGCTATAATGAGGATGAGGAAGCAATAATGAGGATGACCTACCAATCTATCCAATATTTGGTTAATAAATGGTAAAGGATAATGATCCTTTCTTATGGTAGTGTTCAATTTTCTATAGTCAATGCATATTCTCCACCCTATAACAGTCCTTGTAGGTATCAAATCATTCTTCTCATTCCTGATTATTGTAAATCCACCCTTCTTAGGAACCACATGAATTGGGCTCACCCAAGGACTATCTGAGATGGCATATATGAATCCAACATTTATCCATTTGAGAACTTCCTTCCTTACCACTTCCTTCATTATTAGGTTTAGCCTCCTTTGGTGTTCAATGGAGGTCTTTGCATTCTCCTCCATAAGGATCTTATGCATGCATGTTGATGGGCTAATCCCTTTCAAATCCTCCATTGACCAGGCTATAGCTTCTTTGTACTTTCTTAGAGTCTATACCACTTTCTGCTCTTTCTCTACAGTTAAATCATATGCTGTTATCACTAGTTTAGACTTCTCTTCTCCCAGGAAGGCTTATTTCAAGTGTTTAGGCAATTGTTTCAAGATTAGACCTTCAAAACTCTTCTCTGTCTCTTGCACTTCTATGTCACTGCTTCTTACAGTTTCTTCACTTTCTTCACTAATGCTCAACACAGTTTCAGTTAGCTCAGCATTTGCTTTCAGCTTTCCACATCCAGGTCTTCTTTGTACAAGGATTTGATCATACACTCTTCTAATGGATCCTGCTTCATAAATTCATGTTTCATCTCTTGTCTGTCAAGAATTACATTATCAATCCTCATGCACTGAGCTCTTTCAAAATCAGGTTGTTTTAGACTTTGATTTAGGTTGAAGTGTACTTCTTCAGTGCTAACCCTTAGAGTAAACCCTCATTTATTTACATCTATCAAGGTTGTACTTGTAGCTAGAAATGGCCTACTAAGAAGTAATGGCACTTTCTTGTCTTCTTCTATATCAATTACCATAAAGTCCACTAGGAAAATGAATTTTCCCACCTTGACAAGTACATCTTCAAAAATGCCCTCTGGTTGAGTAATTGATCTATCTGTCATTTGTAGGGAAAATGTTGTGGGAGTTAACTCCCCCAAACTTAATCTTTTTACTACTGATAAAGACATCAGATTTATACTAGCACCAGAGTCACACAAAGACTTCCTAAATTCATGGTTCCCAATAGTGCAAGGTATAGTGAAACTTCCAAGATCCTGCATTTTTTGTGGTAGCTTTTTCTGAATAATGGCACTATAGTTTGCAGATAAGCTCACCACCCCCATTTTCATCCAGTTTCCTCTTTTTCATGATTATCTCTTTCATGAACTTAGCATACAATGGCATTTTAGCTAATGCCTCAACAAAAGGAATGTTTATTTCAGTTTCTTGAATATATTCAATAACTTGGCAAACTTTAATTCGCTTTGATCAGCTTCAAGATTTGAGGGAATGGAATTAGAGGTTGATAAACTCTCACTTCCACCTTCTTCTTTTGCATTGTGTTAGCTGTTAATAATTCATTCTGTACTTTCAGCTGCTCACTTTCATCTGTTAACTCAGTTCTATTTTGATTTTTCTCAATGCCTACTTGATTTTGACCTTCTTTTTCAGATTCATCATCATTCTGCTTTTTCTCAACCTCTTTTCTAACTTGCACTTCCTTACCATGCCTCAATGTGATGGTCATACAGTCTTTTGGATTCTTCTTTGTATCACTAGGGAAAGAATCCCTGGATTGATTTTGCAAGTTCAAGTCTAGCTACCCTACTTGAGTGTCCAAGTTTTTCAAAGAGGCATTTGTATTTGCTTGAAAGAAATTTGTGTATGCTTGGAAAGCTGCAAGTTCAGCAAATTTTTGTTCATGCAGGTTGAGTATTCTTTTGTTCTCAGCCATAAAATTCAGCATTTGATCTTCAAAGGATTGAGATCTCTTATATCCTTGATTATCTGCTCTTTGAATTATTTGATGTTGTCCTTGGAATCCAAGTGGAAAATAATTCTGCTAGTAGTTTTTTGTTGGTCTTTGACCTTGATAATTCCCACCTCCATAAGACATATTCTAATGGTTCCTTATGGCTGGTGTGTAGTGGGTTGGTAGGTTGTCATGGCCTGAAATGTAACTTCTATTACGGTCTGTGCATTAAAATTCTTCAACCGGTATGGACCTTCTTGAGCAAGCTCTCTCGCTAGATAACACTTTCTCTTTCACCAACACCATCTAGAATTCCCACTTCATTGACTAAATGATTTCTTCTCTCTTGATTGTTCATTCTATTCATGATTGCATCTAGTTTAGCTTCAATGGTTGTCATCTTGTTCAACTCTATCACACCTCTTGTTTTGTATCTACTACTGCTCCTTGAAGCTTCAAAGGGAGCTCTATAATTGTTCTTTGCCAGCTCCTCAATGAGTCGGGTTGCTTCTTCAGCACTTTTTCTTCTAAATGCACCTCCAAAGGCTGCATCAACTGTTCCTTTTGAAGAGTAGTTCATGGCATGGTAGAAAATGTCCATTTGAGTTATTTGTTCAATACCATGCATTGGACACCTCCTTAGCAACTGTTTGTATCTCTCCTAAGCATTGAAAGTGATTTATCCTCTCTCTGCTTGAATGTAATAATTTGTCCTCTTCTCTCAAAGGTTAAAGCAAGAGGAAAGAATCTGCTGAGATATGCTTCTACTAGTTCTTCCCAATTCCTCACTGAAGCATAGGGTAATGATTTAAACCAGTTAGCAGTTGTGTCTCTCAAAGAGAAAGAGAATAGTTGCAGCTTGATTACAACTAGGTTGACACCATTCATCTTGACTGTGTTTTCCATCCTCATAAATCTTCCCAAATGTTCATTAGGATCCTCAATTGGATGTCTAGTGAATTGATTTTGCTGGACCATAGTAATCAAAGCAAGTTTCAACTCAAAGTTATTGGCCTCTACGTGGTCAAGCCTAATCAATAATACTCTTCCCGAGCCATTGGGTTTCACAACTTCCATGGTTCCTCCTCGCTCTCATGGAGGTCCTCCCGTTTCTACGTATATATTCTAGTTCTCATCTATTTGCTTAGCCATATTTTCTTTCTAAACTTCTCTTACTTTTTTTAGATTTCACGAAGTTCTCTCTCTATCTTAGTATCTAGTGGCACTAGTTCAGCTTTTGATCTACGATGCATATAATAAGCACCTACAATAATAACAACACTGAAACCACAATAAGATCACTGGATAGAATTTATCACAACTTCTAGCTTGAAAGATATATCAATTTCTAAAAAACAAATTCAAAATAAAATGCTCAAATTAGCAATTTCCTTTTTGGTTGGAATATTAGTTTATGAAATCCTTGCTTAGATCCCCGACAACAGCGCCAAAAATTTGTTGAAGTGACCAAATTTTTTATTGACTTAGCTATTAAAAATAGATCAGTCCCTAGCAGCAGAGCCAAAAACTTGTTGGATTTCCCAAGTTGTTGCTCTTTTCTTACTCTAAATTATTTAAATTCCAATTTGGTCTCTTTTAGTGCAAGTGCACAAGTTAACAAGTAATAAAGTAGATTTTAAGTCAAGTTATCGTACCCATAGGGATCAATAGGAATTTCAAAGATTAAGTACTCATAGCACTCAAGGATATCACTATTTGAACTATGATTTCTATTTTGTAAAATGAACAGTGAACAGAGTAACTGTATTAACTATTGAACTATGATTAACTAGTTGTTAACAATTGGTAGTTTCTTTTATTTGAGTAAACACTGGAAAGAAATTGACAATGTGATCATTAGTTGGCATTTTGTTCATAGAAACAAATCATTCATAGGTTGAATCCTGAATTTGTCCAAGGTATGTTAGTACAGTCTTGAAATTCCTTCCACCACTATCCATTTCATAGTTTCGAACACCATGTTCCCAAACCAGGACAACATGTGTCTAAAACGCTACTTTTAGGATTTGATTCCCTTTAAGACTTAGATGACTTCCTAAACTAGTACAATCAACCAATTCTTAGAACTAGATTAGCCTTTCCCCATAGACAGGGCAACACATGCTTCCTCCAAAATAATTAGTTCATCACTCTGCAGATTAACCAATACACTCATTTCTATTGACATAAATGGCATATACTGATTAAAAATAAGACAAGCTCTTAAAGTTTTAGTTTCATGTACCAAGGGATCAATATTCCTAGCTTCAGGAACACGCCTCAAATGTCACTGGAGGGTATCTTGGATATCAGGTGTTGGAACATATCCTGTGTTTTGGTTCATGAAATTAATATATCAATCTCAAAAAAAATCAACATATGAACTAATCATTTCAATTCAAACATCAACACAAAAACCCATACTAAGCTCTGAAAATGTAACAATCACATCATCAATCCCTTCCATAAGGGATTTAGCCTACCATCACTGGATTACACATAACAATGACAAGCTGATCAAACAAGTCCATTCTTCTTATAATGAAGAAAATGAGGAAGAAGAATTCAAATAATGTTTTTTTCTTCACTACAAATTCAAACAATGAATGTAGCTTGATTTTCAATGATCACTCCACAAGAGCTCGGCTCATATCAACTATTCTAAAATAAAATGAAAAATTACTAAAAAGAAAAATAAAAGTAAGAAAGAAAACTATTAACAAAAATTCCTTCTAACTTGCTCTCTAATCTATTCCTTTTTTGCTCTTCTGCTTCGCCCTATCTCTTTCTATATATATCCTAATCATTGCTAGGCAGGAATTCAAGGTAGGTTTTGTGGATTTCAATGCAGGCCCATTGGATAATTTGTCACGAAAAAAGTTAAAATATCGCGACAATATTGCACCTCATATTTGTCTTTAGTATTATCGTGAGGTTGTCACGACTTTCCATTGATGCTTTGCCTTAGAAACTGAATTGAGATTGTCGCGACATTATTGGGATTGTCATGACATTTACTTCTAAGCTTGAGTCTTTAAGGTCTGTCGATTGAACTCTGGAAATTATTGTTGCGACATAATTAAATTTATTGCGACACACTGAGTCTCTGGCTGGTCTTTAAGTATGTCACTACTGTGTTTACAACATTTTTTATTGACATTCTTTCAGGATGGTTGTCGTGACAACATTCTGCCTCTTTCTCAGTAACTCTTCTCTTTTATTTTTGCGACATAATTGGAAATATCACGACAATTTTTATGTCATCTACCTTAAGTTATGTCACAACAAGATTTGAGATGTCACAACATTGTTTCCTTTCTACCTAGTTCTTTCTACTGTTGCGACAGTGAAGAAAATGTCGCGACATTTTTGCTCTCTACCTTAGTCAATTTAGGCATCTTTTTCTCTTGTTTTTGCTTCTTGTGATGTTAATTCCTGCAAAACAATAATTTGGTGAAGATTCCATGATTTTGCATTAAAATAAGCATTTATGGCCTCAAATATGCAAGAAAAATGGACTTAAAACTATATGAGTTTCACACTCATCAATGATACCTACGTTTTGACCCGCGGTGACTTGTTAGGTAAACCCAAGGTCATTAGGGTGAGATTGGATATCGACCCAATAAGAGAACTTCCAAATAGGTTATATCGAGTTCGTAGTGAGGGCTATGAGTCCGTAATAAAATAACGGGAGTAATAATACATTTATTAAAGCCGTAATAATCTGTATTTTAAGTAATATCTCTTTTTATCTCTAGGTTGTTAGAATCAACATCATGTCTTCAAACGTGAACCTACGATCCATTCTGGACAACAACAAATTGACAGGTTCAAACTTCTTGGATTGGTTCAGAAACCTAAAAATTGTTCTCAATGCTGAAAATATAGCCTATGTCCTTAATAGGCCACTTCCCCAATCCCCACCTACCGATGCATCTGATAGTGACCAGAGTGCAAATCAAAAGCATATAGTTGATAGTGAGATAGCGAGTTGTATCATGCTTGCATCTATGACCATTGAGCTTCAAATACAACATGAAACTATGGAAGCATATGACATAGTCATCCATCTTAGGGAGCTATTTGACAAGCATGGGAGATCCTAAAGGTTCGAGATCTCAAAGCTTCTCTTTAGCACCAAGATGCAAGTGGGGATTTCTCCAGTGCAACATGCACTGAAGATGAATACTTATATTGAGAGATTGGGTCAGCTAGGTTTTGTAATGGACCATGAATTAAGTATAAAATTGATTCTATTCATCCTGATTGATAATTTTGTGCAGTTTGTGTTTAATTATCATATGCAAAGCAAAGAAACCTCCATTCCAGAGCTGATTAATCTACTCAAGAAAATTGAGCCCACCTTGAAAAATGAAGCTAAAATTGTGATACTTATGGACTCTTCTATTTCTAAAAAAGGTTCTAAGAACAAGAAGAAAAAGAAAAATACAATGAAAGCAAAGGGAGGTGTAACCAAGAAGAAGGTCAAAGAGGTAGCACCAAAAGGCACTTGCTTCCATTATGGCCAAGATTATCACTGGAAGAGGAATTTCAAAGCCTATATAGGGTCCCTAAAGAAGAAGACATCAAATGCCCCATCTACTTCAAGTATGTTTGTCATTAAGGTTAATACTATTTCTCATAATAATCAATGGTATTGGATACCGGTTGTGGTTCTCACATATGCACTAATGTCCAAAGACTAAGGGACAGTAGGCAGCTCAACAAGGGAAAGTCAAATCTGCGAGTTGGAAATGGGGCAAGAGTTCCTACTTTAGCCATAGGGACTTATATTCTAACTCTTCCTAGTGGACTTATTTTCTCTTTGGAGGATTGCTATTATGTACCAGCTTTAACAAAGAACATTGTTTCTATTTCTAGTTTGAATAAGAAAGGATTTCATTTAACATTCAATAACAATAGTTGTTTTATTATGTTAAATGGTGTGTTCTATGCTTTTGGTACAATATGCAATGGTATATACATATTAGATATGTTTAATCTAATATTGTCCATGACCAAAAACGATTAAAACAAGATAATGTGAGACCCTCATATTTATGGCATTGTCGCCTCGACCATATAAATGAGTGACGCATGGCTAAGCTACACAAGAGTGGAAACTTAGGGCCATTTGATTATGAATCATATGACACATGCGAATCTTGTTTATTATAGAAGATGACTAAGTTATCCTTTAAGGGAAATGGTGAACATGCCAATGGGCCTTAGACCTAATACATACAGATGAATGTGGTATGATGATATCCACCCATGCTAGAGGTGGTTTCATCTACTTCATTACCTTTACTTATGACTTTTCATGGTATGGGTACTTGTATCTTATGAAGTACAAATCAAAAGCCTTTGAAAAGTTCAAAGAATTCAAAATTGAAGTAGAGAAACAACTTGAGAAAAGTATTAAAACACTTTAGATCTTATCAAGGTGGTGAATACTTAAGCCAGGAGTTTATGGATTATCTTGTAGATCATTGGATACAATTCCAATGGACTCCACCTTACACGCCACAACACAATGGTGTGGCTAAAATGAGAAACCAAACCTTGCTATACATGGTGAGGTCTATGATGGGCAAGGCAGACCTTCCCAAGTCCTTCTAGGGTTGATGTTACTCCATATGAGATATGAACTAATAAGAAACTCTATCTTTCCCACATGAAGGTATGGGTTTGTCCACCTTATGTGAAGAGGATATTGTCAGACAAGCTAGAAGCTAAATTTGACAAGTGTCTGTTTGTAGGATATCCTAAAGAAACGATGGGATATAAGTTCTACAACTCTTTGAAACAAAAGGTGTTTGTTTCAAAGCATATTGTTTTCTTAGAGAAAGAGTTTCTTCTAAGAGATAGTAGGAGCAAAGTTGATCTTGAAGAAGTTCAAGATGCTCAAACAGACACAAATCAACTGCCTGAACTTGAGGCTGACATTCATAGAGATCAAATAGCAACTGGTCCTTTTGAAGCACAATTTCTTTGTAGGTCTAATAGGATACATACTGTCCAGAAAGATATGGATTTCTCATTAGTGAACAAAATGACATTTTGGTCATAGAGGATGATGAGTCTACTACCTATGAAGAATATCTAAACAGTTGAGAATCTAACAAGTGGCTTAAATCCATGAAGTCAAAAATGGATCTCATGTATGAAAACTAAGTATGGACTTTGGTTGACCCACCCGAAAGGATAAAACCCATAGGGTACAAGTGGGTCTTCAAGAAGAAGACAGACATGGAAGTAAGGTAGTTACCTACAAAGCTAAAAGCCAAGCTTATGGCTAAAGGCTATCGTCAAAGATAAGGAGTTGACTATGACTAGACTTTTAGTCTTGTAGCTATGATTAAATCCATAAGGATACTCCTAGCGATTCCTGCACATTACGATTATGAGATATGAAAATGGATGTGAAGATGACTTTCCTTAATGGAAACTTATTTGAGGATGTGTAAACGACATAACCAAAAGGCTTTACATCCAAAGAAGGCAGTAAAGTATGCAAGCTTCAAAAATCCATTTATGGATTAAAGCAAGCATCTAGGAGTTAGAAATTCGATTTGATGAGATAATCAAAGAATTTGGTTTCTCACAAAATCAAGATGAGGCTTGTGTGTATAACAAGGTTAGTGGGAGTGCAGACGTGTTCCTTGTGTTATATGTAGATGACATACTACTTATAGGAAACGATGTCTCAGTTTTACAATCTGTCAAAATTTGGTTATCCTAGAATTTCTCCATGAATGACCTTGGAGAAGCAACCTACATCTTGGGGATTAAGATTTTTAGATATAGATCTAAAAGGTTGCTTAGCCTTTCACAATCTACATACATAGAAAATATGCTAAAGAGGTTTAGCATGAATCAGTCCAAGAAAGGGTTCATTCAAATGACACATAGGATCACACTTTCGAAGTCCTTATGTCCTCAGACACAGGATGAGAGAACACACATGAGTTTGATCCCTTATGCTTCAACTATAGGACCAATCATGTATTCTATGATATGTACTAGCCCAATGTATCATATGCTCTAAGTGTCAAGAGCAGATACCAGTTGAACCCTGGTAAGGGTCATTGGGTGGCTGTCAAGAATATTCTTAAGTACTTGAAAAGGACTAACGATGTACTCTTGATATATGGAGATAGAGATAGTGATCTTTATGTGAAGGGGTATACGAATGTCAGCTTCCAATCTAATAGAGATTACTCAAATCTCAATCAGGTTATGTGTTCATACTGAATGGTAGAGCAGTCGGTTGTAAAATTTCCAAACAGGAGACGACTGTTAATTCTACAATAGAAGTAGAGTACACTATAGCTTTTGAGGCAGCTAAGGAAGCGGTTTGGATAAGGAAGTTCATCTCATCACTTGGAGTGGTGCTTAGCATTCTCTGTATTGTGATAACACTGGAGCCATAAGCAAAGGAACCACAGTCTCATCAAAGGTTTAAACACATACTCAGATGATACAACCTGATTAGAGAAATCATTGGTAGGTGTGATGTAATCATAGAGAAAGTGCCATTGAAAAGAATATTGTTGATTCTTTGACTAAGCCACTTCCCCAAAAGAAGTTTCATTCTCATGTACTCACCTATGGTATTAGATATAAAGGTAATTAGCTTTAGTTCAAGTGGGAGATTGTTAGAGAAGTTCTCTAAAGGCAATCACCTTTAGTAGTTATTGTACAATTTATATTCATTGATAATAAATGCATCTTCCTTTCTTTGATATTCATTTAATATATGAATTGATAGCGATCTTAAATCAAATTAATGAAGTTCATGATATATTACATAGCATAAAGGAAATCATAATGGTGATCATGATAGTGAGATTCCTATTATGTATGATTATGTTAGTTTCTAAACTATCCATAGATAGGATCAGCAAGATTGGACATTGTTGATCTAAATAGATTATCATATTGTACTTCTTGATTTGATCAAGCAACTGGTCTTATAAACTATGATCATCGTGATGATTATAGTAGACATGTGAATGCTTGCTAAGAGTAGTCAAGTACATCAAAGACCCACCATGATACAATCATATGGATTATCTATTCAATCATCAATGATAGTCTCATCATAGCAATGGTGCAAGTATCCTTAGACTTGAGGTGCTTAAGGATATATTGGGTATTGATTCTATACTTTGACTTCGATCTTTGTTGCCTCTCAGAGGTTGCTCGTAGAACGATGATTAAGTATAGCTTGAGGTATTTGCAAGTAATTAAGTAACCAATAGAGGATTCACCACTCCTAATAGAAGGAGGGTATACCATAGGCCTCTTGTAGAGATCATTACTCAGAATCTCTAACCATAGTGAATATGTCATGAAGATAGTCTTCAATGGCATGCTATTTGAGTAATTGATCTCGGAGAGAAGAAAACACACTTGGGTTAGGTGTGGCATAGCCAGTTTAGTGGGAGCTGATGCATAGTCCATGCTTCGAACCTGGTCGGGTATAATATGGAGTGAAATTATGTCATTGCACAATATTTGCATATGGAAAGGTTCACAGTCAAACCTTTGACTCTCCGGTTATTTCGAGGTCATAATGTGTTACTAGATACTGCTCATGACTTGCTTGAATCGAGAGTTAATTCAAGTGGCCAACATAACTGTAAACCTAAAGGTCACTACTACGTAAGATACAAAGTGTGGTGGGGAGTAAACAAAGATTGACTAGATCCAACTAGTGAAATCTATGGGAATTGGACATATTAGTCATTCTTGGGAGCAAGAGGATTTGGTCGAGAGCCAAGAGGCCTTGTAGCTGCCTCTCTGGGTCACATGTGGGTCAAAAGCCCATAGGGTACATGCTACATGCATGTGGATGCATGTATGCCACCCTTACCTCTTTAATGAGGGCTACTCTCATCCTTTTATGCATGCTATGGGTCTATATATATCACATGATCAAAACCCTAGCCACCAAGCCCAAGAAAAAATGTCCACCATAGTAAGAGAGTGACATTGAGAGTCAAAACGCCTCTCTAGTTGTCCCCTTGAAGATCACCTACTCGGCTAGCACCGAGTCTTTGATCTTTACCGATTCCGTGGAGGTTTCTCACTTTGTGCTTCATGTGGATCACCGTTGGAGGTGTTCCTATCCTTGGAACACTTGGTGTGCTGCGGATCTACACTCCAAGAGGTTGCCTTCATAGGATCTTCTTCAAGAAGGAAGCATGAACCAAAAGGTATGACTTTTCTCACACACCCTATGGAATGCGCTTAGTAATTCGACTTTGATGATTCAAGATGATCCTTGGATGGGATTTTTTTTTTTTTTTTTTTTTTGTAAAATTTTTGTATTCCATTGTTCCATGCATGATAGGCAGCCCGAAAAAACCCAACACCAACGAAGAGGGGAATATGTTTTACGAAGGTTGTGACTCCTCATAAGGCTCAACTTATCTTCTCTTTCTCTTTGTCTCTTTCCTTTGACAGTGTTGATTCTACTTGTATGTGTGTGTGTGTACGTGTTTGTATTTGTGTGTATATGTGTATGTGTGTGTGTGTGTGTGTGTGTGTGTGTGTATATATATATATATATATTTTTTTTTTTTTTCTATCTCAACCAATAACTTTGTGTCATGTTGTAGAGGCAAGAAATTTCCTACAAAGTTAAAACAAACTAAAAAGAAGGGAAACAATCTTTTGAAAGTAAAAAAAAAAAAAAAAACATAACCAAAGTTTTGCTGTCTAGCCTGACGAATGAAGAAGAAGACAAAAAAAAAAGGTTTATCTTTTGGTTTTTAAACAAGAGGTTTACTTTATTCCAAAGAAAAAAAAAATTGTTATTTTTTTTGTCAATCCGAACCAAAAAGGAGAAAAAAAATTTATCCAAACTAAAGGAGAAAAAAAAAGTTTTTTTTTTTTTTTTTGGTTTTTCGTACAAAAGGAAAAAGGTGGTTATTTTTCCTTCTTTTTTTTTTCTAGTTTATTTGTAGGGAAGAGAGTCAACTATCAACAAAAAAAACATTTCAAATGAAAATGTTTGTTTACCTTGGAAAAAAAAATATATGTCCACAAGAAATTAGTATTTGTTTAAAAAAATTACTTTTAAGTTTTCCAAGAAGGGAAAACATTTAAAAAAAAAATTGTTTTATATATTATTTCCTTTGAGGAAATGATAGGCATTATTTATAAAATGTGCAAAGGGTGCCTAATCGCGCAAGTATACTCTTGTCAAGTAATACAATGTACGAGATGTACAGATATCGATCCATAGGGAAAATGAGAATGCCAAGTACTAAAATTAAAATACTTCTCGAATATCCAAACAACCAATTGTAATATCCAAATAGAAATTAAACTCAACTAATGAAATTTCTATCTAAAAATGAAATGTACAACTAGGGGATACCTAGAGATGATAGAATTCTAGGGTATTTGGTGCAATTAGACAATCCTATTATATCTATGTCCAAGTTCCTCTCTATTGTCTCATGAAAATGCTATCCAAGGCAATTTTTACCTAATTTGATTATAAGCCTCTCTCGGGGTCAAATAACCTACCAATTAACACTAGGTTTCTTGCTTCTCAACTCAACCCCAAGCATTACAGATGTATTAAGACCAAAGAACCACAAAACCTCCTAATTATTGCTAATGTCTCTATTATCCAATCAATTAGGTTGATTCATCTATGTCTAATTTCTCACTCACTTCTCATATCTCATGAGAAACCACTCTCCATATTGAGATTAGCTAGAAATAAATATGTAAATAGCAACCAGGCATGAATCAAAAGATATACAATCACAAAAAGACAATAGAAATAAGAAAATGAACAATTAAATATAAGATTTATGTCTAAAATACAACCAAAACCCTAGACTACGAAATTAAAGCATATTAGAGGTCTGATACATCACAATCTTAGGATAAAACATGAGAAAAGATAAAGAAGAAACTTTAATGATCAAAATGATGGTGAGTCTCCAATCTTCTTCCACAAATCACAAGTTTTTCTCCCAAATCTTCAATAAACAACTCCAAACCTCCTCTCTAGTCCCAAAGTGCCGACAAAGTCTGACTTCTTCGAACTGTAGCTAACTTCTTCCAATCTCAAATTTCAAACCCTCAAAATGTCTACAACGCCTTTAAATAGGCCTAGAAAAATGGGCCAAAACGAGCCCAAAATGGAATGAAAACTAGGCTAGAGCATTGCAAGGTCGTGACAGTGAGTGTTTACAATTGTGACCTCACCGAGAGATAGGCCTCCATAGTTGCAGTAGGATATCTTCAAGGTCATGACCTAGGTCGCAACCTCACCGAGAGGTTTCTTCAAAACAATCTTGCGATCGCAACATGAATCACGACCTCACCGAGAGCTTATCTACACAGGGTGGGGTCTTCTGCAGCACAATCACGACCTTGGTTGTTTGAGGTCATGACCTTGATCTTTTGTGGTCACGATCATGGCTCTCTTTTCAGCACAACTTCTTCATTTCTCTCCCGAATTACTTGCTTTTTGTCTCGTTTTCTTCATTTCTACAAAATACACAGCTATAAGGGGTTAGACATGAAAATAACTAAAATGAGTGCTTAGTTAGAATCGAAATCATAATTTATAGATATTTTTCACTAAATAATGCTAACCTAAAGCACACCTAATAGGAAATAATCAAAATTGATATATCAAACCAAATAAACTATATGGTTTGTTAGTCTTTGAGGGGAAAAATCCTTGTAAAAAATCCTAGTGGCATTCAAGAGGCTAATGCTCTACTACTATGCTATATGCTTAGTTTGTGTTGATTTTTCGGAATAATTTCCTTATAAGTTGTGTTATCTACCATTGGGAAATTAGACATTACCATATAGAGAAGTTCTAAGGAATTTGGATCTTAAGCTGGACCTTTTGCAACCCCTCCATTTTCCTAGGAACTAAATATTTTGTCTAAGGTGACTAGTCATAAATTGGGCTACCATACCCCACTAGTCTTTCCTAGGAATACTCTATAGAAGTTGTTTTCAGTTTTTCCAAGAAACGTTTGCCACACTTTCTTGTCTTCTGCAAGAAAAATGGAATCTGACTCCAACAACAAGACTGTGATTGAATTTGTCCAAGAGGCAAACCCCATTATGGCCCAAGTGCTAATGATGTCCACTACTCTACCAGTTTTCATCTCTCTAGGAGAGAAAACCTGATAAGTTTAATGGACTCAATTTCAAACAATGGCAGTAAAAGATGTTATTCTACCTTACCACTCTGAATCTTGTTAGATTCTTCATTGAATATGCTCCTAAGCTCAAAAAACATAAGCTTGATATCCAGGTATCCAGTTTTGTAGATGCTTGGAAACATTCTGACTTACTATGTAGGAATAACGTCATGATTGACTTAGTTGATTCTCTGTATAACGTTTACACTGACAAGAAAATATAAAAGGAGCTTTGGGAATCTCTTGATCGAAAATATAAAACCAAAATGGTGGGGCCAAGAAATTCGTTATGGGTTGATTCCTTGATTACAAGATGATAAATTCCAAGACTATGGCCAGTCAAGTCCAAGAGCTTCAAGTGATCTAGCATGAGATACATGTTAAGGGAATGATGCTAAGTAATACTTTTCAAGTGGCAGTAATTATTGAGAAATTACCCTCTACTTGGAAAGATTTCAAGAATTACCTCAAGCATAAACGAAATGAAATGAACATCGAAGACCTCATTGTCAGACTTCGCATTGAAGAAGACAATAAAGGATCAAAAAAGAAAATGGCACACAATTCTAGCAAGGCCAAGGCTAACTTTGTGGAACATGGTTAAAGTTCTAAATTCAAGAAAGCCAAGAACAAAGGGAAAGCCACTAAGTTGGGACCTAAAGGAGGAATCTAAAAAAAAAGAAAGTTTTAAGGAAAATGTTTCAACTGTGGGAAGCAATGTCATAAGCCAGTGGACTGTAGATTTCCAAAAAGGAACCAACCTAAGAAGGCTAATGTGATTGATGACATCACTAAGGATGTGTCTAACATTGAGATGAGTATCTGATATACTCATTTTATCCCCATGTTTTACTTATTTTTTAGTAGTTTTATGATGTAAATAAGTGTTCTATTACTCTAAATGTTCTATTTTGTGATAAGGTCAACAATTGGGTAGAGCGGAGCATAAATGAGTGAAATGAAAGAAAAATCGGCAAAGTCATCATACAGCCACAACAAACATGTGATATTTTCGTCTACATGATGGACTTCTATGGCTCTCTTAAATGCATTGGGACCAATTGAATTTCACCATAGGAATTTGTTAGATGAAATCAAAACCCTAGGCTTGCTTGTAATTATCTTTTCTCTTTTCATGATAGGGACCTTAGTCAGGATTTCTTTAGTTTAGTTTGTTTTCCATTTCCTTTTTTACATATGCATCATCCAAATAAAGTTAGGACTATTGTAATTTCATAAATTAGTAACCTAATCCCTGTGGGACGATACTCATACTTTCATTATAATAATTAAGGCGATGTGTGCACTTGCGCACATAGACGCGTATAATTTTAGAGACATGCTCACCGCACCAACAAGTTTTTAGCGTCGTTGTTAGGGATTGGTGTTTTTACTAATATTGCTACCAAGTATTCCTTCTTTACTTTGGATATAGTTATTCTTGTTTTATTTTCCTTTTATATTTTACTTTTGTTTTTTTGTTTTTTATTTGTTTGATTAAACCATAATGAATCCTTTCATGGAAAAATCAATTGAAATGGCTCCTAACTCAACAACTAGCTTATAGTCAACATCAAAGGGTGAGAAGTCAAGGTTGAAGCCTGTATATGTCAATGGACCAAGTTTGATATGAGGGTAACCCATACTTGAACACATACAATGCAGGACGAGACCATCAACCATACCTCTCATAGGAGACAAGTCAAAATACTCCACAACCTCCTCAAAAGCAATAGATGAATTGGCTAAATGTCTTGCTATGGCTCAAACTGAATTTGCAAATTCAATGGTGGAGATGGAAAACCCCCAAGCTCACTTAATGGATGAGTTAAACCAACCTCTACAAGAGAAACCAAACCTTGAAGATGATAAGGATGAATTAGCCAATTTAATGGTTGAAGTGGCTAAGTCTCAAGCTGAATTGGTTAAGTCTCACATTAAATTTGTGGATGAGACAAGGGAAATTCTCCAAATGCAGTCGAAAAACTCAAGATCTTGGAGGTACAAATAGGGAAAATGACCAAAATAATTTCAAAAGAATAAGAAAGGAATTTACCTACATTTGAGGAGCCTATGAGTGAAGAGGAAGATGCCAAGGAACTGAAAGAGTTAGTTTCAAAAGAAAAGGAGTCAACTTCGCCTGAAACAAATGAGATGGGTGAAGAAGTTTTAGTGACTATTCTTGAAATGACTCTTTGGGGTTCAGTGCATAAGGAGTTGAAAAATCAGAAAATGACCCCCATTTTTGAGGTGGATTAGTTCATCTTTCAATTGAATAAGGAATTGAAGGCAAACATTGTAGAGAAAAAAGAAAAAACTTCCCTCCAAATGTTTATGGAGGACTATGTGCCTAAGTTGCTAATTTAGCACAATTACGGGTTCTTAGGAATGGATGGAGGAGGAAATCATCACTCTTTCTGTAGTTGGTAGAGTCAAGTTGGACTTAAAAAACGGAGTGGCTTCTTAAGAGGTAACTCATAAGTTTCCTTTTCCATTTTCTATTTTTTTAGTTACCTTTGAGTTTGTTTTTAGTTAATTTTTCTTGTTTTGTTTTGTTTTGTTTTGGTTGTTGTTTTCAGATTTTTGGAAGTACTAAAGTTGGTTCTAAGGCAAGAGAAATTGGATGATTGAAGATTAAAGAGGAAGAGACCACATCTCCATCTCCCACCAAAAACCATAGCTTCCACCATGTTGAAGACTTAAAATTTTTTGTTTACTTGGTTTGTTGGTTAGTTGATTTTGGTGCTTAAAGCTCTTTTGTGTCTATTTTGGCATCAATTCAAGACCCTTAGTAGCTTCCACGACAAGAGGATTTTAAGGTATCCACAAACTGTTTGTGAAAATTCCAAAGTGGCTCTTCAAAAGTTGAAAGTGCCTCAAAAATCCATGTTCATACAAGAGGGTCAATCACCATGCCACCATGGAAGCAAGCCATATCATATCATCAAGACCACAACCAAGCAAGGGGAGATGATTTAACTTGATCATCCTCAGGAGAGTCCCTTTTCCCTCCTTGTTTTTCATTCGGTATTTCATTGAGGAAAATGTTTTTTTCAAGTTTGGGGGGACAAATTATTGTATAATCAGCCTTAGATTTTCTTAGTGTCTTGTGCTATATATGTTTGTGTTTGTGTTTAGTTTAGTTTGGTTAGTTTTTTAAGTCCGTATTTGCATGTGCTTTTTCTTTCTTCCTTTTGGTTGTTTTGTGTCTCATATGAGTTAGTTTGGTGCTTAATAACTATTTGGAGAATGGTTTGACACTGTGCTTCAAAAGTTTGTTTTATTTGGCCAAAACTTAGGATACCATCACATTTATGTGATCTACGCTTGAGTATATCTAGTGGTTGTGGGAAGCTTGGTATGTAGAGGCCTCGTGTTTTTCAAGGAACCAATTCTTAATGGAACTCATGCACAAACTAGATCTCATTTTTACACCAAGGTTTCAGCCTCTTCTTCTCAAACTAAACTTACCTTGAGAGACCTTAACTTCTATAGTGTTGGGACACCCGAATAAAGAGGGTCAATGAGCCCCACAATTGCAAAAAACAAAAGAAAAAAGGAAAAGAAAGAAAAAGAAGTAGAAAAGAAAAAAAATGTGAAAAAGAAAGAAAAATAGAGAAATAAGTGAGTTGACTCTATCGGAATCCCGAGCACAATATGAGGGGCCTTTCAAAGCCTAATGCCCTAAGCCAACTGGTTGAGAGTCATTGACTTCAGTACTCGTTACATGAGACAAAAGATGGGTCAATCTCACAAATAGGTGCTTTGGTTTTCTAGTTGAGTGTTTGGGGTGACGTTTGAGGAGAACTTAATTCCTAGTGCCCTTAACAAACTAATAGGGAGTCACCAGTGGATCCTCTCTACATGGACACTTTTCTAGAGCACCTTAGCATTGCATCCTACTTTCTAGTTTTAGTATTGAATAAAAGGTGCGTTCTTAGCTTGTTTTTTATTAATCTCTATCAAATGAGTGAGTTGAGTTTGGTTGAAAAGTGTTTGGAACCTCTGTCTACATTTGAGATCTAACATACCATTTTCACCGAATTCCTTTAGGAATGATTCATTGAGAAATTTGGGGGCAAAGCTTACCTTGATCACCATTGTCACACCCCCAACCCCTGCCTAGGCGGAGGAAGGGGGCGCGAAACTATACTGGGACTCTTTACTTGCTTTTTCAGACATTGGTGGGCCCAAGTCTTATAACTGAATCAAAATATCATATACAAAGATATAAAATAAAACTACCACCGTAGTGGTGTTTACAGTGTCAATACATACAGTCCTAGGTCCCATTTACATATACATATACAAAAACTAGACATTTACATATACATAATCAAAGCGCAAAACCTATTATGATGGACTCCTACTAGTTTGTTGGCCCAACAGTATGTGAAAGATCGCGGACGTCCTCCTCTATACCTAGACAGATAAAAACCCGTGTTAAGCTTAACGCTTAGTGGGAAACATATGACTTATACGTATACACTTGCACTAATACTCATTTATAGTAAGCATATAATAGTAACAGATATACAGTAGCAGATATCATAATTTTTCATGAATTCATATAACAATCGTATACGCGTACTTATACTTATAGCAGACATTATACTTGTTCAAATCTCCCGTAGGAGTTACAGAGCTTATACATGTACTGGGGTACCCATAGGTACATTCAGAGCATAACGGTGTACATTACTTTACTCTTATTTGTCATTTAGATTCTTATCATATAACTGTTTGACTACCTAGACCAATAATAAGAAATGAGTAGGACACAACATAATAAGTACCCGAAGGTACGGTACAATATTGAGGTGCCGTAGCACAAAGCAAGAGTGTCGAAGCACTGACAAAGAGTGTCGTCGCACTAATCAGAGAGTACTGAAGTACTATATGTGCCGAAGCACGGTTAGAGGTGTCGTCGCACTAATCAGAGAGTACCGAAGTACTATACGTGCATGCCCATATAACAGAGGTTTCGTGTCATTACATGTGTTTTGGAACTTATGATCTTATCACATGGGCAAGACATTAAGTTTGCCAACAACAAACTCGCCAAGGCGAAGCGAAGCTTCGCCGAGGTGGCGAGGTGCATGAATAGACCCTTTCATGCACTTATAGGGTCCTCATTAGTCCAATAGACAAGTCCTCGGAATAACAGAATAGCAAAGCATGACAAAAACACATGTCTGCGAACAATGCTACGCCACGGCGTAGCACTGCTACGATGCGGCGTAAGCCCGTGGCGTAGATTTGCTACACCTCGGCGTACCTGAGGCTTGTCCAAGCATCCCTCTCGGCCGCACCGCAACGTGGACATGCCACACCTTGGCATGGACTTACGCTGCTGCGTTGGATCCCTACGCCGCGGCGTAGGACCCCAAAATTGCCTAGATTTGCTGATTTCGTCCCTTTTTCCAGAAATCCAACCAAAAACCCCAAAATAATCCAAAAGCATCATCGAAAACAATTCCCAAATGGTTCATAACCCAAACATAAGTGATATGGAAGAAAAATCAGCAAAGTCATCATATAGTCACAGCAAACATGTGATCTTTTAGTCTATTGGTAGACTTCAATGGCTCCCTCACTTGAATGGACGTGCTCTAGACTCCGAGAGCTTTCTGTAAGTCCAAGATCATCTAATTTAGAGTTCGAATGAGCAAGATATGAAGGAAGAAGTGAGGATGCAAAGATTGAATAAGAAGTTACACTACTGGAGGCGTGAGTGCCTTCATGCTGCACCGTGAGTGCCTTCATGTTACACCGTGAGTGCCTTCACATTATAGCATGAGCACTCATGCCACGGTGTAATTTGGCTTACAAAAATCAGTGTCTTCACCCCTGTCCATGTCACAACGTCAATATGTCACGCGATAGCATGGATGTTGGGGCCCGAAAATTTGTTAAAGCCCATTCGTTGCTCTCTCGATGTTTTGGATTTAAAATAAAAATATTTGGGGCTTTTTGGGGAGGTTCTCTTGGCTACAAAGGAGAAGAATCTTTGGGTGTAAACACCCAAAGGCAAGTCTCTCTTGGGGGAAATCAGTTCTTGGCCTTGAAGAAGATGAAAAAGGAGATTTGAAGAGAAGAAATGGTTTTATATACACTCTTCTCCTCTTTTCTTGCTTTTCCTCACTTTCTATGGTTGTAATTCTCCCCTCCATAAGCTAATCTAGTTTTCTAGGGTTTTGATGTAGTCTAAACAATGAATCATGATGTTTAGCCTTGATTTGTAATCTTTATGTTTGGATTTTCTTATGTAGTGAATGTTCTATTCAATTTCTCAAGCTTATTGATGATTGATCACCATTAACATGATTTGTGACCTAATTTGAGGTTGAGAAACAATAATTAGGTTAGACCATGAATGGAATGTCATGTTTCACCATATAATAGAGATATTTGTGGGTTCCATTTAGCTTGTTGGGTTTCTAATGCTTAATGCATCCTTGGTTATGATGGTTTGAGGTAGAGATACATTAGAACCTTTTTAAAGTATTGATTGTTGTTACTTGAGAAAGAATAACATGTGCTTAGGTGAAATCCGCCACTAATATATGATTTAAGCTCATTGGGACCAATTTGAATCTCACCATAGGAATTTGTTTGATGAAATAAAAACCCTAGGCTTTCTTGTAATTATCTTTTCTTTTTGCATGATAAGGACCTTAGTTAGGATTTCTTTAGTTTAGTTTGTTTCCATTTCCCTTTTTACAGTTTTATTATCCGAATAAAGTTTAGGACTATTCTAATTTCATTAATTATTAACCTAATCCTCGTGGGACAATACTCATACTCATACTTTCATTTTATTACTTTAGGCAATGCATACACTTGCGCATATAGGTGAGATGAGTCTAAGACTCATCTATTTTTAAGCCCATTTTTCAAGTATATTTTAGGCTTAAAAGTCTTATTTAATGTAAAATGATGAAATTTTTACCTAGATTTATGTTTTGCATAAATTTGAAGAAAAGCAGAAAAGCAACAAAAACAGAAAAAAGGGAAGCAAAGGCAACAATGTTGCAACACTAGAAGAACAATGTCGTGACATCATATGGAGAGTGTCATACCAGTCACTCCAATGTCACAACATCGCCGCAACATTAATTAAAATAGATATATCAGAATTCTGCAATGTCACGACATCGCCACGACATAGGTTGCGACATCACTCAAGATTGCAAAACTCAAACTCAATGTTGCAACATCACTGTGACATTGCCGCGACACTGAAATTAAGACATAAAACATCAATTGTTGTGACATTTCCACGACATCAAGATAAAGCCTCAAGGTTGAATACATCAGTTGAAGAATGTCGAGGCACCAACTAAATGTCGCGACATCGAGGAAAGACTGTAAGAGCAAAAACATCAGTTAGCAATGTCGCGACATCAAAGCAATGTCACAACATTGAAATAGAGAATTATTGCAATGTCGCGACATCATATCTAAGCATCCAAGTTGAAACACTAAAGAGCTAATGTCGCGACATCAACTGAATGTCGCGACATCAACTGAATGTCGTGACATCAACTGAAGTGAGTAAAGCTGAAAAGCAATGTCGCGACATTTTCACGACATCAGAAAGTAACCTCAACATTCAAGAGCAATGTCGCGACATCAACTCAATGTCGCGACATCAGAAGAGAAATGTCGCAACATTAACTTAATGTCGCGGACATCACCAAACACCGGGACCAACATCAATGTCATACATCGTATTGATCTACACATCAGATCTTAAATGTCATCACATCATCACACATTAATCGCTCAATAAAAATTTAGAATTGCCCAACATAATTTCAATGTCGCGACATCATATTCGATCTACTACATAGCAGCTTCGATGTCATGACATCATCACGACATTGATCACGACATCAGAAACTAGGGAAGAATTTTTGGGCTTTTCGAAATACGTGATTTTTGCCTCGTTTTTAGGGCCTAATATCTGAAGCCTAAAAATAAAAGCTCCTAGGAACCAGTACAAATATTTTGGCCAATCTTAGAAGTTTTTGCGCTTTTGGGAGGAGTTGAAGTCTCCTTTGTATATATTTTTCCTTTTTTTTATCTTTTTTTTTTATTTTCTTATCTAAATTAAATGTTTCTTTATTTTAGATTACATTAGTGATCTGAACTGAGATTCCAAGTTGGAATGAATGTAAATCAAGCTTAAATTTCTGTCTAAACTTCAATGGAATCTGGGAATTTTTCTAGAATTCATTTTTCTTTAGTTTTGATTACAATTTCAATGAATTTGTTTCATCAACTAGTCATTGTCATTTGTAATCCAAAGTACAACAGCAAGCTCTCCGAGAAGGATATGTGATTGGGATTAGTTTGCCGCAGGCTTTAATGTTGATTTGGGAATGATTTAATTGGTGTTGTTCTAACATTAAACTGTTCTAAACATCAATGTTTGGTACCTGCAAATAGTCAGAATATTGCTCGATTTAGAATCCCTCTTAGTGACACAGTTTATAAGCACTACTCGAGAGTAAGGAGCAATAATCTCTAGGGGTAATTGTACGATATTCATTAAACTAATGAACTCTACACTGCGGATTCATCACCGGTTATGCTCTAACCTCCTCGACTTCAAGGTGTCTTCACTCCTAAGTGACGTAGAGCAAGTTCCGAGGAACAAGATCCACCTACTGATCTATTAGTTTACCATATAGAGGTTCCTAAATCTAAATTGAAGGAATAATCTCAATCTCTTGCGGTTATATAAGATTCTAATCAAGGGGAGGGCATTCCTTGTCCAATTGATGGTCGAGGCACCACCGTGGCTTAGGAGAGAGTGGTCATACTATCCTGTCTATGGAGGCAAGCAATTTCCAATACTAATCTGGTTGTGAAGTACTAAAACGGAAAAACAGTCAGATCTTAAAGAGGATCAAGTTCTATAAGTAGCTCTTCACACCCACTAACTAAAGATAGAAATGTGGTCAGTTGGAGAGTGAAATGTATAGTGTTTGGAGAAAATCCAATGTTATACTACCTTGCTCTTAGACAATTTCAGTGTTCATGTCCCATACTTTATATTTTATTTGGAAACTTGCAAATTGATGTCACACCACCACTTCATTCCAGTTTCCAAAATTCCAAGAACTCTAATTCATGTATTTTTAGAATTTCTTTATCGTATTATTAAATTTATTTTAGAAAGATAATCATCAATAGGAAATGAGAGGTTCAAATAGTGATGATCTTGAGTAATGAAGGTAGTTAATATTTATATTTTCAAATCAATCCTCGTGGGAATGATATCTGGACTTACAATCAACTTTATTACTTGTATGACCTGTGCACTTGCAGTGATTTAGACCAAAACCAAATTGTAATTGCAAATTATTAACTTTACAACATAAAACATATTATATATATATAAAATGAGTCTATTAAGTTTTTGGCGCCGTTGTCAGGGACTGAATAGTCTTTAGTGGCAGTGCTGATTTCTTGGTCAAATAAGGTCTAATAAGTTTTTGTCGCCATTGCTGAGGAATGAATATTCTGGTGTATGCTTGCAAAGCCGCAATGGCACAAAATACACTACCAAAATTTTCTTGGCCTAAATAAGGTGCATATATAATTTTAGAGACACGTTTCCACCAACACACCACCTCACAAGAGTAATCTCAATTAACTGGTGTGATCCAAATCCCAAGAATTGCATCAGATACGGTGCTACCTGTCATGTATGCTCGGACAAGAAGATGTTCTCCACCTTTGACCCAATTGAGACTAGGGAAAAGGTGTTCATTTGGAACTTAGCCATATTTTAAATTAAGGGCCAAGGAAAAATGGTCTTGAAGATGACTTATGGGAAGGAAGTGAATCGAACAAATGTCTTATATGTACCCGAAATCTGCAAGAACTTAGTTTCTAGTTCGTTGTTGAATAATCATGGATTTCAGATGGTGTTTGAGTCAGATAAGTTTGTTTTTTCCAAGAGTGGAATACAAGTCGGGAAAGGGTATGTGAGCGATGGAATGTGGTATTGGAATCCAGCGATAAGAAAACGCAACGGAAAATAAAAAAATTTAACACTAAACTGCATCAGGATCCAAGAAGTTTGATGAAACTAAACAATGAATAAAGGAAATCCAGATCTTACTTCTTGTAGACCGAATCCTTTTCGACTAGTGTAGATTTGCTTGATCACACACACACTGAAACACAAACAGAACTCCTTCTAGAAACGATCCAACAGCAACGAGCCAAGACAATGTAGTGTGCAAATGCCCTCTAAAGGTATCCACACAAACGGCTAATGGATTGGATGGATGTGCTAGCACCTTATGATAGGTCTTTGTCCCACAAACCAAAGACACCTTAGTGTCTTCCAAAACTCTAAAAAAATTCTCTCTCAAAAACCGCCCACTTCAAAAAAGAACCACCTCCTTTTAGATGATAAACCCCCATATTATATCAAGCCTCCCAAACCCTTTATTAAAACGACTTAAAACCACTCCATTAACTATTAATGGGCTTGGGCTTCGGGCTGGGTCATTAAAAAAGAGAGCCTTATAACATCCCATTATACCATTCTTACGTGACCCCTAGGTTCACATCTCCCACGTTGGCAAGTGGCCCAAATCATATTCTAAGCCCACAAGTTATAATTGGTCTCTAGCAAGACATTATAACTACCTAAATCAAGTGAATTCGATGACTCGAAAAACCTTACCATAGTATGATATTAGTCCTTTGTCACACGATGTCTCGATTAAGCACAAAGCATGGATGAAGTCATCTTTATACAACTTAATCGTTTCTTGATTCTCAAGTAGACTGACTAAACAATATTGATAACTTCTATCAATCTCATTCGAGCAAAGCCATGCATTTCTCAGTCTCACTTATCAACAGGCCAATAGACATCTCACTCAATTAAGAGCGAGACAAATTACTTCACTATCACTCACATTCCTCCACATGATTTACTGCATGCCCAACCATAGCCTGTATTACCATCCTATTAAAGACGTCATTGAGCTACGTCAAGCCATGAAGTTCCTCATGTTGGAATCCATGGTGAATTCAAATAAGGACTCCAAAATCCACTACCAATGCAGAATTCTTCTCACCACGACATAATCCATGTAGTATTTCTCAGCGGGTTAGTCTTAATAACATGAACTTAACATGTATTTGTATGTTCTCGAGTAACATCTTATGTTCATGACCAAAGAAAACATGGTCTTTTCTCATAAAACATAATAGTCTTACTTCATTTATTATCTCAATAAACAATGACTAATTCATGGACTATTTAGAATAATGTTCTTATGCCTTAAGGTTTTAATAATATCAAGTCACATACTGATGACATAAAGCAGCCAACTATTCAAGGATATGATTTTATCAAGTTAAACCACAATTTAAATAACAAGATAAAATGATAAATGCCTCATGTATATAAACATATAATGACAATGTATATGCCACTGGGCTAGAGCATATCACTAACATGTGGAAACTCAATATAATGACTGATATCAAATCAAATATGAATAAAGCTAGTTTTTCTATTTACATGCTTGAGTCATCTAATCTATGGCATGGTAAATTAGGACAAGTTAATTATGATACATTGCGTAGATTAATTAACTTAGATCATATACCGACATTCAAAATTGATTCAAAGCATAAGTGTGAGACTTGTGTTAAGGAAAAACTAACCAGATCATCCTTTCAAAACACTGAAAGACACATTGAACCTCTTGACTTAATGTGGAGTGATAGGCGTAGCTACCAAAGACTTGTTATTAAGTCCTCGACAACGGCGCCAAAAACTTGCTGATGACCAATTATGTATATATGAAAATATGGCAAAAGGAAGTGAATGTGCTAGATTCTCATAAACTGATTTGAAAAAGTAAAAATATGGCAAAAGGAAGTGAAAAAGTAAATTCAAAGTGTTACCAACACTCAACCCATTTCCATAAGTGCACAGGTCATACAAGTAATAAAGTGGACTTTAGGAGTTCAGATATCAAACCCACAAGGATTAGAGGTTCTCTCTAATTGGAATTTGAGCACCCCGACTACAAGGCCTATTCACTAGGTAACTAAAGATCAATTTAACTAAAGTAAAAACTGATTTAAAACTAATCAACTAATCCTAAAATCTACCAAGCAAACAACTACTAAAAGTCTCAAATGTATACAGAGAGGCACTAGGGATGGGAATAATCATTTAACAATCAACTTGCATTTCATTGAAGGCACAACATTTATGAGATTGATTCTACCCTTGTCCAAATCCAAAGGTTATTTTAGTACAGTCTTGAAAAACCTTCAACCACCAGACATTTCACAATTTAGACCACCATGTTCCTAAACCAGGACAGCATGTGTCTAAATAGCTACTTTTAGGATCTGATTCCCTTTAAGTCAGATGACTTCCTAAACCAAGACTCTTCAACCAATTCTTAGGACTAAAGTCAACTTTCCCCCATAGACAGGGTAACACAAGTTTTCCCTAACACACTTGGTACTTCACTCTGTAATTTAATTAAAATATCCATTTCCAAGACAAGATCTAGACTATTCTAATCAAACTAAGATTTGACCTTCAAATATTAAGTTGATGTGTTACAAGATACTATCCTTAGGCCTTGGGAACACAATTCTGTTATCACTATAAGGGATCCTTGAAAACATAAACGTAGAATAGCTCTTGTGGTCAATGAGATTAATATTTAGAACTATTCGGTTCAAGATTTATACCAATTATGTAAGTTCAGTCTCCATACCCACAAAGTAAACTATAGATCTGCAAATCTGAATGATCAACAATTAATCCCCACCCCTAGAGGGTGTTTAATGTTCCATTACTAGATTCCAATCATCACCAATCAAGCAACAAGCAAGAAAATGAAGAAAGAAATCAAGAGATAAGGAGTGACAGAACAAATCGTGATTTGAAGCTTCAATCTTTGTCTTAACAATAATGAAATTTGAATCTCTAAGTTTACCACCAAAATCTCTTCAATACAAATAAAAATCTTCTCCAAAACTACTCTAAGATCTACAAAAAATAAAAATAAAACCTAAGCCAAACTATGAAAAATTGAAGGTTTTAGAGAGAGAAAACCTTATGAGAGGTGTTCTCCAACCTAACCCCTTGCCTTAAAAGTCTTAAAAATGAGTATTTATAGTCCTAGGGTGAAATGGGCTTGAAAACATGCCAAAATAGCAATTTTCAAGGGATTTCAGGTTAGGCCCAGCGCCTCAGATCACAACACTAGTGGGTGTGTCGTGACACTAGTCGTTGTGTCACGACACTAGTTTTTGCTCAACAACATGTTTTCTTCTTCAACTTGTCGAGACTATAACTTCTTCATTTTTAACTCGGATTTGGACGTGTGAGGTGTCGTTGGAAAGCTCTTTGAATGTAGAATGCAATCATGGGTAAAGTTGAAACATTTGAAGTTCTAGATGGTACATAAAAATTCATCTTGTCAATGACGCGTTGTGAGATACTCAGTTGACTCTTCTTTTAGAAACAAGTTGCTCATTTCTCGCCAAATCACTTGCTTTCCATCAAGAGTCCTACAAAACTAAGTTTAGAGGAAATTTAATGAGTTTTACATGAATATAGATATAAAATACTCAAAAATATCATGTGAGATGAACTAAAAACATAGATGAGTTTTACACTCATCAAACACCCCCAAACTTAAAGTTTTGTTTGTCATCAAGCAAAAAGAAGTTGCTTGTCCTACAATGAAGAGAAGAGTTCATTTCACCATTTTTATTTAACCAAAACTGAGTAATCAAGCTTGCCAAGGGGTAAGTGATATGTGCCTCAAGAATTACCCTTACCAAAAATATAGAAAGTATGATCAAGATAATTTATTTATTTATTTATTTATTTTAATAATGAATTAATCTCATAATAGACAATTTAGACCATGGTTCTCACTAGTGTGTGGGTGTGTGGTCTTCCCCTATCCAAACAATTGCAAACTATATGAGTTTATGAGAATTGAGATAAGTATGCGTATCTCCTAAGATATTATATTTAGGTTCCATAGGCTTGTTGTTCTTATTACTCTCCATTAATGTAGGCACACACAACTCTCAAGATCAAGTACGTCTTTATAGGCTTGTAATGTAAGGCTTGGATAAGGGGTAGTTGAGTAATCATTTTAGGCTAAAACTTAACCAAACATACATCTTTTCCTCCATTCACAGTTCATACTCCATCCTTATTCTCACCATCAGCACAATGACACTTTCAAGCACCCTAAAACTTGTTGGGTGCATCTCATTCCATACTCCTCATATCACCTTTCAACTATACACAAATTCTGCATTCTTTCGACAAACACCAAGAAGCCTTTTTTTTTTCTTTCTTTCTTTTCAAGACAAGGTTATTAGAGTGGTGCAATGTCTAAACCCCATTGCTTCTACCAAGCCTGGGCCGAGCTTTAGACTTAAGAGTCCCACTAGTCGTCTTAGGTACCAAAGTTAAGACACCCTTAGGATTTACTTACTCTAGGGAATGAAGGCTATGAGGCCAGACTCACTCCTCCTTGACTTTTTATTCTATTTTTTCTTCTTTTCCACTTGATATTTTTCTTTTTTCTTTTCTTTTCCTCTTTCCTTTTCACCAACCTCTTTTGATTTTCAACTTAACTCAACTCAACCGATTTGGAGTTATTTTTCCTACGGAAAAAATAACTCCCCCAAACTTACTCCTTCCTACGGAAAAAATAACTCCCCCAAACTTACTCCTCACTACATTTCTCAATTATGTTCAAATCCTCATGTTATGGGCAAGTTTGATTCTTTACTGAGGGATAGTGATGTATAGGAAGGTTGTTGGCTTCAAACTTGATTCTTATGAAAAGAATTTTGGCTCTTTAAGGCTCAACATTTTGGTACTAGAGGAATATGCATATGCATATTACTAAGTGCTATTTGAAAGGCAATAAACTTTCCAAGGACAAATTTCATATCATTTCTCAATTGTTGTGTTGTTTAGGATTTCGCCCCTCAAGGATAATAGAGCAAGTTCTAGAACCCATGGAGGTTCAAAGATAGATGGATTCTCATAAACCTTCAAATCCAAGCTGCAACAAGCCAAGGGTACTTAGTGACCAAGTGCATGGATTTTGAGAAACTAATGACTAAATTGCCTATTAGAGAGATAACCCATTAAGCTTTTAAGTCCTATTATCTCTAATATTGTCCATGTCTCAAGGGTTCAATTATGGTCCTCATTGACATCACAACTACTCCAAGCAAAACTCAATTAACTAAAAGATTTTTTTTCTTATTTACAACTTATTTTTTTTAGGTTTTCGATACTTTTGAAATTTTTATGGGTTTTTCACAATATAGGCTACTTATTTACACTCTTCAATCAAAATTGGGTGCATGGGTAGGATAAAGGGATCATACAACATTAGTTCTCAATAAATCTATCAACATGTATCCTCAACAAGCAATGATCTCACAATATGTCCCAAGCATGTCAAAATTGTATGTGCAATTTATTTGAGTGTATGAGTAGACAAAAACTCTAACTAACAAAATAAACCAAAACTAAGATGTAAGTTGGAAAGCATAAAAAAAAAAGTCATCATCCATAAAACCACAAGAAAAATTCATCCATAAAGTTATCAAGAGCAACATGTGGGGTGTGACATGATAAACCAACCAAAATAAACACCCCCAAACTTTGGGATGAACATTGTCCTAAATGTCTAGCAATGAGCAAAAGGAAGCAATAAAGTAAAAGGTCAATAGAGAGAGTTGGGAAAAGTGAACTCCCCTTTCTAGTCTCGACCATTTTGAATAGGAACCTTAAGGATTTTTAGACCATTACATTGGTGTACTACCCCTTGATACACTCTTTTGCTTCTTTGGAGCCATGAAAGTGGCTTTGGGCTTTTCTCAAACACTTAGTGTGCACCCACTTCCTTCACCTCAAATGAGTGAGTTTTGATTCTTCAAAAGCTCCTCCAATACATGTAAATCACTCCATAATCAACAATGATCCACAAAGAACCCAAAAACAAACAACAAAGCATAAAAAAAATTTCCATTGTAACTCCTCTTTGATGCTTGGAATGATGGATGGAAAGTTAGGGTTCAACAATGGTAAGTTTGTGGGTTTGTGATGGGTTTTGAAGCTTGGAGATGATGGAGATGGATTAGGCAAGGATGTGATTGAGGATTTGAGTGGATGGGAGATGAATTTGAAAGTTTTTAGAAGTTGTAAAGGTTGGAGAGAATGAGTGTGGCTTGATAGAGTGTGAAGTATGAAGAAGAAAAATGGGTTTTAAAAAGTTTGGGAGCCTCGGTTTTCATGACAGTGGTGCTGGTCACGTTAAGCAATTCTACTCAGCACCCCCCTTTTCTTCCTCCAACTTGTTATACTCATATTTTCTTCATTTTAGCTCGAAATTGGGCATGTAAGGACTCGTTGGAAAGCTCTTTCAATGTAGAATGTGCTCATGGACTGAGTTGAACCATTTGGAGCCTCAATCAAAACATAAAAATCAGAATGTCCAATGTGATGGTTTCTTGACTTATTAGGTTCTCCTTGCTTTGTCTCTTGCCCATATCACTTGCTATCCTTCATAAGTCCTTCATGCTTATATATTCTCTCAAACTCCAATGGCAACCCTTAAAGCTTTCATTCATGCTTAAACTCACCTCTTAAACTAATATGTGTCAATCATGCTCCAAGTCAAGTCCTCCTATCTTTAATTCTCCTCAAGCATAATCATGAACCTTCCAACTTTATATTTCAATTCAATTTGGTTCATTTCATCTCAAAAACCTCAAATTTGATCAGCATCTCAACTCCATCATTTTCAATCTTCAAGAATGATTCGTGCCACGGTAGGGTGAGCGAAATCAACAAAATTTGTATCCGTAGTTCCTCCTACTGCCGTAGTCAAGCTACCGCAAAGACAATGCCCAGTGGTCGAACACGTGGATGGGTTTTCTTCGTACAAATGATTTGAGTGAAATCAAACCGGTGAATTAAAATTTGGATTTTGGGGTCAAGGAAAACTGGAAGTGGATGGTTTGCAACTCCGAAAATAAAAATGAAGAAAATAAGAAAAGAACTCCTCACTATCACCAGGTTTGGGCTGGGTCCCAGTTAACCGAGGTCCCCGGGTTAATCCACGCATGCCAACCTATAGTCCATGGCATAACCGATTCTATGTTTAACTAGCAAACCTCACCTCAAACAACTCCTATTTGAGTCAATACAGTAGCATGCGCGCTTACGGCCCCTTTATCGCTTGAAACCCTAACATTCAATATCATCTCGTAGGCTCAGAATTATCTAAAGAACAACAAGACATCTATCACTAATTATGCACCGTATCCCAAAGCATGGAGAGTATTGGCCAAATCAATAACATTAAATGCTATGCAACCTTAATTTGGAGAAACACTCAACATATAAATATCATTTTGAGGCTCGTGAAGACATCTAAAGAACCACAAGACATCCTCACCAATATGCACCGATTCTAAAGCATGTGAGAGTATTGGCCAAATCAATAACATTCAATGTTAAGTGCAACTATCGCTTTGAAACCCTAACCCCTTAACCTACCTCTCGTTGGCTCGTGAAGGGCAACTAATGGATATTAGTGTATCTAAAGCTAAGAATACACTAAACTCCTAAAAGCTTGCCAAGCATTACTAAGAAAGTAAATCAAAAAGCTAAAAACCTAGAGTTGAAGATTTTGGGAACCAAAATGACAAAACCTCGGTCGCATGAAAGGGTGGGGAACCACCAAAGAACTTTAAAGATCTCACCCCCGGTGCCACTTTACTTCAAGAAGGGAAGTGGGAGCGGCCGCTCATCCTCCAAGTGTTGTCATCCGAGGTGTTTGGCAACCAAGAAAGGGAGAGAAAGAGGAGAGAGAAGAGAGAAAATCGAAAGAAATGAAAGCCGCAAGATATTTACTCGAAAGATTAAAGCTGTGGTTACAAACTTATATAGGCTTATATAGCCAACCCAAATGTATTATGAAAATACAAGAAAGCCTAACATTTTGGCTAAATTCAAGGGCAAGGGAGTAATACACCAAAAAATGAAGTCGGTTAGCATTAATTGCAAAAGCATGACAAGGCAATGGATTTCGCTAATGCTCAAAAATTTCGCTAGTTAGCGAAACCACCAAGAGATATGAATCATGAATTTTCGCTAGGCAAAGGGTACTCGCTTACATAGCTTAAATTTCGCTAGCTTAGCTTGGGGCCTCTGTGAGTAGCGAAATGCATAATTTCGCTTAGGAATAGTGACATTGGCCAGCCAGCGAAATTACAAGAGATAGCGAAATTGAGAAATTTCGCTATCCACGTGAATTCTCGGCTAGCCTAGCCAAAAGTCCGTGCCTCTCCCCCGGCGGGCCACCGGTCTCCATTGGCCACCGTTCCTCGTCGGCTTCTTCCATTTTCTTCCCCGCTTCATTTTTCTCTCACTTTTCTTCTCTTCTTTCCTCTTAGTCTCGATCTATGATGTTGAGTTTGACTCGAATTCTTCGTGTCGATCGACCTCAACACTTGGCATGATTATCTCACAAAAACTGCAAAAATTGCCACAAACGCGCATCGTTGAATAATAGGGACCTTAATATGTAATTGTTAATTACAACACTAGTACACAAAAAGCGCTCAAAACCTATTAAAAATGTGGTTCAAAATAAGACTTTTGGCACTAATCACACCCCCTTAACCCACACATTGCTAGTCCCGTAGCAATGAAAGTTAAAAGCAGAAAGAAAGAGCATACAAAAGATAACAAAAATTATGCCGCACAAAAAAGGTCAGAGTTCAAAAGGTTGTGAAGAAGTACGCCGAATCTAAGTAAGAATCACATCAAAGTCGTGTCCAATAACTATCATGAAAGAATAAATACCATACAAAAATTGAGTATCAAAAGAGTCTCCATCTCGAATCAACTAGAAACTTCCACCAAAATCTAAGTGTTTATTTGATTAGCTTCAACAATAAACCGCAAACCGCACTCTCCCAACCCAGCTGCTACTACCACCGACTCCAGCATGCCAACCAACTTAAATAGATCGTGACCCACCTCTTATTCCAATAATTCTTTGGCGCTTGTAGGGCAATGCTGAGGAATCGACCACCAAAGTCCATGTAATCTGGATCTACCGAGACTCCCAACCACCAAGGTTTAGGGCACCAAGTCATAAGGATCTTTCAACCACTAACTCTTTCAGTTTCACCTCGACTCCGACGATTTCGAGACTCCAGCACCTACAACTTGCTAAACTCCACCCATCCACCCATGTAGCTTAACCTCTAAGTTTCGGTGACTCCCCAACCGCTGAAGGTTTAGGGCACCGGGCTTTGTAAAGGCTGCCATATACCCTGACCGCGCTCTGCCACAAGAAATGGGTCAAGTAATTTTGCCTTTTCTTTCTTTTTCCTTTCATTTCTTTTCTTTTCTTTTTCTTTTTCCACAGAGTGTCCTAACCTATTAAAGGTCAATGAAACTAGGTAGGTTATGCAAAATAAAGGAGGTTGCATGCTTAGCCTATCAATGAAATCTAATGCGCTTTGTGTGGTTAGCCAAGGTGGAAGAAAAGGTCCAAAATCAATAAGAATTCAACTAATCATTCACTAACTAAGCATGGAACCAATCTAACATCAATAGAATTGGACAAAGCTTCAATTTTTCAAACCAATGTGTTAGCAAAACCATAAAAAAGTTTGGTTACAAATGGGTCCAGATTTGAAAAAGAAGTTGTTTAAGATAACAGCCTTATGTGGGGGACCCAAAGAAGCTAATGAACATCATGCCAAAATGGGGCTTGCAATAAAATAATAACAAAGGGCAACAAAATCCACTTCCTTCGCTAATTCTCCCCCCCAACCCAAACATCTTGGTGTCCGAAATGGGGCTCGAAATGGAAATGTAGAGAAGGAAGCAGCATCTATGACTATAAGATGATCATTTATGGATAGAGACTCCTCACAAGCTTTCCATCACCTTATTCACTCCGCTTCGGGCCAAATAAACAAAGTTAGGAGAAGAAAAGAGAGGAAAAAAAGTGACCAGTTGGACCGTTTAAATTACACTTTCACAAAAAATTCAAAAATGTTCTTTCTGGCCATATTTGGATTCTACACTCTCTAAGATTTCCAACGGTACCAAGAACGCTTAAAACGGAGTTCGGATGAAAAAGTTATGCGCGAAACAAAATTGAGTCAAAGCGTAGGATTTGCAGGATTGCGAGAATTTCGTTTGAGATGCGAAAATTTGCAATCTTAGAAAATTTACGCAATCTTGCTTGAATTTTCAATTTAAATGAACACAAGAATTTTCGCTAGACATGTTTGTGAAATTTTGCGTACAGCTACTCACACAAAATTTCGCTAAAGTGTGTGAAGTTAGCTATTCAGCGAATTTTTGCCCAATTTTAAGCTATCAGTGAATTTTCTTGATTGGCTACAATTGCGAATTTCGCAATGGTTGCGAAAGGTTATTTACAACTCTAGTTGTTGATTTCTTCACCGATCAGGTTTAGAAATTTAGAACATAGCTAAAATTTACACACAAGCGCAAAAATTAACACAAGAAAAATTAGGAAGATTAGGAAAAGCAAAAATTAATTTAAAAACATAAAATTAACTAAAATAAAATAAAACAAAACAAGAAAAATTAAACAAAAGTGGGGAGGGAAGCTTAAAATGCCTGGTCAGGGTGCTCAAACCCGAGCGACACCGAACCAACCATTGTATATCACCGATATCATTGCGCCTGCGCTGATGTAATTGTGACACTCTGTCTTTTTATAATTTTTAATATCTTGAAGTTTAACATGGCATCTCTGATGATGAGTTGGACTTATGGTTCCCAGGAGGCAGTCTTCTTGGTTTTTGAGTTGTTCTGCGGCGTGAGCGGTGTACACTTGGTCATCGAGGGACGCTCTTGGCGGTGGGTTTAATTGGTTTGGGTAGTGGCGGTGAGGGTTGTTCAAGGAATTGGTGATGGGTGGGTTCTTGGGGCTCTTCCCCACTGTTTCATATCCCTTTGCTCTTCTCGGTCAATGGGAAGGTTGCTTCCCTTCCCTTCTCCCATAGGCAAATAAGCGGCTGTGAGGGATTCAAAAATTTTCCACGAGGCTTTCTTGTAGCTGCTGTAGGCACGGTTCCTCTACCATGGTGCCACTTTGACCTCTCCTCATACGGTGGACATTGCTGGCGATCAATTGGAATTGATGGAATCTTCAGTTTGTCCATTCTTACCTCGAAATCATTGTTGGCCCCGTCTAATCTTTGGTCAGGGAATTCCCTCGGTATGGATTTTCCTCAATTGGGCATTGGATTCCTTTGTTCTACCGGCATCACCCTGTTTGGTAAGGTCACAGAGTGCTTGCTTTCGATTGGGGAGATTGGGCGTGGTGGTTGAGGCTGGGGAGACAGGCATCTTGTGGAGCGCATGCTGGGAGGGTCGCTCGTCGATGGTCTCTGTGGTCCCTCATGGACCTATATTCACTTGGGTTCCTCTTCTCATAGTTATTTTGCCATGGTATGAAGGTCTAGCAATCTATTGTCATATATGCCTAGGGTTTCTTTCCACCAAAATCTTTGTTCTGTTATTTTCTTTCCTAGAGTGTTCCATTTCTCTCGGTCGATTTTCCATGAACTGGCCAGTTGCCTTGATTTTTATCCAGCAAATGGATTCTGTATATAAATCATAGCTTTGCAAGAAAGCAGTCTAAATATTTGTTTTTTTTTTTTATGAAAATAATAAAAAAATGACAATGAAATATAAAAGCAATTCACAGTCACTTATGATGAGGTCACAAGTGTTCCCACGACTTCTCACTTGCACTAGGCTGCATCAAACAGCAGCGCCATTTTGGTCGTACCCCGGGACAGAGTGGCGGAATCAAATAAGTGCCCATGTCCGTAGTTCCTCCCTCTTCTTGTAGTCAAACTCTGCGGCATAAGCGGATCTAAAAATTCGAACTTTCTGAGGATGAGTTTTCTTAAATACAAATGATTTGGTGAAATCAGCCCAGTGAGTAAATTTGGATTTAGGGTTTAGTTAAAAGCAGGGGAAGTGGATGGTTACAGCGAAAATAAAATGAAGAAAAATAGAAAAAGAACTCAGCGAAGCATTGGGCCACTGGTTTTAAGGTCCTAGGCTAGCGAGAGGTCCCGATTAGTACCTAAGCGTTATGACAAAACAACCCTATAGTCACTTGGCATAACTTAGGATCTATGTTTAACAGCAAACCTCACCCTTGAAACAACTCCATTTGAGTCAATACGAGTAGCATGCGATTATGGCCACCTCTTATTTGATCTAACATTCAAATATCATCTCAGGAGGCTAATGCAAGACCATACAAACAGCGGTACATCTATCACTAATTATACTTTGTATCCACAAAGCATAAGAGAGTATTGGCGAATCAATAACGACAAATGCTATACGACCTAATTTGAGAAACACTAACATATAAATATCATTTTAGAGGCTCGTAAAGACCATCTAAGAACCACGATTACATCTCTCATCAATATGCCTTTGGATTCTAAAGCATAGGTATTGGCCAAATCAATAACATTTCAAATATTATCTGACACAACAGTTTGAAACCTAACCCCTTAACCTACCTCGGTAGCTCGTAAAGGGCAGCTAATGGATATAGTGTATCTAAAGCTGAAATACACTAAACAAAGCTTATGACATTGGCTAAGTAAATCAAAAGCTAAAACTAGGATTGAAGATTTAGAACCAAAGCCAATAAACTCTTGGCAGAGAACCTGACAACCTAAGATACTGACGATTTTACTTCAGAGAAGTAGTTTTGTACTCTCATCCTCAGGTTGTATGCATCCTTGGGAGGTGTTTATTTAACTCTTAAGAGGAGAAAAGAGGAGAAGAAGAGAAGAAAACTGAAAGAAAATGAAAATTGCATGAGATATTTCTTGAAAGATTAAAGTTAGGGTTACAAGCTTATAAGGTGGCTTCTGTAACCCCGAATGTATGAAAAATACAGAAAGCCTAACATTTTGGCTAATTCAGGGCAAGGGAGTAATACAAAAATGAAATCAGTTGGCATTAATTACAAAGCATGACAAGAAGGCGGTGGATTTCGCTAATGCTGAATTTAAGCTTTGGTCGTGACCACCCGAGATAAGCGAAATCATATATGAATTTTAAGCTAGCGTTAGCGATTTCGCTAATAAGCGAAATTTAGCTAACAGCGAAATTCTTGTGAGTAGCGAAAATGCATAATTTAGCTAGGAATAGTGACATTCGCTAATAGTGAAATTCACAAGAATAAACGAAATTGAGAAATTTGGCTATCTCTGATCTTCCTTCTTTAAGCGAAAAGAATCAATTTCTCTAAACTCTTGTTCCATTTTATTTCTGGTAGCTACTCTTTCATTTTCTTCCTGCTTCATTTTTCTTCCTTTTCTTCTCTTCTTTCCTCTTAGTCTACGATCTATGATGTTGAGTTTGACTCGAATTCTTGTTGCTTGGATCGACTCAACACTTTTGGCATGATTATCTCCTGGTATAAAGTACCACAAATGCGATCGTGGAATAATAGGGACCTGTATATGTAAATTGGGTTAATTACAACAATTAGTACAAATGGCGCTCAAACCTATTAAAATAGGGGTTCAAAATAGCACTTTAGGCGCACAATCAAAGAACTATAAATTACAAGTAAACACTTTCCGTATAACGCCCAAATACACAGATTTTATAATGGGGTATTATATATTAGGGTATAATTGAACATCTTTAGTTTTTTCTAAAGATTGTTAGACGAATGTGATTAAATGATTGTGAATGAAATAAACCGTGAAAAGAAAATATGGAAATTGAAATCGGGGACCTAAGGGTGATTGCAAATAAGTTTATATGTCTAAGTAGAAATAGGAGACTTAAATGAAAATAATAGAGAAATGGAAGGGACCTAAATATAAAAAAAATAAATGAAATAAAGAAAAAATAAAAATCAAAGGAAGGGCGTGTATCATAAGGAAGTGGGAGGAGGTTTCATCTTTTTAAATCACTATTTGATTTAAGTGATCATAGAAAAGAGAAAAAAGAGGAAATATGGGTATTTTAGAGTGAGCTCCTCACTTCTCTCTGGGATTTCCCAACATTCAGACCATAGGTCGAATGAAGAAACAAGAGGAAAGTGCTTTCTGTGACAGGCTGCAAATGGGGCGAATCGGGAGTTTCGACAACTCCAGAAGTAGGTCTTCCCTACTTGATGTTTCTACCCTATTTTCCACGTGTATTAGTCGCGTGGCGGGACCTTAGATCTGAATTTTGGGTAAGAAATAAGAGAATCGGGTAGTGAGTCATACATTAAGTTGTAGCCACATCGTAAGACTAGATGTTAGGTTTTTGAATCTCTTAATTTGGACCTCACCGTAAGACCAGTTATAGTCGCTTTTACTGATGTCAGCCCGGCTTAATATGGTGGTCGGTTCTGCAGGTGGTCAACTAAGCTGGACCTTAGAGCGGGTTTTTGATACAAGAAATAAAGGGGTGAAGTAAGTCATACGGGAAAGTGTAGCCACGTCGTGAACTTGATGTTAGGCTTTTAATTTCACGGTGGGACCCACCAGACCCATGGTCTTTTCATAAGACAATCGAAGTGGTGAGAGTGTTGTAAATTAAATCAGAGTGGGGTGAAGCGGGACCTCTCGTCTGCCGAGCTCAGCTCGTCATGCGGAGCTTAGCTGATGCGAGAATCGGCTCCTCCTGGCAAGTGAGCTCGTCAAGCCAATCTGACTTTCGTCGATCGAGTCGATATTCGGCCCAGTGCGCGCGAGCTCAACCCCGGAAGGTCCATATCTAACCCGTTTGAACTCCAGTTGCATTGGACTCTATGAAAGCCCATTGAATCAAGAATCCATCCATATGACTGGGAGATATATTAGATGTCAGACCGAGGTGTTAGACTGAGCTCCATCACGCCCGGAGGTGCAGCTCGTCGATCGGAATCGAGCTCATCTGTTGGCTGCGCATGACCACCTCTAGCGGAAGGTCATAACTAGCCGTGAACTCAGATTTGGGTGTTTGCCGGACTCTGCGGGGAAATCCATTGAGTCAAAATCCATCCATATGCCTTGGAAGATATTTAGATCTCTGATAGAAGTGTTGGTAGGCTCGTCATGATGCGATGTCGAGTTCGAATTGCGATCGTCGAAACGTTGTTGCGACCTCGACCGAAGGTCACTTAACTTCTTCCGTCGAACTCGATTCAAGTGTTTCTTGGACTCTGGAAGGCATTGAGTTAAGAATCATCCATATTCCTGAGAGATGTAAGATGTCGGACCGGTTTAGATTGATCTCGTAAGCCGGGTGACCATTGGTCGAATTCAAAACCGTCCAAGGTAGTGCGCCGCCGACCTCCAACCCGGAAGGTCATATTCTCGCCGTTGAACTCGGTTACGGTGCGGACTCTATGCGACCCATTGAGTCAGAATACATTCATATTCCTGAGGGTATGTTAGATGTCAGGCCGGGTGTTATATCAAGCTCGTCGATTGATTACATTTCGTGTCCGGTTCGAAGTCGGCTGGTTGGGTTGACTCGCCACGACCTCCGGCAGTCGCCATCTCAGCCGTCCGACCTCGGTCCCCGATTCTTGGACTCTATGGAAGCCATTGGAGTCAGGAGCGCATTCATATTCCTGAGGAGGATAGAAGATGTTTGACGGTGATAGATCGAGCTCATCCCGAGTCGAGTCAACAAGCCAGGTTCGGATTTGACTCGTATGACCTCCAAAGGTCATAACTCCTTCAACTCGAACCCTCAAGCCTGGTGTTCGACTCTATGGAAAGTCTACTGAGTCAAGAATTATCTATAGCTGTTGAATTTGGAAATCATATTAATCTCTTAAAATCAATCCTAACCAAAGCTAGTAGTACACACCTAATAATATTGTTCTTTAATGGTTTTGGGAATAGTGGACTCGATTTATGGCGAAAAGCCAAACTGAGATTGAGATTCCAAGGATTGGAATCAAAGTGCAAAGATTTTTGGGGTTTGTTCTACCAACTCCTATTCCTCGTTTCACGTTTTTACATGTTTGTTCTAAAAGCATATTGAATTGATTTAATTGATTTGAGAAAAGTGATTGTGAAATGTTTGCATATAAAAATTGCATGATTATTGAAAATAAACTGTTTATACAAGCGTACATATTTTACTATATTTTGCTATAAAAGATTTGAACGCCCTTAATAGAATGTTAACCGCTTATTTCAGATAAGGGATAGATCGTATACCAATAGGTCAAACAATAGCATCGCGAACTATTGATGTGCCACTCCGATCGCCAGCCTACCGGGACCGTATTTTAGTGTTCACTATTTGATTGTTTATAACCGGGCCAAGAGCAATGCGGGGACCGCATCAGGTTATAAAACCATGTGATACGGCCATACTTCAATGGATCAGGCCGAAGGACTCGATATCCTGTATATTTAAGACATAGTTAAATTCAAGCGTATGGGCATAATCGAATTGATCGCATAATCGAATTGATTTACAATCGAATTGGATTCGCATAATCGAATTGAATTTCGTAATCAATTCGATTTGTAGAACTGAATCGAATTTAGAGCATAATTGAATTGGATTCGAGATTGCAAATATTGAATATGAAAGTGTATTTTTTGATGATCACGAACTCCCGATTAATTGTATATGTCGCTATGTATCGTATTTATATTGATCATTCATAATGATTTGAAAGTTTTGAATTGTTAAATTGCATAATGTGATTAAACCGAAATCGGTGGAATGATTTGTGGAGTAGAACCACTAAGCATGAAAATGCTACGTATTGTTTTACCAATGCGCAGGTACCGAAAGTGATGTATAGTGATCAAAAAGCTTTAACTCCAAGATCGAGGAGCCGCCGAAGTCATAAAGAAGGAAATTTGAGTATGCCCGGTTACGTGCACTCATTTCATGTTTTCTCGATATGGATATTATGTAGAAACACTTGAACTGAACATCTATTTTAGTAAATCATTTTGAAAAGTGCTTGAATGCCTCATTGTAAATGTATTTTGTTAAATATAAATGCTTACGGGCTTGCCTCAAATTTTGAAATCGCTTCAAGCAGATAAGGATTTTCAATGATCGAGGATTTAGTGGCATCCCTGACTCGGCTCGATCCGCCCCAAACGGCTCTGCCTGGCCTGCAAGGAGCGCCCACAACTTTATTTGCATCGCAGCCTAGGTTTAGCGCCTACAAAATGATTTTAAATTTTTTTTGCAAATGATTTGAAATTGTTTGTAAATGATTTTGAAATCGTGTATAACATGCATTTCCCATTTTCATATTAAGGATGACATGATCGACGCGAATCTTGTCGTGGTCTTAATAGGGATAAGTATGGACAGCCGGCTCTCAGTGGTCGAGCATGACCAGGATTCCGCCTGGGAACCCGCTTAGTGTGGAAGGTGGGTAAGCATCCCCATTCTTCACCAATGAACAACCAGAATAAGTGGCAGGAGGTACCACGGTATCCTCCAAATAGCCTAGTTCAAGCATCGCAAAGAGCCGGCAACCACCGCACTGTTCCAGAAGCGACGCCATCGGTGAGAATGGCAAAGTACCGACTGGTAGATTTTATGGGAAAGAAAGATGACGAGCCTTCTATGGCAGAAAATTGGCCTCGAGAAATCGAAGCTAATGCTTGTGCAAATGCATTGTACAACCGGAAGAGAAGTTGGAATGCATGCCCATTACTGTGATTTAGGTTTATTGCAGTGGGTTTCCGTGACCAGGACTGCACCACCAGAGAGAGTTACATGGGAGTTCTTCTTGGATGAGTTCAAGAAGCACTATGTGGGTCGCATTTATCTGAACAACATGAGACGGGAGTTTCATAATCTGAAGCAAAGACAAAGGAGTGTGACCGAATATCAAAGAGAATTCATACTATTGAAAGCAAGTATGCTCCCGAGGTATCAGGAGTGAGGGGAAGAAAAGTGCCGTAGGTTTGAAGATCTGCCTTAATGACCATATTCGAGCCCATGTCACGCATTTTTGCCACGAGGATTTCTCCAAAATCGCGTGATATGTACGAATGTGGAAAGAGTAAAGAAAGATAAAAAGAGAGAAAGGATAAAAGACAAGGAAAGAAAAATCCAGTCACCAAATTAAGAACAACAAAGAAGGAAGAAATTAAGGGGACCAGGTTCAATCACCCCATAGCACTGTGCTACCGGTAGGAATACTAGCCTCACTAACACCATCATGAGTACACCAGGAGGTCCTTCTAGAGGATGACAGCTCATTGCTCCATTGTGGGAGAATCATAGCAGAATGTCGAGACTTACAAAGTTTTTCTGTTTGATTTGTGGATCCAAAGAGCATCGAGCAAGAGATCGGTCTCTGAGCTCGCTCATTTACGCAGACCACGCATCGGGGTACAAATTTGTCACAAAAGGCAACAAGAGTGTTGCATCACCTAGTGTTCCGGCAGACAAGGACACAACCGGGTAAGCAAGATGGTCGTGTCTACTAGAGCATATGCAATGAACGCAAAGGGAAGATACCGATGTCTGGAAGGGGATAATCGGTAATTTCACTATCTTCGGCTACTATCAGGTACGCATTGATGTATCCAGATCGACTCATTCATGCATATGTACGACATACCCAACTTAGGTAAATTGTTTGAGGAGTGAAACCGAAAGTAATGACATCTTGGTGACGAACCCGCTTGGCCATAGTGTTATCAGGGAACAGAGATATAGAGATCGGGTCCCATCAAAATGACGAGTATGAATTTCGGAGACTGACTGTTATCCCGTGAGCTCATAGATATCGGGATGGATCGTCAGTCTCCAACACCGAGCGCATAGTTGACTGTAAATGAAAAAGAGTGACCTTGAGGACACCGAATGAAGATGAAGTAACTTCACCTGAGAGGTCAAATTACCTAATTAATGTGATATCCGCAGCCCACCGTAAAACAATGGCGCGGGAAGGAGGCGGTGCCTACTCGCTTGATGGATTGATATGGTAAAGGCAAGGCCTAGTGTATCCGATATCCCTACTGTTAGCGACTTTCCGATGTGTTTCCTAAGAGTTATTTCAGATTGGCTCCCCACATGTGGAGATTGAGTTTGCTATTGACGCGAAAATTGTGTGCCACACCAAGATCCATTACACCGCATTTAATGGCTCCACTGTGAGCTAAAGGACTTGAAATTGCGCTTGCAAGAACTACTAGGAAAAGGATTTATTCACCAAGTGTATCACCATGGGGAGCCCCGTGCTTTTTGTTAAAAAGAAAGATGAAGACTTCACATGTATCGATTATAGACAATTGAACAAGCAATAAAGAAAGAATAAATATCCGTTACCTAGAACTGATGATTCGTTTGACTAGACTAAAAGGTGCAAGCATCTTTTCGAAGATTGACTTGCGATCCGGGTAACACGTTGAGAATTGCATGCCATGTGCATAAGACAAGATTTAGACGCGATATGGACATTATGAGCCCTTGTAATGCCGCTTAGATCGACAAATGCTCCACGGCCATGGACCTAATGAATCGCGGTTTTCCGACCGTGATGTGGATCGGGCTTGTCGTAGTGTTCATAGACGGCATTCTTGTGTATTCAAAGATCACGAAGTCATGACACACACCTTAGAGTAGTGTTAGACTTCAGAAAGAGCAGCTTGTATGCAAACTGGAGCGTAAGTGTGAGTTTCGAAGAATGAAGTGTCCTTTCTAGTAGCATGTAGTATCGAAAGAAGGAATCAGTAGATCCAAAGAAAATAGAAGTGGTTGTTGAATGGAAGCCACCTAGAAATGTTACGTATGCATAGCTTCCGGGACTAGCAGGATACTACAAGAAGATTCAAGTATGGAGTTTCTATGACTCCGCAAATTTCCTGATGACGAGATTGCTCCAAAATGTAAAGTATGAATGGAGTGAAAAATGTCAAAGAAGTTTTGGATAAGTTGAGTTACGTTTAACCGAGGTTCTAGTTTACTCAACCGACCGGGCGGTAGAGAATATGTGATTTTTAAGGATGTCGCTAATGACTCGATGTGTCTTAATGCAAGAGGGTAAAGTGGTAGTCTATGCTTCAAGACAGTTGAAGCCGCATGAAAAGAACTACCCCACGCATGATTTGGAATTAGCCGCAATTGTATTTGCACTGAAAATTTGGAGACATTATTTGTATGGAGAGTAAAGGCTGTTTCATCTACACCGATCATAAGAGCCTTAAGTATTTTCGTCTCACAAATGAGAGCTTAACTCGAGGCAAACTAGATATGGAATTGAAAAGATTATGACTCCGTGATTGATTATCACCCGAGGCCAATGCAAGGCCACGCTGAGTAGAAAGTCAATACTAACGTCGAGCTGAATGCCCATTTGTCATTATACGACGATGGCAATTGTAGTGGCGAAATATAAGACCGATTATGGAATCATGCTAGAGGCACAAAAGAAAGATAAGAAAATTGCTGCCACGATAAATCAGATTGGAAATGGTAAAGAAACTGAGTTCACATTGAATGAAAATGGAGTTTTGTATTATAAGGATCGTTTGTGTAAATTGGACAGTAATGAATTGAGGAAATCCATACCAAAGAGGTACATGGGGCTGATCTGTTATCCATCCGTGTAGCACGTAAGACACGAGATTTAAAAATGTCATTCGTGGTCCCGGATGAAAAGAGATAAAGGTCGAATATGTAAACCAAGTGTTCGTGTAGTCAAAGAGTAAAGGCAGAAAGCACGGTCTCCTTCGGATTATCGCGTCTTCCTATTAGAATGAGTGTAAATCGGAATCAATCACCACATGGATTTTTGTGGTCAAGTTACCATTGATAAGGAGAAAGCATGACTCAGTTTGGGTCATAGTAGACCGATTAACCAAATCAGCTCACTTCCTACCAGTGAGAACCGACTATTCACTTGACAAGCTAGCAGAGATGTATATCAAGGAAATAGTTCTAGGTATACTGATTCTTATATCCATTATTTCAGATCGAGATCCGAGGTTTACTTCGAGATTTTGGGGAAAATTGCAAGAGGCTTGGGGCACCTTCGACCGAATTCTCGCATAACGTTCCACCTACGTAAACCGGGATGGACAATCCGAGAGAGCGATCCAAATTTCGAAGATATAAGAGTCATGATCGACCGAGGGTAGTCGGGATCGACACATTGCTTTAGTTGAATTTACGTGACAACAACAGCCAATCAAGTATCGGAATGGCGCCTTATGAGGCTTTATATGGGAGAAATGTAGAACATCGTTATGTCGGGACTAATTGAGCGAAAGGAAAGTAATTGGCCCCGACTTGATACAGAGACCTAAGCAAAAGTGAAATGATTAGAGAAAGATCAAGGTGGCCAACGATAGACAAAAATCATATGCCTAGCATGAAAAGAAAGATATTCGATATGAGATAGGCGAAAAGTGTTTTTGAGCATCTCCTCGAAGAAGGTGATGATTTAGGAAAAGGCAAGTCGGTTCTTAGATTTATCGTCCCTATGAAGTGATCGCGGGTCCAGCGGGCATATAGGATAGCATTACCCCGACTTGAAAAGATCCATAATGTATTTCATGTCCATGCTATTGAGGTACCGATCGACCACATGTAGTCTCTTCGAGACAATTGAGCCGAGCCTGATTTGACGATGAAGATAAGCACTGAGAGATTTTCGGCCGCGGTTGAAAGAATTACTAACAAGAAGATTCCGCTTTAGTCAAAGTGTCAGGAGGTCCATATACGGGAAAGTTCACTGGGAAAGTGAGGAAACGATGCGCAACAATATCCGTGAATCGTCGAATAAGGTAATTTCGAGGACGTAAATTTTTTTAGCTGGAGAGTTTCAGAACACTTAAAATACCCCCGAATTTTTATAATAAAATTTATTATATATTCGTATAATCGGGGCTAACTGGTTTTTTTTTTTCGGGAATTGTTAGACGAATATTGATTAAATGATATTGAATCCGAAATAAACCTAAGTGAAAAAGAGAAAATATGGAAATTGAAAATGGGACCTAAGGGTCAATTAAATAAGTTTATATGTCTAAGTGAAAATAGAGACTTAAATGAAAAAATAATAGAGAAATGGAGGGACCTAAATATAAAAAAAAATAAAGAAAAGAAGAAAAATCAAGGAAAGCGCTGTGGTATGAGAAAGTGGGAGGAAGTTTCCTCCTTAAAAATGACGAGTGATCCATAAGAAAAGGAAAAAGAGAAAATGAAGGTGATTTTAGAGTGAGAAGCTCTCACTTCTCTCTAGATTTCCAACGATCGGGCCAGGGTCCTAGGCGGGCTGAGGAAAGTCCTTCCTCGTGACAAGAGCTGCAAGTAGAGACCGAAATCGGGGGGTTTCGACAACTCCAAGAGGTAGGTCTTCCCCTACTTTGGTCATTTTCTACCCTAAGCTGCCACATTGTGATAGTGCGCATTATCTGTACCTTAGAGCTGAATTTTGGGTAAGAAATAAAGAGAATCGGGTAGTGCGTCCTTCTAGTAAGTTGTAGCCACATCAATGAACTTGATGTTAGGTTTTTGAATCTCTCAATTTGGACCTTCAGACTAAGTTATAGTCCTTTACTGAGGTCACTTAGCTCAATCTGGTCGTCGGCTTCGCTAATTCGTCAATCCAGCTGACCTTAGAATGGGTTTTTGAGTAAGAAATAAAGGGAATTCGGAAGTAAATCCTTCTGGTAAAGTGTAGCCACGTCCATGAACTTGATGTTAGGCTTTTTAATTTCTCAATTCGGACCCCTGTAGACCAAGTTATGGTCTTTTACTCATCACCAAATGGGCGAAGGGTCAGCCAGGTCGGCCCATAAAGGTCGTCAAATAGAGGTCGACGGACCTCGTCTGAAATCAGCTCGTCATACGGGCTCAGCTCGTCATGAGCCTCAACCCATTATTGTAGAAGCTTGGCTAAGTCTGAAGGCTCATTTCGTCTGAAGAGCTCATTAAGTGCATCAGTGGGCCTGTCCTTCGATCTTGTTCGTCGGTCAGGAGTCATTTCGTCGAAAGTGGCTGGCGCGCATGACCTCCAGCTTCGGAAGGTCATATCTCCTTCGTTTGAACTCCGATTTGGAGTGTGGACTCTATGGAAGCCCATGGTCAAAATCCATCCATATGCACGAGAAAGATATTAGATGCCAGACCCTGGGAGTGTTAAGTAATCTCACTTGATTGTAGCTTCGTCGATCAGAATCGGCTCGTCAAAATTATTTGCTCATGACCTCCAACGGAAGGATCTTATCCTTCTTTTGAACTCCGATTTGGGTGTTCTTGGACTCCATGAAGCGTGAGTCAAGAATCCATCCATATTCACGAGGAAGAATGTTAGATGTCAGACCGAGGTATTGGGCGAGGCTCATCGCCCCGGTCTTATTTCGTCGGTTCGAATTCATTTCGTCAGGCCCATTGCCATGACCTCAACCGGAAGAGTCATAACTTCTTCGTCGAACTCCGATTCAGTGTTCTTGGGACTCTGTAAATCCCATTGAGTCAAGAATCCATCCATATGCTGTGGAAGATATTAGATGTCAGACCCGGTGTGATTGGGCTGTCGCCGATTACGACAAATCGGTCGAATCGGCTCGTCAGGTATTGGCGCATGACCTCGACTTGAGTCATATCTCCTTCGTTGAACTCGATTTGGGTGTTCTTGGACTCTATGGAAAGCCCATTGAAGTCAAAGATACATTCATATTCTAAGGAGTATATTAGATGTTAGATCGAGGTGTTATATTGAGCTCGTCGGTCGGGTCAGCTCGTCGGTTGGAACAAGGCTCGATCCACGGAGTTGACTGCGCCGCACGTTCTCAGCCGGAAGGTCATATCTCCTTCGATCCGAACTCCGATTCGGGTGTTCTTGGACTCTATGGAAAGCCCATTGAGTCAAGAATACATTCATATTCTTGAGGAGGATAGAAGATGTTTGACCGAGGTGATAGATCGAGCTCGTCCAGGTCAAGTCAGCTCGTCAGTTCAGGATTTGACTACGTATGACCTCCAACTTCGGAAGGTCATAACTCCTTCGTCCGAACCCTGTTTCGGGTGTTCTTGGACTCTATGGAAAGACCATTGAGTCAAGAATTCATCTATATATAGCTTGTCAAATTTGGAAATCATATTAATCTCTGAAAATCAATCCTAACCAAAGCTACTAAATACATGCAAAATAATATTGTTCTTCATGGTTTTGGAATAGGGGCAGCGAGGGAGAAAGCCAAGCGAGATTGAGATTCGGGGATTGGAATCAAAGTGCAAAATATTTTGGGGTTTGTTCTACCAGCTCTATTATAGTTCAAGTTTTGCATGTTTGTTCTAAAGCATATTGAATTGATTTAATTGATTTGAGAAAAGTGATTGTGAAATGTTTGCATATAAAAATTGCATGATTATTGAAAATAGAAATTTGTTTATCTAGCGTACATATTGTACTATATTTGCTATAAAAGGAATTTGAACGCCCATAATAGAATGTTAACCGTTTATTTACGCGTGGGATAGATTGGTATACGATATGGTCAAACCGCGTCTTGCGAACTATTGATGTGTCACTCCGATCCAGCAGCCCGAGCGGGACCCCGTATGGTAGTGTTTGCTGTTTGATTGTTTATAACCCGGTCGTGACCGGCGGGGCAGATGCTGTGTTATAAAACCATGTGATCTTAGGCATGCGGCCAATGGGCCGTCACCGTGGCTTCCTGATATCTGTATATCGAAGAACCTTAGGATAAGTCGTTAAGGGCATATTGAATTGATTAGCATACGCGAATTGATTTGCATAAGCGAATTGATCACTAAGTGAATTGAATTCAGGAAGCCAGATTGATTTACGGTAGGCGAATTTGTGAGCATAATTAGATTGATTTGAGATGCGAAATATTGAATATGAAAGTGTATTTTTTGGATGATCAATGAACCACTGATTAATTATTATATAAAACAAGTATATGTATCGTATTTATATTGATCATCCATAATGATTTGGATTTTGAATTGTTAAATTGCATAATGTGGTCATGAAATTGAGAATGGATTTGTATAGAACCACTAAGCATAGAAAATGCTTGGCGTATTGTTTTACCAATGCGCAGTGCAGTGATAGATAGTGATCAAAAAGCGGACCCAGATCAGGGGCGTCGAGTCATAAAGAAGGAAATTTCGGGTATGCTCCGACATGTACCTCATTATATTTTCTTTTGGATATAAGGATATTATGTAGAAACAATTTGAACTTGAACATCTATTTTAGTAAATCATTTTGAAAAACTTGAATACCTTCACATTTATAATCTATTTTTGTTCAATATAAATGTTTATGGGCTTGCTCAAATTTGTCCTTCATAAAGATATGATTTTGAATGATTGAGTGATTTTATTGGCATCCCAGGACTGGTTCGGATCCGCTAAGCGGGTGAATTGGGTAGAGGCGCCACGACCATCCTTGCCTTTACTCTTACAAACTAGTCATGACTACATGTTGAGCTTCAAACCTACTTTATTCTAAAAACACTAACAAACAAAGTTAAAACACCACTAGGATTTTCAACCCAGAAGTCAAAAACATAAACAAATAAAATAACTAAAAATAGACAAAGGAAGAGAGAGTGGATAGAATCCTTATTACTTAGCATGGGTCGCCTCCCAAGAAGCTACTCTATTTTTAGAGTCCAACTAGACTCATTGGAAAAGTACTAGTGCTTCCATTTGACCAATCATCCATCTTGGACAACACTTCCTCTTCATAACCATTCAGCTCAAGGATAATTTCTTCCATAGTTTGAATGGGGGAAAGAAACTCATAATCCCCTTTAATTGTGGCTAGTAATTCAACCCAAATTTCTTCAAAATAGTTGCCTTTATGTGATGCAAATGCTACTTACATCTATGAATAAGGGGGACTCTTCAAACATGTGCCCTTTTAATAGAAGCAAGCTACAAATCATTATGCACATGCTTCTTTCTTGCTCCATCAAAGGTAATGGTTGGTTGAGATTGAACTTTGCTTTCTCCTCACCCACAAGCAAGGTGAGCTCCCCCTTGTTGATGTCAATCCATGCTTGGCTTGAGGAAGGAAGCGGTCTTCTTAATATATGAGAATTTTGTAGATCATCTTTAATGCCCCAAGTCACAAAATCCATGGGGAGGGTAAAAGTGTCAATCTTCACCAAGACATTTTCAATAGCCATCACTTGTAACATCCCAAAAATAGCCTTTTCAGTTTATTATTTTACTTTATAGCATTTTTTTCTATTATAATTTTTTTTATTCGATATTTTATTGGTTTTAAGTGATAAAATAGAGGTTTTTAAAGTGAGAATTTGCATAGTGGATTAGTGCACCCCAAATTAAGCCCTAGTAGTTTAATGATATGTTTAGGATACAACACAAGTTAAAATAAAATCGGAATTAATACAAGAGTCAAGGTTAAATTGGTAAAATATCAAAATGAGGACCCAAAGGTCATAAATGAAGAAGAGTATATGCCAAAGTAGAAAGGTGATAAGTTGTTATGCAAATGAAATAGAAATGAATGGCTTTAATGCAAAAATGAAAAAAGAAAGCCAAAAAGGGGAAGGCCAAACAAGGCCTTATACAAGATGAGAATAAGACCAAATTTGGTCTAGTGAAATGAGATCATTTCTCATTTGGGCAAAAGGGGAGCTAGGGCTACGGTTGAGAGAGGGGGAGAAGCCATCTTTGGACTCTACTTGTTCTTGAAGAGGAAGGAAGAAGGAAAGCTAGAGGAGTGTTCAAAAAGATTAAGATATGGATACTTGTCTAACTTTGGGTATGGATTCACCCATTTGCTTATTAGGAACCCTCCTAACTCCCTCTTTGATTGTGTTTGGATTGGTAAAACCATAAGTTAGTATATATATGTTTGAGTTATAGTTCAAGCAACCTTTTTGTTTTGATTAGGATTGGTTTTGAGGAATTTTTGTATAAAGGAAATGTTGGGGTTTTAGGGGAGATGTTGTCAAAACTTTTCGAAAACCCATGTTTTTGTTTTGGCCATAACTTGGCCATTGCTCTTCTAAATTGAGTGATTAAAATTTCTGGGTAAACTAGACTTCTAGGAGAGAAAAAAATCCTTGAAATAAGTGTATTCAAATTTTGACCCCATTTGACTCATAAATTTGTCAAAGTGAAGCTCTTTTTTCGAGAAAATTCTGGATTACGTTTTGAGTACGAGTTTTGGTGCGGTTTGGTGTTTGGGCCATGGTTGAGTTTCGGCTCATCCGATTGAGTGATTCAAATTTCCGGGTAAACTAGACTTCTAGGAGAAAAAATTATTTGAAATAAGTGTATTCAAATTTAGACCCCATTGGACCCATAAATTCGTCAAAGTGAAGTTCTATTTTCGGGCAAATTCTGGAATCGTTTTGAAAATAGAGTAGTCCCGGTTGTTTAAGACATATCTTGAGTTTCGATGCTCCAAATTGGATGATTCCAATTTCTAAATAAAATATATTTATAAAGGAATAATGGACTTGAAGGAATTTAGGTAACATATGGTTCATTTGTTCCCAAAAAATTTTACAAGTGAAGGTGTATTGGGTAGAAATCAACCCTAACCAAAAACACTAGCTTGTATGACTGATTTTTGATAGGCCACGTGCGTGTGTGAGTTAAATTCGCCTACTGTGCGCAAGTGCACACGTCGTATACAAGTAATAAAGTAGTGAGTGAGTTATCGTTCCCTCGAGGAATGAGCCTATTAAGTACCAATTCTAGTTTAGTCTTACTCTATTCGGATAATTTAAAAGTATTTATGATTTAATTAAACTAAAAAGTAAAATATATATAAAAATAAAATACTAGGGTTTCGATTTCACCTAGCTACATCAGAAGGATGTTTCGCAAAAAATCATTTAATTGTTTTGAGAGCCTTTATTGATGACGGGTTAATCTTATGTAAATGTTGATCTATATAGAACATCGGCACCCTATCCCAGTAGGTCATATTGCATCTACGCACTCAAACCCTAGAACTCTAGGATGCATTAGTATCGACCCTCAATGCCACGTATAAAACCACAGTATCTCTACTCTATGATTGATCATACGAAATCTTATTCATGTCCCTAGGGTTTATCATCTCTCGATCTCAAAACCATAGCCTAAGCATGCCTATGTTGATTAAGTACAAGCATGGAATTAGAATGGAGAATAAGACATTCAATAATAGCAAAGAAACTGAATTAAATAATTAAAACTAAAATTAATCCATGGTATGTAGCAAGGTTACATCAAAACCCTAGAAACCAATCTAAAACATTCTAAAAGGAAAAACAAGGAAAAACAAAGAAAAGGGAAGAGAAAACTAGGGCAAAATGATGGCTAGCGTCGTCTCCTCGATCTCTCCTTGGCTTGCAAGCCGTCTTCAAACCCTAGGCTCTCCTCCCCAAGAGCCCAAAGGTGTCTCCACGCCTATCTCTCCCTTTCTCCCCTCCAAAAGCTCCCAATTATGTCTCCCGAGGTCCCATTTATAGCCCTCACTCAAACCCCCGTGAATTGGCCTTGAAATAGACCAAAATAGGGCTCATATTCGTTGCCCTGCTTGAATTGGTAAATCCACGCTGGTGCATGGAAAGCACCGAGAAGAAAATCACTCTCGGGCACATTTGGGCATAGGATGCATGCAGCGGCGTGGCAGACTGTGTTGTTTTATCTCTTCACGTCTTTAAGCGGCCATAACTCTCTCACCCAGAGACTCGAATTGCACATTCTTGGACTCTGAAGATCTTGAAGTCAGGAATCCTTACATACCAAGAACAGCTCCATCCAGATGTCATTTATAAATTTAAAATGCACTAGAATAGAACTGGTTGGTTGCTGTGTTCTGCAGTCCTTCCTTGTTTTTGCTCCGACTTCCCAGTGCGTATCTCCTCATCCAGTTCAGTGTAGGTGATATTGGTCTTGTTGGAGAGCTTGTGAAGTCTAGAATGTAGTTCTGGGTATTTTAGAGCCATTTGATTTCCCCATTAATACAGAAAAACTGAAAGGTCAAATCTGTTGTGCTCTATTTGCTGATTTTCCAATTTTTCGTTGTGTCTTCGCTCCAAATTCGCACCACCCCGCCAAATGGATCACCTAATCATAAATATGAACATTTAGATCATTAGGGCACTTATTTGACATAAAAACATTACTAAAACTATGAAAAGATTAGGTTTGTAATGAGTATTTTATATACTCATCACACCCCCAAACTTAAATTCTTGCTTGTCCCCAAGCAAGAGACTGACTCTAAACAAGCAAAATTGAAAATAACATGAACAACTAACAATGAGATAAGTGTGATAACAAGATGCTAAATGGAAGAGTCGCTATGAACACAATTTATCAATATGAGCACTTTCAGCAAAATTTAGGGTCCTTAAATTTTTAAATTTTCTAAGAACATATTCAAGCAAAGCATGGTGAGCAAAGAAAGTCGACCCCAAGTTCTCAATGACTTTTCCCAAGAGTCTAAGTGCGAATGCTGACATGATCTCGAGTGTATAGCAAGGTCTTAGTGCCTCAATCCTAAGTTCAACTCCTTGTTGGAAAAGCTAACAAAGAAAGGATAGGAACACTTTTGCTTTTTATTTAGACCTAAAGCATCTAAGATTACTTAAGTACTAAGCGAAGAAAACCGATTGCCAAAAGTTTTAGATGAGTGTTCTGTAAACGGGGATCCATTGGTGACTCCCAACCAGTTGATTAAGGGCACCGGGCATTCAATTCCTTCAGCTTCACCTGACGCTCAAGAAAGCCGACTCAAAGGCCGCAGGTTGTGGGAATGATCCATCTTTTTTGTCCCGTAGCGAGAGCGTTAAGTCAATGACTCCCGACCAGTTGGCTCAGGGCATTAGGCTTTGAAAGGCCCCTCGGACTTTGCCCAGGATTCGATTGGATAGTCCCACTTATTCTATTCACAAGCAACTTTTGACATTTTTCTTTTCTTTGTTTTTTTTTTCTTTTTTTTTTTTTTATAATTGAAAGTGATTTGGGGCTCAATGGCAATCCTCTTTTGCAAAGGTGTCCCATCACCTAGGTGGTTAGAATCTTCCAAGGCTAGTTGAATTCAAGATAAAGGGTTTTTGTAAGGTATACAAAGGGACCAATAATTGTGTGTGTGTGATAGATTCCTTGAGAAATAGTTTCTTGAAGTGCAAGAGAGGTGACTAAGCTAAGTCACCCATACCTGGCACAAACACATAATTCGGATCATTTACAAACATAGGGAGTCAAATCCATTTTACTATTGCTCTTTTTCAAATGTTTGTGTTCAAAATGACATACATTAGCTAACAAGGCATCAAACTTACTTATGAGACACGAAACAACCAAAAGAAAGAGCAGAAAGCACATGCAAATAACAACAACAACTAGTGTTCACCTCAAGTCCTAGATCAATTAAATGCATAAGTATCTATGGAATTTAGCCCATTTCCTCGATTATACAATTCCTCAAAACAATCATTCATACATCAACAGTATTGTCATCATAGCATGAAAAACATTCTCAGAAACACACAACCAAAGCAAGTGTAATAATATAATTCCTCATCCCACATCACCCCAAAACTTAGCCGGAACACTACCCCCAATAAGACATGAAATTGAAAAATATAAGAGATGTACTTCCCTAAGGGTGAGGTGGAAATGGCTCCCATGGTTGCAATGCTGGAGGTGGATCTGTGGTGTTTAGGTGTTGGAAGGAGTGAGGCAGCTAGCGTTTAGCCCTTGCAAAACCTGAAATCACAGCTCAAGAAGGGAAACAAGATCAAAGCAAGAGACTTTATTCAAAGAAATTTATAACTAAATAAGGCAGTAAAATGAAGGAAAACATTACTAATATTGGGTTTGCCTCCCGAAGAGTACACCTTCGTTTTAGAGTCGGCTAAACTCAGCCAACCACGAATGGATGATGATCCAATCCTCCACCGACCCACAGAAGTGGAATTTGTGCTCAGTAAATACATTTGAGCTAATAGTTTTGAAGGTCGACATGCCTTCGAAGGGACTTAGTAGCTTTCTTCACCTTGGATGCTTGTCCATATTTATTTAATGTCCCCTCCACCTCAAAGATGTAAGGCTCTATCTTATTGTTCAACTCATGCATCTCCCCCTAAACAATCATCTCCAGAATTGTTTCAACTTTCTCTTTCTTTTCTTCCGGTTCCAGAGAAGTTGACTCTTTCTCTTCCTCAACAATCACATGTGGCTTCTTGGCATCCATCTCTTCTACATGTTCTTTTCTCCAACTAGTGGAAATACTCAAGGTGAAAGCTTCATAATGCTCTAACTCTTCTTCTTCTTTTAGGTTCACCTCAAGAGGAATAGGCAGACTCGCCTGTTGTTCTTCTAATAGCAACCTAGCCATTTGCCCAAGTTGCAGCTCCAAATTTCTAAGTTTAGCTGCTTGGTTTTGAATTTGTGTTGCTTGGCTCTAAAGGATTGTTGCTTGGCTTTGAAAGATTACTCTCGTCTTATCCATGACTTGGGCATGTGAGATTGCAAATTGTGCCAATCTCTCCTCAAGATGCATCCTCTTTTGAGAAGCGACCCGTTCAACTTCCACTTTGACCAATTCTTCTAGTGCTTCTTCAAGTTTTGCCTTCTTTTCTTCTGAAGGTTGGGGAACATTGAAATTTGAGTTCCATGAGAGGTGTGGGTGAGTTGCCATCTCGGGTGTATGTGTTCAAATACGGGTTCCCCATCTTGAACTTGCTCCGCTATGCATGTCACGAGTTCCATGGTGATATGCCCTTTGTTGAAGTTGTATTATTTGTAAATTGTTGAGATAGGAAATTGGTTTGAGTTGTTAAGTTGTTGATAGCATCCATTGTTATTCAAGCTCCTGCAAGACACAAAAAAAAGAAAAAAATAAAATAAATAAAATCAAAGTAAAATAATAAAATAAATAAACTAAAAAAATAAACTACACATATCCAAAAATAGAATCAAAGTATTCGAATCAATATCAATAGCTACACTCATTCGGCCTCCCGAAAACTTGATAGGCCACGTCAGTGTGTGAATTAAATTCGCCCTCTTGTCGCAAGTGCCTTGTGTCGTGTCTAAGTAATAAAGTAGTGAGTGAGTTATCGTTCCCTCTCGGGAATGAGCCTATTAAGTACCAAATTCTGGTTTGATCTTATACATTCGGATAATTTAAAAGTATTTATGAGATTTAATTAAAAATTTAAAAGTAAAGATATATAAAATAAAATACTAGGGTTTGATTTAAGCCTAGCTACATCAGAGATGTTTGTAAATCATTTAATGGTTTTCAAAGCCTTTATTGATAAGCGGAGTTAATCTTATGTAAATGTTGATCTCTCTCGAGCATCGGCACCTAGCCAAGAGTAGGTCATATGTAATCTACGCCTCGAGCCCTGGGGGCTCTAGGATGCATTAGTATCGGCCTCAAAATCTCCGTGCCAAAACCCGCAGTATCTACACTCTATGATTGATCATGCAAATCTTATTCATGTCCTTAGGGTTTATCATCTCTCGATCTCAAAACCATAGCCTAAGCATGCCTATGTTGATTAAGTATAATCATGGAATTAGAATGGAGATAAGACATTCAATAATAGCAAAGAAACTAAATTAAATAATTAAAACTAAAATTAATCCGTAATTACCGTAAGCAGGTTACATCAAAACCCAGCAGAAACCAATCTAAAACATTCTAAAGGAAAAACAAGAAAACAAAAGGAAAGAGAAAACTAGGGCAAAATGATGGCTCGCGTCGTCTCCTCGACAGTCTTTGCAACAGCTTGCGTCCGTATTCAAACCCCTGGCTCTCCTCCCAGAGCCTAAGGTGTCTCACGCTATCTCTCACTTTCCCCTCAGCTCTAATAATGTCTCAGAGTCCCGTTTATAGCCCTACTCAAATCCTTGGATGGAGCTTGAAATAGACCAAAATAGGGCTCATATTAAGTAGCCCACCTTGGTGCTTTGGAAATCCCATGCTGGTGCGTGGGAAGCACCAGAAAATCCTTCCTCGGGCGGGCGTAGGATCCCGCAGTTGCGTGGCGAGGGCGTGTTGTTTTTATCTCTTTTCTGTCTTTAAATGGGTCATAACTCTCTCACTGAACTTCCAGTGCATTTCTTGGACTCTACGGGAAAGATCTTGAAGTCGGGAATCCATACATACCAAGAACGGCTCCGTGAGGATGTCATTTTATAAATTTAAAATGCACTAGAATAGAACTGGTTGGTTGTTGTATTCTGCAGTCGCTTCCTTGTTTTTGCTCCGACTTCCCGAGTGCGCCCTCATCCGGATTCCGAAATGAGTGATCTTGGTCTTGTTGGAAATATTATGAAGTCTAGAATGTAGTTCTGGGTATTTTAGAGCCATTTGATTTCCCTATTAATACAGAAAAACTGAAAGGTCAAATCTGTTGTGCTCTGACTGGCGATTACCAATTTTTAGTTGTCTTCGCTCCAAATTCGCACCATCCCGCCAAATGGATCACCTAATCATAAATATGAACATTTAGATCATTAGGGCACTTCTTTGACATAAAAACATTACTAAAACTATGAAAAGATTAGGTTTGTAAAGAGTATTTTATATACTCATCAATTTTTCTTTGTTTGTTCTCTGATTGTGACGTAGTTGTGATGGATTAGGGGTTGATGATGATAAAACCTGACCTAAGATCGGGATTCCAAGGATAGGAGACCATAATCTACAACCTTTTTGGTTTGTTCTTCATACTTCTCTTCTTGTTTCAAGTTTTGTGTTTGTGTGTCAAACAAATCTGGAATGTTTGTTATGAAATATGCGTTTTTGGTTTGAACCAGTTAAATCTAAAATGTTTGACAAACATCTGCCTAACACGACACTAACACAACACGGTTTTTATGGGTTTAGGTTAAGTATAATCGTGTTTTGGTCATATTTGTGTTGACCCACCTAACACGTTTAATAAATGAATCATATTCGTGTTAACCTGTCTAACATGAATTTGACCTGAATTGACCCATTTAATTATTATATTAATTAATTAACCTATTTAATAAGTTATTTGTGTTAAATATGGATTATTAATTATAATTCCTATTAATTTAAATAATAAAATTAATAAACATGTTAAATTTAATAGGTTATTTGTGTTAAACATGCATGGATGATTAATTATAATTCTTATTATTTTAAATAATCAAATTAAATGGGTTAAGTTTGGGTTAGCGAATGTTGACACATTTATTATTCGTGTCGAGTTTGGGTTGGCGAATGTTGACATGATCCGTACATTGACATGACACGAACACCATCGACACGAATTGCCACCCCTATCTGCATATTTGCTTTTATTTGAACCATAAGTGAATTTGTTTGAGTGTTGGTTAATTGACTTATAAATGAACTATGTAGTGGCAAACATGACGGGGATTCAAACGAATCCATCGAGAATGTTAATTGTTTTGTGGAAATGAGAAAATGGTATTGTAAATGACTAATTATTAATGCCCTTAAGAGAATGTTAACCGTCATATTCGTGTTAGGGATAGATTGGTATATCCATAAGGGTCAATGTAGCAATACTGCGAACCAAATGATTTATAATGGCATATTGATCCGTAGCCTAACGAGACAGTATCGATAGTGTACACAAAATGCAAATGTAAAATAACCAGTCTGTAGCCCAGTAGGACAATACTTAGTTATTAAATGTTTTATACCAGCCTGCAGTCCAACGGGACTGTGTCAGTGATTCCGTTATCCTACGCACTGAAAGTTTCGATTAGATTCGTTTTAGGGCAAAATGAGTAATAATTGTGTGGATTGTGTGAATTGAGTTGTGACAAGAATAATAACACATGGGAGCATGAAAGATGAGAATTATTGTATTTCTATATTTGAGACAAAATGAAAGTATGTTAAACTACTATAAAATGGTATATTTATAAATATTGCATGGATCACATGAGTAAATGTTGAAAGGTTGTTTGGAAAATATGTTGAATGTTTTTGAGATTATTAAGTGATGCATATAACAAAAGTTAATTGTTGTGCATATATATATATGCTATAATTGTTTGAAATGAGAATAGAATGCAAGAACCACCCCAGCATGAAAATGTAGCCAGCGTTAGCTTTCAACGCCGCAGTCTTAGAGTGATAATGTGGGATAGAAGATGCCTTAAGCCCGAGTCATCATCAAATCATGCGATATAAGTAAATGCCTCCCATCTCATGCATACACTTCATTCCATGATATCCTTGTGACTACTTTGTATTGAAATCAAAAGACGTAAAGATCTTCATAAGAAGATTATATTTTAAATTTTTTTATCATGGAATGTACTTTACATTGTGGATTTTCAAAGATAAGAGGTGAACTCTGACAAATATTTTGTAAATGATTTGGAAAGGGCATGGAAATTCTGTTTTGTATAAATATTGTACTAAAGTATAGTTATGGGCCCTCTTGAAAAGATATAATGCATACTCCTTATATTAATGAATGTGAATAAGTAGTGATATCATATTCACATATATAAATATGATTAAATGGATATTAAATATCCTATCAAAAATGAGTATATGAAATGTGTTTCTGAGATAAAAATGGATTTAGTGGTCCCGTCTCTAGGTCGATCCAACCGTCGAGTCGAGTAGGACCAAGGGGCGGGCGTTACATCACTTGACTTTCTTCTTCAAGTTTTAGTTCATTGACTATGGGCTCTTCCATAATTGCATCATCAAGATCATTATTCTCATTCAAAGTTGGGCCTAAAAATTTTTCATACAAAGTAAAAGCCTCAATTTCGCACTCTCTCATACCTTCATCCTCTAAGTTGTTTTGGAGTGCATTGGTCTCAATTTCCAACTCATTTTCACTGTCTTCCATAGATTTCAGGCTAGGAAGTTCTTGCACATTGCTCAAAGGAGTATCCATGCATTCATTGGGATTTGTCGAAGTATTACTAGGAGAGGTCCTAGAAAATTGTTCCTTTAATGCTTAGACTAGTTGTCCCACTTGAGCTTCTAAGTTTTTCAATCTAGCTCTAGTGTTGACCTGGAAGGCATCTAAATCTGCAAATTTATGCTCATGAAGACTCATCATCTTCTTATTCTCAACCATGAAGGTCAACATTTGCTCCTAAAAAGGAGACAACTCTTCTTCCTCTTGAAATTTGCTCTTCCTTAGTAATTGATTTATTATCTTTCTCCTCAACCAATAGAGGTTCTTGGATTTCTTTTTTCAAATTTTGAAACACCAAGTTACATTCTCTTATGTCCTCTTCCAGCAAGGCATAAATCCCTTCATTATAATAAAAGTTGCTAGATTTGTTCCTTATAATTGTAACTTGAGTTTCCTTGACCTCTATCGTGGTTGACATATTTGGGTGCTCTTTGAGTTTGCTGATAATGAGAGCATCAATCTTCTACTCAAGTGCAGATACACACTCATCTACGGATAGAATGCTCATTGTTGCACAACACCCTCTTCACAAATAAAAAAAAATTAAAAAGAAAAACTTTAAAAAAAAAACAGTAAACATAATTTGAATAAAACAAAAATTAAAATACAATGTTCAAATTAGCAGTTTCCTCTATAGTTGGGATATTGATCTATAAACCTCTTACTTCGATCCCCAGCAATGGTACCAAAAACTTTTTAGGACCTTTTTGTGTATACCAAATCTGATCTAATAATCCATAGCAGCGATTCAAACCATTTCACTGAATCAATCCAACGAACACTGTTTTTTTTTTTTTCAACTACTAAGTTTTCTTAAAATTTATGTTTGGTCTTAATACCTGCAAGTGCACAGGTCGTACAAGTAATAAAGTCGATTTTTCAAGTCCGGATATCGTTCCCACAGAGATCGAAAAGAAAATCTATAGATCAACTACCCCTACTACTCAAGATCATCACTATTTGAACTTCTAAGTTTCTAAAGATGAGAATTAAACTAAAACTGAAATGTAGAAACTGAAATAACATAATGAAAAACAAAGAAAATCTACCAAATAACATATTTTGCTTAGACAGAATGCAACCTGGAGCCGGATCGTTGTTCTAATCATCGATTTATGTTAGGTTCTATAACAAATTTGTTATGGGTTTTGAATCCTAAACTTGTTCAAGAGCAAGGTAGTATAGCCTTGGAATACCTCCTGACACTATACATTTCACTGTTTAGAACACCTCATTCCTAAACTAGGTCAAAGGGTCTAAACAGCTACTTGTAGGATATGAATCCTCTTTTTATAGATCTAGATGATTTTCCTAAACCAGTACTTCTCAACCATTTCTCAAAACTGAAGTCTGCTTGCCCCCATAGACAAGATAACACAAGCCTCCTTCAAAGTAATCGGTACCGCAATCTGCAAGTTGGGCAAAATTCTCTCTTGATTAGGATCTTAGCAAACACGGGATCAAGATTGTTCTGTCGAACTGAGACAACACCTCTAAACATTAAACTGATAACTCAGTAGGTGGTCCTTGTGCCTCGAGAACACACTTCTGCTTTCACCCAGAAGGGAACCTTGAAGTCAGAGGTTAGAAAAATCACTTAATGATTTATCCAATTGACATTCAGAGTTTATTAGTTCTAAATATATCAACATCATACCCTAAGTTACTGCTCATTTGCTCTCAGGAATCTCCATCTCTATGTCACTCAAAGAGCCTATTGGAAATCAGAACGCATATACAACTCTATTCTGGGTATAATGCCCTTATATCAAGAACAATTCACTACATGAACATATACCAATTAAATCAGTCCGGTTTTCGAAACCCAAAATAGCATTTAAATACTACAAATCATAACCTGAACACCAAATACCTTCCTAGTAAGAGCTTAGCCTTCCATCACTAGTTCACAGACAATAATGACTAGTTAATCAAACAAATTCATTGAAGTTGTAAATAGAAACTGAAGAAAAAGGATTCCAAAAATAAATTCCAAAAAACCTTGAAGTTTAGACAAAAAATGGAACTAAATATTCATTGATCTCAACTCAAGATTACAACACACATCAACTATTTCAGTTCTAAGAAAAGGAAAATAAAATAAATACAAGAATAAAAGAAAAGAAATAAAATACAAAAATATAAATCTAAAAACATAAAATCTGCTCTACGCTACTCCTAAAAACAGCTGCTCTCCAACTCTAAAACTACTCCTATCTACTCCTTATTGCTTTCCTTTTTTTCCACACAACCCTAGGAGCTTCAATTAATAAGCCCCTAAGATTGGGCTCAAAAACGAGTTGAAAAAAGTGGACCTCGAAAAGCTAAAAACAGATTCTGCTCTAGTCGCGCTTGATGTCACGAGGTCGTGACATTGCTTCTGTGATGTCGTGGCTCCATTTTGGCGTCAAGACATTGGATTTTGGCTACACAATGTCGCCATTCTGATTGTTGATGTCTCGACATTAATCTAATGTCGCGACATTGCTGATGTGATGTTGTGACATTGCTTTTGGTGTTGAACATTCGATTCGCCGTTCGCAATGTCATGACTCTAAACGCCAGCCAAACGTGGACATCGTCTGATGTCGCTACCAATAAGTCGGCATATTGGAACCGTCTCCAACATTACAAATGCATATGATGTCGACTTAATCTTTCTGATGTCGCTGGCATTGATCTATCGTCGCGAATCCACGTCGCGAACATCGCGGACTTGATGTCGCACATCGACCCATGTCTTCATCACGCGCCCCATGTTCGATGTCACTTAATTCTACTTGTGATGTTGCGACATTGAGTCGATGTCGCAACATTGCTCAACTAATGTTGCTTGTTACTATTCTAAGTCTTGATGTCGCAACTTTGATCCCCAATGTCGCGACATTGGACTTTTTCACTGCAGTTTGATGCTTTTCCTTTCTTTTCTTCTTATTTTCTCTAAATTCTTGCAAAACACAAATTTGGGTTAAGACTCCATAATTTTGTATTAAATTGGACATTAAGCTCTAAAATATGCATGAAATTTTGGCTTCAAATTAGATGAGTTTTAGACTCATTAAACACCCCCAAACTTAAAGTTCTACTTGTCCCCAAGCAAAGAAAAGAATCAATGTTTGTCATCAAACAATTATGATTACTACCCAAATAGTGCTGATTCACGCACTTAACACTCCATGTTTTGAGCACTTTTTGTGTAGTAATCAGCCTAATTGACCCAATTGACATGTTAAGGACCTAGCAAGGCTACTAATCAAATTTTATGGCAAGTTTTGTTGTTTTCAAAGGCTATATATATTGAAGATAGGGATTCAGCTCAAGCATGAAGAACCCAATTGCGCTCAAAATGCAAGAGCATAGAAGAAGGCAGCGTACAAAGAAATAAAAGAGCAAAACTTGCCAATTTGCTGGCTGCGAATTTTCGCAGCCCCTACGAATTTCATACACAGCCGAAAATTCTACCACATTTGACTTTTGAGTTCTATTTCTTCCCAATTTCTCCCCATATAATAGTACTGGATTGTATATTTTGGTAATTTGTATTGACTTTGTGGTATGTAAGGTTCTGAAGACTTTTTGTAATGTGATTATTCAATTATTGAAATTTTTTTTTTTGGGAAGCTTGCTCAAGAAGCTCCGCTTTTCTTCATTTTCTCATTTTTTCCCTTTTTCTCACTAGCCAAACACTTCTAAGGATGATTTCAAAGTGATGAGTACAACCTCCTCCCTCTTTGAAGTAAGGGCAACAGCAAAGGAACCTACTAAGAAACCAAGGGTTTTCATGTTTTTAAAGCAAGTATTCACTGTCATTAATGGTTCTTTCCTTCAACTCTAGGTTTTGATCCCTTCAAGTCACCTTGAATGGTTGGTATTTAGTAAGCTCTCAAGGCTCATTGGATACTTAATGCTAGATCCAGTGATGTCCGTCAGTTATCACCTATGATCCATTGGAAGGTGAGTCAAGGAGACAAGTTTTTACCGACTGAGACCATTAATGGGAAGTGAATTCCATTTTCAAGGATATTTAATGAGGTCAGTTTTTATAGCTAAATGAAGAACTGATTCGAGAGATAACTATATGTTATCCTCCCCAATACGAGGAAAAGACTTGGAAAACCCCTTATTTGCCTAAGGAACCTAAGCCCAGTGACTCGATACTTCAAGGGACTTCTTTCCATATTTTAATCCATTTTATTTTCAGTTTTAACCATTAAAACCTACTCTTTTTATCACAACCCCAATATCCAAAATGAAATCACTAGCTTGGTTTCATTATCATCATTTCCACGAAGAAAACCCATCTCTGTGGACGATCCTAGAACCACTATACTATAGTAGCTATGCTATGCTATTATGAGGTATTAGGTTATAAATTTTGTTGATTAATACCCTACGGGCAATGAATCAAATGGCGTTGTTGCCGAGGATGGTGCCTTAGTGCAAATGACAATGTATTGAACACTTATGATCCTCATCACAAGCTCTGGTGAATTTTTTTTTTCTCTTATCATTCTTTCTAGCAGTTTACTGTTAGTTTGCTTAATTTCATTTCACCATTTATATTTTATTTTTAGCTAACATTAATCCTTTTTAGTAGAATTGTTTTTTTTTTTTTCTCTTTGGTGTTATCCTCTGCTTAGTAGGAGCTATGTTCAAGAGATTTAGAAATTAAGAAGGCAGATTAGTCAAAGTTAGTATTCCATAGGAATCAAATTCTGAATTGAACTTAAATTTAAACCCACTGGAACCTCCACCTGAAGAACAGCAGAGTTAGTAGGGAGTGGAAAGGAATCCCAAAGTATTTAGATCCATGAGGGACCACATATACCCTCCTCGGATGAGTGCACACTCCTACATATTGCCTCCAACTGAGCAGATAGTCATTAGGCCTCACCTTGTGCCACTCCTTCCCACTTTTCATGGCATGGGAGAGTGAGAACCCTTATTCATACATAAGGGGGGTTTGAAGAGGTCTGCAACACCTTCAAGTAGGAGACTGCCATTGTGGATTTAATGAGGCTTAAGCTTTTTCCTTTCACATTGAAGGATAAAGCAAAAATTTTACTCAACTCCCTAAGGTCAAGGAGCATTCAAAACTGGAGTGAGATGCAGGCTGAATTTTTGAAGAAATTCTTCCCTACCCATAAAACAAACAGCTTGAAGAGGCAGATTTCCAACTTCTTAGCCAATGAAAATGAAAATTTATATGCATGCTGGGAGAGATATATGGAAACACTCAATGCTTGTCCTCACCTTAGGTTTGAGACATGGCTATTGGTTAGCTATTTTTATGATGGTATTTCTCCTACATGAAGCAACTGCTAGAGACTATGTGTGGAGGAGACTTCATGAGCAAAAACCCAAAGGAAGCTTTGGATTTCCTGAGTTATGTAGCTAAAGCATCAAAAGGTTGGGATGAGCCTAACCCAAGGGAGATGGAAAGAATGAGACCTCATTCCAATACCAAGGGTAGCATGTACTCTCTTCCTGAAGACATGGACATGATAGCTAAAGTTTCAACTTTAGCCAGGAGATTGGAAGAATTGGAAATGAGAAAACTGCATGAGGTGTAGGCAATGATTGAGATTCCTGTGCCAAGTAAACCATGTTTCATTTGTCAGTCCTCTGAACATCTGGGGGAGCAATGTCTAACTATTCTAGCAATGAGGGAGATGTTTGTGGAGCAAGAAATATGTTGTTGGTCAATTCAAACCATCAACTAATGCACCATATGGCAACACTTACAACTCTAGTTGGAGAAATCACCCAAATCTCTCTTGGAAGCCAAAACCCTCACAGTATGCACCACCTGCTCCTCCACAATATGCTTCAACATCTCAGCCACCTCAACCACGGTCAACCTCTCTAGTGGAACAAGTCATCCTGAACCTTAACAAAGTGGTAGGTAACTTTATGGAATAGCAGAAAGCAGTCAATGCTCAATTGAATCAAAGAATTAATATTGTGGAAAGCACTCTGAACAAAAGAATAGATGGGCTCCAAAATGACATTGCTCAAAAAATAGATAACCTGCAGTATTCCATCTCAAGGCTCACCAATCAACACCAAGTGCAAGAAAAAGGGAAATTTCCCTCACAAACCCAACAGAATCTCAAAGGAGTCCACCAAATAGCCAGTGTCAGTGAACCTTGTAACGCCCTAAAAATACCATAACAGTTTCAGAACATGTTTAGGGTATAAAATAAAGTAAACGAAACTTTTCTGGAATTTAAATCCTAAGAACAAAAAAAAATAAAAAACCCAGAAAATTTACAAGAAGCCAAATAAATTTAGTAAAAATGTCAAATGGGGACCCAAGGGTCCTATATGAGGAGTGTAGTGTTAAAAATATGAATGAAATGAAATGAAATGAAATGAAAATGAATGTGAAATGAAGCTTTAAATGAGAATAATGAGAAATGGGAATTAGTGTGTAGGCTAAACAAGGCCTTATGAAGGATTCTGACTTAAGACCAAATTGGTCTTGTAAAAGGACATAACTCTCATTTGTGCATTTTAGGTTTGGAGAGAAAGAGAGACACGGACTGAGAGAGAAGAAGGAGAAGCCATTGTTGGTGATTTCTTGTCCATGTAAACAAGAGATGAAGTGACCAAGAAGGAGGAAGAAGAAAGAAAAGAGAAAAAGGGCTTAAAGGTAAGAAAAACTAAACCCTAACCTCTTTTTCTTGTGTTTGGATTTAGGGAAAAACCCTAATCTTATGTAAAGGTGATTTTGATCAAGTTAGGATCATTTTGGGTTGTGCTTGGTTGAGTTTGAAGGTATTGTTGATTGGTACATTTGGATTGGTTTTGAGGAATGTTTGTAAAAGGGAAATGTTGGGTTTTCAAAGGAAATACTGTCAAAATTTTGTCAAAATCTCTGTTCTTGTTTTGGCTATAAATTAAGTTATAATAATCCAAATGAAGTGATTCCAATTGGTAAAGAACCATAAGAGCTAGAGATAAAAATGTATAGAAGAGACTAGGAGCAAATTGTAGCTCTAAGGCTCCCAAATATGGGTTTAAAGGTGAGTTTCGGGTAGCTCAAGGGTATGCTCTGTTTTGGGTATAGTTGTGGTGTTTTGTCCCTAAGTTAAGTTTCAATCATCCAAATTGAGTGATCCAAAATTCTGGGTAAACTAGACTTCTAGGGGAATAATTTATAGGAAGTAAGTGTATGTAAATTGTAACCCCAAAAGTTCCCAAAAATCTGTCAAAGTGGAGCTATGTGAAGATTATGTTTTGCAAATTAGAGTAGTCTAGATGTAAAATGCAATAACTTGAGTTTTGGTGATCCAAATCATGATTCCACTGGAGCAAGAAACCTTAGAACCATAGCTTCAAATTAGTGAAGAAACCATTACCAATTTATGGAGTTAAGACCCCATAAATTGAAAAAACAACAGTGGGTGATCCAGTAAGCTGGGCATATCGACTAGTTTGGCATTGAAATGTCGTAACTTGAGTTTGGGTTATCCAAATGAGATGATTCCAATTCCTACTAAAAATAGAACTCCTAGAATAAATCGCATCAATATGTGATTGTCAGTCAGATGGAATATGGGCTAACGAGGAGGAAAGCCCGCATTGAAGTCGAGATTTCGAAGATTGAAATCAAAGCGACGATTTTTGGTTTGTTCTCAAACTCTCTCTCTATTTCTAAAATATTTGAATAATTACGAAATGATTTGAATTTTGTAAATGATTTTCAAGAAAGTGCATATTTATTTGTGTTTGAAATGATTTGTTTTAAGTGATTTAAGACAATTTCTTGTAAAACAAATTTGCATAAGAAAATTGCATGAATGTGAAAATGTTCTATTTGCATACAAATGTATATATATACTATTGTAAATTGTATTAAATGATTTTAATGAACTTAAAAGAATGTTAATCATTAGAATTCGAGTTAAGGATAAATTGATATATACTAATAAGTGAGTCGATAAACGCACATATCAGGGTACACCAATCCGTAGCCCACGGCATAAGACAAGAAGTGTACACCAACCGAGTACTTATTATATATATATATATATATATATATATATATATATATATATATATATATATATATATATACAGGCCCTCGCAGACCTCACAGGACTGCTCATACTGTTATCCTATGCAATCAAAGCATAAGTTAAATTCGAGTATGCAAAATGGATAATGAGATTGAAAAGTACACGATTTGTGCTTTTTTTTTTTTCTTTCTTTCTTTCTACCTATGAAAATGCATAGCTTGAGATGACCAATGAAATGTAATTAATTTATTGAATAAATATATAGATACGTATTGAATGCATTGGTCATTGAACCAGTAAAAGTATTGTTTTATAACATTTCTATACTTCGAATTTAAATGAAACAATATATCAAAACTATATAGAACCACTAAGCATGAAAATGCTTAGCGTGTTGTTTTTATCAACGCGCAAGTACCGAGTGAATAGGTACAAAAGTGAAGACTACACAAGCACAGAGCCAATGTCAAAGCCAATCGGAGGAGAAGTAAAACTCCGCGCACGCATACATGAAATTGAATGGACTCATTTTGTATAAAGTATCTTGTGAAAGTTAAACTCTTATTCTATTTTGTAAATGTTTTTTTATATCAAAACTCGATAAATTTTAAAATGATGGCACAAAAGTGGGAGTTATCCCAAAATGATGGCCTCTCCGCAAAGTTTAGTTTCCGCAAAATGTTTAATGTATATTTTTTCATACCCAATGTGAGTATTTGAAATATGCTTGTATTGAAAATGTATTCACATTTGTACAATTTTTTGTTTGGATTGGAAATGAAAGGAGGACCAAGATTCCCGCATCTAGTTCGATCCGCCAATTGGCCTGTCAGTACACAACACTGGACCTTACAAACCTACTCCTAAGATTTATGAGGTGAAAGCAATTATCACCTTGAGAAGTGGTAGGAAAGTCAAGCAACTCATGCCTAAGCCGCTTGATGAAACCAAAGAAGGAGAAGATGAGGAGCCAGAGATGATAGTGATTAAAGAAGACATGGTGAAAGAGTAGTTTCACCATTCTCTTCAAGCACTCGGGAGGTAAAGAGAAACAACAACCTATCTGGAGATTTTTAAAGTGCTGAGGCAAGTGAAAGTCAATATTCCTCTTCTAGATATGATCAAGCAAGTCCCAACATATGCCAAATTTCTAAAAGACTTTTGCATTGTAAAGAGAGGACTGAATGTGAATAAGAAAGCCTTTTTGACAGAGTAGGTGAGTGTCATCATACAGTGCAAAACTCCAGTGATGTACAAAGATCCAGGTTGTCCTACCATTTTAGTGAACATTAGGGGAACTTGTGTAGAAAAAGCATTGTTGGATTTGGGAGCCAGTGTAAACTTGTTACCTTACTCAGTCTATAAGCAATTGGGATTGGGAGAGTTGATGCCCACCACCATCACCTTGTCTTTCGCAAATGATCCGTGAAAATTCCTAAAGGCATAGTCAAGATGCTCTTGCAAAGGTGGATAGTCTCTACTATTCAGTGGACTTGTTGTTCTCATGACTCGAGCCAAGGTTACAAGAGCCAATTATGTACCTATCATACTGTGAGACCATTCTAGCTACATCAAATGAACATCAACTAGAATGCTAGCTATGCAACTCACCTTCTAACATGACAACGGAGCTCAAATCTTCTTTATTTAACAAAAGCATGTGCATCTAGAGGAAGAAGGCCCAGAGGAAGTGTGCCTGATTGACAAACCCCTGCGATACCTCATCCCCCCCGCGATCCCTCATCCTCTCTTGAAACCCTCCCCCACCAACTTTGGAACCATGCCCAAAACAAGAGGACGCCACAGCTCACCATCCTAAACCCTCCAGAGATATAGCAACATCCTCCTACCCCTGCCCAGGAGCCTCATAGCCCAATGCCATCAGCACCTACTCCTGCAACCCGATCTTCCCCTCGTGTCCCCACCGCTAGGCTGGTCCCATTACATCTACACCCACCAGGAGTTTGTCCACATTTCCAATACAGATCTTCTAAATGATTATACCGTTTGTCCGTAATTTTGTCATACATCACAGCTCACGCCCATACCGCCATGGCTCCGCGGAATGACTCATACTAAAGCCATCCTTGCTCAAATTTAAGAGCACTTGGGCCTGCCACTTATTCCGCCTACTCCACCAGTAGCTTCAGCCGCTCAACCAGCTAATCATCCTTCAGTTCCTACTCAGTCACAAGATGAGGATGAGATTCCACTTCAGAAGCTACTCCGAGAGGTATCACTTCCTCCTTAAGTTTCTCCCAGCTGCCATTGAGGATAATGCAACATTTGGTTAGGGGGAGAATTAAAGAAGGAAGTGCACTTTATGTTTTGAGCCAGTTTGTTTTATAGTCGAATGGCTTACAGTTTTTGAACAAATACAGTACATGCTTTTTTTTAGTTTCTAGTACATGCTTTTAGCTCATGTTCTCAACTTGCAGTGGGAGGAATTGAAACCTTGTCTCAATACTCTTGATTTTAGAGTGGTGTTATGCTTATAAAAGTTGATGAATTGTTGAAACTCCTCTTGTCTTCAACCTTACTTCTTCCACTTTTAACTAATCACACTCGTGCACACACGCTTTTAATTTTGTTAAAAACTCGCTTGGTCTCGAGCCTTGCAAAAATCTGACCTAGTACTTTTGACCACCTTTAATAGGTTTGGATCTCTAAAAAGACCAATCAGTCTCAAAAAAAAATAAAAAAGAAACAAATGTATCTCAAAAAAAAAAAAAAAATCAGACATCTCACTCAACCCGAAAGCACCAATGTAGGGTAAATGGAGAAAGCCTTTAAAGCCCGATGCCCAAAGCTAAAAGGTTGGGAGTCACCAACTTTGTTGCTCGTTACATGGGTGAATAGGTGGAGTTTAGCCATTTTTAGGTGCTGGAGTATTGAACTTATTAAAAGTCCAGGGTGAAATCTAAAGAGTTAGTGGTTGAAAGATCCTTATGACTTGATGCCCTAAACCTTGATTGGTTAGGAGTCATTGGTGGACCCCCGTTACATGGACAATTGTGAATTTGATACCCTCAGCATTGCACCCCTACAATGAAAAAAAAGTTGTGAAATAAATGAGTCTCCTGGTCTATTGAGGTCAAGTTAATTACTGTGTGTAGAAAGAGCTAGGTCAGAGAGTGACAATTTGGTAGAATATTTTTGAAAGCTAATCAAGTTAACACTTAGGTTTTTGTGGGAGGTTTCAGGTTGGTTCTCTAGGAGTTGAAATTCTTTTGATACTTAAATTAGTAAAATCCTTGTATGGATTAAAACAAGCACCGAAACAATGGAATTAGAAATTTGACAACGTTATTATATCACAAGGATTTAAAATCAATGAATGTGACAAGTGTGTGTATGTCAAGGATATAGAACATGGATATGTCATTGTATGCCTGTACGTAGATGACATACTTATTATTGACAATGATGATAAGATGATCATATCTACCAAGAATATGTTGAATTCAAGGTTTGATATGAAAGATATGAGACGTGTTGAGGTTATATTAGAAATAAAAATTGTAATAAAATCATATGGGATTACTCTAAGTCAATCACATTATGGTTACTACCCAAATAGTGTTGATTCACACCCTTAACACTCCATGTTTTGAGCACCTTTTGTGTAGTAATCGGCCTAATTGACCTAGTTGACATGTTAAGGACCTAGCAAGGCTACTAATCAATTTTTGTGCAAGTTTTGTTGTTTCCAAAGGCTATATATCTCAAAGGTGGGAATTTAGCTCAAAGCATGAAGAGCACAGTTGTAGTTCAGAGCTTCATAAGCTAGAAGAAGGCAGAAGCAGAAGCAGAAGAACAGTAGAAGTAACCTTGCCAAATTCTCAAGGGTTAGAAATTTTCGCAACCCCTGCAAAATTGTCTGCCATATTTGACTTTTTGAGCTTTTTGTGTTTCTTCCCAGTTTATCTTCATGTAATAGTGTTATGAGTTGTATATTTTGGTAATTTGTAATGAGTTTGGTTGTATAAAACAGCCCAAAAAACACTTTTTATTCATTCAGTTCAAGAGGCAATAAAATAGTTTTGGAAAAGCTTGTTCGGGAAGCTTCATATTTTCTTTCATTTTCTCTCCTCTTTCCCTTCGGCCAAACAGCCTCTGAGGATGTTTTCTCAGAGGATGAGTGGCTAAAACCTCTCCTTGAATTAAAAGGCACCAGGCAAAGGAACCTGTGGCAAACCAAGGGTTTTCATGTTTTTAAAGTAGGTATTCATTGTCATTAATGTTCTTCCCTTCAACTCTAGGTTTTGATCCCTTCGAGTCACCTTGAATGGTTGATATTTGGTAAGATTTCAAGGCTCATTAGATACTTAATGCTATATCCAGTAATGTTCATTAGTTATCACTTATGAACTATTGGAAGGTGAGTCAAGGAGACATGTTTTTACTCATTGAGACCATTAATGAGAAGTGAATGCTATTTTCGAAAGGATATTTATTGAGGGTCGGTTTTTATACCTAAATGAAGAACCGATTCGAGAGAGAAATATATGTTATCCTCCCCAATGCAAGGAAAAGACCAGGAAAACCCCTCATTTGCCTAAGGAACCTAAGCCTAGTGACCTGATACTTCAAGGGACTTCTTCCATATTTTAATCCATTTTATTTTCAGTTTTAACCATTAAAACCAACTCTTTTTATAACAACCCCAATATCCAAAATGAAATCACTGCATTTGCTTCTCACTGTCAATCATTTCCACGAAGAAAACCTATCTCTATGGACGATCCTAGAACTACTATACTATAGTAGCTATGCTACGCTAGTATGAGGTATTAGTTTATAAATTTTGTTGATTAATACCCCCACTGGGCCACGAATCAAATGGCATCATTGTCGGGGATGGTGCCTTAGTGCAAATGATAATGTATTGAACACTTGTGATCCTCATCACAAGTGTTCCAATGGATTAGAAATTTAGAAGGCAGATTACTCAAGGTTAGTATTCCACAAGAATCATATTCTGAATGGAGCTTGAATTTAAACCCAATGGAACCTCCACCTGAAGAACAGAAGAGTTAGTAGGGAGTGGAAAGGAATCCCAAAGCATTTAGATCCATGAGGGACCACATACACCCTCCTTGGATGAGTGCACCCTCCTACATAGTGCCTCTAACTAAGCAGATGGTCATTAGGCCTCTGATTCGCATCCCGTAGGGTATTCTAAATCGACAAAATTTATAACCTAATACCTCATACTACCGTAGCATTGCTACTATAGTATAGCGGCTCTAGGATCGTCCACAAGGATGGGTTTTCTTCATAGAAATGACTAATACTAAGGTTTACACTCGTGATTGTAGTTTGGATATTGGGGTTGTGATAAAAAGTGGTTGGTTTTGATGGTTATCACTGAAAACAAAATAGATTAGAATGTGGAAAGAGGTCCCTTGAAGTATCAAGAAACTAGGCTTAGGTTCTTTAGGCAAATAAAGGGGATTCCAAGTCTTTACCTCTCATTGGGGAGGATAACATATGTTATCTCCCAAACCGGATATTCATTTAGCTATAAAAACTGACCCTCCTTAAATATCTTTGAAAATGGCATTCACTGGCCATTAATGTCCTCAGTCAGTAAAAACACAAGTATCCTTAACTCACCTTCTAATGGCTTATAAATGATAACTAACGAACATCACTGGATCTAGCATTAAGCATCCAATAAGCCCTAAAAGCTTACCAAATACTAACCATTCAAGGTGATTCGAAGGGATAAAAACCTAAAGTTGAAAAAAATAACAGTAATGACAGTGAATACCTGCATGAAAAACATGGAAACCCTTAGTTTGCCTTAGGATCCTTTACCTAGGAGCCTTCTACTTTAAGGAGGAAGGGGTTTTAGTCACTCATCCTGTAAGAAATCATCCTCATAGGGTTTTTGGCCAGTGAGAAAGTAAGAGAAAATGAGAGAAAATGAAAGAAAACGGGAGCTTGTTCGACAAGCTTCCACCAATCCAGTAAATCAAAAGTCATGAACAAAGTGTTCTTTGGGTATTATATACCACCAAAACAATACAAATTACCAAATTCTATAAACTAAACACTATTACATGGGGAGAATTTGGTAAGAAAACAAAAAAGGAGAGACAAAAAGTCAAAAAGAGTTGCAGGCTACAAAAATTCGTAGGCTACGAAAATTCGCAGGCTTCGAAAATTCGCAAACTGCGAAAATTCACAGGCTGCGAAATTGGAAAGGGCTTTTTGCACTTTCTTTGTTTTTGCTTCTATTTCTACCTTCTGCCTTCTGGTTCTACAGATCTGAGTTCCAATTGATTTCTTCATGCTCAAGCTGCATCCCTATCTTCAATATATATAGCCTGTGAAAACTACAAAAACTGTTATAAAATTTGATTAGAAGCATTGGCTTAGGTTCTTAATCGTGTCAATCAATAATTTAGCTTATTACAAAAAGTACTCAAACCCGGAAAGTTAAGAGTAATGAATGCCACTATTCGGGCAAGAATCTACTCCCCCAACCGACACATTGCTGGCCCCTCAGCAACAAAGAAAAAGAAAGCAATCAAAAGCAAGATGAACTATATATATATATATATATATATATATATATATATATATATATATATATATATATATATATATATATATATATATATATATTATATACATATCTCAGAAAAACGGTGTTTTTCAAAATGAGGGATAATGCCCAACTTAAACAAGAGTCACTAAAATCCTACCCAAAAGACTATCCTTCAGAAGAGTGTGCTATGCAAATTCAAGTATCAAAACGATGTCAACTCCTGGAAAACCAACCTGAAACCTTCCACAAAAACCTAAGTGTTAACTTGATTAGTTTTCAAAAATAGTCTGTCAAATTGTTCTTTCCCCCCAACCTAACTCTTTTCTATGCCTAGCAGACTCACTAACCTTAATAGATCAGGACCCGCTTTTATTTCACAACGTTTTTTTTTTTTTGTGTTGTAGTGGTGCAATGCTGAGGGAATCGAATTCACAATTATCCATGTAACGGGGGTCCACTGATGACTCCCAACCAATTAAGGTTTAGGGCATCAAGTCATAAGAATCTCTCAACCACTAACTCTTCAGGTTTCACCCCCAGACTTTTAATAAGCTCGAAATTCAAGCACCTACCATTTGCTAAACTCCAACTATCCACCCTGTAACGAGCAACAAAGTCGTTGACTCCTAACCAGTTGGTTTAAGGCACTAGGCTTTAAAGACTTTCACCATATACCCCTCGGACTGCGCTCGGGTTTCAAGGCAAGTGCCACAATTTTTTTTTCTTTTCTTTTTTTTTTCTTTCTCTTTTTTTTTTTTTTCTATTCTTTCTTTTTGAAAGACTCATTGGTCTTTTATTCAAGGGACCCAACCTATTTAAGGTGGTCAAAAGAACTAGGCAAGATTTTTGCAAGGTTTAGGAGACAAGACAGTTTTTCAGCTTATAATTGAAACCTAATGTGCATAGTGTGCGGTTAGTTCAAAATGGAAGAAATAAGGTTGAAGAAAGGAAGAATTTCAACAGTTCATCAACTCAAATAAGCATAACACCATTCTAACATCAATAGCATTGGGACAAGACTTCAATTTCTCATATAGTAAGTTGAGCATTACAAAAAAAATTCTGTAAATGAGTAATTATAAACAATAACTAAAACATGTGTTGAAAACTAAAAACATATACTTGTTCTTTAAAAAAACTAACTAACTAGTAATACATTCAATTAAACAAAACATACTTGCTCAAAACATAAACGGCACTTCCTTCATTAACCCCCCCCCCCCCCAACCAAATTTGTCATCGTTCTCACGGGTCCGGAGCGAAACCAACGAAGGAAGTGATACCTTCTCAAATAGTCATGGAGGGTGGAACCTCATCCTCATCCTGTGATGGAGCAGAGACGAAGGATGAGAAAATGATAGCCATCAAGTCAAAGCAGGGACTAGAGTCAATCATGCCTCAAGCATCGAATGACCACTAGAGCTACAGGTGGTGGAGCTTGTGATCCTATGGCTTCTGTTTCTGGAGTGAGATGGATAGGTGGCAAGCCCAGGTGTTACTGAACCTAAGAAAGGATGATGGAATTCTAAGTAAGGACGGTGTTGGTGCAAGTCATCCGCTCGGCCATGGCAGCATGAGTGATGAGTATCTTAAATACTCATTTTATCCCTATGCTTTAGTTAGTTTTTCTAGTGTTTTTATGTTAAATAAGCTCCCTGATGCTCTAAAATTTCATACTTATGATCAGGTCATCCATTTGGTGGAATTGTGCAAAATTGGTGGAAAAACTACTACAAAAGCAGCCATCAGATGGATGTTTTCGATATCATGAGCTCCAATTGGAAGCAATATTTATATTTATGGATTCTAAATTTCAAGATCTTTCAGTGGGATACCAAGAACACTAAAATCGAGTTCACCAAAGAAGTTATGCAAGTTCCAAGCCTTTGAAGAAAATCAGCAAACATTGTGCATCTTTCAACAGGAGAGGCTACTGAATTTTGACGTTTTCAGACATCAAGAGATCTCATTGCATCAATCCATATGGCGGATGGATTTGAAACTTCAAGATCTTCCAACAGTACCAAGAACACCCAACCTGAGTTCGATGACAAAGCATGGCCTTCCAAGTTTGGAGCAAAACAAGGGATCGCGGCAGCCGCGACGCCCTGAACTTTAACGTCGCGACAAAGCAGTAAAATCAGAGCATCCCGATCGTCGCTGACGCTGCTGCATGATCATGCCATGAGGGTGTTCCGTAATCAACAAAATTATTATCCTAATTCCTCCTACTTCCATGCCAAGAAAGCTTACTACGCATAGCCGTTCTTTCTAGGGTCTAACTTAGAATGGGTTCTTTATGCTAAATGAGTCACCATGATTGAAATCGGGTGCTTCCACTTTGGATTCGGGGGTTTTGCAAAAACAAAGGAGGTTTGATGGCTGGTAAACCGGTGACTACAGAGAAATAAAGCAAAAGGAAACCCTCAGTTTCTGACCACTAGGCTTAGGTTATAAGGTAATTGTAATGTCCTCGGGTCCTTTTCCTCTCGCTAAGGAGGATGACCTATAGTCATTTCCGAAATGATCTAGGTTTCACATAAAAACTTGAACCCCAAAAGCTTCTTCCTAGTATACAAAGATTTATGACCCATTAATGTTTCAACGTTAGCTAAAAACCATCCGTCGGATCTAACTCGTAGAGCTAATAAATGGCAACTAATTGAGCATCAATGGATCTAGCAATAAGTATCCACTGAGCCTTGAAAGTTTGCCAAATACTAACCACTCAGGGTACATCACAGGGATTCAAACCCACGGGTGAGATACAAAAACATAAATGATAGTAGATGTCTGCGTTAATAACAGAGGACAGTGTATTACCTCAAACCTTTAACCCAGCGGCCCTCCTCTCCGAGGATGAGGGAGGTTTAGCCAAGCATCCCTTGAGTTGTCATCCTCAAAGCGGTGCTCGCGTGTAAGAAATGAAAGAGTGGAGAGAAAGTGAAAGAAAAATATGTCACAAAGTGAAAGTCGAAAGCTCGCGCCAATTTTATCGATAAAAAACAAAACCGTTGTTACACGAAATGGATCAGCCATAGTGCCTAGGAGTCAAGGAAATTACACAAAGCATGGTTAAGAACAAAATTAAATTAAGGGCATTTTGGCACAAGCCACAAAAAGCTACTAAAAGTGGTCAATACAATAAACAGTATGTGATCGGCAAAATTCTCGCATAGCGCGAATTTTCGCACCTCACTCCTCCGATTTAGTTCAATTACATCTCCGTTTGTTCATGCAAATGAGCCTGGCCGTTCTTCGTGATTTGAATCGCTTGGAAGATAAGTAATAATCGTTTGCAAAACCACAAAAATATCCACAAAATATGATTAGTAGCATAGTTAAATCTTAGTATCAATTGAGTTATTTGGGTTGATTAGTACACAAAGTGTTCAAAACCTACAATAAATGTGCCTCAAAACAAAGACTATTTGGGTACTAATCACTTCAACCGACACATCGCTAATCCCCAAGAATGACAAAAAGCAGTTAAGAGCATGTGCTAAGCTCACGAAAAGGAATGGTATTTTCAAGAAGTGCATGAGTAATGCCCCACCAATGATCGAAGTCCTCGCACAACAACTAGATTGGGAGAATAAATGCCATACGTGACTAAGTTTTTCAAGAGTATCTCCCTAAGGGAATCGATCCAAACTTCCACCAAATCGGCAGCGCAGGTGACTGCCAATAATAACTCGCTAAACCGCTTCCCAACCAAGCTACTGCCAAATCCGAGCACCTTGACCAACTCAAATAACCGTTCCACTCTTTGTCATATTTCTCTTTTTTGTGTCGTAGGATGCAATCTTTGAAATCGACCTCACCAAAGTCCATGCGGGGTCCAGGTGACTCCCAGCCCGACTAAGGTTTAGGGCATCAAGTCACTTTGGGATCTCTCGACCACTAACTCCTCGGGTTTCTCCACGGACTCCGAATGAATTCGAAATTCCAGCACCTACGACTCGCTAAACCTCACCCATCCACCCATGTAGCGAGCACTAAGTCGGTGGCTCCCAACCACTAAGGCTTAGAGCACCAGGCTTTAAAGACTTTCACCTTGAACCCCTCGGACCGTGCTCGGGTTTCAAGGTAAAGCGTCGCAGCTTTTCTCTTATCTTTTCTCTTTTTTCTTTTTCTTTTCTTTTTTCTTTTCTTTTTTTTTTTTTTTGGAAGACACATTGGCCTTCTATACAAGGGAACCATAACCTTTTACGGTGGTCAGCGAAGCTAGGGTGAGTTTGCATGATAAAGGAGTTATGTACGGTTTCTCGAGGCTATTACGAGCGGTGAATGCGCGGTGTGTGGTTAGCTCTAGGTGGAAGAAAGATTGCAGATGCCAGGGCTTCAGTTGACCAACCACTTAATCATGCATGGAACTAATCTAGCATCAATGGCATTGGGCGTGTTTAAATTTTCAACTTATAGGCTAGCGAGAACCACAAAAAGGACAAAAATGTTTACCAAATGAATTAAGAAACTAAACTGTTTGAAATGTATAGCAGTGTGTATCATTAAATTTTCAGCTTTTTGAAAAACAGCTTTCTTAACAAGAAGCAAAGAGCAAGCCACTAAACATACAAAATGGGCTTTGCTTACACATGCAGTAGATTCGAAAAGTGTAACATAACTGATATCTACAGTATATGACAAAAAATCACTTCCTTCACTAACTCTCCCCCCAACCAAGTGTGCCATTGTCATGATGCGGTATTGGATTAGGTAGTGGAGGAAGTGCTACCCCTCCTCGTCGTGGTAGTGAGGTGTCCTCAATGCGGATGGTAGGGTGGCTGGAAGGAGTGGGCAGGCTAGCTGCGGTGCTAGGACGGTAAGAGGGGCACACTGGGATTGGAGGTGGAGGTGGAGGTGGCACCGGTCCTGCTGGAGTAGGAGTGGGAACGGTCTAAGCAGGTACATATGGGGAGATCGCACGGAGGCCCAGGTGACTCTGGATCTGCATGAGGATGGCCTGATTTTGTGCGAGAATGGGTTGGTCTGAGTCATGGCAGCCTCAATGCGAGTCATCTTGTCCGCGAAGGCTGCATGGGCAGTCGCAAATGATGATGCTATAATGGAGAACGTGCGAACTGCATCCATGATGGTCAGAAAATCACGAGTGGAAATCGTGATATGCTGCGGAGGTAGCGCGGAAGTGCTCGCAGTAGCATCGTGCGGAATCTTTGGGGCCATTGGGCTGAAAAAACAAGGCGGCCCAGACTTCACGGTATTGGAAGCGGAGGAGCGGGTGGGAGTGCCGGGCTGAGGCTCCACTAAGATGCTCAGCCCAGAGGCTGCTCCTCAGCGGGGAATATACGTAGTGGCTTGTCCTCGGCTGGAAGGGGAATAGAGCGAGGGATAAGCTGCCACCGGTCGACGGGAAGGCTGGCCTTAGAGTCACGACGGCGCTCCAATCTAGTTAGTCAGGGAAGCCCAAATGCTCAAGCACCTGGCATAGGAGCCTCGGGAATAAGAGAGGCATGACTCAGCTCAAGATAGACACCTGCGATGGACCTTATCCTCGAAATGGAACAAGGAAGTCATAATAAGCTCCGTTGGACTGAACCAGTAGCCCTGTGAGATGTGAAATAGGGCCTCCAAGATGTCTCCTCTCCTCTGAACTGTATGCTGAAGTGGGAAAAGATTAGATCGTAGAATGTGATAGATAAGAAGCATACGCGGCGGGAAAGCGCCTCCCTAAGCAAGGGATAATAGGGTTGTGTGAATCAGAGTGACCATCTCCTCAGGACAGGGTGGGATCACCGCGCAGTGGGACACAGGACCACCGCAGGATACTAAGTGTGCGATATTGGGCCGGCCTCCGATCCCAGACCGTCGATGAGATGTAAATCGGTCGGGTTGGGCACGTGCACGGATGTCATCGTATTGGTAGAACTTCGATGACCACCCAGAAGGTAAGCCCAGACGATGTGTCATGAACGGCTCTAGAGAGTACCTCTGCACTAGGAGCATCAAGTCTCAGAGCTCCGGGTCTGCGAAAAATGATGGAAAATCATAATAAACCTCGTCATGCAGGTCCCTCTCACTGCAATCAGCATTCCCTGGAATAGGGTTGTAGTGGAAGAGTGGCCACCGGATGATGGAAGCTGGGGATAAGTCTAGAGGAGGGGCTCTAGTAGGGCCCTGATGAGGTGGTGACTGTAGCTCTTGAGGCTTGGAGTTGGAGGAGGACTCCCTTTGGTCCCGAGTCCGTACCCTCTTAGATGGGCGGCATGCAGGATGGCTAGGATGTGGCGGAGAGGGTGGAGTGGGGCCAATCTTAGTGTGGTATCTCCTCGGGGCAGGGGCTACAGCGGAGGAATCCACGGCAGCACTACCCTGAGCGGCAGTAGGGGCAGCCACGGTGGCAACAGGAGGAGCAGCTGGGGGAGCGGTGGCAGCGGAGGAAGAAGCTGCAGGCGCGGTGGTGGTAGGAAGAGTATAGGCGGCGCGTGGTGTCTTGGGCCGCCCCCGGCGGGAGGGGCAGGCACCCGGGGCGGGCGCTTTGGCGGGTCTTCACCATACTAAAGCCTAAGAAGGAGAAGAAAGAGGAGGGGGCTGCAGAAACTGGAAATAGGATGTGAAATGAAAATGAAAGAAAGGAAAAGGGATTTATATAGGGAGGGGGCAAATGAAAGGTTATGGCCAATTAATGGCCTTAAGTGCCTATTAAATGGCTAGATCAAAAAGAAAGGGAAATTAATGGTGGGCATAGGAAACGGATGGTTTGCAGCAGACGGAAGGTCAAGGGAGATGAACAATGGACACCTGGGAGAATTTTCCGCAGCTGCGAAAATTTCGTAACATGGGCATATTTCAGAGCGAAAACTACTCCCATTGCTGTGACACACAAAACAGAAGACTAAAAATTGTGAGGAAACGAACTTGTAAATGAGAAACAATTCAAAAGGAAAAGAAATCCAAACAACAAGGAACACTAAAAGATTACAAAATTAAATAATAAACTTCTAGTGACTTCTGAGATACTACAGAAGTCACTCTCAAATGTGTGGCTAGGAAGTTTCATGGAGGGTCAAGGAGGGGGATTTCCTCCTTGTCTGTTGAATGTTAGGCTGCATATGGCTTCAGCCTTTGGCCATTAACCTTGAACACTCGATTGTCTTTGGCATTGAGCAGGTCTACTAAGCCATTGAGGTAAACTTCTTGGATGGTGACTGGGCCAGTCCATCTTGATTTAAGCTTGCCTGGAAAGAGGTGGAGTTTGGAATCATAGAGCAATACTTGGTCACCTTTTTGGAAATGTTTGTGAGCTATCAACTGATCATGTCACCTCTTCAGCTTATCTTTTGCAATTTTTGAGTTGAGGTAGGCATCATTTCTCAGTTCTTCTAGCTCGTTGATATCAAGGAGCCTTTTGAGGCCAGCTATGCCCATGTCCAAGTTCAATTTTTTTACTGCCCACCATGCCTTGTATTTAATTTCCACAGGCAGGTGGCAAGCTTTGCCATAAACCAGGAGATAAGGAGACATGCCTAGAATGGTCTTGTAGGTTGTCTTGTATGCCCAGAGAGAGTCAAGCAGCTTGAGAGACCAATCTTTTCGGTTAGAATTCACTACTTTCATCAATATTGTCTTGATCTCTCTGTGGAATTTAGTTGACACATTGCAGTGCGAGGGGTGGTATGGGGTGGCTACTTTATGCTTGACACCATACTTAGTGAGGAGGCTCTCAAAAGGTTTGTTGTAGAAATGCGAACCTTCATCACTAATTATGGCTTTAGGGACCCCAAATCTAGAGAATATATTCTCCTTCAAGAATTTCAATACCACCACGTAATTCTCTTTGCCACTACTTGAGCTGGCTGACCAGCGGGACACGCAGACAACTCCACCAAAATGTGAGGTATCCAAGGAGGAAGGGAATGGTCCCATGAAATCGATCCCCATACGTCGAAAGGTCAGCTACAAATCGGGGTTTAAGGCATCATGTGACAATCTTCCTGACCTTTGGCATTTGTAGCATTCCTTACACATGGTATGGGCATCCTTGAAAAGAGAGGGCTAGTGAAATCCAGACTAGAGCACCTTCCTAGCAGTTTTCTTGGAAGCAAAGTGACCTCCACAGGCATTCTCATGGAAGTGACTAAGGATTCCTGGTTGTTACGCCCGGGCCACGGACGCCACGATTATTTGAATTGACATAGTATTTGTCTGAGAATGGTTCCTCGATAGGAGTGAATTTTTGCAAAGAAGATTTTCTTGTCTTGTGCTTTCCAATCTGCTGGTAGCTCCCCTATGGCCAAGTAATTTGCAATGTGAGAATACCAGGGTGCCTCCTCAACCAGGAGCAGTGACTCCTATGGGAACTCATCATTTATCAGAGGGTTGTGAGTGTTGTGTGCGATTGTTAATCTCGATAGGTGATCAGCAACAACATTTTCTACACCCTTTTTGTCCTTGATTTGTAGGTTAAACTTTTCTGCGGGCACCCATAATAAGCCTAGCACTTAGCATTTGTTTGGTGACGGGTATTTCAAGGCCTAAGTGATCAGTGACTACTATTATGTCGAGCCTGACCAAATAAGCTCGAAATTTTCTAAGGCATAGACCCTTTGCCATCAACTCCTTTTACGTAGTTTGTGTAGTCCCTCGTGCCTCATTCGGTGTCTTGCTTGCATAATAGACCACATAAGGCTTTCCTCGCTTCCGCTGTCCGAGCTGCTCCAATGGCCATATAGCGTGCATCGCATCACTTGAAGGAGTAATTGCGAGTTAAGGGGCTCTCTCACTATTGGTGTAGTGGTCAAATATGCTTTAAGCTCCTCAGCTCTTTTAATGGCCTGCATCCCAAATAAATTGGCATCTTTTTTCCAGCCGGTTTGTACGGAGGCAGCAATTTTGAAGTCCATGATGAACCTCCTGTAGAAACCTGCATGCCCCAAGAATTGTCTTACAGTCTTGATATTTGTGGGGGAAGACAATTTGGAAATCAAGTCGATTTTTGCCTTATCAACTTCAATCCCTTTTTCTAAGATAATGTGCCCCAGCACTATTCCCTGGCTGACCATAAAGTGGCATTTCTCCCAGTTCAAAACCAGGTTTTCTCTATACATCTGTGCAGGACAGTTTCTAGGTTGATTAGGCATTCTTCAAAGCTCCTCTCGTAGACTATAATGTCATCCATGTAAACCTCCATAATGCGCTCTACCAAATCACTAAAAATATTGAGCATACAACGCTGAAATGTGGCAGGGGCATTACATAGGCCAAAGGGCATTCTTCTGTATGCATATGTGCGAAATGGGCATGTGAAGGTGGTCTTTTCCTGGTCTTCTGCAACAATTTCTATTTGAAAGTATCATGAATAGCCATCCAGGAGACAGTAGAAGGGTTGACTAGAAATCCTCTCTAGAAGTTGATCCATGAAGGGTAGAGGAGTAGTCCTTCTGGTCACTTCAACTCCAATCACTTTTATATATGGTCACTTCCAATGCTTGTATTGATTCTGGCCTTCTCAGTGGGATGATGGTAACTCCAAGAATAACTTCGCAATCATAACTCCATCCCAGGTTTCTGAGTCACTTGAGGACGCAAACAGATCAACTCTGAGAAACAGACATGATGAAATGATCCAGATCATCCCATCTTTCCAATAAATGAAACATTTAATCCATATATGTCGAGTCCACCTCCAACGCCCTTCCATCATCACAGAATTTCGTTTTCCATTATTCGATAAGTTCTGATATCTGAGAATTTATCTAACACTGAAACATTTAACATGAACTATCTTCTATCATTTCCGTCTCAAGATCAAATGATAACTTCAAGTTTTCTTCTATCTTCCGAATAAACATAAAATTTACTCGAGTAAAGATACGAGTCCAGCGTCATATCAAGAGTTTACATCATTGACGTCTCAATCAAGATAACTTAATGAAAGGTGCCAAGAATAATTCCCAGATGGAAGAGCACATAGCTGTGGCCCCTGCTAAATGGTCCCATATCATACACAAACTATCAGATGAAGGAGAATCTGTCCACTCACTAAAACATCTTCCATCGTCGCTCTTTGGTATTCTCGGATCTATCCCAAGAGACAATGATGAGGTGGCTTCAGTCTTCTCCAACCTGCTTACTTGTACATCGAATAGGGGAGGTGATTCACACTCGCACCCAAGTCTAGCAGTGCCTTTTCTACGCAAGTGCCTCCAATATTAATCGAAATGGTTGGACAACCCGGATCTTTGTACTTCACTGGAGTTTTGCACTAGATGATAGCATTGACTTGTTCAAATAGATACTTTTGGCTAACATTCACTTCTTTTCACTGCACACAAGTCCCTCTCAAAATTTTTGGTGGGGATCATTTGATCATGTCAAGCAGCTGATGTTGACTTTACTTGCCTCAAGATTTCTAGCATTTCAACTGATTAATAGCCTTCTTTAGCTTCTAGTGCTTGAGAAAATAGGGGTGTGGGCATTTTTTTCAAGTAACCGCTTGATCACCACATCCTCCGGTTCACTTCTTCAAATTTTCCGCACTTTTTGTACTACTGGGGTGCTAGTTGTTTTAGCTCTTCGCCACTCTCTCAATGCATAACGTCTTTAATTTATCCATCCTGAATTGGCTCACTAGATAGGAGCCTACTTTTACACTTCTTGGATTTGGTTGTGTCTAAGAGGGGGAATTTCTTCGCATCACACGTTAGACAAATTGATATTGAATACGGCGCATTGTCATATTTTGGGAAATTTCACCAAGGGGGTCACATGCTTTTGAGAAATTTCTGAGTGCAGTTACTCATTGAGTGTGCTTCCACCGTGTCACTTGATTATATGGCATTCACTCGCTTATTACATATATCGCCCACCACCTTACCATAAGTCATAGCTTGTCCAACTGGAGATGAAGATGGTGGTGGTTGGGGCTGAGGGTGATCCATGCTGCTGTTGTGCAACAGGAGGCACATAGGGAGGAGGCTTTGGTTTCCAGGAGAGTTTGGGTGGTTCCTCCAGATGGGATTGTAGGTACAGTATGGGGTTATGGCTGGTGGCTTGTATTGGCCCACTACATTGTGTTTGTTCACCCACAAAGTCTTCTAACAGGCGGCACACTCTCAAGGCCGCCTCTGAGAGTGGCTCGTGACCGACAAATGAAGCATGGCCACAGGCAGAGATGCCTCATCATTGCCTGCACTCTCATGTCGATTCCCCATTTCAAGCCTTCCTAACCTCCTCGCAAGGTGGATAACTTTGCTTTTGGTTCCATGTCCCTCCGAGAGCGAGCATATGCCTCCCTTGATTTGGTGGTGGCCTCCATCCCCGTCCGTCTCCCAGGATCGGCTTATCCCAAGCTTTGGAGGTTTTAGCTACATAGTTAATGGGTCCATGTTCATCCGATTCTACCGCTGTGAAATCCCTCCACACATAGTCTCCAATAACTACTTCATGGGAGAGGACATTCCATCAGAAGTGGTTGACCAACATCCATGTATCAGCTATGGTGTGGGCATGCAATTAATGGTTTCCATATCTCTCCAATATTGATAGAACTTCTCATTATCATGGGCCGCAAATGTATAAATTTGTCTCTTTCAAATCATATTCAGGTAATCAAGAACTTTTTTCAAAACCCGCCACAGCTTCCGCCGCTTTCTTAATTCCGGAGAAGTTCTTGGCCTTAGGAGAATTAAGCCAAATTTGGCTTTCGCTGTTTTCGAGGGAAGTGGCAGTGCCTTCAACTTGGCAGATCCACATTTTACTGTACCACAAAAAGTTGTGCAACAACTCTGGGGATGTGTGTATGGATTCTCATTTTCCATAGCATGGAAGGTTGGGAACAGGGACACCAACAAGGTTTAATAATCATATTCTTCATATATAACAATGAGGTCATCACCTGGGTGTATATATATCTCACGATACGAGGCAATGGGGTTTCTTGGTATCCCCATCGACTTTGTTGTTCTCAGATACTCCATCCGATTACTATGGACCGATCACACTCGCTCTGAGAAGACTGGTTCTTCTCTAGCCCCAGCTCTAACGTTTCTATCCCAATGTTGCATAAAGTCCTAGGAACACAACACAAAACAACAAGAAACCAAAAACAAGGCTACCAAAGTTATAGTTGGTCAAATTTTAGAAACAAATAAAACTAAGGCATGCACTACAGATAACATGCAATTTCCCCGCAGCATTAACCGTAAACGGGAATAATGGTAAATAAAAGGAATGAGAATCTACCAAACTTCGTGATGTGATCACAATTTCAACAACCTTCTCACTACACTTAGGCACCATCCCCTGTTAATGTAAATATTTGATTGGTTACAATAGTGTTCTGAATCAACAAAATTTATATATTCATATAAATGAGTCATGGTCATTGAAATTGGTGTTCCACTGGATTTGGGGTTTTTAAAAACAAAGGAGGTTGATGTATTGTAAACCGTAACTACAGAACAAAGTGTAAAGGAACTCCTTGAAGTTTCGACCACTGGGCTTAGGGTTATAAGGTAACCTAATGTCCTCGGTCCTTTCTCTCACCTGGGAGGATGACCTATAATCATTTCCCGAGCCTAGGTTTGGCTATAAAAACTGAACCCTAAAAGTTTCCTTCCAGTATACAAGAGTCATGACCCTATTAATTTTCAATCCAGCTTAAACCATCCGTCAGATCTAACCTACAGATAATAAATGGCAACTATTCGCTAATCAAAGGATCTTAGCAATAAGCATCCACCGAGCCTGAAAGTTTACAACACTAACCACTCGTGGTACATCACAGGATTCAAACCTACGGGTGAGATGCAAAAAGACGATAAATGATAGTAGATGCTCATGCGACAACAGAGGTGATAGTGTATTACCTGTCCTTTAATCCAACGCCCCTCCTCCTTCCGAAAGGATTTAGGGGAGGTCAGAGCTAAGCATCCCTTGAGCTGTCATCCTCAAAGGGTGTTTGGCAAGTGAGAAAAATGCTAGAAAGGGAGAGAAAGTGAAAGAAGTCAACACAGCGGAAAAAAGTCAAAGTTTTCTGACGCCTAATTTTATTGATAAAAACAAAACTGATGTTACATGAGCTAGACTGAGCTTATATAGTGCTCAGAGTCAAGGAAATTACACAAAAGTAGGAAAGAACAAAAATTAAATTAAGGACATTTTGGTACAAAGCCACAAAAAAGCGGTCAAAAAGTGGTCAATACAAAAACAGGCGTACTCACGGGGTAATTTTGCCTGCCATTTAAAATTTCAGAGCCCGCGAAAAGTTCAGAACACCGCAAAATTTTATGCACTTTCACTCTCCTCCAGATATAGCCCAATTGCCATCCGTTTGTTCATGCAAATAGCTCTCAAGCTCTTCGCATTTGAATTGGCTCAAGATAGTGGTACAATCGGGTTTGCAAAACTACAAAATATCCATAAAATACAGATTAGTAGCATAGCTGGACCTTATCAATTGGTGGTTATTTAAGTTGATTAGTACACAAAAAGTGCCTAAAACTCGTAATAAAATGCACTTTTAAAAACAAAGACTATTTGGGTACTAATCACTACATCGCATCGCGACGCTCTGGGGTTGGGCTCAGGTGTGGATTTTAGCCCATTTTATTCTCCATAGGAGGGTGTTTTAAAGCTCAAACCTTGGTGAATCGAAGAGAGGAGGTTGGTGATAGATTTTTGAGCTTTTTAAAGGGGAGAAGTTCTTAGTGAAAACACCCTGTGCACAATATCTTGAAGGGAAGCTAAGAAGAAGGAGATTAAAGAAAAGAGATGACACTTTCACCAAAAATCGTTTATTCTCATCCTCTTCTTGTTTCTCTCTTTTTGATGCTTTCTTGACTTGTAGAGATGTTCCCAGATTTATTTAGTTTTTGTTGTAGCCTTAAGGCTTTAGAATGGATTAATTACACTACGTTTTCATTCATTATATGGATTGATTTTATCTTGACTTGCTCTATCTCTGTATTTTATTTACATGGTAGCAGCCTGGGCCAACATTGGTGTGTTTTTAGAGTCCGAGATCGAGATATGATGACCCCTGTGATATGAATAGAGCAAACACTCAACACTCAGTCAGAGATATCCCTGCTCCAAGGCGCGCATTGGTGGTTTAAACATTTGCGCTGAGTCCTGCTGAGGCGTAGATGCAATACACCCCATCAAGGAGATAGGGCAAATATTATATCTCGAGAGAGAATATCTTGTAGGCATGATCAACCCGCTAGCATAAATCATATGAAATATTAAATAAACAATTTATCTAGGTTAGAATCCATCGAGTGTGGTAGGTGATGGTAAAACCCTAGTTTTTCCTAGTTTTTCCATCAATCAATTAATTCAATATTTAATATTAGTTTCATTTAAATTTTAGCATTAATTCACTATAAGCCGAGATCCAAATATTATTTTAAAGCTGCCTCTTATTCGACACACGCTCTCTTCGCGGAACCGTATTACACTCGACAGCTTCACCATAATTATCGTGAACTCCGACGCGTATACTCTACGCGGTATGGGCCCCGTTTACTTAATTGTTACACACTCACTAAAAGTCGCCAAGTTTTTAGTGTCGCCACTGAGAGAAGCTTGTGTTGGATATTGACAACAACGCATTTTAGATATTACTTTTGATCAATCTTATTTTATTTTTTTATTATTTTATTACATATATTATTTTATTTTTATTTTATTCATTTACATTAGTGCTTGTGACTTGTCTCTATTGTTGCTTGTTTGTGTGTTTCGTGAGGTTAATTTTTCGTGTATACGAACACACAAGGTCAAGGCAAATCCAGTCTGATCTTTGTTACAAAGAGAAACTACAAATAGATTTACATAGAGGCAAAGATAAGCACAATAGTTTAAATCACAAGATCCTATCATCGAGTTGACAAATGCATTTGCCTACCTTGAGCAGCAAATTCAAGAATGCGACACTATTGATGAGCATCAAAGAAGAGGACAACTCAATTCATATCAAGTGTGGCAACCATATGCATCAATGATTCATGCTAAATACGAGGTAAATTCCTATACGAGCAATCATACTTGATGGAGCCACCACCAAACACCTCATGGAATACAAGCTATAAACACTTCTCTTCAATCTCCACAAGTCCAAAGATCAGAAGCCTAGAAGAAGCTATGGATGAATTAAGAAGAACTCAAACCGCATTTACCATGGCAGAACCCAGACACTTTGAAGAGATCAATGGTCAACTGACTACTCGAAATCGGGTCATCTCATTTTTATCCAAATGAGATAAGTCAACCCTCCACATGAGATAATGACAAAGTTAGAGGCAGCATTAGTTGAATGAAAGAGTTCAAGCTTCAATGTGAGATTCAAGTTCAATTCATGGAATTAACAAGGGCTAATGTTCAAATTCAAAGATACACCATTCGATAGTCGAAAGAGATGGTCTAATGGCCACTCAAGTATCAACTTACATTTGAGAAAGAACAACCTAAAGAAGAGGAGAGTATGAGCATAGAAGAACTATGGCAATATATATGAATGAACAAGAGAATATGGCTACAATGTCCTTGAAGGACAACACGAGTTCACATCATTTCGTGAATACGTAAGAAACCCGAGCTACAATGAAGAAATCACTTCAAGAGGTAATGAAGAACTTGAGAAGCTTCAAAAGTGGAGGATGATGATGCAAAAACTCGGAAGACTTAAAGGAAAAGGAGGACAAAGGGTCAACTTCTTCTAATCATATGAAACGTAAAAGATAAGTTTTAGACTTTCTCCGAGATGACTTTGATGGTAGACGCATGAAGAATTGAAAATATAAAGAGGACTCTAAATTTGAGGTGGATGAGTACATCATTCACTTGAACAACGAATTGAGAGGAACCACAAACAAAAATTAAAAAAAAAATAGAAAATCAAAAAATAATAAGATTGTGGAAGACTATGTGCCTGCTGTCGACACACAAACTATCGCCTCTTAGAGAATAGATGGAGGGCAAGAAACACCAACCCATCCGTAGCTGGTAGAGTTCAGCTAGATCAAAACGAAATACTCCTCTTGGGAGGCAACCTGCTTAAAAGTTTTCTTTCCTTTTTTCTATTTCATAGTTAGTTTTGAGCTTTTTTTTAATAAATTTTCGTGCTTGATTTTGTTTTTTTGTGTTTTAGTTTTTAATTTCATGTTTTTGGGGATTCAAATCTGGTTTTGGTAGCTAAAAGGTTGGAAGCTTGAAGTTCAATAATTCTAAGCGGCTTAAAGAACCAAAGAGGAAACCATATTTATGCATCCCCTTCATTTGGACTTAAAGTTTAACCCCTCTTAACACCTTCTTCGCTTCAAAGCAAGCCATATCTTACTGGAGCAACTTCCGCAGACTTAACAACCTCTGTGGGAGTACTCATTATCCATTTTGCTTTTGTTTCATTGAGGACAATGTTTCCAAGTTTGGGTGAATTAAGAATTCATTAAGAAAGAAAAAAGGCAAATTTCCAAAATCCAACTTTGTATCTCCGCACTGCTTAGTTAAGACTGTCAAGAACAGATGTGCTTTTCTATTCTTATTTATTTATTTTCAGGTTCATAGAGTGAGTTTCAGATGCCTTGTTAGTTAGTAGAAGGTCATTTTGACCACAAACTATTCAAAATGCTAAGTAAAGAGGAATAGAACCCTTAGGTTTTAAAATGATCAGAATTGTATACTTGCTTCTCGTATGGGTAACTTAGCTTAGTCACCTCCATTGTGCTACAAGAAGAGCCAAGGAATCTATCACACACACACTTTGGTCTCCCTTTGTATACCTTGGTCCCGACTTTGCCTGAATCTAACTAACCTTGGGGATTTTAGCCACCTAAGCGATGGGACACCTAATCAAAAAGAGGATTGCATTGAGCCCCAACCAAAATAAATAACAACAACACAAACAAAGAAAAAGTGAAAAGAAAGATAAAAAAAAAGAAAGAAAATGGGACAGAAATGATCCAATCGAACTCGGCAAGGTCCGAGGGGCCTTCAAAGCTCACCCCTAAGCCAACTTAGCTGGAGCGTCATTACTCTCACCGCCTAGCTTTACATGGGATTTAAATGGATCCTTCCCACAACCTTAGGCCCCTTTAAGCCTTGGCTTAGATGTCTGGTGAAGTTTGAAGGAATTTAATGCCCAAGGCCTTTAAATCAACCCGGTGGAGTCACTAATGGATCTCCTCTACAAGAACACTCATCTAAAACTTCTTAAGTACTAGTTCTCCTTCATTTTTTAGGTATTTAGAAATTTAGGTATTTCAATGAGAATGTAAGGGTGCTGCCTTATCCTTTTCTTGTTAGCTTCAAATAGGTGCGTTGAGCTTAAGTTTTGGGTGCTAAGACCTTGCTATACACTGGAGATCATGCTATAACCTACACTTAGTTTCCTTAGGAAAGGTCACCAATGACTGGGGGTTGATTTGTTTCATCACCATGCTTTGCTTTGCCATGTTCCTTTAGAAAGTTTAAAATTTTATGATCCTAAATTTTGCTGAAAAGGCTAATACTAAAGTGTGTTCATGGTGATTCTTCCATTTTAAATCATGTTATCATACTCATCTCATTATTTTTAGTTCATGTCATTTTCAATTTTGTTTTGTTTTGAGTCTTATTTCTCATCAGACAAGAAAGAATTTAAGTTTAGGTGTGTGATGAGTATCTTAAATACTCATTTATCCCTATGCTTTAGTTAGCTTTTTAGTGTTTTTATGTTAAATAAGCTTCCCTAATGCTTTTAAAAGTTCATACTTATGATCTGTGTCATCCATTTGGTGGAATTGTGCAAAATTAGGAAAACTGCACGGTATAGCCATCAGATTTTGACGTTTTTTAGATATCAATGAGCTCCAATTGAAGCAAGATTTATATGTATGATTCAATTCAAGATCTTTCTATGGATACTAAGAACACCCCAAAATTGGAGTTCTACAAAGAAGAAGTGCAAGTTCCAAGCCTTGAAGAAATCAAGAACATTGCAAGACCTTCACTGTGAGTTACTTAATTTTGGACGTTTTACATTATATGAGCTTCTATTGCATCAAGCCATATATGGATGATTTATAAACTTCAAGATTCTTCAATGGTACCATGAACATTCACCGAGTTGGATGATAAAGCGGCGGGGCCTTACGACGCTGGAGCAAAATCGTGGGATCGCGAAGAACGCCGCTGACGCCGAACCGACGCCGCCATGACGCAGCGGTGTAATCGGAGCATCCCGGATGTCGCGCACGTTTCTCGCACTACACGCGCGAGGCTCAGACAGGTTTCAGTGGATTTTAGCCCATTTTGAGCCCATAATGGAGGGTTTTAAAGCCTCAAACCCGAGGAATCGGAAGAGTGGAGGATCGTGATAGATTTTGGAGCTTTTCAAGGGAAGAAGCTCTTGTGGGTGAAAAACACCATAGAGCACACATCTTGAAGGGAAAAGTCAGAAGAAGAAGGAGATTGGAAGAAAAAGAGACACGCTTTCACTCAACAGGCTTATTCTCATCCCTTCCTTCTTTTTGTTTCTTTTTTTTTTTTATGCTTTTCTTCTAATTTAGAGATGTTCTAGATTGGTTTAGGTTTTGTTTGAGTTTCTATACTTTCTCTGAATGGATTAATGGGTTACTCAATGCTTTTTAATTCATTATATGGATTACTTTGCCCTCACTTACTCTATCTTTGTATTTTATTTACATAGTGTTTAATACATTAAGTCTTTGCTAGAGTCCCAGATCTGAGAGATATTGACCCCTGGATATGAATAGAGCAAAACTTGGTCAATCGGCTAATAGAGATATCCCGGTTCCAAGTGTGGCATTAAGGGTTTAAACATTTAGCGTTGAGTCCTGTGGTTATACAAGATGCAACACACCTACTGGGCAGATGTGCAAATATATCTCGAGAGAGAATATTCAGTAAAGCTGATCAACTCACAGCGAATCATGAAATATTAAATAAACAATTTATCTAGTTAGGAATCCATCGAGTGTGTGACTATAAACCCTAGTTTTTCCTAGTTTTTCCATCAATCAATTAATTCAATAGCTTAATATTAGTTTCTATTTAAATTCAGCATTAATTCACTATAAGTCGAGATCTAAATACAGATAAAGGCAGTCGGTATTCGGCAGCTTTTCTTCAGACCATACTTGACAAGCCACTATACTAGTGCTTAACTCGACGATATACTTGTTGCAGACGTGGCCTCGGTGTTTTTACTTAATTTTACACACTCACTAAAAGCCTGTCAAGTTTTTGTGATGTGCAAGAAGAAGACTAGTATTTAATCATGAATGGTGACATCAACCATGATATAAAAAACTAAAATGATGGATATTATACTGTGTGGTGAAGATGAGCTAAAGTGTTATGGTTTGAGTGTAAGAGTGTGTTGCAAGCACTAGTGGGGTAGGCACTAGGTCATAGGTAAGGCTACTGGCATTGTGATGTGGGGCTTCTGAGCAGGGGTTGCTAGACCTATGGGGGATCTATTTGAGGATCTACCTAAACAGGAGGATATGCGAGAAGAAAAAGGGCCCCAAGCACAAACTGCCACTTCTCAACGGTATATGTGGCCTCGCAAACCCAACGGTTCTCTTGATGGGGCTCAGCCGAAAAACCTAGGTGCTCTAATACATGAGAGAAGGTAGAACCTCTAACAGCAGTGGAATGTCCTGGCCCACAGGTGCTTTAGAGATTTTTCTCCTCGAAGTGAAGAGGGATTAATAAGTCCGGGGGCTAAACTAAAGCCCCTTAAATGCGAGATATAGGGCTTCTAAGATGGCACTTCTGACAACATGTCAGAGGTAAATCGACCAGAAGACGTGGTCCACAAAAGCATCCATGTCGGGAAGCTACCTCCAAAACAAACAAATGTTGATGTGCCTTTGAGATCCGATCATCTCCCCGAGGCGGCGATGTCACCAGGCTTATTGACTAATAAGGCCATCGAAGGTAAAAGCGGCATGTATTCGCATTAAGAATGCTCACGCCATCAATATAAAGTGAATAAGTAGGTGGTGATGGAAATAAATCAAAACAGCGTGAATTAGGTTTTAAAATTCTTCGTAAAATCTTATTAGAACCTATGCAAACACACATTATCGCGCGTGAAGATCAAATCTATACCGTATTGTTATAGGAGACGGTTGGTTAGTAAATGAAACAAACTCCCCACCGTCTTCAATTCCTTCTCCTTCCTGAGTGGGGCACCAACGATTCGTGATTCGAACAATACACTCTAGTTTTCTCGGTCTGATCTACTGTGCACTCAACACATGAGACAAGGATCTCTAAGGGAAGAGACTTTCTAGGAGACTAGGGTATGAAACCTCCTTTTTTCTCTATCGGGGGGGCAAGGGTTTCTTATTTATAATCAATCAATTGAATAAAGATCCAACCACCTTGATATTTTCTAAATTTGCCCCATACGGTCTTACTCATTATAAATAAGCCACATCGATTACTCACCTCGAATCTGCCTGTAGATAATTTGTAATGTACTCCTACTGCATTTTTAATCTATAACGCCCAATATTAATTTGTAATAGCCCTAATTAATACTCTTAATTATAACTGGTCCAATATTAATTTGTAAATTACTAATATGTAACTGCCCAGAAAATTATTTTTCCAAGCTTTGATCATAGAGTAAATATATCTAAATCATAACTGCCTTCATTGTAGTAATAGGAGTGGAATCAAATCATGGATTTAGTAAATTTTTAAGTCTATATCAACTAAGACACTAAACTTTAATCAATCATTTTGTGACTTATACACTGGAGTTATTCACTAAAAACTTGAAATTCCTGAAACTCTCGTCTACAGATCGATTTTTACTTAAATTCGTAGTGGTTCATTGATTTAATTCATTATGGGCCATCCTCCTGGGCAAGGTTCATAACGTAGAGTCGGGTGAATGCATCGCTTTTTCCCTTCCATAATTATATCTTGATCTCCAAGTTCCATTAATCCATTAGTGAATGTTGACTGATAAACTGCTATAAATTATCAACAGAAGAGTTTTAATCAATCACTGAGAACTAACCACTATCTATCAGTACATCATACCAGTCATTCTGCATCATTGTCTCAGATTGTTGTATTATGCTTATTAATAGATTTAACCCATTCAATCAATGATTAATAAATCAGAAGATCTATGACTACTCGTGATTAGACTCCGATCTTCATATTATCATCTATATGCGCTTATTTGAATTCTTGAGACAAACGGTATTTAAAAAGAATCTCAACCGCACTTGTCCCATCCTGATATAATCTATTATATATGGAGTCTCACTAATACACGCTGCATATTAGTGACCTCGGATTGGGGTCATACTGGTCTCTTCAATGATAGCCAATCGCCCCATTATTATTTAATTTAGAAGATTCCCAAACTTCAATTAATTTATTACGAACAATTTATGATCATAATCCATATCCCCATCCCTCATAAAATAAATGGTAAGGTGGTGGGTAATAATTCCAAGATATATTAATCGAGGTTATATTACATTAATAACTGGGATTTTCTAAAGTTTCATTCATACATTATGCACAAAAATAGCTAAATGTAATAAATACGACACTTTTATTAATTTCATAAAACATAAATACAAATTCATGCTTTACAGGGCACTATCCCTAACAAGTGGCGCTCACCTCGGGAATTCATGGTCTGGTAAAAGTCAATCACTACTCTCGGATAGAAAAAATGGTGTGGGGTCATAAACGCTCGGAGAGAGAGAAGCGCTCGAACAGCCCCATAGGAATCCCCAAAGCTCCGGGAGAGATCATCATCGTGCCGAATGTCATAAAATGTCTTTATTGTAGCTCCTTGTTATCGTAGTCGAGATCATATGGCATGGGTCATCAAGGCCCCGACAGCAGAGAGGATACAGCTAGGTGATAGTGAAATGTTGGCTGAGGCGTCTGGAGGAGGTGGAGACGGTGGAGGTACCACGCTCAGATCATGGCATCTCCGAGGCCAGAAACTTTGCCCGCTGGGTGGGAGGACCCATGCAATTGTCGTGGTTGAGGAGGATTCACAAAACAAGCCCAACTCTCACATACTTGCAGCACCGTATGGCAGCTGGGGGAGGTAGGAAGAACTCGGGAGGTTGCAACAAAGCCTACAGATCGATGTGGCCATCGGCATCAGAAATGCAGTTTAGGCAAAAGAGGCTATAATGTTTGGTTTGAAGAATTGTATTCTCGGTTCCTGCCAGATCGCACACTCCATAAAAGAGGTCAGTGTACGTACATGGCTTTCCCAAAGAGGATTTAGTGTTTCACAGGGAAGGGCTTCAGGAAATGAGGAAATTTCGTAGGGAGGGTGGTCTTCTATTTATAAAGGATGGAATGTAAAGGGTTAGAAGAGGTGGAGGATCAAAAAACAGTTTTGGATGGAATGTGAAGTGAACGGGGGGAGCAATGAATGTAACTGCAGGTTTCAAAGGAACCAAGAGTTAATAAAGGAAGGCATAATTTTGAAGGTTTTGGCAACAAATAGAGATTCCTGATTCCAGCTTGGGAAAGGGAGGGGGTGTGGTCCGCACTTGCAAATCAAGCTGTGGTCACTCAACCTCAGTAAAAATCCTAACAAATGAATGGATATGCAAAAATGCTCGCGAAATTACAAAGGCGGTAAATTGTCAAATGTGCTTTCTGGTCTCAGAAATCCTTGCAAAATTGTATATTGAAATTTCAGCCTTTATAACTCCTTGCGAAATTTCCTATGATTTTATTCCTAAGTCATCTGATTCCTCCCCGTTTAAAATTAATACAACTCTATAAAAACAAACAAAGGAGAATTCATAAAAATAATAGGAAAATGAAAAAAGTTGGTAATTAGATTAAATTAAGAAAGGTAATTGAAGGAAAATTTAATAAATCCGTGAAAAGGTAAAGAAAAAAATAAAATAAAATAAAAGATCAAACAAAAAGAAATGGATTTTGCAATCTGAGGGGAGACTGGGTCCACCCACCCTATTCTTCAGGTGTTTTGAGGCTCAAGGAGGGTGAGCTCCTCCTTGTCTGGTCCAAAGGGAACTGAAAAAGGCCTGAGGCTGCGCCATTCACTTCAAGGTTTGGCTCATTACGAGAAGTTCCACCGCCATTGGGATAAACTTGATGAATGGTGAAAGGACCAATCATCCTTTCGGACTTAGTTTTCCTTAATATATGAAGTTTGGAATCATAGGAGCAGACTTTATCTTCTTTTCGGGAAATGTTTTCGATCCACCATTCGTCATGCCATTCTGATCTCTTGGGAATTTTAGTTCAAGTAAGCATCATTCCTTAGTTCCTGACCATTGAGGTCAAGAAATCTCCTTAGGCCGCCGACTTTTCCGTGATCAATGTTGGTTTCTTTTAATTGCTCACCATGCCTTGTATTCAATTTCCACATGGAGATGGCATGCTTTTCCATAAACTAGCTGATACGGGACATCCCAAGAATGGTCTTGAAAGCTGTTTTATAGGCCCATAGTGAGTCTAGTAGCCTGAGTGACCAATCTTTTCTATTTGAATTCACTACCTTCATCAAGATGGTCTTAATCTCCCTGTTAGCTAGCTCCACTTGTCCACTGGTTTGGGGATGGCAAGGAGTGGCCACTTTGTGCTTCACCCCATATTTAACTGGGAGGTTTTCAAAGGGTTGTTGCAGAAATGGGTACCTCCATCACTGATTATGGCTTTGGGCACTCTGAATCTGGAGAAGACATTCTCCTTTAGAAATTTAAGTACCACTCCTGAAATCATTTGTTTTCGCGCTGAATTGCCTCAACCCATTTGGACACATAGTCAACCCCCACTAAGATGTATGAATAACCAAAAGACGTAGGGAATGGCCCCATGAAGTCAATGCCCCAAACATCAAATATGTCTACCACCAAAATTGGGTTCAAGGGCATAATTTTGCGGCAAGTAAACTTCCCGAGTCTTTAGCATCGATCGCAGAAGTTCTGCACATCAGATGGTTACCTTGAAAAGTGACGCTAATAAACCAAATTGCGTGATCTTCATAGTTATCTTTATGAAGCAAAATGACCTCCATAGGTATTTTCGGCAAGTATCAGAATCCCTCATATTCCCTTCGCGCCACACCTTTCCGATGATTTGATTCGCATAATATTTGAATAAAAATGGTTCCTCCCATTAATAGGAAAGAATTTCAGCAAAGAAGTGGCTTTGGCCCCGTGATTCCAATCAATCGGGATCTCCCCTCGTTGCCAAATAATTATAATATGAGGCTACCAAGGCACTTTCTACAAGTAGTAGAGACTCCTCGGTGAATTCATCATTAATGGGAGGACTATGTAGAGCTGCGAGCTATGGTCAATCCGGGAGGAGATTTGCCACTATACATTCGCACCCTTGTCTTTTGATTTGGGAGATTAAATTCCTAGAGCAGATAACTCAATTGAAGCCTTGCTCTAGCATCTGCCAGTTAATGTGCATCTAAAGCATAGTGGTTTGTAAAAATAACAATGAATGACCCCATCAAGTATGCTCTGAATTTGTCTAAGGCATAGACTAATGCTAACAGCTTCTTTTCAATGGTTGTGTAATTTCTCTATTCTTCATTCAAAGTCTTGCTCGCATAATAAAATCGAGGGCTTCCACTTTCTCTTTGCCCAAAGAACCACCCTACTGAAAAACTGCTTGCATCACACATTACTCAAAGGATAGTTGCCGCTTATGCTCACTATAGGTGCAAAGAGTCGTGTGATTTGAGCCTCAAAACTCTTTTAAGACTTCCATCCCAAATAAATTTGTATCCTTGACTAGCAAATAAGAAAGGGTTTTAATTAGAAAAGTCTTTAATAAACCTCATAGAACCTTCATGGTTAAGGAATTACCTATCGCCATATTCAGGAGGTGGTAGCTTAGAAATAAGCTCAACCTTGGCTTTATCAACCTCAATTTCCTTGTTGGAGATGACATGTCCAAGGACAATTCCTTGATTTCCCAGTTAAGCACCAAGTTTTTCTCGATTCATCTATTTAGAATAGTCTCAAGGTTGGCCAGGCACTCCTCAAAAGTGTCCCCGTATATGGTGATGTCATCCATGTACACTTCCATAATGCGTTCCACCGCACATCAAGATACCGAGCATACACCTTGAAAGTGGCAAGTGCATTGCAAAGGCTAAAAGGCATTCTCCCGTAGGCATAAGTTCCAAAGGGCAAGTGGAAGGTAGGTCTTCCTAGGTCTCCACAAATGATTTCGATGAAAAACATCCGAGAGCCATCTAGAAAAACAATAAAATGGGTGCCTTTAAATCCTCTCTAGAAGTTTATCAATGAAGGGCAAAGAGAAAATGGTCCTTCCTTGCTCATCGCATTTAGTCTCCTTCTCGTAATTCATACATACCCTCCAACCCGTGGTAAGGCGTGTATCTTCTCCCTCTCGCTCGCATAGTCACCCCCCGACTTTTTAGGTATAACCCCGAAAGGGGGCTCTCACCTGGATCGCACCAAATGAGGTAGATAACGTCGCCCGCAGCAATTAGAACCTCACAGTCAAAGATACTACCCTCAAGCGTATGTGGGATTCAATCGCCTCTATGGTTGCCACACTGCCTGGCTTCCTCCCTCCATGCAGATGTGATTAGTGCAACCAAAGGGCTAATTCCCTTTAAATCATATATTTCCAACATCCAATGGTTTGTTTGCACTTCCCGAGGATTCCAAAGCACAATTATCTTCCCCAGTGAGTCGCTTTAGGGATGAAGAAATAACCACGTGGGCAATGTCACCTCTCTATATGCAAGGTCACTCGTGGAGGCTCGAGACTGAAAAGCCTTAAGGGCTCTTCCCTTCTTCCTTCTTTTGTCTTTCTCAATAATGCAGGTGATTTCTTCCTTCTTTCCATGACAAAGCAAAGCAAATAATCCGAGGGTTCATCTACATTCTTTTTCAGGAAGCTCCAGCCACCCTTCTATCAATTATGCCTCGTGAAATGCAACCCAAGCCACAATTTGCTCTTCCACAATGGTATCAATCAAACACACCTCTTTCTAGGTCTTCCCGTACCATGCTTTTGTCGAGGAAAAATTTTGAGCTCTAGTGTCATATTGCCTAATGTGAGCTGCATAACCCCATTTCAACAACATGATTGCACTAGGTACCAAGAATGGCTCTCCAGTATAATGGGCACATAATTGGCTCTCACTACATCGGTTCAAGATTACATGAACAATGTGAGTCCACAGTAGTAGACGGTCCACTTTCACCAAACATCTTCAACACGTGCCCTGGGGGAATTTTTATCGACCTATCTCGCTAAAGACAAGGTAACGGGTGGTGGGTTTCACTCCTAGCCCTAACTTTATAGACCTGAGTAAGGTAACAAAGCTGACAACTAGCCCCCAAATCTAGTATACTGCCCCGTTCCATACAACAAGTCTCCTCCAAATGTTCACCGATATGTAGGACACCGATCTTTGTACTTCATTGGAGTTCATGGCACTATATGATGGCACCTACTTGCTTTGTCAAAATTCCTTCTTATCCATATTCAAGATTTCTATACAATGCAAGTCATTTAGAAACTCGGGTACAGTGTTGGAACTTTCTTAATCATGTTTAAAAGGGGAATGTTGACTTTCACCCGCCAACACTTCAAGAATTTCAGTCGGGTTACCCACCCCTTCTTGGCCTCTAAGTGCCCGAGGAAACAAGTGAGGCATGCTCTTCATCGTGTCTTCCTTGATCACTATCCTTTCCGTCTCCTCATCCTGCCCTTCTTTAGTTTCATCAAGTAGTTTAGGCATTGGTTGCTCAACTTTTTTACCACTTCTCAAAGTGATAACCGTTTATCTTATCCATTTTAGAGGCCACCAGCCGATATTTAATGAACTCCTTCAGGTTTTGCTGAAGCCAGAGGGAACTTCCCTTTTTCGCACTTGATGTTGATTGGTCAAATTTAGAGATGGAATAGTGCAGTTGTCAATTCCTCTCGGGAAATTTTTACCTCGAACCCATCTCTCCTTTTCATACTTCAAAGTGCTTTCCACGTGTCAACCCCTCTCGATGAATCGCATATCTGATCGCTTATAGCTTCTCCACAGTTACCTACCAATTTCATTTGGTCAACGGCTGTTTGCTCAACCGGAGAAGCTGGATTATGTCGCTTACGGCCTGAGAAGTTGCGCTATATTGTGGAGGAACAAAGAGGTACATCAGGAGTTTGACTTCCGTGATAGAGATTTGGGTTATTTTCTCCAAATTTAAGGTTGTAAGGTAAGCCTGGTATGGTGCATTATTGATGGTTTGAATTGACCACTTTCAACAACATTCACTTGTTCCACCAACATCTCCTCATTGGATGGAATAGTTGGATTGTTCTCCCCCAAATGCTCGTGAGATCGACAAATGAAGCATGGCTTATTTGCAATGTGTGAAATCTCAACAACGCTTGCACCTCATGCGTGTTTCTCATTTCCAGCTTCTTAACCTTCTAGTTAAGGTTGAAACTTTGGCCTTCATGTCCACAAGATCCTCCTGAAGATAGTACATGCCACCCCTTTAACCCTGGTTGAGGTCTTTTCTTTCCATCTCCCTAGGTTAGCCTGACCCAAACTTTGAAGCTTCAACTACATAACCCAGGAAATCCAAAGCTTCCTCTAGATGTTTGCTCGCAGAAGCCCCCTCCACATAGTCTCGTTTAAAAAGTTGCTTTTACAGTGCGTGAGAAATTCCATCATGTAGTCGATCAACATTGTACCATGTGTCAAACCAAGGGCGCGAGACAAGCATTGCCGCTTCCATATATCTCTCCCCAAAGATGCATAGAATTTTTTTCATTTTCATTACGAGAAGCGTGGAAATTCGTTTTTCAACTCATTTATTCTATGAGTAGAGAACAATTTTTCAAAATCTGCAACAGATTCAAATTAATTTAAGGTAGTTCTTTTGTCTTAAGGAGTTGAGCCAAATTTTTTCTTTATCCTTCAATGTAAAAGGAAAAATCTTAAGCCTCAATAAATCCACAGTGGTAGTCTCCTCCTTGAATGTGTTGCAAACCTCCTCAAACTCCCTCATGTGCGAATAAGGGTTCTCACTCTCCATGCCATGAAAAGTGGGAAGAAGTGGCACCAAGTAAGGCTTTAAACCATTCGTCAATGAGGCACCACAAGTGAGAAAGGTCCACTCCTCCTGAGAGGTGCATGTGGTCCCTCGCGGACCAAGGGCGCATCGAGGTTCCTCTTATCCCTTTCCGACTGTTTTGTTCTTACATGTGAGGTTCCACTGGTATTTAAAATTCAGCCCAATTCAAAATTTGATCTCGAGAAAACCATAATTTTGACTTGACCGTTAATCCGACCCTAAACCACCTTAACATAAACCCTACATGAAAACACAGACATTTCACCAAAAAGAAACAAAAACACTTACCAAAAAGTTAATGTTAGCTAAAATAATTAAAAAATATATAAAATCACAAATGAAATTATAACCTAGCAAAGAAACTGCCAGGAAAGAATAATAAGAGGAAAGAAACAATAGAGCTTGTGATGAGGATCACAAGCAACAAAGACATTGTCATCACAAAATTTGGCGCACCATCCCCTGTGAATGGTACCATTTGACAGCAACCAGGTATTCTAAATCAGAATAAAATTTATAGCGCCTAATATCTTCTACACCAGTGAGATAATGTTACTACAGTAGAAAGGCCTAGGATCAGTTCACAAGGGATGGGTTTTCTTCTCGAGGAAATTACTAATACTAAAGGTTTACTACCAGTGATTGTAGTCGAAATTGGGCCGCATGCATGTTGATTTTATGAATGGTTGTCAATGAAACAAAATATATTAAATGTAAGAGTATCCTTGAAGTACACAAGACACTAAGCTTAGGTTCTTTAGGCAACGAGGGTTTCCTGAGTCTTTACTCACATCGGGAGGATAACATATAAAGATATCTCCCCAAAACCAAATATTCATTTGGCTATAAAACCGACTTCCTTAAATATTCTTGAAAATGGCATTCATCGCCACAATGCCTCACAAGAAAACACATATCCCACTCTACCCAAATGGCTCATAAATGATAACTAACGAACATCCTCGGATTCAGCATTACATCCAATGAGCCCCAAAGCTGGCCAAATACCGACCATTTATGATTCAAGGATAAAAAACCTAAAGTTGAAAAGAAGAAAAGTAATGATGCGAATACATCAATGGTGAAAATAAAGGAAACCTTAGTTTCGTTTTAGATCCTTTACCCAATGGCCTTCTACCTCAAGGAGGAAGGGGTTTTAGACGCTCATCCTCTGAGAAATCATCCTCATAGGGTGTTTGGCCAGTGAGAAAGGAAGAGAAAATGAGAGAAAATGAAAGAAAATGGGAGCCTGTTCGATAAGCTTCCACCAATCCAATAAATCAAAAGTCATGTACGAAGTGTTCTTTGGGTATTATATACAACTAAAACAATACAAATTACCAAATTGTATAAATTCAACACTATTACATGGGGAGAATTTGGGAATAAAACAAAAAAGGAGAGACAGAAAGTCAAAAAGAGTTGTAGAGTGCGGTACTGCAAGTTGCGAATTAAGTTGCTAAATTCATGCTCTGAGAATAGTATATAATGCGAAAAATTTCAGAAATAAGTTACGAAATTTCACAAACTTTATGAAATTGCAAGGGCTTTCAGATTTTCCATTTTTTGCTTTAGAAGTTCGCTTCGCTCAGTTCAGGTATCTGAGTTTGAACGATTTCTTATGCTCGTTTATTCTATCTTCAATTATATATAGCCTGTGAAAACTACAAAAACTAATATAAAATTTTATCAAAAGCATTGCTAGGTCCTTAACGGAGTGTTAAGAGTATGGAACAGCACTATTTGGGTAGTAATTAGCCTCACATTGTGCCACTCCTTCCCACTTTTCATGGCATGGATAGTGAGAACCCTTATTCATACATAAGGGAGTTTGAAGAGGTGTCTACAACATTCTTCTACAGAAAGATCACACGTGAATTTAATGAGGCTGCTCTTTTTCCTTTTCACATCAAGGATATGTTAAACATTTTGGACACAACTTCCCAAGCTAGCGCACATTCAAAATCGACGAGATGCAGGCTGAATTTTTGAAGAAATTCTTCCCACATATTACGTAATAACAATTTTGAAGAGGCAGCATTTCCAACTTCTTCAACCAAAGGAAATGAAAAATTCTATGCATGCGGTGAGAGATAGGAAGTACTCAATGTTTGGTTCTCACCATGGTTTGACACATGGCATCGTTGGTCACTATTTCAGATAAGATATTTCTTTTGCTGCGAAGAAACTCCAGACCATGTGAAAGGAGACTTCATGAGCAAAACTGTGGTGAAGCTAGATTTCTTGAGTTGCAGTCAAGCATCAAAAAGGTCGGACGAGTCTAACCCAAGGGAGATGGGAAAGAATGGAGATCTCATAATCCAGCTCAAGAGGTGGCACAAAATTTCCTTCCTGGAAAGACATGGACATGAAAAGCCAAAAAGCCAACCCTTAGCTGAAGGTTGGAAGAATCCAGAATGAGAAAATTGCAAATGGAGGTGCGTGTGCAGTGACATTAAGATTCCAGAAGCAATAAGCCATGTTTTATTTGTCAGTCCACTAAGCATCTGGGAGAACAATGTCCAACTATTCCAGCAATGAGGGAAATGTTTGTGGAGCAAGCAAATGTTGTTGGTCAATTCAAACCATCAACTAATGCACCATATGGCAACACTTACATCCTTAGTTGGAGAAATCACTCAACCTCTTCGGGTTGCCAAAGCCCCACAAAGATGCACCACCCGCTTCCTCCACAAGAGCGCTTCAACATCTCAGCCACCTCAACCACAGTCAACCTCTCCAGTGGAACAAGTCATCCTGAACCTTAGCAAAGTGGTAGGTAACTTTATGGAAGAGCATAAGTCAGTCAATGTGCAGTTAAATCAGAGAATTGACACTATGGAAAGCACTTTGAACAAGATGATGGATGGGTTCCAAAATGAAATTGCCCAGAACATTGACAACCTCGCAGATTCCACTTCTGGCTACTCAATCAACATCAAGTACAAGAAAAGGAAGTTCCTCACAACTCAAAGAAAAACCTCATGAGTTCTTGAAATAATCTACTTCAAGCAAACTAATTCCTAAAATGGATTATAAAAGCGCTTATCACCTTGAGAAGTGGTAAGAAATGAGCAACCAATGCCTAAACCACTTGATGAAGAAGAAGGTAAGATGAGAGCTTAAAGGATAGTGCGGGATCAATGAAGATATGATGAAGAAGAGCATGCCTCCACCATTTCATTGCCACTCGAGGCAAAAGGGGGTGGAACAAACCTAACCGAGATTTTGAAGTGTCGAGGCGGTGGAAAGCCAACATCTCTTAGACACATGATTAAGAAAGTTCCAACGATGCTAATTTTTTTTTAAAAGACCCAGCACCGGGGAAGAGAGGGTTGAATGTGAAAAAAATGCTTTCTTGACAGAGCAGGTGAGTGTCATTATACAGTGCAAGACCTTAGTGAAGTACAAAGACCCAGGGTGTCCCACCATTTCAGTAAACATTAGAGGAACTTGTTTGGAGAAGGCATTATTAGATTTGGGAGCCAGTGTCAACTTGTTACCCTACTCAGTCTATAAGCAGTTGGGGCTAGGAGAATTGAAACCCACCATCATCACCTTGTCCCAGCAGATATAGGTCGTTGAAAATTCCTGGCGCACCGTTGAAGATGTTTCGTGCAGTGGATAAATCCCATCACCCAGTTGCACTTTGTTGTTCTCTATACTGAGTTATTAGTAGTCGTATTTCACCAGCCCATTATAACGGAGGCCATCCTTAGTCAATTTCAAATGCAATCATTAACTTTCAAAATGGCTATGCAACTTGACTGGCCAAAAGATGGGTATCGAATCAACAAAATTTACACGCATTACTCTCACCGCCTTAGCATTGCTACTGTAGTATAGCTGCCTCTAGGATCAGCTCCATAGGGATGGGTTTTCAGAGAAATGACTTTACAAGAAGGTTCAAATAGGTGGAATTTGTTGGATTGGGTTTTGTAAAAATAAGGGCAAAGGATGGTTGAGAACTGAAAATAAAATAAGTAAAATATAAAGAATTCACATCAAAGGCTGGTTTGAAGTTCCAATGGTAACTAAGGGGTCCTCGCCCTTTTCTCGTTTAGGAGGGACATCTGTAGTCATCTCCCAAACCAGCTTCTTTTGGCTGCAAAACTCAACTCCTTAATAGTTACTATCCATTGAAATGGCATTCATCGATAATAATGGTCTCAACAATAGAAACCAAGTCTCCTTGACTCACCTTCCAATGACATTAAGATGGTAACTAATGAATCTCGTGGATTCTAGCAGCCAAGCAATTCACTTAACCCTAAAGGTTACCAACACGGATTATTCAAGGTGCATCTATGGATTTAAACCTATGCGTAAAGGAGACACATGAATACCGCGGAATACCGCTGAAGACATGAGAACTCCTCAGCTTACTACGTATCCTTGCCTAAGAGTTTCCTACTTCATGAAGGAAGGGATTTAGCCACTCATCCTCTGAGTTGTCATCCTCAAAGGCTATTTGTCTAGTGAGAAAGTGAGAGAAAGTGAAAGAAAGTGAGAGAAAGTGAGGGAAAATAAAAGAAAATGAGAAAAGGCGGGAGTTGCTGAAAGCTTCCCGCCAAACTGTTATTAATGATCCAAAAGTCTCCTTGTTACAGTGCAGCTTGGGACTTAAATACTACCCAAAGCCATACAAAATTACAAAAAAGTATGAAAGAGTCACTATTACATAAGGGACAATTCAGAAAAGAAAATGTAACAAAAAGTCAAAAGTCGTAAGGTGAAGGAACAAGTTCGCAGTCGCAAAATTTGTACAGCGTACTGTAGGGCCGGGAATTTCAAATTTTCATAGGGGTTGTGAATTTCAAAATTTTACAGCCTTGGGAAATTTCGCAGGGGTTGCGAAATTTTGCAACCCTTGTGAAATTGCCAGGGTGCTCTGTTTCCCATCAACTACTCTTCTTCTTCTTATGCTTTATGATCTACAGCTCTGAGTTCAACTTAGATTCTTCATGCCTTGACTTGAATCCCTATCCTCAAGATATATTGCCCCTAAAACAACCAAACTTGCCACAAATTTTGATTAGTAGCCTTGCTAGGTCCTTAGCATGCAATCAAGCTAATTAGGCGATTATTACACAAAAGTGCTCAAAACCCTCAGACATTAAGGGTGTAATAACAATTATTTGGGTAGTAATCACACCCCCCAACCAACACATTGCTAGTCCCTTAGCAATGGAATAAGAAGAAAGCAATAAAGGCAAGATGAGCTATAAGTATATCTGCACAAAAATGGTTTTCAAAATCAATGAAGTGATAAACCCAATCTCAAGAAGGTAAGTTATCAAAACTCCGGTCTAATGATCCATACTACAGAGTGTGTGCGGTGCAAAAGTCAAGTATCAAAAAACAAAGGTCAACTCCTAGAGAACCAACCAAATGACCTTCCACAAAACCTATGTTAAGAATTTGATTAGCTTCAAAAATAATCATTAAACCGCCTTCCCCCAACCTAGCTCTTGTTCAAACTCTAGCGTGCCTCAACCAACCTCAATAAATCAGACCTAACTTTATTCCATAACTCCTTTGGTTGTATGCAAATGCTGAGGTAATCGAACTCACAAGTGTCCATGTAATGGGGTCCATCGATGACTCCCAACCAATTAACGTTTAGGGCATCAAGTCATAAGGATCTTTCGACCAATAAGACTTCAGGTTTCACCCCGAACTCTTAATGAGTTCAAAACTCCAACACCTACAATTTCCTAAACTCTACCCATCTACCCATATAACGAGCACAAAGTTGGTGACTCCCAACCAATTGGTTTAGGGCACCGGGATTTAAAGACATTCGTCATATACCCATCGGACCGTGCTCGGGTTTCAAGGCAAAGAGTCACAATTTTTCTTTTCTTTTCTTTTTCTTTTTCGTTTCTTTCCTTTCCTTTCCTTTTTTTTTTTTTTTTTTTTTGAAGACTCATCACGCCGTATCGTGAGGTCCGACCTATTAAAGGTAGTATTGGTCAAGGGACTATAGGCCGACTTTGCAAGGCTTAGAAGGTAAGGCAGTTTTTCAACCTATAAATGAAATCTAATGTGCACAATGTGTGGTTAGTTCTATGTGGAAGAAAAAAGGTTGAATACAATAAGAATTTCAACAGGTTATCAACTCAACTAAGAATAACACCATTCTAACATCAACAACATTGGAACAAAATTTTAATTTCTCATACTGGAAGCTAGGCATTACAAACAAAAAAAAAAGTTTTCTAAAAATGAGAAATTGAAAGCATGAATTATATTGTAAAAAAACAAACTAACTAGCAAGTCATTGAACTAAACAAAATAGACTTGCTCAAAACATAAATCAACAACACTTCCTTCCTAACTCTCTTAATCAATCTACATTGTCCACGTGTTATGGAATTGAAAATTGAGTGAGGAAGGTGATTTCTAAAATTCCGGGTGTCCGCTGACTACCCACAACTGAACAATGAATACTTGAATGTTGGGTAACCCGACATTAACTCATTTAAAACGGCAGAGTCTCCTCAGACGGAGCTCTCACCAAGAACCACTGGCCCCAATCATCAACATCGTAAGATATATAGGCGGAGTAAAACGCCACTTGGGCCCATAAAACAATACTCATCACCATACCAACTATACAAATTATGTTGCCAAGAGTTAAAATTTTATTTATAAACATATAATAAAATCTAAAATTTAATACATGTAGTACATTATAAACCAAAGCCATAACCCGCTTTCTAAAGCGGCCTCTATGATGAGCCGTCCCGCACTTCTCAGACCAAATAATAAATTCTCGACAGGTGAGCTATCACCCAAGAGGGGTGGAATCACCTAAATGGGCTACTCTCCACCTAAGATATGCAATGCTCCTAGAGCAAACACACATTCAAGTAAATACGTGATCCTACTTGAATGTCTAAATGACAAACCCATGTCCCGAGTCATCGACTTCACACTCGCTGCCATGTATGAGAACACTACTTTCAAAACAAAGGTGTTTGTTTTTAAATGTGACAACCCTCCGACAAAGTAACGGACCGACTCGCGCTGATCTATTTATGCTGGACAACCCTCCTAAGGTATATCAATTCGGGGCCGACCTCGACGCCATATGTTATATGGTTCACTCCTCCGATATTGTAAATGGATTACGCCCGATAATTATTAGCTACATACTAGTCAACCCTCCGAACACTCTTCAATAAAAACCATCTCCATGCACTCACTTCATCGTTTGTGGTGCCTCAAAGGTAGGTAAGGAAATTTGGCCATGCCAATTCCACATAATTTTATAAATACATGCAAAATATATAATCATGCATATATTCACATAATTTTAAATCACACAAACATGCTATGTAATTTCACAATCCATTACACCAAAAATTAGCTCACTTGGGCTAATTATCAAACACAAGCAATTCAATTTGAATTACTCAACCAAACACATTATTTCACAAAATTTATTTCATGAATACTATTCACGTGAACAGTGAAACCCTCGGGGTTACTGTTCACGGCCAGCTAAATACCCACACCACATTTCACCTTGTGAACTCCGAATTTATAGCATTCCCGGCCTCATACACATTGAACACAAATTGTTTCACAATTTATACAATTTTATAACCAAGATCGCATGTCAATGACCAGACAAAATGGTTTCAAAATTTTCTAATAATCTGGTTCCAAGCTTTTTAATCGATCAAACATTACCACGCCTCAATCAACTAAGCATCATAAATACACTTAAACAAAGCGTAAAACCCAAGTAGGATGAAACCCTACCTCACGGAGTCGTTGAAACCTCCTGAAACCGACCCACACGTAGGTCAATCAGAGCCGATTTTCCTTCTTACCTAAGAATTCACCCACGAGATCAGAATCTTGTGTGAGAGAAGTGGGTTTACTCTCTCTAAAAATTCAAATTTTCGTATACCTAATTACATCCATTTGGTTCTTCATGTTTGGCTCATTTCACTCACAAGAGGACAACTCAATGGTACTATTTTAATTTTTTTCCTCATTTAATTATCACACTTAATGCCTCAAATTCGACTACATTCTACACTACCCTGGCCATCCATTTCCATCATTTCTCTACTCATGCAACTTATGGCATATGAGTACGTGTTATATGTGACTTTTGTCACATCGAATATCGCTTACAAGACTGATACCTATGCCTGGAAAATGCAACCCGACTGTTCTAATTCAAACAAATTCGACGTGCAGCCAGATTTCGCGAGATCGATTCCAACTGGCCAAATCGTTTCCATCATTTCCAGATCTGTAGAAAATTTGACTTTACCAATTAATATTTTACCCTTTTTCCGTAAATTGAATTTTCTCGGTCTTATAGAAGAAGTGATACCTCAGAGAAATAGCCATTGTGGAGAGAAGGAACTACATTGAAACAAAACAAGAGGTAAAGAACAAAATAATATTAGTGCAAAATATGATCATGTTACAAGAATGGAAATCAAAAAGATAAAAATATGCTTCCTAAAGAGGCCTTATTCACTTAATTTGGGCTTCAAATGATCAAGTTGGAAAAAGAAAAGAGAGGTTTAAAGGGACAAATTGGAGCATTTTGAAAATTACGCCCTTATCATAATCTCAAAAGTGTTCTTTCATGCTATATTTAGATTCTACACTCTCTAAGCTTTCCAACGATACCAAATTAATAAAACGGAGGCCTATAAAAAGTTATGACCAAAGAAAATAGGCGCGTATCGCGAACATTTTAAAAAATTAGTGCCGAAAATTCAAGAACCCTTTCGATTTTTTTTTATGGTACCGTAAAGATTTTTTTTTAAATATATTTTTCTTTAATATTTATATATAACAATAAAACATTTTTTTTTTCAAAGACAAAAATGTTATAAGATCGCAAAGCAGCTTGCGAATTTTGGCTTTTTGTCTTTTTCCCTGAGAAAGTGGCTGATGTACAAGCTACAGTGATCCCGTCGCAAACTTGGGGAAATGGAGTTTTGCACTAGACTCTCCTCACATAAACTTTGCCATAATCAGTAAAATAAGCCATGCAGTGAAAAATATAAAAAATGCAAGAAAATGAAAAATTAGCTAAAAACAAAGATTAAATTAAAATTAGAGAAAATCTAAAGAGAAAAATTAAATAAATCAAACAGAAAAAAATCAAAACAAAAGTGGGGAGACTGCGCTCCCAGCCAAGTTTTGGGACCGTCAACTGGTGTAGGAAGTCGTGGAATTGCTAAGGTTTAGGTCTCCAAATCTGAACCAGGATAGTTTCGGTTTGAGCCATCCATTGTGCCATGCAATATGAGCTACCAAGACTGCGGATGTAGTGGCTAAAGTTTCGAACAGAAAATACTAACTTCCTAAAGTTTGCAATAGCAAAGCATGTAAAACGGGATGGCCTTAGCAAGTATGTGTTCTTAAGTGTCGAATGGGTCCTCACTGCTTCAGTGTGATATGCAATCGGGTCGAGAGAGTGTTATTGGCAAAGGGGTTGTTGGGGGCTTGGGCAGTGGCACTAGGATTCAATTTATGGGAATGGTTTAAGAATGTTTTTGGGGCTCTTCCATCGCTCTTTCCACCGCTTCTTCCTCGCCAACAATGGGGAGATTGCTTCATCCTTTCTTGATGAACAAAAAGGCCAAGAATGTCCGAGGATCCATAACCTCAAAAATTCAGAAAAGTCTTACCACCTTTTTAGCTGCCGCTATAATGCTCCTCCACCGTGGTGTCAATCGTGCACTCTTCCTAAATTCCTTCTTCCTCCTGGATGAACATGCCGATTGGTGAGCCTTGAAACTAACATCATAGATGTCAATTTTTCTCGATCAAGGTCACTTAAGCCCATCCAATTTTGTAATATAAAGAGCTCTCCATAGTATATTCTTTGATTTCTCATGATCACACCACTTTCTTCCTAAAAGTACCCACCAATTTGCTTTGAAGTCTATCACTGCAACCGGAAGAGGTTAACTATGGTGGTTGTGGTAATGGTGATTAAGACACAATACGAAGGAGCAAGAGGTGCATACTGTGGAGGTCTTGGTTTCCATGAGAAATTTAGGTGGTTCCCTTAACTAGGGTTGTAAGTATTATCATATGGTGCATTAGTTGGAGGCACAATGCAGGAGGGTGCACTCACCTATGGAGGGTGCATGTAATCCCTCATGGACCTATATTCATTAGGGTTTCTCTCCATTGGGTACTGATTGTGTTGCTCTCCCTCTAGATGTTCCATTGGGTTCAAAGAAATATTCCATTCAAAATTGGCCTTGCCAGCATGCCACTTAACTCGATCAACCCGCTGATTTCTTATCCATCAACAACATGGCACTCGCAGCAAGAATGTGGTAAACACTGCACATCAAAGAAATAATCCACCAGGTTTGAGCAGCCCTTTTTTATGGAAAAAATATAAACAGTGAAATTTAACTAGAAAAAAAACTGACAGTAATATACTAAAAAGGAATGATAAGAGAAAATTCACCATAACTTGTGATGAGGATCACAAGTGTTCAATATATCATCATTTTCACTTAGGCACCATCCCTGGCAACGGCGCCATTTGATTCAAGGCCAATATGTTATCGAATCAACAAATTATACTCTAATACTTCCGACCGTCGTAGCATTGCTATCGTAGTATGTTTTACTTAGATCGTCCACAATGATGGGTTTTCTTCACGTAAATGACTTATAGTGAGGTTCAAAATGGTGAATTTGTTTTGGATTTTGGGTTTTGGTAAAAAAAATTGTGATGGTTGAGAACTGAAAATAAAATAAGTCAAAATATAAAAGAGAATTCCTAAAGTTATCAAGCCACCGTCAGTCTGAATATAACCGAGGGTGTCCTCGAGCCCTTTTCCTCACGTTGGGAGGATGACTGTAATGCCCTAAAAATACCCTATAATTTTTATAATAATTTTATTATATGTTTAAGGTATAATCGAAATTAAACGGGGATTTTCCGAATTGATAAATGATTAAATGAAAATGTTAAATGATTATATGGGATCGAAATGAGTATATGATTGAATGATATATGCTAAGCATTAAATGATCGAACTCAAAATTAACTCAAGAAGAAGCAAATTGAATTTTAAATAAGGTCTAAGGGAACAATGAAAATGGACTCTTAATATAAATGAGAAATGAGAATGAATAATGAGAAAAGTCAAAACAAGGCTTAAGGAGGAAAATGAGGACTTAAGGGCTGTGTTTGAGATCAAGAGTATGTCTAAGTGTAGATTATTGAGATTTGAAAATAAATGAAATGTGATTATATAGTAAATGGAGAGAACTTAACAATAAAAATGGGTTTTGGTGAGCCTAACAAGCCTTGAGGACATAGAGGTTTAAAGGCCAAATTTTGGTCTAGAAGCTCATTAAGAAAGAAAACGCATTTTGTGAGAGAGAAAGAGAGGAGAAAAAGGTGAGAAGCTAGGCAGAGAGAGATCAAGTTTTTGGTGGCAGATTTATCCTATTTCTTGTTTCTAAGAAATCAAGAAACCTATAAGAGAAGATCAGATGAGATCTAAGGTAAGAAATCAAACCCTAACTTTATCTTTTGTGATTTTGATTTGGGGAAAGCCCTAACTATAAAGGGGTTTGTATTGGTGCTAACAAATTTTGGGGTTGTTTTGGGTTGATTTTTGAAGATTACATATGGGTTGGATTAAGTTTGAATAATGTTTGTAAAAGTGAAATGTTATTTTTCAAAGGAAATAAACCCTGTAGTTGTTTTCACATAGTTAAGTTATAAATAATCCAAATGAAGTATTTTAATTGCTAACAAACTATGTAAGAGATAGGTAAGTACTGTATGAAGGGACCATGAGCAAATTAGCCTAAGGCTCCTGAATATTATTTAAAGGTGAGTCTGCAGAATTACAAGTAGCATGCTCCGTTTGGATGTTACAGAGTGTTTTAATATAAAGAGGCTTCACTCGTCCAAATTGTGTGATCTAAAATTCTTGGGTAAATAGACTCTCAGGAAATAATCAATCTGCTGAAGTGTATAAATTCAGCCAATTCCAAAGTGCCCAAATCACAATTGAGCTATGTAAGAGCAAATCGATTCCGCTTGTGGAAATTGAGAATTAGATGTAAAATACAATAACTTGAGTTTGGGTGATCCAAATTGGATGATTCTAATTGGAAAAGAAACCTTATAACCATAGCTTCAAATGAGTAGAAGGAACCATTACCAATTTATGGAGTTAAGACCCCTGAAATTGAGAATAACAATAGGTAACCGAGTGAGCTGGGCATACCGACCGTTTGGCATTAAAATGTCGAATCGAAGCCTGGGTGATCCAAATGAGATGATTCCAATTCATACTAAAACTAGACTCACATAGATATAATTTTCTTGAATGAAGCATGAGAAAAATATGACTCATGTGTCCCCATAAAATTTTTCAAATGAAGGAGTATTAGGTAGACATCAACCTTAACCAAAAACTCCTAGAATAACCGACTAATATGTGATTGTCATACTTAACAGTGGCTAACGAGGAGGAAAGTCCGCATTGTCGTAGATTCAAGATTGGAATCAAAGTGACTATTTTTATTAGATTCTTAACTTTCTATTTCTAAATATTTGAATAATTGTAAAATGATTTAAATTTTGAAATGATTGCAAGAAAGTGCATATTGATTTGTGTTTGAATGGTCATTTTACGATTTATACAATTATTACTAAATCCACTTATAAGAGAAAATCATTGCATGATAATGTGAAAATGTTCTATTAAATACAAATGTATATATATATTATTGTAAATTGTATTTAACTGACTTAATGTTCTTAAAAGAATGTTAAACTGTTAGAATTCGGGCTAATGGTTAAATTTAATACCAATAAGAGTCGTAACAAACGCATTATTATGCGTACCGATCCGTGAGCCCGCCGATATTGTGCATCGGCAGTGCACCAAGCATATTTTTATAAAACCGCATTTACACTAGCCTGCTTATGGACCGTGCCGGTGATTTGTTATCCAAGACCAAAAGATGTTTTAAATTACATGCCAAACGAAAATGACAAGAATTGAAGTATGATTTATGATCTAATGATTTGTTGTTATGAAAATGCATAGCTGAGATGACCAATGGAATTGTAATTACTTAATAAATATATCTTATGTATATTGTACCGTATCGTCATTTAGCAGAAAAATAAGCAATGTCTTATGAAATTGCACAGATTTGATTTAAACTAAATAAAGAGAGAATCATAGAACCACACAAATCAAGTGAAAATTCTTAGAGTGTTGCTTTATCAACGCAAGAGAAATAAGCAGAAAACAGCAGGATCAAGATCGCCCAGCGAGAGTCACCTCCAAACAACACGGAGTATAAGTAAATGTTCGCCCCATGGCTATCATTTCATTCATGATATTTTTGTAACTATTTCATTGAATTGATGATGTAAAAAGTCTTCGTGAGAAGAATATATTTTTTACTCCATTTAATTTTTGATATTTATGAATGTGTTTAAAAGAGAGGTGAACTCTAAGAATACTACTAGTAAAATGTATTTGAAAAGGCATGAAATGACGATTTGTATAAAATGCTATTCAAGAACAGCTTATGGGCCCATTTGAATTATGAATGTATATATATATATATATATATAGTATATATATATATATATATATATATATATATATATATATATATATTCTTGTATGTCAAAGAATGTGATTATTGATATCATATACCATAACAATTATGTTTTAAATGAATATTAATTATTCATACTAGAAATGGGTATATGAAATGTGTTTAAATGAACAGGTCTTTAAAAGGTAAAAGAAGGTGCTACAATGACCTATGGTCATCTCCCGAACCGCTTCTTCTTTTGGTTATAAAACCTAACCCTTAATAGTTATCCTTTTGAAAAATGGCATTCACTGAGAATTAATGGTCTCGACAAGAGGGAAAGCAAGTCCCTCGACTCACCTTCCAATGACTAATAAATGGTAATCTACGAATCTCGTGGATCTAGTAATAAGCATCCATCAACCCCAAAAGATTACCAACACGATAATTCCAAGGAGCATCTAAGGGATTTAACTATAAAGCAAAGGAGACACATGAATATCAAGATCACTCAAAGAGAAATACATGAGAAACCTCGCTTATCACAAATTCAAGGCTCCAATAGCCTCTTACTAAGGGTTGCTGGATTGTCACTCATCCCTCTGAAAGGTCATCCTCGTAGGTTGTTTAATAGTGAGAAAGGTGAGAGAAAGTGAGGGAAAATGAGAGAAATGAGAAATGAGAGCTGTGGAGTCACGAAAAGCTTCCCGCCAACCTATTAATGATCCAAAAGTCTCCTGGTTACGCCTGGGACTTAAATACTACCCCAAAGCCATACAAATTACAAAAAGGCAAAGAGTCACTATTAATGAGGACATCCAGAAAACAAAAAATTAACAAAAAAGTCGAAAAGTCAAAAGGAATTAGTTCATAGGTCGCGAAATTACAATTCTTGCAATTGGTATAAGGCGAATTGTGAACTTTATAAATTTTGTGAATATGGTTTCCATCACGTTTTCTTCTATAAAAGCCGACCGGCAGCCTGAGTTCAACTGATTTTCATGCCCACTTAACCAAATTCCTCAAGATATATAGCCCCTAAAATAAACAAATTTGCCACAGAATATCATATATTAGTAGCCTCTTAGGTCCTTAGCAATACAATTGGATTAATTAGGCACATTAAGAACAAAAAGTCAAAACTATTACTTATGTAAAATAACAATATTTGGGTAGTAATCACAACTCACTTTTGGCAATATGATAATTAGAGTCAATAATGTCTTTCATTCATAGTAAAAAGCATTAACAATGAAGAACTAAAGAGGTGTGTTTGACGACACTATCATAGAAGGAGAACAAATAAAATAACAACAACTACAAGGCCCGATAGAGGAATCAAGGAGAAGCTCAAAATTTGAAATAAGCCCCATATTTGTGGCCGCGTTCGGAGAAAGAAATACAAATCTCCCTTTTTTACTGAGGAAGACAGTGGAAAGGAAATAAAAGGGAAGGATTCCAAAAGTTTGGATCTCAAACTCTCTACAGTAATTGAATATGCACATCAGAGAGGCACAAGGTCTGTATATATTTAATTCATCTCTCTCAATGCCTCAAAGTCCGCTTGAATCCTCAGAAGTGCAAACAAGTTGATGGAAAATCTCTGATTTGGGCATGAATTAGCCCTTGGTCAAAACCACCACATTTACATGGAGGAGTGGTGTCAAACCATAGTGCGACAACCACAGAGACAATTGAATCCCCACATACAAGAGGTGGTGCGCCCTAAAGTTCTAAAATTGCTGCAAGCCTGCATTATCTACCCCATTTCAGATAGTCCCAAAGTAAGTCCTACCTGCTGTACTCCAAAAGTCCCAGGGAGACTATTGCAAAATGAGAAGGAGAAGATATACCCACATGCCTTTAATGATATTGAGGGTAATGTATAACCACAGAGGCTAAATGCAAGCGATAAGGAAGGACCATTTTCCTTTACCCTTCATCGATCAACTTCTAGAGAATTTCCATACCCATTTTATGAATATATTGTTTTCTAGATGGCTATTCCAAATATTTCAACAGAATTGTTGTGGAGGATCGTGAGAAGACCACTTCACTACTTTAAAACTTGCGCCTACAAGAGAATGCCTTTGGCCTCGCAATGCTTCCCGCCACATTCCGCGGTGCGTCGATTTTCAAAGATATGGTGGAACGACTATGGAAGTGTACATGGATGACATCACCATATATTGAGGTACTTTTAGGTGAGTGCAATAGCCAACCCGATCGTTTCTAATGTATGCATCAAAAACTGCGCTTAAATCGAGAAGCGTCATTTTATGGTAAATCAAGGAATTGTCCTTGGACATGTCATCTCCAACAAGGGCATTGAAGTTGATAAAGCCAAGGTTGAGCTTATTTCTAAGCTACCATCTACCACAAATGTCAAAGCAGTGAGGCAGTTCCTTGGCTATGCTGGTTTCTACATGAGGTTTATTAAAGATTTTTCAAAATTGCAAACCCTCTCGTGAGCCGCCGGTAAGGATACTAAATTTGTTAAATGAAAGAGTTAAAAGAGCTTCAAGATCTCAAATTACACTGACTACTACACCTATAGTAAGAGCACCCAACTGGAAACTACCTTTGAAGTGATGTGTGATGCCGGTGATTTTTCCATTAGGGCAATTCTTGGGCAGAGAGAAGAAGGAAATCTCTACGTGGTTTATTATGCAAGAAAGACTCTTAATGAAGTGCAAAGAAGTTACACAACCAAAGAAAAGGAACTGCTAGTAGTGGTCTATGCCTTGGACAAATTCAGAGCATAGTTGGTGGGGTCATCCATTGTCATATTTACAGACCACTCTGCTTTAAAGTACCTTTTGACTACAGATGCTGCACAGACTATCAGGTAGGTCTTCTCCCACCGGGAATTCAATCTCCACAACAGTGCGGCAAAGGGCAGCAGGAGGGAGGAATGGTAGCAAATCACCTCTCCAGATCGACCTATGCTCATAGCTTGACCCACAAATTCTCCCATTAATGATGAATTTCCTAAGGAGTCACTGCTACTTGTTGAGAACGCCCTCGGTAGTCTATGTTGTTACTACTTAGCAACATGAGGTCCCAAACTTGAATGAAAGCACGATAAGAAATACTTCTTCGCCAAAATTTAATCTTATTATTGGGAGGAGCCATTTTTGTTCAAATACTGTGCGGATCAAATCATTAGAAGGTGTGTGCCTGAAGAAGAACAATAGGGGATTCTTAGTCACTACCATGAAAATGCTTGTGGAGGTCATTTTGCCTCTCAAAAGACAACTATGAAGGTGCTGCAATCAGGTTTCTACTGGCCTTCCCTCTTCAAAGATGCTCATGCTATGTGTCGAAGTTGTGATCGATGCTAAAGACTTGAGAAGCTTACTCGTCGTAATATGAGGCCTTTGAACCCAATTCTGGTAGTAGATTTATTCAATGTTTGGGGCATTGACTTCATGGGACATATTCCCCACGCTTCATAGACTTTTACATCTTGGTGGGTTGATAATGTGTCCAAGTGGGTTGAGTACCCTTGCAAAACAAATGATCACGTGGCGGTGCTTAAATTTTTAAAGGAAATGTCTTCATAGTTATATTAGGGTGCCCAGTTCATAATCGTCGCAATGGAGGGTAACATTTCGCAACAAACCACGAAACCTCCTAGCCAAATATGGGGTGAAACACAGCGGCCACTCCTTACCATCCTCGCACACAAAGGGACAAGTTGAGCCTAGCTAACAGGATTGAAGACCATCTTGATGAAGGTGGTGAATTCAAACAGTAGTAAATATCGTCCCTCAAGCCGCCAGACTCACCGTGACACATACCAGCCTTTCACATCTTTGATGTCCCTATATCAACAAGTCTGCAGCATATTCCACTCCCGTGGGAAATTACTACAAGGCATGGTGGGCAATTAAAAGTTGGAATTTTTAGATTTAGAGAGTTTAATTCAAGAGGTTTCACCTCAACAGTTGAAGATGGCGAACCATGATTACTTAAATCTCCAAATTTGTCAAAGAAAGATCAAGAAATGGCATGGATCGCATGGTGTTCTGGCACTTCAAAAAATGAGATAAAGTCTCGTCTAAGATTCAAGCCACATTCTTCCTTAAAAACCTATCGAGGTGGATTGGTCCCTTCACCAATCATCAAGTATATCCCAATGGAGTAGTGGAACTCCTCAATTCAAATGAGAGCCAAACTTTCAAAGTGAATAGCCATTGCCTCAAGCCTTATGCAGTCCCCTTCGGACCAAACAAGGAGGAGCTCACCCTCTTTGAGCCTCAAAATACTTGAAAAATTGGGTTATGTGGACTCAGTCTCCCCTGAGACTGTAGAGTCCACCTCCTTTTTGTTTTGATTTTTATTTTGCATTATTCAATTTTTCTTTAATTTTTCTCTATTTTAATTTGATTTTATTTATAGCTCATTTTTCCTTTTTTTTGTTTTTTATTTGAAATTTTTTGTGTTCATTCTTGTAGGGATTTGCTATTTTTCTTAAGCAAGGAAAGTTATGCAGGTCCAGAATCTTATAGTAGCAGGTGTGTAATGGGTAAAATTCCAAAACTTAAGAATTTCACACACAAGGGTTGCGAATTTTGCAACCTCACTAAATTCTCAAGTAAGATTTGAAGCAGAGAGGCTACAGCCTTCTACGTAAATTTCTGGGTAAGAAGAATTTGAAGCCCTTTCAATTTCACAACATTTTCGCAAGAGATTCGTAAGCCTCACTGCCTGCCAATTTTTGAAATCTCCGCAACCCAAAGCTCACAGACCCATTTCCAATACTCAAGAACCTATGCTGAAGTTAATTTCAATTCCATTTCTGCACAAGCCATCCCCATTGTTCCAAGACCTCGACCAAAGACCCGTTTGTCCTCCATATCCTACACCTGGCCGAATCCCAACACTCAAGCCTATAAATAGGCTTACCAACACCGCCCTTCCAGACATCTCCCCAAATAAACCCCTACGAAACCTCATCCTCCCTACGAAACCCCCATTTAAAACTTCATCCTCCCCGCAAACCCCTCTATCCTTCTCTGAGTCCCTTCCCTTCAAGTAAGAATATGGCTAAACTCCGAGGGAGGGCACACCCCATCCTAAACCCGTGAAGACCCTCCTCGTCGCACCACACCCACTATCGCAAGCCCCCACAAGCCCCGGCCGATCTGCCCAATCTACTACCCCACCATCTCCCAGTACGCCAGGTGGCCACACCACCAGTACCGGACCAGCCTGCACTCCATCCTGCACATGGCACCACAAGCAGCCTCTATCCAAGAGGCCATCCAGACCTTCCGCTCGTGAATCTTCACAACCATAGCCTCAGCTCTGGAAGGTTTTAACCTCCTCCAAGCGCAAAATGAAGATCTCCCAGATAGTCTCCCTTCGGCTTCTTCTATCGAGGCCGGCCCCATGCTCCTAGTAGCAGGAAACATTGCAGGCGCAACAAGGAGTTCCACGCGAGGAACTTTATGACATCCCGACTTTGCCAATCAACAAAGCTCCGAGATTCTGCATGTGGGCCTATTCATCGCTACTGAGTCGCTTATGACTGGCAATTCTACCCATAGAGGTGATAGATTTTTACTGCATCATGACCCCTCGGTGAAGGCCAGCACCCCACGTCTCTCTTCATTTTCACCAGCTGATGTGACTCTATAGAGTATTGGAGAGCTAGCCGATATAGTTGCAAATTTTTCAAATTTTCCAATGGCTCTTTCCAATTCAGCAGACTTCTAATGGCTCTTTCCAATTCATATTGTATCTGCTAAAGGTATTAGAGTGGACCCAGTGAAAATTGAAGCAATCATGAATTGGAACCTCCCTAAATGTGTCGAGGTACGTTTCTTCTCCTAGTTTAGCAAAGTTATTATCGAAGATTTCGAAAATATGATTTTTCATATAGCATCCTCACTTACAAGATTACTCTGGAAATGAGTGAAGTTTGAGTGGAATGATAAGTGCCAATCCGGGCCTTGAGTCACCACTGTGTAGGGATTATACTGCGGCAAAGTGATTCTTCGAGAGCAGTTTGCATGATGATTTGTGGACGGAGCGGTGGCTTATGCTTCCAGACAGTTGAAACCACATGAACAAAACTATCCCACTCATGATTTGGAGTTAGCAGCTGTAGTGTTCGCTGAAAATTTGGTGACACTCATTTATACTGAGAAAAGTGTAGAAATCTTTATCACCAGCAAGAGTCCAAATATTTATAACCTGTTGACTTGAACTCGAGGTAGTCACCCGCATTGGAACTGTCAGTTAATTAAGAGATTGCACTATCACACCCCGTGAGCAACAATGGCAGTATGTCTTAAGTAGGAAATGATTGTTGACTTTGAAAGATTTGATTGAGATCAGACTGATGGAGCCTTGTCATTAGAATTTGTTATAACGTGATTTGAAACAAATGATAGTGAATGCGAAAATGATACCAAGCTAGCAAGATAAAAATTATAGTGGGCATGAGACAGACTGACATGCCATAGATGAGTGGAGTTTGTTAAACAAGAGTTAATATACCGGGAATGATATGGATTTGAGAAAGAAGATATTATAAGAAAGCCACACATGTTTTCACCATGCACCTTGAGGTACAGATGTACTAGGATATGAAATGTATTTCATCAAATAGTTAGGATGAAAAAGGACATTTCTGAGTAAGTGTCTAAATGCCTAACGTGTCAGCTAGTAAAGGCCGAATAACTATACCATCCAGCTATTGAATCCCTTCCCATTCTAATGGAAGCTGGATAACATTACTATGGATTGGGATCCTGCTTTTCTCTCACCCAAAGGAAACATGATGCGCCAAAATGTGTGGACAGATTGACCAAGTCTGCTCACTTCCTACCGATCTGACTTGACTACTCCATGGATCATCTAGCGGTACTTTATGTGAGTGAAATTGTCAAATTGCATAGGATTCCTTTATCGATAATGTCCGACCGCGATCCATGGCTTACATCAAGATTCTAGAAGGAATTACAGTCAACTTTTGGCACGAGACTAAACTTTAGCACTGCTTTCCATCCACAAACAGATGGATAGTCTAAAAGAGTGATTCAAGTGTTGGAAGATATGCTCTGTGGTCGTATTAGATTTTTCCGAGTTAGATAGGTATATTCCACCATAACAACAGCCATCGGCCTAGCATTGGTATGGCCCCATATGAAGCTTTGTATTAAGAAGATGTAGAACTCCTATGTGTTGACAGAGTTGGCGAGCATGTGATTATTGGCCTGATTTGCAAAAGAGCACTGAAGAAAAGCCCATTATTCAGAGAGGTTAAAATTCCCTAAACTATAGACATAAGTCTTATGCTAATTTGAAGAGAAATGATATATAGTTTGAAGTCGAAGACAAAGTGTTTTTAAAAGTATCTCCGTGGAAAAAGATACTCTGTTTGGAAGAAAAAGAAAATCGAGTCCAAGATTCCTTGGCCCTTATGAAATTTTATAAAGAGTTAGACTGGGCAGCGCATCGTTTGGCACTCTTAGAGTTAGCCAAATTCATATGATGTGAGTTCATGGTTTATGCTTTCGAGATATCAAAGTTTTTGACACATCGCATAATACCAACTCAAGATATACAAGTTACACAAGAAAATTTCACTGCTAGCTATTTTCTCAAAAGCTATTCTCTAGATCATGAAATAAGATGCCACTTTAACAAGCAAAGTCCTTCAAAGGTGCTATGACAACATCACAAAGATGGAAGAAGCCACAGGAGAAATCAATAATTGATAATGAGGTTACAAGACTTTCAAATTTTCACTGTACTTGGGAGGGACGTAAATTTATTTTTATGGGAGAATTGTAACACCTAATATATTGTCTCAATCAAGCTTTAAACATAATGATATATTATAGGTGCACGTGAGAATTTTGAAATTATTATTTTGCTAAGTGAGAAAATTTGAAACCCGGAATTTGTACAAGATACAAGAGTAAAAGTGGAATTTGTCAAAATAGGATATAAAAGTCATAAGATAATAAGATTATATGCCAACGTAGGATTTTGATAAGTTAAATTGAGAATAATAGAGAGATGAAGGACCTAAAAGCAAAAATAGAAAAAGAATTCAAAAATGATTAAGCCAAACATGGCCTTAGCTCCAAAATGAGGATAAGACCAAATTGGTCTCTTATTTTGGGGAGAGAAAAACGTGAAGAAGAAGAGAGGAGAAGAGAAGAAGAAGAGAAGAGAAAAGGAAGAAGAGAATAAAGGTATGGAAACTATATGTGTATGGAACTAGGATTTAAAAGCGGAGATGTATGGATTTCAAGATTTTGTGCTGGATTGCAAGGATACATGGTGTATGGATATTAGTTAGTTCCATTTTCTAGGTTTAGTTAGGAATCTATCCTAACCCTAGATTTGCTTGGAGAGTTGGGTTATAAAAGCCTAGTTTGTATAAGATGAGTATGGGAATCCTCCCTTGGGTATGGATTTTTGGTTTAAGGAGGTATGGATACCTATTTAAAAGAGAAGTTAACCTAACTTATAAGTATTTGAGTCAGTTTGGAAACCCTAATTAATCTCTATGTTTGGTTTATTTATGAAACACACTTGAGATGTTTTTTCATGTAAGCAGCATGAGTTTTCTTTTGTTTTTGGTTGGACTTTTGGAAAAAAGAGATGAAATCAACAAAACGAATTTGCTGTGGACCGCAGGCTGACGTATGAACCCTATGCAACAAAGATATGTCCACGCCTTACTTACATGGTATGTCCACGCCACAAAGATGTGGGCTGAGAGGAGACTTGGGCAAGCCTCGGCACGCCGTGAGAGCCAGCCGAAGCACGCCGCGGCCGCAGCACCATAATCGCTCACGATTTAAGATTTTATGTTTTTGTTTTGTTTTTATTAATCCGCTGTCTGGCGAACTGTTCATTAGACTAATGAGGACCCTATAAGGTGCAAGTGAAAGGGTCCATTCATGTTTGTAAAGGAAACATAACAAATTTTTAGGACCTCAGATGTTTCGCCTATGGAGTTCTAATGTTGGCAAACGTAATGCCCCTATGATAAGATAGTAGGTTCCTAAACACATATCATTGTAGAACTGCCTAAGACCAAACATTGAATGACACAGCACTTCTGTTACGTGGGCAGGCACGTATCTGATCTGTGCTTCGGCACTCCTACTAATGCTACGGCACTTCTGTTACATGGGTAGGCACGTATCTGATCGATGCTTCAACACTCACGGCTACGTTACTCATGACGTACGCCCGACGTTGCTTAGAGACGCTTGCTGGGCATACGCGACTCCCCCCGTTACAGGCAGGCACATCCTCCGATCGCTGCTTCGACACTCGCTTTGCGCTATGGCACCAAGACCGCACTGCACTTCTGGTGCTTATTGTGTTATGTCCTACTCATTTCTTATTGTCATCTAGGTATTCCAACAAAGAGGCCAAGAGTCCGAATAACTAATAATAAAGAATGCTCGTAGTACCTACGGGTACTTCGATACAAGTACAAGCTTCTTGTGAGTACCTAAGGCACTCTAATATACGAGATAAAGCTCAGAATCTCTACTGAGATCTGGATAAGTATAAGTCTTCTATAAATACAAGAATGTGTATTACTTTGCTATATGAATTCATGTAAATTCCGATATTTGCTACTGTATATATGTTACCGTTATATGCCTACTATAAAAGAGTATTAATGCATGTGTGTAATACACGATAAGTTATATAAGCCTCCCCATTTGAGCGTAGTTTAGCACGAGTTTTAATCCGTGTAAGTACAAAGGAGGACGTCCGCGATCTTTCCGCATACTATCGCCAAGACACTTATGTGGGTCCGATTATGTAAAATGTAATGGCGCTTTTGTATATGTATAAGTAAATGGGACTCAGGACTATGTATGGACACTACAAACACTATTACGGTGGTAGTTTTATTTTGTATTTTTGTATCTGATATTTCATCCAAGATAAGATCAACACCAACAATCAAAAGCAAAGTAAAGAGTCCAAAAGACAGCTCACGCACCCTTCGTCTCGTCTAGGTGGGGCTGGGCGCAGACACGATCAAAGGATGAGGATGAGATTCCACCCCCTACAGCTACCTGAGGAGGTATCACTTCCTCCTTTAAGTTTTCGCTCCTAAACCACATTAAGGACAATGCAAAAGTTGGTTTGTGGGAGAGTTAAAGAAGGAAGTGTTCTTTATGTTTTGAGCAAGTCTGTTTTGAATAGTTGAATGGCTTGCTATTTTTTTTTTTTACAGTATAGTACATGTTTTTAGTTTCTAGTACATTCTTCTAGCTCATGTTTTTAGTTTCTCAGTATCTTATTTTCCCATCAGATTTCTCATAAAAAAAAATTTTGTAATCCTCAACTTGCAATGGGAATGAAACTGTCTTCAATACTGATTTTAGAGGTGTTGTAGTTAAAGCTCGATAACTGTTGAGCACCTCTGTCTTCAAATCTTACTTCTTCCACTTTACACCACATTGTGCCATATTAGGTTTAATTATAAGCTAAAAAACTGCCTTGCCTTCTTAGCCTTACAAAAATCTAGCCTAGTACTTTTGACCACCTTTAATAGCTTGGGATCCCTATAAAGACCAATGAGTCTCAAAAAAAAAGATAGAGAAAAAGAAAAAGAAAAAGCAGGCACTCAGAACGCTTCGCCTTGAAACTGAGCACAAATCCGAGGGGTATATAGAAATTCTTAAAGCCCCTGGTGCCTGGTTAACCGGTTGAGAGTCACCGACTTTGTTGCTCACTACATGGGTGAATAGGTGGAGTTTAGCAATTTGTAGTTATTGGAGTTTCGAACTTATTAAAATTTCAGGGTGAATGAAATCTGAAGAGTTAGCAGTTGAAAGATCCTTATGACTTGATGCCCTAAACCTTGATTGGTTGGGAGTCATCGGTAGACCCCCGTTACATGGACAATTGTGAATACGATACCCTCAATATTGCACCCCTACAATGAAAAAAGTTGTGAAATAAATAAGGCTCCTGAGTGATACAGCAGGTTGGTTAGGCGCTAGGTGTAGAAAAGTAGGATGGGGGCCAGAGTTTGGAATATTTTTGAAAGCTAATCAAGTTAACACTTAGGTTTTTGTGGAAAGTTCTAGGTTGGTTCTCTAGGAGAAGAAATTCTTTTTATACTTGAATTTTCATATCACATACTTATATTGAGGTAGTCATTGGGCAGGATTTTGATGACTTTTGTTGAAGGTTAGGTTTTATCACCTCATTGCTTTTGGAAAACCATTTTTTGTAAATATATATTTATATAGTTCATCTTGCTTTATTATTCCTTCATTGCTAAGGGACTAGCAATGTGTTGGTTGGGGGGAGTGATTACTACCCAAATAGTGTTGATTCACACCCTTAACACTCCATGTTTTGATCACTTTTTTGTGTAATCGGCTGGTGACCAGTTGACATGTTAAGGACCTGTGAGGCTACTAATCAATTTTTGTGCAAGTTTTGTTGTTCCAAAGGCTATATATCTCAAAGGTGGGAATTGGAGCTTTAAAGCATGAAGAGCATAGTTGCGGTTCGGGCTTTGACTAGAATAAGGCATAGCGGAAGAGCAGCCCAGTAACCTTGCCCAGGTGGAAAGGGTTCTGGTGCACACCCCTTCGCGACCCGCAAAGGTCGCAAGGATTGCAAAGTGCAACCCTTGTGGGGGTATGCGCCACGACTGACTTTTAGCTTTTTGTGTTTCTTCCCACTTTATCCATAAATTGTAATGGTGTATGGAGGTTATATTTTGGTAATTTGTAATGGGTTTGGTGGTATAAAACAGCCCATAAAATACTTTGTATTCATTCAGTTCATGAGGCAGTAAAATAGTTTTGGAAAAGCTTGTTTGAGAAGCTTCGTGTTTTCTTTCATTTCTCCCTCTTTCCATGACCAAACAACCTGCGAGAGATGATTTCTCAAAAGGATGAGTGGCTAAAACCTCTCCTTCAGCAGAAAGGCCTTTGGGCAAAGGAACCTGGAAAACTAAGGGTTTCATGTTTCATGGCCAATTATTTGGTCACTTAAATTCATCTATTTTTAATCCATTTTTCTAGCTTGTGTTAGTATTTTCATAGCTGTTTTAATGTCAAATTATGGAATATTTACAAACTTTGTGTTTTGCAGGAGTTAATTCAAAAATGAGAGATTTCCAACAAGAAAGAAGAGAAAAACAACTATTACAGCAGTCTCTGTCGCGACAGAGTTCGGTGTGTCTCAACAAACGTCTAAGCAAATGGCTAGAGAACTATGTCGCAACAATATTTTGTGTCGCAACACAAGATCTAGTAGCATGAGATATACATGGCCGAGGAAATAGGAAAAGCGGCGAGGCAGATCAATTATGTTGCGCCATAATGAAAGATAAAATGAGAATCTATGTCGCATGAATCCTACTCTGTGGCGACAACGCTCTGCAACATGGAGAACCTAGATTGAGACAGAGAGAACACTTGAAAGGAAGAAGTTATTGCATGACCAAGAAAATTTATATCTGCATATCAAATGGCCTTCCTTGATGAACTTCTTTATTTGCAACAAAGAACTAGTTGCAACATACTTCAAAAATTTGAAAAGATATAAGTCACGTAATCGCGACATGGATCTTAATGTCACAACACATAAATAAGCTGGACAAAGAGAAACAAGTAGCGACAGACTATTCTAGATCGCGACAAAGAATTCAACACAATGCAAAAAAGTTTTGTCGCAACAGAATGAGTAAGTTGAATACAGAAGAGCCTTGTGGCAACATAAAAACTAGGTCGCGACAGCAAACATTGACAACACCAAGAGCCATGTCGCAACATTAGAACGAAGTTGAGACAAGAAGTCTATCACAGTGGTAACAAGCCTCTGTCGCGACAGACTTTCTAGGTCGCGACAAAAGTGCAGATAATACAAGACAGTGTTGCAACATAACCTAAAAAGAGATGTTGTCGTGACATGGAAACCTAGGTCACGATAACAACTTGCAAAAGTTGCACTGAAACTATGTTGCTACATGATTATCGATGTTGCGACATAACAGTTTGAGGAATGCACAAAATATTGTCGCGATAAAGGAAACTCTGTCGTGACAGAGTTATCAAACTGAAAGAAAGAAGATTGTCACAACAAAAATACATTCTGGCAACTAAAGCAAGAATGAGCACAAGATCTTCAAGTCGCGACAGGCGACTGCATACCTGCAACAAAGACACAAAACTCTATCGTGACACAACTTCTAGGTCTCGACAGAGAAGGCAAACACAGGCGAAATTTTAGGGATTCACATAGCCTGATTTTAGGAGTCCAAACTTTTAAGGCTCTATAAATGAAGCATTCTGAAGCGGCGATTCCAGTTAACTTCGGACGAACGAGTACAGGGGCGAGGACTCTTACAGTACTATTTTTTTTTCATATTTTCTTTTTATTTTTATTTATGTAAGATTAGATTTAGAAGTAGAATCATGGTGTTTCTGGATGAAACTCAGTGGTATTAGAAAGATTTGAAGTTGAAATTAAATGCTTAAATTCATTTAGATTCGTTTGATTAATGAACTCGGACAAAAATTTGGAACTCATTTCTTGATTGATTAGTAACAATGGAATTTTCTGATCGGTATTTGGTGTATCTGCATAATCCAGGTTCGAGTCACAACTTTCGGCTAGGAAAGATCGATGTAGATTATGGTCTTTTCTGCACAATGAGATGAAAATTTCTTGAGATATGGGGTTTGAATTTACTTGAATTGTGTTGTTCTTGAATTAAATTGTTCCCAATTTTAGTAGCTTATACCCATGAAAGGACTATTGTCTAGCTCTAATTTCTAGGAGGCCCTCTGCGTGACATAGAGATAGAGATTCCTGAGAGCATAGACCAATTACTTGGGGGTATGCTAAACTAATATTGAAGAACTAATGAGCTCTGAAAGGTTACTTAGATAAATCCTCAATTTGCTCATGGTTTGAGAAAGGATTGAGTGATATATCAATTTAATCAATTAAAGTTCTCTCCTTGGTCTTGAGGAATGATCTTGATCCCGTGTTAGCTGACATCTAATCAAGAAAAGAGAAAACTCTTTCAGATCTTAAGGATGAGACATCATTCATTTTGTAGAAATATAGCAATTGCCCTGTCTTGGGAGGCAAGAAATTTGAAGTCATAAGAAATTGGTATGAAGTATTGGAAAAGAAAAATACCCAAATCTTACATAGAAATTCTAATTAAAAGTAATTGTTTAGAATCATGTTTCAAAAATGAACATGAACCTCTACTCAGTGAAAAGTATGGTTAGAGAAGGAATCCAAACTATATTACCTTGCCTCTTGATAAATTCAGATTCCAACTCAGGAGAAAATAGAATTAGATTATGATGCAGGAATTGATAATTTCATAGCAGTGAAATCCGAGTGTCTATTTCCGACAATAATATGGTTCAATCCAGTTTATATTTAGGATTTAAATTTTTCCCTTATTTTCAATGTAGGATCCCATGAATTAGAATTTTTATGAGGTTACTAAATTTTCTCTAAACTAGAAGTTCAAATAGTGTAGAACTTGAGTATTTGGGGTAGTTGATGTTTAAAATTCTTTTCCATCTCTGTGGGAACGATATCCGGACTTATAGGTCCACTTTATTACTTGTATGACATGTGCACTTGCAGTTTTTGAGACCAAATTAAATCTTTAATTGAGTTAGGTGACAAAATTATTCTTCTTATGAGCTTACAAGTCATTTTTGGTCAACAAATTTTTGGCGTCGTTGTCGGGGATTAGCTAATAGTCTTTTAGTCATAGTGAAATTAATTTGTATATACATATTTTGGTCAACAAGTTTTTTGTACCGTTGTCGGGGAGGGAAAGAATTTAAATGTCGACAAAGGGAAAATGTTAATTGGACATTTTCTTTGTTTTACAAAAAATTTCATAAAATCAGCAAAGCAGGTTTTAACAGTGGTAATTTGAATAAGCTACTAATCTTTTGAAGCCTAATGAATACAATTTTATTTATCACTTTGACTCTGTTGATCTCAATGTGCTTCCCACTTTAGGAAAATATTAAAATGCATAGAAAATGTCATAAGCGAGCTCTTTGCCTCTAGATAGAGAATTGAAAAGAACTGCGAAAATGCGAGAAAAGCTACGATCTTTGAAAGACAGAAGTATAGCTAATCAAATACAAAATTGTAAACTTATTCGGGAAAGATAAGAAGCGGAGAGACCACAAGGCTAACACAATGGAGGAATTTGGAGGCCATCATTCAGAAGGAAGTACTCTGCAATGGGAGACAACCTCCCCATTGAAGCAATTTGGTGAAACGACTTTGTAAATTGTCTAGATGCAGCAACACGAGTTCACAGACACCATACGAGAAGATCCAAATGAGCACAGGTAGATTTATGAGGATGGAAAACAACTTTAATGGCTGAATGGGTAAGACCATATGTAATCAAGCTAGCTCTTCCCACATTCTACATTTGAGAGCGTGGAAGCCTATATGGATTTAAGCTCTTTACCCAGTGGAATCAGTGATCATAGGAAGAAGCTGGTGGAGGCATTCATGACGATTTTCCCTCGGCTCTCATGTCAGAGAGAAGAGAAATCATTATGTTCAAGCAAGGAGGATAAGGAGTCTCTACTTTGCATGCAGGAAAGGTTAGGGATTGAAGAGGTGCCATATGCATGGGGATAGATCGACAACTAAATGGACATTTTCTACCATGCCATGAATTACCACCTCAAGGGTACCTAATTAAAGTCAAAGCATCTGTTAATGGAGGGTTTTAAAGAAGAAGTGCGAGAGAAGGCAAGGCAAGTTATTAGAGAGGCCTTGCCAAATGCAGCGCTACAGACTCCATCTGAATGCCAGGGAGTAACAGCAGGATGAGGAAATGGCTGATTAGTTGGATAGAACTCTGACCATAGAAGCCAAGCAGTGGGTTATGAACAGGCGAGTACTTGATGAGGAGAGGTGCACACTGCACATGAAGTTGGAGTAGTGAGAAGGAAAGAGAAATAGTGTTGAAATTTATGAGGGAAGAAGAGCCCTAAGTTGAGGAAACAAAGTATATGAATGAAGCCAGAGAATTTACCACTTCAAGCCTAACCCCAACATGACACCGCTACACTCCAACATTAAAGACAAAGGCTTTTAGTATGGTGGGGAGCACAACAAGGCCACAGACAGACGGAACTACCATCGGGTTTTATGCCATTTGGGTTCCAATGGCATAAGCATGCAACATAATGGGACAAGGCGAAAGAACTCAAACCTTTGAAGATGGAATTAACATGATTCATGACGAGAAAACAAAAGGATCTTGAATGTGCATGAGAAAAAATTTGCTGAACTTGAGAATTTCTAAGCTAACACAACTGTGTTTCAAAAAAATATCAATGCTACATTGAGAAACTTGGAGACTCAAGTAGGGCAGCTGGCCCTATCTTTGCAAATCCAATCCATAAATACATTTCCTAGTAGTACTGAGATCAATCCTAAAGATCTCACACCAACTGCAATGAGAGGTAGTGATGGATTGCAAGGAAAGCTGGCATTAAGGACAAAGCTGTGCATGGAGGCGAACGATGAAGAAGGCTCGTCTCTTTAGAGGAAAGCAAAGGATCTTTGAAGAGAGACAAATTATCAGCCAAATGTCTAGCTAGGGACACTAAGTGACGACTTCTTGGGAGGCAACCCAAGCGAAATTTTCAATTTTTTTTTGTTTTTTTGTTCAGGCGATTTATTAATTAGAATTTTGAGTATTGATGTTTCGGGTTTAATACATTAGTAGTTTTATTTTAGTTATTGTTGCTTTTCAGGAAAATGAAGAAAAAAATTCAAGGAAGAACCATTTTAAGAAGCAAATTGTTTCCAAAAGAAAATTATGCAAAAAATGACTACAAGGGGGAGTAATTCCAATTCCCTAAACCTGTCTTTAAGGATAATGCATATCTTAATGTTTTGGGAATGTTATGTTGCTTGAATAAAAACATATTACGAATATGCAAGGTAAGGCAGTTGATTTAAAATTGAGATGAGTGTTAATGCACTTGATAAAGGTTTTTGATGATTTAAACAAGTTTTCACTAGTAGTTCAATGAGTATGAGTTGATATAGGATTGTTTAAAATGTTTTATGCTAGAAAACGTGAAATATGTAATTTAAAACTTAGGTTAAGTGTCGCAACATGATTTTTACATTATTAGTGACTTCTTGATTAAATTAAAAGCATATTGAAAAGAAAATTATGTCGGAACAAGTGCAGCTATGTCGACATAGAATCAAATAATACAAAGAATGTTGCGGCTTATACTACGTTGTGTCGCGACATTTGTTAGGCTCTGTCTACAAATAATTTTGAATCTCTATCGCAACAAACTTTCTATATGTCGCGATAGAGAATTAAAGACGTACAGATCCAAGGGCAATAATTGTCATGACATTTAATGTAGCACACAATGAATCAGTTGGCTTTTAAATGGAAATTTTTTGAAAACTGAATAGCCACCTTTCTCATAAACTCCCACCCGTCTCAGCTTCTTTACTCAAGTCTCTATCATCTCACTCCCTAAAACCCTAGAGTTCAGAAACCCTAGCATTACCATATCTGATCCTACCACCCTGATTCCAAACCTCCACGAAGTCATGGAAGAGTACACTGAGCTGAGAATCAAACAAAGTAAGGTTTTGAAGCAACAACTAGGCAAGTTAAGGAAAGAGAGGATGACAACGAAGAGAATCATCAAATAGTAGATGAACCAAGAAAAAGAAAAAGGGGAGCGGATGAAGCCAAAGCAAGGAACTTAGTTTAAAAAAGGCAGTAGCTTTGATGGAAGGAAGTTTGAAGAACAGAGGCTTCAATGCTGAAAGAGGGTTCAAAAACATTATCTCTCCTTTTGGTGAAGTGCCGAAACAGAGAATGGAAGTTGCCGTCAACACAAGGAACCCAAGAAGGTCTCGTAAAAGAATTCTATGCAAACGTGTGGAAAAGGAAGGAAAATAGTATGTCGAGGGCAATGGGTAGAGTTCCAAATAGAGAAAAGATAAAAAATCGGTTTCAATATGAGGTGCAAAAGATTGTTCAAGTTCAAGAAACAGCTTAAAGAACCAGAACAATTTAAATAATGTAATCTACCATGGTGAAAAGGCGAATTGAGAGGACAAAGATAAATCCTTTAGATCCACGCCAAAGGATACGAACTCGAAGAAGGCAAGGTATGGTCTTCACTTATGTTATGTCTTAAGGCTTATCTAAGCATCTAAGTACTGAAGAGAGGAGGCAATCCTCCTTTATGCATTACTAAAGGGTTACAAGATAAATGTGGGAAAGACATTGGTAACCCCATTCGAGCTACGCTAAAGCAAATGCAAGGATGATTCCACACCCAACAACAACAACTGCACCTCTGCATCTAAGGGGAAGGGAAGAAAAGGGGGACTGAAACTAATCTCTGCAGCCTCCTCCGACTTTAAACAGTGCAAACAAAAGACCAAAGAACAAAGAGAAGGGCAAGGAAAAAGAAACAAAATAAGGAAAAAGGAAGGAAGGTTGTACCGAGCTAGAACAATGGAAGACTAACCAAAATGCAACCGCCAGAATTCCTGGTAGTCAAACCCATTCTGGCACATCCCTGTAGCTAAGACAAACGAGATCAAGAACAAATAAGGTTCTGCAAATTGCAATCAATCGGGATCGAGAAATTGGTCGATGACTATGCAAAGCAGAGATGAAGGAGAGAGATTACCAGTTAAAGACACAACTCTAACTCAGGGATGAGTATTTTGCTGAAGAGCTCAGAAGAAGGGACCAGAATTTAGAAGATGCACTGAAGAAAATGGATGAAGAGGAGAGCAGAAATAGAAAAAATGGACATAGAGTGAAGAACAAATTTCGAGAGAGAGAATGCCTTTAAGGCAAGTAATGACTCAAGAGATAACAACTACATGAATGTCTAGGACATCGCCAACAGAAGCGCATGATGAGCCATGAGGTAAAAATAGCAAGACACTTGGAATCTCTAGTCACGAGGCGCGAAGAACTTACAGAGCAAATGCCAAGATCCTAGATTTGCCATGAAGATGTCATCGCTAAGAAGATACCTCCGCACAAATCCGACCCCCGCCCGAGACTCCCACACTATAATCCCCTGTGGTGTCGAGACCTCGTGATACCCTATACCAACCTGTAGATTCAATCAAGGTGCACTTCTACACCTTGTACAGAAGCACAAAAAGATAAAACTCCTAGGACATCAAGGAAAAAGGAACTTACCCCAGTAGAAGAGGTAGAAGAATATCTAAGGATGGAAGCAACCAAGGAGAGGGCTGCAAGGAATAAAAAATGAACAATACACTACCTCCTCCAATTCCTCATCTTTGTATTAAAATCCATTCCTTTGAATAAAATAAAAATTTGTGCACAAATTTTGTGTTCTTTTATGTTTTTTCTCGTTTTTTATTAGTTTCTTTTGCTTCAATTTTGTCATCTGCTTGGTTGAATAAAGAAGAAATCAACTCCCTGGATCAAATAATTTGTTGCAGGATGTTTGGTTGAAATGAATTGGTTACAATTGTTGGTGTGTTATGTGATTTTTAGATGAATGCATGATCAAATGAACTCTTTTACTTAATTAGAACACCACAACAACAAACCTCATAACCAAACAAACTTTTGCAATTGAAATTGTGGTAGGCCTCAATGATTGGAAAAGGAAGTTGCGTGTGTAAAGCTAGAATGAAGCTATAGTTCATATTTAGGAAATGTATTGGGGGTCAGACAAAGACAAATAAGACTTTTGAACTGTATAAACAATAAGGTCAATGAAAGTCCTGAAAAACAATGAACATGGTCAAAATGTTCTTGAACAAATTGTGAATGATGACATCTTCTGGTTCACCATACCAAACAAATCTGCAAGGTCCTGTAACTTGTTAGATTATTAGTCAAGGTGAAATCCTAGGCAATACCACTAATTGTGAAGTGATAGGCCATCCAGTTTAATTTTCAAGCCTACCTCCTCATAATATGCATAAGCATATACTCTAGTTCCGTGTTTGAGCTAAAATGTCTAGGTGTCTTCATTTAAACAAAGAATAGTTCTCAACCCCCTTCCTTTATTCTAATCCTACAGAAAAGAACCCTTATTTGCCCAGGTTTTAAGACAAGAACTTCAAAATACAGAAAAGGACAAGTTTGGGGGAATGTTATGTTGATTTGAAAGGATAAAGGATGGAAAAAAATAAGAACAAATATAGAGAAGAAGTCAAAATTGTAATTGTCACCTAGATCGAAGTTTTGGCTCAGGGCCTCCTCGAACAATTAAGTTCTAGGGGTGTTTCAAATACCTAGCACCCTAATGCCAACTCGGTATGAGAGTCATAACCCAAAGTTCTAAGAGGGTAGAAAGCCTAAAAGACAAGACATCGCACTAATCCTAAAAAATATTTGGATACAAAAAGAAAAGCAAAAAGGGACTTCTCAAGATGCCAAGCCGAGAATATGCAAGTGATGATACATCAAGGACAAGTCGGGAATATATTTTTCAGACTTTAGTAGAAAAGAAAGGATGAAAGATGAGGCAAAGATACACACTTGAAGAGTGAAACTGCAAATTTTTATCCCCAAATTACTATCTATCCAATCACCCAAGCCAAACTCTACAAGCCTAAAAGACCTGAATTGATCTCAAGGTGGTACTCTGCCTACATTAGTGGAGACTAATATGAAAACAAGCATATGGGACTTTGAAGAGCTAAAAGAAATTCCAGCCACGCTGTAGAGTCCCAAAGATTAGGTAACCCACAAGGAGGAAGAGAAAGAAACCACTACACACACACAAATCAAGATTAATTAACTCGAATCTGTTTACATTTTAATTCATTGGGTTTGTTTGTGACAATAATTGAAATTTTTCTTAAGTTTAACTGTTAAAACTAAATTTGAAATTAAGCCGCACCAACTAGTTTCAATTCAAGTTGCAAATAAAAAAAATTGCAAGTGTGTAAAAATGTCCTTAAAATAAAGCTAAATTGTTTGAGGACAAACAAAATCTTCTTTTCTTTGCTTGGGGACATGCAAAACTATCATTTAGGGGAATTTGATGAGTCTTAAACTCATCTATTTTTAATCCTTTTTTTTTTTTTTTTTGCTTGTTATTAGTATTTTCAGAGCTATTTTAATGTCAAATTATGGAATATTTACAAACTTTGTGTTTTGTAGGAGTTAATTCAAAAATGAGAGATTTCCAACAAGAAAGAAGAGAAAACAAAGAATTGCGTAGTCTCTATCACATGGCTGTAGTCTTCTGCGGTGTCGCGAACGCTCAAAATAGCTGTATAGAACTACGCTGCAAATACGTTTTCAGGTCGCAACACAAGATCTAAAAATTGGCAGATGAGCTATGCCGCAACAAAAGAGAGCATGTCGCGACTGGAAATGGGAAGAAGCCAGCTGGGACAAAGATCAATTATGTTGCAACATAATGAAAGATAAGAAGGTAGAATCTATGTCTCGACAGAATCTACTATGTCGCGATAATTTAATTTCGCAAATAATGGAGAAGCCGGGTCGAGACGTAAGAGAGGACTAAAGAAGAAGTTTCTACCGTGGACAAGAAATTTATGTCAATGCATAAATGACGCTCACTTGTTTAATCGTCCGCCGTGAACAAAGGAACCCAAGTTGCAAACATACTAAGCTCGAAAAAGATGTCTGTGGTCGCGACATGGATCTTAATGTCGCAACACATAAATAAGTCGACGAGAGAAACAAGGCCGCGGCGCATTTTTCTAGGTCAGCATAAAGAATTCAACATGGCGTAAAAGTTCGCTACTTACATAACAAATTGTGTCGCAACAGAACGAGTAAGTTGAATACAGAAGAGCCTTGTCACAACATAAACCAGGTCGCGATACAAAACATCGACAACACCGCGAAGGCATTACGTCGCACCATTAGAACGGGGTCAGAATAAGAAGTCTAGCACGGTGGCAATACAAGCCTGGTCGCTACGTGACTTTCTAGTCGCTGATAGAAAATGCGTATAACATGAAGACAATGTTGCAACATAACCTCGAACAAAGATGTCATGACATGGAAACCCGGGTCGTGAATAACAACTTGCGTGTTTCTGAGACTAAAACTATGTTGCGACATGATTATCGATGTTGCGACATAACTGTTTGAGGAATGCACAAAATATTGTCGCGACAAAGTTATCAAACTGAAAGAAAGAATATGGTCGCAACAAAAATATGTTGTCGTAACTAAAGCAAGAAGGAGCACAAGATCTTCAAGTCGTGATAGACTGATCGCATAACGCGAACAAAGACACAAACTTGTCGGTGACAACTTCACGTCAAGAACAGAAGGCAAACCTAGGCCAAAATTTGTGGATTCACACATAGCCTCAATTTTAGGGGCACGTGACTTTTAGTGGCTCTATAAATAGAAACGACCTAGCTTGCGCACCGGGCCAAGATCTGACAAACCGTAGTACCTGTGTGGAGCCGAGGACTTTGTGATTATATTTTTCTTTTCTTTCTTTTTCTTTTTTTATTTTTCTTCATAGATTAGATTTATAGGACTCCGTTTAATTTGTTTATTGAATCAAACAAGAAATTGTCGTAAGTTTTGAAGTCAAATTAAATGCTAAATTCATTTACGATTCCTCGTTTTGAATCAATGAACTCCGCATTAAAAGCCGGAACCTGGCTCGCTGATTGCAAGAATAACAGTGAATTTTTCTGACAAGATTAAAGGTATACTGTAATCCAATTTTCGAGAACATAACTTCCGCTGGGAAAGATCTAATGTTAGTTATGGTCTTTTCTGCACAATGAGATGAAAATTTCCTGAGATATGGGGTTTGAATTTACTTGAATGGTGTTGTTCTTTAATTAAATTGTTCTAATTTTAAGAGTTTATACCCATGAAAGATTTGACACAAATTTCTAATTTCTAGAGGCCCTCCGCTGGACACATAGATAGAAATTCCCGAGACATGTCACATTGGGTGGGTATGCTAGACTAATATTGAAGAACTAATGAGCTCTGAAAGGTTACTTAGATAAATCCTCAATTTGCTCATGGTTTGAGAAAGGGTTAAGTGATATATCAATTTAATCAATTAGAGATCTCTCCTTGGTCTTAAGGAATGATCTTAATCCCTTGTTAACTGACATCTAATCAAGGAAAGAGAAAACTCTTTCAGATCTTAAGGATGAGACATCATTTATTTTGTAGAAATCTAGTAATTGCCCTGTCTTAGGAAGCAAGAAATCTACAGTCATAAGAAATTGGTAGGAAGTATTGAAAAAGAAAAATACCCAAATCTTACAAAGAAATTTAATTACAAGTAATTGTTTAATCACAAGTTTTTAAATGAATATGAACCTCTACTCTGTGAAAGTATGGTTAGAGGAGGAATCCAAACTATACTACCTTGCCTCTTGACAAATTCAGATTCCAACTCAAGAGAAAACATAATTAAATTATGATGCTGGAATTGATAATTTCACAGCAATGAAATCCTAGTGTCTACTTCCGGCAATGATCTGGTTCAATCCAGTTTATATTTAGGATTTAAATTTTTCCCTTATTTTAAATGTAGGGTCCCATGAATTAAAATTCTTATTAGGTTACTAAATTTTCTCTAAATTGGATGTTCAAATAGTGTACAACTTGTTTAGTTGGGGTAGTTGATGTTTAAAATTCTTTTCCATCTTTGTGGGAACAATATCCAAACTTATAGGTCCACTTTATTACTTGTATGTCCTATGCACTTGCGCTGGTGACCAAATAAAATCTGATCAATTAGGGTGACAAAAAAATTATTCTTCTTATGCAGCCATGCTATTTCTTTGTCAACAAAAGTTTGCACCACGTCTAGGATTAGCTAATAGTCTTTAGTCATAGCGACATTAATTTGTGCGGCACATATTTTAGTGAATGTGATTCTACCATCATTAATGTTCTTCTCTTCAAATTTAGGTTTTGATCCCTTCGAGTCACCTCAATGGTTGGATGCTCTAGCTTCAGGCTCATCGATACTAATGCTAGATCCAGCTGATGTTCTAGTTATCACTTGGCAGAACTATTGGCAGCGTGAGTCATGAGCATATGTTTTTACCGACGAGACCATTAATGAGAAGTGAAATGTTATTTTCAAAAGGATATTTATCGAGCAGGCTCCATTTTTATACTAAATGAAAGGATCTGCCTCAGAGATAAATCTTATATGTTATCTCCCAATAAGGAAAAGACTCAGAAACCCCTCATTTGCCTAGGAACCTAAGCCTAGTGGCCTGATATTTAAAGGGACTTCTTTCCATATTTTAATCCATTTTATTTTCAGTTTTAACCATTAAAATCAACTCTTTTTATCACAACCCCAATTTCCAAAATGAAATCACCAGTTTAAGCCTCACTGTCAGTCATTTCCATGAAGAAAACTCATCTTTGTGGACGATCCTAGAACCACTATACTGTAGTAGCTATGCTACGCTAGTATGAAATATTAGGTTATAAATTTTGTTGGTTAATACCCCCACTGGGCCACGAATCACATTATATTGATAATATTCTTGGAAATTTTGATAAAAACAATTCTATAATTGTCTAAACACCAATAAATGTAACTCTACATTTATCCAAATATAAAGGAGAAAGTGTTTCTCAAGTAGAATATTCTAAAGTAATAGGCAATTTAATGAGTTGTACAAGATCAAACATAGCCTATGCAATTAGTAAACTGAGTAGTTATACGAGTAATCTTGTCACTAAGATTGGCAAGGAATTATAAGAGTACTTAAGTACTTACAATTTAGTCGTGATTATGGGTTGCACTTACAAGATATCTTGTTGTACTTGAAGATTGCATTGATGCAAATTGGATATCAAATGTAGAGCTGGAAATTTAGGCAGTCCGACCAGGCTGGGTTGGGCCCACACCGAGCCAAAGGTGAGACCTGACCAAGCCAGGCCAATCCTAATTTACATCAAGCTACTATTTTACTAGTCCAGCCCAACCCTATGTGTACAAAAAAAGGGTTATAAACCTAAGCCAATGCTGCCATTCTACCAATAATTATAGATGATTATACAAAGATGGTGAACATACATAAAGAACAAATCAAACCAACTAAAAATAGCACGTATCTAAAAAAGAACCAGATTAAATTGAAAACAGGCCAACAACATAGGGGGAAAAAAAAATATTTCCTCTGTTTTTCAATAGTCAAACATAATTGGAAGTTCTCATTTCTTTATCTATCCTTACCTTTTGTGAAGCACCTATGACCAAACTAGACGCAAGCCAAACATCATCATAAGAAAGGAGGAAAAAATATCAACTGCACTGAACCCACCCCAACTATTTGTCTCAGTGGATTCAAGTTTTCCATCATCAAATAAACAAAGCAAGCATAAAACTCAAAAATCAAAATCTTCTTTTTCATTTCTTTCCCACCATTTTCCGAGACTCCAACAAAGGACTACAGAAAAAAAAATTCGCAAAGAAAAATTATAAATTTTCTTCAGTAGATATTAATTTTACAAAGGAAAAAAAAACTTATTATTTCTTAAATCTTCACCAAGCAACCTGAATTAAACAATAACAAGAAAAAAATCCAATAGAAAAATTAAATCCAAAATGAATGAAGAAATCACAGGCCGATGCCACCAAATTTTTATCCCACATAGGTAGTTGACGTCTATGTCCCCGTACCTTAAACCAAAATTTATATTAGAAATCCTTAAAATCCTAAAATTTCAAAAATAAAAACCTCACTCGAGTGTTGGATCTCAGTTTATAGCATTCTCTTAATAAGTTCTCTATTCAGATTTCTATGAATCTAGGCTTTATGAAGTTGAAGAATTTGAGGAGTTAGAGAAGCCAAATCGTTTGCCATTCTTGGAGTTTAAAGGTCAAATCTATCATCTCTGAGGTCTATATATAGGTGTCAGAGTCTCTTCAAGAAGATAACACACACCAACGTATTTTTTGAGAATCTCTAGTTATTTCCTTCCTTCTCCATCCTTACGATGATGTTAAAGTTTCGCTCAATTCATCTGAGTTTCAGAAGATCAGCGCTAAGTAACGATTCGACAAATCATTTCATCTTAGAAAACAAACATTTAATGAATCTCAAAGCACCAATGTAAAAGAGTAAACTATTTTAAAAAGACGTAACTCACAAAAAACTCGACTCAGATATCTTCGTCTTTTCCTTTCGATAATACATTATATATATATATATATATATATATATATATATATATATATATATATATATATATATATATATATATATATAACTTTGTATTGTGTTGCAAAGGCATAACATTTCCTACACTTAATTTGCATGGAAAATATTTTTGTATCATATTTATGCCATTAAGACCCATTGTTTGATCATTTTAATTGTTTTATCCACCTGAAATACTATTTTTTGTGGAGATAATTTTTTTTTTTTTTGGCTTTTTTTTTCTAGTACTATAAATAGATGATTTATGAGATAAAAAAAAATTCCTAATGAAAAAAATGCCCAACCCTCTCATTATAGATCAAAAAAGTTGTGAACTTTTTTGTGAAAATTAATTGAGAAGTTAGCACAAACTTTTGTCTATCATTGGATTGAAGAATTGACAAGAAAGGTCTTGGTTTCAAAGGATCTCATTCGGCTGGTAAATCTATCGAATCATAGAGCAAGTAATTTTTCATTCCAATTTAGATAGAAATATTCTTTTTTTTTTAAAAAAAAACATTTTACATGTAGAAGTTTTATTATAAATGTGTTTTATAATAAAACTGATCTGTTCTTTTTCCGCTGTGCTTGAACAATTTTGTACCATCAATTGGTATCATAGCCAATTTTATATATAATATGAAAATTTTGAAATATGCATGAATGGGCATAATTGCATTTATGGGTGTATGTTCTTGTATTTATGAGAAGGGATTGGTCGTTAATTGTATGGTTCCATGGTTTTTTTTTTTTTTTTCTAGATCATGTGTATTTTAGGATTTTTGCGTAATTTTTTTTATTTATAAAAAAAAAAAAAAAAAAATCCAGCGGCGGCGAATTTTCTGGCGACGGTAGTTGGCCCAGCCCATTTGATGGGCTGGCTTGTGGTTTGGGCTGCAATGGGCTTCAAATGTTAAAGCCCAATCCCTTTGTTTTTTCCTTTGAAAAAGGAAAAAGAAATTAGGTAGAAGGGAGAGAGGTTAGTGGGATTTGATCCCTACACCTCTCACCACCATTAGGCTAGGACGTTTCTTGTGTCAACATGAGGATCCTGAAATTGTTAAGCATGGAAGAAAAAGTTTTTTTTTTTTGTTGTAATTATTATTGTAATTATTATTATTTTTGTTGTAATTATTATTGTATTTTTTTTTTTTTTTGGGTTGTAATTTAAGGACCATGGAACCCGGCCAAGTTTTTCCTATTTCGCTTTACTGTTTTATTTAGTTATTGTAATTAAATTTTGAATGAATGTCATTACATATAACATGTCATATAGTTTAGAATTATGCCCATCCCACAATGTGTCATGCATCATATAGATTGTGATTTTTTTTTTTTTAAATATGTTTTAGAATGTTTATTTTTGTATGACATTTATTTAATGTGATTAAATTGAATAATGGTTATTATCTAACTTATTGGGCCTATATTATTAATTGTTAATTTTGTATGCTAGTCTTAAGTTATATTTTTTTTTTATTATTAAATTAATTTTACAATTGTTTAGGCTTAATTGATTAGTTAATTACTTAGCCTAAATATTTAAATATTAAGTTGGACTTGATTTAATTAAAATTAACCAATTAGGCTTTATTTATTAAATAGTTAATTCATAGCCTATGATTTAGTTAATTTTAGTAATCGGGTTTTATCTAAGTTAACAATTGGACTTTATAAAATTAAATTTTGATTTTATTTTAGCAAATCTATTTTCTAAAAATAGGATGAATGAACATAAATAATTAGATTATTAGTTCTTCAAATTTTGGAAAGGACAATGAATTACTAAGGGCTATTTGCCAAGTGTTGGAATAGCTAGTCAATTCTTCAAAACTTAGATTATAAAAACATAAGATGTTTTTCTAATTAAAACACAACAACCCTTTTGTGAATAATGAGTTTTTTTTTTCATTTTTGTTGGTCTCCACTATTGATCTAACAACGTGAGAGTTGAAAGGGGCCTCGCGGTGCTTTGATTTCATCCCCCTACGGGTGGTTTCTTTTCAACCCAATATCAAGGCTAGGTCTCTTAGGATAGGATTTCTGGATTGATCGACCCTACGGAAGCACTCTAGAGTTTAGTTTGGGAATTCGAAATGGTGGGTCTTGCTCATAAGGATGTGTTCAATTGTGTTGATCTTTTTTTTTTACCAAAATTCTAAAAATTGATAGTTAATAAATGTGGAGATAACGGTTATTTCGATAACACATTTGTTAATTGAGAAGAGTCTCATTTTGACTAAGCAATCAACTTAACCGACCCTATAGCAACATTATTGGTTGTGGCTAGTTGAATTATCGAGGAAACAGTAATTTAGATTTTATGTGTTTATCTATGCTTTTCATGCATCACATTTACTATTCCATTTTATTGCATAGACTTTCATTTGAAGCAATATTTAATTTATGCTATTTTATTCAGCAAAATGTCTGCCTCAAATCCAATCATGTCTTTACTCGCTAATAATGCTCTAACTGGGGAAACCTTCCCAAAGTGGAAAAGTAACATAAACATCGTGTTGGTCAGTGAGAACAAGAAGTTTGTTCCTCCAGAGGAATGTCCCGCCAGTTCCACCAGCTAATGCCACACGAGCTGCTAAAGAACGGTTCAATCGTTGGATTGCTTCCAACAATAGGGCAAAGGCACACAAGCTTGTCAGTATTTCAGATTCACTGCGAAGCAAAATGGAGCCCAAGGATACTGCTTCTGACAATATGGAATCTCTATAGGAGATGTTTGGACAACAATCTTTAACAAGCTCGATTTGAAGCCACAAAGAAGTACATGAATGCTAGGATGGTTCCTGGCACTCATGTTTGTGATCATGTGATGAAAATGACTAATTACTTTAATTAGGCTAAGCTACACAGGACAGTGATTGATGAAGTCACACGAGTGAACATAATTTTGAATTCCCTCACTAGTGACTTTATCCCATTCACTAGCAACTATATTATGAATAAACTGGGCTATGCAATGACTCAATTGTTGAATGAACTACAAACCTTTGAGTCTATCAGTGGGGTTACGAAGAATAAGAAGGTTGAGGCAAATGTTATTGATCATCCTGGAACTTCAAAAGCTCAGAAAATGAAAAAGGCTTCTGGTGGAAAATCCAAGACCACCAAAGGGCCTAACAGAAAAAAGCATGTGAACAAGAAGAAGGTTGAGAAGAAGCCAAAGGGAAAGTGTTTCCACTATGAAGAAGATGGGCACTGGAAGAGAAATTGCCCCAAGTACCTCGTAGAGCTCAAAGAGAATAAGAAAGAGAAAGGTAAATCTTATTTACTTGTTCTAGAAGCTTGCTTAGTATAGGATGATTCCTCCTTCTGGATAATTGATTCAGGGGCGACTGACCATGTTTGTTGTTTACAGCTACTTAGTTAATGGAGGGAAGTTGTTGATGGGGAGCTATCACTTAGAGTTGGCAATGAAGCATTTGTTTCAGTCAAGGCAATGGGAGATGCTCGTTTAGTTTTTGAGAATATATATTTGGTTTTGAACAATGCTTATTTTATTCCTGGTTTCTATAGGAATTTGATTTCTATTTCAAAGTTGCATGAACAATCTTATGGTATTTCATTTATGAAAATGGAATTGTTATTTCAAGAAATGGTCTTGATTTATGTCATGCATGTATGGAAAACGGGTTATATATTCTCAAGCCTTTTGAACAAATATCTCTGAATACTGAATTGTTCAATGTAGCTAAACCTAAAACTAACAAAAGGCAAAAAGTTGAAACTAGTGATGAAACATATCTATGGCACCTTAGGTTAAGACATATCAATCTAGATAGGATCAACAGACTAACAAAGGATGGACCTTTAAGGGAGCTAATTGTTGGCACCCTACTAGTCTGTGAGTCTTGTTTGGAAGGAAAGATGACTAAGAGAACTTTCTCAGCAAAGGGCGAAAGGGCCAAAATACCTCTTGAGCTTGTACACATTGATGTGTGTGGACCATTGAATGTACAAGCTTAAGGTGGTTATGAATATTTTGTGACATTTATTGATGATTTTTCTAGGTATGGATATGTTTACCTAGTGCAAAGGAAGTCTGAAACTTTTGGAAAGTTTAGAAAATTCCAAGCTGAAGCTGAAAAACAGTTAGATAAATCACTAAAGATGCTTTGATATGATCGAGGGGGTGAATACCTTGATACTAATTCAAGGATTACCTATTAGAGAATGGGATTCTCTCTCAACCACAATTTTCAAGACTGGAACAAAATGGAGCGTTTGGTATGACCGTGACGTTAGACATGGTCGTGTCCATGATTACCACCATCATCGCGCCTTATTTCAGTTCACGCTACATTTACTATGGAAAAAGACATTTTGAATGCGGTTCCCTCAAAGTCTATTTCCAAAACACCCTTAGAGTTATGGAATGAGCGTAAACCTAGTTTATACCACTTCCGTATATGGGGTTGTCAAGCTCACGATCTTAAAGGCGAAACTGGAAAGCCAGAATCACGAACATAAGTGTGTCTATTCGTGGGCTATCCAAAAGGCACGAGAGAAGGCTTATTTTATGGTTCGCAAGAGAAAAAGGTATTTATATCTACAAATACCACTTTTCTCGAGCATGACTATATTGCGAACTTCAAACCTCGAAGTAAGGTAGTACTTGAGGAGTTACTGGGTGATAGGATCACTCCACAACAAGTAAATGTTGCTAGTTAAAAGGAAAAGGAAACCACAATCCCAAGTCAGGACCTAGAAGAAGTGGGAGGGTTATTAGAAAACCAATCCGTTACAAACAGGACAATGAAGCAAATGTTGTGGTAACTGACACCAATGAAGATGATCCATTGTCATATAGACATGTAATGGATGATCTTGACAAAGAAAAATGGCAAGAAGCCATGAACCAAGAAATGGAGTCTATGTACTCCAATTCTGTCTGGGAGCTTGTAGATCCACCTAAGGATGACAAGCCTATTGGGTGCAAATGGATTTTCAAGAAGAAAAGAGGTGTGGATGGGAAACTTGAGACTTTCAAAGCAAGACTGTTGGCAAAGGGTTATACCCAAAGGGAGGGAGTTTGCTATGAGGAAACTTTCTCCCTAGTTGCCATGTTAAAGTCTATCCGGATACTCATATCCATAGCTGCCTACTTTGATTATGAGATTTGGAATATGGATGTCAAAACAACCTTTTTGAATGGCCACCTTGAAGAATCCATCTTTATGGATCAACCAACGGGGTTTGTGGTTAATAGACAAAAACAAAAAGTCCGTAAACTGCTTAGGTCCATTTATGGACTTAAGCAAGCATCCAGGTCATGGAACCAAAGATTTGATGAGATTATCAAGACCTATGGTTTCATACAAAAAGTTGATGAGCCTTGCATCTACAAACTCATTAATGGTAATAGTGTAGTTTTTCTAATTCTTTATGTAGACGACATCCTACTCATTGGGAAGAACAAACTCATAGCATTGTCTCAAGCATCTTATATCGATAAGGTGCTTACACATTTTTCGATGCAAAACTCTAAGAAGGGACTCTTGCCATCCCGATATGGAGTTACTCTTTCTAAGGCCCAGTGTCCCAAGATACCACAAGAGGAAGAGGATATGAGATGGATCCCATATGCTTCTGCAGGGGTCGGGAAGCCAATGTATGCTATGTCAGGCCTCAGCCCGACATCCGCTATGCACAGAATTGTTGGGCTTCTGCACTACCAAACCCAGGATTAGATCATTAGGTTGTGATAAAGCATATCCTCAAGTATCTTTGGAGAACAAGAAACTATATGCTTGCTTATTCAGGAGGAGTCCTGAACCCCTTAGGGTATACTGATTCTAACTTCCACCAAATAAAGATCTGCCCACTTCTCGATCGCATTTACCTCTGGTGGAGTTGTTGCCTGAGAAGTATCAAACAATCCAAAGATAGCAGTAATCTTACCATGGAAGCTGAGTACATAGTCAAGCCAAGTAGCTGCAGCTTTGCTCAGTTCTACATCAATTTGGAAGTAGTTACGAAAGGATAACCACTAAATTATTCCCCCAGATACAAGAAGCCGGGCAAACTCCTAAGAACCTAGAGTCACAGCTCGTGCTAATATATAAAGGAAGTATAACCTCATAAGGGAGATCGTGCACCAAAGGGATGTCAACGTTATGAAGATAGCGACAGAAGAAAATTTGGCAAATCCATTCACCAAGATGTTACCTGAAAAGTTGTTTACATGGCAGCTGGAAAGAATGGGTCTTAAAGACATGTACCATCTACTTTAGGGCAAGTGGGAGTTTGTTGGGAATGTGCCCTTAAATCATATTTTTTGTAATGGATTTTGCTGAATTAATAAAATAAGTATTATTTTCACGCTGAAAGCATTTTTTGGCTATAAAAATGAATGTCTATTTATCCATAATATATTATGTAAACCTTATTATAGTATAATAGTATACGAGAGGATTGGAATATGGATAATATATTTAAATTAGTCTATGATTAAATTAAGCTTGGATATCTTAATTGGTAATCACTACTACGACCTACCTACATTCACTACAAGAAAAAAGGTCTTCATCGACGCTTTTCACCGCCAAGAGGTAGTGATATCCGTCAAAGATAGATGCGATGGGCGTATTGCGTCACGGCGCTGTCAAGAAAGGGTAAAAGGTAGCTTGACATATGCATATGTCAAGATTAGGTTAAATATGTGTGAAGGTTGACTCACTATTTTGTGAAGATTATATTCAATATATGTCAAGCTTGAGTATCAAATATAATTTTACAAATGTCAAGGATGGTTTATTTTTTTGTCAAAGCAACTTTTAATATGTTAAGGTCCATTTGCTCTTATGTCAAGGAATATAGTTTATTTTTGTCAGATTTCCTTTTATTCATATCAAATAAATATTCGATTCTATGTCAAGGCTTGGTAATATGGAATATGTCAAAAAATTCAACTTGTTGCCAAAATGATTTGAATCCAAACTAAACCTATTATAAAATTTAATCTATTATCAAAACTCAATATTAACTTTTATATCATAGAAAAAATATCTAAGTATCAAAACTAAAAATTATATATATATATATATATATATATATATATATATATATATATAGTAATTTTTAATTATATGAGTACATAAAATACATACAAAAAAGAGATATAAACATGTAGCCAAATATATTGAAAACAAAAAGAAAACCTTAACATCTACATGATCTTCCATTGTCATCAAATATATCCAAAAAAAAAAAAACATAGCCCAATATGTGCCCAAAAATCCAATAGTTATACATGATATATAGAATGTATCCAGGATCTTGTTCCTTGAAAACTGCAACTGTTGCAAATGTCACCTAACCTTTTGCAAGTAGGAAAAAAAAAGTGTTAGTTTAAGTTTATGTTTGAAAGATTAATAAAAATATAAATATATGAATGTAAATGTATTTACAACAACCTATCAATTTTATATTATCATGTTATCAAATATTATCCAACCTCTAAGAAGTAAGAAAAAAATAACACATTATATGCTTATAGTTAAAAGTTAATTAATCGTTAAATGAGAAAGAATTCATGCTTTTAAGTGTATCAAAGCTGCCTCACCCAACCTCTGTAAGTATGAAAAGCAAAAAAATATTGTTTTTATATGTTTTATATTGAAAGTTCATTAAAAAGATGTAAAACATGTGCCCAAATATATTTTAAATGTATCACAAACAATCCTAGCAACCATACATGATATTATATTCTTATAAAATATATCCAAAAAAAGTGATAGATATTTACCCAAAATTAATAGTTGTATATGAACACATGCAAGAATTTATTATACATAATCTTATACTCTGTAAATTACAAATGCCGCAAGTGTCACCCAACCTCTTGCAAGTAAGAAAAAGCAATATTACTTGGTGTTTATATTAAAAAAAGATATAAGCATTTACCCAAATATATCCAAATGTATTCACAAACAACCTACAATCATACATGATCTTCTACTCATCAAACATAGTGTGGAATATGAGAGAAGACATAAATATTTACCCAAAAACTGCAGTTGTAGATGATGACTAGAACTTATGCATGATCTCGCAGACTCTAAATACGTAAATTATCGCAAATGTCACCAACATCTTCCAAGTAAGGAAAAAACAATATTACTTTATGTTTAGATTTGAATGTACATATTAAAAATATATGAACCTATATTCAAATATATCCCAAAAAATTGTAGTAATGTATTTTAGAAAAATATATATAGATAATGTATGTACCTAAAATATCCAAAAAATAGTTACATCTCTATACGATAACAAGAACATATATATGATTTTGTACTTCAAATGCAATTATCACAAATGTCATCCATTATGTAGATATGTAAAAAAACTAAATTAATTTAAGTTTATATTTGAAAACTTACTAAAAGATATTAATATGTACCAAAATTATGAAAAAAAAACCTAGTAAATATATATAATTAAAAAATATGTATGAACTTGTACCTTCATCATATTAAGATGTAGATATGTGCCCAAAAGTATCAAAAAATCCAACATCTATGCATGACAACAAGATCTTATGCATAATCCTCAGAATTCAAAATTGCAACAGCTGCAAATGTCATCATTTACCTTGCAAGTAGGAAAAATGCAACATTAATTTAAATTTATGTTTGAAATTTTATTGAAAATATTATAAAATTCACATACCCACTATACTTAATCTAAATAAGAGTGGTAAAAAATAAGACCCATTCAGATCTCACTTCATCTAACTCGGCTCGTGAGTAGGTTTTTTTCCCTTCAAACTAAAATATATGGCAAGAAAAAATATGTTAATATATAGAATTAAATATATGTATAAGTTCTTATGCACTTGTGACAATACATAGGTAAATAAACCTGAGATGTTAAGAGACTTCTATTTGCAATTATGTCTCGAATGTGTAGCATGATAAAAGATCCGCATATGACACTATCCAACTGTTTGGGCCCTTGTGAGGAAAATTATATCAACAACTTTTCATGATCAAATATGACATCATATAAACTTGGTTAATTTTTTTATCCTTCACATTTTTATAAGAATAATGAATGACATAATATTAGTTTGAAGCAAAAATTATTAATTCCAAATGAAGTCAATACATGTGTAGCATAATTTCCTAGAGTTAAGAGAGGAATCTTAAGCCCCATGTTTCCGCACTCTGAGGGTTCAATCGGGCTTTTATAAATGTGAAGTTATAAGAATATCAAGCAATATGTACATGTACAATATGGATAAATAAAAGGAATAGATGAAGATAATGATTAATTATATTTATTAAGAATGACGATTCACTTTTAAAAAGGTACTAATTCCGCTTTATCTATCAGGATAATATCCAAGATAAAATATCATGATTTTTAAGGCTTCATTAGGTATATTATAATCAAACTTTAAGAGTAGTCATCGATAACATATTTGGAAATATGTGGTATTGACCTCTTTATTACATCTCATAGATTATCACTATATAAAAGAAATGCAATAGCAATTACAAGAAAAAAATATTTTACAAATGAATTGATTGAAGATGGATAAAACAGTTGAGAGTTTTATTTAAAGAGAGAGAGAGAGGGTTATGCCCAACAAGATGAGTGTAAACTAAATATAGAATATATACAAGGCATACTAAGGCCAAAGGAAAGATAAAAGGAACAACTCACACATAATTAGTATCATCAAAGGTATCTATATGCTTGAATTATTTCCTTACTCACACACACATTTATATGGTTATAAGGGGATTATAAAGGCTGCGATTATAGTGATCAAAGTTTAATAATTGTTCTTCCTATGGCCAACATTTCAACCGACTAATTATAAATTCATTAAATTTTTTACAGCTGAATCTTCTAATGTTTGATATTCAACATTAGAATATGATTGAAAAAAAATATTGTACTCATGCATTTTTTACAAAATATTTTTTTTCTTCTAGTTTCAATTATTATTATTTTATTTATTAATTGAAAAAAGTGTAAATGAATCATAAATCTTTCAATCACATGATAAAATGAGTTTGTTCCTTTTTAGTACTACTTCATTACTAGCGAAATAGTGGACATATGAATGCATTATATTCATAACAATTTAGATTATATTTTCATAAGGTGATCAACCAGCTTTTACAATATTTTTCTCAACTCAAGTTAGTTTACAATATCCTTCTTAACTCAAGTTAGGAATAGGAAATAAAACTAAAACCAAATACAAGCTAATAAAATTCATACTAAATGCAGTAATTATATAAATATCCTTACATTTCAAAAACTAAGTGAACTTTTCAATAAAGCAATCTAAATGTAGGTGGCAGCAAGAAAATTATAAAATGGAAACAAAAAGTTTAAGAGGAAAAAGATTGCCTATCAACCCAATCTCATTTGAGCTCTTTTTTTAGATCCTTTCTTCTGAGATACAAAAATTTGAAAACCCCAAATAAAATAAGTTCAAATTAGTTCATTTTGAGACATGAAAACTAAAATTACAGAGACTTACATGTTCACAATATCTTTTAGATCTGCATGGTTGTTGCAATTGCGGAGTCTAAATAGTAGACTATTTGTGATTTCAAATAATTACGTACCTAAAACCCAATGAAATCTACAATATATCAACATATGATTTAAATAACAACATATGATAAGGCTAGGAACTTAAAATAATAATTAACAACTTACCTTGGGTTATATGGAACAAAAACAAGGTCAGCCAATTTAGAGTCAATTAGTCGATCAGCAATGAACCTTACTCTTTTTTCAATTCATGAGCTACTAATCCTGTACTCGACACCATCCCTGGATGAACAAATATCATTTTCTCCTGTAGGGCATCATCCAAATGTTCATGCAACCACCTAATGAAATGTCACCCAATTTAGAATGACTTAAAAAAGAAAAAAAATGAATTCTACTTATTTATACTATGAATGTAACAAAAAGATTTACAACAATATCTTACCAAATATAGAATCATATGCAATTCATATTCAACTCTTTTGCAGAAATTACATCATCCATTTCAGTTGTCAAGAGGAATGTTTGAAATTTCATCCCAAAGACATTGATTGGAAAGTTAACTTGGGTGCCGGCTTACTCCTCCAACAAGGAAACCTGCTTTAGAAAACAATCAGATATCTCTAGGATTTTCATATTCGATTTTCTTAGTGATGTTTGTATCTTTCTTCATTTTATTCTTCCTTTGCCAACATCCTAAACACGTATAAATAGATGCATGATATTAAGAAAACAAAACCAAGAGTGTAGGGAAAATGTAACTTTAACTTTAGTTATAACACTAATATTCACCTTATCATTTTCATCATCTATCACAAATGTAGTAGGCCACAAAACCTCATATCACTTGACCTCCCTTATTGTATGAATGTTTTTAGCATGTGGGAATGGAAGAAGTGCATTAGGTTGAAGAGGATAAAGGATGACCACTAATATATCATAATCAACAAAGGAAATTTTAAAATCTCGTAAATAAATTCCATATGCAACAATGTTACCTTCAGTTTGAAGAGCCAATTTGCATTTATAAACCACAGCAAAAACATATATTACTCAATCATAATCTTTAATTTTAATTTGTTTATATATTGTTTTACAAACAACAGGAAAAACCATAGATCTGAGGATTAGTTGAGAAGCTTTACAATCCCTTGTGATGATGGGGTCCTCCACCTGAGCTTTCCCTGTGACATTTTCTCGTATTTTTTCATGTTATAGCAATTCTTTCCTTATGTTTATTACTGCTCACTTCAGAGAGTTTTTAGCTTTCAAGTAATATCTTCAATGTCCTCCTTTCTCCTCTGTTCTTCGCATTCCTCTTCTTGAAACTTTTAGAGGGTGTTGGTGTGTTGAATAATTGTTTAGGCTTTCCCACCTTTCCCTAACTACGTCCAGGATGCTTCGGTGTACCCAATGCTAAAGTGAGGATATTTTTTTACCAACACATGTAATCTTCCCTTCCTCAACATCCTTCACTAACTCATCCTCCAAAAAAATATAAGATGCTTCAAGAGCCATATAAAATAGAGAACAAATGAAATTGACTATATATATAAACAAATGAAATTGACTAAATATATACAAATATAGGTTTAAACACACAATCTTTTTGCTACAACCTTGTAACATCATCATATTCACCTTTCTTCATTCTTGTTAACTTCCATAAGATCCATCTATCAAATAGGGTTTGGGACCTGTCTTTGCATCTTCAGAAAAATAAAAGGTAATAATAATTTGAATTTCTGGAGTTTAAGTCAATTAAAGTAAAATAAACTAAATTCAACTTACCAATTCTTCTTGAAGTTCAGCATATCTTTCCTACTCACTTTATGAATATAGGTATTTTTTTGCCCTCCCCTTTCTTTTCCCTTTTTGATTTAATTTCAAACTCTTTTGACAACCTAATAGCCACTAATTTTCCCAATCTTCAAATTAGAAATGTAGTATATTTCAATTGGTGGCTGCAAAAGATTACTCGGGCTTATCCTTATAAGGAAGGATATACTCTTTTGTCAATGTGTGGTGAATGATCTAAAGCTAGTCCCTGGATGGGACAATTGTTTAATCTTACTCATCTCATGACAAGGAATATTGCACTATAATGCCAGGAAGTAATCTTGATTATTCAATAAGCATATAGCTATACACAAAATGTAGAAAAATAATTTCTAAGATTTACTATATACCTTCTGTTATAATTTCTCCTTCAATTCAGCGCACCACCCTCAAATCAATGTGATATATTGGCACCATGGTTAAGATGCTAACACACCCCAATGTGAATTAGTTGTACATATCCTCCCAGCTCCCTCACCATCATCATTATATTGAATATCAATTTTCACGCCTTCACTTCTCTTTTAGCAATTTCAGGTTTTAAAGTTGGGCCTCTCTTAACCTTTTCGATTGGTAATATTCTTTTTCTTCCTTTCATCATTACAGCAGCATGACAAAGAATATGATCAATCATAATATATATCTTACATTCAAATAAAGCGTGGTATTTTTAGTAGTTTACTAACCTTTGTCTCTTCTTGGTGGGAAACATTTCTAACTTATGTATAAACTATCTTGCAGAGTTCTCAAATGATTCACAATTAGTAATAATAAACATCAATTGAAAATGTACTATCAACTCAATGTAAAAGAAGTTAGTTACAAAATGATTCCATTAGTAAGAACAAATTTAATGTTATACAAAATTTCCAATACATGAAACATCTTAAATCTTGATAATTGAAATATGCACAAAGGGTAGAGGAGAATCCTATTGCTTAATACGGGCAACAACATATCATCGAGTTTTAAGAAAAATGCTAATACTTATCACATTAAAAATAATAATAAAAACACCTTCCACCACTATGACTTGATTAAGTGTGTATCTGCATTCACAGATTGTTACAAGGTTCTAGTTAGAATCCACGCTTCAAGTTGAGATGTAATATTCATAAAAAAAAAGTTTAAAAGTGTGGGTTGAGGATGCATTGCAAGGTGTTTGATTTTCCTACCATTAAGCACATAAGCATTGGTCAATTGTAATGATTCTAGGATACAGGGCTTCACTTATGTAACATTCATGATAAGGTAATGTCACTAATAGTTAACAATCACAATAAAATACATAATTACTGGTAAGTTAGAATTAAATAGAACATATTCTCTAGTGACATTCGGTTGAAAATCCGTACTAGATTTACATTAATGAAACTTTATTCCAATTCTTTCTAAATGATATTATTCAATTACCCTAAATTTTGACTTGCTTACTTATTTCATAAATAATTTTATTACACATATCATAAACAAAGTTGCCTAAAACAAGGAAACTGACAAAGATAAACGAAAATCAAGTTCTCCAATCTCATTGTTTTGGTAGAAGACGAATATTCAACAATCAATTACAAAGTTCTTGCCTTATTCGATGATTTATACACAAATCAAGCCTTATGTAGGACAAGTTGTTATTATGTTTACATTGTTCATTAAATGTTAATTATTAGATTGAAATCCATGGAAATCTTTAATGAGGATTTTCCTTAGTTAATTACAAAATTTAAATCAATATGGAACAAGTAATTGTTTTATCTTGTCCAGTCAAAATTAAGTTTACAATACCAACATATAATAACATTTATTTATACATATCAATTAAAGCTCAAATAGAACTTAGAAGCAATGAGCATGAAATATGATATAGCTCCACTTATTTAGAATGTCTTAGAGAAGTGTATAACGGAAAACATATTTAATATGAATACAATTAAACTTGCATTGTAGATTATCACATTGTATATTAACAACTCAAATCCGCAATACCTTAACAATTACTTAGTAGTCACAAAAACATGAAAAATAAGCATGCCTAATATATTTGATCTTCAATGATAAGTCCCCTCTATACATTCAATCACATACAAAATTCATCACAATCTTGAACTAATAAAGAGAGTCAATATTAAGCATCCCATTGCAAATAGGTTCTCCCATAACTATCGATCCTGTTATCATCACCCTCAATGTTGAAGTCTTCCATTTTTGGCCTTGATAATGCAATTAGGGCCATCTTGGATCAACTTGGTTTCTACATAAAATGCTTGTTTGACTGCGTTGTAAAATGAAAGGATCGATTTATGTCCTATGCTTTCTGGATCAACTAATGTAAGCCAGGCTTCGTGAACTTTGACACCATTTGTACTATCAACCCGATCACACTTAAAAACACAAATATTAAACATGTTATAATCCAAGTCTCATATATACCTTGACAGCATAAAAACACATGTCACCAAAAACACGAGGGATTCTTGTCTTTTGCTCGCAATTTGCATGGTTGATGCCGCAATCTTAACGCCATTATTTTGGTTGACTCGTGTCTCATCCACGATGCTTGATATAAATAACGACAACCATTAATGATATAACGAGGATAGCGAGCTTGTTACTTGAATTCATGGTAACCATAATTCCTCTTCAATGATGCTGCCCACCTATTCATCTCAAACTTACAAGTTTTATTGATATATGTAAGTTTGTGTAATTTAAAATTTGTAACAATTAAATTTAAGGGTAGTACGAGTCTTATCGTGTGAGTTCCATACCTTTTCTTAGCAATAACTAAATGTGTGCACATGTTCATCCTCAACCACTTCTACCCTCTTTGATTGGCAGAGATATTGTCTTCAAATATTTCATATATTTATTATGAAGTAAAAAACGTAAATCATAGTTTATAAATGAATTAAGTAGTAACAAACTTATATATCCACATTTGTGACACTTACTGCAAGGTTGCATTAAGATTTATTTTGTAGAACATAATGATATTACTTACTCCACTTATTTATAACCATGAATAATGGTGCATTCACAGTAAAGGTTTCCCACATTTCCATTGATCTTTCATACTAGAAAGAATCTGATTGCATCATGCTGATATCTTATACGTACAAAACTCTAAAGCTTCCTCTGCGATATAACACTCAGCAATGCACCCTTCTGGGCGATTACGATTTCGAACATAACCCTTTAGGACTTTTATGTACACCTTTCAAATGGGTACATCCATCTCATATACACCGATCCATAATCTAACACCTCTCTTACCAAGTGCCTTGTTAAATGAAGCATGATGTCAAGATCGAGGTGGAATCTTCTGCAGCAAACATAAAATTTGACACCATGTTGTTGTCCATCGTTTAGTATTGACAATCTGCCTTTTTGCCTGGTGCGTTAAAGAAAAACACAATCTTGTAATAGCATATCTAACATACTTAGGCAACACGGATCTAATTGCTACTATGTGTTCAGTGTTTGCATAGTGCATGATAATCATGAGACTTAAGACCACTAGCTTTAGCTCTTCCATGAACTGAGGTTTCTAAGGTTTGAGCAATAACCTTGGGAACCTTCAAATCAGCCAAAGTTCTGTCTCTTTCCTTCTCCTTTCTACTTGAGAGTATAACATGCGGGGGAAGATAAGTTAAGCTGCCCAAATTTGGGTGCTAAGTTTGACCATATGCCCATTTCAACAAGATCAAGTGGGGCTTTTTCATCATGGTTTCTGCAGGAACATTAAGGAAAGATTCAAGCTTGATATATATGTTAATTCTTATAATGTATTGTTATCAAGTTGTGTCGAATATAGAAATATCTCTAGTATTCAAGTTCACATAACATAGACTTCTTTTTCCAACAACTTGTAGGATTAACAAAGGATCAACATCGTTTCACCTTCTTCTTTCCCCATGAATTATGAATTGTATCAACCTTTCTAAATATTTCATCTCCAGTAAGTTCTTTTGGAGGCAACCTAAACTCTTATTCACCATTAAATGTCTTCTTTTGCTTTCTAAATTGATGGTTGCATGGAAGAAATCTTCTGACACATATGAGTTCTTATTTATGTTTAGCCAATGTAGATATGTTTCTTGCCACATGTCGGACAAGCATAATATCATATGGTGCTGACCGGATAAGTTCCCATATGCAAGGAAATCATTAATTGTCCATATCAAAATAGCCTTTAATGTGAAGAACTCTTTTTTATGTGCATCATAAGCTTCCACCCCTACCTCCCACAAAGTTTTCAAATCATCCACTAAAGGTGTCAAGTAAACATCGATATCATTACCGGGTTGTCGTGGTCCTGATATTAGCAAGAATCTTTATCATATTCTCTCCATGCACTAACAAGGGGGAAGGTTGGCAAGTTATTGAGGACAGGCCAACAACTATGCTTACTAGTCATAGAGTTGTGAGGATTGATGTCATCTGCTGAAATGACAAGTCTTAAGTTTCTACAATCCGAAGCAAATTCAGGCCACATTTGGTTCACTAGTTGCCACATTGGGGGAATCACCAGAGATTAATCATTTACCATTATTTTCTCTTCCGTGCATGCCATTTGAGTCTGTGGCTGTTTTGGGAGGAGGATTGAAACATCCTCTCAGTTTATAGGGATGGTTGGGAAATGCACCGCCTACTTCAAGGAATCATCTTAAGTGTTTCTCCCACACCTTGTTTACCTTACATCTGACCATTCCCAAATGGGACACTTCAGAAGAATGCATCATTCAACTCATTTCATGTAAAGTATACAATCATTTAGGCATGTGTATCTTTGCATTCCATACCTATCCGTTCAAATATTTCTTAGCCTCATACATAGATAAGGGCATCTATCTCATTTGTTGTTTGGAAGCTATCCCTAATATTTGGAGTAAATCTATTTTGTCCGGCCACTTCCATGTTGTGCCTTCATGTTTATACAATTTAACTATCACAAACTTTGTAATTATCACCCAACCAGAGATAAAGGTTTTCCAGCATCTTCAAACAATTGTTTGAATGACCATTGGATGGTCATGAGCCTCATCAGTACAACTAGCATGAACCATTTCTAATAACACTAACCTCCACCAGATCCTTGTACCATATACTTTGGCACCTTTGCTTGGTTTGTTTACTAGTAGGACATAGCATATGCCAATACCATCTATGATAACTATAGTTATGTCAGCTTAGAAAACTATATGTTTCCAGGAATCTTGTTGGAGTGTGCAAGTGTATTAAGTTTCCCATGCCTCTGAGAATGACAGGCCGTTACGTAGTTCGGGACCAGTGTTTATCAATCTTAAAAATTATTAGAAGTATTAACTCCTTCCTCCTTATCCCTTGACTTTCTGTCTTTAAAAATCCAGCTTGATGTAAGGCAGAAATTCAATTTACGGAAAAATGGTAAAATCATAATTTCGGTAAAAATTATGAAATTTATTCTCTAGATCTCGGATGGTGAAACAAATTTCACTGTTGGAATCGTCTTGCAAAATCTAGCTACCACTTCGAATTTCGTAGAATTCTGAGACAGTCGAAATTTACACGTTTTTCGAGACCGAGTTTCGGGTGCCGAAAAACGACTTGCGATGTGACAAAAGTCACATATAACATGTACTCATGTTACACATGGTGCATGGGTAGAGAGATGATGGAAATGGATGAATTGAGGAATGAACAAATGTCGAAAATCCAAAGCTTAGGGACATAATTGGTATTTAAAATTTTAAATGACACTAAGGACAAAATAATAGTGAATAGGACAAAGTCCTACCTTAAGAAAGAAAAGGAAAACGTGAAGCAAAAGGAAAGTGATCCAGTGGCCAGATTTTGAAGTTTTAGTGAGAACATCCAGCTTCTCTCTAGATTTGTAAACGTCAGGCCGTCGAAATCCTTCGGGACAAGAAAGAAAGTTGTTCTACGCGGAGAAGCCTACGAGTGGACTCTGGTTTTGAGGAGTTTCGACAAACTCCGTGAGGTAGGGGATTTATCCTACTTTGGTTTTACACTTTATTTAAGTGTTTTATAATGTTTCGGTTGGATTGAGGCCTTGAACAGCCGTTTGATGGGAATCCCCAAAACTTGGGAATAGAATTGTTAATTATGGAACCAAATTTACAGTCCATGACTGCTCATGGTACTTGAATAACTAATGGTGTAATTTATGCTATAAATCATGTGTTAGTTTGTATAAAGCGAAAGTAATTCGTGAAATTCGGGTTCATGAGTGAATGTCGATGATTGGTGATTCTGCAAGAGAACGATAACAGAGTTTCCTTTGTTCATGGAATAGTATTCACAAAATATTTTGTGAAATAATGTGTTGGTTGAGTAATTCAAATCGAATTGCTAGTGGTTGTTGAATGCTTCGCATTATTTAATTTTTGGTGTAATGGAATGTGAAATTGCATAACATGTTTGTGTGATTAAATTATGTAAATGTATATCATGTTATATATATTTGCATGTGTTATATAATTGTATTGGAATTTGCATCATGCATTCCATATGCATTGGGGCACCCTAGAACAATAGGAGTGAGTGCATGAGGTGATTCTTGAGAGAATGGTTTCGGAGGGTTGACTAAATAATAATAATTATCGAAGGGTAGTCCATATAAAATATCAATCGTCGGAGTCGGCCCAATTGATATACATCGGAGGGTAGTCCACTAAATATAACATCGGAGTCGGTCCACTACTTATATCGAAGGGTTGTCCACAAATATAAACAAACATCTTTGTTGAAAATAAGTTTCCTCATACGTGAAGCAGTAAAGTGTGAGAGTCGATGAGGACTCGGGGTATGAGTTGTTCAGGTAGACATTCAAGTAGGATCATGCATTGCCGAATGTGTATTTACTCTTTAGACATTGCATATGCACTTGGGTGGAGAGTAGCCCGGGTAGGGTGAATTCCACTGCAGGCATTAGCTCAACTGCTGTCGAGGATATCATTTTCAGGTACATGGAGCACAGAGCGGTTCTCATCATAGAACCGATTTAGAAGAAAGTCGGGTTATTGGCTTTGGTATTATGATGTATGACATGTATTAGAATTAGAATTTTTAATATGTTTGTATAAGTATTTTCTAACTCTTGGCTGTGTATATAGTTGGATATATTGGTTGATGATGATACGCGGGGACAGTGGCCATTATTTACTCATTTGGACCGTATGTGGTGGGTTGGATGTGTTAGGGCGAGGTTATATCGGGTAGAGCTCAGGTACAAAGGAGACTCTGCCCAGATTTTAGTAATCGAGGTCACGACATTCACGAGTGTTTCCGCGGGTTGACGAGTAGTCAATGGACCCCCGGGTTTTGGGGCGTCACATTCGATCCATTCTATGATTCAAATACACAATGAATTAAACCACGAAGAATTTTAACATTATAATCAACTTGTTAAGAATAAGGGTTTTTGCCTCATGCTTTATATCACTTTGCCTCATGCTTTATATCACTTTTTTGGTTCTACAATAAGTTATTGTTTTAACACTAATTTGAAATTTCAGTCCTAAATCATATACCAAAAGAATCCATCATGTAATATACCCATGTTGTCTTATAGTATATCAATGTGGGATGGTTAAATTTAAAAATTGTGTTATTCAATTCTTGTCATTGTAGTTCATGCCATAAATTATTAATTTAAAAATGCATATCTCTTATTACTTCATAATGTTCCATCTTATTGAATATATGTAATTTCATATGTACAGGACCAAAGTAAAAATGATGTTTCTCTTATAGAATTATGATCTTATCTAGTTCTGCTCTTCTATAGTCTAACTAACTCAACCATCTGGCCGACTCTTAAAAAACACATATATAAAAACCTGGTATTTCCATTATTATTTTTCTTTTTCACATATGCCTTAATTGTCAATGAAATCTTATTTTTCGATTTCCATTGGAATTTAGATTTATATCCTGGATACAAGGATACAAAGAAATGATTAAAAAATTACTAAAATCTAATAAATTAATAAAAAAACAGAATACAAGGAGATTATTTAAAATCTTAATCTGATAACTATTAAAAATATAAAATCTGGTTATGTGAATTATTTAAACACATATTGGGCGGAACTTTGGAAGAAATACTAAGAAACAAGAAAAGAGTTATTGTAATAATTATTAAACACAGACATCATTGAAAAATAATTTATTCGAGAGCACAGAAAAGTGAAGAAAAAAAATTATTAAGGAGAAAAAGTACCATTAGAAACAGTGTTATCTAATAAATTAATAAAACAAGAAATCAAATTAATTTACACGAATATATGAGAATTAAAACATGAGTTGTTAAAGCAAATTTGGAATAATTATTAAGAGATGGAATGAAGTCATTCATGAGGATTATTAATAACTCAAAGTTTGGAATGAGAATTATTAAGGGAGAGTGAGAAAAAATGAATTAATATGCATTAAAATATCCATGTGAATAAATATACATGTGAAAACAGAGTGATGGAAACGTGAAAGAGAGGAAAAGCATTAATGCAAAATATTTTGAGAAAAACAACCTTAACTCTTGCTTCTGTATTCATACACAACACTCATTCACACCACAACACTCCATCTTTCCGCAAGCTTCTCAGTACTATATACCTCAACAAACTTGATTTCCAACACCACAAATCAGAACAATCACAATAAAAAAAATAGCATTCTCTTTTGCCAACATCAATGAAACCCAAACCATGAAAACTAGTGGCTAAGAAATTTGCAACCCAAGTGTCTCCAGTAATCCCACAAAGAAAACAAGATTCCAAGCAAAAGCGAAAGAAGAAAAGAAGATGGACGCTGGGAATTCGGAAAATACATACTTTACTCTTATATGTGCATTAAACAGCATGGCAGCCCTACATTTGATCCTGGGTACCACTTTTTATGTACAATTACTATACCTTTGGACCTTGCACTTGCTGCAGCTTTTTTTCCCCACCACACTGAAGAAATAAAAGGTAAAACCCATTAAAGAAACATAATACGTAAAGAATCCGCCCATGGAATGCAAATCTAGGTTCTAGTAACAGTACCAAGTGGAAGTTCTTATAAACTAAATATTGGGCAGGAGGAATTAGATACGAAACACCGAAAAACAATACCAAAATATAATATCAAATTAGAGAAGGAGATGGATAAATAAAAAAATTATTACAGCAGCATTACTTTCTTTAGCCTCTTCTCCTCTTCTTCCTCTGCTAACTTTTACCCCAAAATGACGTCCGTTTCTTGCTCCCAAAGGCAACCACCTGTTACCCCCACCCAAATTTTAAGGGAGAGATTGTTGCCAAGTGGAAATCATCTATGGGGATCTACACAAGAACTTTCAGGCTTTGGTGCTAATAGACCATACTGTTAGAGATGGGTGAGCCATGTCTAGGTATTGAGAGAGAATGGGGAAAGAAAAATGAGGAAGGAAATGAGAAAGGGTATGCATGACTGTTGTGGTGAAGTGAAAGAAAGCTTGGGGCTTTCAATAGTGTGAAGTGTTGGGTTTGCAGGGGTGTAGCATGTAGGTTATCTGAACCTCTTTGGTAGTATGAACTAGGTCATGTAAGTCTTATCAAGAAGTGGCAGGTAATCAATAACTGGCGGTAGTGTCACCCTTCAAAATAATATAATAAATCTCCGTCAGCTAACGAATTAAATAAATGATTCTTCTATTACATTCAACTCTTAACTGAAATTAAATCACATACAAAATGAAAAATATTTAGAATCAAATATTTGGTTATTAAGAAAATGTAAAGGAAATGAAAAAATAAAACCTATACTCAATTAAAGATTATTAAGTTCATGTTTAATTTTCTTTTCTTAATATTGATGTCTTATAAACCAATAGGTACTGGTAAAGAAAATACCCAACTATGTATTTGTTTTCATTATAAAAGGTAAATCATTAAAAAGAAAATAAGGATATCTAGTAATATAGAATTAAATCAATTTCTATCTATTTGAATTCTTTGTTTGTCACTGCTAGCTTATTTTTTAATTTCTGCAAAATGGTCTAAAGAAAAGTTATTTTAACAAATACGCATGTATTCATAAAGCGAATAATATTTCTATATGAATAAATATTTTCATAACTTTTATTAAATTGTAAAAAAATTCTCAATATAGTATTATGATTTTCATTGATTTATATAATGAAGATCGTTATCCATCAACATCACCTCAATATTAATATCTTCACCCTTTTTATTGTTAATATTACCATCATCATCATCATCACCATATCATTATTATCATAAAATTAAGTAACATTCGAAACCTTACTAAATTGAGCTACATTTTCTTTTACCATACTCGAGTGGTAGTGATAGCTATCTCCCATGCCTGCATGATGAAATCAAGTAATTAAAGCATAATAGTTATAAATGTTGAAGTCTTACACATTTTCCTTCAAATATTAGTTCATGTTAATCGGCTTAATACAATGAAAATGCTATAAAGGTGAAATAATTAAAGAAAAATATAATTACTTTCTAACAGCCGTTTAAAGAAAAAATAACTAAATATCATAACATTTGGAGAGATAGAGTATTAACATTTGTATTACACATTTCATTTGATAGAAAAATATGGATAAAAAAGTTATTTCCTCTCAATTGACTTATGATCCCAATTTTGGCGCAACTTAGAAAAAAAGTGTGAAATGAGTCACATTAAATATTGTAGTCAACTATATACTATATATACATGGATAACTTCATATTGAAGAAATGCATGTTCACTCTTAATTCTCATTACCAAGTTCAATCAATAGTCATATGAATTAGTTTAATGAAAATTAAAATTAAGGATTGCTATATTTAAATTGAGAATATTTGAAATTAACTTTTAAAATTAATGAAAATAAGATCGTTTAAATCAGTAACCTTATACAAATAATTAATTGTATGCAATATAATGTAAAAGTTAGTATTCTTAGATTTAAATTTTCTATATGTTTTAGGCACAAAATCTTTAATTGTCGTGTTAGCTAGAGTTTTCGTTCACATTCGATAGTGAATGAATAAAAATTAACAAATTATTTTTTTACTTATGTGAGGATATTAAACTTAATTCATCTTTGATTTAAAATTCTATCACAAAATTTTAACCTTTCTTATATTGGGCAAAAATAAGAAAAATGCTAAATGAAATTCCAAAACTTATATTGGTTAGTGTACATTAAAGGTGATTTAAATTTTGAAAGTCATGTATAAAATATATGTCTAATTATAATAATAAAAATGATATTTATTAAAATAGTATATAAATAATAGCTAATAAGACATATAGCTTCAGTGGTTAAGAGCTTTAAGTTGGCATTTGGAGGGGATAGATCCAGGGTTCAAGTTCCAATGGGGATAAGCTTGTGAGCAAACAAATATTATGATATAATGCAAAGTGAATAGATGTCAAAAAAATATTATATGCATAATAGTAATTTTTTTTATTCTTTAATTAGTAGTATTTTATCACACTCGGTTTTGAAAATTTGACTTTTAAAAAACAGATTTAACTTTGTTCTCTTAAAAAAATTATTTATTGTTAAACACATTTTTGAATAAAAATAAAGCTACGTGAAATAAAAATAAAAATTAAAAATTTCTGACAACATATTTAAAAGGAAAAAGCAATTTTAAATCAATTTTGGAAATTATGGGCATGTATGGTAACAGTTTTTTAAAACAGTTTTTTGTTTCAAAAATAAAAAAATAACATGTTTGCTTCTTTTTTTATTTTTTGAAAAAAAAAAACAAGAATAACTCTAAAAACAATAACAATAACAATTTTCACATAGTACACAAAAAACAAGGAGTGTTTGGTTTCTTTCTTCAAACCTATTTTATGTTATAAAAATAAGGAAAATAGAGAGACATTTGGTTTTTAATTTTTTTTCTAAAACATAAAGCTTCTAAATTTAGATATCAAAAACAATTTTCAAATACTATCAAAATTATGTTCTTTGTGTTTCAAAAACTATTTAAAATAGGAGCACCAAGACACTTGTTTAGTTCGTATTTTTCCCAAAATATTAATGATAATGATTTTGAAAATATAGAGAAAATACCAAAATATTTTTTTTTTTAAAAACTTTTTTATTCTTTAAATTTAGTATTATTTGTGTTTTCTATGTTTTGAAAATAAAAAAAATTTGGAAACTAAATATATTTGTCTTATTTTTTTTGTTTTATAACAAAAAATAGTTTTCAAAAATTATAGACAAACCGTCCCTGAGGGTCCTATAACTTTCACTATTTCCACACAAATTTATCTAATAATTTTTAATAACTTTTTCTTAATCTTTCGGAAAAACCGGAAGACATAAAAATGAGAGAAGCCTTGAGGGATTAAAAATTAAAATAAAATAGTTTCAAGTTCATTATGATTTCTAACGAACTTATCAATTGTCAAAGTTGAGTCTTTTCAAAGCATTTTGTCATCGTGTACCTTAGACATTCCCCTACCTAAAAGCTTACAATTTCAAAGATCAATCTTGGGACTTCCAAAACAGCAACCTTCCACTTCCCTCTTCCTTCTCTCTATGTTAGTACTTCACTTTCCATGGTTTATTTATGTAACTTGAAGTAGAATCACGATTGAATACCTGTAACCGAGGATTGAGGTAGATGTTGATAAATCTTTTATTGAATTTTTTTTTCTTTTTTTAATGTGAATGTAAAGCTCAAAAAATTAGTAATTTTAAAATGATAAATAATAATTATCATAATGGTTCAAAAGAAACGAAAAATTCTTTAGATCTCCGGATAGTGGCTTGGAATTTGCATCATTGGAGATGGAGTACCAAGTGAAATCCTAGTGAACTAGAAAGTTTGTCGAATTTTGAAGACCGGTCGAAATATTTTACGATTTTAAGGTGATAAGTCGTGTGATCTTGGGAGCTGATTTTTATGAAAATCTTGAAGTCGGGAAATAGCAGTAGGATTCGGTTAAATAAATTGAATGAAAAGTAATTGTTTTGGAATAAAAACAAACCCAGAATGAGTGATGAACACATACGCAATATGAGTCATGTGTCTAAATTTTTAAAAAAAAAAGAAAGAGGTGAAAAGGAAAAGAAAGATAAGGGAATGAAAAAAAAAAAAAAAAAAAAAAAAAAAGTTAGGAGACCAGAGAGGGCCGCATTTTGGGCGGAGAGTGAGAGAGAAAAAAGAAAAAAAAAGGTTTTTGATTATCTCAAAATCTCTGAAGTGAGTCATCGGTTTTTGTCAGACAAGAAAAAGTTGATCCACGCATACCAAGCTACGCATAATTACCAAATCATATAGTTTAAATCAAGCTTAGTGAGATATAAATTTTCTTTTGATTTAGGTTGTCTTTAGGGCCTTGATAGGCGGTGTGATTTAGTCCCAAGATTTTGGGATTAGATGTGGAAATTTTTTGGGCTGAAGTCGGTGGATTGAGGTTTGGTTTGATCCCAAGGCCCGATGTCTTCGGGTTTTGTGGTGTGTTTTGGTATCACAGTAATTTGGTAACGAACTGTGAAGGGACCAAGAGGTGCCCTGTTTTATATGGGTTCGAGATTTTGGTCATTTTGTGTGTAAAAATCATGTTAATATATGCTTACGTGATGAATTAACATAGAAATTGTGATGAATGGAAATTATATGCAGGAAATATAATTATCGGAAATTTATAAATGTTACATGTAGCATGACATAACATGAAATGACTGATTGCATTTCATATGCACGGTCACATCGCGTCGAGTCGTAGCCCGTGCTCCAGCATGGTGTCGTTATTCACCATTTTTGGTGGAATAAAGTGTGTGAGCGGAAACGGGACCATATCCTCAAAACTCCAGGACTCACTCCGCTGTATAAAACAATAATAAATATAAATAACGGTGTTTAGACTTAGAAAGATGGATAGATTCCACCCCCCAAGGTGTAAGACATGATCATCGACTCGTAAAAGCCTCGTGTGAAAATGTGGGAAGGAGCGCCGACGATCCCGCAGCAGGACCGAAAAAGACGCACCCATGAACAACACACGAGATTTGGCAAAGTACCTCAAGTAAATATCGAGGTCGTCATCAGTTTGTCATCGAGTGAAACACCAACGACCGATTTTCACACTCGCACGCAGCGTGTGAGTCACGGACCGAAGTCAGGGGTATTTATGTGTCCCATCTCACATGCATGACACGTATTATTCTATATAGAATTGCATTATTTATAAGGAAATGTGATCGACATTTTCATGGTCACACGTACGGCATTTTGTGGCTGGAGTAGCCCCTCGTAGGGAGAATTCTTTCTACCTGGCCATCGTCGATCCCCTTCGTAGCAGAGGGTTCATTACCACACACGCATCAAGGTTCACCGTATACGGCGCTTCGTGTACACTCACGTGAAGATCATGTTCTGTGCCATGCGCCGCTGCAGCCACTGCGGCTTGAGCAAACCATCAGAGCGTCTTCTACTACCAACCCAGCCTACTACCGCTGGTAAAGTGCAGACGCTTCCCCATCGACCTAAGCCCCCGGTCCCGGTTCGAGTCTCTACTGAAAGTAAAAGAAAATGCCCAGGTAGGCACATGATATCTCCCCGTGAGCGGGACCACCCGAAGGGCACCCAAAGGGCGAAGGGGCGGGACCCCCACAAAGGCCACCCGAGGGCACCCCGTGGTCACGAAGGGTGTGGACCCTGGCCAAAAGGCGCTTTTTATTGTGAGATTCTCATTTCGCTGGGTGATCACCATGGCTTCAGCGAGTTCACTTCGCAGAGCGCCACCTCATCGGCCTGCTTCCTCGTAGAGGCTAACTCAGACTCCGGCGAGTTAATGGGAAGATTCGGCACCAACCGGCTAGTAGCTCGCTGGTACCGCAGATGCAGCCTCCCATCGACTAAAGACCCTAGGTCCGGGTTCGACCTCGGGGAGGTGAGTGAACTCAGCCGTGGGAATGAGGATATCCTATGAGTGAGCTTCCAATCGAAGGGTACCCATGAGGTGGTCACGGCGCTGGTCCCAGTTGGCTAGGTGGTACATGGAGACCAAGGCCTTCGACGAGAGGCCTTGATTATGAAGAAGGTCAATGTGTGACCTAGATATTTACCTTTGAATAACATTTTGTAAAAGATTTTTTTATAAAAAGAATTGTAACTAATTCTTGTGACTATTATCTAATACGGTATCATTTTGGTAAGAGGGTCGTGATCTGACTCTCTTACGTTGTAATTAAGCTGTTTTCATATATTTTGTGGATTTAAATGTGAAATGAATGGGTCTCTGAAAGGAAGGAAGTATATTAGGGATATGGACGAGATGGACCACATTAGAGTCCCAATCTGTATTGAGACCTGGATGGGTTATGATTATCTTGTTATCACCAGGTTGTATGTTGGGTAGAGCTCTCGAATAAAAAAACTCTGCTGATTTTGTGAAAATATGGATCCCGATAAATGGGATTTAACGAGTGTGAGTATCGGGGTCACCCAAAAGCATATAAATTACCAGATTGATGGGTTGTCAATAAGACCGGATTTGGGGCGTCACTGATAAAATAGAGTAATGAGAATTTTTGTTAGTAGTTGTCCTCGCTTCCTAAATGGGATTGGTATGTAGGCTTAACTAGGAAAGGATAATATTTTTCTTTGTAAAGTTTTTTTCAACTTTTTCTTCTTGGTAGTTTTTATCTCCAAGCTTAAAATGGAAAAACAAAATCTTTGTCAGTTATCGTAGGTGATGTTTCTTATTTTCGCCGAATCTTGATTACTATCGATAAGGATGTGTTTGCATGTGTTTTTAGATCTTGGTTATTTTTTCATATTTTATTTTATATTTTTAAAAAGCAAATATATTAATTTAGAATGCCTTCTTCACGGACTTTTCTTTTATCAATATTTGTTGTCTACCTATAATTCTAATTGGTTTCTATTGTATGTGATCTTTGCTTTTTCAATTGGCCAGGGTTTGGAGTTCTTTGGAGATATTGGGTCGGTCACGGCTCACAGATGTCGGGCTCCTTTGCAAAACAAGAAACAAAAACAAAACAGGGGTGACAGGTGATCACTCGTCGCCTCTTCGATGCCTAAGTCAATTTTCTTATGGAATGAGAAGATTCTTAGCTTAGGATGTAAAGGTTTATGCGTACCTTTCACCAGTGGATGGCGACTGGCGAGGTATTTGTAGCGAGTGATTATGGTAATTTTCCTGGTTTGATGATGATACGGGATCTCCCCCGTTGGATCAGGAATCCTCTTTCCTTATCGTTAACTAATTGATAAGGGATAATTAGAAAACATTTATTAGGAATTATCCCTTTTCCCTAACTGACAGATATTTAGTCAAGGAAAATGGGGCACTTTCCTTTAGCACGGGCTCTTTGGGCTAAGTGCTCTTCAAGCCTGGAGAAGGGGTGAGATGGACTCTCGTTTTGGGCTTATATTTTAGGGAATATTGTCAGGGGCCGAGCAGTTTCACTGGACTTGCCCCTCCCGATCTCTTCTTTAAGCCTGACATTTGGGCTTGGGTCCTGGGCCTGCGCGCATATTATTTTAATCTCAATCAGTATGAATTTCCTTGAATTAATCTCCATTATTCTTAATGAATTGTTGAAAATAAGGTATTTTTAGTGATCGAGGATATTGCCTTTTGTATTTATGTATGTGAAGTTGTTTAAATGGACTATTTATTTAGAATTTTTAGAACTGAAGTGGCTAATAATAAAACATTTCTAAAAATAAGTGTTAGAGACAATATGTAAAGTACTAGGAATGAATTTTGTAAAGAGACAAGGAAGAAGTTGATGGAATTATGAAATTCTATAGAACAGTCAAAACATTTGTAGATGTTGAACTTTGTGCCATAATCCAATTGCTATTATTGTACTATATATTGTGGGGCCTTCATTTAACATACTAGTTTGATAAATATAATAAAGGAATTTAACAATTTTAATTCTGGATAATCTTTGGTATATTATAAAATAATGGGACAAAAATAAATAGAAGTAATAAAGATAATGTTTTTTAAAGTAATTGTAAAAGGCTAGAAATTCGATTTAAGGATAAAGGCAAAATCGTAATTTTGATTACAAAATTGTAATTTCGGTTAAAAATCCGTAATTAATTCTCTAGATCTCGGATGACGAAACGGATTTCACCGTTGGAATCGTCTCACGAAATCTAGTTAGCACGTAAAATTTCATAATATTCCGAGATAGTCGGAGTTAGCGCGTTTCTGAGGCGTCAGCATTTAGGTCTTAGTAAAACGATTTCGATCGACGAAAGTCACATATAACACGTACTCATGTCTGTAAATTGGTATGAGTAGATAAATGATGAAAATGGATGAATTAGTCTTAGGAATATCGAATCATTAAATAAGGAATATACTTGAATTATTTGGAATTTGATTTAAGTCACAAAATGCCAAAATAGCCAATAGTGACCATCTCCTTCATTAAAGCAAAGGCCAAATCGTGAAATGAAGAGGGGAGGGATGCAGTAGGTGGAAGAAAACGGAAATGAGGGTTTTAGAGAGAGAGTCTCTGACTTCTCTCTAAGATCTTGGGCAATCGGACCGTTGGATTTCGACGGAGCAAAAAGGGAAAACGTTCTGCCTTGAGAGCGAAATTTGCAGTGGGCCGGATTTAATGGAGTTCATGAGCTTGAGTAGGATTTCTCCTACTTGATTTTCTCCCGTTTAAATGTTTGCTAATGTTTCGGTTGAATGAGGCCGTGAGGGGCCGTTTGATCAGTCCCAAAACACGGGACCGAATTGATAGGATTTTTGAAAGGAAAAAGGAGCAGCCCGTGACTGCTCCACAGCTGCTTTAGGGGCTGTTTGGGTGCATTTGTCTAATTTGTGTATTAGATGCTTGTTTGGTATGCATTGGGCAGGAATGGCCGTGGATTTCGGGTTCACAAGGTGACAGATTGATTCATGTTTTCGAGAATAATGTAGGGTTTCACTATTCCCGAAGCGATTCTAAGATATATTTTTATGAAAATAGATGTTTGGTGAGTGATTTAAATTAAATCGCTCGTGTTTGATCATTAGCTGGCTTGAGCTAATTTTGATGTTTAAGGGATGATAATTACATAAGTGGTTGTGTGATTTAATTTTATGCAGTATATTCATGTTATATATATTTGCATATGATTAGACTGTGTTGGAATTGGCATACATGCATTCCATATGCCTTTGAGACATCCACAGGGTATGGGGTTAGTGCATGGTATAAGTCGAAAAAATGGTTCGGAGGTAGTCTAAAATGTGATTATCGGAGGAGTGAGTCAAACTAAATAATATATCAACCGTCGGGCTGCTCCAGTTGATATATTCATCGAGATGAATCCTGAACAAGTAATATATCAATCGTCGGACGTGATTGATATATACGTCGGTTGTCATTAATAAAACAATAATTCTCATACGAGGCTTAGAGCGAGTGTGAGAGAATCGAGTGAGGACTTCGGGATCTGAGTTAGTCATGTAAACATTCAAGTAGAATCATGCATTTGCTTGAATGTGTGTTTAATTGGAACATTGCCTTTGCACTTAGGTGGTGAGTAGCCCACTTGAGGCGATTCTCCTATTGAGCTTTAGCTCTTACAGTAAATAGAGTGCTTTATTTTACGATGGGAGGTGTGCGAGAGGGACGGCTCGATCCTAGAGATTTATTAGCTGAAGAAAGCCGGGGATGTGACTTTGGTGGTTGTACATGTATTAGAACCGCTAAGGTTTTAATATGTATTGTTTAGGTAAAAATGTAACTCTTGTAACTATTGGGGATATAGTTGGATTCATAGTTTGTATATGTTTTATGGATATTGTTTGCATAGGCCCAAGGGTAGTTTTATCCATATTTGTATATATTATATATTGGACTGTTTGGACCGGGATATACGGGTTTCGTGGTGGGTAGAGCTCCCAGTACAAAGGAGACTCTGCAGATTTTCAAGTGGCGTCGGGTAACTTGACCTCCACTTCGCGGAGTTGTGGGTAGTCAAATGACCGGGTTTTTGGGCGTCACGAAGCAGTATCGAGCTTAGGTATACGAATACCTAGGGAGCTCGGGTTTGGGTATCCATCACCACTAAGTGTTTGATGTGGAGTATAGGTATATGAAAACCTATGGATAGAAAAAAAAAAAAAAAAATTGGGCTTAGGCCATGGTTGAGTGAGAACATCACCACTAGGTGTGGTTCGATGTTGAGTTTAGGTATGAGATTACCTAGGAAAATCACGGGACAAAACTAGGACACTACGTGCACGTGTGTTGATGTGTTTGGTGTGATTTTGTGAATTATTGGATGATTGGTGTATATACCATGTCATGTTGTATGGTTGGTGTGCTTGACATATTTTGGGTATTTACAGTGTGTAAACTTGAACCAAGGAAATAAACAAAATAAATTCATAATTTATTTGGTTTTAGAGTGAAGGAATTTAATTTTTAAGGTTTCACCGATTATAAAGCGACGAAGATAAATAAAATATATTTTTCTAAATTTATTTGGGATGTTGGAAAGTGAAGAATTTTAAAGCCAAGAAAATAAATTTTACTAAATTTATTTGATGAGAATTGAAGAAAATATTTCTATGATTTACAAGTAGTAAAATTGAAAATGGAAGGAAATAAATTTTAAATTTATTTGGGTGGAGAAAATTTTCGGTGAAAAGTTGGAAAAAGAAAATAAATTTTATAAATTTATTTGGTTATGAGATAGAGAAAATAATTTTCTAAGATTTTATATGGTGTAAAATTTAGAAAAATGGGTTAAATAAATTTTATAAATTTATTTGAAAAGTATTAAAGTATGGAAAAAAATGATTTTAGTGATTTTAGGGATTTTCCAATTTACGGAAAAATCATTTATAATGAAACAAATTTTTTTTTTTTTTTTGAAGCGAAAGAAATTTTGTTTGTGCGGTACATAATGTGAAAGGAAATTTTGTATTACTGTCTGAGTTTTTGTATTCTTGAGAGAAGGAAAACTTGAAGAATTTGATTTGGTTAAGGGTTTTTATGTTCTGATAAATTGTATTGTGGGCTAGTTTGAGGGTTTTATATTGCAATACAGCGTATTGTGTTGAAAAATCGGTGTGTTGCAATAGAAATTGTATTGTGTAGGAGGTTTGTGTTGTGGAGGCGTATTGCAGCTGGTTAGGGCGACCTATGTCACAGGACGGACGGTTTGTGTCGCGACACGGCAGCGGTTGGAAATTGTGTTGGGGCGCGCTGCAGGCTTGTGACGACGTGCGGGCGTGCGGAGCCAGGCGAGCTGGGCTCCGCGAGGCGTGGGGAGCGCGATGGGCTCGGCGTGGGGCCGCAGTGGGGCGCGGCGTGTCGGGCCGATGGTATGACGGGATTAGTGGCGCGTGACGGCTGAGCCCTCGAGGCGCCGGCCCGGCGGCGACGGGCGCGGACGGAGCGAGAGCGAGTGGGTGGGCCCGACAAGCGAGGCTCACTGGGCGGCCCCAGGCGCGGCCTAGTGCGGTGGCCTTGGGTTGTGCACTCGGTGCACTCAGCCTGTTTTGACGGTTCGACTCGGTACTCTTTGAGTCAAATTTTTGAACATTGTTCGTGAACTGGAGGTTCATGAACCACTTTGTTCATCTTGAAATTTTCGAAAAAAAAATATTTTAAAAATATTTAAAAAATCAAAATAAAATCAAATAAATTTTGATAAATTTTAGAAAAATAAAATTTTCAAAAATAAAATTTTGAAAATAAAATTCTTGAAAACAATATTTTACATGCAAAATTCATTCGCATTAATACAGCGAGCTATGTGTATGATTTGTCTGAAATTTGTGTTCATGCCTCGGGAACCTTTGTGTTAGATTAACTCTGGATTTGAAATCATGATTGTGCGGTAGTTATGTGAGAGAGATTATATGCATAGTGTGATCGTATGGAAAAATGGTGAATGCTAAGGTTAGGACCAGATGACCTTAGAGGTTGGATCAGAACTGGGTGGTTTAGATTTAGCGCCATAGGAAATGACGGGTCGGTTCATGGTTGTTCAGTCTATTGGCATGTACATTGCTAGTTAGGCCCGAGAATGAAAGTTAAATGATTCTTGTTGCCATGTAATAGTGTAAATGGCTAATAGGGCGAGGACATCGAGGGCGTCCGAGAATCTTGGTCGAGCACCACGGTGTTTGATGAGGCGGAGACTCCGGTGCATGGGTATTACGGCGAATGCATAGCACGAGGGCTAGTATAGCGGGTAGACGGGAAGATCCACAGTAACCTTCGAGAGGTTTAGGGCGCATCATCCTCCGACATACACGGGAGGGCCGGATGGTGACAAACCATTGGTTTATGCGAGATCGAAGGTGTTAGAGGCCTTGGAATTCATACGGCGCGACACAGGACCAAACTGTTAATTCTAGCTAGAGAATGAGGCCCAAATGTGATGGAAATGGGCAAGGACCTCTAGAGACCTTAGAGGAGCCGTTGTACGTGAGTTTCCCCTAGGGATTAGGGCGAGAATAAGAATGATAGGTCAAGGTTGCGAGTTAGAGATCTCGGGGACTCTACTCACAGTGGACCTGAGAATCATGGACATGTCAAAGTTCGATAAATCCCCAGGGATGGGTGGGCGATGGCTTACCCGGGATCGTTATCGGTGTGAGCTTAGGAGGGTTCTGCTATCTGCGGGACCCGGTACTCGTATGGTATTTCGGGAGACTGGCATGACATTTTGCCTAGACATTATACAAGTCAAGTGTCGAGGGACAGGTTAGGCGGGTTAGGCTAGCGAGCCTACTAGAGGGACGAGGTGAGAGAATTCGGACTTGGATGCCTCGACTAGTGTCTTGAATATGTGGATGTCTTTCGGATGAAATTTACTGGACTACCTCCACATACCAGGGATGTAGACTTGGTATTGATTGCAGGGTACTTCCAACCATCTCATGATCGCATAGGATGGCGCAGTTAGTCGTAGGAACTGAGTCGATTAAAGAACTCTTTGGGCCAAGAGGTTCATTAGGCCGAGCACTTCACCATGGGCGCTCAGGTTCTATTTGCGAAGAAGAAGAGCGGGCCAGCCATTGTGCATTGACTATAGGCGGTGGAGCAGGGGTTACGATCAAGAATCGGGTACCCATTCTAGAAGTTAGTGATTTATTTGACCGGAGTTGAGAGGAGCGGAGTCTACTTCAAGATGAACCCAGCCATGGCAGTTACCTCAGTGAGGGTTTGGGAGGCCGAGATATCCCTAAGGCGGCGTTTAGGGCGCGTTAGCGGGCACTGAGTTCACGGTGATGCCCTTTGGATTGTGAATGCGCGGTATCATTCCATGAACCTCATGCATAGGGTGTTCCAACCTTATCTAGATCCCGGTTTGTCGTAGTCTTCGAGGATGGCATCTTGATCACTCGGTCGAGTGGGAGCATGGGTATCACTTGAGGATTTTTTTACAGTTGCTAAGAGACCATCGGTTATCACCAAGTTCGGTAAGTGCGAGTTTCGGCTTACTAAGGTGAGATTTTAAGGACACGTGATTATTAGCATCGGGGAGTGTCGGTCGACCCCAGAAGGTTGAGCGGTGATGAGTTAGGAGAGACTGAATGTCGATCTTCGAGATACGTAGCTCTTGGGATTGTTTGGGTATTACGGGAGATGCGAGGAATGAAATTTGAAGTTGCCCGTCGGGCGAGATTATGGATTTCGCCTACGAATGAACTCCATGGTTGGGAGTGGTCGACCATAGAGAGAGATTGAGATACATGGAACACTCGGGATGTAAGGGTGTTGGTAGCAAGAGGGAGGATCGACTTTCTCTAGTTCGAAGAGCGAGAAGACACCTTCACACTGGTTGGACTAGGGCCAAGATTGAGCATGAGTGGCGGGATTGCCCGAGGCAGGGATCTGAGACTTTGGGACAATGCGATCCCGAGTTAGCAATAGAGACGAGGAAATACTCTGATTCATTCCTCCACACCACTACAATGGGGTTGAAGACAGGTTCGATTCGGTGTGCTATACAAGCACTTCGGCCCGGCCTGAATGGGTCGGAGGGGCGGAGTGTGGGTGAAGTCGGGGGACATATCGAGTTGCGCATCGGAAGCGTGGTGGACCTTAGGTTGGTAGACCTATTGGTTGTTGATTGTCAGGCTTGACATGGATGAGTTGACAACCATCGGGTTGTCGATAGTGAGACCTTAAGCTAGGGTTGTGAGTACTCGACCGCGGCATTGGATTGGGCTTAGAGGTTAAGGCTAGAAACCAAGTATAGATGTTAACACAGGGTGTAAGGAGAGTTGACTTGATAGGTCGAGATTATGAGTGAGATCTACGAGATTCACGCTCCACGGTGGACCGGGTGGGTGCGCGATACCGATCATTCACCACTCTTGGTGAATGAGGAATGGTTGTCTTTGAGACTACATCCGATGAAGACTCTTGGTTAGGTCGGGTAGCGAGTAATTAGAGTGTGTGGGGCAAAGCAAAAAGGGGCTCGAAGTGTAAGCCGGAGAATTATGTTACGAAATGAAAAAAAAAAACACACGGACGGGTTATCCGTAAACTTAGAGTTGGTGAGTAAGTCGAGACTAACTCGGGATTTGGATACCCATTGGAAATTGAATTGGGTGTTGGTGAGTCGGCAAGGGCTCGGTATATGGATGTCATTCATGACATGGATTAGGTTGACAGTCCATTAGATTGTCAGTGATTGTGACTTTGGGAAGGTCAACGTTTACACCCCAGGCAAGGGTTGTGTAGGGATACGTGTTGTGAGGATTATATACAGGTGTTAGAGGACACGCTGCGAGCATACGTCCTGGATCATAAGGGTAGAGGATTAATTGCCCTTAGCGGAATTCGCCTACAACAACAGTTATCAGGCGAGTGTACGAATGGCACCATATGGGCATTGTATGGGAGGCCCGTGAGTCAAGTTAGGATGGACCCGAGTGGGAGAGATCCATCATTTAGTCACAGTGCGATTAGAGACACTGAGAAGGTGGAAGCGATCACGATGCGCGTCTTCTCACATTTCGAGGCCGGCGGAAAGAATTATGCAGTGTCTGACGTCGACCCTTAGAGTTGTTCGAGTGTGAATCATCTCCTTGAAGGTGAATCTAAGAGAGAGTGGTGATTCGGCAGCGCGGGAAGCTATCGTAGGGTTTATTGGGACCTTCTAGGAGGACCGGTGGAGCGTGTTGATGGCGAGTGATCTGGTCTTGCTTGTGGAGGCGGAGTCGACGTGGGGCGCGAGGGCCCGCGATGCGAGCCACCTATCCCTTCTTGTTTAAGGGATGAGGGTACGTGGTTTAGTCGTTTAAGATTTAAATGGCCCCATTTGTATGGTAGAGTGCGCGTTGCATATGCATGTAGTGATTGTGATTAATCCTGAATTTGGAATGAAATTCCTTTAAGAGGAGAATGTAAGACGAAATTCCAATTTACGGAATAAGGGCAAAATCGTAATTTTGATTACAAAATTGTAATTTCGGTTAAAAATACGCCCAATTAATTCTCTAGATCTCGGATCTTGAACGAATTTCACGTTGGAATCGTCTCGCGATACTCCCCAGATTCGCGCGTAAAATTTACGTAATATTAGAATGATCGGAGTTGGCACGTTCTGAGGCATCGCGTTTAGTCTTTGTAAAGCAATTCGATCTGACGAAAGTCACATATAACTGTACTCATGTGCCATAAATTGGTATGGTAGATAAATGATGAAAATGGATAGTGAGATAGTCGAATATCAAATCACAGTAAAATAGGGACTCTTGGGCATTTGGAATTTGATTTAAGTCACAAAATACCAAAATAGCCAATAGTGACCATCTCCTTCATTAAACAAAGGCCAAATCATGAAATGAAGGGAGGAGGGATGCAGTAGGTGGAAGAAAACGGAAATGGGGTTTTAGAGAGTCGACTTCTCTAAGATCGCCAATCGGGCCGTTAGTTTATTGAATAAAAAGGGAAAACGTTCTACGCGGAGGCGAGTGCAGCGTGGACCGGTTGTGGGTTTATCCAGCTCAAGAATTAGGATTCACCACTGCGAGTTTTTCTTCACAGTTCAAATCAAACACACCTGTCTTTTAGGTTGAATGGCTAGTGAGAGGGTAGTTTGATCGGTCTGAAACTTATGGGACGAATTGATCTAGAATTTTTGAAGAAGGAAAAGGAGCAGCCAGTATTGCTCCACGGCGCTAGAGAACATTTGAGTGCATTTGTCTATTTGTATATTAGATCTTTGTTTGGTATGCATTGGGCGGGAATGGCCAGGTAGTTCAGTTCACGAGGTGAGCCCAGTTGATTTAATGATTTTCGAGAATAGTAGCAGGGTTTCACTATTCAGGAACTGATGTTCCTAAAAGATATATTTTATGAAAATAGGTGTTTGGTCGAGATGATTCGGTCATCCATTCGTGTTTGATCATTAAGCGGCGGTAATTTTGATGTTTGAGATGATAATTGCATAGCATTGGTTGTGTGATTTAATTTTTATCAAGTATATTCGTGTTATATATTTGCGTGTGATTAAGTATGTTGGAATTGGCATACATGCATTCCATATGCACTGAGACATCCTAGGACTATAGGAGTTAGTGCATGGTATAAGTCTAGAAAAAATGGTTCGGAGGGTAGTCTAAAATGTTAATTATCGGAGGGTAGTCCAAACTAAATAATATATCGGCCCAGGTCGAGCTGGCTGGGTTGATATATGATGCATTCGGTAGTGCGAGCAGTAATATATCGATAGTCGGACGGCCGATTGATGTATATCGTGAAGGTTGTCAGTAATAAAGCAGTAGATACCATCACGAAGCAGAGTGTGAGTCGATGAGGACTGGGATGCGAGTTGGTCGTGTAGACATTCAAGAGTAGGATTGTCGTTTGCTTGAATGTGTGTTTAATTTAGACGTTGCCTTGCACTTAGGTGGTGAAGTAGCGGCAGAGGCGATTCTCTGATGAGCTTTAGCTGCCCGTCGTGGGATCCCAGCTGTTACGAGGTGCGGGAGCGTGCGAGAGGACGGCTCGATCCTAGAGATTTATTGTGAAGCGGAGGATGTGACTTTGGTGGATACATGTATTAGAACCCTTTACGTTTAATATATGTATTGTTTAAGAGTAAAAATATTAACTCTTGTAACTATTGGGGATATAGTTGGATTCATAGTTTGTATATGTTTTATGGATATTGTTGCATGGGCCCAAGATGCCGTTTTTATCATGTTATACTGTGCATATATTGGAATTTGTTGGGACGGGATATGCGGGTTTAAATATCAGTGGGTAGAGCTCCGTACAAAGGAGACTGTTTTCTAAAGTGGCGTCGGGTAACCCGACCTCGGCTTATATCCATTGGTTGAGTTAGTCAGCGAGTTTTTTGAGGTTTTGGGGCGTCACAATAATAAACCACGAGTCATCATGAATGAAACATATAATAATAAAAAATCACGGAGCCACATAATAGTTATGAAAACATGTTATAAAAAAATGATATATAGTCATTGGACCATACTGTTTTTACTTATTTTAGTTAAAATGTTATGGTATGGTGAAAGAGTGATGTTAAAATGTTACAGCATGGTGAAAGAGGTCATCGAATGTGAATATCTCTTAAACATGTTATGGAAGATAACATATATAGTCATCGTTGTTCTCACACATATATTACGAGGTTTGGATCGTAAGTTTAAATTCAGGAAATGAAGGGGAATTTGAGAGTATTCACTATTTCCCACAACCTACTCTCCCAGCAAGTCAGCAACTACTGGTCTTTGCTTTTTCAAAATCGTAACATGTAAGTATTCCCCTGTGCTCTCGAGCATGCCGACTGCGGTGCACCCTCGGTTATCCACCAATGAGAGCTAGCCAATTTCGCGATCATCATCGCGGTATTCAATATCGACATTGATTTAGCGCGGTAGAGGATTTGGTGCGCTGACGCTACATGTCATCAAGGCCATGGCTTTGGAAAGCGGCGCACGTTAGCGCAACCCCCACACAAACCAACACTACCCACCCAACACAGAAGCTTGAAAATTCGGGAAGAAAGCATTACGACTGCAAGCTCTGAACTTTTTCGAATTCCCAATCTGTAAGCTCTTGTTTTGTTAATTGGAGCAATTGGTTTCTTCTTTCTACGTGTTTTTCTGTACGGATGATCGGAAAACGGCATTTGTTTGATTGTTATGTTGTTAATTGTACTTGAAAAAGTTGGACAGATTGTATTCTCTGCGATTTATCGATCTTGGAGCTAGAACAGTTAAATTTCGAGAGATTGGGGTTGTGCAATGTTGCGTATTAGGTAAATTAGGGCGGCGGACTAGCAACTTTTTGTTTAGGCGTTTGTAGTTACTGAAAACTGAAGACTAAATAGGAAATAATTATTAATATGATATTGACTTGGCTTTTCAGAGAACGACAGCTCAGTTCAATTAAATAGTTTCATCAGGCACAGGTAAGTGGAGATATCCTGCCATCATGTCTCAAATAACTTGGGAGTTCAAGATTCAAAAGTTTTATCGTGTTCTCTTTTACATTTCTTCTTCGAATTAAAATTCATATAGATTATTTTCATTGGGAATTTGTAATAATTTGTGCATTGAGCTTAGGCAGTTTGGTTCGACAGTTTTAACTTGTTGATGGGATCAGGAAATGGAGCCCGCACAAATGAACCTCTTGGAAAGCCTGTTATCCAAACACAGTTCTTGTGATGAAGATAGTGGGTCTGAAGATTGAAACAATTCTATACAGCCTCCTTGAAATGGAAGATAATTTGTGAAGTATCAACCAGCTCAATGGGGTCCTATACTCGCTGCTTCTATTTTGGCTTGAGAGTTTGGATTGTTTCAATATTGCTTTATCTACCAGTACGTAGACATATATTTACGCAGAAGGAATCATTCAGTCGAGGAAAGCTGTACCATCACACTAATCTTGCCCAGTCTATAAGGTAACTCTGCAAGCATTGCAATTAGCATCTTTTCTTTCATAAAGCTCTATGTTTTGTTTGCTAATTTGTTTTTTTATTGTGCTCCGTTTTCCAACCTTAACATGCGTAGCTTCCAAGGAAGGGGCTGATTAATTTGGATCCAAATTTATGGGGTTTGAAAGTTTTGGTTTGCTTTGTCATTGCTGAATTTGAGACAATTCAAGTTCAATCAAAATCACTTGTTCACAATAAATTATTTACTTTAAAATTTTCAAGTTCAAATGAACTTCTTAAATAGTTTTATTTTATATTGGTTAAAGCTGCTGAAAAAGTTGTCCAGGCACTTTCATAATATCTGATTAAATTAATAAGTGTTGTAGCACACTGTCATGTTCTCTATGATCACAGATAATGCTCTATATCTCATTGACTATGCAGTTATAGTGATACATTTCTATAACATAATATATTTACATTAATTATGAAAACAGTACCAACTCTATGTTTTGGAGTGAAGAAAGAGAAGCATGTTCTATTACCTTCAGTTGCTGATGTTGTAATTGAACAAGGTAAAAAATGTTAGAATGAATATTTTCCACTATCCACATTACCTACAAAATTTCTAATTTGCTTTCATTTATATCTTTACGACCAAACTGGTCTTCACTTACTTTTGGTCAATGCCAAGCCGCTTGATTTTCCTGAAAATATCACGTATACATCAGAACAGCACAGGCATATCTAGATCAGGTTGGCCTGGGATGTCTTGAGTTCTATTATAATACATATAATTGGGCTAATCTTGACCTACATGAGATTGATGCTGCATTTAGTACGACTTGGTTAACAAAAGAGTTAAATTAATTCCTGTTATGTTAAACCATGCAACTTTTGATATCATGATATTCTTTCTTCTTGATGCGGATAGTTTTTGTTTCCCCTCAACTAATTCAAATTCCAATTCTTAGCTACTGTCTCAATCCTTGTAATATTTACTATTTAGGCTGCACTTATTGTTTATTCTCAGGATATTTGCAGTCCCTTTTTGGGGTCTACTCTATTAGGTGAGAAGTGAGGTGTAGAAAGGCCACCAATTGATGATGTTCAAATTCAAGAATTCGTATAGCCAAATCTTTGGGAAGGTACTCATATTTCAGATATAATATTCTTCTGCGTGACATCACATTCCAGTGATCCTATTGATTTAATATTGTTATCTTTTGAACAATTTTCTAGCCGACTTTCAGATGTAAGTGATGTTTCTGGCAGTTTCTGTAACTGAGATGCTCCAAGTTTGGATAGGTCATTCATGCTTCTTGGAGTGCGTTAAAATATCTCGATTAGGTGAACCCCCAATCAGTTTGAGTTTGTAGAAAATTTTCTTCAAATAATTTTTGACTGATTTAGTTTTATCATTTTCACATACAGAAGGAGGGAATTTTTTCTTTGGAGCTCTCTCTCTCCCTCTCATATTTGGTTTATGTTTTCCTCCTTTATGATTCTGTTATCTTAGTCAAAATCTCTTTGAAACGACTCTTTTCATCCTTGAGACATGATCTTTTGAAACTAGGAGTTCGAAGCTACGCCAAGGTAGAAGCCTACACTACTTTTTATTTGCCCATAAAAAGACTTTGTTGTGGGTAATATTTCTAACCGTGGAACATGTACATATATCTTG